>CM051240.1:229998905-231281405 GCA_027917425.1 Gastrophryne carolinensis | reverse complement strand
TGCTCTAGCCAGGGTGGTGTCATTTCGGGGAATACGGTCGGATTTCGGTCAACTCAGGGTGTTGCTCACTCAGTCCAAGGTCTGTCTGATTCAGGAGTTGGTTTGGATCCTTCTTTCCAATCCTCGGCCGTTTGTTCTGGAGCCTTCAGTCTGGTTCTTGCTCTTTTGTCCCATCATGGTCTGGGCCTTCTGGTTCAGCTACGCTCGGACAGTCAAGCAGCGGTTGCTTACTTCAATCATCAGGGAGGGACTTCCAGTCTGGGTGCTCTCAGAGTGGAGTCCCTGATCCTGACCTGGGCGAAGACACATGTTCCTTGTCTCTCGGCAGTCTGCAGTCCGCTCCGGTGGGGGACACCGGAGGTGGTCCTGTTTTCCTTTCGCCGCAATTGCAGGCTCCCTATCTTTGTGTCACCCTCCCAGGATCCTCTGGCTCGGGCGGCGGAAGCCATATCCCTGAGCCGGGGGAACCCGGGTTTTCTATACCTGTTTGCTCCGATACTCATGCTAGGCTGAGTGGTACGGAAGCTGGTTCTGGAAAGGGTGTCCGCCATTCTCGTGGCCCCAAGAGGACCAAGACGAGTGTGGTGCGCAGACATTGTTTGGCTGACAGCGAATCAGCTCGTTCTCCCTCTTCGGCCCGATCTGCTCACTCAGGGTCGGCTGTCTTACCCCAGTTTACCAACGCTGGTTTTGATGGCTTGGCTGCTGAGACCTCCATCTTGAAGGAGGAGGGTCTTTCTGACTCTGTTATTAGGACTCTGATCGGTGCCCGAAAGAGGTCGTCTTCTATCACCTACTATAGGACTTGGAAATCCTATATCGCTTGGTGTGAGGTTAGGTCTTTGCCTTGTAGGGTCTTTTCGGTCTCCAGGATTCTGGAGTTTTTACAATCAGGGCTGGACTCTGGTCTTCAGCTGAGTACTTTGAAAGGGCAGGTTTCTGCCTTATCTATCTTTTTTCAGAAGTGTTTCGCGCTTCTTCCTTTAGTTAAAACTTTTTTCCAGGGGGTTACGCATGTGCGGCCTCCCAGGAAACCATTACTCCCTGTCTGGGACTTGAACTTGGTTCTTTCTGCTCTTCAGGCTCCTCCCTTTGAGCCTTTGCAAGATATTGCTTTGTCTACCCTGACTCAGAAGATTGTCTTCTTGGTAGCTATCACTTCGGTTCGGCGTGTCTCGGAGTTGGCGGCCTTGTCTATTCAGGCGCCCTACTTTGAGAGGCATCAGGACAAAGTGGTCTTTCGGTTCAAACCAGACTTTCTTCCTAAGGTTGTTTCTGCTTTTCATTTGGATCAGGATATTGTTCTTCCCTCCCTGTGTCCTAAGCCTAAGAATGACAAGGAGAGGGTTTTGCATTGTTTGGATGTAGTACGCTGTGTTAAGTACTATTTGATTATTACTTCTCCTTTTCGTAAGACTGTTGCCTTTTTTGTTATGCCCTGTGGGCCTAGGAAGGGTTTGGCGCCGGCCAAATCTTCCATTAGCAAATGGATACGTCAGGCCATTATTGCGGCCTATTCTGCTAAGGGGAAAGTTCCTCCTTTTCGTATCACTGCTCATTCTACTCACGCCGTTGGAGCGTCTTGGGCTTTTCAGCACCAAGCTTCTGTTGAACAAGTTTGTAAGGCCGCTACTTGGTCTTCTGTTCATACTTTTTCTAAATTTTACAAGGTTGATGTGCGGGCCTCAGCGGATGCTGTTTTTGGCCGCAAAGTTCTGCAGACTGCAGTCATTTAAGATATGCTTCACCTTGCCTTTGGATACCCATCCCTTGTGGACACTGCTTTTGGATGTCCCGATCGTAAGTATTAAAAGGGAAGCGGGGTGTGTGGCACACCGAGAATAATACCATTTTGTGAGTACTCACCTGAAAAATGGATATTATCGGTGTGCCACACACCCCGCTTCACCCGCCCTTTTCGGTATCCCGAATCCTTTATATGGTGAAGCTTTTCTTTATTTTGAGGTTACCGTTGGATTTCCTGGTACCTTGTCTTTCTGCTTTTTAAATAACTGGTGATTCAGTGGGAGGTCCCAGGTATATATAGGCCGGAAGGGGCTCGTTTTCAAGACTTCTCCCTGCACGTCGCCACCTGCTGGTGGAGTAACCCGATCGTAAGTATTAAAAGGGAAGCGGGGTGTGTGGCACCCCGATAATATCCATTTTTCAGGTGAGTAGTCACAAAATGGTATTTTTGTCCTATCGGCATTGGATGACACCATCAGAATGTGTGCCATAACTTCTGCCCTTGTGGTGGCTATACGCCGCTCGGTTTGGCTGCGACAGTGGGCTGCTGACAACGCTGCCAAGAAGGCTCTCACTGGTTTTCCCTTTAAAGGACTGCGCCTGTTTGGGGACCGCCTGGACCTTTTTGCTAAGGGAGGCAGGTTACCCCAGCGCAGGCGGCAATCTCGGCCCTTTCAGGGTCAGAGTTCCTTCTCCTCCCTTTACCGTGGTGCAAGACAGGGAAGGGGGTTTCTTTTTCTGGGGCCCGGGGAGATTTCTGGGGTAGAGCAGAGGACGTGGACGCCCTGGCTCCTCCTGGGGTCCCAAAGCTAAATCCTCTCCCAAGCCCCCTCAGGCATGATGGGGCGCCCTCACCCATCCGGGTGGGGGGACGGCTGCAGCACTTCGCTCACGTCTGGAGGCTCCATGTCTCAGACCGGTGGATTCAGGAGGTAGTGTCCTTCTGTTACAAGTTGAAGTTTGCTGCCGATCCCCCTCCAAGATTCATCAGATCCCGGATTCCTCAGGACCCTGTGTCAGCTCAGGAGCTAGTGCAAGCAGTGCAAGGCCTCCTGGAGCTGGGGGTCATCTGCCAGGTCCCTTTAAGAGAAAAAGCAAGGGCTTTTATTCCAACCTATTCACAGTACCCAAAAAGGATGGTTCTGTCAGGCCCATCCTGGACTTAAAGATCCTCAACAAGTTTGTCAGGGCTAGACGCTTTCGCATGGAGACTCTGCGCTCTGCCATCAGTTCCCTGCGCCAAGGGAATTTCATGACTTCTGTGGACATCAAAGATGCTTACATTCATGTGCCTAACTTCCCATGTCATCAGAGATTTCTAAGGTTCGAGCTGCAGGGTCAGCATTACCAGTTTGTGGCTCTACCCTTCGGTATCACCTCGGCACTTCGGGTGTTCACCAAGGTGCTGGTGGGAGTGATGGCTCTGCTAAGGAACCAGGGCATCCGCATCATTCCTTACCTGGACGACATCCTGAGTGTGGCCGAGTCTTTTCCTCAGGCCGAGCGGGACACTCAAATGGTGACATCCACTCTGGAGTCTTTCGGCTGGGTGATCAACTATCCCAAGTCTTCACTGTCCCCTTCATTGGTGAGGACCTTTCTGGGCATGACGCTGGATACCTCTCAGGTCAAGGTGTTCCTTCCTCAGCAGAAGGTGGAGGGTCTTCAGCTACAGGCTCTGGCTCTGATGTCGTGTCCTCATTCCTCCATCCGTCAGGGGATGCAGTTGGGGGGCCTAATGGTGTCCTGCTTCGAGGCAGTCCCCTTTGCTCAGTTTCACATGAGACCTCTTCAGTTGTACCTCTTGTCAGTTTGGGATCGGGACCCTGTGTCCCTGGATCAGGAATTTGTTCTTTCTCCCCTGGCCAGACAGTCTCGTTCGTGGTGGCTAGACTCAAGGAACCTTCTGGTAAACGGTCACCACGGATGCCAGTCTGACCGGCTGGGGAGGCTTCTGGAAGTCCCTGAGGTTTCAGCGTCGGTGGGGCCCACAAGAGGCCCATGAATCCATCAATATCCTGGAACTGAGGGCGATCAGGTTGGTTCTTTCTCGCCTAACTACTCCCCTTCGGGGTCGGGCTGTTCAGATTCGCTCAGACAACCAGACGGCGGTTGCCTACATCAACCATCAGGGAGGGACTCGGAGCAAGCAAGCCTTCAAGGAAGTGTCCCTGATTCTGTCTTGGGCGGAACAGCATGTTCCCTGTATCTCAGCGGTCTATATCTCAAGGGTGGAGAACCAGGTGGCGGACTCCCTGAGCAGGGGGACGTCTCATCTGGGGGATTGGTCTCTCAACAACCAGGTGTTTCTCTCCCTCTGTCACCGCTGTGGTCAGCCGGACGTGGACCTGTTTGCGTCCCGTCACAATCACAAACTTCCCAGATTTGTCTCTCTGTCTCAGGATCCTCTGGCCTTCGCCACAGATGCCTTGGCAATACCTTGGACGGAGTTTCAGCTTCTCTGTGTTCCCTCAGTTTCCTCTCCTGGGCAAGGTCATGTGCAAGATAGCCCAGGAGCGGGTACCAGCCATACTGGTGGCCCCTTGTTGGCCAAGAAGAGTTTGGTTCGCAGGTGTCGTGCGGTTGGCAGTAGACCAGCACGTCTTGCCCAAGGATCCAGAGCTTCTCACCCAGGGGCAGCTACGCCATCCCGATTTACAATCTCTGGTTTTAACGGCTTGGCTGCTGAAACCTCCATATTGATGGAAAAGGGGTTGCCTGCCTCTGTTGTTGATACCTTGATTCGGGCTAGGAAGAAGTCCTCGTCCTTTATTTATTACAGGGTCTGGCATGCTTACATTGCCTGGTGTGGGTCCAAGTCTCTTCCCTGTCGGGTGTTTGCTTCTCCCAGGATTCTGGAATTCTTACAACATGGTTTGGATCAGAGCCTTCAACTTAGTACTCTAAAAGGCCATGTTTCAGCTCTGGCAATTTTTTTTTTCCAAAGATCTTTTGCCAATCACCGGTTGGTTAAAACCTTTTTTCAGGGTGTTTATTTGCGTCCACCCTGTAAGCCTTTGCTACCAGTCTGGGATTTGAATCTGGTGTTGTCTGCTTTGCAAGGGCCTCCCTTTGAGCCTATCTGTGATGCTACCTTGTCTATTCTGACCCTTAAGGTAGCCTTTCTGGTGGCTATCACTTCTGTAAGGCGAGTTTCTGAGCTAGCGGCACTTTCCATCAAACCTCCTTATTTTGAGAGACATCAGGATAAGGTGGTGTTCCGGCTCAAGCCGGACTTCCTGCCAAAGATTGTGTCTGCTTTTCATCTTAATCAGGACATTGTCTTGCCTTCATTGTGTCCTAATCCTGCTAATTCCAAGGAGCTGACTCTGCATTCCCTAGATGTGGCCAGGGCTCTGAAGTTTTATTTGGTCGCCACTGAGCCTTTCAGGAAGTCTGATGCTATTTTTGTTCTCACTTCTGGACCTAGAAAGGGTTTGATTCCGGCTAAATCCACTAGCAGCAAGTGGATCCGTCAGGCGGTGGTTCAAGCCTATTCTGCTAAGGGAAAGGAACCTCCCTTTAGGATTACTGCTCATTCCACTCGTGCTTTTGGTGCCTCTTGGGCTTTTCAGCACCAAGCTTCGGTTGAACAAGTTTGCAAGGCCGCTACTTGGTCTTCTGTTCACACTTTTTCGAAGTTGTACAAGGTTGATGTTAAGGCCTCAGCGGATGCTGCTTTTGACCTCAAGGTGCTTCAGGCGGTAGTGACTTGAACTACTGGCCGTTACTCTTTGGGGATCCCACCCTACTCTGGACACTGCTTTTGGATGTCCCAACTGTTATGAATATCGAAGCGGGCCGTGCCATGCAATAAAGAAAAAAGCAATTCTGTGAGTACTCACCTGTAGAATTGTTTTTGTTCTTGCATGGCATGGCCCACTTCGCCCCACCCTTGTTATCGTTATTCTTGGTTGCCTCTTTATGGTGATTGTTCCAAGTCCATTTGGGTTTTTTTTTTACCTTTTTCACATTTTTTACTTATTCTTTCCCGGCTTCTTGTCTCACTACTTGTGTACACTGGGGAACTCTATGGTGAGGCCCGTTTTTATAGGGAGCCGGGACAAGCTACAGCTTTTCTGCAGTACCACTGCGCCACCTTGTGGCGGAATAACCCAACTGTTATGAATACCGAAGCGGGCCGTGCCATGCAAGAACAAAAACAATTCTACAAGTGAGTACTCACAGAATTGCTTTAGTACTCCTCTGCGCACTGCTGCTTTGGTACCACCAATGTGCTACAGGTAATACTGTGTGTCATGCCCAGATATTTAGAAAAGCTCAGCCCTCATAGGTAACAGAGGACAGAAGGGTAACTGGCGTCACTCTGGACTAGTAAACAGGACCATAAGTACATACCGGGCGCAGACTGGAAACACAGGTATAGAGGACAGAGGCATGTACTGGAAACAGAAACAACTAGGCAGATTTACACGAGACAAACCATTCAGAGCACAGGTGACTCTGTACTGTACGGTGGATACTGCCCGCTCCCTTAGCATTGCTCCTTGTTGGAAGGAATACACAGGCCCGGAATGGTTTATTGGTGGTCACAGAGCTAACTAGCTAGCTTGTGTAGAACAACAAAGCACTAAAGCTGATCTAGGAAAGACGGGAACCTGATGACAATGGAGACAGGAATAACCTGGAACTAGGAAGGAGGGACCCCACATTCAGTGGAAAGGTAAAGGCTCTAGCTGGGGAACAGGGAAGGTCAATGCACAGTACCCAACACTACATCACAAAATTCTTTAGATTCTGCTGAAGTTTCATGTGGACCTAATGTGTACCCTGTTTACGGTTGTATTGTCTTAGAGAGATACCCTGGGTTGTGTGACTCTAAATAGCTGCTAATGCATCATTAGAGCGGAGCTCTTGACCAGACATCTGGAAGGCCCAACATGCACAGGATATGGGGCTGCAAGAGAAAACTACACGTGAGAAGACTCACTGTGATCCAGTAAGAAGGCCAGCTAGACATATGCTTTTAAATAGGAATCATGAACACCTTCAGAACAGCAAATCCATGGGTGTGGACAGGACCAATATTTGGCGAATGGCACATAGTAAGAAAATAGGTGAAATGAGGTCTGTGGGTGTTTAACACATTAATTCTTCTGCCCCAATACCACAATGAGACCAACCCATAAGCTTCCATCCAATGAAACTGATTGCTTTTTCACGATTTAAGGCATTAACAATACATGGGTTCCAAGAGACCATGAGATAAAAATTGTCTGCCAATGGATTTAGAGAAAACAGATTGACTTTATATACCCTGTTTCCCTTAAAATTAGCCCCAAGATATTCCCTAGTAATATTTTCCAGCATTTTTTGCTAATAATCCAGCTGCCCCTGCTTCAGCAGAGGGACAGGAGTGGCTGTAGGAGGGAGGGGGAGGTCACACAGGTAAGCTTGTCTGTTGGGAGTGAAATCTCTAATCTCTGTCCCAGTCTGCTGCATGCCGAGGACATGGCCAAATCCCCCCATTGCCAGCCAGCTCTGTGCACGTACAGTACCAGAGTTGCTGTACTGCCACCACCATCTTGCCTGCTGCTAGCTGGCTATACGACATCCCCTGAAAATAAGCCTTAGCACCTATTTTTATCCCCCCCCCCAAAAAAAAAAAAAAAACCTATGGCCCAGTTGGCATTGCTAAAGTCTAACCATACGCCATTTGGGATTTTTACAATTGAAGAAAAATGAGAAGTAAAAAAAATGAACCTGCAAAACCATGATGCACTTCTGGGTGCAGCCCTTCTTTTCAGGTAAGTTTGCACTCAAGCTTAATTTACAGAATTACAATACACATACATAAAAAAAAATAAATAAACCTAAAAATGCTTGTACGTGAACTTGCGTCTTTAGATTGATCCTCTCCACCTGCCTTGGGAGTGATTAATTTTTACCTGCTGCTGAATCGGCCCCAAGGTACAATGAAAGTAAATGGGGGGGGGGGGTTTCCCTCTTAAAAGTAGTAGAATTTTCTCACCTGGTTCTGAATTGACCCTTACGTCTCATTCGGAGTTGTTTAAATTGTTTAGGGAAAAGCCTGCTGCCACTGTGCAGGTCCAAGTCTTTTAAAAAACATACACAAGACTTTCTACAAGCAGGGTGATCCTTTGAAAGCACCTGCAAGCTTGAGAGATCTTCTCTTCATCCCCATTGCTATGTTCTTGGTACGAGCTTTTGATAACATCTAAATTAGAAGCTAATCATTTGTTTTTCTTGTTTAAATATGCATAAACTTTAGGAGTACAGTCAAACATTTTAAGTGGAAGGCTCCCCGGGGCATTAATAAGAGCCAGCTTTATGCATAATGTTGTTTTTTTTTTCTAACAAGATTACAAATAACCAGGTACAGATGTGATTCTAAAACATTGTGCATGTAGAAACACACACACACTCTCCACTTTCACCGAACCATTTTACTGTTGTACTGTCGGGTTTAATATTTTTAATACAACATATATTTTCCGATTCCAAGCTTCTGAAAGCTCTAAAACAATGTAATGGGCGCACGATGCCGAAGCTGCTATTGACTTTTCTTGTTTTTCTTCCTTTTTATTAATACGCCGCTGTCATGTGTTCAGCAAAGTTTTGCGTGCGCCTTTTAGTGTGAGTGATTACCTGAAATAATGACCCTGTCAGCCTTAATCACATTAAAATGTGGTTAACATCATTTAATTTTTTCCACTTAATATGCAAAAATTTCCAGTAGATTTGCACTGAAGGCCATTGAAATTCCATTAGAACGAGAATAAAAATTTCAGGCATCATTTAGTCGGAGAAGGAATAAAGGTCTCAATTGGAAACTGCTGAATCTTTTTTATTAGGGGGCACATGAATCATAGTCCCTCACACTAAACCATACAGTACTTTTTTCCTATTGCATGGAACGGCCTGCTTCAAGAAGTCCTTACGTATGGGATATTCCGCCACAAGGTGGCGCAGTGCACTGCAGAAGAGTTGTGGCTCCTCCCGGCCCCATATAAAAACAGGAATCACCATAGACTTCTCCAGTTTTTCCTCGGCAGTGACACTGCGAAGATAGAAGATGGCTCCTTTATTGCGCAGGTGAGCGGGGCAAACAAGCCTGCGGCCCTGCAAGTCTATTTCCACCCATTTCCGGACCCTCTGTGCCTCCCAGCCTCGGCTGTCGCATTGGGTTAGGGTAGAGGAGCACTAGGGTCAGGTGCTCGAGGAGCGCTGCTCCAAGCCGCAGACCCTGTACCAAAAAGAGTAGCCGGCCATAGGCTTTATGGTGAGCCTACTAGAGATGCAGAGTTCCTGTCCTGGCTTCTGAGGGGGTGAGTGTTTTGGGGACTATGTGCCTTGTTTCTGGTGTTTGGCCCCCCCCCCCCCTGGCCTGGGCTCTCGCTGCTGCCTGCTCGCTCTCCCCCCCCTCCCCGACGTGTGTTCGGGGGGGGGGGACGGGTGGTAGCGGCGAGGTCGGGGTTCTACTCCAATCTTTTCACGGTTCCCAAGAAGGACGGGTCTCTGAGGCCCATCCTGGACTTAAAGGGTCTCAACAAGTTGTCAGGTTCAAGCACTTTCGCATGGAGACGCTACGTTCGGCTGTCAGTACCCTTCGCCCGGGCGACTTCATGACCACCGTGGATATCAAGGATGCTTATCTTCATGTGCCTATCTTTCCAGGTCATCAGAGATTCCTGAGGTTCACTCTAGAGGACCAGCATTACCAGTTTGTGGCCTTACCATTCGGTATCACCTCGGCTCGGGTGTTCACCAAGGTGCTGGCGGGCGTGATGGCTCTACTGCGGAATCGGGGCATTCGCATCCTCCCTTACCTGGACGACATTCTGATTGCGGCTCAGTCTCTTCATCAGGCCGAGCAGGACACCCAGGTGGTGACTTCCACTCTCGAGTCCTTCGGCTGGGTGATCAACTTTCCCAAGTCTTCACTGTCTCCATCTTTGGTGAGGTCATTTCTGGTCATGACTCTGGATACCTCTCAGGTCAAGGTGTTCCTGCCTCAGCAGAAAGTGGAGGTCCTTCAGAAGCAGGCACGGGCTCTGCTCTTGTGTCCCCATCCCTTCATCCGGCAGGGGATGCAGTTAGTGGGCCTGATGGTGTCCTGCTTCGAGGCGGTCCCCTTTGCTCAGTTTCACATGAGACCTCTTCAGTTGCACCTCTTGTCAGTTTGGGATCGGGATCCTGTGTCGCTGGACCAGGAATTTGCTCTTTCCCCTCTGGCCAGACAGTCCCTCTCGTGGTGGCTGGACTCAAGGAACCTTCTGGTGGGCAGGACCTTTCTGCCTCCATGCTGGGAGACCGCATGGGGGGGCTTTTGGAAGTCTCTGAAGTTCCAGCGTCGGTGAGGCCCATGCTCCCATCAATGTCCTGGAACTGAGGGCGATCAGGTTGGTTCTGTCTCAGCTGACCACACACCTTCGGGGGCGGGCTGTTCAGATCCGCTCGGACAACCAGACGGCGGTTGCCTACATCAATCATCGGGGAGGGACTCGGAGCAAGCGAGCCCTCAAGGAAGTGTCCCTGATACTGTCTTGGGCGGAAGAGAATGTCCCTTGCATCTCGGCGGTATACATTCCGGGGGTGGAGAACCAGGAGGCAGACTCCCTGAGCAGGGGGACGTCTCGGCTGGGGGAGAGGTCCCTCAGCAACAAGGTATTTCACTCCCTGTGTCACCGCTGGGGTCAGCCGGATGTGGACCTGTTTGCGTCCCGCCACAATCACAAGCTTCCCAGATTTGTTTCCCTGTCACAGGATCCTGTGGCCTTAGCCGCGGATGCGCTAGCAATGCCTTGGACGGAGTTTCGGCTCCTCTATGTGTTCCCTCCTTTTCCTCTGCTGGGCAGGGTGCTGCACAAGATAGCCCAGGAGGGGGTACCAGCCATCCTGGTGGCCCCCTGTTGGCCAAGGAGGGTGTGGTTCGCAGACATTGTGCAGTTGGCAGTAGATCAGATCTTCAGCTGTGCCATCCCAATTTACAAACGTTGGCTTTAACGGCTTGGCTGCTGAAACCTCCATCTTGATGGACAAGGGGGTCCCGGCCTCTGTTGTTGATACTATGATTCGGGCTAAGAAGAAGTCCTCGTCCTTTATTTACTACAGGGTCTGGCATGCTTATATTGACTTGTGTGAGTCCAAGTCTCCTCCTTGTCGGGTGTTTTCCATCCCCAGGATTCTGGAATTTTTGCAACATGGTTTGGATTCTGGTCGGTCAGGCGAGTTTCTCAGCTGACAGCGCTTTCCATCAAATCTCCTTATTTTGAGCGGCA
This sequence comes from Gastrophryne carolinensis, assembly GCA_027917425.1. Taxonomy (NCBI): domain Eukaryota; kingdom Metazoa; phylum Chordata; class Amphibia; order Anura; family Microhylidae; genus Gastrophryne; species Gastrophryne carolinensis. The sequence continues at coordinate 231,270,396 of CM051240.1, read as the reverse complement.
TCAGGATAAGGTGGTGTTTAGGCTTAAGCCGGATTTTTTACCTAAGGTTGTGTCTGCTTTTCATCTCAATCAGGACATTGTTTTACCTTCTTTGTGTTCTAACCCTGCTAATTCTAAGGAACGGACTCTTCATTCTGTGGATGTTGTCAGGACTGAAGTTTTATTTGGTTGCTACTGAGCCTTTCAGGAAATCTGATGCTCTTTTTGTTCTTCCTGCTGGACCTAGGAAGGGTTTGCCTCCGGCTAAATCCACTATCAGCAAGTGGATCCTTCAGGCGGTGGAGCAGGCCTATTCTGCTAAAGGGAAGGTTCCTCCTTTCTGGATTACTGCTTATTCCACCCCTGCTATTGGTGCATCTTGGGCTTTTCAGCACCAAGCTTCTGTTGAACAAGTTTGTAAGGCCGCGACTTGGTCTTCTGTTCATACCTTTTCCAAGTTTTACAAGGTTGATGTTAAGGCCTCGGCTGATGCTGCCTTTGGTCGCAAAGTACTTCAGGCGATGGTGGTTTGAACTGCCTGCTGCTACTTTTTGGGGATCCCACCCTACCTTACGGACACTGCTGTTGGACGTCCCATACGTAAGGACTTCTTGAAGCAGGCCATGGCATGCAATAGGAAAAAGACAATTCTGTGAGTACTCACCTGTAGAATTGCTTTTACTTTGCATGGCACGGCCTGCTTCACCCCACCCTTGTTGTTGTTATTCTTGGTTGCCTCTTTATGGTGATTGTTCCAAGTTAGATGGGTTTTGTTGTTTTTTTTACATTTATTACCTCCTGGCTTCTTGTATAACTGCTTGTCAACCCTGGAGAAGTCTATGGTGATTCCTGTTTTTATATGGTACCGGGAGGAGCCACAACTCTTCTGCAGTGCACTGCGCCACCTTGTGGCGGAATATCCCATACGTAAGGACTTCTTGAAGCAGGCCGTGCCATGCAAAGTAAAAGCAATTCTACAGGTGAGTACTCACAGAATTGTCTTTTTCGACATCGAAAGTTGGGGGGCTGACGCTGTTTTTTTAGTGCTACTGTACTGGAAATAGTCTAGTGGTCATAGTGAAAATATGAACCCCACTGGCCTTTGACCAAAGTTTTTTTAATCACCTGGTTTGGAGGCATTGTCCAGACAAATAACAAAAAAAAATCCATACTTATCATTGCCCCTCTGACCAGTTCTTGTGTTTTAATACTTACCGATACTGGAGAACAAGCACCATGTTGTCCTGCGTCAGTCATCAGTCTCCACCTCCTCCAAAATGGAATGTCACCTCTCCACATGTCCACACCCTCACACTAATTATTGCAATGGAGGGGGCTGTGCTGGGACCGGCATTCCCTCTCTATTGCAATGAACCGGATGGATGTACATGGAGGCAGCGCCACCATGTTTGACCAGTGAAAGATGCGTGAGAGCTCGTTTTTGGCATTCTGTAACACTAAAGATGGACAGAGGAGCATGCAGGGTACAAATGCTATCTTTAGGTTTTTTTTTTTTTTTTTCCTGCACAATCACTTGAATTTGACCTAAAAACGTAAAAATCTGTCCTCTACCAATATAACCTATTACTTTTTATTGTACAAAAAAAGCACAATTGAATTGCTTGTATGCATCCTATTAGGAGGCAATTCAAATTATTTGAGGCTTTGATTGGAGGAAATATCCCTCCCTTTAGAGTACCTTATTGGAAGCTATGCCCAAAAAGTCTTCTATAATACTAGCATATAAAGAAGTTTTAAATTGGAACAGCACTCAGAAATGAGTGTTGTCCAGATTTATTCAGTAGGGAGCATCCGATTGCTTGATGTCCTGAAAAGTGAATGCAGTGTATGAATAGGATGGAAATTCCAGTGTCACTATGACTGGTGGCAGAGAGAGATGTTCACCACGAAGGTGCCAGTGACTGCATATGCACCTGGACAGTGTAGGACTTGATCTTACGATCAGTTAATGGATTGGAAGCAATCTTCTGTGGGGAAAAAAACAGGAGTGTTGCCTTTGCTTGGGAAGGGGGTCTTTTAGGGTGCCATGGATCAGGACCCTCCTTGGCACAAAGTTTCCAGGGAGGATTTAGATCTGATTTAACAGCTTTGACCAAGACTATAATCCTTCTTTTCCCTACATCCAGTCTAGGTCGTCCCAATATCCTTACGACTGGGTGTTCGCCCCTAGGGGGCTCTTGCCTGCAAGATTAAAGATGTAGCTCCTCTCGGCCCCCTATAAAGGCAGCTGTCCCTCTATAATTCCCCAGTTGTTCATCTTGCAGTTTGTCTGCATACAATCGTTGGCACTCTCTCTCAGATATTGGCAGCAGGGCGGGGCCACCTAGCCCGTCGGCCGCTGCGGACTCTATTTCCATGGATCCCTTCTGACCCACTCCTGCCTCCCAGCCTTTGGCTGCTATGTGATCCGTGACGGTAGGGTGAACGCCGGGGTCTGTGGCGTTCGGCAGAGCTTAGGCTGAGCCTGAGGGGGAGCCACTATGTATATTGTAGAAGGGTCTCAACAGGTTTGTAAGAGTCAGACATTTCCGCATGGAAATGTTGCGGTCGGCGGTGAGATCGCTCCGGCCCGGCAACTTCATGACCACGGTGGACATCAGGGATGCTTATCTGCACATCCCGATATTCTAAGTGTGTCATACACCCCGCTTCCACCATTCATGACATCTGGGTAGTCTCCAGTAGAGGGCGAACTTCTGCAGAGATGAATGCAAAAAAGAAGCTCCTCCCGGTCCATAAATACCTGGGACCTCCCACTAATCCCCCAGTTCCTTCTCTGCAAGAGCGACGAGCAAGTCAGAAGATGAAGACTTCTATTCCTTGCAGGTAATCTGGGCTCACGCCCGGCCATTCTTGCCCATATTTCTGCCTGGACCTTATTCCATTGTCCCGTATGAGCCTCCCAGCCTTGGCTGTAGGTCCTGGTGAGGGAAGGCAACACCTTTGTAGGTGTTTAAGGAGCATTGCTCCTCCGTGAGACCCCATTGCAAGGGGTAGGCGGTGTCCAGGTTGGTGACCCTGGTTTGGGATGCCCTGTCCCTTCTGCCGTATCCGTCCACCAGACTCTGGTTCCGGATCCCCCACCTTCCGGGTCCCTTCCTTAACCCTCCAGCGGGGGGGGGGGGGGGGGGGGGCAGGCTTGTCCTTCACATTTCTTTGTGTGGGTGCTTACACTGTGTGTGTGTGTGTGTGTACTGTCACTTTGCTGTAGGTCTGCACCATGCTGTGCAGCGTTTAGCAGAGGGAGCTTCTCCCCCTCAGGCTGCGTGTTGGGGGGTGGGGCCGGGCCCTCGGCGCTGGCGCGGCCCGCCCCTCCCCCTCGTTTTGGCGCCTTGCTGAGGCTCAGCCCATGGCCTGGATCCGCATTGCTGGACTTGCGGGAGGGGGCGTGGCCTAACGAGCGTGCGTTCTGCGCTGACCCGCCCCTCTTCTTCTCTTCACTCCCTCCAGGCAAGGCTCTGGTGGCCATCTTGTTCCTGTTGCTGCTGCAGACTCTGCTGTTTTGTGAGTGCCCTGTGGGCCCCCTCTCTTCCTGTTATGGCAGCACCCCTCTACGCAGGGCGCTGCGCTGTCCTTTTTGTACATATTGTGTATATAGATGTATCTATATGGATATATATATAATAGTATTAGGTAATGTATGAGTGTTGGCTGATGGGTCCCCTTTCATTTGTGTCTTTCAGGAGGACTCCCTGTGTTCTGCATGTTAGGGGGTTCTCCCGGTCCTAGGGTCCCTAGCTTTAAATTGCACCTTTTCCAAATCCTCCCACTGGGACTTTAAAGGGGCATCCCAGGGTTGCTTACCAGCTTAATTCCCTAGGGTCATTGCGACTACCCCAAAATATCACCATATGGAGGCTCCGCAGGATACTGGGCTTGGGCTTCCTTCGGGACAATCCCGGCCATGTGTGGGTTGTAGGGTATCCCTTATGGGGGAGAATGTGTGCTCATTTGTATTTCATGTGCACAAAAGGCCATATCGCGGCAGTCTGCTTCCCCGGCTTCTGGGTCAGCACCGCCCGCTTCATCGCCTACCCCTCCCCGTCTTATCCGTACCCCAAGTGACATCGTCACTAGTGGGGAGTCGCACTCTGATGTTTGTGCTCGCCTGGTCAGCATTGAGAGATTTCTTTCCAGCACAGTGGGTAAAAAGGCCCATGCCAAGAAGAGACATTTATCGCCGTTATGGCCGGCTTTGGATTTTGATGAGGATGAGTGGTCGGATTATTCCCCGTTAGAGGAGGGGGAGTTGTTTGAGGAATCATAATCTGACGATGTGCAGTTGTGTGATAATGGTGTTGGCCAGGCGCTGGGGGATGCCATTGACACTTCTAAAGTTCTGGCCCATCTCCTGGAGGTTTTGGACATTGCCCCACCGGAGGCGGCCCCTCTCAAAAAAGGGGAATTTTTTCGGGTCCTCTAAGCCCTGCTTGGAGTTTCCTACGCAAAGTCATTTTGATGCATTGATCCTTAGGGAATGGGAGAAACTGAGTCGGCTTCCCGGCGTTCCTCAGGGATGGGATAGGAAGTATCCCTTCCCGGTTGATGCGGTAAAGCGCTGGTCTTCCCCTCCCGAGGTCGACGCGCCTGTTTTGGGGTTGTCCAACACCTCTGCACACCCCTGATGCCACTACCCTCAAAGATGGTGAGGATAAGCGCATTGATCAGTTGGATTGCCATGCCTTTGCCAGTGTAGGTTCACCCTTACTGCCTGTGTGTGCATCTGCGCTAGCGGCTGTGGCTTTAAATGGTGCCCATTTTGATCCGGCCAGCGCTGAGTTCGCTGCCCTTAAGATGTGAATTGTTTATGGATTTTGTCTTGGCTGCTATGGAAGACACTATTATGTGTAGTAGAACTTCGGCCTTATTGGTGGCCATGCGCCGATCGGTCTGGCTTCGCCAGTGGGCGGCGGACTAAGGGTGTTAAGCTACCCCAGCGTAAGAAGCAGCGTCGCTCCTTTTGGGGGGGCGAGCTCCTTCAACCCTTCCTTTCGAGGTGCCAGAGCCGTCAGATGTTTCGCCTACTCAGGCGTCAGAGATTCCTCCTGGGGCAGAGGCAGAGGACGGGCCCTTTCCAGCATCTGCCTGGGGCTCCACACCTAAGCCCCCTGCCAAACCAACTCATACCATACGGGTGGGGGGACGGCTGCGGCTCTTCTTCCAGGTCTGGGCTCAGGAAGTCACAGACAGATGGATTCTGGAAGTGGTCTCGTCCGGGTACAAGCTGGAGTTCGAGTACTGGCCCCCTCCAAGATTCTTAAGGTCTCGGGTGCCCACGGACTCTCAGGCTGCACAGGGGCTCCTGTTGGCAGTCCAAAATCTTCAGGACATGGGAGTCATATATCCTGTGCCTCCCTCGGAGAGAGGCAGGGGCTACTACTCCAATCTTTTCATGGTCCCCAAAAAGGATGGATCCATAAGACCCATTCTGGATCTAAAAGTTCTCAACAGGTTCATCAGAACCAAGAAGTTTCGCCTGGAGACTCTGCGCTCTGCCATCGGTTCCCTTCCTCAAGGGGATTTTATGACGTCCATAGACATCAAGGATGCTTACCTACATGTTCCAATCTTCCCAGCGCACCAGAGATTTCTCAGGTTTGTGGTGGAGGATCTTCATTTTCAGTTTGTGGCCCTCCCGTTCGGGCTGACCTCAGCACCAAGGGTTTTCACCAAGGTTCTGGCGGGCATAATGGCCCTGTTCAGGGCCCAGGGCATTCGCATTGTGCCGTATCTGGATGACCTGCTGATTTCAGCTTCTTCCTTCCGTCAGGCGGAACTGGACACCAAGACTGTGGTGTCGACTCTGGAGAGGCTCGGATGGGTGATCAACCACCCCAAATCCTCTTTCTCCTTCCATGGAGATTTCATTCCTGGGCATGAATCTGGATACCACTCAGGCCAGAGTGTTTCTACCTCGACCCAAGGTGCAGGGGGTTCAGGATCTGATTTGCCTTCTTCTGGCCATTCGTTTCCCCTCTATCCGGATGGGGATGAAACTGATAGGTTTGATGGTGGCGTCCTTCGAGGCAGTCCCCTTTGCCCAGTTCCACATGAGGTCGCTCCAGCTTCACCTGTTGTTGCATTGGGACAGATGTCCGCAGTCCTTGGATCAGTTCTTCCGGATGTCTCCCAGGGTTCGGCAGTCACTTCAGTGGTGGCTGGAGCCAAGCAATCTGTTGAGGGGCAGGTCTTTTCTGGCCCCTTGTTGGGAAATGGTGACCACGGATGCCAGCCTTTCGGGCTGGGGAGGTTTCTGGAAGAGTCATCAGTTCAGAGGGTTGTGGGGTCCTAAGGAGGCTCACACCCCCATCAATGTCCTAGAGCTCAGAGCCATCCAGCTTGTTCAGTCAAGGCTGACACCTCACTTACAGGGCTTGCCGGTTCAGGTTCGATCAGACGATCGAACGGCGGTGGCCTACATCAGTCACCAAGGAGGGACTCGCAGCAGGAGTGCCCTCAGGGATCTTGACTTGGGCGGAGAGCAATGTCCCTTGCATTTCGGCAGTTTACATTCCGGGAGTGGAGAACACGGAGGCGGATACCCTAAACAGGGGCTTCTCTTGCCGAGGGGAGTGGGGACTCCGGAGGTGGATCTCTTTGCCTCACGGCACAATCACAAGCTTCCATCCTTTGTGTCTCTATCTCAGGATCCTCTGGCGGTGGATGCCTTGTCTCTTGCCTGGAGGGATCTGGGGTTCCTGTATCTGTTTCCCCCCTTCTCCATGGTGGGCAAGGTAGTTCGCAAGCTGGTTCAGGAGGGGGCGCCAGCAATTCTGGTGGCCCCAATGTGGCCAAGACAAGTTTGGTACGCAGACGTCGTAAGACTGGCGGTAGAGCAGCTCAGGCTGCCCCTGGTTCCGGACCTGATATCTCCGGGTCAACTACTTTACCCCAATTTACAAACGCTGGCTTTGACGGCTTGGCTGCTGAAACCTTCATTCTGAAGGAGGAAGGTTTGTCTGAGGCTGTCGTTCAGACTTTGATTAGAGCTAGTAAGAGGTCTTCCTCTGGTATTTACTGTAGGACTTGGCGTTCCTATATTGACTGGTGTGAGGCTAGGGCCTTACCTTGCAGGGTGTTTTCGATTCCTAGGATTTTGGAGTTTCTACAACACAGTCTGGATCGGGGTTTCCAGCTCAGTACTTTGAAGGGTCAGGTTTTGGCCCTGGCTGTCTTTTTTCAAAGGTCTTTTGCTTTGCATCATCTGGTCAAGACCTTTTTCCAAGGGGTCACTCATGTTCGGCCCCCTAGAAATTCTTTGGTTCCCGTTTGGGACCTAAATTTGGTTCTGTCGTCCCTCCAGGGGCCTCCTTTTGAACCGATGTAGGATGTGGCTCTTTCTGTGCTCACTCAAAAGGTTGCCTTTTTGGTGGCTATTACCACTCTTCGGCGTGTCTCTGAGTTGGTGGCTCTGTCTATTCAGGCCCCTTACTTTGAGAGACACCAGGATAAGGTGGTTTTACACTTTAAACCAGATTTCCTTTCTAAGGTGGTTTCTGCTTTCCATCTCAATCAGGATGTAGTTCTTCCTTCCTTGTGTCCTAAGCCTAGCAATGACAAGGAGAGGGTTTTGCACGCTTTGGACGTGGTTTGTTGTGTGAAGTACTGTTTGGTTGCTACTTCTCCTTTTCATAAGACGGACGCCTTGTCGCTCTGCATTCTGGGATTGCTGACCTTTTCCTGACCCCAGCTCTGCTCTGTCTGAGCAAAGCACAGCTATAACCCACCCCCGTACTTTATCCCGCTCTCCTCTCCTCAGTAAGTGTGTGTGCTTCTGAGTCAAGATGGCGGCGCCCATATCCTAAAGTCCTGAACAGATTTGCTGCCCAGTGGGGTAAGGATTCACTAAGTGACTAAAAACTTAAAATATATTAACTTTAGATGCTGGTTTTTTTAAGGGTTTGGGCTTTACAATAAATCATGGTGAAGGTCCGGTTAAAGGATGGAAGTTCCTTGGTATTGTCCTGTCAAATGAGAATACGGACTAGGGGCAGGGCCAGCTCAAGGTTTATGTTGGCTCGTGGACCCCTTTGCGGTGTGTCACATCAAATGCCACGTCATATCCAGTCACACTTCAGCTCCAGTGCCACTGATCGCCACTGATCGCCACTGATCCTCACTGCCATATTTTGTGCTGCTGATCGTCCTCTGGTCCTTGTCGCCTTCTCCACTCGCACTTATCACCTTCCAGTCCTCGCTGCCTTTCTAGCTGCTGCTCATGAGTCCACAGCCCCTGTCAATTGTCCTCTGGACCTTTCCACCTTCTGAGCATCTTCCCTCCATTCCTCATCACCTGCTCCATTGCCACTGATTGTCCTCTGACTAGGAACAGGAACGCCTTCTCCACTCGCACTTATCACCTTCCAGTCCTCGCTGCCTTTCTAGCTGCTGCTCATGAGTCCACAGTCCCTGTCAATTGTCCTCTGGACCTTTCCACCTTCTGAGCATCTGCCCTCCATTCCTCATCACCTGCTCCATTGCCACTGATTGTCCTCTGACTAGGAACAGGTCTGCAGACTGGATACTCATCTCACTAGTGCAGTGGGTGGAACCCAACGCGGAATTCTCTTATTATTATTAATTTATTGCCCAAACTGAGCCTGAGTGGGCCCCTGAAGATGCTAAGGGCCATTGCATCAGTATGCCCAGTGGGGGTGCCCGCCCTGCTCAGGGGCCCCAATATTTTGGTTGCGAGACATCAAATGTTGCAGTTTTCTGTGGGCTTCACATTCTTATTATGCAGTTTTAATGCCACATGCCGTGACGCATCACAAAGTGGGGGGTACTAACTAGTTTTTTTTTATGTTTAGGCCAGTAGGAGGATTTCGGAACAAAACCTTGGATCTTTACTATTCTAAATATACAGCACGTCCTGTTCCAGAAGATATTCCTTACACTTGGAATATACATCCAGTAGATGGCGCTGGACTGCAGAGACAGAAAAGTGGCTCCTCCCGGCCCCATATATACCAGGGACCTCCCACAAAATCCCCAGTTCTTCTCTGCAGTCCTGGCTGCGATGACTAGAAGATGTCTCTCTCTACTCGCAGGTGAGCAGGGTTTTTAGCCTGCGGCCCTGTAGGACTATTCCCACCCGTTTCCTTTTACTGCCTCCCAGCTCAGGCTGCTCTGGTTCGAGTGAAGGTAGGCAGCACCGCTGTCAGGTGCTAAGGAGCGCTGCTCCAACCGCAGTCCCCCACCAAAGGGTAGGCAGTATAGGCCCATGGTGAGCCTTATGGGATGCTCCTCCCGCATTTTATGCCCCTCGCCCCCTGTCCCCGCAGTTGGCTCCCTTTAGTCTGCAGTCTGGGTTACCTGCGGCTGGGCCTAGTGCTGCGCCCCCTCTGGCTTCGCTTACCCCCCCACGCTTACATCTGACTCCGTGAGGTGCATACCAGTGGGGAGTCTCAACCTGAATTGGCTACCCGGGTAGCCAGCATTGAAAGGCATATTGCCGGGTCTGGTCCGCGTAAGGCTCCTGCTAAGCGGCGGCATCTGGCACCCGGAGTTACTCTTTCCTGTGGAAGCTGAGGGTTTTTTTGATATTACTGGATATACCCCCCTGGAAGAAGGGGAATTATTCTCTGATTCAGAATCATCTGAGGATCAGCCTAGGGGTTATGCGGAGTCTGGATCTAACCCATGGGCTCCAGATGATACTGACAGACTTTTGGCTCACATTTTTGAAGAGCTCTGTATCTCTCCTTCTGCCGTGGCCCCGCGGCAGCAGGGGGAGCTGTTTCATACTGTTAAGCCACGTTTGGAGTTTCCTGAACAAACTCACTTTAATAATCTGATTCTCAAGGAGTGGGAACGGCCTAGCCGGCTTCCCGGGGTACCAAAGAGTTGGGATAAGAGGTATCCCTTTCCTGCTGAGATGGTTAAACGTTGGTCATGTCCTCCAGAGGTGGATGCACCAGTTCTGGTGTTGTCTAACACATCTGTCATGCATTCCCCTGACTCTACTACACTGAGGGATGGGGAGGACAGGCACATGGATCAACTGGCTTGCCATGCCTTTGCCTCTGTTGGGACCGTGCTCCGTCTGGTCTGTGCCTCTGCTATCACGGCTGTTGCTATTAAAAGCCTGCTCAGGGGTCTCTTAGATGGGGCCCCTGATGATGCTGGTAGTGAAGAGTATAGAGCTCTTCTGTGTTGTGAGGAATTTGTTGCATATGTTCTTTCTGCCCTGGATGATACCATTAGAATGTGTGGCAGGGCATCTGCCTTGTTGGTGGCGATAGGCCGCTCTGTCTGGCTGCGCCAGTGGGCGGCTGACGATGCTAACAAAAAAAGGCTCTCACTGGATTTCCCTTCAAGGGGCTGCACCTCTTTGGGGAACGTTAGAACTTGTTTGCTAAAGGTGGCAAGTTACCTCAGCGTAGAAGGCAGCCCCGGTCCTTTCGGGGTTCAGGTGCCTTTTCTCCTTCCTTCAGGGGCTCCAGAATTGGACGGGGAGCTTCCTTTGCTGGAGCCCGTGGAGATTTTTGGGGCAGAGGACGTGGCCACCCTGGCCCCCCCTGGGGCCCCAAGATTAAGTCCTCCCCCAAGCCCCCTCAGGCATGAAGGGCGCCCTCACCCATACGGGTGGGGGGACGGCTTCGGCTCTTGGCTCACATCTGGAGGCGTCATGTCTCAGACTGGTGGATTCAGGAGGTAGTATCCTCCGGTTACAAGATAAAGTTTGCAGCCTGGCCGCCCCCAAGATTCATCAAATCTCAGTTAGCTCAAAACCCCTTGTCAGCTCAGTGTCTCTCCCTTGCTGTCCAAGGCCTTCTAGACCTAGGTGTCATCTGCCCGGTGCCCTTGAGGGAAAGGGGCAAAGGCTATTATTCCAATCTTTTCATTGTGCCCAAAAAGGATGGGTCCGTCAGACCTATCCTGGATTTAAAGCTTCTCAACATGTTTGTCAGATTCAGACACTTTCGCATGGAGACTCTGCGCTCAGCTGTGACTTTCCTACGCCCAGGGGACTTCATGACCTCTGTAGACATCAAGGATGCTTACCTTCACGTACCTATCTTTCCAGGTCATCAGAGATTCCTCAGGTTTGCTCTGGAGGATCAGCACTACCAATTTGTGGCCTTGCCCTTCGGCCTCACCTCGGCCCCCAGGGTATTCACCAAGGTGCTGGCAGGAGTGATGGCCCTGCTGAGATCTCAGGCCATTCGCATTCTTTCCTACCTGGACAACATACTTATCGCTTCTTAGTCTTTCCATCAGGCAGAGCTGGACACTCAGAGGGTGGTGTCCACACTGGAATCAATCAGCTGGGTGATCAATCACCCCAAATCTTCCCTGTCTCCTTCCATGGTGAAGTCTTTTCTGAGCATGATTCTGGATTCAGCTCAGGTCAAGATCTTTCTTCCTCAGTAGAAGGTGGAGGTCCTTCAAGAGAAAGTTCAGCTCCTGCTGTCTTGTCCTCATCCATCCATCAGGCGTCCCATCACATTCACAAGCGTCCCGTCCCGTCACATTCACAAGCTTCCAGTCTTTGTCTCTCTGTCCCAGGATCCTCTGGCCTTGGCCACGGATGCCCTGGCAATGTCTTGGACGAGGTTCCAGCTCCTGTATGTGTTTCCACTGCTGGGCAGGGTGCTGCGCAAGATAGTTCAGGAAGGGGTGCCAACCATCTTGGTGGCCCCCTGTTGGCCAAGAAGAGTGTGGTTCGCAGACATCGTGCAGCTGGCAGTAGATCAGTACGCCCTGCCACTGGTTCCAGATCTGCTCACTCAGGGAAACCTACGCCACCCCAATTTACAAACGCTGGCTTTGACGGCCTGGCTGCTGAAACCTCCATCTTGATGGAAAAAGGGCTGCCTGCCTCGGTGGTGAATACCATGATCAGGGCTAGGAAGAGGCCTTTTCTTCCATCTATTACATGGTCTGGCGTACTTACATTGACTGGTGCGAGTCCCACTCGCTTCCCTGTCGTGTGTTTTCTATACCTAGGATTCTGGAGTTTCTCCAACATGGTTTGCATCTGGGTCTTCAGCTCAGTACTCTGAAAGGCCATGTGTCTGCTTTGGCTATTTTTTTCCAAAGATCCTTTGCTCGGCATCCCCTGGTCAAGACCTTTTTCCAGGGGGTTACTCACGTAAGCCTATGTTACCAGTCTGGGACTTGAACTTGGTCTTATCTGCCCTGCAGGGGTCTCCTTTTGAGCCCTTGCAAGGGGCTCCTTTGTCCATTCTTACGCTTAAGGTGGTCTTTTTGGTGGCTATCACTTCCGTTAGGTGTGTTTCTGAGTTGGCGGCGCTTTCCATCAAGCCTCCTTATTTTGAGAGACACCAGGACAAGGTGGTGTTTCGTTTTTCTGCCTAAGGTTGTTTCTGCCTTTCATCTCAATCAGGACACTGTTTTGCCTTCTCTGTGTCCTAATCCCAGTAACCCAAGTAATCTTTGGACGTAGTCAGAACTCTGAAGTTCTATTTGGTGGCTACTGAATCCTTCAGGAAGACTGATTCTCTTTTTGTGCTTCTGTCTGGACCTAAGAAAGGTCTGGCTCCAGCTAAGTCCACTATCAGCAAGTGGATACGTCAGGCTGTGTTACAGGCCTACTCTGCTAAGGGGAAGGAGCCTCCCTTCCGCCTTACTGCTCATTCTACTCGTGCTATTGGTGCCTCTTGGGCTTTTCAGCACCAAGCTTCTGTTGAACAAGTTTGCAAGGCCGCTACTTGGTCTTCTGTTCATACAAGGTTGATGTTGGGGCCTCAGCTGATGCTGCTTTTGGCCGCAAGGTTCTGCAGGCGGCAGTGGTTTAAACTGTCTGCTGTTACTTTTGGGGATCCCACCCTACATTACGGACACTGCTATTGGATGTCCCAAGTGTAAGGAATATCTTCTGGAACAGTACGTGCTGTATACTTAGAATAATACAATTCTGCGATTACTCACCTGTAGAATTGGTATTATATGTATACAGCACATCCTGTTCCACCCCACCCTTGTTATTATCTTTAGTTACCTCTTTATGGTGATTGTTCTTATGTTCAAATTTTCATATAATGGCTATAGTTCTCCCGGTCTCATTTTAACTGCTTTTCAATACTAGGGATTTTGTGGGAGGTCTCTGGTATATATGGGGCCGGGAGGAGCCACTTTTCTGTCTCTGCAGTCCAGTGCCATCTACTGGATGTATATCCCAAGTGTAAGGAATATCTTCTGAAACAGGACGTGCTGTATACGTATAATACCAATTCTACAGGTGAGTAATCACAGAATTGTATTTTTACTTTTTTTGTATTTTTACTGAAATTGCATCTTTCTTACCTCTCCAGCGATCCCATGGCCCATGTGCAGGCTCTTTCGCAATCTGCGTTTTATGCCGTGAATAATAATGAGCACAGAATGCTGAATAGAAAAAGAGCGGCAAGCATCCTTGCGGACGGTTTGCGCATGTGCTGTGGGATCGCCGAAAGGTACGTTTCCTGGTAAACCAAGAGTTTTACATTTTCCATGGCATCCCAAATTTGGCCTAGTCATGTGGTTGCTTCTTTTAATTGACACATTGGATTTGCAGTGTCATTTTTTATATAGGACATGTGGAAGCATTTTACAGATAGTAAAGATGCAATGTTTTTAAATATACAAATCTAACATTTGTATGCTAATAATTAATATTTAATTTTCATATTATTTAAATTTCATATTGCAAAGTACATCTCAGTACTTTGCAGACAAACCTTTATTTATTAAAAGCCTTTTTTTTTCTATTTCTATGTAAAACCCCCTAATTACTTTTCAAGTACATATACACTTTGGTAATTAACGTGTACCATCAACAGCCATAGGCCTGATGAGCAGTTGCCTCTCAATTAGCTTTTGAAATTAATTTAGTGACACAGGTATGTATTGTTTCATCTTGATCTGAGGCTCTAAAACCAGCCCATGGTAGTGCTAGTGTCGGACCATTTCATCTCCTGGAATAAAGATTTTGTGTGATCGTTAAGCATGGTCTGTATAAGATTAATTGGGAATTCCATTAAAGAAAGAGGAAATCTATAAAACACGGTCTTCTCCTAAATTGGTCATTTAACAACACGTTTGTTAATTTGAGTGTGGATCCCCCAGTCTAATGAATGAAGCTGGGGTCCTTCCTGGAGCCGAACAGGGAGCTGGTAGTCAACACAATAAAGAGTTATTAGTCTAAAAATGGTATAACAGAACTGCCATGTATCCGTAAAAGATAAGGTCTGATTTATTTAAATTTGTCCAAAAATGTCCATCCGAAGTAGGGAAAGAAAGCATAGAAACCAAGTTACTAAGCTGTAATGTTCATTCGGATGACAGTGATCACAAGGGCAAGGAGGGAACCTTGATGGGTTTGAAAACAATATGATGAAGTAATTATGAAAATAGCAATAGTTCTTTTTATGAAGAGTGCTGCACAAGATCCTGCTCTTTGGTTTTGCTTGGCTTCTGCCACAGTTCCACGTCAATTGGAGAGAGAATAGTGGATCTGGGTGACCTTGAGCCTGTACTTACAAACATAAAAGTCTGACGGCAGAAGGAGGGACTCTCCTTATGTGTATACTGTATGTTCTCTTTATCTTTGGATAAATGGATGCTTATCCCAGGCATGTAATTCACTTACTGCTGGAAGTTTGTTCCTAGCATTTACTACTTTGCTCCTGATACTAACCTCAGTCGGACAGGAGCATGGACAGAGCCGGGGATGCGGCTCTGTGTCTTCTGTCCAAGATGACAGCATCCAGGATCCGGGGCACCATATGAACAATGCGGGCACCTGCCTAGGGTATGGGTTTTTTTTTCTTTGCCACCCCGTTGTCCTGTCTCAGCGCCAGGGTAAGGGGGGTACTTTTAACTGAAGTTCTGCTTAAAAACACTTTGCTCCTGAACCTTTTCAATCCTTTAACATATTTAAAAGTCACAATCATGGCTCCTCATTCCCTTCTTTCTCCCATGTTGAACAAATTAAGTTAATTTAGTCTTTTCAATAGCTTTCAAGTCTTTCGCACTATTTTGGTTGTTTGCCTTTGGACTCGTTGTATTTGAATGTCTTTTTGTAAGTGGGGCCTCCAGAACTGTATTTCAGATGTAGCCTCACCAGAGCTCTATACAGCAGAATCACAACCTCCCGCTTCCTACTGGTGTGATCTCGGAACTATCCAGCTGAGCATCCTGCTTGTTTTCCCTACTACCTGGTTACATTGTCCTCTCATCTTACAGATTTCAGTAAACCTCTCTGAAGTCCTGGCTAACACAGAACTGCCCGTATGATGATGGCTCTGAGATGGGATTCCATCTACTCAAGTCCATGACTTTACATTTATTATTACTTTAAACTTTAGTCTCCAGTTTTTCACCATTTATCCAGTAAAGCCAAATCATTTCCTATGTTGCAGTCACCTCCAGGAATTACACACCATTGTATTGTCCGCACATGGGCAAACTTTACCTACCAAGCCTTCTCTTATGTCTCTTACAAAGGTGGGGCCCAGGACAGAGCCTTGTAGTTCACCATCCTGACTTTATAACAGACCCTGAATATGCCTGAAATTAGGCAATGGAACTCACATCTTGCATATCTCACACTCGCTTGCTGGACCTTGGCTGGAATGAGCAGAAGAACAGCTTTTTTTTGTTTTAATCTGTTTTGTTTAATCCTATAACTGACTTAAGAGGGTACAAATTCACTTGACAATAATTTTACAGATTTATCTTTTCTGTGCAAGGTTGCCATGTAGTTTACAACCACTTTTGTCACTGGTCACAAGTTGCGTAAAAAGCAGTACTGGTATCGCTAGCGCACCTAACCCCAGCAAAATTATCTGTCATGGATGTTGTCCCCAAACCCAGGGGCGTAGCTGTTGGGGGCAGGGGGGCACCTGCCCCGGGTGCAGCAGGTCAGGGGGGCGCCAAAGCAGGGCCTGAGCACAGGTGGGGGGAGCCATTTCAAATCTTTGCCCCGGGTGCCAGAAAAGCCTTGCTACGTCTCTGCCCAAACCACCCCCTGCACCACATACAACCCCCAAGAGATGTCTTAAGAACGGACATGAAACTTGCCTTTTCATCTTACCATAGTGCCCCTTACAAGTCCATCGCACACAGTGTCCATGCGACCCACTGGCTGTGGTTGGTCATGTATACTACTGAGCTGTGTGGGGATGGCGCAAGGTTAGAGTCTCACTTCCGGAATATTCAGGGTCCATTATGAGGTCAGGCATCCCAGGTGGTTGGTGTGGTTAGGTCCGCTTTAAATCTACTCTTCCATATTGGACTGTGCTTTTTAGCTTGTGACAAGTCTATCTGTACTCTTGCCGTCTCTCCTGGTTGAGTCATGTTGAACAGTGAATAGGCTGAGCCAGTTATACAAGTGTTAGCGCAGACAGCGCTTTTGCAGGCAGCCAAATTCCATCTTGGAGGAAATAGCTGGTCTGATGTCAGTCACTTCAGAGACCTTTACACCTTTGTGCTCATTTACTGCCAGAATGTAGCAGCTTTGCTTCGGCATTGTGAAGATCATCTGTCAACACTTTAAGATATTCTCCTTTGTTATTAAGCTTGTGCTTCTCTCCACTGTCAGGCTTTTGCCGGTCTTGCCAATTATAGTTAAGGTACAATAGAGTATTCACTGGCTCCCAGTCTCTCAGTGGCGGCACAAAAAATGATTTGTAAGTCTTTATTCATCTGAATTTCACAATAGAGGTCCCAAGGAATGCAAATAATCTCTCCAAGGACTCTGCAGACATCCTGTTAAAATGGCAGTGTACCATTCACCGGCTGCTGCTGCTATTAATGTAACCCTTTCCTTGGGTGTACTAGTGTGCCAGAAATGTAGAGGGCTCTTCTAATATTTTTTTGTAGAACTGTAAAAAAAAATAACTTGGTTACAATAACTATTTAATTTTCAAAAGACTTAATTTTCAGTGAACTTCACATCCTTACTCTGCTGTTTAGTAGCAATGAAACATAACCTTGATTTATTGTTAACGGTGTTGTCAATGTGGACATTTTTAGTCATCCAGACAGAAAAGCAATTGTTAAACTTGTTAGAGTAAGTTTACTTTCTATCATGTTGTCTCCGAAGTGTCCATAGTCTTTAGTACTTGTGCTGGGTCAGGTGGTCAGATCTGAGAACTGCGATTAGGAATGATTCAGACTTTTAAAACTGACCCTTTAGCATCATTTAATGAAAAGCCCAAACCCTTAAAATACTATTCCCCAGCATCTAAAATATATATATATATATATATATATATATATATATATATTACGTTTTTATATTACGTTTGTATTTGTTCACTTATTATTTTTTCCCCTGCTGGGCTGCAACTCTACTAGGATACAGGCGCCGCCATCTTGCTTCAGAAATATCACATATTGAGAAGAGGAGAGGGTGGAAAGGTTCAGAGGGCTGTGCTTTGCAAACAGAGTAGAGCTGGGGGTCAATTAAAAGACAGCAATCCCAGAATGCAGGGTGGCATTGTCAGAAGGCACTCCTTGAGCCGACATCTTGGATGTTTAAAGGCTCAGAAAATGCACTAGGTGCAGATGGGATGATTTTTAATGTGGGCAATGTGTATGTACAGGGTGAAGGAAACATACAAGATCTTATTCAGGGTGAAGGTCCGGTTTAAGTTTAGGCAAGGGGTTCATAAACTTTTTTTTTTTGCTTTTTATCAAGTACCACTTTCAATCTTATTTCCATCTTATTTTAAATTTTTTTCAAACAATTTTCTATTGAGGAATAATAATAAAGCAGTACATGCTTTCAGCTTGCATCTCTTAACTCAATTACTGCAATATATAATGTTTACAGAGGGTCAAAACGTAGTGTTATCAGTCGAAGGATTAGTGTAGCGCTACCTTCATATTGTAAGCACAATCCAGCAAGAAGAGAGATATCAAACTCCAGCCTAGTATCGGCCATTACAGCTAAGGTTCCTCTAAGGTTCTGCCGCCCTCTTTTGTATATGTTGTTTTGTTGGTACTCCATATATCTCTGAGACCTCTCTTTATCCAAATGGGATAAGCCACCATAATTTGGGCCTTACGAGTGTCTGTAGAGCCAGAGCTATAGAAAAGATGAACAGAGGGGGAAGGAGGAAGTGGAGCAAGATAGAGATATTCACAAATGGATGAAATTCACAAGGGATTAGCGGGGATGCAACTGCTGCTCACGCATTCACCATTGGATGGGAAAGAAGGTGAGTTTCCGGGGCGACCTTGGGGGTTTTACACAGCGGGGCATCCCGAATCTGGATGACCCAGGGTGTGAGTATGTCTGCCCTGAAGTCTCCAGGGTGTGTTTTTGGTCCACTTTAAAATAAGGTAACCACACAACCACAGCTTGGCCTCCAAATGAAAGTTATGGAAACTCTACATTCAGGATTTGGTCATGCATACATCCATGACTTGACGGCCGAATAGAGATATTGATACTTAAGCTTTTGGTGGGGAAACACCCAAGCAGCTCTGTTTTTAGGCCAGTTTTATTGTCTTTAAATGATTATACATTTCACCCCTTTTGAGAACTTGAGCTGCTTCCTCCTAGCCAAAAACATTCTACAAAAAAACTAGATGGCTCTATGAGCTCCTGTAGTGAGCACTTGCCCCACACTAGTCTCCCTCTCTGGCTCAGCCTTAATCCCTTATGAGCTGCGCTCACCCGCTGCTGTGATATCAATTCTGAATCTGTTGCTTTATTTGACCCCCAAGGTGCCATTTATATGAGGAATTCACTTGTTCCCAGGCAATAATTTAGGAGCATTTTACCATAACTATAGCTACCTTGTTAAGTCTTTAAGTTGTACCAGGAGAATCGAGACCTAATTTATATTCCAAAATCCTGAGACCAAAGCCATCTGCTTTGATGGTTACCCGCTATATATAGGCGCTGTAACCATCAGGTTTGTATAGCAATATTATCATCAGATTTTTGCAAAAATGCACAAAAGTCTTGTCCACTTCTAACTCAAGGGAAACTACTACCAAACATGTGTTGGTCGTTATTATTTTGCTTCCTATCTGGGTTGACACAATAATAATAATCTGCTGGTTCTGGGTTTTAGGCATCTCCCAGATTCTATATATAAACAAGCTTTTGACCAAGACCCCACTATTTAAAATATTTATTTATAGACTAGACTGACGAGCCCACAGGATGTGAAGAGAGCCCTGAGCAGGCCAGATACCTGGAGAGTGGGGGGGCGAGGAAACGGACGCCACTACTGCAGTGCAGCGCAAAGCGTGCATTTAAAGCATCCATCACTGGACTAATTGAAAATTCTTTAACTGGCCAGTATCTTATGAAGTGATTTCATGCCATAAACAGGGCCAGCAATTGACGACCCCACAATCTAATGGTGATTGAGCCACACTTCTCTGGGAAAAAGTAAAACTATCACAAAATACGATATTATATACTACCAACAAGCACTATATAATAAACAAGCAGCACCCATGGATTCCTTTACCTAAGGGCACTGAGGAAGCCAGAAGAAGTTGGCGAAACATGTTTGCCCAATGCCCAAAAGAAAGGATATTGGTGAAATAATGAATACTGAGGAATCAGGGAGCACAAGGCTACATGTCAGTAATTTAACCAATGCCTGAGATGTGTATGACACACTACTGAATTGTAAAGTCATATAGGACTGGATATTGTTGAGATAATCTATGAATTTGCTTTTTAAATGTATGTAACTTTTATGAATTTTGTATAAATAAATATTTCGTATTTTAAATAGTGGGGTCTTGGTCAAAAGCATGTTTATATATAGAATCTGGGAGATGCCTAAAACCCAGAACCAGCAGAATGTTAATAATACTTGACCATGTACCAACGAAATAATTTGATACATGCAAGGGTCGCACAATTGGGGTAACCGGTTATAGGCTGCTCCACAACTGGATATTCTGACACAATAATAAAAATCTAACGTGGATGTCTCATTTGCGCATCCTCATTCCTGCTCTAGAGGCAGCCCTCTGTTTCTGGTGATGCCGCCCAGCATATTTATATGGATTTTTATCATTGGGCCATTTTTTACGATAATGCTCCTTTTAAAGGGAAGTGTTTTCTCCGCAAAAAGGCAGCCACAAATCTAGAACATTTAGGATGTTGGCCATGGCAACCAGCAAAATGTCATGGTATCATTGGAAACAAACCATTGTCCCACCTTGATAAATATGTCCCACATTTTAGTATTGAGTTTATAGCAGTATTGGCTGCAGAGAAGTGTCTCTTCTCAACCATGCTGAAAGGCTTATATCAATGGTGGAGAGTCTGGAGCTTCCTTGAGCATTTATTTTTAACAATGTGTTGTTGCTCTTTAACAGTTTAGAACCTGCACTTCCTCTCCTTCTTCTGTTTAATGAGTGGGGGTCCACTCTTGCCACCACCAGGACATTACCTCCATGCCCTGATAGCTAAAACGTAAAAGCATGGCCAGTGGCAGCCACATCTCATCCATGTTGCCACACCACTCTTGCATTCCATGCTCAGCCGGCAACCTAAAAATTTCACGTTGGTCACTATACTTTCCCTCCAACCCCCTTGGCTGCCAGCAGTCACGTGAGACGTGCAAACAACCTGTGATAGTGAACGCAGTAAGTTAAACATAAATGTTTAGTAACAAGTGATAGCGGGTAGACTTGCTGTGTCACATGGCTACTGGGGGTGCCTCTGTTGAGGAGTTATGTTAAAGGGAAAGTGCCCTTTTGTGGACCTTTTAAGCAGACCCCAGGCTAGATATTCTGTTGGCTTTTGTGACTGCTACGGCATCCATCTCTTTCTTGGAGGTCTGCATCTCTATCAACTTGCAGCTTTGGTATGGCCGGAATTATGCAGTGGGTTAGGCTAGGCCAATGAGCCTACAGGGAATAATTAACTCCCCAGACCCCCCAGGGAATAATCAACCCCCACACACCCTGCATGCCAGAAGACAGCATTTCAGTACTTGTTTTCAAGATCTGTGTACTGGCCGGTAATCTGGGTGCACTTTCCACAAATGTTCTTCAGATTACAGTTTGGACTTCTTTCGGAGCTTTCTGCACTATAGCACCTTATACAGAGGAGTAGGCTTTCTGGCACCTGGGGCAAATATTCAATATGGCTCCCCCACCTGTTCTCAGGCCCCCCCTTTGGCACCCCCTCTGACCTGCTGCATCCAGGGCAAGTGCCCCCCTAGCTACACCCCTGGCAAGGGGAGGGCTACTTAATTTAATGTTGATGGATGGGGCAGAGGAGTAGCTAGGCTTTCTGGCACCCAGCGCAAATATTCAATATTGCGCCCCCCACCTGTTCTCAGGCCCCCTGACCTACTGCACCTGGGGCAAGTGCCCCCCTGCTCCCCCCTAGCTATGTCCCTGGGATGGGGGAGGGCTACTTAATTTAATGTCAGGTCAGAGAAGTAGCTAGGCTTTCTGGCACCCGGCGCAAATATTCGATATGGCGCCCCCTGACCTGCTGCACCCGGGGCAAGTGCCCCCCTGCTCTCCCCTGCCTTATAACATTCGTTACTCAGAATGGGAATTACACAATCCATTTTAAAAAAAACTACTTAAGGCCTAAACATCTAAAGCCAGACAGTGTGCGTTTCTCAAACAGCCATGTTATATGGCGCACCCAGATTCATATATTATTCTCATGCTTTGAAGCCTGCCAGTGACTAATATCACCAGAACGCCTTTCGTCATAAATTTCTATTTTGCGGTGAGTAAACAGTGACATTAACTGCAGCGTTTCCACCGTGTTCTGCAATTATCATTACATATGATATATATGAAATGAGATTCTCTTTTGAGATAATGTATGCAAATTTCTGTTTTCTGTAGAAATTGGAGCTTTTGCAAAATCCAAGTTGTGTATTATTCCATTAACCTCCAGTAACGGAGTGTGCAGTTCAGCAATCGGTTATTGTATGGATCACAATGGGCTGTTTATTGTCGTGAATCCTGCAAGCTGTTTGTAGTGTTCCTCTACAGTTGTGTGTGTGTAATGTAATGAAAAGTAAGCTTATAGCCTTCAATAAATTACACAACCATTGGTAAAATAATTTCAGATAAAAATAAATCCTATTAATATCTCAAAACGTTTGCAATGTTGCATGTAAAGTATCCTTAACCAAACAGTGCAATTAAAGGTCCATAAAAAGTACAAATCCACAGAGTAACTGGCAATTTATGCTTCTCTTATTAACAGAAGATGGCACTATGTGGAGATAGGTATCCAAAGTGTTACTCATCCACGATATCACTATAATGTGCTTACCAGATTTATACCGTAACATTTTCTTCGGGTAGCTTTGGTGATTATGTCCTTCATTATTATCATCACCCAAACAGCTGCTCTAGGATAAAAATGACAGTGGAGAAGAGATGAACCTGGCAATAAAAGTCAGATAACCAGGATCCAAGATCTAATTGCTGCAATATATATATATATATATATATATATTTGTGTGACCGGGCCTTAAAAACCAGTTGATCAGCCCTGCTATCAGCTAACATTCCTGCAGCCTTTTCCGTACTGTTCGCCACTTTCCTATATTACAGTGGCGTGGTGAACTTGATGTCACTCCCGCTTTTAGTTTCAAGGGATGTGTGTTGAAGCATAAGCCAAACCAAGACATTACTCCCTATATACCAAAGCTGGAAGTGCCACAGCAGCCATTAGCATTGCCACGTTGGTGGGCACTGTGACAGCAATTGGTGGCAGGCGAGCAGGGACAATGGATGCTCTGATCTGGGGTTCCACCAAACTTGACCTTTAAGCTTTAATGGTAACATTTGTATCCAGTTCTCCATAGTGGAGCACATTCCAGAAAGGAAAAACTGCATTACTGTCTTGAAAGCTATATAATAGGTGACAAATGGTCTTCATCGGGTGTTCCCAAACATTTTTCATTGAGTACCACTTCCCATCTTGCATATATCGCAAGTACCGCCACTAATACCAATTCCCTGGGACGGTGAAAGTCCTGTACTAGCCCAGCAATGTAGGCTCGTCCTAAGATAGAATACCAAGACTTGACCATCTGACACATCCTATCGGAGCTGAAGCTTGCAGTGCTTTATGGCCCCTTGGTTTTACTCCCAGTGGCCTTGAGAACAACCAGTAATAGTACCACCGGTTGAGAAACCAACGCCTACATAATCTCCTATGCTGTTATCACATTATTTTTGACAATATTCTGACCATGGTTCTCTTTGTCGTGGTATATACACAGGTTAAAAGTCTCTAGGGCCAGAGCCTAGTCTCCCTCTTCAGGGCATCTTGATTTGAACTACCCCCACCAGTCCTTATATTTACTGTATTTGGTGTGCATTCCTAATTCCTGTTCATATCGTCTTGTGGAAAAATTGAATATGTAGTGAATATAAAAGTCTACACTTGAACCACTGTGCAGTCAAAATTGTATCTGCCAGTACAGTGCACTTTTGCACTTTTCTGAGAAACCAGTGTGATGAGTAAGACCTCTGCTTGTCATGATGTCTGACACCGAATATTGAGGTTTTTGTGAAAAGATTTATCTCCTTTTTTTTTCTTTAAGTTCTTTTCTTGATGGTAGCACTTTAGACAGGGAAAATGTCCAAACGTAAAAGCACATAAGGGTGAAATATTAATGGAGCACACCTAAAGCAATCAGAGCCTGTTAATGCCTTGACCTTGGAAAGAAATACACAAGAAGGTGGCATTGTAAAGCCACGCGCTTCTTATGAATATGGATGTGCTACTTGATGATAATGAATGTGGCACTGTCATGCGTGCTCTACAAGATAATATTGTGCCCTCTTTTGTCTACAGGTTGATAAAAATTAAGGAGTGGGTGGACAAGCATGACCCGGGCGCTATGGTCATCCCTTTTAGCGGGGCCTTGGAACTGAAGCTTCAAGACATGAGTGATGAGGAGAAACAGAAGTATCTGCAAGAGAAAGTGACACAAAGGTTAATTAGCATTCATTTTCCCTACACTTTATTATCAACTATTTCCTTGCTGTAATTTAATTGCTTGCACTGATAGAATAATAAATGACAGCGTAATTACCATTATAAAGAGGGAATCTTCTCCTTTCTTTATCATGAGACAGAGTTGAAAAGATTTATTTTAAATTAAGTTTTTAACTGTCATCTGTCATCAGAATGCTGTGTTTTTAATTATAGCATTGGGGGGGGAGCAAAGAGGGGGGGTGACAATCAACCCAAAAATCCTGGCGTCATGCATCGAACCAGGATCCTAATAGGAAAATACATCGCTTTACAACCATAAATCACATTTTAAAGCGAGTGGCCAACGATATTGATGGCAAGTCTCCAAAGTTACTATATTGGGATGTCCTGGGTTTGTTGGTTAGTATTCAAAGTGGTTAAATCCAGCTTAAGTGATGCAAGCCTTTCACTTTACTGTTAATTGATTGGTCACTTTCCTGTTGCAGTTCTTTGACCAAGATGATCAAAAATGGTTACGCCGCTCTGCAGCTTGAATACTTCTTCACCGCAGGCCCCGATGAAGTGAGAGCGTGGACTATCAGGGTAAGACTCCTACTTTATTAATCATTGCCCTCCTTAGCTAATGAATTCTGACTCCTAACAATGCTATGACGGTACTTTTGTCCAGAATAACTTTTAATTATTTTAGAGAGGTGATAAAATAAAGAGGAGCATCATTGATTGAGGCAGGTAGCAATCGATGGTATCTATTACCCCGCCTGAATTTCTCCATCCTGTAGAACCCGACTGCCCCCCTTCCTGCAGGCACCGATAAGAAACGCAAGCATTGTACTTGGTTAATCTGTGTGACCGAGCTTCATCTCCAGTTAAATTGATGCCGCTCCTCATTCTCTATTCGCTAACTTTGTTTGCTTGTAGGTGTTTCCATTCTTCCCATTTTTTTTATTTTCCCCTGGTTATATTATTTTTCACCATGGAAGCAATAGCGCATCACTAGACTCCTTGCAGATATCCAGCTGGCTCCCAAAACATAAAGTCAGTGTGTAATAATTTATCTCTGTAAGTGGTTTATAATTTAAGAGGTAGACGTTGTTCTGATAATGCTATACGTCCCATCCTGACACTGATAAAAAAAAAAAACGCAATGTTAAAGGTTTAAAGTATTGATATGTGCTGATTGCGCTAAAGGCGACCGACTAATTTGCTCCCTCGGGACACGAAGAAGTGAAGCTGTGCTGCTTTTAAATGGAAAATTCCCTGTGTGCGATAGCTCCTATTATTCCCTTATACATGGAAGCGTAGGTAGCTACAAATTATGTATTACAAAATATGTAATTATTACAGGGACACACAAAGACTACGGCGTTCCTTTGATTTCTAGGGGGGGGGGAGGCAGCAGAGATTTCCGTTCTGATTTTTATTCACTGCTATCCTGCCTCGGAGATGTTTGCTGAGCCCCTCGGCTGTCACAGAGTCAGAGTTGGTTATTTGAAAAAGAAATTATATATATATATATATATATTTTTTTTTTTTATAAAAAATAACGTATAGACATCTATCTCAATCTATATTGTGTTAGCCATTGAAAATAGTGGAAAAGTGAAGAAATAAAGTGATACCTTTTGTGGGCTGAGTATATTTTAAGATGAGCTTTCAAGAATACCTGCTGTAATTCTTGTCAGACATTTCTGAAAGCTCACCTTAAAATGTACTCCTTTAGCCTACAAAATGTATTACCTTATTTCTTTACTTTTCTACTATCTCTATGTATCTTTTTGTCTGCTGTGTATATGCACAGGAAGAAAATAACTTAAAAAAACGTATGCCCCTTTTTTTGTTGGGTTTTATTTGTCATCATTTTTTTTTATTCATTTATAGATTGTATAGCCTTTTTTTTTTTTTTTTTTTTAATACCTAAAATGGCCTAAAAAAACATTTTCAATGGTAATATACTCCCTTGGATTAACCGCTTATATGTGCAGTTGCAAATATACTTACAATATTTTTAGGCCTTCCTTGTTCTATTTATTTAAAATAAGGACCTGTAAATGAACCTCAAACAGCTTTTGCCTTTAGAACTGGTTGATTTACGCTTATTGTTTATGGGGGACAGGCCGGGGACAGTGTGGATGGGTAAAGCTTGTTCATGTTTCTCGCCATTTTAAGATGACTATATACCGGTTGCAAATGGCAAAGCAATACAATGCAAAAGGAGTTTGAAACCAATTATTATTTTTGTTTCTTTAAAAGATGCCATCATCTGTGGCACTATCCGAGGTAGAAATTTTAGATTGGTTAAAAAAAAATAATTGTATATAGGTCTTCATTTGCTATATCGGAAAGGCAGTTTAAAGTTGGGCAATACAGACCATAGGAAATGTAAGCAATCGTAAATACTAAAATCTCTTAGCTTTGCGTGGTTCTTTGTTACAAAGCAAAGTATAAAAACTGCCTGTGTGGATTAAGCCAGTGCATTTCAATATGTTCCACATTTGTGCGATTTACAGTCATGTGACTAATATTTAATTTTATTTATTTGACTCCAGCTTTAGAACTTTGTATACCCAATGATTTTGGTAGCAGAAATTTCAAATTTGGTTAAAAAAAAAATTGGTAAGGAAAAAGGGGTTTTCTATGTTCTTATTTATTTATTTATTTTCTTGCCTTCTTCAATACCTAAATGCCTCTAGGATGTTTAAGTTTGCATTCGTTGACTTGATAAATGCATTGCAAACAGTTGGCCAGCCTAAATTTTACACTATAATTTTAAAGATTTGATCAATTTTCATGCCACTGTTCTTAACAGACGTTCTTAACGTGGACCAAAATCCCGGGTTTTGGTCCTCCACCCCCCCCCCCTTCCCCAGGGGGTGTCCTGGCTTGGGGGTACCCTGCTGGGTACCCCCAGGTTGCTATGCTAACTTGCCTGTCCTCGATCCCACACTGCATTTACAGCAGCAGGAAGGAATCCTAGCCGCACTTGCGAATGACATGCGGCATCACGCACAGCCATCCATTTGTGGCAGGTGGCGAGTGATGCTGCGCAGGTCACACATGTGCCGTGGGCTTGGGGAAAAGATAAGATTTGCAGGCGATGTGGGGGAATTTCACAGAGCGAACTGGGATGCCCCAGCAGGAGGGAGTAATCCTACCCTGGAGTCCCAGACTCCAGGGTAGGTTTTGGTCCACTATAACAGAATTTCTTACCAAAACCAGAAACACGGTGCACCACCGGCTATACACATACAAGGTGCGCTCACCACACAAAGAAGCTAGTAACAAATGAGGGAGCAGAACAAATTGTCTGCAACCTCAATGATTGAGAGCACCATAAATGAAACATTCTACATAGAAAATTTTATTTGGGATGACAATCAAAATATAGATGACAAAGGACCAGCTAAAAACAAGATCAAACTCACACCACCTAGTGGTTGCTAATGGTAATAATTTACATTATCTTGTACAAAGAGACCTGAATTACAACAGCTGGGACAAAACAAAATCCAAAGGAAGGTATACTGCGCTGTCGCCGGTCTTCAGCAGGTGTTGAAAGGTCTTAGCACATACAAGAGCAACAAAACGCTCACCTACGCTCATGGCTGACCATGCCACTTCTTACAGGTGAAGGTCCTGTTCTTGTAATTCAGGTTTCTTTAGCCTTAGATATTTTGGTATTCTTCATCAGTTGCCATTAATTATATAGTACTAGGCATTTAAACCGGACCAACAGCCTGGCACAGTTGGTAAAGAAAGGTAGCCGCCATTTTGGAGCCTCATCTCCCTGCATCTCGGCCATGCTGCTGCCTGAGTTCAACTGACATAACTGTGAATGCACAGGAAGCCCAGCAGAAACCTCCTGTTTGCAGGTGGCTTGCACACGCATGAACCACCTTTTTTTTTTTTTTATTTAACCACAGCAGGATTTAGAAAAAAGTAAAATAATGTTTATGTGCAATCTAAATTGCCCTGGAGAGGGATGCATGTGAGCACTGTTTGTTGTGTTGGTCTGGTTTGTCTTTTTTGACTGTTGGTCCGCTTTAAGCTTTTTTTTATTTAAAATCTATCAGGGATTCATTACTTATCCTACAAATAAAAGTGCAAGTGCGTAATGTAATGTAAGATAATTAGTGGCTACTTGGTGCCCATTTGGGATACATCAATATTAGCAATTTTGATAGCACCAATTCTTTTTCAATTGTTATAAATATATATTCTTTATTTTGTATATTTTTGATTATACCATTTTTTTTATCTTATACGCTTTTTATATTAAGTGTTATTTGTAAAAGCCTTATATATTACGGTCTGCAGCTTCCCATTATGTTTTTTTGTTATTATAATAATCATTATATAGTCTGGCACTGTTTGTTCAGTACTATATGTACATAATTATTATTAGCAACCACTAGGGGGTGTGAGTGTTTGCTCTTGTTGTTAACTTGTCCTATAGGAGCACTGTGGCGAAAAAATGGCCCAATGATAAAAATCCATATGAATATGCTGGATGGCAGGGAGGTCTCTTATACACCTGACATATAGAAATACCCAGCCAGGCTCGTTTTTTTATTTTAATGGAAGGAAGAGGAAATCGGGGGTGACAGGTTTTGTCACCCCTAATACATTAAACCTTTGAAGAGGAAATCGGGGGTGACAGGTTTTGTCACCCCTAATACATTAAACCTTTCACCCCTGGATTTTTGTTCCTACCAGGATAAGAAAACCACAAGCATGGCAGGAGTTGTATTCAGTTTTGGTGTATAAGTGACCCCTCCTCTCATTAGCCAGTATGTTTTTTTTTTTTTTTACAATCTCTCGATAGTGCTCCTTTTGTCATTTATGTTTTTATTGTCATCCCAAATAAACTTTTCTATGTAGATGTTTTCATTTGTGGTGCTCCCAATCATTGAGGTAGCTGTTCTGCTTCCTGCTCCCTCATTTGTTTCTAGCTTAATAGAAGTTCTTATGTGGTAAAATGTTGTTAAAATGATACGGCAGGCAAAGGTACGTGTTACACCATTGTGTCGGGCTACATTTGGCACTGCCACTGTTTTTTTAAATTAAAGAAGTATTGGCCAAGATATCGAGGTTTACAGGTTCACCCCATTATTTCTCTTCTGAAAAAAGTGGGCTTGGCCCTTGGATCTGTGATGCTGCATAATAGCAGCAATAATAATCAGAAATGTGATGAATCTGGAGGAGGAGGGAGGGACCAACAATCCTGTCCCACTCTGCTGAGCTGATTGGGGGATGGGATGAAAGAGAATCTCATTGGCTGTAAACCCTGATATACCGACCATTTCTGCTTTAATTTAAAGACAGAAAATCATTTTGGGCAGTGCCAAACATAGCCCGACACAATGGTGTAACAATTACCTTTGCCTGTTTTATCACTTTAACCTTAGTGTTCCATTGATGGCACATACATAAAGCTGCCTAAATTGTCCTACTTTAGGGATGCCAGATAGGAGGTTCCTATACATTTGGGAATGGAATGTTATTATCTAAGAAAATAGGCAACTGGGCAAGTCTATTTTCGAAATCAATTTTCTGAAAGATATGCCAGTCACATGACTACTGAAACATCTTCAAAAAGATTACACAGCAAGTCCAGTCGCCTTGATTTATTCCTAGTTATACCGTGACCTGGGTGAATGAGAACCTTCACACATGTAGGGGTATTATACGGATTACATTATCACTTGGTGACTACACTTTCTGCTCATTGACTTCAGGGTACTGCTTGAACTTTAATATCTAACCTCTCGGAAGGAAATCTAATTAAAGCGGACTTGACGTCATAGAGATTTAGGCTTCCAGTAGCTGCTATGAATTCATAACCTCATCTACTAGCCGCGTCCCCAGCCATCCTTATTTTAACCGGACCTTCAGCATCCTTTAATTAAAAGCCCAAACCCTTCAAAAACTATTCCCCAGCATCTAAAATTAATATATTCTCCATTTTTAGTCGCTTACTTATTATTCTTTCCCCTGCTGGGCTGCAACTCTGTTCAGGACTCTAGGATACGGGTGCCGCCATCTTGCTTTAGAAGTATCACTGAGGAGAGTGGGCAAAAGTGCAGGGGGGCGGGGTTATAGCTGTGCTCTGCACAGGCAGAGTAAAGCCGGGGTCAGAAAAAGGACAGCAATCCCAGAATCCAGAGCAGCACAGTTAGAAGACACTTCCTGTCTGTAGGCACTAGGTGCAGGTAGGATGATTTTTAATGTGGACAATCTGTATGTACAGGGTGGGGGGAAACATTTAAGATAGGCTCTTATTCAGTGTGAAGGTCCGGTTTAAGTCTAATAGACCAATGTACAGGTGTGAAGCAGGTGCCTGCAGCAAAACTATTGTGTAATGTAGCCTTCATAGTTAAAGGTTGTGTTTTTAGAAGAAAATGAAGCAAATACTAAACACTATCTGCACCTCTTACAGCTCTACAGGAGGCCAAAACACAACCTAGAAAGCATAGCTGCATCACCAACTAAAGTAAAGATAATTCATTGATGCAAACTGAGCTCTAAACATCATAAAAAAATTATTATAAATATTAAGTGATGTAGAGCAATCTGACTGCTGACTGTATAAAAAAATAAATAAATAAATAATTCATTGAAAAATATTCACCAATGTATACAATAGACAAAATTAGAGTAAAATCACTGCCCTGAAAAATTAAAGCCATATAAAGCTCTGTTCACACCTCTCCATTGCATTTTGTAAGTTTGCCAGAGGTGCAATGTATGAGAACAAATGCTGCACTTTTGATGCGTTGGCAATGCTTCTTTGAAAAGAAAAACATTTTTTGCATAATACGTAAATGCGTCATACATGCGTTGCCATAGGCTTCTATTAACCTGTGATGTGCTGAAAAAGGTGTCTGCAATACTTTTTTGATTTGTTGGATAACGCAGCGCAGAAGATCCATTTAGAATGATGTACAATGTTTTCTCTGCATTGTAACTATGTTGGAACGCAGGGTGTGAACAGACATGAAAAGGACAGGCTCCATGTCCATAACGAAGTACATAAACAATCTCTGCATCAAGAGTACATAAGCATGTATAAAAAAGATAAACAAAACTAATGGTTTGTGCATTTTGTTTGATTTACCTGACTTCTTGAATAAGCTTTACTTTAGCTATTTTTGTGTGTGTATTTGTATATATCTTGCATTTGTATATAGTATTGATTTTGCACTACTACCTACTATACACAATCTACATACATACATTTTGTTTTTTCACCATATTTTATACATTTGCGTGTGCTCTTGATAACTAGCATGACTGCCATTCTATTCATTTGGTGAAGCGAGTTTAACTTTGGGTGTAAACTTCTGAGTGACCTTTTTTTTTTTTTTTTTTTTTTTTTTTTAACTTTTAACACCTCAGAAAATGCAAACTGCCCCCCGCCCCCCAAAAAAAGAAAACCTGCTTATGCAATGGGGCACTTTTACAGGTTTTGAAAGTTTGGTATCTACACCCCATACTATGGGCTATGCAAAAAGATTTGGCAAATTCTTTAAGACTTTCAAAAGATTGTCCTTAGCTTATTGAAAAATTATGCCCCTTCCCTGTAACATTTTTTTATGATTTTATGATATTTTTTTTTTTTTTGCATTTTTTGGTAATTTTTTTTTTTTTTATTTACTTAATTGCCGTTCACACCCACAAAGCACACCCAAGGTTAAATTTGCTTTACCAAATAATTAGCACAAACATGTTTGTTCTTAGTTATGACCCCTGCCTTCTTTTTCATTTCTTATCATTGTCTTTTTTTATAGTTCTAATGGTTATAGGGATGCTTTTACCCTAATGTTGTCGACTGTATATTAGATATGTGTATAATCTTTTGATACATTTTAGTTGATGGTGCAGCTATGCTTTTTGAGCTAATTGTATTTCTAGGTTTATATTAAAACACCAGTAACATAGCAAAAATAAAATCAGTAACATAGCAAAATGGGTATGAATACTACTGTATGTCCTCAACTAGAACGTACTAACCCACTGCATGTAGAGGATAAAACGTTAAAGGCAGCTAGGTGAAGAACGGTCAGGCTGTTTTATTGAGGCTCTTGGCTGAAGAAGATGATAGCAGGTTCTAATAACGAGACTGATTGCAAACATCCTGATCCTAATGCGCTCGGATATTTAAGAAAGTAAGCATCAGTGGCTATATTCTGTATTAGTGCAATACATCTTGCATTGTAAAAACTGAGCTTAGCCATGTCAGGACACCAAGCCGCTTCACACGCACTATTAGGCAGCCTCCGGTCACAGTTATTTCTCAAATCTAAGAGCTGCCTTCGCTAGCCGGGTCTTCTAATTGCTTGCAACTTATAAGAAATAAAGAGAGTAAATATGACCGCCGCTAAATCTAGTTTCCAAGATAAATAAAATGCTAACCCTTTCAGAGAACCTCTACATCATTGTAGCATATGTAAACCGAAAATACTACTTACCTCCTTTTTATCTAACCTGTTCATGTTACTTTTAATATATTGCATTTGCACGTTAAATGGCTCTCTTTGGACAAGAGCCTGTGCATGTGCCATAGGATAGGGGAAAGGTGAGTTATCTTGGGCAATGTGGGGGTTTCACACAGCGGCGCATTCCAAATCAAGATCTCCCAGGGTGGGGAACAAAACCCAGGATAATCAAAATCCCAGGTTTTGTTACGCTTCAAAAACACTAACAGCAAAGCAGATAAATGAACAGATAAAGAAACAATAAATATCTCAATATGGTATCGCCATAAAATATCAGTAAATAAATAATGGTGATGACTATAAACTACACGTGCAAATAACGTGTATAAATAAGATCACCATAACATTCATACGCTACATGCAATTACATATCACTTACTCATTACAAAATAATAGGTATCCAATACAAACCAGTGCTAAAAAACACATGAAAGTAAAGGCTGTTGGGTTACTGCCTTCTGGCCTTAACGATACATGAATGGCGACAACCTAATTCAAAGTGGTGTCTGCTGCCCAGAAGCGCATGGGATGTTATTTTACATATTTGGGGGTGGAAGTTTTCCTATTTTACTTGTTTGTTTTTTGCAAGTACATTTTGATCATAGGTAAGAGTAATGATCTATAATGTGCATAGGCCTAAGAATTTGCCCTAAAATATCCCATGGAAGTAAGGGTCATTTCATGCTTTATTTCAGAATAAGGAGTGAGATACAATCAAACAACAGAGCCTGTAATATACAGGAGTTTATAAATGATTAAAGAATGGCCCAATGATAAAAATCCATATAAATATGCTGGATGGCGGGAGGAGGGGTCACTTATACACCCGGCATCAGGAAATATCCAACCTGGCTTGTGTTTTTTCGGGGGGCAGGCTCTGTGTATGTATGTGTATATATATATATATATATATATATATATATATATATATATATATATATAATAAGGCACCCCTGGATTTTATTCTTACCAGGAGAAGAAAACTACAAGCTTGGTAGACGTTTTATTCAGTTTGGGTGTATAAGTGACCCCTTCTCTCCTTAGCCGACGTGTTTATATCGATTTTTAATATTACACAGTTTTGCGTTGTACCTCTATTAAACATTAACTATGTTTATTATTTGCACCTGAAACTTTCACTTTAGGACAGTAAAAAAGATCCACTGGTTGTGAAACCTAAAGCAGATCAAAACCAAGTATAGGTGGCTCTGGAGTCAAACAGACTCTATGGCTGGCCATTTTGCCGGGTGTGTTAAACCCCTGGGTTCGCCCACATAACTCGCCTTTCCTGGGTCCCTGCGGCGTTTTCATGGCCCCCAGCCACATCCCCGGCTTCCATTTATCTGGAATTTTTCTCCCAGCCATTGAGAGAGGCTGGGGGCATCGGCGTGTCTCAGACTAGAGGGGGGATGCCAGTGGGGTTGTCACATTATCTGTAAAATTGGCACAGAAATGCCTGGAGTAGCCGCATACAAGCAGTATTTTGGGCTGCAGGGAATTTCAGATTTATGAAAAACCCTAATGTATTTTAACTTTTCTCTCTATGTAATTATTAAACAAATTAGATTATTTTTATGAGCTTTACGAGAGGTTAGGTAAACTAATACAGGGAGCGCATTTGGTATGTTAAAGGAGCACTATCCCAAAGAAATGGACCAATTATAAAATTCATTTAAAATATGCCTGATGGCGGGAGGAGGGGTCACAAACACACCCAGCATCATGAAATATCCAGCCAGGCTTTTTGCTTTTTTTTTTTTTTATTGGAAGGAACAGGAAATCCAGTGTGACAGGCTCTGTCACCCCTGACTTTATTCCCACCTGGAGAAGAAAACCACAAGCTTAACGGGTGTTTATTCAGATCGGGTGTATGTTACCCCTCCTCTCATTAGCCAATGTGTTTCTATGGATTTTTATTACACAATTTTGCAGTAGTGCTTCTTTAACAACTCGAACAATATTCTATAAATCTTTAAGACCACAAATTACATTGTTTCTTGTGGTCAGTGATATTTACTATATGCTCTATGTGCCGGCCTAAGCCTCAATGGGTCCGAATTGCTTTATCGCCCTGTGCTGGCCAGTTATATATATATATAGGTATTGTTGGCAAATCAAATGGTAGATGCCGCTGACTTCTATGCAGCCTCTCTAAATCAAGTAAGTGCATATCATAGTTTTTTGTGAAGGTTTCCTCAAATGATTTGTAATGATGGGCAACCCTCTGGTGGTATATTTCTGCCTTTAATGGAGGCAATTTTCCTAACTACTACCCAGCGCTGTGCATTTACTGACTCTAAGGGTGACCTGTTAGCGGACTCCAGCAGTCCCAGACGAGTCCAGATTCACATGAGCCTGAATGATCCACCCCTCGTGTAATCCATCTTCTTCGAGCATCTTCATTTTACCTCTGCTCTCTCTTTTGACAGAAAGGGACAAAGGCTCCTGCAGCTGCAGGGAAGATTCACACAGATTTCGAGAAGGGATTCATTATGGCGGAGGTAATGAAATTTGACGATTTTAAAGAAGAAGGCTCGGAAACCGCTTGCAAGGTGAGTCCTCGCTGCTTAGTGTTAGAGGACAACCCCTCCCGGTGGAGAGGCCTTGTTTGATTACATGGAGAATGTGGCCTTTCCTAGGCTCCATGTTTAAAGACTCAAAACTCCATTAAGTTTGTTTCTTTTCTAAAATTGATTTGCCTTAATTTTTGTTTGATGTCTTATTACTACCTAAATAACAATGTAATGTAACAATGTAAGGTAATTCTACCTCCATGGGCGGGTTTTTCCCAGTTAATATTACTCGCACACACGGCAAGCTTGAAACCAGCCAAGGTCTGGCACGCAAGAGATGTGTGATATATATATATATATCTATTATATATACAAGGCCAGGTCCAGGTTTATGTGGGCCTTGGGCACCATAGTCTCAGTGGGCCCCTTTGTGGTGAAGAGTCGCGTCAAATCACAGAGGGATGTCCCAAATATGGATGCCCCCTAAAGATTATGCTATTTGGACCAAACCCCTTTAAACCTGACCTTGGAGTCTAAACAAATCTAGATTCTCCTGATTTTGTATGCCCATGTGTGTGACCCCCTCTGTTTATTACTTTCCTCGAACTGGTGAATGCACTCTGGGATCACCAGTTTGAGATAACGGCCAAACCAGGAGGATTCTTTCACAAATAGGGGAATCCCAAATTGAGATGCCCCTGTAAAATGGACCAAAACTCAGTGGTGAAATTGCTTGCATAGTGGGTATGCCAGCGATCCCAGGGGGTTTTACACAGTAGGGTATCACAGATTGGGATGCTTCAGGTATAGGAAATCAGCTGGGGTGGGCAATTTAAAAGCAGAACAAAACCCAGCACTTCCTCCCCTGGAATCTAAATCGAGATGCCCCGTTTTGTGGAACCCCGCCATTCGAGGAGATGTGGGCACCAGCTATGCCCTATCAGTCTGCCATTGGTCAAGCACTGTCGCACACCCGAAAGGCCGACCCTGTCAGTGGGGGCCCCTGGCAGCTGCCCCGCCTTGCCGGGTGCTGACGCCGGTCCTGTGTGTGTGTATATATATATATATATATATATATATATTTTTTTAATATTTATTATAATGTGAATACATTATTAGAGGTTATACAGTTAGGTCCATAAATACTTGGATACTGACACAATTTTTATATTCCAAGTGTGACATACACTCCGCTTCAACTCTTCATGACATTTGGGTTATTCTCCAGTAGAGGGCGAACTTCTGCAGAGATGAATGCAAAAAAGGAGCTCCTCCCAGTCCATAAATACCTGGGACCTCCCACCAATTCCAAGTTCCTTCTCTGCAGGAAGGTGAGCAAGACAGAAGATGAAGACTTCTATTCCTTGCAGGTAAGCCGGGCTCGCGCCCGGCCCCATTTTATACCCATTTCTGCCGGACCTTTGTTACTATGTGAGCCTCCCAGCCTTGGCTGCAGGTCCTGGTGAAGGTAGGCTACACCTCTTTTAGGTGTGATAGGGAGCCATGCTCCCCCGTAGAGACCTCATTATGGGGTAGGCGGTTTTCCGGGTTGGTGATCCCGGTTTGGGATGCCCTGTCCCTTCTTTCCCTTGGCACCGTATGGTGCGGGATCTCCCCCCTTCCGGGTCCCTCTATTACCTCTCCGGGGGGGGGTCGGCCCTTGAATACCTTATTGTATGTGTGTTTTTTATTCCCTGTTTTCTGGGTGTGTGTGTGATTTACTGTGCACCATATGGAGGCCTCTATCTGGTTTTTTTTTACTCAGCGCTGCGGGCTTCTGGGGAACTTCTTCCCCTCAGGTATCCAGTGAGGGGGCGGGCGCTCGCGCGCTGCCGCGATCCACCCCCCTCTATTGCCGCCTTTTGCAGGCCCAGCCTTCTACAGGCCCGCATTGACTAACGTCAGAGGGAGAGGGGCGGGGCTTCATGCAGCGTGCGGGCCCGCCCCCCTTCTTCTCCTTTCCTCGCTGAGCTGTTGCCGTCTGGACGCCATCTTTCACGCGTGAGGGCCCCCTCCCTCTTCCTTGCGTTTTTATTGCCTCTATTGCCGCTTCTTTGGCAGCGCTGCCTGCCTTGGTTTTGATTAATGCATACATTGATATATAATATACTTGTATATTCTTGTTTTATGGTACTGTGGGCATTTATACCTATTACATGTGATGTACTTTTGTATGTGTGTGGGTGCTAATGGGGCCTTTTCACTTTTGGCTTTCAGGAGGACTCCCTGTTTTTTGCATATAAAAAGGGGGTTCTCCCGGTCCTAGGGTCCCTAGCCTTAATTTACACTTGACAAAATCTCCCACAGGGACTTTAAAGGGGCATACCGGGGTTGCTTACTAGCATAATTCCCTAGGTCTTGCGACTATCAAAAAAATCACCATATGGAGGCTCCGCAGGATATTGAGCTCGGGCTCCCTTTGGGACAATCCCGGCCATGTGTGGGTTGGGGGATATCCCTTACGGGTGATATTGTGCTGATCTTTATACCATGTGCACAAAAGGCCATAACGTGGCAGTTGGGCCCCCAGGCGTCTGGGTTGGCACCTCCCGCTTCATCGCCTCCCCCCCCTCTGCTTTATCCGTACCCCAAGTGACTTGGTCGCTAGCGGGGAGTCGCACTCTGATGTTTGTACTAATTTGGCCAGCATCGAGAGATGTATTGCTACCGCGGTGGGCAAGATGGCCCAGGCTGAAAAGAGTCATTTGTCGCCGGCCCAGGCGGCTTTGGATTTTGATGATGATTCCCTTGATTGGTTGGATTATTCCCCGTTAGAGAGGGGAATTGTTTAAGGTATAAGATGCTAATGAGGTGCATTTTTTGTGATACTGATGTTGGGCAGGCGCTTGGGGATGCCGTTGACACTTCCAGGGTTTTGGCACATCTCTTGGAGGTTTTGGATATTGCCTCGCCAGAGGCACCCCCTGTCAAAAAGGGGGAATTTTTAGGGTCCTCCAAGCCATGCTTGGAGTTTCCTACCCAAGGTCATTTTGAGGCATTGATCCTTAGGGAATGGGAGAAACCAAGCCGGCTTCCGGGTGTTCCTCAGGGATGGGATAAGAAGTATCCTTTTCCGGTGGAAGCGGTTAAGCGCTGGTCTTCTCCTTCCGAGGTCGAAGCGCCAGTTTTTTGGGATTGTCCAACACCTCTGTGGTCCACACCCCAGACGCCACTTCCCTTAACCCTTTGAGTGCCAGCCTACCTAGATTTTTTGTCACACTCTTTTGCCAGACGACTTTTCACGTTTTTGCGCTACACGTGTGCAACCTTGATTTTTGAAGGGGTTTCCAGGGATTTCCATGAAAATTATATATTGTTTTTTTCAGCAGAGTCTGGGCTTCAACATGAAATGTCTTGTTTGGCCTTTTTTTAGTGTATTCTCACTACTTTTGGGTGAAATATGTGCAAAAAAATGAAAAAAAAACTATTTTTTACAATTTGTAGTGTTTTTTTGTAATAAAAAATGTAAGTTTGTTAATAAAATATTATTGCATGTGAAAGCCCTATTTCTCCCGGTTACAATGGTGCCACATATGTATAGGTATACCCCCTTTCCTGAAACAGCAGTTTAGGAGATTCCAGATAGGATACAACTATGCAATATGATTGCATAGTTGTAAGGGGTTAATAAAAAAAAAAAAAAGACATAGGGTCCCCCCTCCCGGGGGGGGGGGGGACCTCATTTCTTTTTTGGAATTCTAAGGGTTAAAAACCCTTAAAATCCCCCCCAAAAAATGACATAGGGTCCCCCTTACCCAGCATTACCGACCCGGACCAGCTATGGGGGCTTGTAGAACAGGGCGCAGGGGCCAGCGTTAGTGGCCTCTGGCCCTGCAGGCTACTAGCCCACATAGCCACGTGGCCCGGGCCCTTCTGCCCCCCCTGGCCGTTGGGAAGGCAGGTAATGTTGGGCTAGGGGTTTTGGCAAGCCACCCGCTTGCGGTAGGTGACTTGCCATACCCAGAGCCTTGTGAACTGGTATAAGGGGTCTCATGGACCCCTTACCAGTTCACAAAGGGTTAAGTTAAAAAAAGAAGACACCAGACAAATATTTTATTATTCTTTTTTTGACTTATACTTACCTCCCATCCAGTGTCCCACGCTGCTGCAGATGACAGTTGTCGGTAGTGATCGGAGCAGGGAGGGTGGGAGGCAGGGAGATCAGAGCCTGTCTGCCTCCCACCCTCCCTGCTCTGATCACTACTGACAACTGTCAGATCGCTACCCGGGTGCCGGTAACCCGAGGATCGGGGTGATGTCATCAAGTGGGTGGGGCTAGGGGCGGGGTTATGTGGTGCTGCTAGGGGCGGGGCCAGCGCCGGCCGAAGAGGATGGTGAGGGCCCGTTTCTGAGCGTCACGTAGCTGGCACTAGAAGGGTTAAGGATGGCGAGGTTAAGCGCCTTGATTCGATGGCAGGTTATGCTTTTGCCAGTGTTGGTTCAGCCTTGCGACCTGTGTGCATATCTGCGCTTGCTACGGTGGCTACTAGGTCTGTGGTTAGGGACTTGTTACTTGATGCCCAATTTGACCCGGGCAGCGCCAAGTTCACTAACTTTAAAAGGTGCAAATTATTCGTGAAATTTGTATTGACCGCTATGGAGGACACTATTGTCATGTGTAGGAGAACTTCAGCATTCTTGGTAGCCATGCGCCGATCGGTCTGGCTTCGCCAGTGGGCGGCGGACTTTGCGGGCCAAGGAATCGCTCACAGACCTTCCCTTCTTGGGTACGCGGCTGTTTGGAGATAAGTTGGATGCGGTTGCTAAGGGAGGTAAGTTGCCTCAGCGTTAGAAGCAGCGTCGCTCCTTTCGGGGGGCGAGCTCCTTCAACCCTTCTTTTCGTGGTGCCAGAGCGGTCAGAGATGTTGCCTACTCCGGGGGCAGAGGTTCGTCTTGGAACAGAGGCAGAGGTCGGGCCCGTCCCGCTTCTGCCTGGGGTTCCAAGCTCAAGTCCGCTGTTAAACCAGCTCAACAATGAAGGGGCGCCCTCACCCGTACGGGTGGGGGGACGCCTGCGGCTCTTCTTCCAGGTCTGGGCCCAGGAGGTCACAGAGAGATGGATTCTGGAAGGGGTCTTGTCCGGGTACAAACTGGAGTTCGAGTACTGGCCTCCTCCAAGATTTTTAAGGTCTCGGGTGCCCTCGGACCCTCAGGCTGCTCAGGGGCCCCTGCCTCCCTCAGAGAGAGGCAGGGGTTACTATTCCAATCTTTTCACGGTTCCCAAAAAGGATGGTTTCATAAGACCCGTTCTGGTCTTGAAGATCCTCAACGGGTTCATCAGAACCAAGATGTTCCACATGGAGACTCTGCGCTCGGCCATCAATTCCCTTCGTCAAGGGGACTTTATGACATCCATAGACATCAAGGATGCGTATCAGCAAGTTTAAATTTTTCCAGCGCATCAGAGATTCCTTAGGTTCGCAGTGTACGATCAACTTTTTCAGTTTTGTAGCCCTTCCCTTCGGGTTGACCTCAGCGCCTAGGGTCTTCACCAAGGTTCTTGTGGGCATAATGGCCCTGCTCAGAGCTCAGGGCATTTGCATTGTGCCGTATCTGGACAGCCTACTTATTTCTGCTTCTTCCCTCCGTCAGGAGGAGCTGGACACCCACTAGGTGGTGTCGATTCTGGAGAGGTTTGGATGGGTGATCAACCGCCCCAAATTCTCTCTCTCTCTCTCTCTCCATCAAGGGAGTTTTCATTCCTGGGCATGAATCTAGCCAGAGTGTTTCTACCTCAGCCCAAGGTGCAGGGGGTTCAGGATCTGATCCGCCTTCTTCTGGCCGATCCTTGCCTCTCTATCCATCTGGGGATGAAACTGGTGGGATTGATGGTTGCTTCCTTCGAGGCAGTCCCGTTTGCTCAGTTTCACATGAGATCTCTCCAACTTCACCTATTGACGCATTGGGACAGATGTCCGTAGTCCTTGGATCAACTTTTCAGAATGTCTCCCAGGGTTCAGCGGTCACTTCGGTGATGGCTGGAGTCGAGCAACCTGATGAGGGGCAGATCCTTTCTGGCCCCTTGTTGGGAGACGGTTACCACGGATGCCAGCCTGTCGGGCTGGGGAGGTTTCTGGAAAAGTCATCAGTTCAGTGGGTTGTGGGGTCCTCAGGAGGCTCACACCCCCATCAATGTCTTAGAGCTCAGAGCCATCCGGCTTGTCCTGGCGTGGCTGACGTCGCACTTACAGGGTCTTCCGGTTCAGGTTCGATCAGACAATCGGACGGCGGTAGCCTACATAAATCACCAAGGAGGGACTTGCAGCAGGAGTGCCCTCAGGGAAGTCTCTCTTATCCTGACTTGGGTGGAGAGCAATGTTACTTGCGTTTCAGCAGTCTACATTCCGGGAGTGGAAAACACGGAGGCGGATTCCCTGAGCAGGGGGTTCTCTCACCGAGGGGAGTGACCTCTCAATTGCTGAGTTTTTTTTTTCGGTCCCTTTGTCACAAGTGGGGGACTCCGGAGGTGGATCTCTTTGCCTCACGGCACAATCACAAACTCCCATCCTTTGTGTCTCTATCTAAGGATCCTCTAGCCCTGGCAGTGGATGCCTTGTCCCTTGCCTGGAAGGATCTGGGGTTCCTGCACCTGTTTCCTCTCTTCTCCAGGGTGGGCAAGGTAGTTCGCGAGCTGATTCTGGAAGGGGCACCAGCAATTCTGGTGGCCCCAAGGTGGCCAGGACGGGTTTGGTACGCTGACGTCGTACGGCTGGTGGTAGTTCAGTACCGGCTGCCCATGTTTCTGGATTTGATATCTCAGGGTCAAATACTTTACCCCAATTGACAAATGCTGGCTTTGACGGCTTGGCTGCTGAAACCTTCATTCTGAAGGAGGAAGGTTTGTCTGAGGACGTTGTTCAGACTTTGATTAGAGCTAGGAAGTGGTACTCTTCTGGCATTTAGTATAGGACTTGGCGGTCCTATATTGACTGGTGTGAGGCTAGGGCTTTGCATTGCAGGGTGTTTTCGATCCCTAGGATTTTGGAGTTTCTTCAACACGGTCTGGATCTTGGGTTCCAGCTTAGTACCTTGAAAGGGCAGGTCTCTGTTCTGGCTGTTTTCTTCCAAAGATTTTTTGCTTTACACCCGCTGGTTAAGACTTTTTTCCAGGGGGTCACTTTTGCACGCCCCCCTAGGAAGGTTCTGGGCCCTGTTTGGGATCTGAATTTGGTTCTTTCGGCTCTCCAGGGTCCTCCTTTTGAGCCGTTGCTCTTTCTGTGTTCACTCAAAAGGTTGCTTTCTTGATGGCCATTACCTCTGTTCGGCGTGTCTCTGAGTTGGCGGCTCTGTCGATTCATGCCCCTTACTTTGAAAGACACCAGGCCAAAGTGGTCTTCCTCTTTAAGTCAGATTTCCTTCCTAAAGTGGTTTCTACTTTCCATCTCATTCAGGATATTGTTCTCCCTGTGTGTCCTAAGCCTAGAAATGACAAGGAGAGGTTTTTGCACACTTTGGCTGTTGTTCGTTGTGTTCTGTACTATTTGGTGGCTACTTCTTCTTTCCGCGAGACGGGCGCCTTTTTTTTCGTGGTGCCCTGCGGGCCCAGGAAGGGTTTGGCGCCCGCTAAGTCTACCATTAGCAAATGGATTCGTCAGGCCATTTATGGGTCCTATTCTGTTAAGGGGAGGACTCCCCCCTTTAAGGTCACTGCGCATTCTACTTGTGCTGTTGGTGCGTCCTGGGCTTTTCAGCACCAGGCTTCTGTTGAACAAGTTTGTAAGGCTGCTACTTGGTCTTCCGTTCATACTTTTTCCAAGTTTTACGAGGTTGAAGTGCGGGCTTCAGCGGATGCTGTGTTTGGCCGCAAGGTTCTGCAAGCTGCAGTGGTTTAAATTGGTACATTATTTTACAGTTTTCGGTTCCCACCAATGACGGACACTGCTATTGGATGTCCCAAATGTCATGAAGAGTTGAAGCGGAGTGTATGTCACACTTGGAATAATACCGCTTTGTGAGTACTCACCTTTAAAATGGATATTATAAGTGTGACATACACTCCGCTTCACCCCACCCTTTTTGGTATTCCGGATCCTTTATATGGTGAACCATTGTTTCTTGGTTGTTAGTATTGTTATATTTGGTTCTTCCTGGTCCCCTTACTGCTATCTTACACTGGGGAATTGGTGGGAGGTCCCAGGTATTTATGGACTGGGAGGAGCTCCTTTTTTGCATTCATCTCTGCAGAAGTTCGCCCTCTACTGGAGAATAACCCAAATGT
This sequence comes from Gastrophryne carolinensis, assembly GCA_027917425.1. Classification (NCBI taxonomy): domain Eukaryota; kingdom Metazoa; phylum Chordata; class Amphibia; order Anura; family Microhylidae; genus Gastrophryne; species Gastrophryne carolinensis. The sequence continues at coordinate 231,227,250 of CM051240.1, read as the reverse complement.
CATGAAGAGTTGAAGCGAAGTGTATGTCACACTTATAATATCCGTTTTAAAGGTGAGTACTCACAAAACGGTATTTTTTTTTACCTGTCTACTGAAACATATTCAAGTTATAGTAATATAATGGACATGGACATAGTCCAGACTTTCAGCTTTCTTTTAAGCGTATCCACATTAAAACTGGATGAAGAAGGGCTGTTTCATAGGCAGGTGTGGGCTATTCCTTCATCATGTCATTCTCAATTAAGCAGATAAAATGTATGGAGGCATGGTGCATTAGGAAGATGTTGCTGTGAAGAAAACATGCAGTCAATGGAGCTCTCCATGCAAGTGAAACAAGCACCAGTGAACTCATCAACACCCACAGAAGACAACAGTGGTGGATGATGGCAGAATCCCTTCCATGGTGAAGAGAAACCCCCTTCACAACAGCCAACCAAGTGAACAACAGTCTTCAGGATGTAGACATATCCAAATCTATCATAAAGAAAAGACTGCATGAAAGTAAATACAGAGGGGTCACTAGTTGCTAGAAAACATCTAATAAAGCCGGCACAGTTCTGGAAGAACATTCTTTGGACAGAGGAAACCAAGATCCACCTCTACCAGAATGATGGGAAGAAAAAAGTAAGGCGGAGGTGTGGTACAGCTAATCATGCAAAGCATAGCACTTGATCTCTAAAACATGGCAGAGGCAGTGTGATGGCTTGGGCATGCATGGCTGCCAGTGGCACTGGGTCACTAGTGTTTATTGATCACGGGACAGAAACAGCCGGATGAATTCTAAACTATTCAAAGACATACTGTGTGCTCAAATCCAGCCAAATGCAGCCAAACTGATTGGTCTGCATTTCTTTTACAAAGGTTTTTATTGGGTTTAAACAGAAGGTAGAGACAGTTTGGATACATACAAGTGCAATAAAGCATATCATGTACAGCGTAATGTGAATTGGAGATGCAAATGGTACATTTTAAATATGCAAAAAAATCCTACGGGATAGGTCACGTAGCACAAGGAGGTTACAGTATTGCGGAGATCATGGTCAGAGTCTGAAAGGGTGATGCTTAGAAGACACAGGCATAGACTATGGCTGACCAGTTCTAGTACCGTGTCATGCAAGTGACAATAGAAGTATCCATATGTGTACAGTGCCTGGCGCATAGGATGCCCCACTGCAGCATAACAAATACTTATCGATCTGAGAAGGTGAGTATTAAAGTGTAAACAGGGTGACAAGAACATATACAGTTGAACAAAAGACGGAAACACTGGGAAAGAGGGGGGAGGGTAAGGATTGGGTTGAGGTAAATGGCGTGGGGGGGGGGGGAAGAGGCTCCTAATTTGAGTTGAGAAGTGGATGTACCCAGGGAAGAGTAGAAAGGGGGGCCTATCCGGTTAAGAGATAAGGGGATAGTCTATCATATTGGGAATATCGGGTCTGCGCTTCCACCTCCCAGTCCTGTATGTTCTATCCATGGCTGCCAGATGTCATAGAATCTATCGTATAGATCCCTAGAGATTGCTGTTAGCTTCTCATTGCACATAACATCGGCTATTCTTCCCCTTATTTCCGCCCATGGGATGGTGGGAAGTCTCCAGCACCTCGCGATCGTCACTCTGACTGCCGATAGTATGTGGAGAACCAGGCGCCACTGTAATTTAGTATAGTCGCCTATATTTAATGAGAGAAGGGCTTCCCAGGGGTCTCCGTGGGCCCTGATTTTCAGAATGTCAGAAATAAGTGTATAACATTTTTGCCATATCTCTTGAGCTATCGGACACTCCCACCACACATGAAGCATTGTGCCTCTTGACATACATCCCCTGAAGCATAGGGGGGAGGAAGAGGGGGAGAACCTGTGTACCCGATCAGGAGTGTAATACCACCGAAACACAATTTTGAAGGCGTTCTCCTGGGTGAGGGCATTGTAGGAGATCTTATTTGTATTTCTCAGGATTATTTGCCAGGATTTTAATTCTTCTCCTCCCCCAATTCCTCCTCCCACCTCACCATGTAGTTATGTTTTTTCATTGGGGCTGGGGCTACCAGGGATGCATATATGCTGGATATCAGGCCCCCCGAGAAGTGGTCCCGAATGCATCTCCTTTCAAAATCCGTAGTCCCAAAAGGGGGGGAGGAGTTCCTCAGCAGATTCTGAACGAAGTGTTGTATCTGGAGACCTCTAAATATCTCTGCCGGAGGGAAGTCGCCGCCCATGTTTTTGAGGCCTTTTGGAGTACACATGTGGTCGACCTGAGTGTAGTTATTTCTCTTCCACCATCCAAAACTCTGCCGATGGGAGACACCTGGGGGGAATGCCGGGTTACCTAAGAGGGGAGATGCCGGTAGGTGGGGGGAGGAGAATGCATGTTTCGTCGTGTCCCATATGGACAGTGAAAACTTTAGGAGCGTGGGCAAGGGGTCGGGCCTGGAGGACCTTGGTATCCAGAGTAGAGAGGCAGGTGCCGTGTTTCCACAACTTGCCATATCATTAAGAACCCAGGTAGGTCTGTACCTAGGTGCGTGTAAGGCTACCAGTGGTGCAATTTGTGCGGCCACATAGTATTTACTAAGGGAGGGAAAGGCCAGGCCTCCATCCTCCTTCCTACAGTACAGAATATCTCTACTGATCCTGGGTCTAGCATTCTTCCAGGCATTTTCCTCTGGAGAGACTCCAGCTTTCCCCTGGGTATTGCAACTGGAAGAACACGAAAAAAATATAAAATCTTGGGGAGATATGTCATTTTCAGGGCTGCAATTCTACCCAGCCACGAGAGTTTCAGGAACCATGGTCTGCATTTCATAATACAGATGGAAAATGACCCAAAACATAAAGCCAAAACTACCCAGGAGTTTGTTAAAGCAAAGAAGTGGAATATTCTTGAATGGCCAAGTCAGTCACCTGAGCCGCATTTCACTAAACTTCAGACAGGCCCACAAACAACACCAACTGAAAAGCGCTGCAGTAAAGGCATGGCAGAGCATTAGAAAGGAGGAAACAGCAATGTCTGGTGATGTCCATGAGTTCATGACTTCAGGTAGTCATTGTCAACCAAGAATTAAAAATTAACATTTTATATACAATTATTTAATTTGTCAAATTACTTTAAATGATGGGATTGCACATTTTAATGCAACCTACTGAAATATAGCTGAAAGTCTGAACTTCAACTGCATCTGAAACAAAAAGTACAGAACCAAAATTAGAAAAATGTCCAAATATTTATGGACCCAACAGTTGTTTTTTCAGATTAGGTAGAGCACAAAGGTAAGTATAGTAAAATATCTTACCTCACCTGTGGTGCTATAACCAGTTTAAAGGTAACCTGGCAAAAGACTACAGCAGACTTCCTGCCTTTGCCTATGGTATGTTAAAGAGACAGTCCAGGCAGCTTAGTCTGGTCTTGAATTCAAATGAGCAATATTTCTGAAAGACTCTAGGGATGTCTGCTAGCCTACCCCTTGGACATCCATAATCGGGATACCCCACTGTGGAAAACCCCCACAGTGGCCGGTAAACTTGCCATTCACAGGGGCTCCCACGGCACTTCTGCTGCCTGCTCCCACATTCCTGTGCCCAGGCATCCAGAGGCTGGGGGGCGGGAGCAAACTAGGGAGGAGCTTGGGATGCAGCCAATGGGCTGGTCATGTCAGCTAGGATTCTTGGGATCAGCCAATCGGCAATCTAAAAAATGCCTGGTTGGTGTTGCCATGGCGTTCAGGTCACTGGAGAACAAACACAGGCTTTTGTTCTGTTTTAGCTTGCTGTTAGGCTATGGGCACATTCATGGATAGATGCGATCACAATCACCTCTAAAAAGCCTTGCTTTCAATGTTTTGGAGGCGGCCATTGAGTAGAAATCAATATCAAGTGCTTTCTAAACACTGAACACCAGCAACTGCAGTGTGATTGGGCTGAACGCATGATTGCCCCTTTAAAGTGGACCAACACCCAGGATTTTGACTATCCTGGGTCTTGGTCCACTTCGGTGGGGCACCCCCGATCGGGGTGCCCCGCTGTGTGAAACCCCCCCTAACCCCCCGAAAAACTCACCTCTCCCCGCTCCCAGCGCCGACGTACAAGAGGAGAACTGGAACGTCTAAGCGGCGGCGGCCGCCGCCGCCTCCCTCGCGTCACTTTTGACGGGCGCGCGCCCGCGCCGGCCATTCGCAGACGGCCGGCGCGGAGGCGCGCACGCCTACAGGGGCGCGAGGGAGGCGGCGGCGGCTGGCTGGAAGATAAGGTAGGTGAGTTAGGGTGTTTGGGGGGGGTTTCACCCCGCGGGACATCCCGATCTCGGATGTCCCGCGGGGTGGGGGGTGATCGGCCCGGGAATCTTATAGATTCCCGGGCCGATCACCCCAGGGTGTTGGTCCACTTTAAGAAGAAAGGTTGGTTTCCCATTCTAACTTTCCAGATTGTAACCGCCACGTCTCTAGTATTTCTATTGGTACCGGAGAGGGTCCCCTCCTAGACGCCGCTCAGTAGAATATCCTTACAGCCAATCAAAGCTACAACTTTTGTTAGTCTATAACAGCATCTTCCCCCGACCACATGGAAGTGAATTATGTTTTTGATTGGCTCAGCTAGGGTTGGTTAGGGAGCTCATCATAGGAGGCACATAACGTAATGGAAGATCACTGTCAATACTTGGGGGGGAGAAAATATAAAGAGATTAAAAGTATACTAAAGTGTTTTAAATATATTTAACACAGAGATGAATGAGGCAGCTTGTTAATTTCAGATGGAGATTGATACGGAGCGCGCGAGCCGGCGTTTTCCCCAGCGCTATCGGGGGGTCGATCACTCCGAGCCTGATTCCTCCCGCTCCCGGAGCCACCAGCGCGGCATAACTAATTTAATGCCAGCGCCGCGAACTAGACACTGAATAGCGCCGTGTGGGCTTTGTAGTCTACGGGGATATTTGATTATTAGCAATCATATCTGCTTAGGCAAAGCTGCCTTCTACAGATGGCCGCTTTCAAGTGCAAATGAACCGGTTAGACGTGTCTTGTTTAATACATACTCGAGATTCACAAATGGCTATTGATTCTCCTACCAGTTGTTTCGCTTCGCAAAGGAAATGGATTAAATGGTCTCTTGAGCATTTAAAGAAACACTATTACATTTAATTAATTGTAAAGCAAAATCGTATATCCAGGGATTAAGAATAAACCGCACGCTGCTCCCATGTCACTTGTCTTTTTTTTTTTTTAATTTATTTTTGATATTCTGTTGTGTTCAGTGCATATTGACTTATGGCGCCAAGGAGTCCCTATAGCGCTGAGGTTTTTATTTAGCTCCATACACAGTGCTTCAATTTTGGCAGGGTTTCTTGCTTTTTTTTAATTGGCTTTTACAGAAAATGCATCAGGTTTGGTACCTTTTTATGGTTTATTTTACATTTGAAAAAAAAAAAAAAACGCTGCATTAGGACATTAAAGGAGAACTATCATGAAAAATGGATAAAAATCCACATAAATAAGCTGGGTGGCGGGAGGAGGGGTCACTTATACATCTGGCATGAAGAAATATCCAGCCAGGCTTTTTTTTTAATGGAATGAAGAACATTTTTTTTCTGACACCCCTGTTGCACACAAACCTGGAAACCCTGGATTTTATTTCTACCCAGAGAAGAAACCACAAACTTGTAGGGGAGTTTTATTCAGTTGGGGTGTATAAGTGACCCCTCCTCTCATTAGCCAGCGTATTTATATGGATTTTTAATATTACACAATTTTGCAATACACCTCCTTTAAGGACACTAAAGTCTCAAATTAAGGAGGAGCAACCACCAGACTAGGGTCTAAGACTGAGTTGGGGTTGGTGGTCTCCCTCTTGGTGTGTCATCCGGATTTGGGATTCCCCGATTGTGAAACTGGTGGTGGCAACTTTGTGACTGCTTTGAGCACCCTGCTCCTCTTTCATTCAGTATTCTTTGCCACCCATTGAAGAGGAAGTCCATGCTTTTTGTAACCCTCTTCTTCCCCCATGTTTCTGTTAAAATAAATTCACCTAAATTCCTTGATGCCCGCTGGGGGGTGGGGCTCTGCATATCAGTCGTTTAAAGGGATTCAGCAGGGATATAAAAAAAACAAAAGGGTACTGGCTTTTGTCCTGTGCCACTGGTCACTAGAGGTCTGGCGCTCCACAACTCATCAAATTGCTCTATCGGTGCAGCAGCTGCTTCCTCCCAGGGCCAGACACCAGGGACAAGATTGCATAGAGCAGCATAGAGAGCCATCTTCTATCTTTGCAGTATCACTGCAGAGGAAACACTGGAGGTCTATTGCTTTATCGCGGGTATGGCCACATCCCTGTGATTGATGGCAAGTCGCGATTCCGTCCCGCCATCAATCTTGTCCCTGGTGTCTGGCCCTGGGAGGAAGCAGCTGCGCAGGTGAGCGGGGCAACCAAGCCTGCGGCCCTGCATGTCTATTTCCACCCGCTTCTGGACCCTCTGTGCCTCCCAGCCTTGGCTGACGGATCGGGTGAGGGTAGAGGAGCACTAGGGTCAGGTGCTTGGGGAGCGCTGCTCCAAGCCGCAGACCCTGTACCACAAAGGGTAGCCGGCCATAGGCTTTATGGTGAGCCTGCTGAGGGATGAGGAACTCCTGCCTCTGCTTGTGGGGTGAGTCATGTTTGGGGACTTGTGTTGCTAACCAGTCTCCTCTTTTTTTGTTCTGTCTCCCTTCCCTTTGGGTGCCCTGTTCCCGCCCCCCCCTCCCTACCATCCGGCCCCGTCTGACTGCTTCTGCCCTCTCCCCCTCTCCCCGACGGGTGTTTGGGGGGGGTGGTAGCGGCAGGTGTTTTTTTTTCGGTTGTTGTCCCATTGTGATGTCTCGCCGCTGTGTGTCATGTGCGGGGCATCCCCTTTGAGTGGTGGTGGCGCGGTCTGTGTGCAGTGCGCCCAAAGTATTATTGCGGACCAGGCTGGGATGAGCGCTTCTCTTCCCAATTCTGCGCTCCCCCAGGCATCTCCTACTCCCCCACGCCTGTATTTAGCCCCCAGTGAGGGGGGATACTAGCAGGGGGTTCCAATCTGATCTGGCACTACGAGTGGCCAGCATTGAAAGGCAGCTGGCCCGACCTGTGACGGGCAAGGTCTCTGGCAAGAAGCAGCATCTTGACACCGCGACTTCCCTCTTTGCCGGGGAGGATGAGGGCCTTCATGTGTTTGGTGGACGTGACTCCCTAGAGGAGGGGGAGCTTTTCCATGATTCAGACTCATCTGAGGACCATGAGGAAGGGTACGACAGTGACCCGGGGTCCATCTCTGTTGAGGAGACCGGGCTCCCTGTTGACACTGATAGACTGTTGTTGAACATTTTTGAGACTTTGCACATCGCCCCCCCTAAGGTGGCGAAGAGGAAGCAGGGTGAGCTCTTTCGCCCTGACAAGCAACGCTTGGAGTTCCCGGAGCAGGGTCATTTCTCTAATATGGTGCTCAAGGAGTGGGAACGTCCTTAACAGATTGCCCACGGTGCCCAAGGGATTGGACGGCAAGTATCCTTTTGCTGCTGACCTGGTCAGGCGCTGGTCATGTGACCCTGAGGTGGACGCTCCTGTTCGATGGGCTGGCTAACACTTTGGTCATGCCGTCCCCTGACATTACTATACTGCGTGATGGCGCAGACCGCCGTATGAATCAGCTGGCCTGTCATGCTTTCACCTTTGTAGGGGCAGGCCTGCGTCCTGTTTGTGCCGCATCCATTGCGACTATTGCCCTTCAGAAGAAGATCAAGCGTCTTGCGGATGGCGCCATGGCTGGTAGGAGGAGGGAGGATTATAGGACCCTCCTGCTTTGCTCTGATTTTGTTGCATTTGTGCTGTCTGCCATGAATGATGCCGTCCAGCTGGCCGGTCGGGCCTCGGCCCTCTTGGTGGCTATGCGCCGATCTGTTTGGTTGCGCCAGTGTGCAGCTGACACTGCTGCTAAGAAGTCTCTCATCGGGCTTCCCTTCGCGGGGCTTCGTCTCTTTGGTGAGCATCTGAATGTTCTGACCAAGGATGGTAGGTTACCTCAGCGTAGGAAGCAGACTTTCAGGGGCCCTCCGCCTCCTTCCCCTCCTTTCTTGCTTCCAGAGGAGGCCGTGGCTCCCTCTTCTCGGACAACTGAAGAGATTCTTGGGGACGTGGCAGATCCCGTGGTCGTCCCAGTCTCTCATGGTGTTCCAAGCCCAAACTCCCTCCCAAGGCCCCTCAGGCATGAGGAGGCGCCCTCACCCGTCCAGGTGGGGGGACGGCTTTGGCTCTTTGCTCACGTCTGGAGGCTTCGCGTCTCAGACCGGTGGATTCAGGAGGTGGTGTCCTCCGGCTACAAGATGGAGTTTGCAGCCTGGCCGCCCCAAGATTCCTCAAATCCCGGATGTCTCAAAACCCTCTGTCAGCTCAGGGTTTGCGCCTAGCAGTTCAACGCCTGTTGGAGTCAGTAGTCTGCCAGGTAACCTACCAGGAACAGGGTCAGGGGTACTACTCAAATCTTTTCACGGTTCCCAAAAAGGACGGTTCTCTGAGGCCCATCCTGGATTTGAAGGGTCTCAACAGGTTTGTCCGGTTCAAGCACTTTCGCATGGAGACTCTACGCTCTGCTGTCAGTACCTCCGGTCGGGCGACTTCATGACCACTGTGGACATCAAGGATGCCTATCTTCACGTACCAATCTTCCCAGGTCATCAGAGATTTCTGAGGTTCGCTCTGGAGGATCAGCACTATCAGTTTGTGGCCTTACCGTTCGGTATCACCTTGGCGCCTTGGGTGTTCACCAAGGTGCTGGCGGGCGTAATAGCACTTCTGAGGAATCGGGGCATTCGCATCCTCCCTTATCTGGACGACCTTCTAATTGCTGCTCAGTCTCTTCATCAGGCCGATACTCAGGTGATGACCTCCACTCTCGAGTCCTTCGGCTGGGTGATCAACTATCCCAAGTCTTCACTGTCTCCGTCTTTGGCGAGGTCCTTTCTGGGCATGACTCTGGATACCTCTCAGGTCAAGGTATTTCTCCCTCAGCAGGAGGTGGAGGGCCTTCAGTTGCAGGCACAGACTCTGCTTTTGTGTCATCATCCCTCCATTCGGCAGGGGATGCAGTTAGTGGGCCTGATGGTGTCCTGCTTCGAGGCGGTTCCCTTTGCTCAGTTTCACATGAGGCCTCTTCAGTTGCATCTCTTGTCAGTTTGGGTTCGGGACCCTGTGTCCCTGGATCAGGAGTTTGCTCTGTCCCCTCTGGCCAGGCAGTCAATCTCGTGGTGGCTGGACTCGAGGAATCTTAGTGGGCAGGACCTTTCTGCCGCCATGCTGGGAGATTGTCACCACGGATGCCAGTCTGACCGGTTGGGGGGGAGTTTGGAAGTCTTTTACATTTCAGGGTCAGGTGGGCCCTCAGGAGGCCCATGCACCCATCAACATTCTAGAACTGTGGGCGATCAGGTTGGTTCTCTCCCAGTTGACTCCATACTATTGGGGTCAGGCTATTCAGATTCGCTCGGACAACCAGAGGCGGTTGCCTACATCAATCATCTGGGGGGGGACTCGGAGCAAACGAGTCCTAAAGGAAGTGTCCCTGATACTGTCTTGGGCAGAAGAGAATGTCCCTTGCATCTCGGCGGTCTACATTCCGGGGGTGGAGAACCTGGAGGCAGACTCCCTGAGCGGGGGACGTCTCGGCTGGGGGAATGGTCCCTCAGCAACAAGGTATTTCACTTCCTGTGTCATTGCTGGGGTCAGCCAGATGTGGACCTGTTTGCGTCCTGCCACAATCACAAGCTTCCAAGATTTGTCTCCCTGTCGCAGGATCCTTTGGCCCTCGCCACGGATGTGCTAGCGATTCCTTGGACAGAGTTTTCGGCTCCTCTGTGTGTTCCTTCCCTTTCCTCTGCTGGGCAGGGTGTTGTGCAAGATAGCCCAGGAGGGGGTAGCAGCCATTATGGTGGCCAAGGAGGGTGTGGTTCGCAGACATCGTGCAGTTGGCAGCAGATCGGTACGTCTTGCCTAAGGATCCAGATCTTCTCACTCAGGGACAGCTGCGCCATCCCAATTTACAAACGCTGGCTTTAACGGCTTGGCTGCTGAATTCTCAATCTTGATGGACAAGGGGTTGCCGGCCTCTGTTGTTGATACTATGATTCGGGCTCGGAAGAAGTCCTCGTCCTTTACCTACTACAGGATCTGGCATGCTTACATTGCCTGGTATGAGTCCAAGTCTCTTCCTTGTCGGGTGTTTTCTATCCCCAGGATTCTGGAATTTTTACAACATGGTTTGGATTCGGGCCTTCAACTTAGTACCCTCAAGGGACAGGTGTCAGCTCTGGCTATTTTTTTCCAAAGATCCTTTGCCAATCACCGGCTGGTTAAGATTTTTTCCAGGGAATTACTCATGTGCCACGTAAACGTATGCTACCGGTTTGGGACTTAAATCTGGTGTTGTCTGCTCTGCAGGGTCCTGCCTTTGAGCCTATCCGTGGGGCTGCTTTGCCCATTCTGACTCTTAAGGTGGCCTTTTTGGTGGCTATTACTTCGGTCAGGCGGGTTTCTGAGCTGGCGGCGCTTTCCATTAAACCTCCTTATTTTGAGTGGCATCAGGATAAGGTGGTGTTTCGGCTTAAGCCAGATTTCTTGCCTAAGGTTGTGTCTGCTTTTCATCTCAATCAGGACATTGTCTTACCTTCCTTGTGTCCTAACCCTGCTAATTCCAAGGAACGGACCCTTCATTCTCTGGATGTTGTCAGGGCAATGAAGTTTTATTTGGTTGCTACTGAGTCTTTCAGGAAATCTGATGCTCTCTTTGTTCTTCCTGCTGGACCTAGGAAGGGTTTGCCTCCGGCTAAATCTACTATTAGCAAGTGGATACATCAGGGGGTGGTACAAGCCTATTCTGCTAAAGGGAAGGTTCCTCCTTTCCGGATTACTGCTCATTCCACTCGTGCTGTTGGTGCCTCTTGGGCTTTCAGCATCAAACTTCTGTTGAACAAGTTTGTAAGGCCGCTACTTATTCTTCTGTTCATACTTTTTCCAAGTTCTACAAGGTTGATGTTAAGGCCTCAGCTGATGCTGCTTTTGGCCGCAAGGTACTTCAGGCGCTAGTTGGTTGAACTGTCCGCTGTTACTCTTTGGGGATCCCACCCTACCTTACTGACACTGCTTTTGGATGTCCCAGACGTAAGGACTACATGAAACAGGCCGTGGAATACAGGCACTAGGAAAAATATAATTCTGTGAGTACTCGCCTGTTTCATCCCTCCCTTGTTATCGTTACCTTTGGTTGCCTTTGTATGGTGATTTGTTCCCAAGTTAGTTGTGAGGGTTCTTTTTAACTTTATTACCTCCCGGCTTCTTGTATAACTGCTTTTCAACACTGGAGGCCTATGGGTGATTCCGGTTTTTATATGGGGCCGGGAGGAGCCACAATTTTTCTGCAGTACACTGCGCCACCTTGTTGCGGAATACCCAGATGTAAGGACTACATGAAACAGGCCGTGCTGTGCATAGTAAAAACAATTCTACAGGTGAGTACTCACAGAATTGTGTTCTTTCCTTGCTGTAGGACTTTGGGTGACAGTTCTACATTTGGTCCCAGCGTTAGTTTCCATGCAGATTTAGCACCCCCATTGAGTTTTTGCTATTGCCCAAATTGGGGTTAGCACAGGGAGAGGGAGGGGCAGGTGGAGTGTTACAAAATGCTTGGATAGATCGCTGAGCTTTCACACAGTAGGGCATCACTAATTGTGAGGACCACAAAATCTTGTCTTTTGTTCCCCCCCTCAATCAGTACAGGAATTGAATAATAAAAAAATCAAATCACCTGGTCCCCGCAGCCAGCACGTTCCCCAACCCATCCCCCCCCCCCCCCCCCCCCCCCCCCCGCCGGGGCCCACAGTGGTGGCTGCTGCACGGACACGGTGTCCACTTCTGTGTGTATGCCACCTGCCCACCAGACTTTAATGACTGGCGGTGAGCGCACACCGACGTGGATGCCAATCTGTATGGCAGCCACAAGGAGAGGCGGGGGAATCTGCTGATATTGTGGTATGTTAATTTACTTTACCCCCTCCGCAGGGAAATAAAAAACAAAAGGGTACTCACCAACAACTCACCAAGTTGCTCTATCTGGGGCCACAGCCACTGCCTCCCACGGCCAGACCCCAGGGGCCGAGATTGATGGGGAGACCAAATCGCCACTTGCCATTAGTCAAAGGGGTGTGGCCATGCCTTCTCCATTCATCGCAATAGAGGTAGTGGGCAAAGGACTTACACCCCCCCTCCCCCCCAAGGGAGGTGGTCACTAAAGTTGCCCGTTTAGTGGTTTCCCTTGAAAAGCAAACCAAAACCAAGAATTTTTGGGTGTGCTTTACAGTGATTTCCTAATTTAAATGTTGCTAAAATAGCAAATAGAATGACCACAAAAAACAATAAATAATTAAAATATATTTTTTATTGAAACATCAACTCTACAATTAATAAAACATTTTAATAACTAAATATCATATAAAGCAGCCCAAGGCTGTGATTTATGCTAAACTTCTCGCCCAGCAAGATATTATTACACCTCTAGGTAGAAACAATGTGCTGAGTGAATAACAAACTGGGACAAATGAAAGTAATTATCAGACCTTCATAGTAATACTAAACTAAGTGCAAAATATTCCCAAGCGCTCGAACAAGAGACACTTGCTACAAACCTTAGTCATAAGTGCTACAAAAAAAACACACTGATGCTACATTAAAGGAACATTATCACCAAAACATGTCCCAGTTATAAAAATCCATATAAATATACTGGATGGCGGGAGGAGGGGGCACTTATACACCCGGCATCAAGAAATATCCAGCCAGGCTTGTTTCTTTTATTTTAACGGAAGAGAAAGTGCATCCAGCGTGACAGGCTTTGTCACTCCTCATAGACTAAACATGTCAGCCCTGGATTTTATTCCCACCATGAGAGAATAAACCACAAGCTTGGCGGGAGTTTTTTTCAGTTCAGGAGTATAAGTGACCCCTCATTAGCTGACATATTATATGGGTTTTTAACATTACACAATTTTGCGATAGTGTTCCTTTAATCAGTGATCAAAGAATAAAAGTATATGCCCAGACCATCTAATGAACATCCAAAAAGAACCCCCAAGTCTACTAACCTAGCAGGTGAATTGTTGGCCGAGGAGCGGCACTGGCTCCTACGCGTTACGCTGCTGTACTGGTGGTATATTCTTCATGACCTCCAGATTGGCGGTCTTAAAAAATGATTTACATGCAAAGAGAATTCTTTGAGAGTGGAGAAATTTCTTAAAGAATCCTGGTGCAAGTGGATTATGGAACGACCTGGAATTTTGTCTGGGTGTGGTCTAGTAGGAGGCATGGCTTCTGCATTTAGAGCCAGCCTTGGGGTGGGTGTCGCCCTGTGCCAAGATTTCAGGAGGGAACCCCCAGTAGCTTAACTTGAGGGGGTGGGACCGCACCAGGGCTTAGAAGATCAGGGGGGCCCATCTTTGTTGCTCCACCACCTTATTTATCATATTTGTGCACACTTGGTATAATTTAGAGAGAAAATGCACCATGTGTCTCAGTCTTTAGTTGACTAGGTGCATCTAATTGAGTTAAGACAGAAAAAAGTTTACTGTATGAGTCTTGAAAGGGCCCTATTTAATGTTTGCACCACGGCCCTGTCACATTATACACTACATGCCGATCAAGAAAAGGGGGCAGCTCTGAGCATAGCAACACAGAAGCAACTGGGTGCAAGGCTGTCAGGGCAGGGGTTCCGTAAATCTGGCGTCAAGGTCCGCATTTGGACCCCTGTCCGCCAGTTGAGAACCACTGCTGTAATGCAAACAGCAGTGTGGTCTATCGGAGCTTGCTGGGGTGGGGGGGGGGGGGCGAGTCCAGAACCCCTGGACCCACCCCCTTGGCTGCTCCCCTAATTATATGTGTATATAATCATATAACGCAATACATATATTGTGTATAACGCTGTATTTCTCTTCCATTTTACTTTAGGCTATCAGAAGAATTCAGAGACTAAATGGGTTAACCTCTCCCAAAGGGTGTGGTCTGCAAGAACAAAGGTGTGTCTCCACCTCCCGGGCCTATATCCACCTGGCTGACTTGATGCACTTCAGTTTTTCTTTCTTGCAGTGGTCACTGCAAGGACTTATCTGAACTCCTCTCCCATTTACTTTTTGTTTTAAAGGAATTATGCCTTGGAAGCGGGGGTAATGGAAACCTGACTGTTCCTTGGCCCTTATACTCCTTGGATCTGAATGGACCCACTTTGCCTCCGCAGCTAAGCTGCATTCGGATCAGGATGGTAAGGTAAGCGCCAGGGTCTTGGGGCACTGTGGGGTGTCACCTTTTTGTTTTTTTTTTTAAAAAGAGTGACACTCCCTGGCTGAGAATTCCGCCACAGGAAAAAGCAGCCAGAAGGCTTTTGTCTGGTGAGCCTGATTGAGGGGAACCAGAGGAATTCATTTCCTCTTTATTGCTCTTCCCATGTGATTTTTTTACTGGTTGAAAAATTAAAAAATTGCACACTCCGCTATGGAAACATTTTTGGCTTAGCATAGCAGCGAGCACCGGTGTGCGGCTACTTTCTTACCCGCTAACATCGCGGTTCTCCTCCAACCGACTCCAGTGGAAGATTTTCAGCCAGGTGAAATGGCAAGCACCGCTAACATCGTGGTTCTCCTCCAGCCGCTCGCACTGCAACATTTTCGGCCTGGACTAAGCGGCAAGTACCGCTAACATCGCGGTTCTCCTCTGGCTGCTCACACTGCAACATTTTCGGCCGGGACTAAGCGGCAAGTACCGCTAACATCGCAGATCTCCTCCGGCCGCTCGCACTGCAACATTTTCAGCCGGGGCTAAGCGGCAAGTACCGCTAACATCGCGGATCTCCTCCGGCCGCTCGTACTGCAACATTTTCGGCCGGGACTAAGCGGCAAGTACCGCTAACATCGCGGTTCTCCTCCGGCCGCCTTTAGTGGAAGATTTTCGACCGGGCGAAGCACCGAGTACCGCTGAGATCGCGGTTCTTCTCCGTCTGCCTTCAATGGAAGATTTTCAGCCGGGCGAAGCACCGAGTACCGCTGAGATCGCGGTTCTTCTCCGGCCGCCTTCACTGGAAGATTTTTCCGCTGGGGGAAGCAATTAATACATACTAGTCCAGCACACCATTTATGAAAAAATGCTCCTTTACCTCACAAGGTGCTGAAACCCTGGGTTTCATATATTGTTACTATCTGACAATTACATTCAGCGCGGCCCTGAAGATACATTGTGACAATAGAGATGACTTAATGTTTGTATTGTTAATTGTTACATGTGTGTTATTTTGTGATTTTTTTTTATATGTAAAATAAATGAAGTGTTTTTCAAATGATTTGAGTTAAAATTTATTCTATGATTATTGAGTGCGCACCTTATACCTAGTATTTAAGTCCGCTGGGGAAGCACAAAAATACAGTGAGTCGCTGCACGGCCGCCCTCAAGCGGACCTAAATCTTTAGGTAGGTCATTTTTTAATTATGTGTATTAATATGTTATTTATTCATATATACATATATATTCTTGTTTTTAAAAGATATATATATATATTATATAGTTGTGGGATAGGACAAGTCTTGCGACTATCGGGAACTGTTCACATACTAGGTTTTAGACCCCCTGGGAGGTAATCTAATATTAATCACCATGACGGAGGCATCTGGGGTAATCGGATCTGGTTCTTTAGCAGATACATTCACCCCATGTCCAGTATGCAAACAGACACTGGATGAGGATAGCACGGTGTGCAGGGTTATGCTACTGTAGTAGTGGATATGGAAGACAATTGTCTCCTCCCTGCAAGGGCTCTGACTCTTGTTGCCGGTGCCCTCTGAGCTTAAAAACCCCCCTGGCAGCCTTCAAGCGGACCTAAAAACGTTTAAGTCATATGAGCTACTAAGAAGGTTTTGAAAAAAAAAAAATTCCTCTGAGTTTTGAAGAGGATATTGTGGTTGCCATAGCCTCTTTCAGAGTCTTTAAACTCTGTCGGCAGCCCTCAAGTGGTCCTAAACCTTTAGAGAGTCATTTAGAATTGGCTACTAAAAAGGTTTTTAAAGAAAAGATTTATCCTCTAACTTGAAGAGTATATTGTAGCTGCCATAGTCTCCCAGGAAGTTATCCATTGGAAAGATTTATCCAGTAGGGACTCGTATTCAGTAGTCCTCTACACAAGGGGGGTGCTCAGTTAAGATGGATGGATGGTTTTGATTTCCTCCATTTTGGAGGATGTTGCAGAGCATACACATTTTTCTAATCTGATCAATAGGGAATGGCAGAAGTCAGGTTGTCTTCTGCCCATTCCTAAAGTACTAGATACTATGTATCCCTTTCTTCCAGATCAGATTGAATTATGGCTCACCCTCCTGTGGGGGATGCTCTGGGGCCAGGTCTTTTAAAGATTTTGGTTATGCCATCCTCGGATAGTGCTTCTCCAAAGGATCCAGCAAATAAGTGCGTAGATCAGGTGGCATGTCATGCTTATTCTAATATGGGGTCGACCTTGCGACCAGCCTGGGCTACATCCATAGCATTTTTGGGGAACAGGAGGTTGTTAAAGCAACTGGACTTGAAGACTCGTAGGGGTCATTCATTGAAGTCATGCTCCCAGGTGATCAAGACCAGTTTGGCTACAACAGGTATATGATACGGGCTATGGAGGATTGAGCAGGTTAAGTGCCACGGGCCTAGCTCTGGTGTTAGCCTTAAGGCGTGCTTTATGGCTTAAGCAATGGCCAGCTGACATAGCCTCCAAAAAAGAATGACAGGACTCCCCTTTAAGGTGGAGTGTCTGTTGGGGAGTGCTTGGTTGACATGGTAAAGCATGCTGCTAGTGGTAAATCATCTAATCTGCCACAGAAGCCGAAGTCTAATACTGCTTCCGCAGGGCCTCTAATGCTCCGGGGTTCCGGTTAGAGGTTCGGCCTCTTCGGGATACCAAAGAGATTTTTGGAATAAGACGAAGTTCCAAATTAAGGCAATAGGTGTCTGGCAGAATAAAGCCAGGCCCCCTTCAAAGCCTGTTCAGGCATGAAGGGACGCCCCCGCACTTACCGGTGTGGGGGGACGGCTTCTGCATTTTGCTCATTTTTGGAGGCTTCATGTAACAGATATTTGGATACAGGACGTTGTATCCTCAGGTTACAAGATCAAATTAGGAGCCAGACCCCCTTGGAGATTCTCTTGGTCAGGGGTATCCCGAATTCCGCAGAAAGCAGAAGCATTGAGATCTGCTGTATCTCGCCTTTTTAGAGATTGGAGTGGTTGATCCACAGTGAAGTTACTCCAGCTGGGCAGTGTATATATAAGAATACATACCTACATGCTGTAGGTGGCCTACATCTTCAGTTTGTGGCGTTACCCTTCGGTCTATCTTCAGCACCAAGGGTGTTTACCAAGGTGTTGGCAGGTCTCATGTTTTCTCTAATATGTCAGGGTATACATATAATCCCTTACTTAGACTATCTGTTAATATGGGCCCCATCATGTCAGGGGGCCCAGAAGAATAGACGCCCAGAAGAATACACAGACTGTCTGATCAACATTGGATAATTCACTATCCAGTCGAATTCCCAAGTCAAATATCATATCATAGCCTCAAGAGTTATTCTTTCTGGGACTGTTATTAGACACGTCTCAGGCAAAAGTGTTTTTCCAACACAGAAGTGACTCTTACTCCAGGCCAGGGTACAGGGTCTCTTGTCTTTCATCAAGGAATATGTCTGTTGGGCCTGATGGTATTTTGCTTGAGTCAGTACCTTTTGCACTGTTCGCACAAGACCCCTGCAGATGGAGTTGCTCACAATCTGTGATCAAGACCCACACACTCTGGATCACTCTTTTTGAATGACACCGTCAACAAGGCAGTCTCTAGCCTGGTCCTCAGCCTCTTCAGACTGGAAAATCCTTCCTTCCAGTACAGTGGAAGATCATCACCATGGGTGCCAGTCTATTGGGTTGGGGGAGTGTAATGGAGTCACCAACGCTCCAGGGACAGTGGAGTCTGAAGGAGAGCAAACTCTCCATAAATATCCTGGAACTGAGTGCAATTCTATTGTATCTCAGTCATTGGACATGCCATCTGAAGGGGCATCCCGTCCGGATTCAAACAGACAATCGGACGGCGGTGGTATATATCAACCACCATGGGGGCACCTGAAGCAGTGAAGCCCTCATGGAAGTGAGCTGGTTTTTACTTTGGGCCGAGAAACAGGTTTCATGCATTTTGGCTGTACACATAACTGGAGTGGACAACCTGCAGGCCGATAATCTCAACAGAACGATCCTGCATAAGAGGGAATGGTCTCTTAGTCAGAGAGTTTTTTCAATCCCTATGCATGCGCTGGGGGAATCCGGACATGGATCTCTTGTGCATCACAACACAATCGGAAGGTTACAAAGTTTGTGTCTGGGTCCAGGGAATATTCTAATTATAGCAACAGATGTCCTGACTCTTCAGGGGTCAGCATTCAAGCTTCTTTATGCATTCCCTCCGATTCCACTCCTGGGTCAAGTACGAAGAAAGGTTAGCTCACAGGGGAGTTCCAACCATTCTGGTGGCTCCTCGGTGGCCAAGAAGAAGCTGGTTCTCAGACATAGTTAGTAAGGATGTCGTAGGGCAACTCGTGGAGGTTACCCGACGATCCAGATCTTCTCACACAGGGGCCTCTAAGGCATCATAAGTTCTGGCTTGGAAGGCCTGGCTATTCAATCCAATATCTTGACAGAAAGGGGGTTCTTCTGACATAGTCATGCAGACTATGATTCAGGCCAGGAAGAAGCCTTCATCAATGCTCTACTATAAGAGTCTGGCAAGCATTATCGCTTGGTGCGAATCCAGAAGGTTCGCTGGTAGAATTTTTTCTGTTCCCAGGATATTGATTTTTTTGGCAGAAAGGACTTGATGAAGGTTTTCAATCGAGTACTTTGAAGGGACAAATATCTGCTTTATCTATCTTTTTATTCAGAAACCCATTGCTTTGAATAAATGTATCAAAACTTTTTGCATAGGGAGTCGCTCATGTGTGGCCTCCTCGTAAGCTTCTTCTGTCGGTTTGGGACCTGAACTTATTTTTATCAGCTCTTTATCAGCGTCCTCCTTTTGAACTATTGGCAGATGCATCATTAAGTTTGACTCAAGGTTTCTGAATTAGCAGCTTATCAGTTAAGTCTCCTCATTTAGTGTTACAGTGTTAGTCTTCTGCTTTAAAGTGGACCAACACCCAGGATTTTGACTATCCTGGGTTTTGGTCCACTTCGGGGGGCACCCCGCTGTGTGAAACCCCCCAGAAAGCCCCAAAAACTCACTCGCCACGCTCCCACGTGACCGCGCCGTCCAATCCCCGCTGACGGACAAGCGGGTGACAGCGACGGGCAAGACACCGCCGCCGCCTCCCGCACGTCACTCTTACAGGGCGCGCGCCCGCGCCGGCCATTCTAGATGTGCGCGCGGGAGGCGGCGTTGGCTGCCGCCGATAAGGTAAGGTCTTTTGGGGTTTTGGGGGGGTTTCACCCTGCGGGACATCCCGATCTCGGATGTCCCGCGGTGAGGGAGGTGATCTTATAGATTCTCGGGCCGATCACCCCTGGGTCCACTTTAAACAG
Source organism: Gastrophryne carolinensis (assembly GCA_027917425.1). Classification (NCBI taxonomy): domain Eukaryota; kingdom Metazoa; phylum Chordata; class Amphibia; order Anura; family Microhylidae; genus Gastrophryne; species Gastrophryne carolinensis. Next base: position 231,207,615 of record CM051240.1, on the reverse strand, counting down.
GATGTTCTTTCTAAGGTGAATTGTCTTCCTTATGTCCTACTCCAGTGTCCGGTAGAGAAAAGATTCTACATTGCTGGATGTAGGGAGAAGCACTAAGATACCATCTCACTGCTACATAATCTTTCTGTAGGTCGGACTCCTTATTTTGTCATACCTGAGGGTCCACGGAAAGGTCTTCCACCATCTAAGTCTACCATCAGCGATGAATTAGACAGGCAGTGGTAAGAGATTATATTCCCTAAGGGGAAGGATTCTCCTTTTAGGACTACTGCTTATTTGACAAGAGCTATTGGAGCTTCCAACAGGCTAGGTATGCCTCCCGGGCGGCTGGTTCTACTGCTTTTCAATTAAACTGAAGTGCATCAAGTCAGCCAGGTGGATATAGGCCCGGGAGGTGGAGGTTGCAGACCACACCCTTCGGGAGAGGTTAACCCATTCAGTCTCTGAATTCTTCTGATGGCCTGAAGTAATAATGGAAGAGAAATTAATTCTACAGGTGAGTACTCACAGAATTTTCTTTTGTGTGTTGCAGGCTGCTGGAAAGTACAGACAGCAAGGCAGAAATTACACAGTAGAAGACGGAGACATTATTTTCTTTAAATTTAATACACCGCAACAATCCAAAAAGAAGTAATTTTTAACATCGAAAACAGATGCTGCTTTTTTTATTTTCTCTTAAAATATTCTGTTATTAAATGAAATACCAAAACCAGGATCCATTTTGCTCTCCCCCCCACCCATCACCCAATAAAGGTTGTTTGTTTTCCAAACCGATCGGTGTCACCTCACAGAGAAAATGTGCTTTCCAAATGATTAAGATCCTACTTGAAATGGCCGTCGCTTTTCAGGGCCCGCTCGGGTCTCATGATACTTCATTAATCTCCATCATGTATGCCAGGCTTGACACATCTGACAGGCAGGACAATGCGGCCGGCTCCTTTTCTGAATCTACAGATAATGCATGTTTTACAGTACTCCAGATGTCTACACTCAATAAAACATTTGACAAAAACCAGCCTCTGTGTGTTTGGGGATGTCTGTATTGAGGGGCTGCGGTGTGCCGCGCGCGATACAGCACCTGCTGCCTGCTGATTACACAATCTCAGACATGTGTATGATACAGTAACTGGCGGCGTGGGGCAGCTGTCATTGTCGCTGAAAAGTGACTCTTTCATGGGAATCCTGGGATTAGCTTGCCGCCAATTGTGTTTGGATGTGTCCCGGAAAAATGGATAGAGCATATCTACGCTTAGGTGCCAAGACCGGGAGACTCAGGCGCTATTGTGGCATTTCTGTACTGATACGGGAGTGAGGCGCGCGCACAGAAAGAGAAACGTGCCACAGGATTTTAGTGTACTCACTGTAAAATCTTTCTTTTGATCCACGATTATTTACTTGTACACAGCTCAACACTGATGGGGGAGGAGAAACATTTTACAGTGAGTATACGCAGAGACATAAAGGGATGATTTGCGTAGCTCCGCCTGCTGCAAGGATTGATGGGTAATGCGGTTTGTCCCTTTGTTGGGTACTGTGCAAATACTTTTCGTATATTCTTAGTATACAGTACGTCCTGCTCCAGATAAGATTCTTTACGTCTGGGTATTACTCCGCCAGATGGCGCTGGACTGCAGAGACAGCAAAAATTGGCTCCTCCGGGCCCCTCAAATACCCAGGACCTCTCACAAATCCCCAGATTTTCTCTGCAGTCTGGACTGCAAAGGACAAGAAGATGGCTCTCTCTTCTCGCAGGTGAGCGGGGCTATTAGCCTGCGGCCCTGTAGGACTATTCCCACCCGTTCCATTGTTTATTTGCCTCCCAGCCTTGGCTGCGCTGGTGCGGGTGATGGTAGGCAGCACCGCTGTCAGGTGCTTAGGAGCGCTGCTCCACCGCAATCCCCCACCAAAGGGTAGGCGGTATAGGCACATGGTGAGCCTTATGGGATGCCCCTCCCGCACTATTGCCCCTTGCCCCTGTCTAACGGTGGGCCCTAGGTGGGTGGCCGCTGCCCTCCCTCGCTCTCCCTTGTCGTTCTCGGTGGGGGGGGGGGGGTGTGAGTGTTTTGTACATTCACTTGTTTGTTGGTGTGCTTGGTTGCCATTAGTTCTGTCACCGCACAGATTTGGTTGTGCTGGTTGCTTGTTTGAATTTGCCGCGCCCGCCACGCGCGCTTCTATGGCGTTCCGCGGTCGGCGGCCACATTACCTTAGGCGCTGCTGCGCCATCATTGGTTGAATTTGTCAAGTGTATGGCTTCGCGCTCTTCGGGGGTTGGGGCCTGCAGATGGCGCATTCCGCATCACTGTCTCCGCGGCCCGCCCCTCAAGGTATACTCGGCGCCATTTTTGCTTCTTCGTGCTGCTAGGCTGGTGCCTTCCTACCGCGGTCCGTGAGTGCCCTCGCGGGCTGTTTGTATATATTTTTAATGTCATGTATGCATGTCGCTTACGGGGTTTTTTGCTTATGTCTTACAGGCGGGTCAAAATCAATTGGTTTCTCCCGGCCCTACCCCCTCTATTAGTTTATTAAACTTATTGAGGCCTAGTGGTGCTAATTCCTCCCACTTCCCTAGCGGGCTATTGGGACATCCCGGGTTGCTTTTATAGCGTGAATCCCTATAGGCCTATTGTGCCGCTATAATCACCATATGGAGGCGTCTCAGGATAATGTGCTTGGGGTTCTTTCGGGACAAGCCCGGCTGTGTGTGGCGTGTGGGGTGTCCCCTACAAGTGTTGACAATGTGCGGGTTTGTGTACCTTGTGCCCAGCAGGTGCTTGCGCTGCAGCCTGGTTTACCAGCAGCTGGGCCTGAGCCACGTATGGCTGCGCCTACTCCCCCAAGCTTACATCTGACTCCCAGTGAGCTGCATACCAATGGGGAGTCTCAGCCTGATGTGTCTACCAGACTGGCCAGTGTTGAAAAGTTGCTTGCTAATACTATGGCGCGTAAGGCCTCTGCTAAGAGGCGGCATTTGGCGCCTGATGTCACTCTTTTCCCTATGGAGGCTGAAGAGTTCTTTGATCTGTCTGGTTATACCCACCTGGAGGAAGGGTATTTGTTCTCTGACTCAGTCATCTGATGAACAACCCAAGGGTTATGAGGATTCTGGCTCTGACCCCTGGTCCCCAGATGATACTGATAGGCTTTTGGCTCAGATTTTTGAAGTGCTTTCTATCTCTTCCCCGGCAGCGGCTCCTAAGCAGCAGGGGGAATTGTTTCATATTGCTAAGCCACGTTTAGAGTTCTCTGAACAATCTCATTTTAATAATCTTGTGTTCAAAGAATGGGAGCGTCCTAGCAGGCTCCCCGGAGTCCCTAAGAGTTGGGATAAGAGAGATCCTTTTCCTGCTGATGTGGTAAAACGTTGGTCATCCCCTCCAGAAGTGGATGCCCCAATTCTGGGTTTGTCTAACACCTCTGTCATGCATTCCCCTGACTCTACTACCTTGAAGGTTAGTGAGGACCGGCGTATTTATCAGCTGGCTTCCCATGTCTTTGCCTGTGTGGGGACGGCGCTGCGCCCGGTTTGTGCCTCTGCCATTACAGCTGTGGCTATTAGGACTCTGCTTAAAAGTATCCTAGATGGAGTTCCTGATGATGTTTCTAGTGAAGAGTATAATGCACTCTCGCGTTGTGAGGTATTTGTTGCTTTATGTCCTCTCTGCCTTGGATGATACCATTAGGATGTGTGGCAGAGCTTCTGCCTTGGTGGTGGCTATACGCCGCTCGGTTTGGCTGCGCCAGTGGGCTGCTGACAACGCTGCCAAGAAAGCTTTCACTGGTTTTCCCTTCAAAGGACTACGCCTGTTTGGGGACCGCCTGGACCTGTTTGCTAAGGGAGGCAGGTTACCCCAGCGCAGAAGGCAGTCTCGGCCCTTTCGGGGCCCGGGCTCCTTTTCTTCCCCCTACCGTGGATCTAGAACGGGGAGAGGTGGTCTCCTTACTGGGACCCGAGGAGATTTCTGGGGTCGGGGCTGTGGACGTGGACGCTCTGGCCCATCCTGGGGCTCCAAGCCTAAGCCTTCCCCCAAGCCCCTTCAGGCATGAAGGGGCGCCCTCACCCATCCGGGTGGGGGGACGGCTTCAGCTCTTTGCTGATGTCTGGAGGCTTCATGTCTCAGACTGGTGGATTCAGGAGGTAGTGTCCTCCGGTTACAAGATAGAGTTTGCTGCCTGGCTGCCCCCAAGATTCATCAGATCCCAGATGTCTCAGGACCCCATGTCAGCTCAGGCTCTGATTCTGGCTGTGCATAGCCTTCTGGAGCTGGGGGTCATCTGTCAGGTCCCCTTACGAGAAAGGGGCAGGGGTTTTCATTCCAACCTTTTCACCGTGCCCAAAAGAGATGGGTCAGTCAGGCCCATCCTAGACTTGAAGATCCTCAACAAATTTGTCAGATGCAGGCGCTTTTGCATGGAAACTCTGCCCTCTGCTATCAGTTCCCTGCATCCAGGGGACTTCATGACCTCTGTGGACATCAAGGATGCTTACCTTCATATTCCCATCTTTCAAGGTCATCAAAGATTCCTCAGGTTCGCTCTGGGGGATCAGCACTACCAATTTGTGGCATTGCCCTTCAGTCTCACTTCAGCTCCCAGAGTGTTCACCAAGGTGCTGGCAGGAGTGATGGCTCTGCTCAGGTCTCAGGGCATTTGCGTTCTGCCCTATTTGGACGACATTCTGATCACTTCTCAGTCCCTCCAACAGGCAGAGCTGGATACTCAACGAGTAGTGTCCACACTGGAGTCATTTGGCTGGGTGATCAACCATCCCAAATCTTCCCTGTCTCCCTCCTGGGTGACGCCATTTCTGGGAATGAATCTGGATACAGTTAAGGCAATGATTTTTCTTTCTCAGCAGAAGGTGGACAGTCTGCTAGCGCAGGTTCAGTTCCTTCTATCTTGCCCTCATCCCTCCATCAGGCAGGGAATGCAGCTGGTGGGCCTGATGGTGTCGTTCTTTGAGGCGGTTCCTTATGCCCAGTTTCACATGAGGCCTCTGCAACTTCACCTCTTGTCAGTATGGGACATGGATCCTGCGTCCCTGGACCAGGTCCTTGTTCTGTCCCCCCCAGCCAGGCGGTTGCCTACATCAATCATCAGGGAGAGACCCGGAGCAAGGGGGCCCTCAAGGAAGTGTCTATGATCCTGTCCTGGCCGGAGGACAATGTTCCCTGCATCTCAGCTGTGTACATTCCGGGGGTGGAGAATCTGCAGGCAGACTCTCTGAGCAGGGGGACCTCTGGCCTGGGAGAATGGTCCCTCAGCGACAGGGTGTCAGCCAGATGTGGATCTGTTTACGTCCCATCACAATCACAAGCTCCTGGCCTTTGTCTCCCTGTCCCAGGATCCTCTGGCCTTGGCCACTGATGCTCTAGCAATGTCATGGCAGGACTTTCAGCTTCTGTATGTCTTTCCCCCATTCCCCCTGTTGGGCAGGGTTCTGCGCAAGATAGCTCAGGAAGGGGTGCCAGCAATCCTGGTGGCTTCCCAGTGGCCAAGAAGAGTGTGGTTTGCAGACATAGTGCAGCTGGCAGTAGATCGGTACGATCTGCCCAGGGTTCCAGACCTACTCACTCAGGGACATTTATACCATCCCAATTTACAAACGCTGGCTTTGACGGCCTGGCTGCTGAAACCTCCATCTTGATGGAAAAGGGGCTGTCTGCCTCTGTTGTTAACACCATGATTAGGGCAAGGAAGAAGTCGTCTTCTTCCATTTACTATAGGGTTTGGTGTGCCTACATTGACTGATGTGAGTCTAGGTCTCTTCCCTGTCGTGTGTTCTCTATTCACAGGATTCTGGAGTTCCTTCAACATGGTTTGGATCTAGGGCTTCAACTCAGTACTCTGAAGGGTCATGTCTCTGCCCTGGCTGTTTTCTTCCAAAGATCTTTTGCTCAGCATTCTCTGATCAGGACCTTTTTCCAGGGGGTTACTTATGTGCGTCCTCCACCTAGGCGTAAGCCTATGTTGCCTGTGTGGGACTTGAACTTGGTCCTTTCTGCCTTGCAGGGTGCTGCCTTGGCCATTCTTACTCTCAAGGTTGTCTTTTTGGTGGCTATCACTTCTGTTAGGCGTGTTTCTGAGTTGGTGGCGCTTTCCATCCAGCCCCCCTACTCCACCAGGACAAGGTGGTTTTTCGCTTCAAGCCAGATTTTCTGCCTAAGGTTGTGTCTGCCTTTCATCTTAATTAGGACATTGTTTTACCTTCCTTGTGCCCTAATCCTAGTAACACTAAGGAGAGGGTTTTGCATTCCTTGGATGTGGTCGGGAATCTGAAGTACTATCTGGTGGCTACTGCACCTTTCAGAAAAACTGATGCTCTTTTTGTGGTCCTTTCTGGTCCTAGGAAGGGTTTGGCTCCTGCTAAATCTACTATCAGCAAATGGATCAGTCAGGCTGTGATTCAGGCCTACACTGCTAAGGGGAAGAATCCTCCCTTCCGCCTTACTGCTCATTCCACTTGTTTTATTGGCGCCTCTTGGGCTTTTCAGCACCAGGCTTCTGTTGAATAAGTTTGCAAGGCCGCTACTTGGTCTTCTGTTCATACCTTTTCCGAGTTTTACAAGGTTGATGTTAGGGCCTCAGCTGATGCTGCTTTTGACCGCAAATTTCTGCAGGCGGCAGTGGTCTAAACTGTCTGCTGTTACCTTTGGGGATCCCACCCTACTTTAAGGACACTGCTATTGGATGTCCCAGACGTAAAGAATCTTATCTGGAGCAGGACGTACTGTATACTAAGAATAATACAATTCTGTGATTACTCACCTGTAGAATTGGTATTATGAGTATACAGTACGTCCTCCACCCCACCCTTGGTTTTCATTATTCTTGGATCCCCTGTATGGTGATTGTTATTGTTGGTTTAGTTAATGGTTGGTTATGTTATCATTCTCCCGGCTTCTTGTTAACTGCTTTTCAATACTGGGGATTTGTGGGAGGTCTCGGGTATTTGAGGGGCCGGGAGGAGCCAATTTTTGCTGTCTCTGCAGTCCAGCGCCATCTGGCGGAGTAATACCCAGACGTAAAGAATCTTATCTGGAGCAGGATGTACTGTATACTCATAATACCAATTCTACACGTGAGTAATCACAGAATTGTATTTTTGGTCTCTTTAGCCCCCCTATATTAAGCCTAACGTGGGTCTCTCCACATCCTGTTTTCTCCCCAACTCAGCACAGATTGGCTTCAAAACAGAACACCACCCTGCGCGCAGCCACCGATCTTGCGCCTGCGCAGTGCCCATGAATGGGATGCAATGGAGCTGCCCGAAATCCTGTGGGACTTTGCTGAGGGCACAGGACATTGTAGACTGTCAGGCGGTTACGCTGGGGGGGGCAGAGGATCAGGTCCTGAAGCGGCCAGATGACGCCATAGCAGGCAGCGGCGACCTCCAAAAGGTAAGTAGGGGCCGATGGGGGGGAGGGATCGGCCCCTTTTTATTTTAGGTCCGATGTTCCTCTTTAAACATATTCCACTGATTATCTTGTGGGGTTAAGGGAATAATTTACTAATTATTCTCGGTGTGCCACACACCCCGCTTCCCTTTTAATACTTACGATCGGGTTACTCCACCAGCAGGTGGCGACGTGCAGGGAGAAGTCTTGAAAACGAGCCCCTTCCGGCCTATATATACCTGGGACCTCCCACTGAATCACCAGTTTTTTGTCTCTGCATGAAGCGACAAGACAGAAGAATGAAGTCTCCTGCTTGCAGGTAGCCGGGGTAAAATCCGGCATCCCCTTTTGGTCTATTTCTGCCCAGTTCTTGTGTGCTTATTATGCTTAGTTAAATGGAAGCCTCCCAGCCTAGGCTGCGGGCTGGGCAAAGGTAGATGGCACTTTAGGTGCCTAGGAGCTTATCTCCTCCGCTCGACCCCACTTGTGGGGCAATGCGGCTATCCGGCTGGTGATCTGGATTTGGGATGCCCCTGTCCCGATGTCCCTTTAGGTCACCTTCTCCCGCTTGGCCTTCTCCCTTCGCTAATGGGAGGGGGGGGTATGTGTGTGTGTAATGTGCATGAGTGCTTTACTTTACTGTGAAAAGGTCTTAGTGTCAGCGCATGGACAGGGCTGCTGGGGCCTGTTTTTCACTGTTTGTTTGTTTGTTTGTTTTTCCCTCCCTTTGCTGGCCGGGACGCGCTGTCTCCGGGCCCGCCCCTCGCTTCCCTGGTCTCATTAGAGACCTGGACGCTGCAGCCGGTGGGGGAAGAGCTTCCTTGCTGCTGAAAACTACACAGGTAAAACGGCCCCACCATTGCGCACGTGGGGCCGTTCTTATGCTATGGCTGCTTGTGCAGCATTTTTCTCCCTGGGGCATTTCTACTTATGGGGAATGTTGTTGTTTCACATAGGGTGATATGTGCTCCAATGGCTGCGATTGTTCACTTTACCTTTGTGAGATATATATATATATATATATATATGTAGTGTGTAGGTATATATATATATATATGTATTTATATTTATGTATTTATATTTATATATGTATGTATGTACAGGTATGTTTGTATGTGTATGGGCATGTATTTATACACAGTATGTGCTCTGATTTTTTGCACTCTGCTTTGCCTTGAAATTACATGTGTCATGTATATTTATTCAAGATGTTTAAGCTAGCCATATATGTTTGCCTTATTGGTTATGTATGATTGTAGCTGGGGGACTGACTGTGGTCTCTTTTCCCCCACAGATTCTGGGATCCCCTCACTGCAGTGGCTCTCCCGGTCTGTTATACCTGGCTAGTCTTAGTCTCTAAATTGGGATTTTCCTAGTAGTTTCCTAGTAAAAATCCTCCCACTTCCGGGACTTTAATTATAAAGGGGCATCCCGGGTTGCTTATTGCGTAAAACCCTGGGTTGTTGCGAATACCATAAATTCACCATATGGAGGCTTCCAATGTTACCGGAAATGGCTCCTCGGGGGCATCCAGGTTGTGTGGGGGCTGTGGGGTTCCGCTCCCAGGCGATGATGTCATATTATGTGTTCCATGTGCTCAGCAGAACATTGCGCGCCATTCCGTTGCTCCGGCTTCTGGCTCCTCGCAATTTCTGTCATCTCCTATCCCCCCCAACCTAGTCCGGACCCCGTGTGACACTGTCAAAAATGGGGATTCGCATTCCGAGGTGCATGCGCGGTTGGCCAACCTCGAGAAAATTATCTCCGCTTCAGTGGCTCAGAAGGCTACGGCAAAGCGGAAGCACCTTGCTCCGGCAGTACCTGCCCCGGAGGATGAGGTATCTGAATTTTTGGATTATTCCGATTGTCCCCCTGATGAGGAGGGGGAACTTCTTGAGGAATCAGATGAGCCTGCAGACCAGCTATTGTTGGATACTGCTGGTGATCAGGCTGTGGGGGTGTCCCTTGACTCTATTTTGGCTCAAATGTTTTAAGTTTTGGCCTTGGATCCGCCTGCGGTGGTCCCTCTGCCAAAAGGTGAGTTGTTTGATGTACCCCAGCCACGTTTGGTGTTTCCCAGGCAACAGCACTTTGAGAAGCTTGTCCTTAAGGAATGGGAACAACCCACGCGCCTGGCTGGAACTCCTCCTAATTGGGATAAGCGTTATCCCTTTCCAGAGGACTTGGTGAAGCTTTGGTCAGTGCCCCCCGAAGTCGACACCCCGGTGTTGGGGTTGACTGGGCCGGCTGCGTTGCACCTTTCTTGCACCACTACCATTAAGGATGGTGAGGATCGTCGGATTGATCAATTGGCTCGCCATGGTTTTATCAGTGCCGGCTCGACACTACAGCCAATTTGTGCTTCGGCGCTTCTTTTGCTGGCTGTTAGATCCATGATTAGGGATCTGCTTGCAGATCTTGATCCCGCTTGTGATATGATTAGCTCTCTCAAGCAGTGTGAGTCGTTTGTTTCTTTTGCCCTGACTGCTCAGGACGATGCTCTTGCGACGATTAGCAGGACAGCGGCATTGCTGGTGGCTATTCGTGGGTCTATATGGCTGCGCCAGTGGACGGCGGACCTTAATTCTAAAAAGGCGCTTACTGCGCTACCCTTCGTAGGTTTACGCCTTTTTGGCGAGAAATTGGATGCTGTTACCAAGGATGGTAAGTTGCCTCAATTCAAGAAACCTTGTCGCTCCTTCAGGGGTGCGAGTTCCTTTAGTCCCTCCTTTCGAGCTTCCCTTCCCGTTACCGGGGCTGTAGGTTGGTCCCGGGAAAGAGGTCGTGGCCATCCCGGTCAGTCCTGGGGCGCCAAGCCCAAACCTACTGCTAAGCCCGCTCAGCAATGAGGGGCTGCCCTCACCCGTGTGGGTGGGGGGACAATTGCGACACTCCTCCCTGGTTTAAGGCCGGGAGTCTCCGGACACATAGATCTGGGAGGTAGTGTCGCCCGGTTACAGACCGGAGTTCGAGTCTCGCCCTCCCTCACGGGTTTTCCTGGAAATGGCGGTCATCCGTCCGGTGCCGCACTTAGAGGTGGGCCTCGATTTTTACACCATTCTCTTCGCAGTCCCCTAGAAGGACTGGTCAGCTTGCCCCGTCCTGCATCTGAAGTTTTTCAAACTTCCCAGGTCCCCCCTTGCTCTAGCCAGGGTGGTGTCCTTTCGGGGAATACGGTCGGATTTCGGTCAACACAGGGTGTTGCTCACTCAGTCCAAGGTCTGTCTGATTCAGGAGTTGGTTTGGATCCTTCTTTCCAATCCTCGGCCGTCTATTCTGGAGCTGAGAGCCTTCCGTCTGGTTCTTGCTCTTTTGTCCCATCATGGTCTGGGCCTTCTGGTTCAGCTACGCTCGGACAGTCAGGCAGCGGTTGCTTACTTCAATCATCAGGGAGGGACTTCCAGTCTGGGTACTCTCAGAGTGGAGTCCCTGATCCTGACCTGGGCGAAGACACATGTTCCTTGTCTCTCGGCAGTCTGCAGTCCGCTCCGGTGGGGGACACCGGAGGTGGTCCTGTTGTCCTTTCGCCACAATTGCAGGCGAAAGGATCTTTGTGTCGCCCTCCCAGGATCCTCTGGCTCGGGCTGCGGAAGCCATATCCCTGAGCCGGGGGAACCCGGGTTTTCTGTACCTGTTTCCTCCGATACTCATGCTAGGCTGAGTGGTACGGAAGCTGGTTCTGGAAAGGGTGTCCGCCATTCTCGTGGCCCCAAGAGGACCAAGACGAGTGTGGTGCGCAGACATCGTTTGGCTGACAGCGAATCAGCTCGTTCTGCCTATTCGGCCCGATCTGCTCACTCAGGGTCGGCTGTCTTACCCCAGTTTACCAACGGTGGTTTTGATGGCTTGGCTGCTGAGACCTCCATCTTGGAGGAGGAGGGTCTTTCTGACTCGGTTATTAAGACTCTGATCGCTGCCCGAAAGAGGTCTTCTTCTATCACCTACTATAGGACTTGGAAAGCCTATATCGCTTGGTGTGAGGTTAGGTCTTTGCGTTGTAGGGTCTTTTCGGTCTCCAGGATTCTGGAGTTTTTACAATCAGGGCTGGACTCTGGTTTCAGCTGAGTACTTTGAAAGGGCAGGTTTCTGCCTTATCTATCTTTTTTCAGAAGCGTTTCGCGCTTCTTCCTTTAGTTAAAACTTTTTTCCAGGGGGTTACGCATGTGCGGCCTCCCAGGAAACCATTACTCCCTGTCTGGGACTTGAACTTGGTTCTTTCTGCTCTTCAGGCTCCTCCCTTTGAGCCTTTGCAAGATATTGCTTTGTCTACCCTGACTCAGAAGATTGTCTTCTTGGTAGCTATCACTTCGGCGTGTCTCGGAGTTGGCGGCCTTGTCTATTCAGGCGCCCTACTTTGAGAGGCATCAGGACAAAGTGGTCTTTCGGTCAAACCAGACTTTCTTCCTAAGGTTGTTTCTGCTTTTCATTTGAATCAGGATATTGTTCTTCCCTCCCTGTGTCCTAAGCCTAAGAATGACAAGGAGAGGGTTTTGCATTGTTTGGATGTAGTACGCTGTGTTAAGTACTATTTGATTATTACTTCTCCTTTTCGTAAGACTGATGCCTTTTTCGTTATGCCCTCTGGGCCTAGGAAGGGTTTGGCGCCGGCCAAATCTTCCATTAGCAAATGGATACGTCAGGCCATTATTGCGGCCTATTCTGCTAAGGGGAAAGTTCCCCCTTTTCGTATCACTGCTCATTCTACTCGCGCCGTTGGAGCGTCTTGGGCTTTTCAGCACCAAGCTTCTGTTAAACAAGTTTGTAAGGCCGCTACTTGGTCTTCTGTTCATACTTTTTCTAAGTTTTACAAGGTTGACGTGCGGACCTCAGCGGATGCTGTTTTTGGCCGCAAAGTTCTGCAGACTGCAGTCATTTAAGTTATGCTTCACCTTGCCTTTGGATACCCATCCCTTGTGGACACTGCTTTTGGATGTCCCGATCGTAAGTATTAAAAGGGGTGTGTGGCACACCGAGAATAATACCATTTTGTGAGTACTCACCTGAAAAATGGATATTATCGGTGTGCCACACACCCCGCTTCACCCGCCCTTTTCGGTATCCCGAATCCTTTATATGGTGAAGCTTTTCTTTATTTTGAGGTTACCGTTGGATTTCCTGGTACCTTGTCTTTCTGCTTTTTAAATAACTGGTGATTCAGTGGGAGGTCCCAGGTATGTATAGGCCAGAAGGTGCTCGTTTTCAAGACTTCTCCCTGCACGTCGCCACCTGCTGGTGGAGTAACCCGATCGTAAGTATTAAAAGGGAAGCGGGGTGTGTGGCACACCGATAATATCCATTTTTCCAGTGAGTACTCACAAAATGGTATTTTTTACTTCTTTTTGACTGGAGGTCTACTTTAAGTGCTGTGCACAGACCAAAGACCCTGTCATCATTCCTCCAGTTATGTATCCACATGGTGCTCACATCGCATGATGTACAGTAAGAAAGCTGCTTTTCCATCTGTTTCAGTGTTACTAGTCTAATTATATCCAATTTAGTGGCACATCAGCATCCTAATGGGCGAATGCGTCAGGAAAAGGGTCACTATATCAGTTATGCTATGGCCCCAATTAACGCTGGCACCTCTGGCTATAAGTATATAGTAAGACAGCTTTGCATTTGTAGCGAGGTCTCATAGGGTCAGAATAAAGAAGAGGAGTAGTAAATGGATTACTGAAGAGCAAATCACTCAGGCCAGGAAGTTTGGCTGACCAAGAACTCGGCAGGGAATAGCAAGTGGAGGGAGAACAGCAGAACTCACCTGTCGGATAGACATGTAAGTAACTGAAAACCCTCTAAGGAGAGTGTGTCTCTGCATCTATCACTACAAGGAAAATGAACAAAACCCTAGAATTTGACTCGGATTTTGTTCCATTCCCCTATGATCAAGCCCAGAGAAGACGCAAGAGAAGACAAATTTTCAGGATCAAGCAAAAAATGTTTATGAAATTTGTGAATGGGAGAGGGGCTTGTTTACCATTCTTTTCACTTTACTTGTGAACTGAACTCACAAAAGTGAGTAGGGGGTGGCAAGCCTCATGCTCTCTATGGTGGACAGCCAAGTCTCCCGATCACCTGCAGCCCCCTCCTGGGCAATGGTGGTGCAGAAAGGACCCAACACCATTACTCAGAAAGGGGGTTGACAAGCCACCAGCCCACTATGGTTAAAGGTACTGTCTAGGAAACTTTCTAAAAATACATGATTCAGCAGCTTCCCTTCCTGAAACCTCACAGCAGCACCTAGAGGCAGAAACTTGGCCATGATGTCTGTCAATCCCCAATTCCCCTAGCAGTAGACCCCAAATCAAAGGGCTTGACTGGTTGTCTATAACTCTGCCCCCCATGGCCACTTGTATATTGTTGTTATGCAGCTATTGCTATTGTACTGGAGTGTGGCCACACCTACTGGCTGGAAATTTCAAAAATGAATGAAAACTTCCGCTTTGGGATGTTCTTTTGCAAACAAAACAAAAGAAATGGAGAACATAAGATGTGCTAGGCCAGTGGTTCTCAACCTTTCTAATGCCGTGACCCCGCAATACAGTTCCTGATGTTGCGGTGACCCCAAACCAAAAAATAATATTCTAAGTATGTCTCACACCCTGCTTCGGAAATAGTCATTACACTTGGGTTATGTCCAGTAGAGGGCGAACTTCTGCAGAGATGAATAGAAAAAAAGGAAGCCCCTCCCGGCCCATAAATACCAGGGACCTCCCACACATCTCCCAGTAATCGTCTCTGCAGACGGCGAGCAAGTCAGAAGATGAAGTCTCCTCCTTGAAGGTAAGCCGGGTTCACACCCGGCCATTTTTATCCCTATTTCTGCCTGGACCTAGTTATGATTAAGTCCCCTAATGCCTCCCAGCCTTGGCTTTAGGTCCGGGTGACGGTAGGATTCACCTTAACAGGTGTACTGATAGGAGCCACGCTCCTCCGTGAGGCCCCATTACAAGGGGTAGGCGGCTACCAGGTTAGTGACCCTGGTTTGGGATGCCCTGTCATTTCCCCATGTTCTACTATTGTAGTTGGGGATCCCTCCCTCCCTTTCCTTTATTCCCCTTATTCACTATGGTAGGGGGGGCCTGTGAATTCTCCCTTGTCCAGTTGATGTGAAGCATCGGGAAGTAATCCCTCAATCAATTGGTGTATGAGTGTGTGTGATTTTAACATTAGTTTATACATGCGGTGGCCATATTTAGAGCCGGCCGCCCTGTCATGGCGTCGCTGGGTGAGGAGGCTAAGGGGAGCTTCTCCCTCTCCTTGCTGTGAGGAGAGGGGGCGCGGGCTGCGGCCCGCCCCACTCTCTCTGGCGCCTTGGGCGGCGCCCGGTTAATGGAATTGCTTGCTGGGTGAGGAAGGGGGCGGGGCCAGGCACGGCGCGTGATCCGCGCCGGCCCGCCCTTCTTCTCCTTCCTTCTGCCATCAGGCTGGGGATCGCCTTTCGCTGTGCGTGAGTGCCCTGTGGGGCTTTGCTTGTTGTTCACTGTTGCTTGAGGCGCCTTATCCAGCGCAGTGGCCTAGAACACTGTGGAATCGTATTGTCCCATCTTGCGGTTTCTGGGTCTTATTTAGATCAACCACAATTTTTGTCATTCGTGTACTACTTACATTCTGTTTATTACTACACAAAGTAATAAAATAAGTAAAAATAAGTGCCATATTTTTATTATATACAATACTATATTATTTTCAATGTTATATACTATGATATATATATTATATATATATATTTATATATATTTTACCACATTCTTTTTACTTTCTGCATGTATGAGTGCTTGTCTTGGTGTACCTTACTTATAGGGGCCCCCATTCTGTTGTGTCCTGGGGTCCCTTGGGTTTACACATCCTCCCACTAACGGACGTTAAAGGGGCATCCCGGGTAGCTTACTGGTGTAATTCCCACTGGTCATTGCGACTACCATAAAAAATCACCATATGGAGGCTTCCCAGGATACCGGGCTCGGGCTCCGTTCGGGGCAACCCCGGCAGTGTGTGGTTTGTGGGGCATCCCTTGTGGGGGATAATGTGTTTATTTGTATTCCATGTGCACAGCAGGCCATTACGCAGCAGTCGGGGTCCCAGGCGTCTGGGTCCGTGCTGCCGGCCTCATCACCTACCCCACCCCGCCTTATCCGTACCCCAAGTGACACTGATGTTTGTGCTAGGCTTGCCAACATCGAAAAGTTGATTTCTAGTTCTGCGGCCAGAAAGGCCCCAGCTAAGAGAAGGCATCTGTCGACGGCCGCGCCGGTACCGGATTTTGATGACTATTATTCCCTTGACTGGTCTGACTATTCCCCACTCGAGAAGGGGGAATTGTTTGAGGAAACTGATGCTGAGGATCAGCCGTTTTTTGATACCGATACTGGGCAGGCGCTGGGGGATGCCGTGGACACCCCCAAGATCCTGGCCCATCTATTTGAGGTACTGGATATTTCTCCGCCTGCGGAGACCCCCCCCCCCCGCAGAAGGGGGAATTTTTTTGGGACTTCGAAGCCCCGCTTGGAGTTCCCAAATCAGAATCATTTTGATTGCATTATTCTTTAGGAACGGGAGAGGCCTAGCCGGCTCCCCGGTGTTCCTCAGGGATGGGATAGGAAGTATCCCTTCCCGGTGGACGCGGTGAAGCGCTGGTCGTCCCCTCCCGAGGTCGATGCATCCGTTCTGGGATTGTCCAACACCTCCGTTGTACATTCTCCAGACGCCGCCACTCTTAAAGATGGTGAGGACAAACGCTTTGAACAGATGGCATGCCATGCCTTTGCCAGTGTGGGTTCAGTCTTGCGGCCTGTTTGTGCCTCGACGCTCGTGACTGTGGCTACCAGGTCTGGGGTTAGGGACCTGTTGAGTGGTTCCCAGCTTAACCCGGCCAGTGATGAATTCACAGCCCTTAAGTGGTGTAAATTATTTGTGACCTTTGTTTTATCTGCTATGAATGACGCGATTATTATGTGTAGTAGAACCTCGGCATTGCTGGTGGCTATTCGCCGATAGGTCTGGCTACGCCAGTGGGCGGCTGACATTGCGGCTAAGATATCACTCACAGCGCTACCCTTCCTGGGTATGAGGCTGTTCGGAGATAAATTGGATTCAGTGGTGAAAGGTTGAAAGTTACCTCAGCGTAAGAAGCAGCGTCGCCCCTTTCAGGTGGGCAGGCTCCTTCAATCCTTCCTTTTGCGGTGCCAGAGCAGGCAGAGGTTTTGCCTACTCTAATTTCAGAGGTGATTCCTGGAACAGAGGCAGAGGACGTGCTCGTCCAGGCCTTAACTGGGGTTCCAGGCCCAAGCCTGCTGTCAAGACAGCTCAGCAATGAGGGGACGCTCTCACCCTTGCTGGTGGGGGGGTGGTTGCGGCACTTCTTCCTGGTCGGGGCCCAGGAGGCCATAGACAAATGAATCTTGGAAGTGGTCTCTTCCGGGTACAAGCTGGAGTTCGAGTGCCGGCCTCCTCCCAGATTCTTCGGTTCTCGGGTCCCCTCGGTCCCCCGGGCTGCGCCAGGGCTCCTGTTGGCAGTGCAAAATCTTCTGGACATGTAGGTCATATGCCCGGTGCTTTTCTCATGGAGAGGCCAGGGCTATTATTCCATACTCTTTACGGTTCCCAAAAAGGATGGAGCCATCGGACCCATTCTGGATTTGTAGCTTCTCCACAGGTTCATCTGAACCAAGAAGTTACGCAGGGAGACTCTGCGTTCAGTCATCAATTTCCTTCGTCAGGGGGATTTCGTGACATCGATGGACTTCAAGGATGTTTACCTTCATGTACCATTCTACCCAGCACACCAGAGAGTTATCAGGTTGTGGTGGGGGATCAGTGTTTTCAGTTGTGGCCCTCCCTTTCGGGTTGACTTTGGTACCAAGGGTGTTCACCAAGGTGCTGGCGGGCATAATGGCCCTTCTCAGAGCCCAGGGCATTCGCATTGTGCCGTATCTGGATGACCTGCTTATTACAGCTTCTTCACTATGTCGACGGAGCTGGACTCCAGGGTGGTGACGACGCTGGTAAGGTTCGGATGGGTGATCAACCACCCCAAGTCTTCTCTCTCCCCATCAAGGGAGATCTCATTCATGGGCATGAATCTGGATACCATTCAGGCCAGAGTGTTTCTACCTCACCCAAAGGTGCAGAGGGTTCCAGATCTGATACGTGTTCTCCTGGCCAATCCTCGCTCCTCTATCCGGCTACGGATGAAACTGGTAGGATTGCTGGTGGCTTCCTTCGAGGCAGTCCCCTTTGCTCAGTTCCACATGAGGTCTTTCCAACTCCTTCTATTGCTGATCTGGGACTGATGTCCCCGGTCCTTGGATCAGTCCTTTCTGATGTCTCCCAGGGTTCGGCGGTCCCTTCAGTGGGGGCTGGAAACAAGCGATCTGATGAGGGGCAAATCCTTTCTGGCCCCTTGTTGGGAGACGGCTACCACGGATGCCAGCCTGTTGGGCTGGGGAGGTCTCTGGACGGATTTTCAGTTCCAGGGGCGGTGGGGTCCTTTGGAGGTTCACACCCCCATCAATGTCTTGGCGCTCAGAGCTGTTCGGTTGGTTCTGTCATGCTTGACGCATCACTTACAGGGCTTACCGGTTCAGTTAGATCAGACAATTGAACTGCGGTCGCTTACACCAATCGCCAAGGAGGGACTCGCAGCAGGAGTGCCCTCAGGGAAGTTTTTCTGATACTCGCATGGGCGGAGAGCAATGTTCCATGCATCTCAGTGGTATTCCCTCCGGCAGTGGAAAACACGGAGGCGGACTCCCCGAGCAGGGGATCCTCTCAGCGAGGGGAATGATATCTCAACCACAAGGTATTCCGGTCCCTCTGTCGCAAGTGGGGGACTCCGGAGGTGGATCTCTTTGCCTCACGTCGCAATCACAAACTTCCAACGTTTGTGTCTCTGTCTCAGGATCCTCTGGCTCTGGCAGTGCACGCCATGTCTCTTGCCTGGAGGGATTGGGGGTTTTCTGTACCAGTTTTTCTCCCCTTCTCCATGGTGGGCAAGGTGGTGCGCAAGCTGGCTCTAGAGGGTGGGCCAGCAATTCTGGTGGCCCCACGGTGGCCAAGACAGGTTTGGTTCATACCACAATTTACAAACGCTGGCTTTGATGGTGTGGCTGCTGAAATCTCCTCCATCTTAATAGAAGATGGTTTGTCTGATGCTGTGATTCAGACGCTTGTTAGGGTTGGGAAATGATCTTCCTCTAACATCTTCTACAGGATGTGGAGGTCTTATATGCCTTGCAGGGTGTTTTCGATCCCTAGGATTTTGGACTTTCTTCAACACGGTCTGGGCTTGGGGCTCCAGCTTAGTACCTTGAAAGGGCAGGTCTGCCCTGGTGGATTTCTTCTAAGGTCCTTTGTTCTTCGTCCTTTGGTTAAAGTTTTTTTGTCAGGGGTCACTCATGTGCAGCCCCTCCAAAGCCTTGTGCCTGTCTGGGTTTTGAATTTTGCATATTCTTGGTGTGCCACACACCCCGCTTCACTTCTAAATATTCTTCACTTAATGGGTTAACTCACCGCCAGGTGACGTAGTGCAGAGAGGAAGTCTTGTAACGAGCCCCCTTCTGGCATATATATACCTGGTACCTCCCTTCAATCACCAGTATTTTTCTCTCTGCTTGACGACAAGTCCGAAGATTGAAGTCTCCTGCTTACAGGTAGGCCGGGGTTTTTACCCCGGCACCCCCCTTTTGGTCTATTTCTGCCCGGTTTGAGTGTTTATACCTTAATGGTGGAATGGAAGCCTCCCAGCCTAGGCTGCTTACTGGGCAAATGGTAGATGGCACTTTAAGTGCCTAGGAGCTTATCTCCTACCGCTCGTCCTCATGCGTGGGGCAATGCGGCTATCCGGCATGGTGATCCGGAAATGGGATGCCCCTGTCCCGAGGGTCCCCGTAGCCCCTTTCTCTCCTGTTACGGTCCCTTCTCCCTTCACTATGGGGGGGGGGGGGGGTTTGAGGGTGTGCATTTAGTATGTGTGTTTCACTAGTATAACTTTATTTTCAACATGTGTGTGTTCATGTTATGCATTAAGTTTATTTCAGCATGTGTGCACTTTTTGTTCACTTGGTTTAGGTCTGCTTGAATGACAGACCGCGCTGGGTAGGTGGCTGGCCGCTTTAACAAAGCAGACTGTTGCTTAAGTGGCCCCCTCCTGCCTCCCCCCTTCCCCGCTGGCACTGTATGTAGTTTATATTTGCATAGGCTGCGCTATGCGGTCTTTGTTCTTCCTCCCCCCTCCGCTGCCTGGGCGCACGTGTAGTGGCCCATCTGGTGTAATCCCCAGCTGAATTGGCTGCACTGATCAGCGTAGGGGGCGGGTCCCGGTGACGCGGCAACGGGGGCGTGGCGGCGGCGTCATGCGGCGGCCCCAGTTTCACTTCCCTTCAAAGGGGGAAGTCACGTGGGCGCGGCCGCACTTGGTCTCCGGTGCTGCTGTCTCGCTCTCCGGCTGCTGCTCTCGCTTGGCCAGGTAAGCGGCCCCACCTGGGTGGGGCCGTTAAGTGGGAATTTTCATATCTTCTTGTATTGGATATGGTGGGGAGTTATTTTTTATCAGGGGGCATGGTTTTGCTCATTTTTTAAGGCACTTTGGTGCCATGCTTATATGATTGTTGCACACATGTGAGGATCTGATTGTGATTTCTCTTGCCTTACAGATCCCGGGATCCCTGTTTATGGTGGCCCTCCGGCTCTATGTTGCCTGGCTATTAATTGGGATATATTATAAATGCATGTATATATATATATATATATATATATATATATATATATATATATATAATTTTATTAAAGGGGACCTTAACTTAATAAAAAAAAAAAAAAATCCTCCCTTCCGGGACATTTACAAATAAGGGGGCATCCCGGGTTGGCTTATGCCTTAAAAGACCCAAGTATTGCGAATACCATAAATCACCATATGGAGGCTTCCGTTATTGCCGGAAACGGTTCTGCTGAGCCTTTCGGGGGGTGCGTAGGTTGTGGGGCTCTACTCCCAGCTGATGATGTCTTTATTTGCATCCCTTGTGCAAAGCAGACTATTGCGCGCCAGTCCGTTGCTTCGGCTGCGGGCCCATCGCATCCTTCATCATCTCCTACCTCTCCCTCCCTATTCCGGACCCCGCATGACACTGTCAAAGGTGGGGATTCGCATTCCGAGGTGGCGGCACAGCCCAGCCCCCGGAAAGTAGTGCCCGTTAAAGCAGCGTTAAAGGCCGCTGCAAAACGGAGGCACCTGACTCCGGTACCTTCGGCTCCACAGGACGAGTTATGTGAGCCTGTGGAATGGTCCGATGGATCCTCGGACGAGGATGAATTCCCGTTGGAGTCAGATGAGCCTGCAGATCAGCTTGAGGCTGATGTGATTGGCGATTGGTCGGAGGGGGTTGTTTTTGACACCCCCTCCATTCTGGCTCAAATGTTTAAAATTTTGAATTTAGATCCACCTGAGGCGGCCACCCTGCCAAACGGTCAGTTGTTTAAGGAGCCTCAGCCGCGTTGGGTTTTTCCTAGACAACACCACTTTGAGAGGGTGGTTCTTAAGGAATGGGAACATCCCACGCGGTTATCTGGAATCCCTTCCAGTTGGGAAAAGCGTTATCCTTTTCCGCCAGAATTGGTGAAGCTTTGGTCTGTCCCTCCTGACGTCGATACCCCTGTGCTAGGGCTCTCCAGCACGGCTATGGTACAGTCTGCTGAGACCACTGTCCCTAAGGATGGGGAGGATCGTCGGATTGACCAATACGCGCGCCATGGTTTTATTTACTCCGGGTCAGCGTTGCGCCCGGTGTGTGCTTCAGCCCTTCTTCTATTGGCGATTAAGTCTTTAAAGTGGACCAACACCCAGGATTTTGACTATCCTGGGTCTTGGTCCACTTCGGTGGGGCACCCCCGACCGCTGTGTGAAACCCCCCCGAACTCACCTCCCCCCCGCGGCGACGGACAAGCCGCGGACAAGCGGCTCCTCCGCCGCCGCCTCCCGCGCGTCCCTCTTGACGCGCGCGGGCCCGCGCCGGCCATTCACAGACGGCCGGCGCGGGGGCGCGCACGCCTAGAGGGGCGCGAGGGAGGCGGCGGCGGCCGGCCACCGACGAAACTAAGGTAAGGGGGTTTGGGGGTTTTGGGAGGGTTTTGGGAGGGAGGTGATCGGCCCGGGAATCTTATAGATTCCCGGGCCGATCACCGGTGGGTGTTGGTCCACTTTAATTCAGGGGCTTTATGAGGATCTCAATCCCGCTTGTAAACAGTTTACTGCGCTTAAGCAGTGTGAATCTTTCGTGTCCTATGTCCTATCTGCTCAGGACGATGCACTGGCTATGAGTAGCAAGGCAGCGGCTATGCTGGTGGCTATTCGCAGGTCAGTATGGCTGCGTCAGTGGTCAGCGGACGCGGCTTCTAAAAGGGTGCTCACAGCTCTCCCCTTTTTGGGGTTGCGTCTGTTTGGGGAGAAAATTGATTCAGTCGCAAAGGGTGGTAAGATGCCACAACGCAAGAGGCCTCGTGTCCCCTTTAGGGGGGCAGGTTCCGGTAGGCCTTCCTTTCGAGGATTCAGAGCGGGCAGGGGTGCTTCCTTTCCCGCTACCAGAGGTGCAGGTTGGACTCGGGGGAGGGGCCGTGGCCGGCCCGCTCAGTCCTGGGGCACCAAGCCCAAACCTGCTGATAAGCCCACTCAACAATGAGGGGCTGCCCTCACCCGTGCGGGTGGGGGGACTATTGCGACACTTCTCCCAGGTTTGGAACCAAGTGGTTCCAGGCAGATGGATCCAGGAGGTAGTGTCGGCCGGTTGCGACCCTCCTTCACGGTTCGTTCGGTCTCGGGTGCCCATCGATCCTTTGGCCACGCAGGGGCTCCTGGCGTCGGTAAGGAATCTGTTAGAGATGGCGGTCATCCGGCCGGTGCCGCGCTTAGAGATGGGCCTCGTTTTCTACTCCAATCTTTTCGCAGTCCCCGAGAGAGATGGGTCGGTTCGTCCCGGCCTGGACTCTCATCAACACAGAGTGTTTCTTCCTTTTGCCCAAGTTCACACGAGAACGCTTCAGCTTTTTCTGTTAGCGTCTTGGGACCAGCAGCCTTGGTCGCTGGATCAGTCCTTCCAGTTGTCCTCCCGGGTCCGGCAGTTCCTCCTGTGGTGGTTGGTCTCGACCAATCTTGTGTAGGGCAGGTCTTTCCTGACCCTCCTTTGGGAAATTGTCACCACGGACGCCAGTCTGTCGGGATGGGGCGGATTCTGGAAGGAGCTGCAGTTTCAGGGGCAGTGGGGACCTCAAAGGCCCCACTTACCCATCAATATTCTGAAACTGAGAACCATCCGTCAGGTGCTTGCTCTCCTGACTCAGCTCGTTCTGGGCCTTCCGGTCCAGATGCGTTCAGACAATCAAACAGCGGTTGCTTACATCGGTCTTCAGGGAAGGACTCGCAGTCTGAGTGCTCTCAGAGCAGTGTCCCTGATCCTGACCTGGGCGGTGTCCCATGTTCCTTGTCTCTCGGCGGTTTACATTCCAGAGGTGAAGAACCAGGTAGCGGACCGGTTGAGCAGGGGCTCTCCCCGTCTGGGAGAATAGGCTCTCCATCCTCAGGTGTTTCGCTCACTGTGTCTCAGGTGGGGGACCCCGGAGGTGGGCCTGTTTGCCTCTCGTCACAATCACAGGCTCCCGAACTTCGTGTCGCTCTCCCAGGTTCCTCTGGCTCTGGCAGTGGACGCCATGTCCCTGAGCTGGGGAGTTCTGGGATTTCTATACCTGTTTCCTCCGATGCCCATGCTGGGCAGGGTGCTTCAGAAGTTGGCTCTGGAAAAGGTGTCCGCCGTTCTCGTGGCCCCAAGGTGGCCAAGGCGAGTGAGGTTCGCAGACATCTTTCGGCTGGCAGTGGACTAGTTCGTTCTGCCTCTTCGGCCCGATCTGCTCACTCAGGGTCAATTGTGTTACCCCAATTTACCAGCGCTGGGTTTGATGGCCTGGCTGCTGAAACCTCCATCCTGAAGGAGGAGGGTCTTTCTGATTCAGTCATTAAGACTCTGATCAGTGCCCTGAAGAGGTCTTCTTCCATCACCTACTATAGGACTTGGAAAGCCTATATCGCTTGGTGTGAGATAAGATCTTTTCCTTGTAGGGTCTGTCCGGTCTCCAGGATTCTGGAGTTTTTACAATCAGGGCTGGACTCTGGTCTCCAGCTAAGTACATTGAAAGGGCAGGTCTCTGCCTTATCTATCTTTTTTCAGAAGCGTGTTGCGCTTAAGTCTTTAGTTAAAACTTTTTTCCAGGGGGTTACGCATGTGCGGCCTCCCAGGAAACCATTACTCCCTGTTTGGGATTTGAATTTGGTTCTTTCTGCTCTTCAGGCTCCTCCTTTTGAGCCTTTGCAAGATATTGCTTTGTCTACCCTGACTCAGAAGATTGTCTTCTTGGTAGCGATCACTTCGGTCCGGCGTGTCTCAGAGTTGGCGGCCTTGTCTATCCAGGCGCCTTACTTTGAGAGGCATCAGGATAAAGTGGTCTTTCGGTTCAAGCCAGACTTTCTTCCTAAGGTTGTTTCTGCTTTTCATTTGAACCAAGATATTGTTCTCCCCTCCTTGTGTCCTAATCCTAAGAATGACAAAGAGAGGGTTTTGCATTGTTTGGATGTAGTACGCTGTGTTAAGTACTACTTGATTATCACGTCTCCTTTTCGTAGGACGGATTCCTTTTTTGTTGTGCCCCATGGGCCTAAGAAGGGTTTGGCACCAGTTAAATCTGCCATTAGCAAGTGGATACGTCAGGCCGTTACTGCGGCCTATTCTGCTAAGGGAAGAGTTCCCCCTTTTCGTATCACTGCTCATTCCACTCGCGCCGTTGGGGCGTCTTGGGCTTTTCAGCACCAAGCTTCTGTTGAACAAGTTTGTAAGGCCCGCCACTTGGTCTTCTGTTCACACTTTTTCTAAGTTTTACAAGGTTGATGTGCGAGCCTCAGCGGATGCTGTTTTTGGCCGCAAAGTTCTGCAGACTGCAGTCATTTAAGTTTTGCTTCACCTGGCCTTGAGATGCCCATTCCTTGTGGACACTGCTTTTGGATGTCCCATTAAGTGAAGAATATTTAGAAGTGAAGCGGGGTGTGTGGCACACCAAGAATAATACCATTTTGTGAGTACTCACCTGAAAAATGGATATTGTTGGTGTGCCACACACCCCGCTTCACTCCCACCCTTTTCGGTATTTCCGAAGCTTTTATATGGTGAAGCCTTTTTATTTATATCAAAATTGATTTTGAGGTTACCGGTGGAATACTGGTACCTTGTCTTTCTGCTTTTTTAATATACTGGTGATTGAAGGGAGGTACCAGGTATATATAGGCCGGAAGGGGGCTCGTTACAAGACTTCCTCTCTGCACTACGTCACCTGGCGGTGAGTTAACACATTAAGTGAAGAATATTTAGAAGTGAAGCGGGGTGTGTGGCACACCAACAATATCCATTTTTCAGGTGAGTACTCACAAAATGGTATTTTTCTTTGCTTACACCAAAGATTGCCCTTTTGGTGGCTATTACCTCTGTTCGATGTGTTTCTGGGTTGGCAGCTCTGTATATTCAGGCCTCTTACTTTGAGAGACACCAGGACAAGGTGGTCTTCCGCTCTAAGCCGGATTTCCTACCTAAAGTGGTCTCTGCTTTCCATCTCTTTCAGGATGTGGTTCTTTCTTCCTTGTATCCTAAGCCTAGCAATGACAAGGAGAGGGCCCTGCACTCTTTTTGGATGATTGTTTGTTGTGTGAAGTCTACCATTAGTAGATGGATATGTCTGGTCATTGTTGGGGCCTATATTGCCAAGGGGAGGGTTCCCCTTTCAGATTACTACTCTTTCTACTCATACTGTTGGGGCTTCCTGGGCTTTTTAGCACCAGGCTTCTGTTGTACGAGTTTGTACGGCTGCTACTTGGTCTGCTGTTCAGGCCTTTTCCAAGTGTTTATAAGGTTGATGTGCGGGCCTTTCATTTGTGCACTTTTGCCTATTGGGATCCCCACCCTTTTTGGACACTGCTATTGGATGTCCCAAGTGTAATGACTATTTCCGAAGCAGGGTGTGAGACATACTTAGAATAATACCATTTTGTGATTACTCACCTGTAAAATGGATATCATAAGTATGTCTCACACCCTGCTTCGCCCCACCCTGAGTTGTATCTTGGATCCTCTGTTTGGTGATATTATTTTTCTCATAGATTTATTTCCTCTTCCTGGTTCCCTTACTGCTTTCTTATACTGGGAGATGTGTGGGAGGTCCCTGGTATTTATGGGCCGGGAGGGGCTTCCTTTTTTTCTATTCATCTCTGCAGAAGTTCGCCCTCTACTGGACATAACCCAAGTGTAATGACTATTTCCGAAGCAGGGTGTGAGACATACTTATAATACCCATTTTACAGGTGAGTAATCACAAAATGTTATTTTTGGTGGCTACTTCAAAACTGTAATTTTGCTACAGTTATATTTTGGAATGTAAATACCTGATATGCATTATGTATTCATTGCTACAAATCAAACATAATTTAAACATAGTGATTAATCACAAAAACAATTTAATGATATGTTGAGAAATATCTATTACTAATTCCAATAAATAACATTTCACCATGGCATAGCATGTGTCGGAAACTGTCATTTCTCCACCTCTTATTGAAATTAATAGGGGGCTGCGGCGGATTGTGTGGTAACTCGAGATTCTCGGGAGCTCTCATCCACAAAATCTACCGCACTCACAATGAAATCAATGAGGCAGATTCAATGCCGGAAACCGCTGATTTCAGCAGTTTCCTCATTCAGAATATGGGAAAATAGTGGGAGATATGGGAGACAATTATACATTGGGGAACAGTGTGAACTACATCTTATAGTGGTCTCTTATAGTATAAGACCGATGTAGTTCATACTGTGTAAATGTATGGTGCTTTGTGTACTGTGTAATGATTACACACAAAGCACCTTACACTTACACAGTATTATGTGTATGGTGTGTACTGTTTTTACATTAATAACCTTTTTTACACCAGCAGGCTGTCTCGCAGGCTCTCCGCCTCCTAGGCTTCTGTCCTCCGGCGCTTGCTGCGTCCGCCCACTGATGATATCAGCAAGCGCCGGACATACGTAATGCGCTGCTATGGACTGTGAAGCGTTCCCCCTGCTTCCCCCGCCCCTCAGGCCCCGGACGGATGATGCAATCACGTCTGCGCATGCGCGCAGGCATTCAATTTGGAACGCGCATCCATAACTGCGTTCGTTCCAGCTGAATATCGCTGCTGCAGACGGTAGCGCGACTTCTCAGCGGCTGAAGGCATCGGAAATATGTATATTCTAAGTATGTCACACCCCCCGCTTCCAATATTCATGACATGTGGGTTATAACCAGTAGAGGGCGAACATCTGCAGAGATGACAGGAAAAAAGAAGCCCCTCCCGATCCATAAATACCTGGGACTTCCCACACATTCCCCAGTAATCGTGTCTGCAGATGGCGAGCAAGTCAGAAGATGGCTGTGTCTCCTCCTTGCAAGTAAGCCGGGGTTACCCCCGGCCAATTTATCTCTATTTCTGTCCAGACCTTGTTTATTTAAATCCCATATATGCCTCCCAGCCTTGGCTGAAGGTCCGGGTGACGGTAGATTACACCTTAGAGGTGTTTTAGGGAGCCATGCTCCCCCGTGAGACCCCATTTTAAGGGGTAGGCGGTATCCAGGTTGGTGATCCTGGTTTGGGATGCCCTGTCCCTGATATTCCCTTTTACCTTATGGTGTGGGTTTCTTCCCCCCTTCTGGGTCCCCCTGTGTCCCTCTACTGGGGGGGGGGCTTTCCTCCTTCTTTCATCCTTATTTTATTCTTGTATGTGTGTGTGCGGCGTGTGCTTGTGCTTCACTTGTCTCTTTTTACGTTAGGCCTTTTGTCCGCCTTGGAGGCTGTTCTTTTGTTGGGGGAGCTTCTTCCCCTCAGGTGTGCTCGGGCAGGGGGGCGGGGCCGTGCGTTTGACACGCTCGCCTCGGCCCGCCCCCCTCTGCCTCTGGCGCCGTTGCGGAGCCCAGCTATTTGCTGGGATCCGCGCCTCTCAGTTACTGAGGGAAGGGGGCGGGGCCAGGAGTGGTGCGCGATCCGCACTGGCCCGCCTCTCCCTCTCCCTCTCTCTCTCTCAGGATCGCTGGCTGGCTGGTCGCCATCTTCCTGTCCGTGAGTGCCCTGCGGGGCCCCTATACTTTTTCATTGTTTATTTGCGCCCCGTTCTAGCGTGTTGGGGCAGTGCAGATCATGTCTTCTAATTATGTTCAGGTAGATGTGTATATAGATATATGTATATATTTCTATATTGTTTGTATGGACATGTGCATGATTGTGTGCCTTCTCAGGCCCCTTCCCAGCGTGTCTTTCAGGAGGACTCCCTATCGATTGCATTGAAAGGGGGTTCTCCCGGTCCTAGGGTCCCTTGGAGATTGGGGTCCTACAAATCCTCCCACTAGGGACTTAAAGGGGCATCACGGGTAGCTCTTGTAGCGTAATTCCCTCTGGTCATTGCGACTACCTTAAAATCACCATATGGAGGCTCCCCAGGATACCGGGCTCGGGCTCCTTTCGGGACAATCCCAGCAGTGCCTGGGTTGTGGGGTACCCCTTTCGGGGGAGAATGTACTAATTTGCATACCATGTGCTCAATAGGCCATAACACGGCAGTCGGGGTCCCAGGCGTCTGGGTCCGTGCCGCCCGTCTCATCTCCTACCCCACCCCGCCTTATCTGTACCCCAAGTGACACTGTCATTAGCGGGGAGTCGCATTCTGATGTATGTGCTAGGCTGGCCAACATCGAAAAATTGATTTCTAGCTCTGCGGACAGAAAGGCCCCAGCTAAGAGAAGACACCTGTCTCCGGCCGCACCGGTACTGGATTTTGATGACTATGATTCCCTTGATTGGTCTGATTATTCCCCACTTTAGGAGGGGGAATTGTTTAAGGAATCTGATGCTGAGGATCAGCAGTTTTTTTATGCTGATGCTGGGCAGGCGCTGGGGGATGCCGTGGCTACCCCCAAAGTCCTGGCCCACCTATTTGAGGTACTGGCTATTTCTCTGACAGCAGAGTCCCCTCTGCAGAAGGGGGAATTCTTTGGGTCTTCTAAGCCTCGCTTGGAGTTCCCAAATCAGAATAGTTTTGAAAGCATGATTCTTAAGGAATGGTAGAGGCCTAGCCGGCTCCCCGGTGTTCCTCAAGGATGGGATAGGAGGTATCCCTTCCCGGTGGACGTGGTGAAGCGCTGGTCGTCCCCTCCCGAGGTCGATGCGCCCGTTCTGGGATTGTCCAACACCTCCGTTGTACATTCTCCAGACACCACCACTCTAAGATGGTGAGGACAAACGCATGGATCAGATTGCGTTCCATGCCTTTGCCAGTGTGGGTTCAGCCTTGCGGCCTGTTTGTGCCTCGGCGCTCGCAACTGTGGCTACCAGGTCAACAGGTTAGGGACCTGTTGAGTGGTTCCCAGCTTAAACCGGCCAGTGATGAATTCACAGCCCTTAAGCGGTGTGAGTTATTTATGACCTTTGTTTTATCTACTATGGACTACACAATTATTATGTGTAGTAGAACCTCGGCTTTGCTGGTGGCTATTCGCCGATCGGTCTGGTTACTCCAGTGGGCGGCTGACATTGCGGCTAAGAAATCTCTCCCAGCGCTACCCTTCCTGGGTACGCGGCTGGTCGAGGATAAATTGGATTCAGTGGCGAAAGGTGGAAAGTTACCTCAGCGTAAGAAGCAGAGTCGCCCCTTTCGGGGGGCCGGCTTCTTCAATCCTTCCTTTCGCAGTGCCAGAGCAGGCAGAGGCTTTGCCTACTCTAATTTCAGAGGTGATTCCTGGAACAGAGGCAGAGGACGCGCACGTCCAGGCCTTAACTGGGGTTCCAAGCCCAAGCCTGCTGCCAAGACAGCTCAACAATGAGGGGACGCCCTCACCCTTGCGGGTGGGGGGGCGGCTGTGGCACTTCTTCTAGGTCTGGGTCCAGGAGGTCACAGACAAATGGATCTTGGAACTGATCTCTTCCGGGTACAAACTGGAGTTCGAGTGCCGGCCTCCTCCCAGATTCCTAAGGTCTTGGGTGCTCTCGGATCCCGGGGCTGCGCAGGGGCTCCTGTTGGCTGTAAAGAATCCTCTGGTCATAGATGTCATATGCTCGGTGCCTTTCTCAGAGAGAGACCGGGGCTATTATTCCATCCTCTTCACGGTTCCCAAAAAGGATGGATCCATAAGACCCATTCTGGATTTGAAGCTTCTCAACAGGTTCATCAGAACCAAGAAGTTCCGCATGGAGACTCTGCGCTCAGTCATCAATTCCCTTCGTCAGGGGGATTTCATGACGTCCATAGACATCAAGGATGCTTACCTTCATGTACCAATCTTCCCAGCACACCAGAGATTTCTCAGGTTTGTGGTGGGAGATCAGCACTTTCAGTTTGTGACCCTCCCTTTTGGGTTGACTTCGGCACCAAGGGTGTTCACCAAGGTGCTGGCGGGCATAATGGCCCTTCTCAGAGCCCAGGGCATTCGCATTGTGCCGAATTTGGACGACCTCCTCATTACGGCATCCTCTCTGTCAGGTGGAGCTGGACACCAGCTTGGTGGTGGCGACACTGAAGAGGTTCGGCTGGGGTATCAACCATCCCAAGTCTTCTCTCTCCCCCTCAAGGGAGATCTCGTTTCTGGGCATGAATCTGGATACCATTCGGACCAGGGTGTTCCTACCTCAATCCAAGGTGCAGATGGTTCAGGATCTGATACGTCTTCTCCTGTCCAAACCTCGTCCTTCTATCCGGCTAGGGATGAGACTGGTGGGAGTGATGGTGGCTTCCTTCGAGGCAGTTCCCTTTGCTCAGTTCCACATGAGGTCGCTCCAGCTCCATCTATTGTTGGCCTGGGACAGATGTCCGCAGTCATTGGATCAGTTATTCCTGATGTCTCCCAGGGTTCGGCAGTCCCTTCAGTGGTGGCTGGAACCAAGCAATCTGATGAGGGGCAGATCCTTTCTGACCCCTTGTTGGGAGACTGTTACCACGGATGCCAGCCTGTCGGGCTGGGGAGGTTTTTTGGAAGACACATCAGTTCAAGGGGCTGTGGGGTCCTCAGGAGGCTCACACCCCCATCAATATCTTGGAGCTGAGAGCTGTTCGGTTGGTGCTGTTACGCTTGACGCATCACCTACGGGGCTTACCGGTTCAGGCTCGATCAGACAATCGAACTGCGGTAGCTTACATCAATCACCAAGGAGGGACTCGCAGCAGGAGTGCCCTCAGGGAAGTTTCTCTGATTCTTGCATGGGCGGAGAGCAATGTTCCATGCATCTCAGCAGTGTACATTCCGGGAGTGGAAAACACGGAGGCGGACTCCCTGAGCAGGTGATCCTCTAGCTGAGGGGAATGGTCTCTCAACCACAAGGTATTCCGGTCCCTCTGTCACACGTGGGGGTTTCCGGAGGTGGATCTCTTTGCCTCACGTCACAATCACGAGCTCTCAAAGTTTGTGTCTCTGTCTCAGGATCGTCTGGCCCTGGCAGTGGACACCATGTCTCTTGTCTGGAGAGATCTGGGGTTCCTGTACCTGTTTCCCCCCTTCTCCATGGTAGGCACGGTGGTGCGCAAGCTGGCTCTAGAGGGTGCGCCAGCAATTCTGGTGGCCCCTAGGTGGCCAAGACAGGTTTGGTTCGCAGACGTCGTAAGGCTGGCGGTAGATCAGTACAGGCTGCCCCTGTTTCCGGATCTGATCACTCAAGGTCAACTACGTTACCCCAAATTACAAACGCTTGCTTTGACGGCGTGGCTGCTGAAACCTCCATCTTAAGGGAGGAAGGTTTGTCTGAGGCTGTGATTCAGACTCTTGTTAGAGCTAGGAAGAGATCTTCCTCTAACATATACTACAGGACTTGGAGGTCCTATATTGATTGGTGTGAGGCTAGGGCTTTGCCTTGCAGGGTGTTTTCGATTCCTAGGATCTTGGAGTTTCTTCAACACGGTCTGGACCTGGGGTTCCAGCTTAGTACCTTGAAAGGACAGGTCTCGGCCCTGGAGGTCTTCTTTCAAAGGTCTTTTGCTCTGCATCCTCTGGTTAAGACCTTTTTCCAGGGGGTCACTCATGTGCGGCCCCCTAGAAAGCCTTTGGTGCCCGTTTGGGATTTGAATTTGGTTCTGTCGGCCCTCCAGGGGCCTCCTTTTGAGCCGGTGCAGGATGTTGCTCTTTCTGTGCTCACTCAAAAGGTTGCCTTTTTGGTGGCTATTAGTTGACGGCTCTGTCTATTCAGGCCCCTTACTTTGAGAGACACCAGGACAAGGTGGTATTTCGCTTTAAGCCAGATTGGCGGTGGTTTCTGCCTTCCACCTCAATCAGGATGTAGTTCTCCCTTCCTTGTGTCCTAAGCCTAGCAATGACAAGGAGAGGGTTTTGCATTCTTTGGATGTGGTTCGTTGTGTGAAGTACTATTTGGTGGCTACTTCTCCTTTTCGTAAGACGGACGCCTTGTTCGTGGTGCCTTCCTGGCCCAGGAAAGGTTTGGTGCCCGCCAAGTCTACCATTAGTAAATGGATACGCCAGGCCATTGTTGGGGCTTATACTGCCAAGGGGAAGGTTACCCCTTTTCAGATCACTGCTCATTCTACTCGTGCTGTTGGGGCTTCTTGGGCCTTTCAGCACCAGGCTTCTGTTGAACAAGTTTGTAAGGCTGCTACTTCGTCTTCCGTTCATACTTCTTCCAAGTTTTATAAGGTTGATGTGCGGGCCTCAGCGGATGCTGTTTTTGGCCGCAAGGTTCTGCAAGCGGCAGTGGTTTAAATTTGTGCATTTTTGCCGTATCGGGATCCCCACCCTTGATGGACACTGCTATTGGATGTCCCATATGTCATGAATAGTGGAAGTGGGGTGTGTGACATACTTGGAATAATACCATTTTGTGATTACTCACCTGTAAAATGGGTATTATAAGTATGTCACACACCCCGCTTCATCCCGCCCTTTTGTATTTTGGATCCTTTATATGGTGAACCTTTTATTGTTAAGTTTGTTATAATTGGCTCTTCCTGGTCCCCTTACTGCTGTCCTATACTGGGGAATGTGTGGGAGATCCCAGGTATTTATGGACCGGGAGGGGCTTCTTTTTTCCTGTCATCTCTGCAGAAGTTCGCCCTCTACTGGTTATAACACACATGTCATGAATATTGGAAGCCGGGTGTGCGACATACTTATAATACCCATTTTACAGGTGAGTAATCACAAAATGGTATTTTTCCATTGGCTTTAGGCGACCCCTGTGGGTCCCGACCCACAGGTTGAGAACCGCTGCCCTAGGCCTATGTAATTATATGGTCTATATAGTTGCCTGGACAATCCCTTTAATTATTAATAAGACTCTGCAAAGGACCAAGCTAAGGACTTAAAGCGGAACAAAACCCTCTGTGTGGAACCCCTCAGCCTAAATTCACTCACCTCTACCTCATTCCAGCTGCGCATGCGTGTGCTCTCGTCCCATGAGAGCCGTCTGCCCTGATTATGTAATTCAGCAAACAGCTCTCAGTTACTGCAACGGGGAGTGTGTGCTGCCATATCCCCAGTGGTGTATGCCCCGGTTTTAGATTCCAGGGGGTATATTAATGAATAATTAAAGTCCCTGTCCTTGTAAAAAAGGATTAATACCTATTGATATCTTTTATAGACGTTTGTATCCTAATTGCCCTGCTAACGTGCACCTCCCAGGTTAGTTATGGAATGGTCTGCGCGCCTGCCACCCCCCCCCCCCCTTTGTTTCTTTTGAATTTGTGCAAGCACATGGTGTGTGGGGTCTAGGCTGTATTGCAAGGTCTTTGACCCTTCCACCCTATGGCTTGCACTTGAGAGGTTTAGGGCAACCTCAGGTAAGCCTGCTCCCAATTTATCTATTGCATTGTATGTCCCAAATGGGCTCTCAGAGATTAGAGTTAGGACTGCACCCCACAGAGGCACTTTGGCGTAGTGGTGCAGCTTAAGCATACTTCTGCAGATGTGTGTGACCGAGTCCTCTGTTTTTAACCAAGTTTAGAGACAGATTATAGGCTGGCCTGCAAGCTAACATGGTTGAGTGCTGTGGTTCCTTTAAGACTTTTGTATCCTAATTGCCCTGCTAACGTGCACCTCCCAGGTTAGTTATGGAATGGTCTGAGCGGCTGCCACCCCCCTTTGTTTCTATTGATATCTTACTGACTATGCTTCTATCTTCTCCTGGTTCAGTAAAACTTACCTGGTCTAGGTCATGGGTGTGTCCCAGCTGACCAGTGACCTCCATATAGTATGGCTGCCTCCGCTCATTCAGTCACATGCTGCCTCTTGAAATGAAGTACTTTTTATTTAACTAGACTAGGAGGGAAGCACCGCAGGGGAGAGAAGATGTGTATTACATTGTTTTTTTTTTTGGCCTGGTCCCTTTAAAGTGGACCTAAAGTAAAATTGCCCATATCTCCCACCCCTTATGCTGTCTAATTTGGGATGTTTGGTTTCTGAAAACCCCATAGGAGGTCTGAAACTTTTGCGAGCCCACCTGCAGCCAGGGGCTGGGTTGGGTTATAGGGAAAGTCAGGAGAATTCCTATTGGGTGACACTACTTTGTGGCTTGTTATGCTGTCACTCCCTTTCTGGCCTCCTCCGCCCAATACCTGGCACCATTGTAGGCCCCAGCCCATGTTATGCGCCTGCAATGAGGGCCTCAGCATCACCTGCTATGTTGTTACTACAATACTTAGCCTCAGTAATATCCATTCAAGATTCAGTCCCTCCAACAGCAATTTATGAGAAAATAAAAAATACAGATTTAGTCATCTCTCTTCAGGTTCTCTGGTGGTCAATCCTGACCACCGCCTCACCCACTCTCGTCTTTAGGACTTCACATGTGTGGATCCATTTCTCTGGAATGACAACCTCTATACAATTAGCCTCTTACTGACCCCTTCGAGTCTTCAAGAGTGCCCTCGAAATTCATCTATTGGTGCTGTGACCCAGCAGGAATACCATGGCTGGTGACTAGTGTCCTGGAATGATTTTTGGCCACAGTCTGCCCCTGCCTGCGGCAGCCAAATGGGATGTATACTCCATGTACTGCATATGCCTATCCACTCAAGAATGTTGACTATTGGTGGTTATGTGTGATAAGCAAGCGCCACTAAAGCATGGACCCAATGTGCATTCTGCTCAGTTTTCGAGGTGTGCGGGGAAGTGGGAGGCAAGAGCTGTTATGGTAAAATAAGACTGGAGGTCGGTTATAATAAACTACAAATATAAAGTTGAGTTACCTTTACCATATTACATACAGTGCCTTAATATGTATTCATACCACTTTAGAGTAACATTTTGCCAATGTTACTCTGAGCTGGCCACATTTTCTCTAAAGTGTTTCAGCTCCTTCAAGTCTGACCACAGATTCCCAATTGGATTACAGTCTGGGCTTTCACCAGGTCATTTTATATTTCCTCTTAAGCCACTTGAATGTTGCTTTAGCAGTATGTTTGGGCTGTTCTGTTGAAAGGTGAACCTCTGTCCCAGTCCCAAATCACTGACAGACCGAAACAGGTTTTGCTGAAGAACGCCCCTGTATTTGGCACCATCCACCTTCCCCTTGACTTGGGCCAGTTTCCCAGTCACAGAAATTGGGTTCTTGGGGTGATGAGATGAGTTGGTTTTGTGCCAGACATAGCGTTTTCCTTGGTGGCCGAAAAGTTCAGTTGTGGTCCCCTGTGACCAGAGCACCTTCCTCCATACATTTGGGAGTGTCCCACATGCCTTTTGGCAAACACAGAATGAGCCTGTAATTAAAGGATTTTTTCTTCCATTATAGGGCCAGTCCAGCAAGACTGCCCCTTTTTGAAACCACCCCCATACCCTGCCACCCTTACCAATCGCTAAAGCAGGCCTAAGGGTCTAAATAACAAAAGAACACTTACCTCGGCTGTACTCCAGTGGTGACCACTGCCTAATCACCACACCGGGTGCCTCCACCTTCCCTGGGCTGCACAGTGCCACTGGAGGCTCTCTGGGGGTGGGAGCACGCACAACAGAGAGATCTTCCAGTCCAGCGGCACTGTGCAGCCCAGGGAAGACGAACCCTCCCCCAAAAAAGTGGGAAAGAAAATATCTGTGCATCAATGTCGCTGATTGTCCTCCTGCATCTGATTGTATTGTCCTCCTGCAGCCCTCGTTCCAGATACAGGACAAAGTTGTATGGGAATGCCAGTAATGTGAATAGACAGAGGGGGGTGTAACCTGCCTCAGAGCGGTGACTGGAGGCAGGCGGATGCAGGGGGTGATTCTACCACACTTCATATTACAGAATTGGGAGGGATTCTGCCATGCTGCCTGATAAAGGTTAGGGAGGGGGGGATTCTGCCGTGATACCCATTATAAGATTGGGGGGATTCTGCCATGATACCCATTATAAGATTGGGGAGATTCTGCCGTGATACCCATTATAGGATTGGGGAGATTCTGCCACACTAACTATTATAGGATTGGGGAGATTGTGCCACATTAACTACAGTATTATAGGATTGGGGAGATTGTGCCACACTAACGATTATAGGATTGGGGAGATTGTGCCACACTAACGATTATAGGATTGGGGAGATTCTGCCACACTAACTATTATAGGATTGGGGAGATTGTGCCACATTAACTACAGTATTATAGGATTGGGGAGATTGTGCCACACTAACGATTATAGGATTGGGGAGATTGTGCCACACTAACGATTATAGGATTGGGGAGATTGTGCCACACTAACGATTATAGGATTGGGGAGATTGTGCCACACTGCATGTTTTGTTTTTTTATTTTGGGGGGGGGTTCTATCTCTTCCTGTTATTAGGTTATAGTAGGTTATAGAAATAAGATCGATAGAAGGAAAAGCGAATGTAATTTAAAGAGAAGTTGAAAAGAGAGAGGATGGAATGTGAAAAAGAGAAAGGAGGAGAAAATACAAAAAAGGATGCAGAAAGTGAGAGAGAGGAGACTGAAGTAATGTGACAAGAGAAAGATGAATGTGGAAATGAGAGCAAGATGGGTGAATGTGGGAAAATGAAAGGGTGATATAAAAAAGAGAGAAGGTGAGAGAAAAAAACGAAAAGAAAATTAGAGATGAATAAGGAGAAAGAGAAAAATAAGGAACGAAGTAAAGAAAGAAAGATGACATCTATAGAAAACAATAAAGAGAGAAAAAAATTAAAGAGAGTGAAAGTAAGAGAGAGAGAGAGAGAAACTAGAAAGAAAAAAAGGAGGAAAGTTTAAAAAAAAAATAGGGGCAGGCAGGAGATAGGTGATAAGAGAAAAATGGAGGGAATGTGTATATACAACATGAATAAGGTTGGGTATGGAAAGAGTGAAAAATAAAAGAAAGAGAAATTCAAGAATTAGAAGAAAGGTGAAAAAGGATTACACACACACACACACACACACAGGAGAGATGGGGCTATTTTGAAAAAAAAGGGGCCTGCTGGTCCAGTTGAGAGCTCCTGGCGCCCCCTACAAATAAGTGGGGATGGCGCCCTGTGTGACCGCACACCTCACACACCCCAAAGACCGCCAATGCCTTTCAGTTTTTTTATTTTCTGTTAACGAGAAGCATTTATCATTTTCTTTACTGTCGCTCCATCACATAAAATCTCAATAAAAGACATTTCATTTGTGGCTGTAACGTTTAAAAAATATGGAAAAGTTCCAGGGGTATGAATACTTTTTCCATGCACTGCATTCTATCCACACAGGAGCGCGTGCGCGTTCAGACATAAGCGTGATTAATTCAGACACTTGGCCACAGGCAATGTTTTTTAATTTGTCAGATCTTTATCTTTTCTCCCCGTTCCAGAGAAAAACAATTATCGCTTTCATTGTGAAAAATGATCCCTTTTTACAAGGCCACTTGGTAGGAAAAACAGCGCACAATAGCCGTAATGGCCCCAAAGAGAGAATAAAAAGTGCTTGTGGAGGGCGGCCTCCATTTGGCATATTTAGCACGTTTCAATGAGTGAGACGCTCATAAAAGAATCGCGCTTAATACTCTAATTATACTGATGGGAGGGAAGGCGACCTCGGAGACGCCAAATGAGAAAGGTAAAGGCAGAGGGGAGCAGGTGGAACGCACAAGTGTCTGGTGTCTGTACAGGAAACATAAGAGGGACGATTGAACCCGCAACCTATGATCAGGCGCCCCCTCCCCTATACACTACCTGGAACCCTTTGCTGATGTGTCGAATGGCAGGAAAGCAGAAATTCCTGTTATCAGTGTTGCTGTGGGCCAAAACCCACGATGATCACCCCAGGAATCTATAAGGTTCCTAACACGATCGATTCCCTCCCCCTGGGGCACCCCACTGTGTGAAACAGGTCACCCCATACACTTACCTTCTTTTCCAGTCCAAGGGCACATGCGCGAGCCGTGGCCGCATCCCCGTTATCCCTTTAGCAGGGTGTGTGCCCGCTCCAGGTATTTGTGAATGGCCGGCGTGGGCATGCTCCCTGTTAGAGGGAAGCGGGGGATGTGGCCGTCGGCACGGTAGACGAAGGCTTAGACGTGCTAACGTGAGCAGATCAGAGCGCGCGGACTGGACGAGCAGCCGCGCAAGCACCGTAGGACCGGGAAGAGGTAAGTTTGTTCAGGCAACCTGGGGAGTTTCACACAGTCAGGCACCCCCAATCGGGGTGCCCACAGGAAAAATCCAGGATAGTGAAAATCTTGGGTTTTGGTCCACTTTAAGTTACATTCCAGCAGAATTTAGCTGATCCAGTTGGATCTAAACATTGTACATTTTACCAGCTCCATTTTAATTATGAAAAAAAAGTCTGATGCTAGTAATTCAACTTTACATACTAATACTAATGTATTTTTAGAGTGTAAACAATTCACAGTAAGATGAAAATAAAGGCTGATAGGTAAAGCACGGATTATTTACATACAGTAAAAATCTAGGACCATAATTGCTATGGCAATACCAAGGCTCTTGTTTAAAGTGAAGTAAAAAAGTACATTTTTGGGGGGGCAAAATGTTGGTGTGTCTGTAAAAATTAGAAGAGGGGGCCCCGAATGACATTGAAGTGGAACAAAACCCAACACGGCCAGCCCCTGGAGCATCCCAAATCAGGATGCCCTGCTGTATTCACCCCCCCCCCCAGATTGCTACAAAATCCAACTCTTTCAGTGGGAGCAAACGCTTCCCCTGCATCTTTGAGCTGTGCGTGCCCTCCCATCCCTAGCCATACAGTGTGCTCCCCATTCATTTTAATGAGAGATGCCTGCCGAATGATGTAGTTAAGGCAGCGGCTCTCATTGGACAAGAGCACCACTGAAGCGTGGGAAGGTGAGTTTTTACATGCTAATTGGGGGTCTTTCACACAGCAGGATATCCCAAATCAGGATGCCCCGGGGTTATGGAACAAAACCCGGGAAAGTCAAAATCCCATAAGAGGCACTTCAGAGTTCCTGGAGTCTATAAATAACTCCAGGGCCATCCGAATGCCTCTCCCTGTGGCATCCCAAATTGGGATGCTCTGCTGTATGAAATCCCAGGGTCGTTGGTTCCATTCACGGTCCCCTATGTCAGTCCCATTCACAAGCCGAATGGAGCAGAGCGAAAATGATCAACCTGAGATGAGCCCGATGTCCCTCCAGGCTGCAGCATCTATTCCTCAACCTGATGCCCTGCCCACTTTACTCGTGTGGAGCGCAGGAGTAGGGCAGCTGGGGGGAGTGATGTGACGTGCAGGAGTAGGGCAGCTGGGGGGAGTGATGTGACGTGCAGGAGTAGGGCAGCTGGGGGGAGTGATGTGACGTGCAGGAGTAGGGCAGCTGGGGGGAGTGATGTGACGTGCAGGAGTAGGGCAGCTGGGGGGAGTGATGTGACGTGCAGGAGTAGGGCAGCTGGGGGGAGTGATGTGACGTGCAGGAGTAGGGCAGCTGGGGGGAGTGATGTGACGTGCAGGAGTAGGGCAGCTGGGGGGAGTGATGTGACGTGCAGGAGTAGGGCAGCTGGGGGGAGTGATGTGACGTGCAGGAGTAGGGCAGCTGGGGGGAGTGATGTGACGTGCAGGAGTAGGGCAGCTGGGGGGAGTGATGGGACGTGCAGGAGTAGGGCAGCTGGGGGGAGTGATGTGACGTGCAGTAGTAGGGCAGCTGGGGGGAGTGATGTGACGTGCAGGAGTAGGGCAGCTGGGGGGGAGTGATGTGACGTGCAGGAGTAGGGCAGCTGGGGGGGAGTGATGTGACGTGCAGGAGTAGGGCAGCTGGGGGGAGTGATGTGAAGTGCAGGAGTAGGGCAGCTGGGGGGAGTGATGTGACGTGCAGGAGTAGGGCAGCTGGGGGGAGTGATGGGACGTGCAGGAGTAGGGCAGCTGGGGGGAGTGATGTGACGTGCAGGAGTAGGGCA
Source organism: Gastrophryne carolinensis (assembly GCA_027917425.1). Taxonomy (NCBI): domain Eukaryota; kingdom Metazoa; phylum Chordata; class Amphibia; order Anura; family Microhylidae; genus Gastrophryne; species Gastrophryne carolinensis. The sequence goes on along the minus strand of CM051240.1, from coordinate 231,167,810 downwards.
GCTGGGGGGAGTGATGTGACGTCATTCACTCAATCTCCAGCCTATCGCAGCCGGCTGCCTGCACGCTCCCCTGGCCAGCGGCGGCATCAGCCAAGTGGAAGGAAGGCCCAAGGAAAGAAGGTAGCCTCCTCTGCCTGCCACTCATGGTGGTGGTGCGCGCACATGCACAATGCTGACAGACAGTGACAGTGGCGGCGGGGGGTGGTAGCACCTCTAGTCTAGCGCTGAGGGGGTCCCCATTAAATACCCCAGTGCCACAAAAAAAGATTACCACATTTTGGTATTCCTGGGGGTCAGGGGCCCCTCCTAGATTGAGGCCCAAGGCATTTGCCTGAGATGCCTGGGCCTGCAGGGGAGTAGCTGCTACCTGCTGGGCTGTGAGCACAACACCGACTTGTGCAGGTCGGGCCCTCCTACCACCCTCATGGAGTCTGTTTTGGACAGTTTGAGCAGACACATGAATATAGGTGGCTTGCTGGGGGGCATTTTGCAGGGCTCCTCGTGCACAAAGGAGGAGGTAGAAGTCCTGCTGCTGGGTTGTGGCCCTCCTATAGCCCCCCCCCCCACACGTCTCTGGTTGTACTGGCCGGTCTCCTGGGATCTGCTTTGGCCACAGTGCTGATAGACACAGCTAACCTTCTTGCCACAGCTCGCATTGATCCTGGATGAGCCGCACTACCTGAGAAAATTGTGACAAGCTTCCTCCTTATTTGCACAGGAGAGATGTTTATCTTTATCATATGAATATAATTGTTACACAGTTTTGTGACCTTAAATTTGAGCATAGGTATTATTAGTTGCACTTTAGGTTTTTTTTTTGTTTTTGTTTTTTTGAATAATTTATTTTGTTCCACTTGGCACTTTATGGTTCACAGGAAGGGCTGGATTAAGTGTGGTGGAGGCCCCTGGGCACAAAATCAGGTGAAGGCCCCAAATACAGTAATTTTGTCCTTTAAAATAATAGTCCAACCAATTAACTGATGGTTATCTGGCCCCCACCTACTTACTGGAACGTCAGATCGAGTCCCTTGTGCGGGTGCGTGCTGCTCGGAAACTCCTGCTTTGCCATTCTGGGTGGGGGGCAGAAAACAGTTCCCTGCATTGAGTTGCCAGCGGCTGTGCTTGGTGGCTTATGTGCAGTGACAGCTCTGCACCCATCACCGTAGCGTTGCTGATGGCAGCTTTGCTACTCTAGACTCTCCATCTTGCCTTGTGGTGGCTTTGGCTGCCCAGGCGTGCCCCCACTGTCGCCGATAGCTTTGTTGCTGGTCCCGTGGCCTTTCAAACCAAAGACTGAAAAGCCTCCTGGACCAGACCATAACCCAAAGGTTGGTGGAGGACTCATTGCAGGGCAAGTAGTGGAGGCCCCGGGGCGCAAGCCCCTTGTGCCCCCCTCATAATCCAGTCCCGTTCACGTCTACTAAAATATATCAGTTATTAGTATTTTCCTACACCCTGTTACATTAACTGTCTAGTGAGAGTAGACTTTGTGTGATTCACTTGCTGTAATCTTTAGAATTTATTGTGTAGTAATTGCATGGTTAAAAAAGGAGGGACTCATGAATTAATAAGAGGGATCCTTTAGTGTGAAATTCAACTGGTATACCAGCCTGTTAGGATATTTGCTATAGATAAACGTATAATATAATTCAATTATTATATTGACTCCAGGATAGACAGGCTTTTGTAGTCTTTTAATCATGTATTTTGTGTATTTGTATGTTTTTATGTATTTGGTGGCTTATCCTGCAATAGAAACTTAAATAAAATGTATATTTTTATATAATTAGGTTGTAGTGCCTTATATTCTGCGCCACTAAGAGTTTTCTTTGAGTTTTGTGACAAGCGGGGGAGTTTCACGTCGCAGGGCATCTTGCCAGCCTTTCGACTCCAAGGCTTGCCTGCCGGACATAGTTTGTTCCGCTTCGAAGTGAAAGTCCAGTTTCACTGACTTTCCCATCAGACCTCAGTTTAGGGTGCCCTGGGGCACGAGAAACCCCACTTACCTTCCACCAGCTCCCGCACCACACACCTCTCAGTTGCAGACTGCCAGACTAAGAGGGATCAAGCATGCGGGCTGTCAGGTAAGTGATTTTTTTAGAAGGCTGGACACGCCCTACAACACTTTATGTGACTGGCAGGGGCGGGCTCGCCATAGGGCATACCGGGCAAAATCCCGGTAGGCCGGCACTGGCAAAGTCCGCGAATTACAGATGCGGGACGGTGGGCGGCATCTGCCATTCGTGGCCCCTCACTGCTGTTCCCTTGGCCGCCGCTGCCGCACACACACACACACACACACACACACACACACACACACACGCTTACCGGCACTTCCTGGTTGTTACGCGGTGGACGTCTATGGGCGGCGTCCATTGTTTTCATTGGACGCCGGCCATCTAGGGCCCGCCCACCGACCAGGAAGTGCCGGTAAGCCTGTGTATGTGTGCGTGCTATGTGTGTGTTTGAAAGCAACGGGAGCAGCCGGGGGAACAGCAGGGAGGGGCCGCGAACGGCAGATGCCACCCACCCTCCCGCATCTGTCATTTACAGCCTATGCACGGCTTCGGCGGAACAGCAGTGAAGGGCAGACCGGCCCTCTGCCCACCGGGAACCAGGGTGAGTATGTGTGTACAGCTGGGGGGGGGGACGGGAGTAAAATGAGGGATGCCCCCACTGCCTGTACGGAGGGATGCCCCCACTGGCTGCGCGGAGGGTTGCCTCCACTGGCTGCGCGGAGGGTTGCCTCCACTGCCTGTGATGAGGGATACTTAATTTTTGTAATGAGGGATGCCGCTTACTGACTGTAATGGGGGGATTTTATCACACCATTTGGTTCAGAATATTTTCTTTCTTTTTTTGTCCTCTAAACCCTGGGTGCGTGCTGTGGAACGAAAAATAAGGTTTATATATAATGTGACATTAGGATACTATACTGGGCCAGGAACAGTACAGCAGGGCTGGTGTGCCCCAAAAAGTCCAGGGCCGTTTTTTAGCCCCAGTCCGCCCCTGGTGACTGGTCTGTATTTGTGGCAGTGCATATTACGAGTGTTTAAACCGGACCTTCAGCATGATTTAATGAAAAGCCCAAACCCTTTAAAAAACTATTCCTCAGCATCTAAAATGGGGTCAGGAAAAGGACAGCAATCCCAGAATGCAGAGCGGCACAGTCAGAAGACACTTCCTGTTTACAGGCAGCCTGAAACTACATGTGCCGCCATCTTGGATGTTTAGAGGCTCAGAAAATGCAGCAGATGCAGGTAGGATGATTTTTAATGTGGGCAATCTGTATGTAAGAGGTGGAGGAAACATATAAGATATGCTCTTATTTAAGGTCCGGTTTAAGGACGCAGTCTCTGTATCCACAGGGTACTGGTAAGTTTTAGGCTACAGAATGATGGACGCTTCCCTCCCTGAACCAAGTACACTGAATGGGGGTCTGTGGCATAGGAATGAGACAGTTCCTGTGTGGTCAGTGAACTGGGGGGGAGACCTCTGGCAGCAGTTACTATGGCATTTAGGAAAGGTATGTGTGTGGATGAGATCATGTGTCTGACAATAGTTGCATAAAGCCTAATGTACTGCTATACGCTATGATATGCTACAATTCCTTCAGCATGATTTATTGAAAAGCCCAAACCCTTATAAAACGATTCCCCAGCATCTAAAATTAATATATTTTACGTTTTTAGTCACTTATTATTCTTTCCCCCACTGGGCTGCAACTCTGTTCAGGACTTTAGGATACGGGCGCCGCCATCTTGACACTTACTGAGAGGAGAGGAGAGTGGGATAAAGTACAGGGGGTGGGGTTATAGCTGTGCTTTGCTCAGAAAGAGCAGAGCTTGGGACTGGAAAAGGTCAGCAATCCCTGAATGCAGAGCAGCACAGTCAGAAGGCACATCCTGTTGGCAGGCTGCCTGATGTTCCATGAGCCGCCATCTTGGATGTTTAAAGGCTCATAACATGCAGTAGATGCAGGTAGGATGATTTTTAATGTGAGCAATCTGTATGTACAGGGTGTGAGAAACATATAAATAGACTCTTATTCAGAGTGAAGGTCCGGTTTAATAAGCGTATGTGAGTAAACTGAGCAAAGGGGGTGGGAGTAGCTCAATCACTATTATTTATACAAAATCATCATCATTATTATTCAGGGCCTGGGAACCAATTTACCGCCCAGTTTAACCCTCTCATCATCCAAGTATTAAGCACCAAACATGTCTAGCTATGTGGAAAGACAGAGATTTGGTTGCACATATCTGCAGATACATGTGGAAGCCGCACTGCCCCGGCAAGGTACTCTGTGTTTAGTGTGGTCCCTACTCTTATTTTTGAGTCCCCAAAGTTGGGCTATGCAATGCAGCCAGAGCTACTCACCTGGGAAGCTGCCAGCCTCCCTTTAGAACACTCCATAGGGAGAGATCCATAGTGGCTGAATCCCTCCCTCCATCACTATTATTTTTACAAAATTAAGAGTAGGGACCACACTAAACACAGAGTGCCTTGCCGGGGCAGTGTGGCTTCCACATGTATCTGCAGATATATGCAACCAAATCTCTGTCTTTCTACATAGCTAGACATGTTTGGTGCTTAATACTTGGATGATGAGAGGGTTAAACTGGGCGGTAAATTGATTCCCAGGCCCTGAATAATAATGACAATGATTTTGTATAAATAATAGTGATGGAGCTACTCCCACCCCCTTTGCTCAGTATGTGAGTAAAGCTTGTTTTCTGTCATTTTTTTTAATGTTAACACTATAAATCCGCACAAAACCTGGGATTTTCGCTACCCGGAGTTTGTGCTGGGGGCATCCTGATTTGGGATGCCCCACTATGTGAAACCCACCGAAACCGCCATAAAAAAAAGTACCTTTCCCTGGTCACATGGTGCATGTACGAGCTCTCGTCCAATCAGCGCTGTATCGGTATACAGCTCTGTCGAGACACAAAGCCCGGCAGTCTCCAGTTTCCCTTTAGACTGGGTAGTGCTCACATCCCTAGCCTATCTGAATGGCTGGGTGCAGGTGTGCGCCCCAGCTCAGAGATGCTGTGGATTCAGACACCATTGTACATCAGTGTGGGAGCCAGGGCAAATGTGAGTTTTGTGACGAGCCGGGGAGTTTCACATAGCAGGGCATCCTGATAGCCTTTTAGACTCCAGGGCTGGCCTGCTCAACATAGGTGTGTTCCGCTTCAAGGTGAAAATCCACTTTCATCAGACCTCAGTTTAGGGTGCTCTCAGGCACGAGACACCCCACTTACCTTCTACCAGCTCCCACACCACATACCTCTCTCCTGCAGACTACCAGACTAAGAGGGATCAAGCATGCGGACTGTCAAGTAAGTGATTTTTTTTTAGAAGGCTGGACACGCCCATTATTATCATTATCATTGTTTATTTATATAGCACCGTCATCTTTCGTAGCGCTGTACAAAGTAGTAATTACAGACAGGGTAGAAACAACACAATTCTGTGAGGAACTCACCTGTAGAATTGGTTTTTCTGGGAATCCATTCCATACACTCCTTACTCTTGGGTTTCCTCCTCCTTGCTGATCACGTGACTGCAAGAAAGAAACAGGCGCGGCCCTCCCGGCCCATAAGTAGCAGCTGCCCCTAATCAGATCAGTTTACTTAAAAAGCAGTAAATAATTTAGAGGCAGGCCGGGAGGCCGCAATAAGAGTCCATGTTAGTACACATCAAACTCAACCAAAAAATGCTCTCAAAATTAAGTCATATTACTTATAGTCTCTTTTTTATTTATTTATTTTTTTTTTTATTTTTCATAAATCTCTATACATATAATCTTATATATATCTTCTCTTTCTCTTTAAATGCTCTGAATTAATAATCAAAAATGATTAAACATACCATCAGAAAAGCATCGGAAGATAACATGACCCACAAAAAACGGGTGGGCCGGAGTGTATGGAATGGATTCCCAGAAAAACCAATTCTACAGGTGAGTTCCTCACAGAATTGTGTTTTTTCTTCCAATCCATTCCATACACTCCTTACTCTTGGGATCTCCAAAAGCAGTGCCATCTATGGGCGGGATCCTCTAATGCAGAACGGCAGGAAGTTCACTTCACTACTGCCTGTAGAATCTTCCGACCAACAACAGCGTCAGCTGAGGTTCTAACATCCACCTTTGTAAAACTTGGTGAAAGTATGAACAGAAGACCAGGTGGCCGCTTTGCAAACCTGTTCCACCGAAGCCTGATGCTGAAAAGCCCAGGAAGCCCCAATGGCCCTAGTGGAATGGGCCGTGACCTGAAAAGGGGGTTCTTTTCCCTTGGCCGAGTAAGCTCTAGCTACTGCCTGCTTAATCCAGTTACTGACAGCGGCCTTAGCTGGCGGAAGCCCCCTTTTTTGGTCCTTCTGAAATGACAAAAATAAAAACCGTCTTGCGGAAGGCATCTGTAGCTGCCAAATAATACCTGATGGCTCTAACCACATCTAAAGAATGAAGCGCCCTTTCCTTAGCATTAGCCGGAACTGGGCATAGTACCTCCTGATCAAGGTGAAAAGGAGAGATGACCTTAGGTAAAAAATCAGGCTTAAAACGAAAACTACCTTGACTCTGTGTAACTCAAAATAAGGAGACTTCATGCATAAAGCGGCTAACTCTGAAACACGCCGCACAGAGGAGATTGCCACTAAAAATATTCCCTTAAGCGTCAAAATGCTTATTGGAGAATCAATCATAGGTTCAAAGGGAGCACCCTGAAGAGCCGTCAACACCAAATTCAAGTCCCACACCGGTAGAATAGACTTGCGTGGTGGACGAACATGAGTGACTCCCTGAAAAAAAGTCTTAATGAGTCTATTACTAGCGATAGACTTCTGGAAAAAAATGGATAAGGCAGATACCTGTCCCTTTAGAGTGCTTAATTGTAGACCCATTTCTAAGCCATTCTGAAGGAATTCTAGAATTCTGGAAATTGAATACAATCTGCATGAGACATTCCTAGCCTCATACCAGGATATGAATGACCGCCAGACCCTGTAATAAATCATGGAAGACTACTTCTTCCGGGCCTGAATCATGGTACGAATGACCTTAGCCGATAATCCCTTCTCAGCTAGGATCGTGGTCTCAATAGCCAAGCCGTCAAAGCCAGCATTTGTAAATTCGGGTGCCGAAGCGCCCCCTGAGTGAGAAGATCTGGCTCGATCGGTAGGCGCCATTGGTCTACCGCCATCCTTGTTATGTCTGAGACCCAACTTCTTCTTGGCCAATGAGGAGCTACTAGAATGGTAGGTACTCCTTCCTGAATTATCCTTCTTAGTACTCGACTCAGAAGCGGAAACAGGGGAAAAATGTACAGGAGCTTGAACCTTGTCCAAGGGACCGAAAGGGTGTCCGTGGCTATAGCCAAAGGATCTCTTGACAGGGACATGAATCTCGGCTGCTTGTGATTGTGTCTGGATGCAAAGGGATCCACTTCCGGACGTCCCCAGCGAAGACAAATGGCTTGAAAAAAACCTTCCAACTGAGGGACCATTCTCCCCGATGCAGAATCTTCCTGCTCAGAGCGTCGGCCTCCTGATTTTCTACCCCCGGGATGTAAACTGCCGAGATGCAGGGAACATTCTCCTCTGCCCAGATCAGAATCCGGCTTACCTCCCAAAGAGCACCCTTGTTCCGGGTACCCCCCTGATGATTGATAGAAGCAACCGCCGTCCGGTTGTCCGACTGGCCTTGGACTGCCTGTCCCTTCAAGCTGGGGGTCAGATACTGAAGAACTAGCCCGATGGCTCTTAATTCTAATACATTTATGGGAAGCTGATTTTCTCTCGGTCCCCATTGGCCCTGGACTTTCTGAGTCTGCCAAATGCCGCCCCATCCTGTGAGACTGGCATCCGTGGCAATGAACTGCCACTGTGGAGTCAAGAAGGACCTGCCTACAGACAGATGAAGAAGAGGGTCCATCCACCACAGAAGGGAATGTCTTGCCAAGGGCGTTAGTACAAAGATCTGATCCAGCGACTGTGGGACTCGATCCCAGCTCGCCAATAGATTCCATTGAAGGGGCCTCATGTGAAACTGAGCAAAGGGCACCGCCTCAAAGCAGGCCACCATCAGGCCCATCAACTTCATACCCAGCCGAATAGTCGGCTGTCGGCAAGCCAGAAAGCACTATCTGATCTTGGATTAGTCGAGTCTTCTGTTCTGGAAGATACACCTTGACTTGGACGGTGTCCAGAATCAAACCTAAGAAGTTCCTTACTGGTGCCGGAGTGATATGAGACTTCGGGTAATTGATCACCCCGCCGAATTCATCCAGAGTCGGATCATATGTGTGTCCTTCAGGATCTGCTGCTGCAATCCGGCTGATATTAGAAGATCATCCAGATAGGGGACAATACAAATCCCCTGGCTCCTGAAAATTGCCATGAGACCTGCCAAAACCTTAGTGAAAACTCTTGGAGCCGAGGATATCCCCAACGGGAGTGCCACAAACTGGAAATGCTCGTCTTCCAGGGCAAACCTCAGGAATCTTTGATGTCCCGGAAAAATTGGCACATGCAGATATGCGTCCCTTATGTCTATGGTAATAAGATCCCCGGGTCGAACTACTGTTAAAGCTGACCTCACCGTTTCCATGCGGAAGTGTCTCACGCGGATATACTTGTTCAGATCCTTCAGGTCTAAAAATGGGACGAGTTGACCCATCCTTCTTGGGGATTGTAAACAGGTTGGAGTAAAACCCCTGACCTTCCTGAAAGGGTACTCGAGCAATTACCCCTTTTTGAAGAAGATGCTGAATTGCGGACTTCAGGGCATCTAGCTTTGACTGGTTCCGGGATGCCCCTGACCGAAGGAACCTTGCGGGCGGTCTGGCTGCAAACTCGATCTTGTAACCTGAGGACACTACCTCTTGGATCCACTGATCCCTTACGCGGCGCCTCCAGATATGAGCAAACTGCAAAAGCCGTCCCCCCCACCCGCTCGGGTGAGGGCGCCCTCTCATGCTGAAGTGGACTTGGCTGGAGGTTTAGGCCTACTTCTCCAGGATCCTCCTGCCCTATTACGCGTTCTTCCTCTACCCCAAAAATTCTTGCGGGAGGAAGGCCGAAAGGCTCCTCTGCCTCTCCGAAGGGCCGAAAAGACGATGACCTCTGAAAAGGCCTAGTCGATTTTTTTCTCTCTGAGGCAGTTTGCCCCTTAACCATACCGTCCAGCTTTTCCCCAAAAAGTCTGCTCCCTAAAAAGGGTAAATCCGTCAGTGCCTTTTTAGCGGCGGCGTCCGCTCACCATTGTCTAAGCCATAATGAACGGCGTAATGCCACAAGGAGCGCAGAAGTTCTGGCTGCCAACCTGACTGCATCCTCCATTGCAGTAATGGCAAATGCATTAAAGTCCAAACAGTCCTTAAAGTCCTTGGACTCTTGGGACAGCCTGCGCGACCTGGCCTTGGCTAGTTTCTTCTTCATCTTCTTTCCCGACGCCAGGGATACAATGGCCGTGGCACAAACCGGGCGGAGAAGGGAGCCTATCATGGCGAAGACATGGCAGGCCAACTGATCCATATGTTTCTCTGTGGGATCTCTAAGGGATCCCATAGTAGCGGATGGCATCACTGAAGTGTTAGATAACCCTGCCACAGGGGAGTCCGCATCAGGCGGATAAGACCAAATTTTGATTATGTCTGCCAGGAAAGGATATCTGACATCTAGAATCTTAGGAATGGCCTGTAATTTATTAGGGTTTTCCCACTCCTTAAGAAACATCCTAGAAAAGTGTGGTTGTTCAAGGAACACCTGCTTTGCCTGACAGGCTTAAACAGATCATCCTTCTTTCTTTTCACAACCTCAGGAGGGGAGATATTCCAGGTAACAAAAAACTACCGAAAGTAGACCTTCAGTCTCATTCACAAGGAGAGGATCCTCATCGGATGAAAACAAAATGGAGTTACTCTCCTCTTCCGATTGCAGCTTGCCCTCAGAGGCCTGCTCGTCCATATAATCCTCATCCTCTTCTTCACCGAAGGAGGCAACTACTGCCACAGGCTCTAAATGTCTTTTCTTATAGGTGGCCCGTTTGGCAAAACCAAAGACAACTGCCTCTCCAGATTATTCAGCCTGTAAGCAAAACCTGTTTGTCCATCACTGCTTTCACCCCCTTGAGGGGAAACAGGGGATGGATGAGCCGCCGTGCTCCCTCCAGCATTCGCTGTGCTAGATACTCGATCAGCCGCTCTGTTGTGATCTAGGCCGATCATAACGGCGCAGGCGGAACATACTGTGCCAAAAGCTGCCTAGAGGATGCAGTTTTGCACAAAGGGCAGATCTTTTCCTGCTCCAGAGGGATGCCGTATCGCTATCCCCAATGCCTCCCACATGGTGTTTATTATATATATCTTTTTTATTTTCTTTTTTTTTTTTTAAATATATATATATATATAGGCCAACTGACCCAAGAGGGCCTGAGCCTGAACCAATCCCCTAAAAAAGGGACCGGGAGGAACCGCAACCCTGTTTTTTGTCCTTCTTCCAAATCTAAAAATAAAAGAGGAGGCAAATGGATTAATAACTGATCTTTTTCCCTCTTTTCTTTTCTTCCTTCTTTAAAAGCATTCTTTCAAGAAATGAACTGCCTTTAATCGCTTATATATAAGAGTATTATAGTAATATCTTAAAGATATTATAATGACATTGTAATGATATTATAATAAATAAAAGCAATAAAAGCGATAAAATAATTATCTTATGAGTAAATACAAAATAATTAAATTGATAACAAAAACAGAACACTAATTATTATTAAAGAGAAAAAAACTAATACTGAAAAAAATAAATATAATGATCATTAGTATAAAAGACACTTGGAAAAAAGTTTAACAATATTTAAAAATATTTAAAATTGTTTAATAAAGGATTGATATAAAGAATCCAAACCAAAGTCAAATCCTTATATTCTATAATAATATAACCACTCACCTTGCTGCAAGTTTTCAACCTGAAAGGGAGATGGCAGAATCAAACTACACAGGCACTTATTAATGAATCAGGCCTCACCTGCAACTCACAAAAACCTCCACTCACCTTGCGGCTAGTTTTCAACCTGAAAGGGAGATGGCAGAATCAAACTACACAGGCACTTATTAATGAATCAGGCCTCACCTGCAACTCACAAAACCTCCACTCACCTTGCTGCTAGTTTTCAACCTGAAAGGGAGATGGCAGACTCAAACTGCACATTACTAAATCAGGCCTCACCTGCAACTCACAAAACCTCCTACACGCATGTCCCCCTGGCCATAGAATGGCCGCTTGAAATCTTGAAGAGGGGAGGTCTGGGGGAGAGGCGCCCCACGCGCATATCAGGGTTTGGGGGGGGGTAGGAGGCCCCGGGTACAACATAGGCTGCGCTGCTAAGGAGAGGAAAAAAGAGCGCACAGCCGTCCTTAATGCACACCCGAAGATAAGTGCGAGGGGAGGGGGGCATAGCACAGGTCACAGACGTAGCTTCTTACCTGCTAAACAGCACATCCACCTCCTTCCAGCACAAGAGGGAGAGTGAGTGAACAGCCAGGTGGTTCTGGTATACTCCACCTCCACCTGTGTGACCTCAGTCAAGCTCTTAAAGGCATATACCAAAGAAAAAAATCTTTCCTTTCCTAAATAAAGCCTACCTAAACTGGAAGAAGGAAGGGTTGGGTAAAAATAAAAATATCCTCAGCAGGTACACCAGAGAGAAACCTGCGGCTGACTTGCTTTCTGAGAAGCCTGCAGCCCAGAGCATATACACTCTGCAAGCGCCCCAAGACCCCGGCGCTTCACCATACCTTCACGGCTCCAAAAACAGCCAATGCTGTGGAGGCATAACAAGGGTCTTGAGGGGCCGTGGGAGTAAGGTCCGTAGCGAGCCGACAGGGTTCAGTCCCCCGCTTACCGCTAAAATGCTTGAGAGCACCTAATCTTCCACAGTCATCTTGCCACTGCAAGAAAGAAAAACTGATCTGATTAGGGGCAGCTGCTACTTATGGGCCGGGAGGGCCGCGCCTGTTTCTTTCTTGCAGTCACGTGATCAGCAAGGAGGAGGAAACCCAAGAGTAAGGAGTGTATGGAATGGATTGGAAGAAAAATAAGGGTCGATTCAAAGAAACATGTAACAGCTTGGATTTTGGTGCCGATCATCCTATTTTTCCCGTACGCTCGTGCGTTCGTATGAACTTGCGAGTGATTCTATAAGCAAATACGTTTCTATCCTAAAATGTACGTCCGTTCGTATGGCAGTTCGCGAATCAGACCTATGTCAGTTTCCATCCTGAATTTTCCGTTTCATTTCTCAGGTTGCAACATTGGTTTTGCCCTTTTTCCTTTTTTGTCTGGACGTAAATCCTTCTGATCTTGCGGCTGCGCACTACAAACTTACCTCATTAAAGTGCATTCTAAATATTTGGTCTTTTATTTTTCTTTATTTCTTTCATTTTGTAGTAACCAACCATTAATGAATGCATTTGCATAAGTAAATCTTACTTTGTTTAATTTTTAGTTAACTTGCATTTTTTACTTGTGGATTTAATTTTAATATTTTGGCTTCAAATGGTACAACTTAAAATTTTGTGTGTGGTTACCCACACCCTCTCCATACAGATTGCTCTCAAATATAAAAAAACACCCAGCAACTTCTGCATGTTATGAGTCTAGAAACAGCCAAGATGGCGGGTCAGGTATTATCGGGCAGCCTGCAAACAGAAAGGGCCTTGTGACTGTGTTGCTCTGCATTCTTTGATTTCTGACCTTTCCGTGCCCCCAGCTCTGCTGTGTCTGTGCAAAATACAGCAGTAACCCACATCCTGCACTTTATCCCGCTCTCCTCTCCTCAGTAAGTGTGATGCATCTGACCAAAGATGAGCTTAAATAATTAAACAAAGCAAAGGTAAACAACTACACCAATAAATTCAATCTAAAAATATTATTCTAGTACATCAATTTAAAAATAAATAACAAAGGACATAAGTTTCTTTAATTAACGCAAATATATGGATGTATTGCAAAATAAAGGTTTACATGCAAAGGACTAATTAAGGTCCACATTAAAATGCTTTTATAAGGCATACATGAATCAGGTATGCATTGCCATACAATTTATGGCCTCGGCCATGCTGATACATGCAGTTCATTGGAGCTCAAGACGCGCAGACTCCTCCACATAGCCAAAAAACCTGTTCAAGAACAGCAATCCGACTGCTAAAAGGTGTCGGCAGTGGCTTTCTTTTAAAACGTATTTAGAGGTTTGAAAACTGTTCTCTGAATTACACCTAAACACATTCGATTATCCTAAGTTTTACGTTTTGATCCTAAGTTTTAGGATTTGATCCTAAGTTTTACGTTTTGATCCTAAAATTTAGGAACGAACTTGCGATGATCGTAAGAGCATATACGCATTCGTACATAGGCTCGTGCGAGTCGGAAATGGCCAAAAAAACTGGAAAAAATGACTAACACCCACCCAAACTTACGATTCTCGATCCGAAATCAATTAACTTTTGCTCTTTGAATCGAGGGGATACAGTACATAGACTATTACAAGCGCCCTTCGATACTTTATGTGACTGGTCTGTAGTTGTGGCAGTGGGTGAAGCATATCACAAGTGTTTATGGATCACTAAAGGCAATGTTGAAAAAAATAAACGTATTTCCCTGCCTGCAGACTTGGAGGCTGATTCATTGCTAGCGCCAGGTATTGCCAGATGAGCGTCTGTATAGCGGCGCTTAGAGCGACCGCTATTAGACGCTGTAAGCGGGTATCGGGCGCTGTAACAGAGTGTCTCAGTCGCTGTAGTAACCTGGCCAGCCAGCATTGATGAATGAGATGTATGTTGGGTGCTCTAACACCAGGGAGTGAAAGGTAGTGCCAGCTCAGTCCGACCGACTCTCAGCGCTCCACCAAAAAGGACACACACAGCGTCGGTGCTCTAAAACAGCATCGGAGTCTGTTTTTGAACACATATCCACCTGTAACAAAGCGAGAACACATGGAATGACATTGTTTTAACACTGTGACATTAACACTTTAGTGCCAGACCTGTAAATACAATTCTGCATAAAAATATTAAAAGTCAAAAAAGGTCACACAATGATTTGAGCAAAAAAAAAAAAAAAAAAATTGTCAAACACGCTGTTTAAACACAAGCAAATGAACGGCCATTGAAATGTATGGGAGAGCGATAGTGAGCGAAAGGTAATACCTAGAGCGCCGGCGCTATATGTGGAGCCGCCTGTAATACTACATCGAACGCTCACCAGATTCGCTTTCTTAAATGTGGTTTTGCATACAGAGCCCGGCGTTCACCAGACCCTGACGCTATCCATTCTTAAATAACCCCCTTAGTCCAACACAGTCCTGTTATCTCCAGTGGTCCAAGAGGACTGCAGCCCGCCATGCTCATGGGATCCAGTCTGTGGGCTGCAAGGTTTAAACACATGTATTATTTTGATGTGTTATATTAAAAACATTTAACTACTAAATATTAATTAAGTAAAATTAATTTTGTTTAATGAAAATTTGATTGTATGCTTGTGTTTGAGGGGGAGGCACCATCTAAAAATCGTGCAGAAAACCAAAAAGGCTGGCCCTGATACACTTCCAGTTCCAGAAGATGATGAAGGGTTCCACATGCTGATAGTTTACTTTGGGCCTTATTTATCAAGGGCTAGCGCCAGGTAGTGTCTGACTAGCGCCAGGTAGCGCCAGCTATCGGCGGCTACCGACTCCAGAACGCCAGGCGGCGGACACAATCACGCATTTATCACGCTAAATGAGGCTAGCGCCGGCGAGAGCGTCACCTAGCGCGGGATTCATCATGTAGCCGACTGCAACGAACAGCGCCGCTACTAATCCCATCACAGCGCCAGGTATGACCTGTCGCTCCCTGGCGCTCTCCAATGCATTTCAATGGAGCAATCTTTAAATATTCATAATTAATTGATTTTAAGTTTTTTTTTTTCTTTTAACTGTCAAAAATTCTGTGACCACTACGGCAATGTTAGATATTTTTTTTAAGGTAAAAAAAAAAAAAAAAAATGTGTGCAGAATTGATATTACAGGTCTGTTATTAATGTATTCATATTACAAAATGTTTAGAAAAACTTGTTTAATTTTTTAATCAAAAAATATGGTTGTTTGGGGGTTAAAAACTACTTTTAAGCCATCGCCGCCAGCGCTCTGGGGTTTAAACAAGCATTTCACAGCGCGAGAATTTTTTGAGCGTGATTTGTTAATGAATATGCTGGGAGCCGTTCGCTCTGGCCATTCGCTGTCAGGCGCACCCATACAGCGCGGAACCTGTGAAACAGCGACTCCTAACCCCGTATTCAACATTACCGCACACCGACTGAGTCGCTGTCAACAAGCGAACAACGGCCAAGCACAGCGAATACTAGCGGGCGCTGTGGAAATCACGCTACTGGCGCTCATCTGTCGCTACCTGGCGCTATTAATGAATCGGCCTCTTTGTGGATAATTTCTGGGTGAGCCTTTATTTGTGGTGTCCTCTGGGTCAGGCGGTGTGCAACCACTGGAGGGAATGGAACTGGCCTACAGTTGGGCATGTGGGAGGCATCTGCGGCCTGTGAAACCCATGTACGCCCTTGACTAACATGACCATGTTTTTATGTTAACCCAGAGCAGTCATACAAAGTAGAAACCATGTCGGAGGATGGAGGTGGTAAGAAAACAGTAGAATCTACAAAGGCTACATTTGCTCGTTCTCTGATGCCCAAGACGGATACAACTCCAAGATGTTCCACCAGCTTGAAAAATAAGTGGTTCCTAAAAGGACTTAGGCTTCTAACTTGGGCACCAAAGTACCAAAGAAGTAACAGAACACAGACCTTAGCTAACACATCAAAATTACGTAGACTTTTCCTGGGCAATATGTTAACTCAACAGTCCAATAGGGTAACTAGCTTATTAATAGAGGCTCCAAAATGAGATCTTGACATCTAAAAAAAAATACGCTCACTGTCAGAGGTTCCAAGAAATATCATCAGATGTCTTCCAAGCACCCAATACCAAAGGGTTTTCTATAGATTGAAAGCCATCTGTGACCTTTACTTGAAGAAATGACTTTTTCAACATGTGTAGCACTTAATCAAACACATGCGTTCTTTAACAAACCCTTAACCTCTTGCCCAGATGAGTCACTGACGGCCAAAGCCATTTACCTTGGCGGTGGCATCGCCTTTGATTATGATAATACCTGAATGTCATTGTAAGATTCTAAAATTAGGATTATATTTGATTTTATTTTACTTCTACAAGTGTCATATTAGAGAGCAGCGAGAGCCCAATGGAGAAAGTCCTCCCGTATTCAATAGGAAATTGGAACAGTGTTCTGAACAAATCCTTTGTGACAATGACCTTGACATTCTTCTTTTCAAGCAAAAGAGCAAAATCCAAATTCTGGGGCTGATTGCACCTCAATTTTTGTGTTACTAAATATACTCCATCCATGGTCTATTTAAAATAGGATCCATTGAAACAAATATATATATATATATATAAATTATCTGTTCTATAAAACTCAGTGCCTTTTAAAAATTAACAATTGAGTGCCGCTGCGTGAATAAGAAAAGCTCTGTAACTGCTTTTTAAAAAGTTCAATACAAAATCTTCGAAGTAATTCACAGCGCTCCCGCTATAGATCACCACAATCTGTGCTTCTCAATTCTTTACACGCCACAAACTCTATTGAGCTTACCAAAACCAAACGTTAACTGGACCTTTAAAGCGGAACAAAACCCAGGAATTTGACTTTACCGGGTTTTGATCTAGTCCCCAGGGGCATCCCGCATTTTTTGTAAATGTAAAAAGTGTCGTGCCTGTCATGCCAGACAAAGTAGCGTCGGCAGTAAATTTATGTTCAAAAAGATTTCAAGCACAATGCTGTATCTTCAACTCTTCAGAGGGAGGCGGTGAAGGGGGGGGGGCACTTTGGAGACTGGACATCCATTTTAATGGCACTGTTTCTATTTTTGCAGATGGCACCAGGATATGTAGCACAGTGCAGTCTATTGAAGATGCTCACAAGCTTCAGGCTGACTTGGATACTTTGAGTGTCTGGTCATCCACTTGGCAAAGTAGGTTAAATGTAGATGTATGTAAAGTTAGGCACCTGGGGTTTTTAATCGGCAGGCCACATGCGACCTCAGAGGAGTAAAACTGGGAGAGTCATATGTTGAGAAGGATCAGGAGGTACTGGTAGATCACAGGCTAAATAACAGTATGCAATGTCAAGCAGCTGCGTCTAAGGCCACCAAGATATTATCATGCATTAAAATAGGCCTGGAATCATAGGCTAGGGATATAATTTTGCCTCTTTACAAGGCACTGGTGCGCCCTCACCTGGAATATGCCGTCCAGTTCTGGGCACCAGTTTATAGAAAGGACGCTCTGACTATGGAAAGGGTGCAGAGAAGAGCCACCAAACTAATAAGAGGAATGAAGGATCTTAGTTATGAGGAAAGATTACGAGAATTAAATCTGTTTAGTCTTGAGAGGCGACATATAGGGACATGATTAAAGTGTTTCAGCAGCGAAACAAAAAACGAAAGGGTGCTTATCTTTGCCCCCCCCCCACAGCTGATTGGCACTAGTCTGGCTTGCCTGAACCTTGGATCCATTAGTGTGTGTGTGGATAAGAACAGCCCCAAAAGTTCATGAGGGGTGCTGGTCAATGGGGTACTATCCCAAGATATATGCACAATGTTTAGGGCTCTAGAGATGCCCCGAATGAGCCCCCAAAAATATTTAGCCGCACACCCAAAACAATCTTGTTAAAAGTATTCTTAATCAATTTATTAAAAATTACAAAAAACTATCAAAACATACAACAATTACAGACTAATTTAAAAACAGACAGACAGGCTGTGGGTTTCCCTAAAACCGGCTCTAATATACATTAATAAGAATTACAAAATGTATACATATATAATTCATTTAGATAGCAGGGGGGAAAAATTATATATATTTTGTGTGATTTGTATAATTATATATATATATATATATATATATATATATATATATATATATTTTTTTTTTTTTTTTTTTTTTTATGTATTTCGTGTGATTTGTATAATTATATTTATATAAACGTATAAATGCAAAAATTATTGTATAAAGTGCAAGTGCTAAGTGAATAACTAGATGTGCCGCAGCCCTCGCCTGTCGCATTCCGGGTCGTATTGAGGATTCGTGTTGCCCTGGGCACTTTTTGGACATACACCCCCGGCCCCAGGAGGGGTGTAAATTGGCACTGAATTGCTGGGTGGCCCACACTGCATACTGGCCAGAGAAGCCCTTTCCTGCTGCCACAACTCACCCCTTGCAGCCCCACTGGATGCCGGTGGTCATGTTGGGACCCGATCCAGCGGTCAGAAGAAGAAATCCCAGAAGAGGTAAGTATTGGGGTTGTGGGTTTGGGGTTCTGCAGATGGTATGCAGTGCATTGCAGTGCATTCAGCAGTTGGATGCCCTCTCTGCTACTGATTAAATTGGGCCAGCACTCATATTTAAGTGTTGTTCTGGTTTAAAGCGGACCTTCACCCTGAATAAGAGTCTATCTTATATGTTTCCCCCACCCTGCACATACAGATTGCTCACATTGAAAATCATCCTTCCTGCATCTACTGCATGTTATGAGCCTTTAAACATCCAAGATGGCAGCTCATGGAGAATCAGGCAGCCTGCAAACAGGATGTGTCTTCTGACTGTGTCGCTCTGCATTCTGGGATTGCTGTCCTTTCCCTGACCCCAGCTCTGTTCTGTCTGCACAAAGCACAGCTATAACCCACCCCCTGAACTTTATCCCGCTCTCCTCTCCTCTCCTCACTATGTGTGATGCTTCTGAGGCAAGATGGCGGCGCCTGTATCCTAAAGTCCTGAACAGAGTTGCAGCCCAGTGGGGAAAAGAATAATAAGTAAGTGACTAAAAACTTTAAATAGATTCATTTTAGATGTTGAGAAATATTTTTTTAAGGGGTTGAGCTTTTCATTAAATCATGCTGAAGGTCCACTTTAAAGTGGACCAACACCCACGGGTGATCGGCCCGGGAATCTATAAGATTCCCAGGCCGATCACCTCCCTCACGATCTCAGATGTCCCGCGGGGTGAAACCCCCCAAAACCCCCAAAAAACCTTACCTTATCCGCCGCCTCCTGCGTGCCCCTCTAGACGTGCGCGCGCCCGCACCGGCCGTTTGTGAATGGCCGGCGCGGGCGCGCGCCCTGTAAGAGCGACGTGCGGGAGGAGGCGGCGGACGCGCTGTCTTGTCCGTCGCTGTCACCCGCTTGTCCGTCGGCAGGGATTGGACTGCGCGGTCACGTGGGAGCGTGGTGAGGTGAGTTTTTGGGGCTTTCTGGGGGGTTTCACACAGCGGGGCACCCCCAATCGGGGTGCCCCCCCCCCGAAGTGGACCAAAACCCAGGATAGTCAAAATCCTGGGTGTTGGTCCACTTTAAGTGAAGGGCAGAAAGAGAAAGGCTAAGAAAACGGTGAATAGGGCAAAAGGAGAGAAGGAAGGGAGAGGACGAAACAGATCAAGCTAAGAAGGAAGAGGGAGAAACAGAGGGAGAGGAAGAGGAGAAGAGGAAAGAAGGAAGAATAAAGTAAATGAAATTAATAGGTAAAGGTGAAAAAAGAGAGGGGGTAGGAAAAAAGGACGGAGAGGCAATAGGAAAAGATTTAGTAAAGGGTTGGATAGGGGGGCATAGGAAGAGAAAGGGGAAATTAAAGAGTAAATGGAATAAGTAACGAAATAAAGAAATCTAAGAGATTGATAAATATTGGATAGAGATCAGATAGTTACATATATAGATATACAGACTGACAAGTTAAAGTGGACCAAAACCCACCAAACTTGTGAAATACATTTGGCCAAAGCCCCTGCCGATACTTCCTTTTTAGGATATTTTCGCTTTTCAAATTGTCATAGAACACTGATTTTTCTGCTCTCCCTCTCTGTAAGATGGCAGGTGATCAGTCATTGCATAGGTGTGGCGATGACATCACTGTCACACACAACAGTGACAATGAATGGAGGAGGCAGAGCTTTACAGCTAAAAAAGGCTCCATTATCTGGGATTAGAGTGAAGCCGGCGCAGTGAAATTTGGCAAAAGGTTATCTTCATAGGGCGAGCAATTCAGGGGATGCTAGCTAAAAGTGTAGGTTTTGGCCTGCTTTAATGAATATAAAGACAGAGAGATACATGGATGAACAGAGAAAGAAAGAAAGATAGACAGAGATAAATAGACCAACAGATGGAGAGGAAGAGATAGATAGATAGATAGATAGATAGATAGATAGATAGATAGATAGATAGATGATGGATGGATGCATAGACAAAAAAAAAAAGATAAACAGATAGACAGACATTGGGAGACAGATAGCCATAGAGATGGATAGATAGATAAATGGATAGAAGGATGGATAGACAGAGATCGAAGGATGAATAGAGAGAGATAGATAGATAGATAGATAGATAGATAGATAGATAGATAGATAGATATAGATTGATATAGTGATAGATAGATAGATAGATATAGATTGATATAGTGATAGATAGATAGATAGATAGAGATAGATTGATATAGTGATAGATAGATAGATAGATAGATAGATAGATAGATAGATAGATAGATAGATAGATAGATAGATATAGATTGATATAGTGATAGATAGATATAGATTGATATAGTGATAGATACTGTAGATAGATAGATAGATAGATAGATATAGTGATAGATAGATAGATGATAGATAGATAGATATAGTGATAGATAGATAAAATGGATTTTGTACAAAGAAGTAATTGCGGACAGGGAAGAACATACAGTACATATACTATTAGAATAGCAATTTATAGAGTTCACCACGAATATTCATACAAGAATATGCATACAAGAGACAACAGGAGAGAGCCCTGCCCTTGTGAGCTTACAGTCTAAAGAGCTTAGATTTTAAGCTTGCGAGCAGCTTGGGTTACTCCTTTTGGTATGTACTTTAGAATCTCTCTGATTGTAAAGCGCTGCAGAATATGTTGGTGCTATATAAATAAAGATTATTATTAATATTATTATTTCAGCTGGCAATATTGAGATCAGCCAATCGGCAATCTCAAAATTGTGGCACGGGCAGTGAGGTGGGGACGGCAGGTTTATTTTATCATTCATTTTTGTATGACTTTACTTTATTATTTTAGTTTTATTTATTTTTAGTTACGTTTTCAGTTAAAGGAGCACCATTGCAAAAAATGGCCCAATGATAAAAACCCATATAAATATGCTGGATGGCGGGAGGAGGGGTCACTTATACACCCCGCATCAAGAAATATCCAGCCAGGCTTTTTTTTTTTATTTTATTTTAATTTAGGTTACTTTGTTTTATTTTTTATTAGGCCCTAATATATAAAAGGAATTAACCCGTACTTATTTTAACATTTACTGAATCTCTGCTGCGTGACAAAAAAAGTGGCTTCAGCTAACATCAGGTTTAAGTTAGTGAATGACCCATAAAGGAATAAAGTGTAGGTACATGTATATAAAGGCAACAGGCCGACTATTTTAAGAAATACAGAACATACTGAAAGAGAGGGAAAGCAGCTAATAGATGAGACTGGTATAACCTCCGCTACTTCCAGAAATGCTTAAAAAAGCGACACTATGTTCAGCATGATGTCATAAAGAACCTGACCAGGAATACAATATGAAATATAGAAACAGGTGAAAATAGTGACTTCTGATAAACCCATACGGATAAAGTCATCCAGCCCTTGTTACTGGGCTTGTTATGTTATACAATGATTGCTACTATTTTTTGTGTGATCATTTAAAATGTCAAAAAGTCTCATAGCAAAAAGGGCCTGGTTTACCAAGTGGTACCAAACAAAGCTGCCAGCTAACATGCTGGCCTGTGCCAAGGTAAAGTGACAATGGGAGTCACCACTTACCGAACCCCTCTCTGATCTCCACTCATTCATCCTCACCTAGCTCCACTCTCTACCCCTATTGAGAACCTTTCTGGTATCCACAACAAAAGATGAGGGTGGGAGGTAGTTCACATCAAAGCAGCAGCTCAGGTAGACTCTGCGGATGTCCTGCAGAGAAATTCAAGAAGAAACTCTCAAGCTGCAAGTTGTCTCAATGGATGCAAGAGTGAAGGTGTTATGAAAGAAGGGCTCCTGTGTCACCAGGTCCTAAAGTTTGGGTTGGTATCGAACTTTGCATGTTCTGGCTTGGCGTTTGGCCTGAAACTGCAGCCCATCAACCAACTTACCCATGCAGTTCTCAGCTGGAGGCAGTGTAGAAAACACAAGGGGGTTGGTGCATGCACTTGGGGATGCTGGGCTGAATAAGGCCAAAGTCCTGCAAAGTGGTCTCGGGGTTTACCAGGAACAGGCACAGTACTCACACCGGATGTATCCGCAGGCACTCTTGGCTCCAGTAGGCAGGAGGAGGAACTCAGACACAGACCAAGTGCAGTTTCAACGTAGGGATGCCCCTCCGTTTATTCATGTATAGTCAAACAGTTCATCCTTGCATCAAAACCTACTTCAGGTTACGCTTTAGGTCTCCCTTAACCTCCACTGCCCAGTTACTCAGGGGTGGGTGACAGGGTCCACACCTGCACCACATTCTTAGCGGCCTAATACCACCTTCTCCTGCTCCTCCTGGTCACCCCTCTACATCAGGGCCCACACCCCACACCTGGACATCGGAGATTTTTCTTCTCTCCACTCTCAACTCAGGTTGACTGGAACTCTTCTAGCTCCACCCGCCTGGGTACCTCTTATGTCGTCCAAAAACTAACCAATCAGGGGAGTGGGCTGTACTCCTAATAACCCCTGTGTGCAAGGAGGAACGTCTTCTTAGCCCATGGGGGCATCTAGTGGCCTCCTGAAGTAATTACAACTACACTACTCTACTTAATCTCTAGTCTAATCCATACCTCCCAAGTGTCCCTGATTTGGAGGAACTGTCCTTCTTTGGAGTCCATGTCCCCCTGTCCCCTTGTTGTTCTCATTTGTCCCTCTTTGAGGTGTAACATGCAGATCTGCAGCAATAAATGATTAATTTGCCTATTTCAAGTGTTTATGTTGTTTTAACTGTTACACCCTATCTTCTAGCCATCAATCAATTAGGGGGTGTGGCCTAATTTAACAAATGTCCCTCTTTCCCACCCTGAAAAGTTAGTAGGTATGCTAATCTAATTCATGAGACTCCAGGGCAGGCATACAGGCTCACTCCTAATCCATGAGACTCCAGGGCAGGCATACTCACTCCCACCCCGATCGGGGGGTGCCCCACTGTGTGAAACCGCCTAGGTCGCCCAAAAACTCACCTTCAGTCTCAGTCCAACAGCGCATGATTGAGCGGTGGCCACAACCCCACTATCCCTTTAGCAGGGCACGTGCCCGTGCCAGGCATTTGTGAATGGCCGACGCAGGCATGATCCCTGTTAAAGGGTACTGAGGGATGCGGCTGCCAGCTTTCGGATGCACTTGCATTAGACAAGCTCCTGGACGAAGGGGCTCGAGCGCAATGATTGGACGAGAGGGGATGCATCGTAGGACCGGGGAAGGGTAAGTGAGATCGGCGACCTGGGGGGTTTCACACAGAGGGGCATCCCCAATCGGGGTGCCCGGGGGGAATAGACCGAAATCCTGGGTTTTGGTCCACTTTAATAAAGCATAAAGAGCTTTCATTTTAATCTCCGAGTGGCCACTAGAGGGAGTAATAGCAGAAAAGGCAAAATGAAACTGCAAAATAATAATATAGGAAAACAATAAATACATTTTATCATTAAGCAAAAGGGATGATTGGAAGAGGATTTAAATGCAGGATTTTCATTTTTGCTTAAAATGGTTCTTTGCAAACAATGGTGATTGGTGAGCTGGAGTCACAGAACCGGTTTCCTTGCTTTAGGAGTAGACGTTGATTTGCATAATGCTGGCCTCCTCCCATTCATATCAGCAGGCTGGGTGTGGGCGGCTGATTACTCAGTACAGCGCTTTAACAAAGGGCAGGGTAATAAAATGCTTAAAGAGGAGGAACATTCACCACCAGTATATAAGACTGTTGAGGAGGGAGGGTTGCTCTACCTCTTTATGGGCCATCCCAAATTGGAACCCCCCCAGTTAGCCTGAACAGTGCAGCAAATTGAAATCTGAATGGAACGAGAGCCACTGATTTGCTTAGTGGCTGAAGGGCAATCCATGGGGATACACACAGTGGGGCAAGTCAGTTTCTTGGGTGCTGATTCCTCTTAAAATCCTACGGCGGATGCGCGGCCGCTCGTACAATCAGCGTGCTCGGAGCCGCTGAGCTATGGATGTCTAACCCGACATCTAAGCTCAGCGGCTCCGAGTGCGCTGGCGGACGCATCTCACGCTTCCCTCTAATAAGGCAAGCCACACGCCCTGGTGGAGGGATAGTGGGGATGCGGCCGGCGCATGCGCCATTGGACCGGGATTAAGGTAAGTGTATGGGGCGACCTGGGGGCTTTCACATTTTGGATGCCCCGTGGGGAGCGAATGGAGGATTCCCGGGCCGATCCTGCTGGGTTTTAATCCACTTTAAAGAGGAACTTCGGAGGCCCTGAAGTCTAAAAGACTCCAGGGCCTCCCAAGTTCCAGTCCCTGGGGAATGCTGAATTGGGATGCCCCGCTGTGTGAAACCCCCATTAACCCCGGAAACACTCACCTTCACCCAGAGCCCTCGGTGCGTCTTTGCTCTCCGGCCGCATCCCTACTCACCCCTAGCCATGTGCGCGCCCGTGCCTGGCCTTCCTGAAAGAGCGGCGCGGTCACGCCACAGCTGCAAGGTGGGCAGGGGATGTGGTTGGTGGCTCTGCTTAGCGATCTAAGCGGCTTAACCATCAGCAGCGCCGAAGGGAGCCGATTGACAGTGAGCTCGCTGATTGGCTGAGTGCACCGCTTAGCCAGTCAGCACACTCGCTCTCACCCGAGTATGCGCTGTGGGAGCAGAAGGAAGGTGAGTGAAATGGGGCGAGTTGGCAGAAGGGCGTCCCAATTTAAAGCAAACCAAACTGCTGTATGTTTACCTTCAGCCCCCCAATGCGCCCCAACACTACCAAGTACCTATTGGCGATTGGCTACAGTGCTGCGGTCGCCATTCCCCCCAGTAAATATGAGATTGCTGATCCCCAATCGGGATGCCCAGGGGCAAAGACCAAAACCCAGGAGAGTCAAAATCCTGGGTTTTGGTCCACTTTAATAAACCATTAAGAGCTTTCATTTTAATTTCCAAGTAGCCACTAGAAGGGGCAATAAGAGATTGCTGATTGGCTGCCGGGTGACACATGCCTCTTTGTTGGCTGCATACCGAGTTTCCCTTTAGACTGGTGAACTCTCTTGTCCCCAGCCTATTGAAATGACTGGGCGCAGGAGCGCTGGGGATGTATCCGGCATTGTTTACAGTTCTGGAGGAGCCAGGGGAAAGTTCAGTTTTGTGGTGTCCCAAGGGGTGTCCCGATCTGGGATGCCCCAGGGGGAAGGCCAGCTGCTGGCCCTGGAGTCGTTTATACTCATGTGGGTGCACTTTAAAAATGCAAAAGATGCCGCGCATGCATCATGGGCTCATTGGCGAGTTAAGAATTTCAGGCAACTGGCGGGGTTTTACATAGGGCATCCCAAAACGGGATGGCCCAGGCATGGATGTCTGACCGTTTAACATCTTATAGACGCCAGATCCGGTCTTGGTCCATGAGGGGAAGGGAGGGAGAGGGAGTTTTTATTTTTTGAGCTTTTAGTTTTACTATATTACATTGCTGTGCAATAAACAATTACAATAAGACAACACACGCACACACCAACATAACATTACATAAGTATATAGAGAATAGCTAGGCTTTAAAGCGGAACAAAAGCAAGGATTTTGAGGGATGGATAGGAGATAGGTGGTAACAGTTACAACAATAGAAACCCTTTGAATAGGCAAATGCAGCATGTATTGCTGCAGATCTGCATGTTATACCTCAAAGAGGGACAAATGGGAACAACGAGGGTGACATGGACTAAAAAGAGGGACAGTCCCTCCAAATCAGGGACACTTGAAGGTATGCGTAAATCATGCAGGTGAGTGAAAACCCTGGGCTATGATCCACTTGATACCTAATACCAGTTCCAAATATCAGGTCCTGCGGCATGCAAACACCCCACCGTCATCACAGTGACTGGGGCGTGTGGGACTCCATTCACTGCAATAGAGGGGGGAGTGCTTCCTTTGTACAAGGTGGCGGAACCTGGTGAGCAATAGAAACCCAGACCTTAGCAGGGCAGCTGCAGGGGAGAAGAGGTGAGTATGTATAGCCCTAGGCCCTTATTTAACAAGGGATAGCGCCAGGTAGCGAATGGTGAGCGAACGGTAATGACGCTCACCGCCACGAGAACGCCGGCTCCCCTCCGCAATCACACATTTATGAAGCCGATCCTGCTTAGCAACTGACAGAGCGCCAGATAGCGAATCATTCATCATTATTCCAGCCTCACCCCACAGCGCCAGCGAGCGACCTTGAACAGCGACAGGTAGGACCTCTCGCTACCTGGCGCTCTCCAATGCATTTCAATGGAGCTAACTTTAAATATTCATAATTAATTGCTATTAATTTTTTTTTGTTTTTGTTTTTTTAATGTAAAAAATTCTGTGACCACTTCTGCAATGTTAGATTTTTTTTTTAAGCTAAAATTTGTGCAGAATTGATATTACAGGTCTGATATTAATGTATTCATATTACAAAATGTTTTGAAAAACATGTTTTTTTTTTTCTAAAAATATGGTTGTTTGGGGGTTAAAAAACTTCTTTTAACCCATCGCCGCCAGCGCTCTGGGGTTTAAACAAGCATTTCACAGCGCGAGAATTTTTGGAGCGTGATTTGTTAATGAATATGCTGGGAGCCGTTCGCTATGGCCCATACAGCGCGGAACCTGTCAAACAGCGACTCATAAACCCGTATTCAACATTACCACATACCGACTGAGTCGCTGTCAACAGCCGAACAACGGCCAAGCACAGCGAATACTAGCGGGCGCTGTGAAAATTACGCTACTGCCGCTCATCTGTCGCTACCTGGCGCTATTAATGAATCAGCCTGCTAGAGTCTAAACCACATATATCAAACTGAAGACCCGGGGGCCGGATGCAGCTCTCCAAGCCTTTTTGTGTGTCCCTCCACCAGGTGGCAGATGGCGACGACTGGTTGTTGCCCCTTTTAGCTGGCCTGGTCACTCCAAGGCTGCTGACACTGGCGGTTCATCTTGTGTAGCTGGCTGCACAATACCAATATATGAATATGTAACAAAATGAATTGATTGAGTCACAGATACACAATAAGACACACTAAAGCAGAACAAAACAGCGGGCAGCCTGGAATCGAAAAGATTTGAGGCCCTCTGCTAGCTTTCCCCCAGAGCATCCTGAATCAGGATGCCCCCCAGGATGCACCGGTAATCACTTCCATTTCTATGGTCCAGCGCTCTCATCCAATAAGAGCTGCCCGCTGAACGGACATAATTTGGCTTAATAATTGATAATTAGCTTAGTAATAGCTAATTATCAATATTATCAGTTTAAAGTGGACCAAAACCTAGGATTTTGATTATCCTGGGTTTTGGACCTTGCCCCCAGGGCACCCTGATCGCTGTGTGAAGTCCCCGAGGTCACGGAAACAAACTCACCCCTTACCAGGACACTCCTCCAATCAGCGCGCTCGGATCCGCTCAGTGCACACAATAAAAGCAGAAACACTACACACATCAACATCACCAGCTCAAAAGTGGTCCCATCCTGCATTAACCTGTAACGGACCCCCGAAGCCGCGCCTTTCATTCAGTGCTTCATCAGGCACCAGTCTGATGGTGAGTACTGATTGAACAAGAGCCTCCACATGAGCCATGGGATTGTGGTTCGGGGTAAGCAAACTGGCGATGCAGGGGGTTTCACACACAGCTTTGAGATACAAAATCTAGGTGAGTGAAAATCCTGGGTTTTTGTCTTTAAAGAGGACCAAAACAGGTATACTCGCTCCCCGATCAGGGGTGCCCCGCTGTGTGAAACCCCCCAGGTCGCACAAAAACGTACCCTCGTTCCCAGTCCAATGGCATATGCGTGAGTAGCATCCTCATATCCGCTATCCCTTTAGCAGGGAGCGTGCCCGCACCAGGCATTTGTGGGCACGCTCTTTTTTAGAGGATAGCGAGTGAGTTTATTCGGGCGACCTGGGGGGTTTCACACAGCAGGGAACCCCCGATCGGGGTGTGAGGGGGCAAGGACCAAAACCCAGGATAGTCAAAATCCTGTGTTTTGGTCCACTTTAAACTGGAACAATCAACCCTGCGGCAAGCCCTGGAGTCTAAAAGTCTCTAGGGCTGGTCGACTCGGTGACCCAGGGGCATGCTGATTTAGGATGCTCCACTGTGTGAGCCCCCCAGATCCCTTACCTTTTTGCTGGTCCTTACCATTGCAAGCTGCATCCCCGGCATCACTGCAGCTGTGCCCGCAGTCCACAGAGAAACTGGAGAAACAGTGTGCAAGGCATAAAGCGCTGATTGGACGAGCAGGGGAAGAACTAATCGCCAGGATAGTCTAAAAAATTGGTGATTTGGGCAACTTTAAAGCCCTAACACCCGTTCCTGAGATCAGGTCCTGCTGCATGCACACACCTGGGGATTCTTTGGGTGTTCGACAACCATTGGTGGACACGGCCCAGCCGCACCTCCATCACAATGACTGGAGTGTGCGGCACTCCGCTCGGGGATACACTTCGTCTGTACAAGGTGACAAGACCCAGTGCCACAGCCACACACCCTCTCGCCTCTGCGGCGTGCCCGGGTCAGTCGTGGGAGGGCAGGTAGGGAGGTGGGCAAGTGAGAAGGTAGGTGGGTGGGCAATGCCACCTCATCTCCAGGTTCTGATGAATCTGCCTTTGCACCAGGGCTGCCAGCTGCCGCTTAAGGTCCTGGGTAGGGAGGTGAGTGGGTGGGTCAGTAGGCAGGTAGATAGGTAGGAGGATGAGTGGGTAGGTGGGTGGGTAAATTTGTAAGTGGTCAGTAGGCGGGTAGGTGGATAGGTAGGTGACTGATATCACTGCTGATCTGGGCAGGAGAATCCTGTTGTGTGCTGTCCTCAGCGTTGTCCAGAGAACTTCAGCTGCAGAACAAGCCCCATCCTCTGATTTTCAGACCTCAGCTCTGGCGTGCAACAGTACCGGAACTTTGCGGTACTGCTGACTGGATCCACAAGCCCCTGCAGAGGAGCATAACTGATGTCCTCCTCCTTCCAATCAGGGCCAGCTCCATGGTCTCAGTGGGCCCCTTTGTGCCGAACAGTCGCGTCACATCTCCAAGGGACGTCCCAAACCTGGATGCCCCCTAAGGATCATGCTATTTGGACCAAAACTCTAGTTTTTGTCTACTTTGAAGCGCACCAAACCCCTTTAAACCTGACCTCGGAGTCTAAACGAATCTAGATTCTCCTGATTTTGGATGCCCCTGTGTGTGACCCCCCTCCCTTTGTTCATTACTTTCCTGAAACTGGTGAATACACTGTGGGATCGCCAGTTTGCGTTAACGGCCAAACCAGGGGGGTTCTTTCACAAACAGGGGCATCCCAAATTGAGATGCCCCTTTAAAGCGGATCACAACCCAGGGGTGGAGTTGCTTGCATAGTGGGTATGCCAGTGATCCCAGGGGGTTTCACACAGTAGGGTATCACAGATTGGGATGCTCCAGGGATAGGATATCGGCTGGGGTGGCAAAACCCAGCATTTCACCCCATGGAATCTAAATTGAGATGCCCCATTGTGTGGAACCCCACCAATCAAGGAGATCTCCGCCACAGCTGGTGCCCTTCCAGTCCGCCGCTGGTCAAGCACTGTCGCACACCACAAGGGCCAGCCCTGTCAGTGACCCCCCCAGAGCCTGGGGGCCCTGGCAGCTGCCCCACCTTGCTGGGTGCTGACGTCGGCCCTGCTTCCAATGACACATCCAGTGGGTTTCTGGCCCCCCTGGGTCCGGAGAACCGAGGCTTCGAATCACCTTGGGAATCATCCACATGACACTGGAAGTACACACCCCTACAAGGGGCATGTGGATCGGGACTGACCGGACCAAGCGGTGGTACTGCAAAGTCCCGGTACCATTGCTCGCGGGTGCCAGGGTGGAAACGTCTGAGTTTCAGATCTCCGGACCTAGAGGGGGCTAACAACCCATTGGAGGTGTCATTGGAAAGGGGAGTGCCTCAGGTACACACCCCTACAAGGGCATGTGGATCGGGGCCAACTGGACCAAGCCACGGTACAGCAAAGTCCTGGTACCCCAACCATAGCCCCACAGTTGGTGGAGGCCCTCCTGCAGGACAAATGGTGGAGGCCCAGGGGCGTGTTCCCCTTGCCCTCTGCCTATAATCCAGACCCTGGGTAGGTGACAAAGGCACCCAGTCTGGCAGCCGGCAGGCGGTGTGGCAAAGGTGCGCGCTTATGCCAGCTTACCTGGATGGCCAGTGTGGGTGCGCACAGCCGGGTGGAGACATCCCGGCAATTTTCATTCATGGTAGCCTAATCTTCTTGACTGGAAGCCTGTGCATGCGTCATGGGAGCGTGGTGAGATCAGGCAATCCTGGCAGCTTCTAACATAGGGCATCCCAAATCGCAATGCCACTGTTAAGCACAACAAAACCAAGGAAAGGGGCAGTAGAACTGGGTTTTGTTCTGCTTTAGTCCATTTTGGGATGCATCCTTGTGTAAAACACTGGAAAGATGAGTTTACTCAGCGATCCATTGGGATACACACAGCAGGGCATCACAAATCACTATGACCTGCTGGAGAAGAACAAAACCCGGGAGTATGCAGGGCATCCGAAATTGTGCATGCCCCTGTTAAGCATAACAAAACCAAGGGGAGTGGGCAGAAAAATTGGGTTTTGGTCTGCTTTGGTCCCAGTTTTGTGATGCCGCCTTGTGTGAAACACTATAAAGATGAGTTTACTCAGCAATCCATGGGAATACACACAGCAGGGCATCCCAAATCACGTATGCCCCTGTTAAGCACCCTAATACTGAGGGGAGGGGCAAAAAAATAGGTTTTGGTATGCTTTGGTCCCAGTTTTTGGATGCTTTGTTGTGTAAAACGCTGCAAAGATTAATTTACTCACCGATCCATTGGGATACACACAGCAGGGCATCCCAAATCACATATGCCCCTGATAACTACACCAAAACCAAAGGAAAGTGGCAGACAAACTGGGTTTGGTATGTTTTGGTCCCAGTTTTGGGATGCCCTGTTGTATGAAACGCTGGAAAGATGAATTTATTCTGTAATCCCTGGGGACAAACACAGAAGGGCATCCCAAATCCAGATGCCCTGTTGGAGAAAAACACCTGGGAGAGTACAGGGCATCCCCAATGCTCTTATTCAGCACACCAAAACCAAGGGGATGGGCAAAACAACTGGGTTTTGTTCTGCTTTGGTCCCAGGTTTGGGATGCCTGGTTGTGTGTGTCATATCGGGCTGGTGACAAAGTTGCCTGCTCTGGTAGCTGGTGGCTGGGAGCAGCCAGCTAATATGTGGCAAGGGTAACGCTCACGTCGGCTAACCTGGATGGCTAGGGTGGGTGTGTACAGCCAGATGGAGGCGCCCTGGCAAATTAATGCATTTTGAATTGCTGGGAATTATCATTTGTGCTAGCCAAATCTTATTGGCTGAAAGCCTGTGCATGCATCACAGGAGCGTGGTGACATCAGGCAATCCTGGCAGCTTCAAAGACAGAGGCATCCCAAAACACAATGCCCCTGTTAAGCCCACCTAAACCAAGGGAAGGGACAGAAGAACTGGGGTTTGGTCTGCTTTGGTCCCAGTTTTGGGGTGCCTGCCTATGTGAAACGCTGCAAACATGAGTTTCATCGGCGATCCATGGGGATACACATAACAGGACATCCCAAATTGTGAACGCCCCTGTTAGGTACACCAAAACCAAAGGGAGGGGGGCAGAAAAATTGGGTTTTTGTATGCTTTGGTCTCAGTTTTGAGATGCCTCCTTGTGTGAAACACTGGAAAGATATATTTCCTCAGCGATCCATAGGGATACACACAGCAGGGCATCCCAAATTGTGAACACATCAAAACCAAAGGGAGGGGAGGCAGAAAAACTGGGTTTTGGTCTGCTTCAACCCCAGTTTTGTTATGCCTCTAGTGAAACACTAGAAAGATATATTTCCTCAGTGATCCATAGGCATACACAGAAGGGCATCCCAATAGTTAATGCCCCTGTTAAGCACACCAAAATCAGGGGGAGGGGGCTTGGTATGCTTGGGTCCCAGTTTTGGGATGCCTCCTAGTGTTAAATCCTGGAGAAAGGAGGGTTTACTCCACGATCCATGGGATACACAAATTGGGGGTATCCTGAATCAGGAGAACAACACCTGGGAGAGTGCAGGGCACCCCATATTGCAATTACATACCTCCCAAGTGTCCCGGATTTGGAGGGAGTGTCCCTCTTTTGAGTCCATGCCCCCGTCCCTTGTAATTCTCATTTGTCCCTCTTTGAGGTGTAACATGCAGATCTGCAGCAATAAATGATTCATTTGCCTATTTAAAGTGTTTATATTGTTGTAACTGTTACACCCTATCTCCTATTCATCCCCCACTGAGGGGAGGTGTCTTAATTTAGCAAACGTCCCTTTTTTCCAACCTGAAAAGTTAGTAGGTATGCAATTGCCTCCATTAAGCAACTGGGTTTTAGTATGTTTTAGGATTCCTCCTAGTGTGAAATACTAGAAAGATGAATTTAGTTTGCGATCTATGGCATAACTCCCAACTTTTTAGGATGGGAAAGAGGGACAATTTGTAAATTAAGCCACGCCCCCTCATTAAGGGCTGGATAAGCGATAGGATGTAACAGTTACAATAATATAAACACAATGAATCATTTATCGATGCAGATCTGCATGTTACACCTCAAAGAGGGGCAAAAGAGAACAATGAGAGACAGGGGGACATGGACTCAAAAGAGGGATAGTCCCTCTAAATCAGGGACCGTTGGGAGGTATGCACACACAGCAGGGAATCCCAAATGGGAAATGGAGAACAACTCCGGGGGAAAGTGAAAATCCTGGGTGTTTTTTTTTTAAATAAAAAGATGGGATATGGCGTAGTATTTTTGACTTTTGGTCTACTTTAAATGCCAATATAAATGTTGAGGTAACATGTATACCTAACAATTTTTCAGGGTGGGAAAAAGGGACATTTGTTAAATTAGGCCACGTCCCCTCATTGAAGGATGGATAGGAGATAGGGTGTAACAGTTACAACAATCAAAACACTTTAAATAGGCAAATGAATCATTTATTGATGCAGATCTGCAGGTTACACCTCAAAGAGGGACAAATGAGAATGAGGGACATGGACTCAAAAGAGGGACAGTCCCTTCAAATCAGGGACACTTGTTAGCTAAGAACATGTCAAGCTACAAGATGGCAGCCAGTGACAGGGGACATCTCTCTGAATTCGTCCATGACATCCTGTAGCTTTTAATCTTTATTTTCGCTTTTCTTTTTATTTTCCCTCCATTCATCCACCAAAGAGAACCTGTCCCCTCACAGTACAGGCCGCCATTTTGTCTGGAGAACCTCTCCTCAGCCAAGAGAGCCACTGACACGGAACATTTTACAAAAGACTCTCACAAAATGGCCGCCGACTCATTAAGAGGGGAAAGGGACGTCTTTATTTCATATCACGCGCCCGGTCTGGCCGCCGGTATGGCAACGGTGCGCGCTCCCGCCGTCTCCCTTCTCGCTCATTGTCTGCGATAGTAAACACAGGGAGCGCGCACGTCACAGGAAGCCCGCGTAATGTGGCAAGAAGGAAGAAAAAAAAAGAAATCTCCTCAGGGTGACTGACGCGTCTGTCGACCAATGAGTGACGACCATCGAGTTGCGCTTCTCCAATAGCGCTAGGGCAGAACAAGGAGGCGGTCCTTCCGTACGTCTGACGTCACGCGTCGCCCCGTACTGGCTGCAAGCCCCACCTTTTGTGTTTCCCGCACCGTCAATCAAAATAGGAAAAAAAAAAAAAGGCGCCTGCTTCTCTCGGTCCGCAGCGCGCCCGCCATTATTATTATACTCTAATCATGTCACGCGTCTAATAAAGGCAGCGCGGCCCCGCACGGCAGCCCGGCTCGGGCCTGGTGGATTGGTTGTCCTTTAAGCCTGCCACACGCACAATGACCGGTACGTAACGGCGGAAACCGGCGGGTGCTGAGAGGGGAGGGCGGCCGGGCCCGGTGTGTGTGAGGAGAATAGAGGAGCAGGAGGGTGGCTCCGGTAACGGCGCTCATTTGTCTCTTTTGTCCCCGTCAGCTCCCGAGCAGCCCGTCAAGAGGGAGGAAATGGCGGCCATGGAGGTAGACGGTCAGAGCGAGTATCTGCAGCACGGCAGCGGCGACGACAGCGAGCAAGGCCAGGTAAGCGGAGGGAGAGCGGGAGTCTAGGCCGCACGCCCAGCTTCCGGTGGGCGCGGACAGGCCCGAGGCGCCACCGGGCACCGCTGAGACACCCGAATACCGGCAACAAGAAGCGTCCTTCCTGTGTCAGCTCCGGACTAACGGCCACCCACTTCTCCCCGTGTGTGTGCCCGCCCATTGTGGGTAGGACGCTCCGCCGTCAGCGCTCGTTTCTGCTGCCTCGTCGCTCCGGCGGTGGTGGCGGGAAGGAGGAGGGGGAATGGCGGCGGCAATGGCGGGGCAGCTGCGGTAAGTGATGAGCCCGAGCTGCCGCGGCGGAGGCAACCCCCCGAGGGGGAGGAGGGCAGATGTCCCTGTGCACCCCCCTCCACCTCCTCCCCGATCACCCATCCCACCGCTCCTCCTCCTCCCTGGTGACCGGCTCTGGAGGGGGTCACCTGTGGCCTGCCCGAGGGGGGACTACAAGTGCCAGCATCGCTCAATGGCTTCTGTACCCACGGGATGTCTGTATGGTGGCTGCTGGGGGACTGCAATTGCCAGCATCAGCACATGGCTTCTGTGCCTAGTGGGGTTTCAGTATGGTGACAAGTGCCAGCATCACTTCATGGCTTCTGTACCTAGGGGGTATCGTATGGTGTCTGCTCGGGGGCTACAAGTGCCAGCATCACTGCATGGCTTCTGTACCTAGGAGGTATGCATATGGTGGCTGCTGGGAAACCTCAAGTGCCAGTATTACTCCATGACATCTGTTCCTAGGGGGTGGCTGCTTGGGGACTACAAGTGCCAGCATCACTCAATGGCTTCTGTACCAGGGGGTGTCCGTATGATGGCTGCTTGGGGACTACAAGTGCCAGCATCACTCAATGGCTTCTGTACCTAGGGGGTGTCTGTATGATGGAGGGGGTCACCTGTGGCCTGCCCGAGGGGGGACTACAAGTGCCAGCATTGCTTAATGGCCTCTGTACCCACAGGCTGTCTGTATGGTTGCTACTGGGGGACTGCAAGTGCCAGCATAAGTCCATGGCCTCTGTGCTCCGAGGGGTTTCAGTATAGTGGCTGGGCGACTACAAGTGCCAGCATCACTCAATGGCTTCTGTACCTAGGGGGTGTCCGTATGGTGGCTGCTTGGGGACTACAAATGCCAGCATCCGTTCATGGCTTCTGTGTCAAGGGGGTGTCAGTATGGGGGCTGCTGGGTGATTACAAATGTCAACCTCAGACCATGGCTTCTGTGCCCAGAGAGTGGCAGTATATTGACTGCTGGTGAACTACAAGTGCCAGTGTGCTTGAGGAGGCTTCATCTTCAGTCCATGCGCGCCTTTGCGCATGGGCTGCTTGGCGACTACGGGAATCAGCAGGCTTGTATTTATTTGCCCCACAGAATCAGTCAGTCGTTCCTGTGTTTAAGGCAGTTCCCTGGCAGCCATCATATAGACACCTCTCAAATGCAGGAGCCAAGCACTTATGAAGTGTACCTCCTGGTCGTTGTATTTCACTAGCAGCCACTATTATTTATTATTGTGTGTGTGTGTGTATATATCATCTTCCGTAGTGCTTTACAAGGTATGTTTACAGACAAGGTAAAACATACAGTACAGGGAATACAAAATTAGATGCCACGGGGTTTAAACCAAGTGTGGTGAGCACAGGAGACAATAGGAAGGAGAGGCCTGCATGCTTACAGTCTAATACAGTCATCCAAGTACCAGAAGGCCTACAACTGTTCCACATTGTCAATCCATGGAATCTGACCCATGGGCATGTCAGTATGGTGGCTGTGGGACGACTACAAGTCCCAACATCGCTCAATGGCTGCTGTGCCCAGGGGGAAGTCCGTATGGTGGCTGCTGGGGGATTACAAGTGCCAACATCAGTCCTTGGCTTCTGTGCTCGGGGGTTTCAGTGTGGAGGCTGCTGGGGGTACTACAAGTGCCAGCATCAGTCTTTTGCTTCTGTGCCCAGAGTGTGGCAGTGTAGTGGCTGCTAGGGGACTATAAGTGCCAGTGTGTCTGAGTGGGCTCCACATTTTCAGTCCATGGCTCCTTTGCTCATTAGCTGCTGGGGACTACAGGAAACGGCAGGCTTGCATTTGCCCCACAGCATCGGTCTGTGATTCTTGTGTTTAAAGCAGTCCCCTGGCAGCCATCACACAGACACCCCTCGAATGCAGGAGCTAAGGACTTATGAAGTGCACCTGCAGGCCTCCTGGTATGTGTGGTCCTCCCACCAGCGCAGCTCACACATTCCCGGCCTTGAGCAGTGTTCAGGCCTTCCCCCGTGCAGGTTCCGCTATTTTAATGTGCAGTGTTATGCTGCACCTGCGTATGTCTGTATGGTGGCTGATGAGGGACAAAAAGTGTCAGCGTGCATGTGTCTGGTCTGGAGCCAGGGCTTCCCTGTAGTAAAGAAGACATGTGCTAATGCTATCGGTAGGTTTGCCCCCAGGCAGCCAGTGGGTCTGCAGGTGTTCTAAAGCACCAGACCATGGCTTGCCTGTGTCCCTCGGATGTCTGGTGGCTGCATGTGGACTACAAGTGCCAGCCGGTGCTCCACTTCAGTTGCTCATGGGTCCAGGGTATATGAGACGTGATGCCTTGCTATTAGTACCTTATCTGTTGTGCTGATACATATGACGGCCAGGGCCAGCACTTACCTGCTAAACCGTGCCAGGATGCAAGAGAACTTGAGGAATGCGATCAGTGGGGTCGATTAGAGCCAGGGGAAAATTCTCACTCCTGCTTTAGGAGAGGACTGACACTGATTTTCATTGTCTACGAGGTGTAAATTTCAACTTGGTTCTGAATCGGCCCCAAGGTAGACAAGGAACATGAATGTCAGTTTTCTTAAAGTGGACCAACACCCAGGATTTTGACTATCCTGGGTTTTGGTCCACTTAGGTGGGGCACCCCGATCGGGGGTGCCCCGCTGTGTGAAACCCCCCCGATCGCCGCAAAAACTCACCTCTCCCCGCTCCCACGTGACCTCGTCCGGCCAATGAAAGCGCTCAGAGCCGCTCTGGTATGCGCGTCCAAAGCCACTTGGACGCGCATACCAGAGCGCTGTCATTGGCTGCGTCTCTTGCTTCCCTCTAACAGGGAGCGCGCCTGCGCCGGCCATTCACAAAACGGCCGGCACGGGAGCGCGCCCTGCTAGAGGGAAGCGAGAGACGCGGCCGCGTCTCACGCATGCGCCGTTGGATCGCCGGTAAGGTGAGGATTGTGGGCCTCCTGGGGGGTTCCTCCCCGCGGGACATCCCGATTTCGGATGCCCCGCGGGGAGGGATCTGATCGGTCCGGGAATCTTATAGATTCCCGGGCCGATCCCCCCTGGGTGTTGGTCCACTTTAAAGTGAGAATTCTCACCTGGCTCTGACTCGACCCCCCCCCCCCCCCCCCCCCCCCCCAGTATGTTGGCTGCCAGGGGATTGGAACAGCTCCTCGGTATGTTGGCTGTTGTGGGACCACCATTGTCCGTTTGCCTGTCTGGGCTTGAGCCTGTGCTTCCTCAGTTGCTGAAGACCCCCAGGGTACAATAAGTTTGGCCTGCTTTGATTAGAATGCCAGCCAGCCTTGGGCTGTTCTTTAAACACTAAACATCAATGGGGGTACTGGAGGCATGGCTAGTTCCAGCATGCATGTCTGGCCTCAGCTGCCCCTATCATCTCCCTCCTCCTTGGTGTCTAAGGGTCACTACTGCAACACAT
This sequence comes from Gastrophryne carolinensis, assembly GCA_027917425.1. Lineage (NCBI taxonomy): Eukaryota > Metazoa > Chordata > Amphibia > Anura > Microhylidae > Gastrophryne > Gastrophryne carolinensis. Next base: position 231,129,613 of record CM051240.1, on the reverse strand, counting down.
ATGACCTGCCAGCTGCCAGAGAACTAACCATTCCAGCGGGCCTGCAGGTGTTGAACAGCATAGGCTTCTGCATTTAGGATAACAACCAGCCGGGGCCTGTATTTCACCCCCAGATTACGAAGTGGGCTAATGTTATCAGTATGTTGGCTGCTGTAGGACTCACAAGTGGCAGTATGCCTGCATGGTTGGCTTCTGTTGCTGATCAGCCCATGCCTCTTACCCCAGTGGCATTGTTACTGCAGTACCACAGGTGTCCACATGCATTTCTTCCTGGCCTGTGCTGCTGAAGACTCCGCTGTATACCAGAGACTTGACCTGCTGTTGGACTACAAGTGCCAGAATCCTTGTATGTGCTTCCCCCATCTGCTGAATCCCGCCTCCCAAGTGCACAGGAATCACGGCGTGCTACTATAAGTATGTTAGCCAGTCAGTGCCTGTACCCCCCACAGCTTCCTAACACCCCCAGGGTACAGGAGGCATGTGCTTATGTTGTCAGTATGTTGGCTGCTGTGGGACTATAGATGCCAGCATGCTTGCCTGTCTAGTCTATAGCCTGGGGTGTTGAAGACGCCCAAGATGTAGGAAACATGGTCAGCTGTTATGTTTGGATCCAAGGCCTCTATGTACTTGGCTGCTAAATGGCCTACATTATGGTGTGGCAAGTGCATGTCTGTCTGACCTATGGCCTGCACTGTTAACCAGGGTATGGAGAACATGCCCTACTGCCTCTGGTATAGAAGCCAGGCTCTGTAATTATTGAGCTACTAAACATCCCCAGGGTGCACAAGACATGTTAGCTGCTGCTATGGGACTACTACTGTCAGCATGCCTGCCTGCCCTAGGGTCTGTGCTGCTTCAGCTGCTATGGAACCCCCAGTGTATAGAGGACATGGGCCTCCTATAAGTATTCCAGCTGCATGGGGGCATGCATATGCCATCAGCACCTGTAGTTTGTAAGCCACCCCAGGTTTCCGGAGACACTGATGCTACAGTGGGATAAGTGCCAGCATGCTTGATTGTGCTTCAACTGCCCCCAGCATGCAGGGAACATGACCAGCCTGTCCTTCTTTTAGCTGCTAAAAAACCTCAGGGTACAGGAAAAAGCTGACTACCTCCTGCTAATGTTGGCTGCTGTGAGCCTAGTCTAGATGTGTCCTGCTGGTAAAGCCCCCCCCCCCCCCCCCAGCATATGCAAGTGATGTGGCTTGCTGCTACAAATATACCAGAGGGACTATGTATGCTGACCTGTATTGTCTGGCTTGGAGCTACTGCTGAGAATCCCACAGGGTACAGGAGACATGGCTATTAGTTTGCCAGCCAGTCAGGGCCTACATTTCCTCACTTCTTTACAGCCCCAGAATATGAGATATGAGCTGCTGTGGGACTACGAGTGTCAGAATGCTTGTCAGTGCTATCGGTTGCTCCCAAGGCCCTCCAATTGCTTCATCAATGGATGGTCTGTGAATTCCCCCTTTGACAAAGTGGAGGGCCTGACTACCATCAGGAGTTGTTTAATAGATCTTCAAGGTAGGATCAGGCCATGCTTGCACCATCTTTTATTACTATAGCCTTTTTCCTGGGGTACCTCTATTTGGGATGCCTTCCACGCTAGAAACGCCCATTTTGTGAAAATGGGGAATGGTGAGGTCTAAACAGTATATTAAAGTTTAGCTGCTCAACTGCTCCATTCCTCCTTGTGGAGCCCCAAAAAGTTAAATTTTCTCCCTAAGTCCTTCAGAACGGCCACGGAGAGAGCGGCTCCCTTACTGAGGAAACAAACTGGGACAGGTTAAATGCCCCACCCCTTCCCCTCCAGTCCTCAATATCATGTTTCCTCTCCAGGAAACTGTCTGGGACCTGATCATCTCCTGTTAATTTTTTTTTTTTATATATATTTTTTCAACCCAGGTCCTCCTGTGGGGGGCGGTTGCTCTCTGACCCTCAGCCTTAGATTGTGCAGGGTACCTGTGGGTGGGACGGGGGGGGGGGGGGGGGGGCTAGAGCACCAAAGGCACTGGCTTGCTCTAGAGTGTGCAGGGTCTGTCTTGGTGGAGTTGCAGTGTTGTTCCTGGGGACTTCATGCAGCATTCCTGGATAGATTCCTGATGTCTGTTCCCAAGCCAATATCATTGGATTGTGCAGAGTGAGGTGAGCGCGCCAGGGCTCGTCCAGCTGGGTCTGAGCCCTGAAGATTGGGACCCTGCTGCAGGACCCTCTTATGCCGAGGACCTATTTAGTGGTTCAAAGGCTGGTGGCAAAGGAGTAGGAGAAACTGGATAAGCTTCTGTCTCTTCCTAATGACCTGGGCGCCAAGTACCCCTTATCCGGATGAAGTAGTCAAGGTTTTCAGTGTAATTGTGGCAAAGTGGGGTCTTTCAAGCATGGACATCTTTGCTTCGGCAAGATACGCGAAATGCAAAAAGTTATTTTCCTGGGGGTGGATTCCCTGGCACATGGTTGGCAGTTCGATCTAGCTTACACCTTCCCTCAACTGCAGCTTCGGCAAGATACGCGAAATGCAAAAAGTTATTTTCTAAGTATACAGCATGTCCTGCTCCAGAGAGTAATTCCTTACGTTTGGGTTATACATCCACAAGATGGCGCTGGACTGTAGAGACAGCAAAAAAGTGGCTCCTCCCGGCCCCTTATATTCCAGGAACCTCCCACAAATTCCCCAGTTCTTCTCTGCAGTCGGCGCTGCGATGACAAGAAGATGGCTCTCTACTCGCAGGTGAGCGGGGCTATTGGCCTGCGGCCCTGTAGGACTATTCCCACCCGTTCCCCTCTTTTTCTGCCTCCCAGCTTTGGTGCCCAGCGGGTGCTTGCGCTGCAATCTGGGTTATCTGTGGCTGGGCCTGCGCCCCGTGTGGCTTCGCCCACTCCCCCATGCTTACATCTGACTCCCAGTGGGGAGTCTCAGCCAGATTTGTCTACCAGGGTGGCTAGCATTGAGAAGCTGATTGCTGGCACCTGGCGTTAACTTATTTCCTGAGGAATTTTTTGACCTGGCTGGCTATACCCCCTGGAAGAGGGGGAATTGTTTTCTGATTCAGAATCATCTGATGAGCAGCCTAAGGGTTATGCTGATTCTGGCTCTGACCCATGGGCTCCAGATGATACTGACAGGCTTTTGGCTCACATTTTTTAAGTGCTTTCTATCTCGCCTCCTGCCGCGGCTCCTCGGCAGCAGGGGGAGTTGTTTCACACTGCTAAGCCACGTTTGGAGTTTCCTGAGCAAACTCACTTTAAAGTGGACCAACACCGAGAGGTGATCGGCCCGGAAATCTATAAGATTCCCGGGCCGATCACCTCCCACCCCGCGGGACATCCGAGATCGGGATGTCCCGCGGGGTGAAACCCCCCAAAAAAACCCCAAACCCCAAACACCTCGGCCGCCGCCGCCTCCCTCGCGCCCCTGTAGGCGTGCCCGCGCCGGCCGTCTGCGAATGGCCGGCGGGGGCGCGCGCGCGCCGAAAGTGACGCGAGGGAGGCGGCGGCGGCGGCAGACGCTTGGACGTTCCTGATCCCCGCCTGGACGTTGGCGGGGATTGGACCGTCCAGTCACGTGGGAGCGGGGACAGGTAAGATTTTGGGGCTTTCTGGGGGGTTTCACACAGCGGGGCACCCCCGATCGGGGTGCCCCGCCGAAGTGGACCAAAACCCAGGATAGTCAAAATCCTGGGTGTTGGTCCACTTTAATAATCTCGTGCTCAAAGAGTAGGAGCGACCGAGCAGGCTCCCTGGGGTGCCTAAGAGTTGGGATACGAGGTATCCTTTTCCTGCTGAAGTGGTGGCATTGGTCGTCCCCTCCAGAAGTGAATGCACCAATTCTGGGGTTGTCCAACACTTGTCATGCATTCCCCTGACTCTATTACACTGAGGGATGGTGAGGACCGGCACATTGATCAGCTGGCTTCCCATGCCTTTGCCTGTGTGGGGTTCGTGTTGCATCCTGTTTGTGCCTCTGCCATTACAGCTGTGGCTATTAGGACTCTGCTCAGGGGTCTCTTAGATGGAGCCCCTGATGATGCTGGAAGTGAAGAGTATAGAGCCCTTCTGCGTTGAGAAATTTGTTGCATATACCCTCTGCCTTGGATGATACCATTAGAATGTGTGGCAGGGCTTCTGCCTTGGCGGTGGCTATACGCCGCTCGGTTTGGCTGAGCCAGTGGGCAGCTGACAACGCTGCCAAGAAGGCTCTCACTGGGTTCCCCTTTAAAGCACTGCGTCTATTTGGGGATCGCCTGGACCTGTTTGCTAAGGGAGGCAGGTTACCCCAGCGCAAGAGACAGTCGGCCCTTTCGGGGTTCAGGTTCCTTTCTTCCCTCCTACCGTGGGTCCAGAATGGGAAGGGGAGCTTCATTTGCAGGGGCCCGGGGAGATTTCTGGGGCAGAGGGCGTGGACGCCCTGGCCCCTCCTGGGGTTCCAAGCCTAAGTCCTCCCCCAAGCCCCCTCAGGCATGAAGGGGCGCCCTCACCCATCCGGTTGGGGGGGGGCGGCTTAGGCTCTTTGCTCACGTCTGGAAGCGTCATGTCTCAGATCGGTGGATTCAGGAGGTGGTGTCCTCCGGTTACAAGATAGAGTTGGCAGTCTGGCCGCCCCCAAGATTCATCAGATCCCGGATGTCTCAAGACCCCCTGTCAGTTCTGGGCCTGTTGCTTGCTGTGCATAATCTACTGGAGCTGGGGGTCATCTGCCAAGTGCCCTCAAGGGAAAGGGGCAATGGCTATTATTCCAACCTTTTCACCGTTCCCAAAAGAGATGGGTCTGTCAGACCCATCCTGGACTTAAAGCTTCTCAACAAGTTTGTCAGATCCAGGCGTTTTCGCATGGAGACTGCGCTCAGCTGTAAGTTCACTATGCCCAGGGGACTTCATGACCTTTGTGGACATCAAGGATGCTTACCTCTATATTCCAGTCTTTCCAGGTCATCAGAGCTTCCTCAGGTTCGCTCTGGAGGATCAGCATTACCAGTTCGTGGCATTGCCCTTCGGTCTCACTTCGGCTCCCAGGGTATTCACCAAGGTGCTGGCGGACATTATGGCCCTGCTGAGAGCTCAGGGCATTCGCATTGTTCCCTATTTGGACGACATTCTTATCACTTCTCCGTCCTTCTAACAGGCAGAGCTGGATACTCAGCTGGTGCTGACCACACTGGAGTCATTTGGCTGGGTGATAAACCACTCCAAATCTTCCCCGTCTCCCTCTTTTGGTGAATCCATTTCTGGGCATGAATCTGGATACAGCTCGGCTCGGGCCAGGATCTTTCTTCCTCAGCAGAAGGTGGACAGTCAGCAAGCGCAAGCTCCGCTCCTTCTGTCCTGCCCTCATCCTTCCATCAGGCAGGGAATGCAGCTGGTGGGCCTGATGGTGTCCTGCTTCGAGGCGGTTCCTTATGATCCATTTCACATGAGGCCTCTTCAACTCCACCTCTTGTCTGTATGGGACAGGGACCCTGTGTCCCTGGATCAGGTTTTGGTTCTGTCCCCCCTAGCCAGGCGGTCCCTTTCGTGGTGGCAGGACTCAAGGAACCTGTTGGTGGGCAGATCCTTTCTGGCCCCTTGCTGGGAGACAGTCACCACGTATGCCAGTCTGACAGGTTGGGGGGGCTTCTGGAAATCCCTAACATTCTAGGGGCAGTGGGGCCCTCAGGAGGCCCACACCCCTATCAACATTCTGGAACTGAGGGGGATCAGGTTGGTTCTAGCCCTCTTGACCCCGCACCTTTGGGGTCCGGCTCTTTAGGTACGCTCTGACAACCAGACGGCGGTTGCCTAAATCAATCCTCAGGGAGGGACCTGGAGCAAGTGGGCCCTCAAGGAAGTGTCTGGTCCTGGGCAAAGGACAATGTTCCTGCATCTCAGCTGTGTACATTCCGTGGGTGGAGAATCTGGAGGCAGACTCTGAGCAGGGGGGTTTCTCGCCTGGGGGAATGGTCCATCAGCAACAGGGTGTTTCGCTCTGTGACACCGTTGGGGTCAGCCAGATGTGGATCTGTTTGCGTCCCGTCACAATCACAAGCTTCCAGTCTGTGTCTCTGGCCTTTGCCATGGATGCTCTGACAGGGTTTTCAGCTCCTGTATGTCTTTCCCCTGTTTCCCCTGTTGGGCAGGGTTCTGCGAAAGATAGCTCAGGAAGGGGTGCCAGCAATCCTGGTGGCCCCCCGTTGGCCAAGAAGAGTGTGGTTTGCAGACATCGTGCAGCTGGCGGTAGATCAGTACGCTCTGCCCAAGGATCCAGACCTGCTCACTCAGGGGCAGCTATGCCATCCCAATTTACAAACGCTGGCTTTAACGGCCTGGCTGCTGAAACCTCCATCTTAATGGAAAAGGGGCTGCCTGCCTCTGTTAACACCATGATCTGGGCTAAGAAAAAGTTCTCCTCTTCCATCTGCTATAGGGTTTGGCGTACCTACATTGACTGGTGTGAGGCTAAGTCTCTTCCCTGTCGTGTGTTTTTTTTATTCCTAGGATTTTGGAATTTCTCCAACATGGTTTGGATCTGGGGCTTCAACTCAGCACCCTGAAAGGTCATGTGTCTGCCTTGGCTGTTTTCTTTCAAAGATCTTTTGCTCAGCATCATCTGGTCAAGACTTTGTTCCAGGCGGTTACTCATGTGCGCCCCCCACGTAAGCCTATGTTACCAGTCTGGGACTTGAACTTGGTTCTATCTGCCTTGCAGGGGTCTCCTTTTGAGCCTGTGCATGAGGTTGCTTTGTCCATTCTTACGCTTAAGGTAGTCTTTTTGGTGGCTATTACTTCTGTTAGGTGTGTTTCTGAGTTGGCGGCGCTTTCAATCAAGCCCCCTTACTTTGAGAGACACCAGGACAAGGTGGTGTTTCGCTTTAAACCCAGATTTTCTGCCTAAAGTTGTCTGCTTTTCATCTCAATCAGGACATTGTTCTGTCTTCTGTGCCCTAATCCTAGTAACCCTAAGGAGAGGGCTCTACTTTCCTTGGATGTGGACCCAAAACAGCACGGCTTTACTGAGGGCAGATCATGTCAGACCAATCTTATTGATTTCTTTGACAATGTCACTAAAGTGTTAGATGAAGGTGGTGCTGTGGATATCGCCTATCTGGATTTTAGCAAAGCTTTTGACACTGTACCGCATAAGGAGCTCATAGATAAGTTATTGAAGGTAGGACTCAATCCCTGGATAGTTCAGTGGATTTCCAGTTGGCTGAGGGATCGGTATCAGAGCGTTGTTGTAAATGGCGTGCAATCTGAACAAAGGCGAGTTACAAGTGGTGTGCCGCAAGGCTCTGTCCTGGGCCCCATTCTTTTTAATATATTTGTAAGTGACATAGGAGAAGGCTTGGTAGGAAAAGTTTGTCTGTTTGCTGATGATACAAAGGTTAGTAATAGGGTGGATATTCCTGGAGGTGTCTGCAACATGGAAAATGATTTAGCTTTACTGGATAGATGGTCAAAACTGTGGAAACGAGAGTTTAATGTCTCTAAATGTAAAATCATGCACTTGGGTAGAAGGAATCCCTGCTCTGAGTACCATATGGGCAGCACTGTGTTAGCCAGGACCTCGGAGGAGAGAGATTTAGGGATACTAATTACTGATAGCTGCAAGATGAGTGGACAGTGTAGCCAGGCAGTGGGAAAAGCAAGCAGGATGCTCGGCTGCATAGCTCGAGGCATCACCAGTAGGAAGAGGGAGGTTGTGATGCTGCTGTATAGAGCCCTGGTGAGCCCACAGCTAGAATACTGTGTGCAGTTCTGGAGACCTTACCTGCAAAAAGACATTATTCAAATAGAACGAGTCCAAAGGCGGGCAACGAAAATGGTGGAAGGACTTAAACTTAAAACGTATCAGGAGAGACTTAAAGAACTTAATTTGTACAGTCTGGAGGAAAGAAGGGAGAGGGGGGACATGATTGAGACCTTTAAATATGTGAAAGGATTGAGTAAGGTTCAGGAGGGAAGTGTTTTTAAAGTGGACCAACACCCACGGGTGATCGGCCCGGGAATCTATAAGACCCATAAAATTTGGAGATGGACAGGTAGGCTATTTTCTTGTTCTTTAGATGGGCCTCAGATGGCCCACAGGCAGGAGTCTGCAAGCCAAACGTGGCTCCCAAGCTTCAGGTTGGTCATCCCAGCTGTAGACAGTCTCAACATGCAGGAAGCACAGGAACTGTGTCGAGAAACAGCTGCTCAGTTCTAAGGGCTGGTATAGCTGCTGGATGGCAGTGCGAGGATGTCAGACTGCATTAACTACGCGTGCCTTTTCACCTCTCCTCGGCTGTCTCGGGTTTAGGTGTCGAAGTCCACTTGGAATTGAGGTCCCCTTTGAAACTAGAGAAGCCTGTCCCACATTTATAGCGGACCAACAGTCATAAATGACCTAAACCAGACCAACACAACAAACAGTGCTCATATGCATACCTCCCAGGGCAATTTAGATTGCTGCACATTAAAAAATGAATTTACCTTTTTTCTAACTTGCGGTAGTAAATTTTAGAAACAAAATGGCGGCTCATACATTTGCAGGCCACCTGCAAATAGGAAGTGCTGCTGGGCTTCATGTTACTGTGCATTGTCAGTTGAATCCAGGTAGCAGCATGGCTGAGATGCTTGGAGAGGAAGCTCCAAAATGGCAGCTACCTTACTTTTCCAACTGTGCCAGGCTGTTAGTCCTGTTTAACCCTTTCGCTGCCAGCCTACCTGCAGCATTTGCCACTCCCTGTTGCCAGATGTTTCACTATTTTGCGCTACACATGTTCAACTGTCATTTTTGAAAGGATTTCCAGGGATTTCCCAGGAAAATGATATATTGTTTGTTTCAGCAGAGTCTGGCCTTTAACATGAAATGTCTTGTTTGTATTTATTCTAAGTATGTCACACACCCCACTTCAAACATTATTACATATTGGGTTATACCACCAGCAGGTGGCGACGTTGCAGAGAAGTCATGAAAAACGAGCCCCTCCTGGTCTATACATACCTGGTACCTCCCACTCATTCCCCAGTGTTTCTTCTCTGCAAGATGGCGACAAGACATAAGAAGTCTCCTGCTTCCAGGTAGCCGGGGTCAGACCCCGGCACCCCCCCCCCCATGGTCTATTTCTGCCCGGCCTTTTTTGTTATCAGCCCCTTGTTGTATGTGTAGCCTCCCAGTTTAGGCTGTCGGCCGGGCAAAGTGTAGACGGCACTTAAGGTGCCTAGGAGATTAGCTCCTCCGCTCGACCCCATATTATGGGGCATAGTGGTTATCCGGCCTGGTGATCCGGATGTGGGATGCCCCGGCCCTGTTGTCCCTATTAGGTTCCTCCCTTCCAGCTTGGTCCCTTCTCCCTGCGCTTTTTGAGAGGGGGGGGTGTTCTTTGTGTGGGTCAGGTGTCTGTGTTTTACTTGGGTGGCGGGTCCGGGCGGCCTGGGGGTTGTGTGCCGCCGGCCCGCGCCTTTCGTGTGTGAGTGTTGGGGGGGGGGGCTCTGTTGGGGCCCCCCCCGGACTGTGTGTTCCCGTGCAGGGGTCGGGCTGCGCGTGTGTAGCCGGCCCGCCACTCTGCGGGTGTTTGTCATTGCGGGCGCCATGTCTGTGGCGCCCGCTACCCAGCAGGGTGCTGAGGATGACCAGGCCACGGGGTCGGTCCCCGACACGTCTTCCATTCTGGCCCTAATGTTTGAGGTTTTGGATTTGGACCCTCCTGAAGTTGCTCCTCGGCCAAAGGGTCAGCTTTTTGGGGTGTCCAAGCCGCGCTTTGAGTTTCCCAGTCAACAGCTTTTCGTGGATGTTGTCCTTAAGGAATGGGAGCAACCTACGCGTCTCGTTGGGGTGCCGCCTAGCTGGGATAGAAAGTATCCCTTTCCGGCGGACTTGGTGAAGCGTTGGTCTGTCCCTCCCGAGGCTGATGCTCCGGTTTTGGGACTATCTAATACGGCGGTTGTACTTTCTCCTGACACGACTTCTCTTAAGGACGGCGAGGATCGCCGGATTGATCAGCTGGCCCGCCATGGTTTTGTCTGTGCGGGTTCGGTCTTGAGGCCTGTTTGTGCTTCGGCACTTTTATTGTTGGCGGTTAGGTCTATTGTCAGGGATTTATGTGTGGATCTTGATCCTACTTGTGATGAGTTTTCCTGCCCTTAAGCATTGTGAATCCTTCGTTTCATTTATTCTTGCTGCTCAGGATGATGCCATGTTAATGTGTGGCAGGGCTACGGCTCTGTTGGTAGCTATCCGCCGCTCAGTGTGGCAGTGGACTGCTGATTTTAATTCTTAAGAGATCGCTCACGGCTCTTCCCTTTCTGGGTTTGAGACTTTTCGGTGAGAAGCTTGATGCTGTTGCCAAGGGAGGTAAGTTACCTCAGCGCAAGAAGTTTCGTCGCTCCTTTGGGGGGCGGCCCCCTTCAATCCTTCCTTTCGGGGAGCCAGAGCTGGCAGGGGTGCAGGCTTCTCGGCTTCCAGGGGTGCCAGCTGGAACAGGGGTAAAGGCCATGGCTGTCCCGTTCACGTCTGGGGCGCCAAGCCCAAGCCAGCTGCCAAGCCCGCTCAGCAATGAGGGGGCGCCCTCACCCTTACGGGTGGGGGGACGGCTGCGACTCTTCTCCCGGGTATGGGACCAGGAGGTCTCGGACAGATGGATCCGGGAGGTGGTGTCGGCCGGTTACAAGTTGGAGTTCGAGTCCCGCACTCCTCCAAGGTTTCTCAGGTCTCGTGTCCCTTCAGATCCTTTGGCCGCGCAGGGCCTCCTGGCAGCGGTAAGGAATCTTCTGGAAATGGCAGTCATCTGCCCGGTCCCTCCTTCGGAGGTGGGGCACGGGTATTATTCCAATCTCTTCACAGTGCCCAAAAAGGATGGGTCGTTCCGTCCCATCCTGGATTTGGAGTTTCTCAACCTGTTTGTCCCAGGAAGTTTCGTATGGAAACTCTGCGGTCTGCGATCAATTCGCTTCGGCAGGGGGACTTTATGATGTCCATAGACATCACGGATGCATACCTTCACATTCCGATCTTTCCAGCTTACCAGAGGTTTCTTCGCTTTGTGGTGGAGGATCGGCATTTTCAGTTTGTGGCTCTTCCATTCGGCCTCACCTCTGCTCCGAGAGTTTTCACCAAGGTGTTGGCGGGTGTGATGGCCCTGCTCAGAGCTCAGGGGATTCGCATTGTGCCTTATCTGGACGATCTTCTCATCATGGCTCCTTCCTTCAGTCAAGCGGATGGGGACACCAGCACGGTGGTGTCCACTCTGGAGAGGTTCGGCTGGGTGATCATCTACCCCAAGTCCTCTCTGGTTCCGGCCAGGGTGGTGACCTTTCTGGGGATGTCCTTGGACTCTTGCCAGCACAGGGTCTTTCTCCCTCAGGCCAAGGTTCTTTTAATTCAGGAATTGGCTCAGCTTCTTCTTTCAAATTCTCGCCCGTCCATCCGTCTAGAGATGTGACTGGTGGGGCTGATGGTAGCTTCTTTCGAGGCAGTTCCCTTCGCACAGTTTCACACGCGGACGCTTCAGCTTCATCTGTTGGCGTCTTGGGACCGGCGACCGCGGTCGTTGGATCGGTCCTTCTGGATGTCCCCCCGGGTTCGGCAGTCTCTACTGTGGTGGTTGGTCTCGGACAATCTCTTGAAGGGCAGGTCATTTCTGACCCTGCTTTGGGAAACTGTCACCACGGACGCCAGTTTGTCAGGAGGGGGAGGTTTCTGGAAGGATCTTCGGTTCCGGGGGCGGTGGGGTCCTCAGGAAGCCCACTTGCCCATCAATGTTTTGGAGTTGAGAGCCATCGGGTTTGTTCTGTCTCACTTGACGCAGCATTTACAGGGCTTGCCTGTTCAGGTTCGATTGGACAATCGGACGGCGGTTGCTTACATCAATCACCAAGGAGGGACTCGCAGTCTGGGTGCCCTCAGAGGGGTGTCTCTGATCCTAGTTTGGGCAGAGACTCATGTTCCTTGCATTTCGGCAGTGTACATTCCAGGAGTGGAAAACACGGAGGCGGACTTTCTGAGCCGGTGTTCTTCCCGCCGGGGGGAATGGTCTCTCCACCCCCAGGTGTTTCGGTCGCTTTGTCTCTGGTGGGGGACGCCGGAGGTGGATCTGTTCGCCTCTCGTCACAAGCTTCCGACATTCGTGTCGTTTTCCCTGGATCCTCTGGCTATGGCGGCGAATGCCATGGCCCTGAGCTGGGGGGGACCTGGGGTTTCTTTGTCTGTTTCCTCCGATTCCCCATGCTAGGCAGGGTGCTGCGAAAGTTGGTTTTTGGAAGGGGTTCCCGCCATTCTTGTGGCTCCAAGGTGGCCAAGGCGGGTGTGGTTCGCAGACATCGTTCGTCTGGCAGTGGATCAGTTTGATCTGCCTTTTCGGCCGGATCTCCTCACTCAGGGTCAACTGTGCTACCCCAGTTTACCATCGCTGGATTTGACGGCTTTGCTGCTGAAACCTCAATCTTAAAGGAGGAGGGTCTTTCGGATTCGGTCATGCGGACTCTTATTAATGCCAGGAAGAGATCCTCTTCTTCCATCTATTTTAGGGCTTGGAGATCTTATATTGATTGGTGTGAGGCTAGATCTTTGCCCTGTCGGGTCTTTTCTGTTTCTAGGATTTTGGAATTTCTTCAATCGGGCTGGACTCTGTTCTTCAGCTGAGTATTTTGATGGGGCAGGTTGCTGCCTTGTCCGCGTTGCGGCCTCCTAGGAGGCCTTTTCTCCCTTTTTGGGTTTTGAATTTGGTTATCTCTGCTCTTCAGGCTCCTCCTTTGAGCCTTTGCAGGTTATTGCTCTTTCTACTCTGACTCAGAAGGTTGCCTTGTCGGTTCAGGCTACTCACTTTGAGAGACATCAGGACAAAGTGGTTTTTCCGCTTCAAACAGGACTTTTTTCCTTAGGTGGTCTCTGCTTTTCTTCTTAACCAGGACATTGTTTTTCCTTCCTTGGATCCTAGGCCTAGGAATGACAAGGAGAGGGTTTGCACTGTTTGGATGTGGTACGCTGTGTGTAGTATTGTTTTGTTTACTACACCTCCTTTTCGTAAGACTGATGTCTTTTTCGTGGTGCCCTGTGGGCCTAGGAAAGGTTTTGGCTCCCGCTAAGTCTTCCATTAGCAAATGGATTCGTCGGGCTGTTGTTGGGGCCTATTCTGCCAAGGGGAAGGTTCCCTCTTTTCGTATCACTGCTCATTCTATTCGTGCTGTTGGAGCATCTTGGGCTTTTCAGCACCAGGCTTCTGTGGAACAAGTTTGTAAGGCTGCTACTTGGTCTTCTGTTCACACCTTTTCCAAGTTTTTACAAGGTTGATGTGCGGGCTTCAGCGGATGCTGTGTTTGGCCGCAAGGTTCTGCAAGCTGCAGTGGTTTGAGTTTTGCTTTATGGCCTTGTTGGATACCCGCCCTTTTCTGGACACTGCTTTTGGATGTCCCAAGTGTAATAATTGTTTGAAGTGGGGTGTGTGACATACTTAGAATAATACCATTTTGTGAATACTCACCTGTAAAATGGGTATTATAAGTGTGTCACACACCCCACTTCACCCGCCCTTTTTTGGTATCCCGGATTTTTTATAGGTGAAGTTTCGTTTACAGTTTGAGGGTTACCAATGGGTTTTTTTTCCCGGTACCTTGTCTTTACTGCTGTTTTGAATACTGGGGAATGAGTGGGAGGTACCAGGTATGTATAGACCAGGAGGGGCTCGTTTTTCATGACTTCTCTGCAACGTCGCCACCTGCTGGTGGTATAACCCAAGTGTAATAATTAATGTTTGAAGTGGGGTGTGTGACATACTTAGAATACCCATTTTACTGTGAGTGAGTATTCACAAAATGGTATTTTTAGGTGTATTCCCAATATTTTTGGGTGAAATATGTGAAAATTTTTTTTAAATTTTTTTTTTACAATTTGTAGTGTTTTTTTGTAATAGAAAATGTAAGTTTGTCAATAAAATCTTATTGCGTGTGAAATCCCAATTTCTCCCGGTTATAGCGATGCCACATATGTATAGGTAGACACCCTTTCCTGCCCAGGAGACTCCCCCCAAACTGAAATAGCGCTTTAGGGGATTTTCAGAAAAAATACAACTTTGATATGCGCTATGCGCACCTTGCAGTTTTACCAGAAAAACAACCCTTTACATTTGAAATACCCCCAACAAACTATATATTCTCTGGAAGTACACACCTCAAGCTTTCTAGGTTTACCAGGCATGTTGATGTGCCCATAGTTTTCTGGAAGTAATTCCTCAATGTATTCTTTGGTTGCAAAGAGTTTCCCAAAGAATCAAAGCCACATTCTCCTAAAAAAAACTATATACAAATAAGAAAAAACAAGTTTAATCTGAAAAAGCAACATTCCCCGAACAGAACACCCAACATGCATAGGTTCTGTCAAGGGAAGAGTTGCCAAACACCCCAAAGTAAAGCATGTGCGTAACGGTAATTTTACTTGAAAATTTCAGTTCTGCAAAGTGCGCACCTTGCGATTTTTTTTTTTTTTTTTTTTTTCCAACCAAAACAACCCTTTACATTTGGAATATCCCCCATAAACCATATATTCCCTGAAAGTACACGTTAAGCTTTCTAAGCGTACCCAGCTTGTTGTAGTGGGCTCATCTTTCTGGAATTAATTCCTCAAAGAATTCTTTGGTTGCGCAGGGTTTCCCTAAAAAAAAAAGCTGAATAAAAAACACATTTTCCTAAAATATATATATATATATATATATATATATCAGAAAAAACAAGCTAAGTCTGAAAGCGCAAGGTCCCCCGAACAGAACAATACCCAACATGCATAGGTACTATTAACCCTTTTAATTGCCAGCCTACTTGAGATTTTGTCACCCTCCTGACAGGTCATTTTTCCCCATTTTGTGCCATGTTTTGCGCCATTTTTGCTGTAATTTTCAGGAAAATTATATTTATATTTTTTTGCAGCAGAGTTTAGGCTTTAACATGAAATGTCTTGTTTGTAAATTTTATTTAGTTTTTTACAATATTAAGTAAAAAAAATAAATTAAAAACATTTTTAGGAAATTGACTCCTTTATTTTAAATAATGTATTTTATTAAGGAAACGCATATTGCATGTGAAAGCCCCATTTCTACCGATTAGAACGGTACCACATATTTATCAGTAGCCCCCCAGTTCCTGCCCAGGAGACCCCCCCTAACTGAAACAAGCAATCTATAACATTTACAAATGAAACAAGCAATCTATAACATTTACAAATAAAATACAACTACCATCCACACTACAAAGGGTTAAATCGAGAAAAAAAGACATAGGGTCCCCCATCCCGGGGGGACCCCATTTTTTGGGGGGGGGGGTTAAGGGTTAAAAACCCTTAAAAATCCCCCCAAAAATTGACATGGGGTCCCCCTTACCCAAGGTAACCAGCCTGGGACCAGCTATGCAGGGCTTGTGGAAACAGGGCACACAGGGGCCAGATTTTGTGGCCCCTGGCCCTGCAGACTACAAGCCCGCATAGCCCGTGGGCCTGGGCTCTTCTGCCCCCCCCCCCCTGGGCTTTGGGGAGGCAGGTAATGGGGGTGCCAGGGGTTAATGGAAAGTCACCCGCTAGTCACAGGTGACTTGCCACCTCCCCCAGCCTTGTGAACTGGTATAGGGGTCATGGACCCCTTACCAGTTCACAATGGGTTAAAGTGGACCAACACCCAGGATTTTGACTATCCTGGGTTTTGGTCCACTTCGGCGGGGTGCCCCGCTGTGTGAAACCCCCCAGAAAGCCCCAAAATCTTACCTGTCCCCGCTCCCACGTGACTGGACGGTTCAATCCCCGCCAACGTCCAGGCGGGGATCAGGAACGTCCAAGCGGCTGCTGCCGCCGCCGCCTCCCTCGCGTCACTTTCGGCGCGCGTGCGCCCCCGCCGGCCATTCGCAGACGGCGGGCGCGCGCATGCCTACAGGGGCGCGAGGGAGGCGGGAAGATCAGGTAAGCGATTTGGGGTGTCTGGAGGGGTTTCACCCCGCGGGACATCCCGATCTCGAATCTTATAGATTTCCGGGCCGATCACCTCTCGGTGTTGGTCCACTTTAAATGTAAAAAAAAAACACACACACGGAAAAAGGAAAAAATTATTATTTTTTTTTAATACTTACCTCCCATCCATCCTGGAGCACTGTGTCCCTCGGCGATCATTGGCTTCTGCTCACCTGCTGGAAGCCTTTTATAGCTGCTGGATGACAGAACACAAAGGGTTAAGTAAAAAAAAAAATGACATAGGGTTCCCCTTCCCGGGGGGGGGTTAACCCTTAAACATCCCCCCAAAAAATGACGTGGGGTCCCCCTTACCCAAAGTAACCAGCCCGGGAACAGCTATGGGGGCTTGTAGGCAGAGTGGGGGGGCCAGCTTTTGTGCCCCCCCCCCCCCTGCAGCCTACGAGCCCACATAGCCTATGTGGGCCCGGGCTCTTCTGCCCCCCCCCCCCCCCCCGGCCTTTGGGGGGCTGGGGGTTAATGGCAAGTCACCCGCTAGCCCGCAGGTGACTTGCCAGACCCAGAGCCTTGTGAGCTGGTACAGGGGTCTCATGGACCCCTTACTGTTAAAAAACACCACACGTTAAGTATTTTATTAAAAAAAAAAAAAACTTTTTTTACTGTACTTGCCTCCGATTGTAAGCTCTTGTCCCTCGCCGCTGTGCTGACAGATGCCGGTGATCGGCATCCAGAGAAGGGGGAGGCAGGAGATCGGAGGAACTCCTGTCACCTCCTTCCAGGGCACCGATCACCGGCATCTGAGAAGCTGAAAAGGCTGAAGCCGGTGATCGGGGCTGGGATGACGTCATAAGCCACACCCCCAAGGGGGCGGGGCTTAGCGGCAAGATGGCGGCCGCCATCGAGGATGAAAGGGGAGAGCCTCTCGGGCTCTCTCCTGAAGATCGGTAAGTCCTGGGGGGGGGGGGGGGGAATCAGAGGCCCCCCAGGTGAAGAGGGACAGCGGGAGCCAGCGCACATGCAGGTAAGTGTCATATTTTTTTTTTTTTTTTACAGAAGCTGCCAAAGCGGGGGGGGGCTATTCCGGGGGCTCTCCTGGAGCCATCCGAGCCCCCACGAGGGATCGGATGGCACCAAATTAAAGAGGAGACCCGGCCGGATCCAACAAGGGGTCAGGTGAGTATTAAACTAGCAGCGGGGAAAGTCAAGCACGTAACACCTACGGGCTTGGCACTTAATGCCCAGCCAAGCCAGCACGTAGGTGTTACGTGCTTGGCAACAAAAGGGTTAATGGTGAACTTCTGCGCCAAAACACCTCTCCTACATCCCCCAGTGAAAATTGCAGGAAACTACCTTTTCCTGCTGTGTGCCGGCCACTTCTGCTCTCTCCATGGATGAAAGCAATCACTGCCGGAGGACTGCGATAGTTGGGTTGACATGCACCTAATAGGGTGGCGGTTCCCTCAAGGCAATCCCACTATAGAGGTTGTCCCATATCTTGCCCCATATCTTGCAAGTTTTTAATTTTCTTCCACTGCATATTTGAGTTTGATTCCCCCCACCCCTGATCTATGGTTAAAACAAATCATCTTGACTGCCTTTTGTCTGCATTTCACACGCTAAATGTCATTGTCTAAGGAATTCTGTTTGAACTTGATCAAAGCCGTAAAATATACATACATGGGATTCCCAGTTTTCTAGTGATGCTTTCTAGAGTCCATGTGCTTATTTATGTGCTGATTGGTGTAGGAACACGGTTTCTCTTTACAGCTTTCATTGTAGTAACTAGTTTAGTCCACTCAGATCACACTGTGGTTACTTTTATTTATTTATTTTTTTAAGGCAGTGCAGGGAGAATCGCTACAAAACCACAACTTTACCCTAAGGACCATATGGCCTTTGTCAGTGTTTCACATGCTGAATGCACTTATTGTCTAATAGTGTATTGTTGACCTTGAACTCTGGGGTAAATACACTGAGCATGGGATTCCCAGTTTTCTAGTAATAGTCGGTGTCTTTATTGATGTGTCTCTGAATGCTAATTTTAAGAGATCAGAGTATACCATTTACTTTTTTCTGTCCTTGCTTACCTCTCTGGCAATCTTTTTTTGTTTTCATTATAGGTGGGTGTTGATCTAATATCATACAGAGTCTCTGTGCTCATGCACGTAGCAGACACCAGCACTCGTAGGCATGTGGTGTCATCAACTTAGTAACGACCATACAGTCATGTGGCAATTACATCACCCCAGTGTCTGCCCCTCTTTGTGCTTATTGGCAGATATTAAACAACCTAGACCTGTATAAATTTGGAATTTGTGAAAGCGGGGACATGACTAAGGGGGGCGGGGGGGGGTAGACATGTAATTCCCCAAAATGCGTCGATAGGGACCTTTTTGTGCCATCTCCAGGGAATGTCTTTTAACAAGTAGAATTAAATATTCTTTTGTTTGCACTACATTGGAATTTGTGAGGGATGGCTTCTGTTTCTCTTTTTGTGGTGTGACAAACTCGGATAACTTCTGTTAGAGCTTCATAACAAATGTCCAGGGCTCCTTCCTGATTCCATGCTGGTCTTTGTTTTAAAATGGTATGGTTTGGGCATACTATAAACAATTGACCATTAGTCAATAAAATAACTGCTAAAACGGTGTACCCAGATAAGAAGTTTGTCGCCTTCGATCTCCAGCTCGGTGCCCCAAAACAGCCTTTGCCAAATATTCATAAAAACACTAACCGGGTGCAGTATTTCAAATATATCAGGCCATATGCTAAATCATTCAATTACAAGGTAAACCACATAATAGCAATTGAGCTTGTAGTGTTTTTCAGTAGTATTGCAGTTGTTATAACTGATAAGGCTTGCCCCAACTGCTGAACTCTGTTTAACTGAATGTCTCCTCACTGGAAAGCACCTGGGAGCAATTGTGTTTTTAAGAATATTCAGCAGACGTTTAGTAAAAAAAAAAAAAAATGGCTGTTTTGGGGCACTGGACTGGGGATAGGTGATGAAATGCAATAACCTTATTTTCTGGGTATAGGGTCACTTCAAGAGATTCTTGCCTTTTTCCATCCATAGCGCACCTGGTCTTCGCTCTAGCATTTTTTGCTAGGTCAGAGGTTCGTGACCCATGTTTGCAGATCTCCACACTGAAGCAAAAGTGTAGTAATTTGTGCGCGGATAGAACTATGACAGATACGTTGAGACCCTCAAAATGTGACCTGAACACTTCACTTGTACTTTGCATGCCCAGAATGAATTGGTTTCTACAGTCATGAAAGATGCTGGAGCATGGGTTTGGTTAACGGACTTGCTTTTGAAACTAAAATGAGTGGACTTCCTCTTATTTTACAGCAGTGAATGGGGGAACAGGGCTGCCGATACTTGCCACTTCCCATCCCCGCGTCCTTAGTGATCATGAGCAGCCGGTCATTACTGTGGAAACGTAGCATTGGCAAGGCTGTCTTAAGGCATGTTGCAGAAGGGCCCCCCTGTCTGTTTCAACAAAAAAATTCCCTTCTTGATGCAGTGTGTTCACTGCGCATATTTGATTACTACCTGCACAGAGGGTGCAAAGTGTGACCTCCCCTGCTCTGTGCTTGCTCGCACTTGGATGTGGCTGTGCGCAGGGCTGGAATTGTGTGATAGGAGGGTATTTTATATTTTGACTGACAGGAGTGAGATGAGTGGGCCTTCATTCCTTTCTCATCTCGTCCATTGTGGAGCACCACCTGTAGCAACGCATGAGTTAAAATAAACTAGCTTCTCTCGTCCTATATAAGGCAGGCTGTGGCAGGATCTCCTCAGTTCTTTTCTTGCAGTCAAGGGACTGTGAAGTTGTCTGGCTTATTTTTTTTAGTTAGTGCTGACCAGGATGGGGGACCTGAGCCATTCGTTTTAACTCTCTAAGCTCCTACTGTCCATGTGTAGTGCACAGGCAGTATTCCAGAGACTACAACCTTGGAGGTCCTTTTCAGTAGGCCTAATAGAATCCACTATTAGCACTAACTGTCTAGTCCTACCTGCAGTCCCAACCACCTGCTCACTAGCTGGGCTGTCTTCCCGGCTGTTAGAAACGGCAGCCCTAGCGTATACTGCTTTCCTTGAGACACTTGCATCATTACCCAACTTGGCAATTTTGCTAGGGTGCACAGACACAGGTATGGCCTTCCTTTTCTGTGCTCCCTTTCTACTCCCTCGATCTACATTTACCCAGCTACTTTGCTCCTCCTGACCAATTACTCCACCCTCGGTTTCTACTTAAAGCGGACCAAAGCCCACTGAACTTGTGAAATACATTTGGCGTAAGCCTCTGCCGATACTCTTAGGGTGTAGAAATAGAAATGGATATTTTTGCTTTTCGAATTGTCCTGGAACACTAATTTTTTGCGGTCCTTCTCTAAGATTGCAGGCATTAGTCATTGCATAGGTGTGGCAATGGCAATCAATGGAGGCAGAGCTTTACATCTTAAACAGGCTCCATTATGTGGGATTAGAGTGAAGCAGGAGTAATGGAAATTGGCAAAAGGTACTCTTCAAAGGGGGAGCAATTCAAGGGATGCAAGTTGAAATGGGGTTTTTGGTCCGCTTTAATGCCTGCTAAGTGAGCAGAATGCCCTTTTTCACAATGTCCATACTCGGTTTTGCATTTTGTGCCTCCAGATCTCTAACCCAAGAGGGTTGCAATATGCTCACATTTAACACAGCAGTATTCACCTTGGAACTGCTGCTCCTAAAGTGTGTGTGTGTATATATTTTACAGTTTGTGCACTGAGGGCGAACCAAGGCCAACACAACAAACGGTGCTCATATGCATCCCTCCCCAGGGAAATTTAGATTGCTGCACATAAAAATTAATTTACCTTTTTCTAACTCCTCTTGTAGTGAATTTTAGAAACGGCAGCTTGTGCAATTGCAGGCTGTCTGCAAACAAAGTGCTGCTGGGCTTCTTGTTACTTTGCATTGTCAGTTGAATCCAGGCAGCAGCATGGCTGAGATACTTGGAAAAGAAAAGTAGTGGCTATTTTGGAGCTTCCTCTCCCAATTGCCAGGCTGCTGGTCCGGTTGAAGTAGTTCTCAAAGTTAAAACTCTGGCTTTGAGGGCAACGCCTACTACATATTTTAAACAATCAACACCCAGGACCTGTTCTCTCTTGGCCGAAGGGAAACCCTTGGATGTTCTAAGTAACGATGAAGGCTGGAAACCCCTGCAATATTCTTTACTTACCTGGGTTTTGGTTTGCAATACAAGAGAATCTCCCCCCCCCCCCCCTCTCCATAATTATGCACAATGAGTTCTGAGTTGAACCGATGAGGTATGCCTCCTGCTGGATGCTCCTCTTTAATTTCTTGAATGATGGCGTGCTCCTTAGCCACAAGATGCGGTCCACTCATGTGCTGTGGGATAGGAGTCTCCAAGCCTCTACTGTGGATTACATTTCTCTAACTTGTGATGCCATGCACAGGGTTAATGCAAAGTTGGGCCGGCCAAGCAGCATGCTGGAACTTGTTGTGATTCCATCCTTCCACTCTCTGTAATGGGCACGGCCATGCTATCTCCATTCTGAATATTGAGTTGCTGATCATTAGAGTAGAGTAGGACCAATCTGCTTGAGGGGCAGGGCAAAAGATATATATTTATATATATATTTATATATTTTTTTTTTCCTCTTTGGGTGGTTGGTTCCTCATTAGCATTACAAGCCTTTTTTTCTTAATTATAAAACAAAAATGTAAGCGGCAGACCATTTACTCAATGGAAGCTTTGTCCTTTAAAGCGGATCAACAATCCAAAATGAATTAAACCAGACCAACACAACCAACAGTGCTCGTACATCCCAATTTAGATTGCTGTACATAAAAAATAATTTCCCCTTTCTAACGACTACTGGAATAAATTTTAAAAGATGGCTGCTCATGCGCTTGCAGGCCACCTGCAAACAGGAAGTCGTACTGGGCTTCCTGTTACTGTGCATTTCAGTTATGTCAGTTGGGAGAGGAAGCTCCTAAATGGCCGCTACCTTTCTTTTGCAGCTGTGCCAGGCTGTTCGGTTTA
This sequence comes from Gastrophryne carolinensis, assembly GCA_027917425.1. Lineage (NCBI taxonomy): Eukaryota > Metazoa > Chordata > Amphibia > Anura > Microhylidae > Gastrophryne > Gastrophryne carolinensis. Next base: position 231,107,665 of record CM051240.1, on the reverse strand, counting down.
AAGCATTGCTTATGTTTTTGTGTATATGCAAAGGCCAGCAGAGGTGGGTGGAGTTAAGACTGAAAGGTGAGGTGGGCATAGGCATTGTAGGCAGGGGTAAGTAGAGATGTGCAGAGTTGAGGTAGAAAGATGAGCAGAGGTAAGTATAGGTAGATCTCCTGCGTTCTTTGATTCAGCTCTGGGGCTTTCTGCAGTGTCTGGCCGTCCTAGCTGCCTCACTTTCTGGTCATGTGCAGCCTCCCACCCAGGAGGACTAGGCCCAGGCATTGAGAGTTGCGCATTGACTTTGAACCTGAATATATCTGCATTTCAGACAGCTGGAGGACCACTTTAAAAATGGTTTCTTCACTCAACATTGTGTTTAACAGGTTATTCTGTTTTTCCTCTACAGACCGATGACTTAACAGCCGTGCAGATTGCGACTGGTCCAAATAGATGGGAAGTTCTAACTCCTGCCCAAGCTGGGTTGAAGGACGATGCTGGAAATATTGTGCAGCTCCCGAGCGGTACTGCAGTAACATCAGCTGGACAGTATGTTCTGCCCATACAGGCTCTACAGAATCAGCACCTGTTTTCAGTGGCGCAAGGATCGGACACCACCAATGGTACACTGTCTAACGTGCAGTATCAGGTTATACCACAGCTTCAGACATCGGATGGCCAGCAGGTTCAGCTTGGCTTTGCCACATCTGATAATGGTGGATTAGACCAAGAATCGGGTCAGATTCAAATTATTCCTGGAAACCATTCTGCTGGCCTCCTGTCGTCCGGTCAAAATATACTAACCCAGGCAGGCCAGCTTCAGCAGATTCAAGGAGTCACCTATGGAGGCCAAACCCAAGTTGTTGCTAATATGCCGCTTGGCCTGCCCGGTAACATCACCTTCGTTCCCATAAACAGTGCTGACCTAGAATCCTTAGGTCTGTCTGGCAGCGCTGAAGCCATGACTGGTATTACAGCAGATGGACACTTGATAAGTGCAGGCCAAGCCATAGATGGCTCTGATACTGAAAGGACTGCAGAGCAAGAGCACGTTTCCCCTGACGGCGGCGATACAAACTCTGAAACAGATTTGTTTGTGCCAACATCTTCGGCGTCTCAGCTCCCGGTGACCATAGATGGCACAACCATGCTTCAGCAGGGTGCGAATAGTTTGTCTGACAGTCCATCTGGGCATGTGCAAGCAACTGATCTGCAGGGGAACTACATCCAGGGTTCAGTTTCCGACGACTCTCAAAATATTCAGGGCTCCGCGTCACAGCAAATGGTACAGCAAATCCAGCTTCAAGATGGCCAGCAGCCTACCAGTCAAGCGCAGCTCGTGCAGAGTATAGCTCAGCAGGCGATCCAAGCCGTTCAGGCCGGGGGTCAAGGCATATCCTCGCAAGCTCTACAAAACCTCCAGCTGCAACTCAACCCTGGGACTTTCCTAATTCAAGCCCAAACAGTGACTCCTTCCGGCCAGATTGCCTGGCAGACATTTCAAGTTCAAGGTGTCCAGAACCTGCAAAACTTGCAGATTCAGAATTCGTCTCCTCAACAGATCACGTTGACACCTGTGCAGACGCTCACTCTCGGAGGAGGGACTCCAGTTAGTTTGAGTGCGGGTCAGTTGCCAAACCTACAGACTGTTACTGTAAACTCCGTTGATGCAGCAGGTATCCATTTGCATGGAGATCATTCGGACAGCCCAACAGGTACGCCTTAATTTGCTAAAAATAGGTGCAAAGCTGACAGTGACTTTATTGGGTCTGTGTTTTTAGGAATACCACAAGTGAAAACTAACTTTCAAATGGTCCCTTATGTGCAGTGGACCCAAAGTAAAAAAATGCTATTGGGGTTGCCCAATTTTAAACTCTAATGAAGAACCAGTACTCCAAATGTTAATGTCATCAAAGTGTATTGTAAATCCAAAAAGTGTCAAAAGATAAATAAAATGTCCATGAATAGTCCATGTAAGGTTGATGTTTCGGGGTGCTCTCTGGCCCCCTTCCTCAGGACCAACCTTATATAAACATACGCTGACAAGCAAACAGCATACTGTTTGTATAATGTTGGTCCTGAGGAAGGGGGCCAGCAAGCACCCCGAAATGTCGATCCACAGCCTTAAATGACCTATTCAAGGACTTTTTATGTATCGTTTGACACGTTTTTGGATTTTCAATACACTTTGATGACATTAACGTTTTGGAGTGCTGGTTCATCATTAGAGATTGGATGAGCGGTGTCTCCGCGAACCGTGCACCTGCATACTGCATATAGGTAAGAGTGCGGCAGTCCCTCCAAAAAATTGTTGCCCAATTTTAAACTCTTCTATTCTCCGTATACAGTACGTCCTGCTCCAGATAGAATACTAACATTTGGGTACTACTCCGCCAGATGGCACTGGACTGCAGAGACATCGAAAATAGGCTCCTCCCTGCCCCTCAAATACCCAGGGACCTCCCACAATCCCCAGATCTTCTCTGCAGTCTGGACTGCGAAGGACAAGACTCGCAGGTGAGTGGGGCTATTAGCCTGCGGCCCTGTAGGACTATTCCCACCCGTTCCATTAGTAATATGCTTCCCAGCCTTGGCTGCGCTGGTCGGGTGATGGTAGGCAGCACCGCTGTTAGGTGCTCAGGAGCGCTGCTCCACCGCAATCCCCCACCAAAGAGTAGGCGGTACAGGCATATGGTAATTATTGGCCCTTCCCCCCCCCCCCCCCCCCGTCTATCGGTGGGCCCTATGTTAAATGGGGGCGTGTATGTATATACTTGTATTGGCTTTTATGCTTCATAACATTATGCTTGGTGTCAGCCGCCGCGCTGCCTTGTTTTACATTTATTCTGCTTGAAATTGCTGCCGCGCGCGTTTTTTTTCTTGTGTTCCACGCTTGGCGGCGGCGTTACCTCAGGCGCTGGTGCGCCGTCATTGGCTGCTTGTCACGTGTTGGCGTCGCGCTCTTCGGGGGGGGCTCTTTGGCGCGTTCCGCGTCATTGCTCATGTGGGCCCGCCCCTCAATGTATACCAACGCCATATTCTTAAGTATACAGTACGTCCTGCTCCAAATAGATTACTTACACTTGGGTTATCCTCTGCCAGATGGCGCTGCACTACAGAGACAAGCAAAATAGGCTCCTCCCGGCCCCTCAAATACCCGGGGACCTCCCAGAAATCCCCAGTTTTCTCTGCAGTGCTTACTGCGAAGATATGAAATTATCACTCTGTCGCAGGTGAGCGGGGCTATTAAAGCCTGCGCCCCTGTTTGACTATTCCCATCCGTCCTTGATGTGATGTGCCTCCCAGCCTGGGCTGCGCTGGTCGGGTGAAGGTAGGCAGCACCATGTGTGCTTAAGGAGCCCTGCTCCACCGCAGTCCCCCACCAAAGGGTAGGCGGTATAGGCTGATGGTGAGCCTTATGGGATGCCCCTCCCGCATTATTGCCCCCATGCCCCGGTAGTGGTGGGCCCTGCACAAAAGGCCGCCAAAAGGTGTGGTTGAGCGTGTACCGTGATTCGTGTATATCGCCTGTTGGTATGTGTGTTGGGACTAGTATGTGTCAACCGCCGCGCTGACTTGATTTTTACTATTGCGTTGCCTCAGACGCTCCTGCGTCCTCATTGACTGCTTGTCTGTGGACTTTGCACTCTTTGGGGGGGCGGGGCCTGGCTTGGCGCGCCCTGCGTCACGGCCCGCCCTTCGAGGTTCTTTTGGCGCCTTTCCCTGTACAGGTGCGTGCGCGTGTAACGGTCCCCCCTCCCACGGTCTGTAAGTGCCCTTGCGGGCGACTTTAATACTCATTATTTTTTTGTATGACTCTGACACCCCTTCTTCTCATTGTGTCTTTCAGACCGGTGAATCCAGTGGCTTCTCCCAGCCCGGTGTATTTGTAGTTGGGCCTTGTATAATTACTCCCACTTCCCTAGAGGGTCATTGGGGCATCCAGGGTTGCTTTATAGCGTCAGTCCCTACTGGCATATTGTGCCTACTAATCACCATATGGAGGCATCCCAGGATATTGGGACCGGGGTTCCCGGCTGTGTGTAGCTTGTGGCGTTTCACCTATCAGGTTTCGAACATGCGCGGGTCTGTGTCCCTTGCACACAGCAGGCGCTAACGTTGCAACCCGCCCCTCCGGTGGCTGGGCCTTGCACCTCGTCTCACTTCACCTACTCCCCCAAGCTTGAGTCTCACCCCCATTGAATTACATACAAGCGGGGATTCTCAACCTGATGTGTCTGCTAGACTGGCCAGTGTTGAAAGATTGATCGCTAATACCTTAGCGCGTAAGGCCTCCGCTAAAAAGCGTCACTTAACTCCAGATGCCACCCCGTCTCCTATGGAATCTGCGGAGTTGTTGCATCTGTATGGCTACGCCCCATCAGACGAAGGGGAGCTGTTTTATGACTCAGGGTCATCTGATGAGACACTAAGGGGTCATGACGATTCTGGCTCTGACCCCTGGACCCCAGATGATACTGACAGACTGCTGGTCCAAATATTTGAGGTTTTGTCTATCTCTCCCCCGGTTGCGTCTCCCAGGCAAAGGGGGGAGCTTTTCCATACTGCTAAAGCTCGTCTGGAATTTCCTGAGCAAACCCATTTCAATAACCTTGTGCTTAAGGAGTGGGAACGTCCCAGTAGACTTCCCGGCATACCTAAGAGTTTGGACAGAAAGTATCCCTTTCCTGCTGACATGGTCAAGTGCTGGTCATCGCCCCCTGAGGTCGATGCTCCTATTCTAGGGTTGTCTAACACCTCTATTATGCACTCCCCTGACACTACTACGCTGTGGGATGCTGAGGACCGGCGCATTTACCAATTAGCGTGCCATGCCTTTGCGTTTGTGGGGGCGGCGCTGCGCCCGGTTTGCGCCTTGGCCATCACGTCTGTGGCGCTCAGGACCCTGATCAGAAGTGTACTTGATGGGTCTGATGAAGGGCAACCTGATACATGTAATGCACTGTCTAACTGTGATTTATCCTATCTGCCTTGGATGATGCCATTAGGATGTGCCAGAACCTCTGCCTTGGCGGTAGCTATACGCCACGCGGTCTGGCTGCGCCAGTGGGCTGCTGACAACACTGCTAAGAGGGCCCTTACTGGGCATCCATTTAAGGGGCTACGCCTGTTTGGAAATCGCCTAGACCTTTTTGCTAAGGGAGGTAAGTTGGTAAGTAAGGAGGTAAGTAAGCAGGGCAAAGGGGTGTCCTTCGCAGGGGCTCGTACAGATTCCTGGAGCAGGAACAGTGGACGCCCCGGCGCCTCCTGGGGCTCTAAACCAGAACCCTCTCCCAAGCCTCCCCAGGCATGATGGGGCGCCCTCGCCCATCGGGGTGGGGGGACGACTACAGCACTTTGCGCACGTCTGGAGGCATCACGTCTCAGGTGGATTCAGGAGGTAGTGTCCTCTGGTTACAAAATAGTTTGCTGTGCGCCCCCCCTAGGATTCGTCAAGTCCAGGATCCCCCAGGACTCTGCCTTAGCTCAGGTCTTGATGCAGGCCGTGCAAGGCCTTCTGGATATGGGGGGTCATTTGCAGTGTCCCCTTAAGAGAAAGAGGCAAGGGGTTCTATTCCAACCTTTTCAGTCCCCAAAAAAGATGGGTCAGGCCCATTCTGGATTTAAAGATCCTCAACAAATTTGTCAGAAACAAGCGTTTTCGCATGGAAACTCTGCGCTTGGCCATTGGCTCCATGCGCCCAGGGGATCTCATGACGTCGGTGGACAAAGATGCTTACCTTCACATCCCTGTGTCCCTGTGTTCCCTGGACACCAAAGGTTTCTCAGATTCGCGTTGGAAGATCAACATTACCAATTTGTGGCCCTGCCCTTTGGCGAACACTCTGGGAGCTGAGGTGAGACCAAAGTGCTGGCAGGGGTGATGTCTCTGGTGCGGTCAAGGGGCATACGCTTGCTGGAAGTCCCTGCGGTTCCAGGGGAGGTGGGGCCCTCAGGAGGCCCACTTACCCATCAACATTCTGGAACTGCGGGCAATCGGGTTGGTACTGGAGCAGTTGACCAATCACCTGAGAGGTCTGTCTGTGCAGGTGCGCTCAGACAACAGGACTGCGGTTGCCTACATCAACCATCAAGGGACCCAGAGCAGGAGGGCCCTCCAGGAGGTATCGTGGATTCTGACATGGGCAGAGGCCAATGTTCAATGCATTTCGGCTGTGTACATCCCGGGGGCAGAGAATCTTCTGGCAGACTCTCTGAGCAGGGGGACCTCTCGTCAGGGAGAGTGATCCCTCTGCGACAGGGTATTCCAGTCCCTGTGTCACCGTTGGGGTCTACCGGATGTGGATCTGTTTGCATCCCGTCACAATCACATGCTCCCGGTTTTTGTCTCCCTGTCTCAGGATCCTCTGGCCTTGGCCACAGATGCTCTGTCCATGTCATGGCAGGAATTTCGGCTCCTGTCTTTCCTCCATTCCCCCTGCTGGGCAGGGTACTGCACAAGATTGCTCTGGAAAGGGTGCCAGTGATTCTGGTTGCCCCCAGGTGGCCAAGAAGTGTGTGGTTCGCAGACGTGGTGCAGATGGCAGTAGATCAGTACGTCCTGCCAGCCGTACCAGATCTGCTCACTACGCCATCCCAATTTACAAACTCTGGCTTTGACGGCCTGGCTGCTGAAACCTCCATCTTGATGGAGAAAGGCTGGTCTGCCTCCGTGGTTGAGACCATGGTGAAGGCTAGGAAGAAGTCTTCATCTTCCATCTATTATAGGTCTATTATAGGGTTTGGCGTGCTTACATTGACTGGTGTGAGTCTAGGTCTCTTCCCTGTCGGGTGTTCTCAGTTCCCAGGGTTCTAGAGTTCTTACAGCAAGGCTTGGAGTCTGGTCTCCAACTCAGTACTTTGAAGGGTCATGTTTCTGCCCTGTCTGTTTTCTTTCAGAAGTCCTTTGCTCAACATTCCTTGGTCAAGACTTTTTCAGGGGGTTACTCATGTGCGTCCCCCACGTAAACCTATGGTCCCTGTTTGGGATTTGAATTTGGTCTTGTCTGCCTTGCAGGGTGCTCCCTTTGAGCCTATTCAGGATACAGCCAGAGCAGCACTTACCCTCAAGGTTGTCTTTCTGGTGTCTGAGCTGGCGGCCCTGTCTATCCAGCCTCCATACTTTGAGAGACACCAGGATAAGGTGGTGTTCCGCTTTAAGCTGGATTTCCTGCCTAAGGTGGTGTCCGCTTTTCATTTGAACCAGGATATTGTTCTTCCTTCCTTGTGCCCTAATCCTAGTAATGCTACGGAAAGGGTTTTGCATTCCTTGGATGTGGTCAGGTCTCTGAAGTATTACCTAGTAGTCACTGCTTCCTTCAGGAAGACTGATGCTCTTTGTGGTCCATTCTGGTCCTAGGAAGGGTTTGGCTCCTGCCAAGTCTACCATTAGCAAATGGATCCGTCGGGCTGTGATTCAGGCCTATTCGGCTAAGGGGAAGAGTCCTCCCTTCCGCCTTACTGCTCATTCTACTCATGCTATTGGTGCCTCTTGGGCCTTTTTCAAACATTTTCAAAGTTTTACAAGGTTGACGTTAGGGCCTCAGCTGATGCTGTTGTTGGCCCTAAGGTTTTGCAGGCTGCAGTGGTTTAAACTGCCTGCTGTTACCTTTACTTGTTGGGGATCCCACCCTATTTTATGGACACTGCTATTGGATGTCCCAAGTGTAAGTAATCTATCTGGAGCAGGGCGTACTGTATACTTAGAATAATACAATTCTGTGAAATACTCACCTGTAGAATTGGTATTATAATTATACAGTACGTCCTGCTCCACCCCACCCTGTTGCATTATTCTGGATCCCCTGTATGGTGATTATCGTCATTGTTATAGTTACCAGTTTTGTTTTGGGTGGTTAAATTCTCCCGGTTTCTTGTTCACTGCTTTTCAATACTGGGGATTTGTGGTAGGTCCCCGGGTATTTGAGGGGCCGGGAGAAGCCTGTTTTGCATGTCTCTGCAGTGCAGCGATTACTTACACTTGGGAGGATAACCCAAGTGTAAGTAATCTGTGGAGCAGGATGTACTGTATACTTATAATACCAATTCTACAGGTGAGTATTTCACAGAATTGTATTTTTGTTTGCTTGGTTCCGGCTTCTGCGTGACGGGCTTCTACCTACTGCGGTCTGTGAGTGCCCTCGCGGGCGGCTTTATTACAGCTTTTAACTATTGTATTCTTACGGCTCCCTTTGTGTCTTTCAGACGGGCGAACCCCTTTGGTTTCTCCCGGCCCTCTATTAGTTAACTTGTGAGGCCTAGTGTTAATTACTCCCACTTCCCATGGGGGATTATTGGGGCATCCCGGGTTGCTGTATAGCGTTAATCCCTATCGGCCTATTGTGCCGCTATAATGACCATATGGAGACATCTCAGGATAATGTGACCAGGGTTCCTTCGGGACAGGCCTGGCTGTGTGTAGCTTGTGGGGAGTCCCATGTTGACGCTGACAAGGCACGGGTCTGTGTACCCTGTGCCAAACAGGTGCTTGAACTGCAATCCGGCCTTCCAGTGGCTGCGATTCGCTTCGCCTCACCTACTCCACCCCCCCCCCCCCCCCCCCCCCGCCCCCAAGCTTAAATCTCACTCCCATGGAGTTGCATACAAGTGGGGATTCTCAGCCTGATGTGTCTTCCAGACTGGCTAGTGTTGAGAAGTTTCTTGCTAATACCTTGGCGCGTAAGGCCTCTGCAAAGAAGCGGCACTTAACGCCTGATGTCACTCCTTTCCCTATGGAAGCTGATGAGTGTTTGCAACTATCTGGCTATACCCCCTTGGAGGAAGGGGGTCTATTCTCAGACTCGGGGTCATCTGATGAGAGGCCCAGGGGTCATGACTATTCTGGCTCTGACCCCTGGGCCCCGAAAGATACTGATAAGACTGTTGGCTCAGATTTTTGAGGTTTTTCTCTCCCCCCTGTTGCGGCCCCCAGGCAAAGGAATGGGAGCGTCCCAGTAGACTTCCCGGAGTTGGGATAGGAAGTATCCCTTTCATGCTGATGTGGTGAAGTGTTGGTCATCCCCTCCTGAAGTGGACGCCCCGGTCCTAGGGTTATCTAACACCTCTGTCATGCACTCCCCTGACTCTACTACCCTGCTGAGGACCGGCGCATTGACCAGCTGGCGTCCATGCCTTTGCATTAGGACCCTGCTCAGAAGTATCCTTGATGGTGCCCCTGATTATTCGTCTTGTGAGGAGTTTAATGCACTCTCTAGTAGTGATGTTTTTGTGAATTTTGTCCTCACTGCCTTGGATGACACCATTGGAATGTGTGGCAGAACCTCTGCCCTTGTGGTGGCTATACGCCGCTGGGTTTGGCTGCACCAGTGGGCTGCTGACAACGCTGCCAAGAATCAAAGGACTAGGCCTGTTTGGGGACCACCTGGACCTATTTGCTAAGGAAGGCAGGTTACCCCAGCGCAGGCGGCAGTCTTGGCCCTTTCGGGGTCAGGGCTCCTTTTCCTCCCCCCTACTGTGGTGCTAGACAAGGGAGGGGGGTTTCCTTTACTGGGGCCCGGGGAGATTCTGGGGTAGGGGCAGAGGACGTGGACGTCCTGGCTCCTCCTGGGGCTCCAAGTCCTCTCCCAAGCCCCCTCAGGCATGATGGGGCGCCCTCACCCATCCGGGTGGGGGGACGGCTTCAGAACTTTGCTCACGTCTGGAGGCTTCAAGTCTCAGACCGGTGGATTCAGGAGGTAGTGCCCTCCGGTTACAAGTTGGAGTTTGCTGCCTGTCCCCCTCCAAGATTCATCAGAACCCGGATTCCTCAGGATCTAGTGCAGGCAGTGCAAAGCCTCTTGGAGCTGGGGGTCATCTGCAAGGGCTTCTAATCCAACCTCTTCACAGTGCCCAAAAAAGATGGGTCAGTCGGGCCCATCCTGGACTTGAAGATCCTCAACAAATTTGTCAGGTGCAGGCGCTTTCGCATGGAAACTCTGCGCTCTGCCATCAGTTTCCTGCGCCCAGGGGATTTAATGACCTCTGTGAATATCAAAGATGCTTACCTTCATATTCCTGTATTTCCAGGTCATCAAAGGTTCCTCAGGTTCGCTCTGGAGGATCAACACTACCAATTTGTGGCATTGCCCTTTGGTCTCCAGCTCCCAGGGTGTTCACCAAGGTGCTGGCGGGAGTGATGTCTCTGCTCAGGTTTCAGGGCATCCACATGCTGCCTTATCTGGATGACATTCTTATCACCTCCCAGTCTCTGCATCAGGCAGAATTGGATACTCAGCTGGTGGTGTCCACCCTGGAGTCATTTGGATGGGTGATCGACCACCCCAAGTCTCCCCCCTCCTTGGTGACTTAATTCCTGGGAATGAATCTGGATACAGTTCAGGCAAGGATTTTTCTTCCTCAGAAAGCAGAAGGTGGACAGTCTGATTGCGCAGTTCCTGCTATCTTGTCGTAATCTCTCCATCAGGCAGGGAATGCAGCTGGTGGGCCTGAAGGTGGCGTGCTTCGAGGTGGTCCCTTATGCTCAGTTCCACTTGAGGCCTCTGCAACTCCCTCTTGTCAGTATGGGACAAGGGCCCAGCGTCCCTGGACAGGGTCTTTGCGCTTTCCCCCCTGGTCAGGCGGTCCCTTTCGTGGTGGCTGGACTCCAGGAACCTGTTGGGGTGCAGATCCTTTCTGACCCCCTCCTGGGAGACGGTCACCACAGATCCCAGTCTGTCAGGTTGGGGGGGGGGGGTTTCTGGAAGTCCCTGCGGTTCCAGGGGAGGTGGGGCCCTCAGGAGGCCCACACACCTATCAACCTCTTGGAGCTGCGGGCAATCAGGTTAGTTCTGGCTCAGTTGACTCCTCACCTTCGGGGCCTGCCTGTTCAGGTGCGCTCGGACAACCAGACGGCAGTTGCCTACATCAATCATCAGGGAGGGACCCGGAGCAAGAGGGCCCCCCAGGAAGTGTCTCTAATCCTGCCCTGGGCGGAGGTCAATGTTCCCTGCATATCAGCTGTGTACATCCTGGGGATGGAAAATCTGCTGACAGACTCTCTGAGCAGGGGGACCTCTCGCCAGGGAGAATGGTCCCTATGCAGCAGGGTGTTCCAATCTCTGTCACCGTTGGGCCAACCAGATGTGGATCTGTTTGCGTCCTGTCACAATCACAAGCTCCCGGCCTTTGTCTCCCTGTCCCAGGATCCTCTGGCCTTGACCACGGATGCTCTAGCAATGTCATGGCAGGACTTTCAGTTCCTGTATGTCTTTCCTCCATTCCCCCTGCTGGGCAGGGTTCTGCGCAAGATTGCTCTGGAAGGGGTGCCAGCAATTCTGGTGGCCCCCAGGTGGCCAAGAAGAGTGTGTGCTTCGCAGACGTGGTGCAGCTGGCAGTAGATCAGTACGTTCTGCCCAGGGTGCCAGATCTGCTCACTCAGGGCCCCTTACGCCATCCCAATTTACAAACTCTGGCTTTGACGGCCTGGCTGCTGAAACCTCCATCTTGATGGAGAAGGGGCTGTCTTCCTCGGTTGTTGATACCATGATAAAGGCTAGGAAGAAGTCTTCTTCTTTCATTTATTACAGGGTTTGGCGTGCCTACATTGACGTGAGTCTAGGTCTCTTCCCTGTCTATTCCCAGGATTCTGGAGTTCCTGCAGCATGGGTTGGAGATGGGGCTCCAACTCAGTACTCTGAAGGGGTCAGGTTTCTGCCCTTGCTGTTTTCTTCCAGAAGTCCTTTGCTCAGCATTCTCTGATCAGGACTTTTTTTCTGGGGGGTTACTCATGTGCATCCCCCACGTAAGCCTATGGTGCCTGATTGGGATTTGAACTTGGTTTTGTCAGCCTTGCAGGATGCTGCCCTGGCCATTCTTACTCTCAAAGTTGTCTTTCTGGTGGCTATCACCTCTGTTAGGCGTGTCTGAGTTGGCGGTGCTTTCCATTCAGCCCCCCTACTATGAGAGACACCAGGACAAGGTGGTGTTCCGCTTTAAGCCGGATGTTCTGCCTAAGGTAGTGTCTGCCTTTCATTTGAATCAGGACATTGTTCTTCCTTCATTGTGCCCTAATCCTAATAATGCTAAGGAGAGGGTTTTGCATTCTTTGGATGTGGTTAGGTGTCTGAAGTACTATCTGGCTACTGCACCTTTCAGAAAAACTGTTGCTCTTTTTGTGGTCCCTTCTGGTCCTAGGAAGGGTTTGGCTCCTGCCAAGTCTGCTATCAGCAAATGGATCCGTCAGGCTGTGATTCAGGCCTACTCTGCTAAGGGGAAGAATCCTCCCTTCCGCCTTACTGCTCATTCTACGTGTGCTATTGGTGCCTCTTGGGCTTTTCAGCACCAGGCTTCTGTTGAACAAGTTTGCACGGCTGCTACTTGGTCTTCTGTTCATACCTTTTCAAAGTTTTACAAGGTTGATGTTAGGGCCTCAGCTGTTTTTGGCCGCGAGGTTTTGCAGGCGGCAGTGGTTTAAACGGTCTGCTGTTACCTTTGGGGATCCCACCCTACTTTATGGACACTGCTATTGGATGTCCCAAGTGTAAATAATCTATCTGGAGCAGGACGTACTGTATACTAAGAATAATACAATTCTGTGATTACTCACCTGTAGAATTGGTATTATGAGTATACAGTACGTCCTGCTCCACCCCACCCTTGGTTTTGCATTTGTCTTGGATCCTCTGTATGGTGATTATCATTGTTGTTATAGTTACTAGTTTGGGTTGTTTTAATTCTCCCGGCTTCTCGTTAACTGCTTTTCAATGCTGGGGATTGTGGGAGGTCCCTGAGTATTTGAGGGGCTGGGAGGAGCCTATTTTCGATGTCTCTGCAGTCCAGCGCCATCTGGCTGAGTAGTACCCAAATGTAAGTATTCTATCTGGAGCAGGACGTACTGTATACTCATAATACCAATTCTACAGGTGCGTAACCACAGAATTGTATTTTTTAATCACTTGCTCTGGACCTGCGTCAGCAGAGACTGTTTTAGGCCAACAGGACTGTCAACTGAATTTGAGTCCCCAAAAATAAGACCAACGGTCACTTTTTTAAATCTTTTTCTGTGTCTTTCACGTGTGTGTGTGTGTGTGTGTTGGTGCTGACTGGGGTTGATTGTGGTCTCCTTCGCTCTTTACCTTCTTTACTTAGCCTGGGGAGCTTCTCTCCCTCAGGCTGTGTTAGGTGGGGGGCCGGCGGGACCAGGCCATGGGCACGGCCGCGGTAGCACCGCCCCCTCGTTTGGCGCGATTATGCGGGCCAGCCCAGGGCTGGGATCCGCGTTGCTGGGAGGGGGCGTGGCCTGACGAGCGCGCGTTCGGCGCTGGCCCGCCCCCCTTCTTCTTCTCCTCTGCTCGTGTGTCTCTCTGGGGGCCATCTTGTGTGATTGCTCTGGCTGCTGCTCTGATTAACTCCTTGGTCGGTAAGCGCCTCTGCGGACACTTCCTTAGCTTCTGCGGGGGCCCTCCTTGAGCGGGGGGCCTCCTTTTCATGCTTTTGTGCTTTCATATGGATATATAGCTATTTTTAATTATAGAATATTCTGAGCATATGGTTGTATTGTGTATCAATATTAATATATTGGTATTTTTAAGTTATTTCTTCAGTGTGAATGTATTATTGCTTGTGTGTTTCAGATTGCTTTGTGTATGGGCTTTTTAAGGGGTTCCTCCTGGTCCTGGGGTCCCTAGGCTTAGATTGCTCACCTCAAATCCTCCCACTGGGGCAAGGGGCATCCCGGGTTGCTTTTTGCTTAAATTCCCTGTGGTCTTGCGACTGACCACAAGAATCACCATATGGAGGCTCCGCAGGATACCGAGCTCGGGCTCCCTCTGGGACAATCCCAGCCTTGTGTGGGTTGTGGGGCATCCCTTACGGGTGAGAATGTGCTTATTTGTATACCATGTGCACAAAAGGCCATATTGCGGCAGTCGGGTGCCCAGCCTTCTGGGTCGGCGCCCCCTGCTTCATCGCCTTCCCCTCCCCGCCTTATCCGTACCCCAAGTGACATTGGTGCCAGCGGGGAGTCGCATTCCGATGTTTGTGCTAGGTTGGCCAGCATCGAGAACTTTATGTTTAGCGCGGTGGGCAAGAAGGCCCAGGCTAAAAAGAGACATTTGTCGTCGGTTCAGGCGACTTGGGATATTGATGATGATGATGATGATGATGATTCATTTGATATGTCGGATTATTCCCCGTTAGAGGAGGGGGAATTGTATGAGTCAGAGGCTGACTATGTGCGGTTTGGCGAGGCTGATGGGCAGGCGCTGGGGGATGCTGGTGACACGGCCACGGTTTTGTCACATCTCTTGGAGGTTTTGGATATTGAGCCGCCTGAGGCGCCCCCTCTCAAGAGGGGGAATTTTTTGGGGCCCACAAGCCTCGTTTGGAGTTCCCTACCCAGGGTCATTTTGATTCACTGATCCTTAGGGAATGGGAGAAACCTAGTCGGCTTCCGGGTGTTCCTCAGGGATGGGATAAGGTATCCTTTCTCGGTGGAAGCGGTTAAGCGCTGGGCTTCTCCCGAGGTCGCCAGTTTTGGGGTTGACCAACTCCTCCGTGCTTCACACCCCAGACGCCACTTCCCTAAAGGATGGTGAGGATAGGCGTCAGATGGCATGCCATGCCTTTGCCAATGTTGGCTCGGCCTTGCGGCCTGTTTGTGCATCTGCGCTAGTATCGGTGGCTGCTAGGTCTCTTATTAGGGACTAGTTAAATGACGCTCACCTTGATCTGGCCAGCGCTGAGTTCACTACGCTTAAAAGATTTGAATTTTTCATGGATTTTGTCTTGGCTGCTATGGAAGACACTATTATGTGCAGTAGGACTTCAGCCTTATTGGTAGCCATGCGCCGATCGGTATGGCTCAGTCAGTGGACGGCGGACTTTGTGTCCAAGAAATAGCTCACAGCTCTTCCCTTCTTGGGAACGCGGCTGTTTAGAGATAAGTTGGATACTGTGGCAAAGGGAGGTAAGTTACCTCATCGGAAGAAACAGCGCCGTCCCTTTCGGGGGGCAGGCTCTATCAATCCTTCCTTTCGAGGTGCCAGAGCTGGCAGAGGTTTTGCCTTCTCGGGTGTCGGAGGCTCTTCCTGGAACAGGGGCAGAGGTTGTGCCATTCCCGCTTCTGCCTAGGGTTCCAAGCCCAAGCCTGCGGGTAAACCAGCTCAGCAATGAAGGGGCGCCCTCACCCGCATGGGTGGGGGGACGGCTGCGGCTCTTCTTCCAGGTCTGGGCCCGGGAGGTCACAGACAATTGGATCTTGGAAGTGGTCTCCTCCGGGTACAAACTGGAGTTCGAGTACTGGCCTCCTCCAAGATTTTTAAGGTCTCGGGTGCCCTTGGACCCTCAGGCTGCACAGGGGCTCCTGTTAGCAGTGAAAAACCTTCTAGACATGGGAGTTGTATGCCCGGTGCCTCCATCGGAGAGAGGCAGGGGTTTCTACTCCAATCTTTTCACGGTCCCCAAAAAAGAAGGTTCTGTAAGACCCATTCTGGATCTTAAGGTCCTGAACAGATTCATCAGAACCAAGAAGTTCCGCATGGAGACTCTGTGCTCAGCCATCAATTCCCTTCCTCAAGGGGATTTCATGACATCCATAGACATCAAGGATGCATATTTGCATGTTCCAATTTTTCCAGCGCATCAGATTCCTCAGGTTCGAGGTGGACTATCAACATTTTCAGTTTGTAGCCCCTCCCTTCGGGTTGACCTCGGCGCCGAGGGTCTTCACCAAGGTTCTGGCGGGCATAATGGCCCTATTCAGAGCTCAGGGAATTCACATTGTGCCGTATCTGGACGACCTATTGATTTCAGCTTCTTCCTTCCGTCAGGCGGAGCTGGACACCCACCAGGTGGTGTCGACCCTGGAGAGGTTCGGGTGGGTGATCAACCGCCCCAAGTCCTCTCTCTCGCCATCACAGGTGATTTCATTCCTGGGCATGAATCTGGATACCATTCAGGCCAGAGTGTTTCTACCCCAGACCAAGGTGCAGGGGATTCAGGTTCTGATCCGCCTTCTTCTGGCCAATCCTTGCCCCTCTATCCGACAGGGGATGAAACTGGTGGGATTCATGGTGGCCTCCTTCGAGGCGGTCCCGTTTGCGCAGTTTCAAATGAGATCTCTTCAACTTCATCTATTGACGCATTGGGACAGGTGTCCGCTGTCATTGGATCCACCGCTCAGGATGTCTCCCAGGGTTTGGCAGTCCCTTCGGTGGCGGCTGGAGTCGAGCAACCTGTTGAGGGGCAGATCCTTTCTGGTTCCTCACTGGGAGACGGTTACCACAGATGCCAGCATGTTGGGCTGGGGAGGTTTCTGGAAAAGTCATCAGTTCAGCGGGGCTCACAACCCCATCAATGTCTTAGAGCTCAGAGCCATCCGGCTTGTCCTGTCAATGCTGACGTCGCACGTACAGATTCTTCCGGTTCAGATTCGATCAGACAATCGGACGGCGGTAGCCTACATCAATCACCAAGGAGTGCCCTCAGGGAAGTCTCTCTGATCCTGCATTGGGCGGAGAGCAATGTTCCTTGCATTTCGGCAATCTACATTCCGGGAGTGGAGAACACTGAGGCGGACTCCCTGAGCAGGGGGTCCTCTCGCCAAGGAGAGTGGTCTCTCAACCCTGGGGTTTTACGGTCTCTGTCGCAAATGGGGGACTCCGGGGATGGATCTCTTTGCCTCACGGCACAATCACAAACTCCCGGCCTTTGTGTCTTTATCTCAGGATCCTCTAGCTCTGACAGTGGATGCCTTGTCCCTTGCTTGGAAGGATCTGGGGTTTCTGTACCTGTTTCCTCCCTTCTCCATGCTGGGCAAGGTAGTTTGCAAACTGGCTCTGGAAGGGGCACCAGCATTTCTGGTGGCTCCAAGGTGGCCAAGAAGGGTTTGGTACACAGACGTAAGGCTGGCGGTGGATTAGTACCAGCTTCCCATGTTTCCAGATCTGTTATCTCAGGGTCAACTACTTTATCCCAATTTACCAACGCTGGCTTTGACGGCTTGGCTGCTGAAACCTTCATTCTGAAGGAGGAAGGTTTGTCTGAGGCTGTTGTTCAGACCTTGATTAGAGCTAGGAAGCGGTCCTTTTCTGGCATTTACTATAGGACTTGGCGGTCCTATATTGACTGGTGTGAGGCTAGGGCCTTGCCTTGCAGGGTGTTTTCGATCCCTAGGATTTTGGAGTTTCTTCAGCACGGTTTGGATCTTGGGTTCCAGCTTAGTACCTTGAAAGGGCAGGTCTCTGCTCTGTCTGTTTTCTTCCAAAGATCTTTTGCCTTACACCCGCTGGTTAAGACTTTTTTCCAGGGGGTCACTCATGTTTGACCCCCTCGGAAGGCTATGGTTCCTGTTTGGGATTTGAATTTGGTTCTTTCGGCTCTCCAGGGTCCTCCTTTTGAGCCGTTGCAGGATATTGCTCTCTGTTTTCACTCAAAAGGTTGCCTTCTTGGTGGCTATTACCTCTGTTCGGCGTGTCTGAGTTGGCGGCTCTGTCGATTCAGGCCCCTTACTTTGAAAGACACCAGGACAAGGTGGTCTTTCGCTTTAAGCCAGATTTCCTTCCTAAGGTGGTTTCTGCTTTCCATCTCAATCAGGATATTGTTCTCCCTTCCTTGTGTCCTAAGCCTAGCGATTACAAGGAGAGGGTTTTGCACAATTTGGATGTGGTTCGCTGTTAAGTACTATTTGGTGACTACTGCTTCTTCCTTCTGCAAGACAGATGCCTTTTTCGTGGTGCCCTGCGGGCCCAGGAAAGGTTTGGCACCCGCCAAGTCTACCATTAGCAAATGGATTCGTCAGGCCATTGTTGGGGCCTATTCTGCTAAGGGGAAGACTCCCCCTTTTAGGGTCACTGCGCATTCTACTTGTGCTGTTGGTGCGTCCTGGGCTTTTCAGCACCAGGCTTCTGTTGAACAAGTTTGTAAGGCTGCTACTTGGTCTTCCGTTCATACTTTTTCCAAGTTTTACAAGGTTGATGTGCGGGCTTCAGCGGATGCTGTTTTTGGCCGCAAGGTTCTGCAAGCTGCAGTGGTTAAGTTGGTGCATTCTTTACTGTTTATGGTTCCCACCCATGACGGACACTGCTATTGGATGTCCCAAATGTCATGAAGAGTTGAAGCGGAGTGTATTGGAATAATACCGTTTTGTGAGTACTCGCCTTTAAAACGGATATTATGAATGTGACATACACTCCGCTTCACCCCACCCTTTTGGTATTTTGGATCCTTTATATGGTGAACCATTGTTTCTTGGTTGTTAGTATTGTTATATTTGGTTCTTCCTGGTCCCCTTACTGCTATCTTACACTGGGAAATTGGTGGGAGGTCCCAGGTATTTTTGGACTGGGAGGAGCTCCTTTTTTTGCATTCATCTCTGCAGAGGTTCGCCCTCTACTGGAGAATAACCCAAATGTCATGAAGAGTTGAAGCGGAGTGTATGTCACACTCATAATATCAGTTTTAAAGGGGAGTACTCGCAAAACGGTATTTTTCTAATGAGGCAAGAATTTTCAAGTTCACCTACAAAAGCCAACCCATCATGGAGGAGCCATAACATTGTTACAGGTATAAATGATGCAAAGGACCAGCACTCCAGTGTAAAGGATATATTGTATTAAATGCATACAATCCAATAATGCCAAGCTGTATAAAGAATCCAACCAAGGTAGTCCCTAAGATGACAATCACCAGTCTATAAGTGCCAACGTTTCGGGGGCTGACTGATCCCCCTTCCTCAGGGCAGACTGACAACGGTTCTCAGAATAGTCCAAATACACTTGCTTAAATTTTTCACGCTTATAGCGTTTAAGCCTCTCAGTAGAATTGGTGATCTGTCTGTAAACTTTTAAGGTCCACCTCAGTGGTTGATGTGTCCGACTTCTCTTGGACCCCAAGTTCCAATGTATGGATTTCTCTGTTTAGTACGCCCAATTGTGCTCTGACTTCTATAACAATATCATGTAATTAAGTGAGTTTTTGTTTGAGACTTCACACCAACGTTTGCAAAATACGGTAGGTTGGTTTCTAATCCTGAAGCTCCGTGGGATTTTTTTAAATCCGGTAGTATTTGGATAAGGTCTGTCAATGGAGCTCTAAATCCATGCGTTTTCTCCTCAATGATTTAATTCCTTCAGTAGATCAGTAGAGGTATCTATACCAAAATCTGCTGCGGGATCAGAGGGAAAGAGGATAGTCTCTATTTCTTCCTGATTAAAAGTGCTTGTTTTCGCATGGTTCTCTGGATTGCCATCGATGTCACAAAAAATCTCCATTAAAGTTCATTTGATATGCAGGTAATAAAGAGGTATGTATAATATTCTAAGTATACAGCAAGTCCTGTTCCAGAATATTCCTTACACTTGGTAATACATCCACAAGATGGCGCTGGACTGCAGAAAACAGCTTGTGGCTCCTCCCGGCCCTATATGTCAGGGACCTCCCACAAATTCCCCAGTTCTTTTCTGCAGTCCGCGCTGAGAAGATAGAAGATGGCTTTCTATGTGGCGCAGGTGAGCGGGGCTTATATGCCTACGGCCCTGCAGGACTATTCCCACCCGTTTCGTACCATACATTGCCTCCCAGCCTCGGCTGACAAGGTTCGGGTGAAGGTAGGTTTTTAAGCACCAGGGTAGGTGCTGAGGAGCTACGCTCCTACCGCAGTCCCTGCTCTAACGGGGTAGTTGGTTTAGGCTGATGGTGGGCCTTTTTGGGATGCCTTCAGTTGTAAGCCTGTGTTTTATTTTACTGTATAACGCCGCTGCGCGCTTGTACTGCGCTTCGGACGGCGGCGTCATTCACCTCAGAGCTGCCGGCTCGCTATTGGCCGGCAGGATCACGTGGGCGATGATGATTTTGATGTCACATCTCCACGGAGCCTGCCCCTCGGTCTGCGTGGGCTGCCTAGCTCCTGCGGTCCGTGAGTAACCCTGGTGGGGTACAATTTTTCTGTTTTTTTTTTTTTTTTTTTTTTTTTTCTTTGGCTGTATGCTCATGGGTATGCTTGTTATGTCTTTCAGGCGGGTTAAAACTTCAGCACTGTGGTTTCTCCCGCCATCTCCCCTCATTCTCCCACTTCCCTAGCGGGTTATTGGGGCATCCCGGGTAGCTCTTTAGCGTTAACCCTTACTGGCCTACTGTGCCATTCAAATCACCATATGGAGGCTTCTGGGGATAATGGGCCTGGGGTTCCCTCGGGACAAGCGTGTGGGGTATCCCCGATCGGTGATGTCGGGGTATGTGTATCCTGTACCCAGCAGGTACTTGCACTGACTGCAGTCTGGGTAACCTGTTGCTGGACCTGCGCCCCCTCTGGCTTCGCCTACACCCCACGCTTACATCTGACCCCCAGTGAGGTGCATACCAGTGGGGAGTCTCAACCTGATTTGGCTGCACGGGTGGCCAGCATTGAGACACATTGCTGGGTCTGTCCCTCGTAAGGCTTCTGCTAAGAAGTGACATTTATCACCCGCTGTTTCTCTCTTCCCCATGGAGGATGAGGAAATTTGACATTACCGGTTATGCTCCCCTGGAAGAGGGGGAATTCTCTGAGAATCATCTGAGGAACGGCCTAAGATTTATGGTGGTACCGGGTCTCCCTTTGGGGGAAGACCCATGGTCCTCAGATGACACAGGCTTTTGGCTCATATTTTTGAAGTGCTCTGTATCTCCCCTCCTGCTGTGGCTCCGCAGGAGCAGGGTGAGCTTTTTCATACGGTTAAACCACGCTTGGAGTTTCCTGAGCAGTCTCACTTTAATAATCTGGTGCTCAAAGAATGGTAACAGCCTAGCAAGCTCCCTGGGGTGCCCAAGAGTTGGGACAAGCTGAGGCTGAGGTTAAGCGTTGGTCATGTCCTCCCGAGGTTGACGTGTCCGTTCTGGGGCTATCCAATACATCTGTCATGCATTCCCCTGACACTACTACCCTGAGGGATGGTGAGGACCGGCGCATGGACCAGCTGGCTTGCCATGCTTTTGCCTGTGGTGGGGATCGCGCTACGCCTAGTTTGTGCCTCGGCCATTACAGCTATTACTATTAAAGGGCTGCTTAAGAGCCTCTTAGATGGGGCCTCTAATGATGCGGGAGGAGATGAGTATAGATCTCTCCTGCTTTGCTATGAATTTGTTGCATATGTTCTGTCTGCCATGGATGATGCCATTAGAGTGTGGGAGGACATCTGTCCTGTTGGTGGATATACGCTGCTCTGTTTGGCTGCGTCAGTGGGTAGCTGATAATAGAAACATAGAAACATAGAAGGTTGACGGTAGAAGGAGACCATACAGTCCATCTAGTCTGCCCTTATGTGTATACTGTATGTTCTCTTTATCTTAGGATAGATGTGTGCTTATCCCAGGCATGTTTAAATTCAGTGACTGTTGATTTTTTTAACTACCTCTGCTAGAAGTTTGTTCCAAGCATCTACTACTCTGCAATAACAGAGACTTGGTTCAAGGATCACAATGACTGGGAGATAGCCATACCTGGTTACACATTGTACAGAAAAGACAGATTGGATAGAAAGGGCGGTGGAGTAGCCATTTATGTCAAGACTACCCTTCAATCAACAATAATTCAGCACACACATAATGAACTAGAAACTCTCTGGGTTACCGTGCAGACTAAGGAGGGAGCTGTGGTCAGAATTGGTGTGATATATAGGCCCCCTGGACAATCTGAGGATCTAGATAACCTGTTAATAGATGAAATCAGTGGAATGGCAGAGAAGGGGGACATTGTCATTACAGGTGACTTCAACATGCATGATGTGGACTGGAATATCCCAAGTGCATCGACATGCAAGAGCAGGACTATATTAGAGGCACTTAATGGAGTGTCTCTAAAACAACTTGTGACATTGCCAACTAGAGGAGATGACATTCTGGACTTAGTTCTGACCAATGGGGATCTGGTGTCCGAGGTCAAGAAAATTTGGGTTCCAGTGACCATCAATGCTTATGGTTCAGAATAAAAACAGACGTGCAATCACACACCAGAACCAAAGTGCTAGACTTTAGGAAGACAAACTTTAAGGAAATGGCAGAGTATGTAGAAAGAAAATTAGGTGAGTGGAACAGAGTAGCAGAAGTGAGTGCCCAGTGGTCACTATTAAAAATGGCCATCTTAAAGGCAACTAAGCAATATGTGAAACAAACTAGCAAGAATAAAAGGAAGAAGAAACCATTATGGTTTACTAGGGAAGTCAGCACCATCATAAAAGATAAGTCTGCCTATAAGAAGTATAAATTTAGTATAATAAAGTATAATGCTGCTAAGGCTCTCACTGGATTTCCCTTTTAGGGGCTGCGCCTCTTTGAACGCTTGGACTTGTTTGCCAGGGGCGGCAGGTTACCTCAATGTAGGAGGCCATCCTGGTCCTTTAGGGGGACAGGTTCCTTTCTCCCTTCCTTTCGTGGTTCCAGAATTGGTCGTGGAGTATCCCTTCCTGGGGCTCGCGGAGACTATTGGGGCAGGGGCAGAGGACGTGGCCGTCCCGGTCCGTCCTGGGGTCCCAAGCCGAAGCCCTCCCCCCAACCCCCTCAGGCATGAAGGGGCACCCTCACCCATCCGGGTGGGGGGACGGCTTCGGCTCTTTGCTCACGTCTGGAGGCTCCGCGTCTCAGACCGGTGGATTCAGGAGGTAGTGTCCTCTGGTTACAAGATAGTTTGCAGCCTGGCCACCCCCCAAGATTCATCAAATCCCGGATGGCTCAAAACCCCTTGTCAGCTCAGGGTCTGTGCCTTGCTGCCCAAATTCTTCTAGAGTTGGGGGGTCATCTGCCAGGTGTCTTTGAGGGAAAGGGGCAGAGGCTACTATTCCGATCTTTTCACTGTTCCCAAAAAAGACGGGTCCATCAGACCCATCCTGGATTAAAAGCGCCTCAACAAATTTGTCAGATTCAAACGCTTTCGCATGGAGGCTGTGCTCAGCTGTCACTTCACTGTGCCCGGGCGACTTCATGACCTCTGAAGACATCAAGGACGCTTACCTTCATGTACCAATCTTTCCAGGTCATCGGAGATTCCTCAGGTTCGCTCTGGAGGATCAGCACTACCAATTTGGGGCCTTGCCTTTCGGTATCACCTCGGCTCCCAGGGTATTCAACAAGGTGCTGGCGGGCATAATGGCTCTGCTGTGATCTCAGGGCATTCGCATCCTTCCTTAGACGACATTCTCATCACGTCTCAGTCCTTCCAACAGGCCGAGCTGGATACCCAGCTGGTGGTTTCCACACTGGAGTCCTTCGGCTGGGTGATCAACCACCCCAAGTCTTTCCTGTCACCGTCAATGGTGAGGTCCTTTCTGGGCATGACTCTGGATACATCTCGGGTCAAGATTTTTCTCCCTCAACAGAAGGTGGCGAGTCTTCAAGCCCAAGCCAGGCTTCTTATGTCTTTCCCTCATCCCTCTATCCATCAGGGGATGCAGCTGGTGGGTCTGATGGTGTCTTGCTTCGAGGCGGTTCCATACGCTCAGTTTCACATGAGACCTTCAACTTCACCTGTCGGTATGGGATCGGGAACCTCGGTTCCTGGATCAGGTTTTGGTTCTGTCCCCTCTGGCCAGATGGTCTCTCTCGTGGTGGCTGGACTCGAGGAACCTGTTGGTGGGCAGATCCTTTCTGGCCCCGTGCTGGGAGACGGTCACCACAGATGCCAGTCTGATGGTTGGGGGGGTTTCTGGAAATCCCTGAAATTCCAGGGTCAGTGGGCCCCTCAGGAGGCCCACACCCCTATCAACATTCTGGAATTGAGGGCGATAAGGTTGGTTCTTGTCCAATTGACTCCACACCTTCGGTGTCGGGCGGTTCAGGTACGCTTGGACAACCAGACAGTGATTGCTTGCATCAATCAGGGAGGGACCCGGAGCAAGAGGGCCCTCAAGGAAGTGTCCCTGATACTGTCTTGGGTGGAGGAGAATGTTCCCTGCATCTCAGCTGTATACATCCCGGGGGTGGAGAATCTGGAGGCAGACTCCCTCAGCAGGGGGACTTCTTGTCTGGTAGAATGGTCCCTCAGCAGCAGGGTGTTTCGCTCCCTGTGCCACCGCTGGGGTCGGTCGGATGTGGATCTGTTTGCGTCCCATCACAAACACAAGCTTCCAGTCTTTGTCTCTGTCCCAGGACCCTCTGGCCTTTGCCATGGATGCACTAGCAATATCTTGGAAGAGCTTTCAGCTTCTCTGTGTTCCCTCCTTTTCCTCTGCTGGGCAGGGTGTTGCGCAAGATAGCCCAGGAGGGGGTTCCAGCCATTCTGGCGGCCCCCTGTTGGCCAAGAAGAGTGTGGTTTGCAGACATCGTGCAGTTGGCAGTAGATCAGTACATCCTGCCCAAGGATCCAGACCTGCTCACTCAGGGGCAGCTATGCCATCCCAATTTACAAACGCTGGCTTTAACGGCCTGGCTGCTGAAACCTCCATCTTGATGGAAAAGGGACTGCCTGCCTCTGTTAATACCATGTTTCGGGCTAGGAAGAAGTCCTAGTCATCCATCTACTATAGGGTCGCTTCCCTGTTGGGTGTGTTCGATCCCTAGGATTCTGAAATTTCTGCAACATGGTTTGGATTTGGGTCTTCAACTTAGTACCCTCAAAGATCATGTTTCTGCTTTGGCCATTTTCTTCCAAAGATCCTTTGCTCACCATCGTCAGGTTAAGAACTTCTTCCAGGGGGTTACTCATGTGCGTCCTCCTCGTAAGCCTATGTTACAAGTCTGGGATTTGAATCTGGTCTTATCTGCCTTGCAGGGGTCTCCCTTTGAGCCTGTGTGTGAGGCCCCTTTGTCCATTTGACGCTTAAGGTAGTCTTTTTGGTGGCTATCACTTCTGTTAGGCGTGTTTCTGAGTTGGCGGCACTTTCCGTCAAACCCCCTTACTTTGAGAGACACCAGGACAAGGTGGTGTTTCGTTTTTAGCCAGATTTTCTCCCTAAGGTGGTGTCTGCTTTTCATCTTAAACAGGACATTGTTTTGCCTTCTCTGTGCCCTAATCCTAGTAACCCTAAGGAGAGGGGTTTGCACTCTCTGGATGTGGTCAGGACTCTGAAGTTCTATTTGGTGGCTACTGAATCCTTCAGGAAGACTGATGCTTTTTGTGCTCCCGTCTGGGCCTAAGAAGAGTTTGGCTCCAGCTAAGTCCACTGTCAGCAAGTGGATCCGTCAGGCTGTGGTACAGGCCTATTCTGCTAAGGGGAAGGAGCCTCCCTTCTACTCGTGCTATTGGTGCCTCTTGGGCTTTTCAGCACCAGGCTTCTGTTGAACAAGTTTGTAAGGCCACAACTTGGTCTTCTGTTCATACTTTTTCTAAGTTTTACAAGGTTGATGTTAGGGCCTCAGCTGACGCTGCTTTTGGTTGCAAAGTTCTGCAGGTGGCAGTGGTTTAAACTGTCTGCTGTTACTTTTGGGGATCCCACCCTACCTTACGGACACTGCTATTGGATGTCCCATGTGTAAGGAATATTCTGGAACAGGACGTGCTGTATACTTTAATCACAGAATTGTATTCTCTCACCTGTAGAATTGGTATTATACGTATACAGCACGTCCTGTTCCATCCCACCCTTGTTATCATTATTCTTAGTTACCTCTGTATGGTGGTTGTTCATATGTTCATTTTTGAATTCTGGTTGTTCTCCCGGCTTCTTAACTGCTTGTCAATACTGGGGAATTTGTGGGAGGTCCCTGACTTATATAGGGCCGGGAGGAACCACAAGCTGTTTTCTGCAGTCCAGCGCCATCTTGTGGATGTATTACCAAGTGTAAGGAATATTCTGGAACAGGACGTGCTGTATACGTATAATACCAATTCTGCAGGTGAGTAATCACAGAATTGTATTTTTAGCTGTTTGAATAGTATTGGGTGCTTTAATTTTTGGGTTGCCATGTGTCCAGATTGTGACAAGTGGTTTTGGTTGCTGTTGAGTTACATCTTAGGGGTAATTCAGTTTGTCAAATTTTTTATGATTTTATACAATGGACTTTTAATTGAATAAGCATAAATACCTCCTGTCGGTTTCCTACATTTTTTTTTTTTCTCCTTTAAGCTAAGCTTAGAAAATTGCTCTTTGGCAATTGGTGACATAAGCCATTTCTAGAGAGCCTAACCCCAAATGTGACATTGCATGCTAGGGGTGTTAGAAAAAAACGAATATCGCAATATTTTTAGACAATCTAGTATAAATTCAAAATATGTTCGAATCAATCTTTTATAAACTATTAGTAACATTTACTCCCGACCACTAGTTGGCACCGGTCACTTATACACCCAAACCGAATAAAACTCCTGCCAAGCTTTTGGTTGCATGCTACTTAAACACCTTGGCAGTAATCCTTTCCGGAGGTGACAGGTTTGAGTGTATCGGGGGGGGGGGGGGGGGGGGGTTGTAAAGGGTTTTCCTAAATAAAAAAATAAAAAGGCAGAATCAAAGCCATATAAAAAGTCTGGCTGGATATTTCTTGATGCCAGGTGTATAAGTGACCCCCTCCTCCCGCCATCTTTTCGAAATATGATGCTAGGGTGTTAACTTTTTATTTATTTATTTTTTTTGAGGACCACTGATCTAGACTGACTCAGAATGTAACAAGCACTTGGCTGTATTTATATACATTATTTATGCCTGGTCATATTTCCCATTTATATTGTATAGAATGGGTGTTGTAGATACTTGCTAACTTTTAATGTTTGTCTTTATAAATAAGTGACCGGTCAAATGGAAAAAAAAAATGAAATCCCAGGCAAAATGTAGAATGTTTAATATCTCTTACCTCTAGAACAGAAGCAACTCTATTTTTTTTTTTCCTCGAATAGCTATAAGGATCAAAGAGGAAGAACCTGATCCTGAGGAGTGGCAGCTTACTGGTGATTCTACAGTCAACACCCATGATTTAACCCACCTGAGAGTCCAGCTAGTTGAAGATGAGCTTGACCAACCAAATCAAGAGGGGAAAAGGCTCAGAAGAGTAGCATGCACTTGTCCTAATTGTAAAGATGGAGCTGGAAGGTTTGTGTTTATATTTGGTGCCTTTTCTTTGAAAAAGATGTATTTGCTGGTCAAATTGACAGTTTTAAATGACAGGTACTTTTTTTTTTTTTTTCTACTTGGAAACTTCAGACCTACCAGTGTCTTCCTGACTGACATGATAAACATCTAATTGGCTGAGGCACGAAGTTGTCCCTGCTCTGTACACCAAACAATCCCCTGTGGTGTATGGTTGCTAACAAACATGTTCTTTTAAAACATTTGCAAACAAATAGAAAAGAAAAGCTAAGCTCGGCAACTTGAGGACATAATTTTGGCACCAGTAAAGACACCTTAAACATGCCACCCGAAACTCGCCATTTTTACATTTTAACTCTTAAATTTGTTTTAGGGGGACTAATCTCGGGAAGAAAAAGCAACACATCTGCCACATTCCAGGATGTGGTAAAGTATATGGCAAGACTTCGCACCTCAGAGCCCATCTCCGCTGGCATTCCGGAGAACGCCCGTTTGTCTGTACCTGGATGTTCTGTGGCAAGAGGTTCACTCGAAGTGATGAGCTGCAACGGCATCGGAGAACACATACTGGTAAACATCTGCCTCGATTTGTCAACATTGCGACTGTGATGCATTAGCTTGTAGTATTTTAATATGTAAAAAAAACAAATGCCTCTCAGAGGCACTTTTTAGTATCTTAAGTGGATCAGCGTTTTCTTTGTAACCCCCTCTGCCTCAAATACAAAATCAAAACGACGAGTGCAATAAAACCTGCAACCGTATTTTATACGGATTAATCTAAAAGCCAGCGAGTGTTCATGGTACTGACTTTGAGATTTCTGTAGGATTAACATGGTTTAAAAATGTTTTAAAGTGGACCAACACCCAGGATTTTGACTATCCTGGGTCTTGGTCCACTTCGGTGGGGCACCCCCGATCGGGGTGCCCCCTGTGTGAAACCCCCGATCACCCTAAAAACTCACCTCTCCCAGCGCCGACGGACAAGCGATTTGACAGCTGCTTGTCCGTGGCTCCGCCGCCTCGCGCCGGCCATTCACAGACGGCCGATGCGGGCGCGCGCACGCCTAGAGGGGCGCGAGGGAGGCGGCGGCCGGCCGCCGCCGAAGCTAAGGTAAGGGGGTTTGGGGGTTTTGGGGGGGTTTCACCCCGCGGGACATCCCGATCTCGGATGTCCCGCGGGGAGGGAGGTGATCGGCCCGGGAATCTTATAGATTCCCGGGCGGTTAACCCGAGGGTGATGGTCCACTTTAATGTTATCCTGGCCTCAGGTTGCTGCGCTCAAAAGGTGAATCAGAAGAGTGTAAAAAGAATATATAGATACCTATATGATACCTGTTGGTCAGTTGAATGTAAGCCAGTGGGGCTGGTTTGCTAATCTTGGAGAGGTTTGATAGGCAGTCTGAATAAACTTTGAGCTCTCTTCAGACTTGCTAGGTCCAGATGTTTAACATTGTATTTCAGAGCCATATGCATAGATGACCCTTGAGCTGCTTTGATTTTGAAACCTTAGTCTGAAAGGGTA
This sequence comes from Gastrophryne carolinensis, assembly GCA_027917425.1. Taxonomy (NCBI): domain Eukaryota; kingdom Metazoa; phylum Chordata; class Amphibia; order Anura; family Microhylidae; genus Gastrophryne; species Gastrophryne carolinensis. The sequence continues at coordinate 231,079,237 of CM051240.1, read as the reverse complement.
ATACATCTGTTTAAAGAGGAACCTTCCTGGAGTCTAAAAGAGAGATTTCATCATCCCTGAGACTGACTCAGCTATGCAAGGAATGAATGGCACACAAGCACTAATTGGCCTGCACCTCCTGTGAGCAATCTGAGAGCTTTAACTCGGTGGGGCATCGCAAATCAGAATGACCCACTGGAGTCTCAGTGCCCAGGAGAGTATGCGAGATGGTGGCCATATTTAAAACGGACCAAAACCCTTTTAGTTCCGGCTTTGGAATCTGTTTCCAAACTGGGATCGCCTCGTATACTTACTGATAAATGGCATGCGGGTCATGACTGCATCACTGGCTTAGACCAAAACAAAACTCTTGAAAACCCAAATACCGATCACTAGTTAAAATGGCTGATATAATTTCATGATCAGACTGCATTGAACACTAGAGATTATTTTAAAACCTACGACACACAAACTTAATGAACATGCTTTCCCATGGCTGATGCACCCACCCATGCCAGGCATTTGATTGGCTGGCACCCATAAGTTAGAGTGCCCCCCACTTTACCTGGTAAGCTATTCAATTTGTAAACTTAGCCTGTGCATGCACTATGGGATCGCTGGAGAGGTAAGAATACAAAGACCCAGTTCAATTGAAAAAAAAATAAATAAAAATTGCAGGAATTCCCAGGAGAAGGCTAGCAGATGGCCCTGAAGCCAGGGTCAGTTGTCCATGGTTCTAGTCCACTTTAAATCAATCTGCTGCCTCAGTTTATGTAGGCTCTTCCTCCTTACTGCATTCCTGGGTCTTGGGTCTTTCAGACTTTAGGTGTAATTCAAAAAAGCCGCAAATATTGAGGAGCCGCTGCACAAATGTAACAATTTGAGTCCAGACTTGGAACCCCGTTGATCAAAAGATGTTTTAACTCCCCTCCACAGGTGAGAAGAAGTTTGTGTGTCCAGAGTGTTCCAAACGATTCATGCGAAGCGATCACCTTGCCAAACACATTAAAACCCATTCAAACAAGAAAGGCATCCACCCCAGCAGCGCGGTCCTGGCGTCCATAGAAGCGAAGCCCGAAGAAACCTTGATTACCGCCGACGGTACAACCCTTATCCTTGCAAACATTCAGCAGGGATCTGTATCCGGGCTGGGGACTGTAAATACTGGCACCAGCAATCAAGATCTCCTCTCCAATTCCGAGATCCCCTTACAACTCGTCACAGTTTCCGGGAATGAGACAATTGAGTAAAATATCACACACGCGACACCTAATTAATTGTGGTTATTTTTATACAGTAGTGGAAGACGACAAAAAAGCAAATCCTTGTTCTTGAGTTCTTAGATCTTTTTATTGATGTGCAAACTTTTTTGGATTGACGGTAACTTGGTTATTACATGACACTGAAATGCCTTACTTTGTATGCTATTCCATATGTACGGTCACGATGGTAAAATTTGCATGGCTTTTTGTAGGTACTTTTCGGGGGGGCGGGGGGAGGAGACAAAATCTAGAAACTTGACATTTTACCATGAGACATACAAGCATAAAATGACACTGACAGGTGGAGAGATGGTAGTCTAACCAAATGCATCAATCCTTGTGTGGTTTAGTGTAAAGATGAAAAAAAGCTCAATACGGAGACAAAACAAACAAGCGAAACGAGCACGTTGGTATTTATCTATTGTAAGATAACAGACATGGATGGGTCATAAAAAAAATTATGACATTTTTGTAATTTTGACTGGAATTTTTATTATGCATAACTGACAAATCATGTCGGGCAGCACCCACAACTCGGGTTTCACTGGGCTTCACCTTTTTCCCCTCAGTGGTAACAACCAATTTGTTTTAAACAAGGTGAAACCCTATGTACACATTTTAAACATTTCTTGTAAAGTAAGATTAAAAAAAAAAAGAAATTCTACAACAAAGTTTTAACCTAACGGCAGCCACCGTCTAGATTGTGTTTAATAAAATAAAAAGCCATGCACAGATATGTATTTGCCAAAACCAAATCTTTAACGTCGAGGCAATATAACCAATGTTGATAGACTTTGTAGGTTGAAGCATTTTTTTTTTTTTCCCCGAATGGTTAAATGCGATGATCGAACACCCACTCTTGAACACTGGTGGACCAAAAAAAAAGGCGCGAAATAGTTTGTCGTTCAGCACATCTATCAATCTCAAGTACTCGGGCATCCCACCCATCGTTGTAAGTAGGCTAGCATATGCAAACATGATTTCAGTCATTTTTCATAGTGACGCAAGGCATACAAATCCTAGTCATGGTGAAATAGGGGGATTATACAAGGGTGTCTATAAATTTTTTTTTTTTTAAACTTTAGTTGATGAATCAGCATTTAAACAAAACCCTATTTGCTTCTACCCATTAAAATTGTATGTATCGAATACATGTACCTGATAAATATGTATATGTTTTTTATTATGTTGCTGTTTATTTTTTTTGTTTTTATTTTTTAACAATTGTTTATATTTTCAACTATAAGACGTGTACAAATACAAAAAAAAAGCTAAATTGCCGGTATGTTATGGTCTATACCATTTTTTTTCTAAGACGTAGTGAAATAAAACAAAACCTAAACAAAGACTGCAGCACCTACAACAGTTCACCTATTTACAGGCTTTTCTTTCTTTTTTTTTTTTTTGGGTCTTTCATATTGCTATGACCACCTCAGATTTAAAGGCTACCTTTAATAAAAAAAAAACAAAAAACAGCAACTGTGTATGTTTAAAGTGTATTATAACAGTGTGGTAGTTTAATAAAACACTATTTTCTTTCTTTTGACTTTGCTGTTTTTATATTTATTACTTGGCAAGTCAGATGGTCATAAATTCATCCAACAGTTTTCCCTCTCGCGCTTTTTTTTTTTTAGCCTAGTGAAATGCCTTTAAAATCACTGAATGTATGCATTATATTTATGTACAAAATGATGAGTTAGGTTATTTTCAATCTGTTTTTTTCCCCTGCTTGGTGCATGTGAGTTCAGTGGTGGTCTTTTTAATTTGTGAAAGAATAAAATCTGAAGAACTTTCCCCAATGCCAAAGGAATGTTATCTGTTAATGGGGAACTACAGGATGATTACATTGAAGGAGGGGTCACTGAGGGTACCTCTAGGGCAATCTTCAGTTTGCAGGTTCCCATTTGCCAGCCAGTAATTTATTTTTTTATTTATTTTTTTTTACTGCCTTGGAGTGTGAGGATGTGGCTGTGATGGAGGCTTTTCAAAAATGCTAGTTGCCTGGCTGATCTGCTTCACTGCTTCAGCCCCCTATCCAAGTCTTTAAAGTGGACCAAAACCCAGGATTTTGACTATCCTGGGTTTTGGTCCTTTCCCTGGGGGCACCCTGATCGGGGGTTCCCCGCTATGTGAAACCCTCCAGATCGCCTGAACCCAGCTCGCCTCTTCCCGGGCCCACGGCGCGTCTAAGAGCAGCTTCTCTGACGCCCACAACCTCCGCTTCCTCTAACGGGGAGCGTGCCTGCGCCAGCCATTTAAATTATCCTGGGTGTTGGTCCACTTGAAAAACACTTATAAGTGCTCATATTGTCTCCCACAGATCCCCTGTGCAGCGCTGCCTGCTTCATATACAAACTACTCCCTTCCTACACCGCTGGGTAGACATGGCTTTCTCGTGTTGGCTTCACACCCCCAACAAGCCGACTCATTTATTGTAATTTAGGGGCCTGCCAAATTTTCTTGGCACATCCCCTTCCATTGCAATAAATAGGCATGTAGGGGCAGAAACTAGGCCCCCCATGGGTGCTGCCATGCAAGCCTGCCGGTGCTGGGAAGTGGAATTACCAGTTCCCCATCCTCAAGTATTAAGATGCCTGCGCTGGATGGAAAGATGCAGTGGGGGCAAAAGGGTCGGTAAAGCTTTTTTTTCCCCTCACCTAGACAATCTTTTAATTTTAAAGGCATTCTACTCTGTCTCCTCTCTAACTCCCAAATACCTCTTCTGCAACTACAGACTGGCCTGCTGGTCCTTGCCTGGCTCTTGGGGAGAGGTTGAGCTTCTTTCCATATTTCAGGGTTTTGTTGCACTGGGATGCCCTCTAGGTGAAGGCAGCACCTACATAAAGGTTGCTGCAGGATGTTTGGGTTGAGGTCAGACTTTTAATTAGTGAGCTACTGAACTGGAGTTGCTCATACTGTGCAAGCTTGTAAGGATTGAAGATGCATTAGCAGCCATGCAACTAGCCTTTTATGAAAGCAACCAGGGCCTTTCCTTCATTTTCCCTGATCCCTTTTAATTTAGGATTGGTATCTGCTAGAGAAATTGGCACCAGTCGTACATGATACTGGTTGGCAGTAATATATATATTTATATATATGTATATGTATGAAAAACTCATTCCTAGCTTTCTGTGGCTGGCAACTCCTTCAAATTGGCAAATTTTTAAGGTCTGGTCTGCTTCACAATGCGTTTTTTGGTGGGTAGGGCTACCTGCTTGCTTTAGCGATAAATTAGCTGGTGGGTATAGGCTGTTTTGCCTGCTGCCTTTTCAGCGTTAAATGAATTTAGCTTGACATGTAAAATATATTTATAAAAAGAAAAAAATACTGGCAGATTTTTTTTTTTTCCCTTGGCCGCTCCTGGGATTGAATTGTCCCAGTGTTTCCCTTTAACGTTTACATTGTAAAGGAAGTTTTACATGCTGCAGTGACAGCTGATAAAACCAATCAATAGGGGCTCTGATCAAATCTTTGTTTTCAAGCCATTCATTGAACTGTTCTGATGTTTCACGGCATGACTGGTAAGGCTCAAAGTAGGTTATTTTAGTGTCGCACCTTGTTTCTACTTTGGCATAGCGGACACATTGTGGGTTATTGTAGGTCTGTATTTGTGGTCTATTAACCTAAACCTTGTCCAGAAGGTCAAGTGTCCCCATTGCCCATTTTTTGCTATGTACAGTTTATTTTATATTAAGCTTTTTATTTTTGGAAGAAAGTCAGTGGCCTGTAAATTTAATGTTTGTTTTTTTTTTTTACGCTCGCTCTTCATAAGGATTTGTTTCCCCTTGTACCCAGCCCACCAGTTATCAGCACTTTTTGCATTTGCATATCCTCACCAAAACAAGTGTAACACAACTGTATATGATGTGATATACTGCATCTTGTACACACAGAATCTGGCTTTTTTTTTAAAAATTGTTTTTACTTTTTATTCCATGTGTTTAATTTTTTTTTGGCTTTAAAATTATACTCCATAATTTTGCTACCATGATATAGGTTCAAATTTTGTCTTTGTTTAAACATACTGCATTTTTATACCTGCTCTCCTATGTGTTTCGTTATGGTATATTTCTGTAATATGCATGTAGGTGGAATTTTGCTGCATAGGTAGATTTTAAGAAAAAAATAAAGTAAAAATATCTTAAATCTGTACCTGTTCTTTACTTTCCGTATTCAAATTCCCTTGTTCTTCAATGTTTGAGTAGGTGCTTAGTTTACTGTACTTAGCGTGTTTTTATTTTTTTTCAATTACCCATCTATGGTCTACCATTTTGTGTAGTCTTAACATACAGTTGTACGTTTTTGAACCCCTGGACAAAATTACTGTGAAAAGAAAGAGGACACGTGCTTTGTGTTAAGCAAAACTAATCATTTTCACCTCATACATGTAAAACATTTAAAAAAAAAAAAAGGGGCCCAAGCTATATTTTGCAGGGTGACCTAATAATGCCACCCATAGATGACCATTGTATGCTTGTACACATGGAGTTTTATTTCCTCTGCATTTAACCCATCTGTGCAGTGAGCACACATGTGCCAGGGGTGGAGTGCCCTAACCGTGGTGCACAGGGAGAAGTTGGGGGGGTTAGGTGCTTGCTCGAGCGCTTCAGATGGCCCTTTGCAAAGATGATGCTGAATTTTAGTGTTGAGGTTTTCTTCTGACTCCTCCATGAAGAGCCATATTTGTGTAGGTTTTGTTGGAGCAATGTTCTGAGTCTTAAATCTGACTGAAGGTCTTTTGCAGTCAAGCAGGGACTCTTTGTTTTAGGACAAGGTGTCTGGCTATTTATAAAGCTTTGACGGTTGCAGCACCTGCCCTATTCCATGATTGTGAACAAGCCTTCATGGGCGAATTATTTTTTAGGCCTTGGTCAGAATTTGGCCCACAGTGTCCCCACCCTTTCTCACGCTGTTATCTAGGAGTGACAGATCTGGGGTGGTCACAGGTGTTGCCTTTACAGCAGACTTGCTGCACAGTGCTGCTTGGTCCCAACAGCCAGATTGCACTGCCAGACTGCTGGCCAGTGAGATTGTGGGATGGGGTTTTGACGTTAAACCTTGTGCTTATGATGGTGTGGTAGGGAAATACTCCCCCCTCCCCTTTCCCTAGCGGTTTGCAAATGCAACTACCAACCAGGCTGAGCTGGCTGCCATCTCCCACTATGCAGGATGTAAAGCCGGCTCAGCTCACCAGTGTCTGTGAAAAGAGACTGAGTAAGGTAAAGCAAGGCAGAGAACCCTATCCCATCGTGGAATGCTGCATTATAAAGCACCAACCATGTATTTGGCTTGCCTTGAAGTCTAAAGGACTTGAGGGCTGACAGATTAAAGTGGACCAAAAATGACCCTGGAGTTTTACTTCATAGCCGACTGATCCACCCTACCTGGGGCATCCCAAATAGCTGTTTGAAACTGCCCCTCACTGGTAAACTTACCGGACCGTTCCAATTGTGAATGTGCAGGCTGTGGCCTGCTGCGCCAGGCATTTGTGGCTGACTGGCGTGGGCATGCCCCCAGCTCGAGCATAAAGGGGGATGAGGCAGGCGGCACGCCTTGCTAGTTTCAGCCCTTAGTCGCCTAAAGCACTTGTCGGCTAAGAAAAAACAAATTGACATTTTTTTTTCAATAATTATCAAGGTTGGCCCACGACTCTGTCAAAGTTTGACATCCCTGATCTACATGGATTGCTATACTTTTGCCTGGTCTTTTGTTGGGGTTTTTCCCTCTTAAATGCTCCCAAACAAAAAAAAACATAGTAGTGCTTAAAATGGGTGTGGGAGCGTGCCATTTTTAATTTTCCTTTTGAAGAGCATATCCACTTAATCGTAACTTCACTGGGGGTGCAAAACTCTCTGTCCAGGAACATGCAAACTTCACCCCTTATTCCCTGTGGGGACTGTGTACAATGAGCCGTTGCAAAGTATCTAAAAATCATATAAATTCTACGTCGCTGGATTTGCTTCCATTCCTGGACGTGGTTAATGCTTGTGCATGTCATGGCACAGCTTTGAGTCATGCATGTGCTCTGCTGCGATCACTCAAACTGGCAGCAGCAAGTGAATAAGTCAGCTGTGTGACCATTTAGGAGCAAGGTTGTGGAGGAATGAAAGATGGTTTTGTTATAAAAAAAAATAGCATTATAATATACTTCATACACGAACAAACTAATAAGTTTGAAAGTATAGAAATATGAAAAAAAACTTACATCACCACTTAGTCAACAAACATTTTTCGAGAGGCATCTTCACCATCTCAAAAGGCCGGATTATTTTTTTTTTTTGTTAAAATGAAAGGCTGATGGCATCTGTGGGAGGACAACACTAGACGTCTCATAACACATGTAGCCTTTCCTAACTTGCTGTCCCCTGAACCCTCTTTAAAGGGGCAAGCCAGCAGTTTTGCTGATTCATGTAGCTTTTCAAATAACCTGATCGTCAACCCATAATGACCAGTTTAACTTGCAAAATAGACTTGTGAAAACAAACGCCCTCTCCATTGCGTTAGTGATGTTAGAGATTTTATTCTTAATTAAGAAATTAAGAAGAGACCAACATCCAACACTGTTAAACCTCAACCTTTAAATATACAGACCTCAAAGTTTGAACACGCAAATTGAAGTCCCTGTCTATGCACATACTTACTTTCTCCCAACTTATCCCCCGTGGGAACATTATAAAATGAGTCATCTCAAAGCATCTCCAAATCTCTGGATTGTATATAAATATCTTGTGTATTCTAGGTAAAACTGATTTTCCAAGTATACAGCACGTCCTGTTTCACTAGGTTCTTTACGTCTGGGTTATCCGCCACAAGGTGGCGCAGTGGACTGCAGAAAAGACTTGGCATCTCCTGGCCCTATAAAAGGCCAGGAACCTCCCACAAATTCCCAGTTTCCTTCTGCAGTCAGGACTGCGAAGATAAGATGGCTCTCTATATTGCGCAGGCGAGCGGGGCTTACTAGCCTGCGGCCCTGCAGGACTATTTCCACCTGTTCTGGACCCACTGCCTCCCAGCCTCGGCTGCCTGGTTCGGGTGAAGGTAGGCGGCACCAGGGTCAGGTGCTTAAGGAGCGCTGCTCCAGACCGCATAACCCTGTACCACAAGGGTAGCTGGTTACAGGCCTTTATGGTGGGCCTCATGGGATGCTGTGACACTCGTTGCTAAGCCCCCTTTGGGTAAGGTTTCATTCCCCCCTCTTTCTTTTCCCGTGGCTGGGCCCTTGCCGCTGTTCTGTTGCCCTCTCGCTCTCTCCCTGGGCTCGTGGAGGGGGGGTGGACGGGTGGCTGGCGGGGGTGCCCTGGGGGTTCTGTGTGTGTATTGCAATGTGCTTTTACTGTTTGTCACTGTGCCGCGCCGCCTTGTACGCCAATCCGCGGCGCTATTTCTGAGGTGATTTTTTTTCTTGTGCCATGGCGGTCATGTGACTGCGATTTCGCGCTCTTCGGTGGGGGGGGCGGGACCTGCGGATGACGCATTACGCATCATGCTGCCGTGGCCCGCCCCTCAAGGACTGCTCCGACGCCATTTTGATCTGCTGTGTCTGGGGCCCACGTCTCTCGCGTTTCCTCTGCGGTCTGGCGGTTGCGCTGCTGATCCTATTGGTCCGTGAGTCCCCTGCGGGGTTGCTTTTGTTGTGCTTCAGCTGTGCTTATGTGTCTTTTGTGTCTTTTAGGCGGCACAACTATGACTGTGGTTTCGCCCTGCCCTTATCTCCCACCTTCCCTAGCGGGTTCTGGGCATCCCTGGGGGGGCATCCTGGGTGGCTCTTGTAGCCGTGACCCTGTACTGGCTGTGAGCCTATATTGATCACCATATGGAGGCTTCCGGGGATAATGTGCTTGGGGTTCCTTCGGGACAAGCCCAGCTGTGTGCCGCGCGTGGGGTATCCCCTGTGAGTGATGGTGTCAGGGTATGTGTGCCCTGTGCACAGAAGGTACTTGCGCTGCAGTCTGGGTTGCCTGCTACGCTGCCCAGCTCTGCGCCCCCTTCTACATCACCTACCCCCCCGCGCCTGCATTTAACCACTAGTGAGGGACATGCTAGCGGGGAATCACATTATGACTTGCTTTGCGGGTGGCCAGCCTGGAAAGGCATATTACTGGGCCTGCCCCCGTAAGGCTTCTGGCAAGAAGCTGCATTTAACTCCCGCTGTTTCCCTTTTTCCTGAGGAGGATGAGGGACATTATTCTTTCCCTGGCCTTTACCCCCTAGAAGAGGGGGAACTTTTCTGATTCTGATTCCTCTGAGGAATGGCTGGAGTTTTATGGCGGTACTGGATCTCCTTTTGGAGAAGATCCATGGTCTCCCGAGGATACTGATAGGCTGTTGGCTCACATTTTTGAAGTGTTATGTATTACCCCTCCTGTGCCGGCTAAAAAGCAGCAGGGTGAGCTTTTTCACACTGTTAAACAATGCTTGGAGTTCCCTGAGCAGAACCACTTTAATAATTTGCTGCTCAAGGAGTGGGAACGTCCTAGCAGATTGCCCGCAGTGCCCAAGAGTTGGGACAGGAGGTATCCCTTCCCTGCTGATGTGGTTAAGGGCTGGTCGTGTCCCCCCGAGGTGGATGCTCCCGTGCTTGGGTTGTCCAATACCTCGGTCATGCATTCCCCTGACACTTCTACTCTGAGGGATGGTGAGGACCGGTGTGTGGATCAGCTGGCCTGTCACGCATATGCTTGTGCAGGGACTGCGCAGCGCCCTGTGTGTGCTTCTGCCATCACGGCTCTTGCTATTCAAGGGCTGCTCAAGTGCCTTCTGGATAATGCCTCGGATGCCAGTAGGGGGGAGGAGTATAGATCCCTCCTGCTTTGCTATAAATTTGTTGCATTTATTCTTTCTGCTATGGATGATGCGGTCAGGATGTGTGGTAAGACTTTTTGGTGGCTATACGCCGCTATGTTTGGCTGCGTCAGTGGGCGGCTGATAATGCTGCTAAGAAGGCTCTCACTGGATTCCCCTTTACTGGGTTACGGCTCTTTGGTGAGTGTCTGGATCTGTTTGCCAAGGATGGTAGGCTGCCTCAATGCAGGAGGCAGCCGCGGCCATTTCGGGGGCTGGTTCTTCCCTCCGCTCCTTCCGTGCTCCCAGGTCTGGCCGGGGTGCACCATTTGCGTGGACACGTAGAGACCCTTGGGGCCGTGGACGTCCCGGTCTCTCATGGGGTCCCAAGTCCAAATCTTCCCCCAAGCCCCCTCAGGCATGAGGAGACCCATCCGGGTGGGGGGACGGTTGCGGCTCTTTGCTCACGTCTGGAGACTGCACGTCTCAGACCAGTGGATTCAGGAGGTGGTGTACTCCGGGTACAAGATAGAGTTTGCAGCCTGGCCGCCCCCAAGATTCATCAGATCCCGGATGGCTCAAAACCCACTGTCAGCTCAGGGCTTGCCTTTTGGAATTGGGTGTCATCTGCCTGGTGCCCTTCCGGGAAAGGGGCAGAGGCTTCTACTCCAATCTTTTCACGGTTCCCAAAAAGGATGGGTCCCTGAGGCCCATCCTGGATTTGAAGCGCATCAACTGTTTTGTCAGGTTCAAGCATTTTTGCATGGAGACCCTGCGCTTGGCGGTCACTACCCTGCGGCCGGGCGACTTCATGACTTCTGTGGACATCAAAGATGCTTACCTTCATGTTCCAATCTTTCCAGGTCATCAGAGATTTCTCAGGTTCGCTCTGGAGGATCGGCACTACCAATTTGTGGCCTTACCGTTCGGTCTTACCTCGGCTCATCGGGTCTTCACCAAGGTGTTGGCGGGGGTGATGGCTCTGTTGAGATCTCAGGGCATATGCATCCTTCCTTATCTGGACGACATTCTGATTGCGTCTCAGTCCTTCCATCAAGCCGAGCAGGATACCCAGACCTCACCAAGTCTTCACTGTCTCCGTCCTTAGTGAGGTCCTTTCTGGGCATGACTCTGGATACATCTCAGGTCAAGGTTTTTCTGCCTCAGCAGAAGGTGGAGAGCCTGCAGCCGCAGGCACAGTTTCTACTTCCTTGTCCTCATCCCTCCATTCGGCAGGGGATGCAGTTGGTGGGCCTGATGGTGTCATGCTTCGAGGTGGTCCCCTATGCTCAGCTTCACATGAGACCGCTTCAGCTGCACCTCTTGTCAGAGTGGGATCGGGACCCTGTGTCCTTTGATCTGATATTTGCTCTGTTCCCTCTGGTCAGTCAGTCCCTCTCATGGTGGCTGGAATCTTCTAGTGGGCAGGACATTTCTGCCCCCGTGCTGGGAGACTGTCACCACAGATGCCAGTCTGACAGGTTGGGGGGGGGGGGGGGCTTTTGGGAGTCTCTGAAGTTCCAGGGTCAGTGGGACCCTCAGGAGGCCCATGCTCCCATCAACATTCTGGAACTGTGGGCGATAAAGTTGGTTCCCTTCGGGGTCGGGCTGTTCAGATCCGCCCGGACAACCAGATGGCGGTTGCCTATATCGATCATCAGGGAGGGACTCGGAGCAAGGGAGCCCTAAAGGAAGTGTCCCTGATACTGTCCTGGGCGGAAGAGAATGTCCCCTGCATATCGGCAGTTTACATCCTGGGAGTGGAAAACCTGGAGGCAGACTCCTTGAGCAGGGGGATGTCTCAGCTGGGGGAGTGGTCCCTCAGCAACAGGGTGTTTCGCTCCCTGTGCCGTCGCTGGGGTCTGCTGGATGTGGACCTGTTCGCGTCCCGTCACAATCACAAGCTTCCAATCTTTGTCTCTCTGTCACAGGACCCTCTGGCCTTCGCCACAGATGCGCTAGCAATGCCTTGGAAGGGGTTTCGGCTCCTCCATGTGTTCCCTCCGTTTCCTCTGTTGGGCAGGGTGCTGCGCAAGATGGCCCAGGAAGGGGTGCCAACCATCCTGGTGGCCCCCTGTTGGACAAGAAGGGTGTGGTTCGCAGACATCGTGCAGTTGGCAGTAGATCAGTACGTTCTGCCCAAGGATCCAGACCTGCTCACTCATGGGCAGCTGCGCCATCCCAATTTACAAACGCTGGCTTTGACGGCTTGTGTGCTGAAACCTCCATCTTGATTGAAAAGGGGTTGCCTGCCTCTGTTGTTACCATGATTAGGGCTAGGAAGAAATCCTTGTCCTTTTATCTACTACAGGGTCTGGCATGCTTACATTGCCTGGTGTGAGTCCAAATCTCTTCCCTGTCGGGTGTTTTCTATTCCCAGGATTCTGGAATTCTTGCAACATGGTTTGGATTTGGGCCTTCAACTTAGTACCCTCAAAGGTCATGTTTCAGCTCTGGCAATTATTTCCAAAGATCTTTTGCCAATCACTGTTTGGTTAAGACTTTTTTTCCAGGGGGTTTCTCACGTGCGTCCACCACGTAAGCCTATGTTACCATTTTGGGATCTGAATCTGGTATTATCTGCTCTGCAGGGTCGTCCCTTTGAGCCTCTCCGTGAGGGCGCTTTGCCCATTTTGACTCTTAAGGTAGCCTTTTTGGTGGCTATCACTTCTGTCAGGCGTGTTTGAGTTGGCGGCGCTTTGCATCAAACCTCCTTATTTTGAGCGACACCAGGACAAGGTGGTGTTTCGGTTTAAGCCAGATTTCTTGCCTAAGGTTGTGTCTGCTTTTCATCTCAATCAGGACATTGTCGTGCCTTCATTGTGCCCTAATCCTGCTAATTCCAAGGAGCGGTCATTGCATTCTTTGGATGTGGTCAGGGTTCTGAAGTTTTATTTGGTAGCTACTGAATCATTCAGGAAGACTGATGCTCTTTTTGTTCTCCCTTCTGGACCTAGGTAGGGTTTGCCTCCGGCTAAATCCACTACAGCAAGTGGATCTGTCAGGCGGTGGTGCAAGCCTATTCTGCTAAGGGGAAGGAACCTCCCTTCCGCCTTACTGCTCATTCCACTCGTGCTATTGGTGCCTCTTGGGCTTTTCAGCACCATGCTTCTGTTGAACAAGTTTGTAAGGCCACAACTTGGTCTTCTGTTCATACTTTTTCCAAGTTTTACAAGGTTGATGTTAGGGCCTCAGCTGATGCTGCTTTTGGCCGCAAGGTTCTTCAGGCAGCAGTGGTTTAAACTGCCTGCCGTTTCTCTTTGGGGATCCCACCCTACTTTACGGACATTGCTTTTGGATACTTGGAAAAATACAATTCTGGGAGTACTCACCTGTAGAATTGTTTTTGTAGTATACAGCACGTCCTGTTTCATCCCTCCCTTGTTATCATTATTCTTGGTTACCTCTGTATGGTGATTTGTTCAAATGTTTGGTTGGTGTTTCCTTCATTATTATTCTCCCGGCTTCTTGTCTAACTGCTTTGTAACACTGGGAATTTGTGGGAGGTTCCCGGCCTTTTATAGGGCCGGGAGATGCTACAAGTCTTTTCTACAGTCCACTGCGCCACCGTGTGGTGGATAACCCAGACGTAAAGAATTTAGTGAAACAGGACGTGCTGTATACTACAAAAACAATTCTACAGGTGAGTACTCACAGAATTGTATTTTCTTTGCTTCAATTTCTGGGTCATGGCTGAGCTAGAATGGCCGGGTCATGAAGCAGCTTTCTGAGTCTTAAACATGCTCTGCTGTGGTCAGACTGTGACAAGCTGTGAGCTCCAAGTGATACAGTGGCTGTAGGACCACTTTTTGGCATGGTCCTGGAGGAATGAAATTTAAAAAATTTGGGGGCAAACGTTGGGGATTACGGCTACCCTAAGTGGCTGGGAATGGAGGAGAGGCATATTAGACAGGCCTCAGGTCAGCTGCTTATTATGGTAATTATTGCCATGGGGTTAAGAGACCTTTTAATCTCACAGCTGGGGGCATAATCTAAATACACACTAAGAAACTGTGTTCGCAGTAAAGCACGTATGACCAAGTCGGCAGCTGCAAGTAAAAATTTTTTTTTGTTTTTTTAAAACCAAGTCCGCAATTAGATTACAGTTCCTATAATACAAGATAGCTGGCAGTGTCGGAACACAGCAGTGATGTCAGCCGAGGACTGAATGCACTGTGGGTTCCTTGATCTGAGGTGTGCAAACTGGGAGGGATTCACTGGGGGCATCCCAAATAAGAATGCCCCCCATGGTTATGGGTTTAATGGGCTTTGCTTAGGCCTAAAATGCATGTATTCAGATCAATTAAATTAAATGTGAACTCTGTAGAACAGAGCGGAAACTAAAAGTAAAACTATTCCTTGATAGATCAGAATCCAGTCTTGGGATTAGTTTTCTTTTACAAAGGTTTTATTAAGGTTTTCAAGTACAAAAGACAGCATATCAAAAATCACATGCTATGACATTGTCTAACAGATGTGTCTTAAACTGTTGTCAACTGAAATAAAGCTTATAGTCTCTCTGCTGACTTATGGATCTCGTTGTCTGATTTTGTGCGCTAGTGTCCTGGATTTGACAGATAAAAGGATATAAGAATATTTAACTGAAATTTAGTTGAACTGGTTGCTGATTAAACCTTCTAAGGTAAACCTTGATCTTAATCTTTGCTTTGGTCCAAAGTGCTGTCTTTGCTGATATCAAACATTATAGACATTGATTTTAAGAATAACACAAACAAATTAGAGTTGGAAGAAATAGGTTTGGAGTGGGTGGGGTGGGGGGGGGGGAAGGCGGGGAAGTGGCTTGAGTAAGATTACCAGGGATGGTGTATTGGTGTTCTTCAGGATAGTCCAGAGGGGGGGAATTACACCGGGAAGACCGGGTTAACCCGGGAGTTCTGCAGGCCTATATATTCCACCCATGGGTCCCACACTTTCCTGAACTTATCATAGGAATCATTTACTATTGCCGTTATTTTTTCATTTTAAAGGGTGTCAGATATTCTATTTTGTATCTCTGACCAAGGGATGGAGGGTGTTTTCTAACACCTGGCTATCGTGGCTTTCACTGCTGCGAAAGTATGGAGGGCTAAATGCCATCCTGCTTTGGAGAATGTGCCCATTTTCAGAGACAGAAGGGCTTCCCAGGGGTCTTTGTTCAATGGTGTATGGAGGACTTCTGATATAACTTTATAGGCCCTATCCCATATGTCTCTAGTTACCGGGCAGTCCCACCAGACATGCATCATGTCACCTCTGACGTTACAGCCTCTGAAGCAGCAAGGGGATTCTGAAGGGGAGAATTTATTGATCCGATCAGGGGTGTAGTACCATCTGAACATCACTTTGTATGCATTTTCCAGCACTAGAGCGTTACTGGATACTTTCTTAGTTTGGCCCCAAATGCTTTGCCAAGCTTCTGGGGGCTTTGTATCTCCCAATTCTGACTCCCATTTTGCCATATAGGCGTGCCTGATCGGGTTTGGTGGGGTGGCCAGAACTGAGTATATACCAGAGATGAGTCCGCCACTGAAATGATCGCGTATGCATCTAAGTTCAAAGTCTGTTCTCCTATATGGAGGGGAGGATTGTTTTAGTAAGCATTTAATAAAGTGTTGTATTTGAAATAGTCTGAACATCTCATGTGGCGGGAATGGATCTCTGGGTGACAGCTCTTGCATAGATTTCATTCTTGTCAGTATACATAAATTGTCCACTATCATAAGATTTTTCTGTGTCCACCAGTTAAAGCTGGTTGGGTGTGTGATTCCCGGAGGAAACATAGGGTTGCCTAACAACGGAGCGGCTGGTGTGTGGGGTGAAGTGAACTGGTGCTTTAATTTTGCTTAATTTTGTCCCATATTGATAAAGAGAATGAGAGTATGGAGGGGAGAAGTTTGGGCCTGCGTGCTTTGGGTGTCCATAATAGAGCAGCTGGCGACGTCGTACCACATTGCATTCTGTCAATGGAGACCCAAGTGGGAGCATAGTTAGAGGTGTGCTGTAGAACTAGTGGAGCTATTTGGGCAGCAAGGAAATACTTATGTAGGGATGGGAAGGCAAGGCCGCCGTGTTCCTTTTTGCAGAACAGTTGTGCTATATCTAGCGCCTTTTTCGGGACTAGTATTGGGAGGACCCTGAATAAGTACAAGATCTTAGGAAGGAATACCATTTTCAACGCTGCTATTCGTCCTAGACAGGATAGCCTCACCATTTGCCATGACGTTAGTAATTTATCAAGAGTTTTGAAAAGTTCTGGGTAGTTTGCGTTGTAGAGCTTATCATAGCTGTTTGTAAGTTTGATTCCTAAATAGGGTAGTTTCTGGGTCCAGGTCCAGGCAAAGTTATTAGTTAATGTTTGTCTGGTATTGCTTGTTAAGGAGATATCTAAGGCTGTTGATTTTGAAGCATTTAGTTTTAGGCCTGAGATGTGTCCGAAGCCTGAGAGGAGTTTAATGGCATTGGGTGCTGAGATGTGGGGGGATGTCAACATGAGGAGCATGTCATCCGCAAATAGAGATATCTTATGGTCTTGATTAGCTAGTGGGATTCCTTTAATGGAGGGGTTTTGCCTTATTTTCATTGCTAGAGGCTCCAAGGCTAAAATAAATAATATGGGAGATAGGGGGCAGCCCTGCCTGGTGCCTCGCTGTATGGGAAAATTTGAGGAGTTAAAGCCAGCATATTTAATGTGGGCGGATGGTTGGGTGTAGATGGCTGAGATCCAGGAGAGGAAGTCGGGGCCAAAACCCCATTTTTCCAAAGTGAAGTGGAGGTATTGCCAGGAGAGGGAGTCAAAGGCTTTTTCTACGTCAAGAGAGAGTAGCATGGCTTCAAGGTTAAGACCCTTTACGCCTTCTATTAGTTGTAATATTCTTCTGACTCCATCTCCAGCTTGTCTCCTGGGCACAAAGCCTACTTGGTCCCTGTGTATTATGTCCCCAAGAAACTCATTAATTCTATTAGCTAATATTTTAGTTAGTATTTTAAAATCTATATTCAGTAGTGATATTGGCCTAAAATTTGTCCAATTCTGATGGTCCTTGCCCGGTTTGGGTATCATGACTATTGCTGCTCTCAGCATATCTGGGTCCATGTGATGGCCTTGTTTTATATAATTGTACACTTTAGCCAAACGTGGGGCTATGATGGGGGCCAGTTTTTTATAGAAGAGAGCTGAGAATCCGTCAGGCCCAGGCCTTTTATTGGTTTTTAATGTTTTAATTGCTTTTAGTACCTCTTCAACTTTAATATTATCATCCACCATTTCCTCTTGGGTTGTGGTGAGAGAGGGTACTTTGAGGTCTTCAAAAAAGGCCTGAGCTTTAGGGATGTCCAGTTGAGAGGGGGCGTCATATAGTTCAGAGAGGCCCAAGGAGAATTCTTCTAGGACTCTCTCGGGGTTACTAGTGATTAGCCCCGAGCGGGTTTTGAGCTTTACAGGCTTTTTTACTTGGTCTTGGCATTTGAGCTGGGAAACTAAAAGTGTCCCAGGTTTATTTGCGGAGATGTAGTACCTTTGTTTGGCCCTCCTGTATCTTCCCTCTGCTTCCTCTGTTTGTAGGAGGTGGAGCTTGATTCTAGAGCGCTCCATTTTATTCTGGTGCTCTGGGGAAGGGTTAGTTTTAAAGTTCTCTACATCTCTCAAATATTGGGCCTGTAACTTGTTTGCTAGGGCTATTCTTTCTTTCTTCTTCCTGGAAGCCAGGCCCAAGAAGTACCCTCTCATGAATGCTTTAAAAGTTTCCCACAGCATCGTTGGGGGGGGGGGGGGGGGGTTCTTGATTTTCGTTGGAGGTAAAGTAATTCATGGCAGCCTGGCTTGCCTCCTCCACTAGGTGTGTTGAGGATAGGAGGGAGTCATTTTAAGTCCAGGAGGAGGGTTTGGGCTTTATCATTAGAGAATTGCATGAGATGGCCACCAGGTCGGGATCTGACCAGGGGATTGGGTGTATCCTGGCTTGCTCAACTCGTGGTAAGAAGGAGGAGGGGATAAGGATATGGTCAATTCTTGTGGAAAGTTTATGTGGGGCAGAATAATGTGTATAGTCTTTCCTGTGGGGGTGTAGGTCTCTCCACATGTCTGACAGCCCGTAGTTTCCTAACAGGTCTGCGAACCGCTTACTGTCTTGGGTCACTTGGGCGTTTGGGGGCAGGGACCTGTCCATGCAGGGGTGAAGGGTCAAATTAGAGTCTCCGCATAAAAATACTGCACCTTTTCTATGTTTTTGTACTAAAGAGCACATATGCTCTAAGAAGGGGATTTGCTTTGTGTAAGGCTCTGGAGCGTTTATTGGGCGAATTAAGGCCCTGGACATTTAGTAATACAATGTTAGTCACCATGGTGTGTTTTGGGGGCGTCTGGGGTTGGATATATATGTAGGAGGGAGGGAGGAGGAGGAGGAGAGGGGGATGGGTAGGTGGAGGGATAGAAAAAGAGAAACAAAACATATATATATGCAACTAAAACATTATGAACAAGTGATCTTTGCACACCTCTGTGTGCGCCTATTCCAGATGCTCGGAAAGAAAATAACAAGGTATTTCCGTGCACTGGAAAGTGGGGTGAGCTCCTTTAAGATCAGGAGGCTATTCTGTGACATTACATAAAAATACAACTATAACATTTTCAAGTTATGAGTATATGAACCTCAGAGCGCTCCTCCACCGGGTCCGGCCCCGCCACCAGCAGGAGAGACCCACCGAGGCGGACACCAGGCCAGGCAGAGTCCCGCCCCACAGCCCAATTTCACATTTTGTCCCACCACTAGGCCAGCGACCCGCATCTATGGGATGCCCCGCCAAGGTTCATGCCCACCAGTGAGCCACGGCCCAGCGGCGGGCGGACTAACATTTTGTAGATATAGGATCAGTAAGAGATTACCAAAACTAATAATAAGCAACTGTTGGTTAAGATAGAAAAATATATGTAACGCTGAAGGAGTAGATCCCACGGACCCCAGAGGTACAAGTCCTCAAGGGCAGCCCACGTGTCCCCCAAGGGGGGTTCAAGGGTGGACAATGTCCGACAACAGTAGCCGGACTGCCGGGGTTTCCCAGAGGACCGGGCCCGAGGCGGCTGGTTACTTGGGGTTTCTCAGGCTATTTTCCAGCAATTGTGCATATTGCATATTTAAGTCTCAGTCCTATTAAACAGCGTGAAACTTCTGGGAGAGTAATCTTTTTATTGCTAAGGATTTCTGTGGTTGGGTATACTGCTTGGGGGATGGGGTGACTTGGTTGTTGCAGCTATGAATGGGTCTTGGTGTTCTGGGCGTCGAGGGGAGAGACGGGGCTGCTCTGTCTGCCTCCGGCAGTCTGATGTCCAGGCTTTTGAATTTTTCTATGATTTCTGGTAAAGAGGAGGCTTGCACCTGTTTTCCCTGGAAGGAAAAGGAGAGCTTAAAGGGAAATCCCCATCTGTAACGCACTCCTTGGGCTTGTAATGCTTGGAGATAGGGTCTGAAGGACCGTCTCTTCATGATGGTGGTTTGCGATAGGTCGGTGTAAACTTGGTAGTTATGGTTTTGGAACGTCAGTCTTTCAACTGGTATTTCTGGGACCAGCTCTTGTAGGAGTGCTGTGATTGTGCCCACAGAGTCCTCCATTGCTTCTGGGAGCCCCCGGAATCTCAAATTGGACCTGCGGTTACGGTTTTCCAATTCTTCGTTCTGGCCCTTTAAGAGAGATATTTCATCCTGAAGCTGTTCCAGCATGGCTCCCTGGCTCTCTAGGACTGTAGTAGTGTCATCCATACGGGATTCCAGGGCTTCTGTCCTCTCTCCCAGGTCCCTGATTTCCTTCAACACTGTCTCAGTGTGTTTAACTGTTACAGCAGTGATCTCTTCTCTAACAATAGATCTGAGGTGTGACAGGATGTCACTGCTGACATGAGGGATCTGAGGCTTAGGCTGGTAGGTTGGGGAAGGGGGTGGCCAGCTATCAGCAGAGTCTAGGGAGAGGTCCTCTGCACTCACCACTCCTGTGTCTTGCTCTGGCAGTGTGTTGCCTGAGGGAACCTCCTCGCATGTCCTCCCCTCAGCAGCCACCATCTTGGATCCATGGGCTGCCGATCTGCGAGTCTCCCTGGGGCCCTTCATCCGGCTGCTGGCTGGGAGCATGGTCTGTGAGGGGTCCGGTCGCCTCCTGGATGTCTGCTGAGGCTGTGGGTGAGTTCGTGGAGCTGCAGCTGTGCTATTTATGGCTCAGGGCCTCCCAATCTATCAGAGCTGTGTCAGCAAGCAGCCATTACTCTCGGCTGCCAAGCCACGCCCCTTGGGATTAGTTTTACCTCTTCTGGTGGAGGTATGTTTCCCAAAAATCCTGAACCCATGAAAAAGATTAGAGGATGATTATGAGTTAAAGAGAGGAGCAAAAGGAGCAAGGGATATACAACAAGTATTTGACAGATTCTGTGAACGTAGTCGTCACTTCCTCTTTCACTTATATGGCAGCCAATCGTGTGACCACCGGCAACCATGCAGGTTTGATGTACAAGCTCACTTGGCAAACCCGATTGGTCAGTCATAATTGACACCTATACAATGAATGAGGTAAGCATTGGCTGACTCAACTTCTTAAAGCCAACAGATCTTATGTGTAATTTCAATTACCCCTAGGAACCACACGGAAAGCTTGGTGATATTTGTTCTCTTCCTCATATTTAGATTGCCTTCACCAAATTGACAACAAAAAATTAGTGATGAGCGAACCTGTAGAAGTGTAAGCTTACCAAAGTTGACTTGACCCGAACCCCAGTGAAATCAATGGGGGTCCAAAAATGGCTGTAAAATAGGAGTAGCAAAGGCTAGAGGGCTGCAAATGGAGGGTAACACCAGGGCAATTGCCCTTCATAAAACGGGGTAGGGAAAGTGCCCTTATAACAGAAAAATAAAAGAAATACATAAATATAAAAAATATATATATTTTTACGGCTGTGAGCGGCCAAATTGGGGGTAACACCTGAGTGATTGGCCTGTACAAAATGGGGTAGGGAAAGGGATCAAAATAATCCCACCAAACTAACAAATGAAAAAATACTTTAAAAAAAAGGCTCTGTTCACACCTCTCCATTGCGTTAAGAACAGGCATTTTGTAAGTAGGCGCATTGTATCAAAGCAAATGCTGCATTTGATGCACTGGCAATGTGTTTGCGTGGGGCTTTTTGAAAGGCACCATTTTTTACACAATAGGTAAATGGTAAATACTGTGGCAATGCAAGCACAACGCAGGTACACCACATTATTCATGTGTTGCGCTTGCATTGTCATAAACTTCTATTGACTGGCACTGTTAATACGTGCTGAAAAAAGTGTCATCAAAGCTTTTTTGATACGTTGCATAATGCAGCGCAGTTGTGTGAACTATCCCATCTAGAACTATGTGCAGTGTTTTCTATGCGTTATAGCTGCATTGCAACGCAACGTGTGAAATATTCATCCTTTTACGGGTGCCGGAGGCCAAATTGGGGCGAATGCCTTGCACAGAATGGGGTAAGGAAAATGCTTAAAATAATAAGAGAAAATAAGTACTCCAAATAATCACACTTAACAAAAAAAATTTATAAAAAAATAATAAATTAAAAAATTAATAAATACATCAATATATGCATAAATAGTGATTCCCTGAAAATTAGACCGGTCTTATATTCACGTTGAGTAATAGTCATCCACAATGCACATCAAAGTCTCCTGGTACTGCAGGCTGTGTCCGATGGTGGTGGATTTGGGGGACAATTGAAAAAGGTTTCCCACATTGTGGCCATACTTACCCACCCTTGTGAGGTGGTGCTTTCTTGCCCTGGTGCTGCTACACCCCTCAAATTCAGGTGTGAACCCCGCCAGTAGTATGTTCATCAAAGTGCGTTTGTATTCCCTTGTATTTCTATCCCTCTCTAGTGGAGTATTTTGGGACAGCCACCGCCATTAGATTTTTAATCCTCTCGGTCTCCACCAGGTGGAATGGGATTATTTCAAAGGCCAGCAATTTTGAAATGCTTGCTTTCAGAGTCAGGGCTCGTGGGTGAGATGGGTCGAACTTCCCCTTTCTGTCCAAATTTTGAGGGATGGAATGCTGTGGACGCTCCTCTGGTATGGTGTGGACAGGCTTGGTGATGGTGGTGGTGATGGTAATGGTTTCACATCCTCCCTTTGGGGAGATAAGTGACCTTGTTGTTTGTGAGGTGGTGCTAGAGGCTGAGACAACCGAAGCAGCGTTTTTTTTAAAGGTGTTTCTGCCACTGCAGCTCGTGCCTGGTCATGCCCGGGGTACTGGGATTATTAGAACTTTTCCCTCGCTTCAGGGACTGTTGGCACAAAAATACCACACTGATGAGATCCTTTGAGGCTGCTTAGGCGTACTCAGTCCCTGGACATGGTGGGCAGTAGTGTCAACAGGCTGACTGCAGAGGCTTTGCACCTTTCTCTCTCTTCTGCTGGCTGCCTCAGGCTTTGTGACCACCACCTGTTTCTCCAAACTCTAATGCCTTTCAGTCCACATTGGGTATAGAACCTCGTTACCACCCCTGGCATCGTCTTCCATCTCCCCCCCGCTACCCTTCCACTCAGCCTTAACATTGCAGAAAGCTGCAGCAGTGGGCACTAGGGTTTCATCATCATCGTAGGTGTCTTGCAATAGTCCCCTGGCCACGTCCTCATACTCCAACATAAGTTTCTGGGCAACTTGGAACCCTGGGTCTGCAACTGGAACAGGTGGATGGTGGGCGCAGGCTTGCTGATTTGTAGGGGGTGATGAGAAGGGCTCAGCACACTCGGCAGAAGTGGAGTGGGTGGAAAACAATCCCATGGAATGGGTAGCACTATGTGCCATATAATCCACAATGGCCTCAACTTGTTCTAGCCTCACCACTCTGGCAGCAGTATTGGGGCCTACAAAAATACTCTCCAAACCCTGGCGCCTCTTTGCACCAGCGGTGTAGCAGGCATGGGTGAAACATGTCCTCTTCCTGCAGCACCAGCTCCATAACGGCCACGTCCTTGTCCCTTATTTGCAGCTTTCTGTATTGTTAGACACCTGCAGTTACAGTGGCCCGAAATGGACAATAACAAAAAATCTATAACAGGAAAATGACCCTCACTTGGCCTGAACTAGGGGACATTCCACTAATATTTGTTATTAAACAGCAATGACCCCCAAGTGGCCTAAACGAGTGGACACTTAACTATTTGTTATTTAACAGCAAACCTTAAGTGTCCCGAGCAAGTGGACAGTCCACTAATATTTATTAAACAACTATGGCCCTCACATGCCCTGAGCAAGTGGACACTCCACTAATATTTATTGTTAAACAGCAATGACCCTCCAATTGGCCTGAACAAGTGGACAGTCCACTAATATTTGTAATTAAACAACAATGACCCCCCAATTGGCCTGAACAAGTAGACAGTCCACTAATATTTGTTATTAAACAGCAATGACCCCCCAATTGGCCTGAACAAGTGGACACACCACTAATATTTGTTATTAAACAGTAATGACCCTTAAGTGGCCTGAACAATTGGACACTAAATTACTATCACAATTTTTCTGTCCCAGA
The DNA here is from genome assembly GCA_027917425.1 of Gastrophryne carolinensis. NCBI lineage: Eukaryota > Metazoa > Chordata > Amphibia > Anura > Microhylidae > Gastrophryne > Gastrophryne carolinensis. The sequence goes on along the minus strand of CM051240.1, from coordinate 231,055,663 downwards.
AAGAGCACTGATGGCAGGGAGTCCTGCTTTCCACTGCTGAAGTTGGCACACAGAGGCTACTTCACAGTACCTAAGCTTGACCCTGCAGGAACGGAAAAAGCACTCAGATAAAGGGTTAATCCAAGAGATCCAAGGTGAGCCGTGTCATACACACGGGAAGCAGGCAGACAAGGGGTTAATCTGAGAGAACAGGGGCACAGTAGAGAACCAATAATCTTCTGGCACTGAGCTACTGGCTAGGATTTCCCTGCTTGGCCCTAATTAGCTAGCCAAGCGTGTTCAGGTGTGTTTGGGGGCCGGAGATTGGCTTTAGGTGTTCCAGTAGGCACGTTCCTTTAATTTGCAGGGCTCGCTGGCCTTGAATGAATACACGCACACCAGCCGAACGGGTGTATGGCATCACACATTGCGCTGGGTGCTTCTGGTCCAGTGGAACGGTGATAAAGTTCCAGTCACCGCTGGAGTACAGCCAAGGTAAGTGTCTGTTTTTTAGAGCATTAGCACTGCTTTAGTGCTTGTTAAGGGAGGCAGGGTAAGGGTTGGTTTGAGATTGGGCAGTCTGGCTGGACTGGCCCTTTAAGCAGATAAATAGTAACCTTGTTAAGTTCCATTGTGTACCTGGAACGGATATCATTAATTCTAACACTTCCTGCGAGACAGAGCTAAAATCTACAGGATAACATTTGGCTAATATGTTTTAAATTGTGCTCCATGAACAGCCAGCCGACCCTGCCCAGGGCAGTATCAGTAGAGAGTAGAAAAGTTTAAGACTAGTCACATTATCTTGTCTTGAAGCCAACCTAGTTCAGATAATAGACTTGATTCAGTGTCAGACGAGATTGCAAACTTGACTGGTCCTGGTCTTTACCAGCCCTATAGCACAGGTCCGGTGCCCAGCACTGGCTGCTGCCTCTGTCCTTTAGGTGTCGCCACCGGGGGAATGTGGACAATAGAAACACTATCAGGCTGATTCATTACTAACACCAGGTACCGGCAGATGAGCGTCTGTACAGCGGCGCTAAGAGCGACTGCTAGTGGTCGCTCTGATCTGCCGTGAGTCGCTATTACAGAGCGCCTCAGTCGCTGTAGTAACATGGCCGGCATTGATGAATTTGATATGTGAGTCGATCTAACTCCAGTACAGTGCTATATGGGAGCGAACGGTAGCGACTGGTCAGTGTGAGCGACTCAAACCATATTCATAAAAAAAACAGCCTCACACAGCACTGGCGCTCAAAATTGTGTCGCTGTAGCCCAGAGCGCCAGAAGCTGTGTGATAAAAGTCTGTTTTTGAACACATATCCACTAGTAACAAAGTGAAAAACATATGGAATAACATTGTTATAACATTGTGACATTAACACTTTAATACCAGACCTGTAATGACAATTATGCATAAAAAAAAAATCAAAAAAGCTTACAAAAATGTATTTAACTAGGCCAGGAGAGGTCACACAATGATTTGATACAAAAAAAAATTATTAAAACAAAACCCTGTTTAAACAGAAGAAAAGGAACGTCCATTGAAATGTATGGGAGACGACGGGTAGCGACAGGCAATAGCAGGCGCTCTGAAAAGCAGAGCGCCGCCAGAATCCGCTGAGCCGTCTGTGATGATGAATCGGTCGCTACGTGTCGCTGTTAGAGGCGCTCACCAGAATCGCCTTCATAAATGTGGTATTGCGTGCTGCGGCCGGCGTTCACCTGCCGCTACCTGTCGCTTACAAGGCGCTACCTGCCGCTATCCCTTGATGAATAAAGCCCTATGTTAGTCAGCCCTATGTTAGTCTTGAATATTATGTACTCCCCTGATGGGGGCGCTTGGTCAGTGCCTGGATGCCACCGGGTGATCTTCTGGGGGCCAGTCGAACGCTGCATGTGTTCAGACATTCTGGTTTAATCAAAAATTAGAAGCAAGCCCCCTGGTCTCTTGGTTGGCTATTTGGGTTGCATTGGTCTCTGATCTTCAAACCTGTGGTTTTCAGAGCTATGACAGCAGCACAGTTGGCCCACGGGCACTGAAGAGGGTCAATAAAGTCAGCCTTTAAAGTGGACCAACACCTAGGATTTTGACTATCCTGGGTTTTGGTCCACTTCGGTGGAGCACCCCGATCGGGGGTGCCCCGCTGTGTGAAACCCCCCAGAAAGCCCCAAAAACTCACCTCTCCCCGCTCCCACGTGACCGCTGCTGCCAATCCCCGCCGACGGACAAGCGGGAGGCAGCGACGGACAAGAGAGCGCGCCCGCCGCCGCCTCCCGCGCATCACTCTCACAGGGCGCGCGCCCACGCCGGCCATTCACAAACGGCCGGCACGGGTGCGCGTCCTGCTTGAGGGACGCGCGGGAGGCGGCGGCAGACGCCGCTGGATCGAGGAGCAGGTAGGGATTTAGGGGTTTCTGGGGGGGTTTCACACAGCTGGGTGCCCCGCAGTCAGGGTACTGATCGGTCCGGGAATCTTATAAATTCCCGGGCCGATCAGTGGAGGGTGTTGGTCCACTTTAAACTATCAGAGTCTGTTTTGTCTTTGATTAAAAAAAACAAACAAACCGAAATCCACAATTCCAGGGCTGCAAAGTCTGACCATGCAGTCACCATGCTTCTCAGGGGTCATTCTTATACCTTAACACAAGATGCAGCCACGCTGCTATCTGATCTGTGCAGCAGGTGTGAAGCGAGTCTGGCTGTGAAGCATAATATAGACATATCGGGTGTGTACTACTCAGACCTTGTGTCTCTTATTTTTACTAGACCAGGGCTTTTCTTAAAGCAGACCAAAATCCTTAAATCCTAATTAAGGGACTGTAAACTCAATGGCAATAATAAGGCAGCAAGCAGCTCACCTGATGTGCCTCTATTTTTTGTAGTGCAAGATAGAAGCCGAAGCACGCTTTCAATTTAATTCTTCCAGGACTCTATAAATAAGTGGCCTAAAGCTACAGTGGCCCCACAACTCTCTGTCCACAGCAGAGCATGCATGTAAATCATAAAGCTGAACCATCACATACCCTTCCCAGCTCTGCCACAATCTAGAAAGCGGCTTCACTTATATTACAAAAGGTATTTATATTTAACCCTTCTAGTGCCAGCTACGTGAGTCTCACGTAACTGATTTTAAACCCCCATAAAAAAAAGTAAAAAACATACAGACTTACCTGACCCCTCGTGTGAAAGTGCCAGCGATTCTCTATAAGCATCATCACTCCGATTTCCGCCCCCGGGCCTCTGATCTTCAGGAGGGGGCCCGGAATAGCCCCCCGCCGCCGACATCTGCAAGAAAAAAGAAAAAATGGTAAATGTCAGTACTCACCTCGCAGCGCGATCGCTCTCCCCGGGTCTTCTCTTCACCAGGGGGGGGGCTCTGATCCCCCCTCTGGGCTTTCCACGCTGCTAGTGAGGACCCAGAAACGGGCCCTCACCGTCCTCTTCCGGCGGCGTTCGCCCCACCCCTAGCCCCGCCCACTTGTGGGAGGAGCGGGATGACGTCATCCCGCTCCTCATAGTGTCACACCAGGCTCCGATCTGTCACTTGTTGGTAGTGATTGGAGCAGGGAGGGTGGGAGGCAGGGAGGCTTGGATCTCCCTCCCTCCCTGCTCCGATCACTACTGACAACTCTCATCTGCAGCGGCGCGGGACACTGGATCACAGGTAAGTATAAGTGAAAAAAGAATAAATAAAACATTTTTTGTCTGGTGTCTTTTTTTTTACTTAACCCTTTGTGAACTGGTAAGGGGTCCATGAGACCCCTTATACCAGTTCACAAGGCTCTGGGGCTGGCAATCACCTGCGGCTAGCGGGTGACTTGCCATAACCCCCAGCCCCCCCATTACCTGCCTCCCCAACGGCCAGGGGGGGGGCAGAAGGGCCTGGGCCACTTAGTGGCTATGTGGGCTAGTAGCCTGCAGGGCCAGGGGCCACCAACGCTGGCCCCTGCGCCCTGTTCTACAGCCCCCATAGCTGGTCTGGGTCGGTAATGCTGGGTAAGGGGGACCCTACATCATTTTTTGGGGGGGGGTTTAAGGGTTTTTAACCCTTAAAATTCAAAAAAAAATGAGCCCCCCCCCGGGAGGGGGGACCCCATGTCATTTTTTTTTAAGTTAACCCCTTACAACTATGCAATCATATTGTATAGTTGTATCCTATCTGAAATCTCCTAAACTGCTGTTTCATTTTGGGCAGGAAAGGGTGTATACCAATACATATGTGGTACCGTTGTAACCGGGAGAAATAGGGCTTTCACACACAATAATATTTTATTAACAAACTTACATTTTTTATCACAATAAAACACTACAAATTGTAAAGAATAGATTTTTTTTTTATTTTTTTGCACATATTTCACCCAAAAGTATTGAGAATACACTAAAAAAAGGCCAAACAAGACATTTCATGTTGAAGCCCAGGCTGAAAAAAGCAATATATAATTTTCCTGGAAAATCCCTGGAAATTCCTTCAAAAATCAAGGTTGAACAATGAACATGTGTAGCGCAAAAACGTGAAAAGTAGTCTGGCAACAGAGTGTGACAGAAAAATCTAGGTAGGCTGGCACTTAAAGGGTTTATCAGAAATTTTGAGATGCTTTAAAATGGCTCATATTACACTGTTATCAAGGAGGATACGCTGGAAGGAGGTTAGTGTGTTGCTGTACAGGGTCAAAAGACTCCAGGGCCGGGTGACTCCCTGCCCCCTGGTATACTGATGTGTGTACCTGTGCCGGGTATTTCTGAATGGCTGGCGTGGGTGTGCATCAGCTAGACCGAAGCACCTGATGAGAGGCGACCAGTACTCCATACATTTGGAATAAATTGCGGCAATCTATTCTGATTGGTTGGTGTTACCCGTCAATCTTATTTATGTGGAGGAGAGCCCGTGCATGTGCCAGGGGATCACTGGAAAGGTATGGATAATCATCTTTCCGAAAAGAAATGCAATCTTAAAAATGTGTTTTTTTTTATTGCAAATGACAAGTTCATACATTTAAAGCAGACCAAAACCCAGTTTCTCATATCTCTCCTGGATTATAGTTTGTTTTAACAGGGGAATCCCATGGCACATGCGCAAGGCTTCCAGCCAGTTAGATTGCTGTGTAGAATTATGAAATAAATGGAATGATAAATGAAAGGCCCGAATCAAGAACCAGTTGTCAGGCTCAGGTAAATTAAATTGCCGGGCACTTGGGGAGGGTGGGAATTTCCTGGTTTGGGGATCAGGACACAGGACAGCTATGTGGCTCTTAGCCAGCAGGTTAATTCTTCCCTAGAGGCCATATCTGGGGCAACTATTAGCTGTCTCTACAAACCACAGACCAGGGTGGGGTCACAGGTGAGTGGAGTAACAGGTTGGGAACAGGTGAGCAGAGTAGGAGGCTGGGAACACACACGGACATAAAACCCGTCTATGCCACCAGAGAGGCAATCCAATGACCACCCGTGGTGTGAAAGGTTCAGTACTTGACAGAGAGCTTGTAACCTCCGGCGAGCGCGTTGTTTGCAGCGCCGCAGGAGGGCATAAGTCAGTCACGCAGGGGATGCGGCCGCGAAGGGAAGGAATGACAAAGACCCCGGCACCACATCCGAGCCCACGCAGCCAACTGAGGACCCCACAGGAATGGGGAGAAGGTGAGTGTATTGTGACTGTACATTGACACCAATTCTTTGCACATGAATTGTTGGATCTGATTATGGACATCCCAGTTATTGGCTTAAGATGTTTGTCTAATTTTAATAAATTGTTGGTTTTTGAGATCAGGATTTTGATGTGTTTCCATATGTTTTGGAGTGAATTATGTCATGAAACTTTTGGTTGTTGGGACCAAAACATTTTTAGTGTAATTGGTTTGAATTTTGATACTCATGGGCACGCCATTATTATTACTATCGTAGTATCGGCTTTGGTGATTAGCCCGGGGTAGTGCAGAACTTCTCATTTGTAGCAGGGATCCAAAACTTCATAACACCTATCACAAATAATTCATCTTCTTCCTTGGATAACAGCTAGAGAAACACTTGTTTCTAACATAAATGACCTATAGGCCAGTGTAATATATCCAATAGCCAGGGCCGGATTAAGTGTGGTGGAGGCCCCCAGATACAGTATTTTTTCCTTTAAACGGGGAGGCCGATTCATTAACAGCGGCAGGTAGCGACAGTTGAGGAGCGGCTGTAGCGGCATTTTCAGAGCGCCCGCTAGTAGTCGCTGTGCTTGGCCGTTGTTCGGTAGTTGATAGCGACTCAGTCGGTTTGCCGTAATGTTGAATATTGGGTGAGGAGTCGCTATTTGACAGGTTCCGCGCTGTATGGGAGCGCATGATAGCGACTGGCCCTAGCGACCGGCTCCCACCATATTCATTAACAAATCACGCTCAAAAAATTCTCGCGCTGTGAAATGCATGTTTAAACCCCAGAGCGCTGGCGGCGATGGGTTAAAAGTAGTTTTTTAACCCCCAAACAACCATATTTTTGGAAACCAAAAAAAACAAGTTTTTAAAATAATTGTGTAATATGAATACAATAATATCAGACCTGTAATATCAATTCTGTACATTTTTTTTTTTTTTTTTTTTTTTTTACTAAAAAATTATCTAAAATGGCAGAAGTGGTCACAGAATTTTTCACATTTAAAAAAAAAAAAACAAAAAAAAAACATTAATAACAATTAATTATGAATATTTAAAGATTGTTCCATTGAAATGCATTGGAGAGCGCCAGGTAGCGAGAGGTCATACCTGTCGCTGTTCAAGGTCGGACGCTGGCGCTGTGGGCTGAGGCTGGAATAATGATGAATGAGTCGCTATATGGCGCTATCTCAGTCGCTAAGCAGGATTGGCTTGATAAATGTGTGATTGTGGTGGGGAGCCGGCGTTCTCGTGGCGGGGCGCGTCATTACCAGCCGCTCACCAGTCGCTACCTGGCGCTATCCCTTGTTAAATAAGGGCCTAATAGTCCAGCCAAGTAACTGATTGGTGGTTGTCTGGCACCCGCCCACTTACTGGAACGTCAGATGGAGTCCCTTGTGCGGGTGCGTGCTGCTCGGGAACTCCTGCTTTGCCATTCTGGGTGGGGGGGGGGGTAGTGTAGTCGCCCGGCTGGTCCAGCAGAAAACAGTTCCCTGTGGTTGGTGGCTTATGTGCAGTGAGCGGCCACCGATTGACAGCTCTGCACCCATCACTGTAGCGTTGCTGATGGCGGCTTTGCTGCTCTAGACTCTCCGTCCTGCCCTGTGGTGGCTTTGGCTGCAGGTTTGCAAAAACAAAAATAGGCTTGTCAAGGCGCGCCCCCACTGCCGACAATAGCTTTGTTGCTGGCCCAACAGCCCAAAAACTGAAAAGCCTCCTGGACCAGACCATAACCCAAAGGTTGGTGGAGGCCCCCTTTGCAGGGCAAGTGATGGAGGCCCCGGGGCGTGTGCCTCTTGCGCCCCTTCCAAAATCCGGCACTGGAACTATTACAAATAAATTATGTTTCTTCCTCGGATAACAGCTAGAGAAACATTTGCTTCTAACATAGATGAGCTATATGGCCAAAGTAATGTGTCCAATACCAAAAAGATACAGTTTCTCACTATTCTGAAGGACGTGAAGCATGTGCACCCAGCTTCTTAGGTGGACCATGGTGAGGCCCGTTCTGTGTGTCTTGTTACACTGCTGAATGGTTTGGCCACCGTGCTGCAGCTCACTTTCAGGGCAATCTTCTTATAGCCTGGACCAGCAGTGATGAACCTATGGCACATGTGCCGCAGATGCCGCACAGGGCCCCCTCTGAGGGCATGCATGCTATTGGCTGTCACCAGAGGAGACTTGCTGCGGAGGACTGTCAGGGCCTCCTGCAACAGCTGTGAGGATGGGCAAACACCCATAAAAGCTAGAAAAGAACCCCCTGCTGCCTGGAACTATTTTCCCTATTTAGGGCAGCGGCGTAATGATCTCTGGCTGGCCCCTCGTCAGTTACACTGATGGAAGGGCAGGGACACTGGCACTGGCAGAGATGAGCAGGCTGATTCATTACTAGCGGCAGCTATCGGCAGATGAGCGTCTGTAGCGAGGCGCTAAGATCGACTGCTAGTAGTCGCTGTGATCGGCAATGGTTCGCTGTTACAGAGCGCCTCAGTCGCTGGCCGGCATTGATGAATTTAATGTGTGAGTCGCTATAATACCAATACAGCGCTATATGGGAGTAAACGGTAGCGACTGGTCAGTGTGAGCGACTCAAACCATATTCAGCAAAAAAACAGCCTCACATGTCGCCGGCGCTCAAAATTGTGTCGCTGTAGCCCCGAGCCCCAGAAGCTGTGTGATTAAAGTCAATTTTTGAACACATATCCACTGGTAACTAAGTGAAAACATATGGAATTATGTTGTTATTACATTGTGACATTAACACTTTAATACCAGACCTGTAATGACAATTCTGCATACAAAATGAAGTTTTCAAAAATGACTTTTTCTAGGCCAGGAGATGTCACACAATGATTTGTTAAAAAAAAAAAAAGTTTAAAGAGAAGAAAAGGAATATCCATTGAAATGTATGGGAGAGCGACAGGTAATACCAGGAGCTCTGTAAGCTAGAGCGCCGGTGCTATACGCTGAGCCATCTGTGATGATGAATCGGATGCTACATGGCTCGCCAGAATCGCTTTGATAAATGTGGTATTGCGTACGGCGCCCGGCGTTCACCAGACGCTGCCTGCCGCTACGAGGCGCTACCTGTCGCTATCCCTTGATGAATAAACCCCATGGTCTGGCAGGCTGATTCATCACTAACGCCAGGTAGCGGCAGATGAGCGTCTGTAGCAGGCATTTTCAGAGCGCCCACTAGTAGTCGCAGTGCTCGGCCGCGAGTCGCTAGTTTATAGTGACTCAGTCGCTGTGCAGTAATGTTGAATACATTGTGACGAGTCGCTATTTGACCAGTACAGCCCTGTATTGGAGCGCATGGTAGCGACTGCTCATAGCGACCGACTCACAACATATTCAAGAAAAAAAAAGCCTCACACAACTCTGGCGCAGAGCGCAGGAGGCGGTGTGTTTAAAGCGTGTTTTTCAGAATCTATCCACTAGTAACAAAACGAAAACATATGGAATTACATTGTAGCAACATTGTAACATTAATACCAGACCTGTAATGTCATTTCTGAAGAAATATATAAAAAATGAAAAAATTGTTTTTCAATGCCAGAAGAGGTCACAGCATTATTTGTGATTTTTTGGAAAGAAAAAACAAACAAATACCCTGTTTAAAGAGAAGAAAAGGTTTGTCCATTGAAATGTATGGGAGAGCGACACAAACAAAAGCCTGCACGCTGTGCACCTATTGGTTCAGCACCATCAATCAGTATACATATGAGTGAGGGTGTGCCAATGAAATGTCCCAAAACAACAATATAATACACACAAAAGCAATTTATGGCCCAGTATACCACAAAAAATGGGAACCTTATTCCAAAAGCACCACTCCTCCTCAACTAATAAGGCCTCAAATATAATTAGTTCATATCAAAAAAGAAACACTATCAGGCTGATTCATTACTAACACCAGGTACCGGCAGATGAGCGTCTGTACAGCGGCGCTAAGAGCGACTGCTAGTGATCACTCTGATCTGCCGTGAGTCACTATTACAGAGCGCCTCAGTCGCTGTAGTAACATGGCCAGCATTGATGAATTTCATGTGCGAGTCGATCTAACTCCAGTACAGCGCTATATGGGAGCGAACGGTAGCGACTGGTCAGTGTGAGCGACTCAAACCATATTCATCAAAAAAACAGCCTCACACAGCGTTGGCGCTCAAAATTGTGTCGCTGTAGCCCAGAGTGCCAGAAGCTGTGTGATTAAAGTCTGTTTTTGAACACATATCCACTAGTAACAAAGTGAAAAACATATGGAATAACATTGTTATAACATTGTGACATTAACCCTTTAATACCAGACCTGTAATGACAATTATGCATAAAAAAAAAATCAAAAAAGCTTACAAAAATGTATTTAACTAGGCCAGGAGAGGTCACACAATGATTTGATACAAAAAAAATTATTAAAACAAAACCCTGTTTAAACAGAAGAAAAGGAACGTCCATTGAAATGTATGGGAGACGACAGGTAGCGAAAAGCAGAGCGCCGCCAGAATCCGCTGAGCCGTCTGTGATGATGAATCGGTCGCTACGTGTCGCTGTAAGAGGCGCTCACCAGAATTGCCTTCATAAATGTGGTATTGCATGCTGCGGCCGGCGTTCACCTGCCGCTACCTGTCGCTTACAAGGCGCTACCTGCCGCTATCCCTTGATGAATAAAGCCCTATGTTAGTCTTGAATATTATGTACTCCCCTGATGGGGGCTCTTGGTCAGTGCCTGGATGCCACCGGATGATCTTCTGGGGGCCAGTCGAACGCTGCATGTGTTCAGACATGCAGCGTTAAATTTCAATGTCCGTCGCTGTCACCCGCTTGGACGTCGGCGGGGATTGGACGGCGCGGTCACGTGGGAGCGTGGTGAGGTGAGTTTTTGGGGCTTTCTGGGGGGTTTCACACAGCGGGGCACCCCCAATCGGAGTGCCCCCCCGAAGTGGACCAAAACCCAGGATAGTCAAAATCCTGGGTGTTGGTCCACTTTAAAAACACACATTCCAATACATAACCCAACCCAGCAGAAGGAGACCTAATTAATCCATTATCTGTGCCAAAATATAACAATCTTACACCACAAAAATACATACATGCCAAATATATTTAAAGTGCCTATGTGCAATATTAAAGTGCTATGAATCAATACAAACAACAATATATACTATAAACAATCAGAAAATCACCTCAGTGAAAGATACATGAACAACCTCCTGCTGAGCGAGATAAATGGGAGAGCGACAGGTAGTGAGAGGTTATACCTGGTGCTGTGCAAGGCTGAACGACGGCGCTGTTCGCTGAGGCTGTGAAAATGATGAATCAGACGCTACATGGCGTTATCCCAGATTCTGCTTGATAAACGTGTAATTGCGTGCCGTGTCCGGCGTTTACCAGTCGCTACCTGTCGCTACTTCTCATTAACCAGCCACTACCTGTCGCTATCCCTTGATGAATAAACCCCATGGTCTATGTTCCCATATCCCTTGTTCTTCTCTGTCCTTTTTTGAGGTGTAACCTGCAGATCTGCAGCAATAAATGATTCATTTGCCTATTTAAAGTGTTTATATTGTAACTGTTACACCCTATCTCCAATCCATCAATCAATGAGGGGCGGGGCTTAATTTAACAATTGTCCCTCTTTCCTACCCTGAAAAGTTGGAAGGTATGAATTACCACTGGGCTGCACAAGAGTCACTATGGCGTTGATGTCACAGTGACGTCCATTGTTACAGACATCTAAGCTGGTGCTGTCTGTCATTGTGTGACCTGAGATGTGACAGGGGCTTGTCTCTGAGGATGGAGGATATTATGTTACTAGAGAGCAGCATCTGACAAGTGAGCATAGCGTTACCTCTGGACCCGAGCTGCCGCTGCTTCCATTGCCGTCCATCTATTATCCGCAGCAGGAGCAAGCAAGCCTTGTGGAGCTACACCCCAGACTATGTCCTCCAGGCTGCAGAGGGACAGGTGAGTAGTAGAGTGCAAAGCAAATTGCTTGACTAATATTATCACCACTTTTCCAAACCTAAATGCTGCTTACCAATCACATTTCATCTACGTCTTCTTTTACATCGATGTCGAAAATTTAAGGAGACATTCCAGGCAAAAGGGTTAAATTAGCTGTCAGGGGTGGCATCTTTCTTTCACCAGCACTTTGCATTCCCTAATAAACCTTATAGATCTTTCTACTGACTCATTTTTCAGGGTCTGCAAAATGAACTGACTTCTGAGGGGATTGAGACATGCATGGGAGAGTCATCCCCTGCTGCTGAGGAGTTCACTGGCAAATATAAAGCAGGCTTATTGAAAGATGCAGCCCCTGACAGCCAGCATGGAGAGAGCAGAAAGCAAGCTTATAACCTTTTATTCCTAGGATGTCCCTTTAAAGCTGATAACTCATGTTAACACAGAAGCCATTGAAATTGAAAAAAAAAAGTCTACGGCTGCGCGTGCACAATGCAGGGACTCTATGTAAGGGCTCCCCTGCAACTGAGCTTTTATACCACACTGTTTCCTGCTTTGTGGTGCAGTGCGACACCGTAACACATCGTATTTCTCTCCCCTGCCACTGGCAGCGCCTGTATGGAGATGATGATGGTGGCAACAGGAGACCTGGGACCCAGTATCAGCCAGGGCAGTGGGAGGATAGAAAGATCCCAGCTTTAAGAGCCAAATTAAGAGGCCGATTCATTAATAGCGGCAGGTAGCGACAGTTGAGCGACTGTAGCGACATTTTCAGAGCGCACGCTAGTAGCCGCTGTGCTTGGCCGTTGTTCGGTAGTTGATAGCGACTCAGTCTGTTTGCCGTAATGTTGAATATTGGGTGAGGAGTCGCTATTTGACAGGTTCCGCGATGTATGGGAGCGCATGATAGCGACTGGCCCTAGCGACCGGCTCCCACCATATTCATTAAAAAATCACGCTCAAAATATCGCGCTGTGAAATGCATGTTTAAACCCCAGAGCGCTGGCGGCGATGGATTAAAAGTAGTTTTTTAACCCCCAAACCACCATATTTTTGGAAACCAAAAAAAACAAGTTTTTAAAATAATTTAGTAATATGAATACATTAATATCAGACCTGTAATATCAATTCTGTACAATTTTTTTTTTTTTTTTTAACTTAAAAAATTATTTAAAATGGCAGAAGTGGTCACAGAATTTTTCACATTTAAAAAAAAAAAAAAACAACAATTAATAATTAATTATGAATATTTAAAGATTGTTCCATTGAAATGCATTGGAGAGCGACAGGTAGCGAGAGGTCATACCTGTCGCTGTTCAAGGTCGGACGCTGGCGCTGTGGGCTGAGGCTGGAATAATGATGAATGAGTCGCTATATGGCGCTATCTCAGTCGCTAAGCAGGATCGGCTTGATAAATGTGTGATTGTGGTGGGGAGCCGGTGTTCTCGTGGCGGTGCCCGTCATTACCGGCCGCTCACCAGTCGCTACCTGACGCTATTCCTTCATAAATAAGGGCCTAAGATGGCTGCAACACAGGCTGCAGACGCCAGGGCCAAAACCAGAAGGTGGAGCTGCAACACTGCGCAGGTAAACCACAATGCAAAGGGGGTTATTTAAGAAGGGATAGCGCCAGGTAGCGCCTCGTAGCTGCAGGCAGCGTCTGGTGAACGCCGGGCACTGTACGCAAAACCACATTTATGAAAGCGATTCTGGTGAGTGACTCTAACAGCGCCATGCAGCGCCCGATGTATTATTACAGGCGGCTCAGTGTACCAGGTATTACCTGTCGCTCTCCCATACATTTCAATGGACGTTCCTTTTCATTTAAACAGGGTTTTTTTGTTTTTAATTTTCTTTTTTTCTCAAATCGTGTGACCTCTCCTGGGCTAGAAAAAGTCCCTTTTGAAAACTTTTTGGATTTTTTATATTTTTATGCAGAATTGTCATTACAGGTCTGGCATTAAAGTATTAATGTCACAATGTTACAACAATGTAATTCCATGTGTTTTCGCTTTGTTACTGGTGGATATGTGTTCAAAAACAGACTTTAATAACACAGCGTTAGGCGCTCTATGCTATAGCGACCAGATCCAGAGCGCCTACAATGTGTGTGTCTGTTTTTTTTATTGAATATGGTTTGAGTCGCTGAGAGTCGGACGCACTGAGCTGGCGCTACCTCCCGCTCCCTGCAACGCTGTACTGGTGTTAGAACGCCCAATATACATCTCATTCATCAATGCCGGCCAGGTTATTACAGCGACTGAGGCGCTCTGTTACAGCGCCCGATAGCCGATCACAGCATATACTAGCGGTCACTCTAAGCGCTGTTATACAGACGCTCATCTGCAGATACCTGGCGCTAGTAATGAATCAGCCTGAAAGTGAATTAGTCCCCCGGTGCCCATAAGTCCCCCAGTTAAAGCATTTTTTTGTATTGCACATAGCGCTGTATGTCTGAGTATTGTGGTGTCACAGTGCCCGCGCTTGCGCTGTTTATTTACATGTTAAATACAAATGCTGGTGCTACCTGTGGCTATTTCCACTGGAAAAAAAACAAACAAGACACATCGCCACGGGCAGTCAACAGCTCCGAACACTAACAGCGCCATCTACCTGTGGCTGGCGTTGCGGCTGAGACGCTAATATCATCCCTCCGCAGATGCTCATGTGGCGCTATGAGGCGCTAGTGATAAATTGGCCTCTTTAAAGCGGACCTTCACTCTGAATAAGAACCTATCTTATATGTTTCCCCCACCCTGTACATATAGGGGTTGATTCAGAGCCTCTGTGGAAACTCCTGCTTTTGTGAGAAAGTAAACTCACCAGTGTAAATTCTCATAAACTCGGGTGATTTTTTATTAGGTCTCCCAACCAAACAAAAAATAACACAAAAGGAACATATTTCACCCAAAAATTCTCGCCCCAAAAAATTGTCTGCTGACTCAAACAAGGGGGAAAAATGGGCAAGAATGGGAATTCTCAATGGAGAACGAGTGAAAAGGGGCTCAGAATCAAGGTTATAAATTGCTCACATTAAAAATCATCCTACCTGCATCTAGTGCATTTCTGAGCCTTTAAAGATCCAACATGGCGGCTCATGGAGCATCAGGCAGCCTGCAGACAGGAAGTATCTTCAGACTGTGTCGCTCTGCATTCTGGGATTGCTGTCCTTTTCCTGACCCCAGCTCTGCTCTGTTTGTGCAAAGCACAGCTATAACCCACCTCCCTGTTCTTTACCCCGCTGTCCTCTCCTCAGTATGGCCCTTATTTATGAAGTAATAGCGACAGGTAGCGACTGGTGAGCGACCGGTAATGACGGGCCCCGCCACGAGAACGCCGGCTCCCCACCACAATCACACATTTATCAAGCCAATCCTGCTTAGCGACTGAGATAGCGCCATATAGCGACTCATTCATCATTATTCCAGCCTCAGCCCACAGCGCCAGCGTCCGACCTTGAACAGCGACAGGTATGACCTCTCGCTACCTGGCGCTCTCCAATGCATTTCAATGGAACAATCTTTAAATATTCATAATTAATTGTTATTAATGTTTTTTTTTTTTTTTTAAATGTGAAAAATTCTATGACCACTTCTGCCATGTTAATTTTTTAAGGTAAAAAAAAAAAAAAAATTTGTGCAGAATTGATATTACAGGTCTGATATTAATGTATTCATATTACTAAATTCTTTAAAAAAATTTTTTTTTGTTTCCAGAAATATGGTGGTTTGGGGGTTAAAAAACGACTTTTAACACATCGCCGCCAGCGCTCTGGGGTTTAAACATGCATTTCACAGCGTGAGAATTTTTTGAGCGTGATTTTTTGATGAATATGGTGGGAGCTGGTCGCTCTGACCAGTCGCTCGTCGCTCGTGACTCAGACTCGTCACCTTGTATTCAACATTACTGCACACCGACTGAGTCGCTATCAACAACCGAACAACGGCCAAGCACAGCGACTACTAGCGGGCGCTGTGAAAATACCGATACAGTCGCTCAACTGCCGCTATTAATGAATCAGCCTCTAAGTGATGATTCTAAGGCAAGATGGTGGCGCCCATATCCTAGAGTCCTGAATAGAGTTGCAGCCCAGTGGGGGAATGAATATAAAGTAAGAGACTAAAAACGTAAACTATATGAATTTTAGATGCTGGGGAATAGTTTTTAAGGGTTTGGGCTTTTCATGGAATGATGCTGAAGGTCCGCTTTAATTTATAATTTCCGTTATTTCACTCAGCGCTATCTACAACCTGTTTTTTCTGTTAATATTACTTTGAATGTTCTATTGTATTATACGCCCAGTTTGGAGGGTGATTTGTACTGTGCCTTCAGTAAAAAAAGTTTGAAACCAAAAATAATAGTAGGTCTATAGGAGGGATGGGGGCAAGTGGGCCGGACATTTTCCATCCTAAGGGGGCCCAGAACATTCCAAAAGCTGCCCCAGAGAAATGTATTAGCCCAGTAACATGTACGGGGAGGCTGATTCATCATTAGCGGCAGGTAGCGACAGATGAGCGTCTGTAGCGGGCATTTTCAGAGCGCCCGCTAGTAGTCACTGTGCTCGGCCGTGAGTTGCTACTTTATAGCGACTCAGTCGCTGTTCAGTAATGTTGAATACATTGTGAGGAGTCGCTATTTGACCAGTACAGCGCTGTATGGGAGCGCATGTTAGCGACTGCTCATAGCGACCGACTCACACCATATTCAGGAAAAAAACAGCCTCACAAATCTCTGGCGCTGAAAAATATTTGTTTGAAGCCCAGAGCGCAGGAGGCGGTGTGTTTAAAGTCTGTTTTTCAGCATCTATCAACTAGTAACAAAGCGAAAACATATGGAATTACATTGTAACAACATTGTAACATGAACACTTTAATGGCAGATCTGTAATGTCATTTCTGAGTAAATATTTAAAAAATTAAAAAATTATGAAAAAACTGCTTTTTCAATGCCAGAAGAGGTCACAGAATTATTTGTGATTTTTTTGAAAAAAAAAAAAAAACAGTTTAAAGAGAAGAAAAGGATCGTCCATTGAAATGTATGGGAGAGGGACAGGTAGCGAGAGGTCATAGCTGGCGCTGTGCAAGGCTGAACGCTGGCGCCGTTCGCTGAGGCTGTGAAAATGATGAATCAGACGCTACATGGCGCTATCCCAGTCGCTAAACAGATTCTGCTTGATAAATGTGTAATTGCGTGGCGTGCCCGGCGTTCACCAGTCGCTACCTGTCGCTACCTCTCATTAACCAGCCACTACCTGACGCTATCCTTTCTTAAATAAGGGCCAATGAATATATATCACTATAGCGCACTTCCACAAAACACCGCACCTAGTCTATAATGTGTAACCTGCAACAATGCAGCACAATTGTTCTGTAAGGAGCGTATATGCTTTGAAAGTAAATTAGAGGGACAGTCCTGGGAATGACTTTAATAAGGCATCAGGGAGCTTACTGGAAGCCCGTCGCCTGGGGGAATACACACAGCGGGGCATCTAGGAACACGCGGGAAAGTGAAATTCTTGTGTGTTGTTCCTCTTCAAAGTGGAACAAAACCAGGGAGTTTGGCTTTCATGGGTTTTGCTCCATACTACTGGGGCATCCTGATTTAGGATACTCCTAAGGGGATTCCTAGAATCCCCTAAAAACTCACCTTGCTACGCTCCAACGGCTCTCATCCAATCAGAGCCATCTGCTGCGGCGGGGAGGCCGATTCATTAATAGCGGCAGGTAGCGACAGTTGAGCGACTGTAGCGGTATTTTCACATCGCCCGCTAGTAGTCGCTGTGCTTGGCCGTTGTTCGGTTGTTGATAGCGACTCAGTCGGTGTGCAGTAATGTTGAATACAAGGTTACGAGTCGCTATTTGACAGGTTCCGCGCTGTATGGGAGCGCATGATAGCGACTGGTCAGAGCGACCGGCTCCCACCATATTCATCAAAAAATCATGCTCCAAAAATTCTCGCGCTGTGAAATGCATGTTTAAACCCCAGAGCGCTGGCGGCGATGCGTTAAAAGTAGTTTTTTAACCCCCAAACCACCATATTTTTGGAAACCAAAAAAAAAAAACATTTTTAAAGAATTTAGTAATATGAATACAATAATATCAGACCTGTAATATCAATTCTGCACACATTTTTTTTTTTTTTTTTACCTTAAAAAAATTAACTAACATGGCAGAAGTGGTCACAGAATTTTTCACATTTAAAAAAAAAAAAAAAAATATTAATAACAATTGTTATGAATATTTAAAGATTGTTCCATTGAAATGCATTGGAGAGCGCCAGGTAGCGAGAGGTCATACCTGTCGCTGTTCAAGGTCGGACGCTGGCGCTGTGGGCTGAGGCTGGAATAATGATGAATGAGTCGCTATATGGCGCTATCTCAGTCGCTAAGCAGGATTGGCTTGATAAATGTGTGATTGTGGTGGGGAGCCGGCGTTCTCGTGGCGGTGAGCGTCATTACCGGTCGCTCACCAGTCGCTACCTGTCGCTATTCCTTCATAAATAAGGGCCTATGTCATTCAACAGACGTCTCTCATTGAAAAGAATGGGGAGCGTGTGCTACCCCATCCCCCGTATCCCTGATGGCACACGTGCTCTCGCCCCAGCCTGGAATGGTTAGTGAAGGAGCGTGCGCACAACGTAGAGACTGCAGAGGATCTGCACATGCGCTGCCGGAGCTACGGAAGGTAAGTGTTTACTTAGGCCCTTATTTTAGAAGGGATAGCGTCAGGTAGTGGCTGGTTAATGACAGGTAGCGACTGGTGAACGCCGGACACGGCACGCAATTACACATTTATCATCCAGAATCTGTTTAGCGACTGGGATAGCGCCATGTAGCGTCCGATTCATCATTTTCACAGCCTCAGCGAACAGCGCCGGCGTTCAGCCTTGCACAGCGCCAGGTATGACCTCTCGCTACCTGTCGCTCTCCCGTACATTTCGATGGACGATCCTTTTCTTCTGTTTAAAGAGGGTTTTTGTTATTTTTTTTAATAATTCTGTGACCTCTTCTGGCATTGAAAAAGCTGTTTTTTGACAAATTTGTCATTTTTCAGATATTCCTGCAGAAATGACATTACAGGTCTGGCATAAATGTATTAACATAGAAGGTTGACAGCAGAAGGAGACCATACGGTCCATCTAGTCTGCCCTTATGTGTATACTGTATGTTCTCTTTATCTTAGGATAGATGTGTGCTTATCCCAGGCATGTTTAAATTCAGTGACTGTTGATGTTTCAACTACCTCTGCTGGAAGTTTGTTCCAAGCACCTACTACTCTTTCTGTAAAATAATATTTTCTAACATTGCTCCTGATCTTCCCCCCGACTAGCTTCAGGTTGGGCCCCTTGTTCTATCGTTAAGTTTCTTCTTAAAAACAGTTCCCTCCTGAACCTTATTCAATCCTTTCACATATTTAAAGGTCTCAATCATGTCCCCCCTCTCCCTTCTTTCCTCCAGACTGTACAAATTAAGTTCTTTAAGTCTCTCCTGATAAGTTTTAAGTGTAAGTCCTTCCACCATTTTCGTCGCCCGCCTTTGGACACGTTCTATTTGAATAATGTCTTTTTGCAGGTGAGGTCTCCAGAACTGCACACAGTATTCTAGCTGTGGCCTTACCAGGGCTCTATACAGCGGCATCACAACCTCCCTCTTCCTACTGGTGATGCCTCGAGCTATGCAGCTGAGCATCCTGCTTGCTTTTCCCACTGCCTGGCTACACTGTCCACTCATCTTGCAGCTATCAGTAATCAGTATCCCTAAATCTCTCTCCTCCGAGGTCCTGGATAACACAGTGCTGCCCATACGGTGCTCAGAGCAGGGATTCCTTCTACCCAAGTGCATGATTTTACATTTAGAGACATTAAACTCTAGTTTCCACAGTTTTGACCATCTATCCAGTAAAGCTAAATCATTTTCCATGTTGCAGACACCTCCAGGAATATCCACCCTATTACTAACCTTTGTATCATCAGCAAACAGACAAACTTTTCCTACCAAGCCTTCTCCTATGTCACTTACAAATATATTAAAAAGAATGGGGCCCAGGACAGAGCCTTGCGGCACACCACTTGTAACTCGCCTTTGTTCAGATTGCACGCCATTTACAACAACGCTCTGATACCGATCCCTCAGCCAACTGGAAATCCACTGAACTATCCAGGGATTGAGTCCTACCTTCAATAACTTATCTATGAGCTCCTTATGTGGTACAGTGTCAAAGGCTTTGCTAAAATCCAGATAGGCGATATCCACAGCACCACCTTCATCTAACACTTTAGTGACATTGTGAAAGAAATCAATAAGATTGGTCTGACATGATCTGCCCTCAGTAAAGCCGGGCTGTTTTGGGTCCAATAGGTCATTAATTTTTAGATGGGAAATTATCTGTTTTTTTAAGAGTGTTTCCATTAATTTGACCACTATAGATGTTAAACTAACTGGCCTGTAATTACTGGCTTCTTCCCTACTCCCCTTTTTATGGATTGGTACGACATTGGCCATTCTCCAATCATCTGGAACCTCACCAGTTGAAAGGGAATGGTTAAGTAAATCAGGTAGAGGGGCTGCAATCACAAATCTAAGTTCCCTTAGAACTCTGGGGTGGATTCCATCTGGACCCATCGCCTTACTTACCTTTAGATGTGCCAGCTCGGCTAAGACATCAGCCTCCAGAAACTCCGGAGCTGTACTCTCCCAGCTGGATGTTGTGCTATGACCATGCCTGCTACTATCTGAAAATACCGAACAAAAGTAGCTATTCAGATGGTCAGCCACAGCCTTATCTCCGTCAATATATTTATTTTCCCTATTTCTAATTTTTGAGACTGCATTGTTTTTCTTCTTTCTGTCACCAATATATCGGAAAAAGGTTTTATCTCCCCTCTTCATAGATTTGGCCATTTCTTCCTCCTTTTGCCCTTTAGCAGTCCTTATAATTAGTTTTGCTTCCCTCTGTTTAATTTTATACGCCTCTCTGTCAGCTACACTTCCACTTACTTTATACTTCTTATAGGCAGACTTCTTATCTTTTATGATAGTGCTGACTTCCCTAGTAAACTATAATGGTTTCTTCTTCCTTTTATTCTTGCTAGTTTGTTTCACATATTGCTTAGTTGCCTTTAAGATGGCCATTTTTAATAGTGACCACTGGGCACTCACTTCTGCTACTCTGTTCCACTCACCTAATTTTCTTTCTACATACTCCGCCATTTCCTTGAAGTTTGTCTTCCTAAAGTCAAGCACTTTGGTTCTGGTGTGTGATTGCACAATGTCTGTTTTTATTCTGAACCATAAGCATTGATGGTCACTGGAACCCAGATTTTCTTCAACCCTGACTTCAGACACCAGATCCCCATTGGTCAGAACTAAGTCCAGAATGTTATCTCCTCTAGTTGGCAATGTCACAAGTTGTTTTAGAGACACTCCATTAAGTGCCTCTAATATAGTCCTGCTCTTGCATGCCGATGCACTTGGGATATTCCAGTCCACATCAGGCATGTTGAAGTCACCTGTAATTACAACGTCCCCCTTCTCTGCCATTCCACTGATTTCATCTATTAACAGGTTATCTAGATCCTCATATTAGATCCTCATATTATTCATATTACAGTGTTATTACAATGTAATTCCATATGTTTTCACTTTGTTACTAGTGGAAAGATGCAGAAAAACAGACTTTAAACACACCGCCTCCTGCGCTCTGGGCTTCAAAGAAGCATTTTTCAGCGCCAGAGTTTTGTGAGGCAGTTTTTTTTGCTGAATATGGTGTGAGTCGGTCGCTATGACCAGTTGTTAACATACGCTCCCATACAGCGCTGGACTCCTCACAATGTATTCAACATTACTGCACAGCGACTGAGTCTGGGCGCTCTGAAAATGCCTGCTACAGACGCTCATCTGTCGCTACCTGGCATTAGTAATGAAACAGCCTGTTAGAGGCTGATTCATTACTAACACCAGATATTGGCAGATGAGCTTCTGTATAGCCGCGCTTAGAGCGACCGCTAGTAGACGCTGTAAACATGTATCGGGAGCTGTAACATAGCGCCTCAGTCGCTCTAGTAACCTGGCCAGCATTGATGAATGTGATGTATGTTGGGTGCTGTAACACCAGTACAGCGTTGCAGGGAGCAGAAGGTAGCGCCAGCTCAGTGCGACTGACTCGGCGCTCTAAAGCTGGGCGCTGTAGCATAGAGAGCCAGACGCTGTGTGTTTAAAGTCTGTTTTTGAACACATATCCACCAGTAATAAAGCGAAAACACATGGAATGACATTGTTTTAACACTGTGACATTAATACTTTAGTGCCAGACCTGTAATGACAATTCTGCATAAAAATATATAAAAAAAAACAATAAAAGTGTTTGTTTGCAGCCAGGAGAGGTCACACAATGATTTGAGCAAATAATGTTACATTTTAATTGGCCAACACGCTATTTAAACACAACCAAATGAACGGCCATTGAAATGTATGGGAGAGCGACACTGAGCGACCTGGCGCTCTGGAAGCTAAGAGGCCGATTCATTAATAGCGGCAGGTAGCGACAGTTGAGCGACTGTAGCGGCATTTTCAGAGCGCCCGCTAGTAGTCGCTGTGCTTGGCCGTTGTTCGGTAGTTGATAGCGACTCCGTCGGTTTGCCGTAATGTTGAATATTGGGTGAGGAGTCGCAGTTTCCGTGCTGTATGGGAGCGCATGATAGCGACTGGCCCTAGCGACCGGCTTCCACCATATTCATTAAAAAATCACGTTGAAAAAATTCTCGCGCTATGAAATGCTTGTTTAAACCCCAGAGCGCTGGAGGCGATGGGTTATAAGTAGTTTTTTAACCCCCAAACAACCATATTTTTGGAAACCAAAAAAACAAGTTTTTAAAATAATTTAGTAATATGAATACATTAATATCAGACCTGTAATATCAATTCTGTACAATTTTTTTTTTCCCTTAAAAAAATTATCTAAAATGGCAGAAGTGGTCACAGAATTTTTCACATTTAACAAAAAAAAATAAAAACAAAATTGATAATTAATTATTAATATTTAAAGATTGTTCCGTTGAAATGCATTGGAGCGCGCCAGGTAGCGAGAGGTCATACCTGTCGCTGTTCAAGGTCGGACGCTGGCGCTGTGGGCTGAGGCTGGAATAATGATGAATGAGTCGCTCTATGGCGCTATCTCAGTCGCTAAGCAGGATCGGCTTGATAAATGTGTGATTGTGGTGGGGAGCCGGCGTTCTCGTGGCGGGGCCCGTCATTACCGGCCGCTCACCAGTCGCTACCTGTCGCTATTCCTTCATAAATAAGGGCCTTAATCACCGGCGCTATACACTGAGCCGTCTGTTATAATACATGTGAGGCTACATGGCGCTGTTAGAGTCGCTCACCAGATTCACTTTCTTAAATGTGATTTCTCGTACAGTGCCCGGCGTTCACCAGACGCTGCCTGCCGCTATGAAGCACTACCTGGCGCTATCCTTTCTTAAATAACCCCCTCGTTAGGCTTCTTGTGGTGTTGCAGAAAAATGAGTGAAAAAAGGATAAAAGGAATGACAGACTAGACTAGAAGTAATGACAAAGAAAAAGAAAGAAAATACTGGAACGACAGAAAGGAAAGTGAAAAATAGAATGACTTAAAGAAAAAACAGAAGCAGGTCAAAAAGAAAGAATAGAATCCATGAGAGATGAAAAGAGAACAGAAGAAAGGACAGATAAATTAGTAGAATGCAAGAAAGATAAATGAAATGACTAGACAAAATGACAGATAATAGGAGGAATCAAGTGTCAAAGTAAGAATAAAAGGAACAACAGGGAGAAAATAATAGATGGAATGACAGTAAGAATTAAATGATAAAAGAAAGTATAGAAGGCGTGAAAGAATAAAATGAATGTCCCAAAGAACAGAATAGACAGAATGTCACAAAGAATGAATATAATGAATGTTAGAAAGAATAGAAGGAATGAAAGAATAAAAGGATTGTTGAAAAAAAAGAATAGACAGAAAAACAGAAAGAAGGAATATAATAAATGTTAGAATAGAAGGCATAAAAGAATAAATGGATAGTCGGAAAAAAAGAATAGACAGAATGACAGAGGGAATAGAATAAGACCCTTATTTATGAAGGAATAGCGACAGGTAGCGACTGGTGAGCGATCGGTAATGACGGGCACCGCCACAAGAACGCCGACTCCCCACCACAATCACACATTTATCAAGCCAATCCTGCTTAGCGACTGAGATAGCGCCATATAGCGACTCATTCATCATTATTCCAGCCTCAGCCCACAGCGCCAGCGTCCGACCTTGAACAGCGACAGGTATGGCCTCTCGCTACCTGGCGCTCTCCAATGCATTTCAATGGAACAATCTTTAAATATTTATAAATATATAAACACAGAGCAGAAAGAATGCCTCTATTAGGTCTAATTAGGAGGTATTGGCTCCTTGGTTGGCTCCTATTCTTAGAGACACTACTCCTTTAACACTTCTAGTGTCAAAATTCAAATTAGGAATACAGAGCTCATTCTTAGAACGCTGCACCTTTAGCACCTCAGGTATCAAAGTTCAAATTGTAAGTATAAAACTACAGAGAAATGCTGCTAGCAGTTTTCTTAACAGGTGACACTGGCTCTTTAAATAGTCCTTGTTTATATAGTGGTAGAGTTATAATTCTTCCTCTTCCATTCAAAGTGATATCTGGCTGTAGTTCTCTTATACAGTATTTTCTGTGCCCATAAACTTATAAAGTCACCACTGTGCCCGTCACCGTTGCTAGGTACTCTTACCGGCTGGTGAATGAATATAGAGCTGTATATATTAACTCCTCTTAGATCTTTCTCCTCTGTGTAGATATCCAATTAGGGGCTATAGGTGCTGGTTGCACTAGATTTCAGCTCACCAGGGTAGTACAGGTGTAGGATAAAACAAAAGAGAGAAAATCTAGTGTATTCCCGCTTTTTAATGTTAAAAATTATAAAATGCAACCTACAAGTGCGCACTCACATTTAAAAAGTGACAAATCGCTTGTTTTAAGGATAGGCGAGGCTCTCACCCGACTCCAGTCACCACGGCCGTTGGTGTTACTGTTTAGAAGGGCGGGATAGCTATCGCAAGTGGATGGCGACAGGCATATGAAACCAAAGAGGATCCACTTGCGATAGCTATCCCGCCCTTCTAAACAGTAACACCAACGGCCGTGGTGACTGGAGTCGGGTGAGAGCCTAATGTGAGAGACCTAATAGAGGCATTCTTTCTGCTCTGTGTTTATATATTTATATTTGTTATACACTCTCTATTTGGGATAAGAGGTTCTAACACGTCGAGCAGTTCTCAATTTAAGTAACCATAGTGTTTTCTAAATTCAAGCCTTAAGATAGCAGCGCGGGTTCTTCACATTACTGTTAATCTTTAAATATTCATAATTAATTGTTATTAATGTTTTTTTTTTTAAATGTGAAACATTCTGTGACCACTTCTGCCATTTTAGATAATTTTTTTAAGGGAAAAAAAAATAAAAAAAAAATTGTGCAGAATTGATATTACAGGTCTGATATTATTGTATTCATATTACAAAATTATTTAAAATACTTTTTTTTTTGGTTTCCAAAAATATGGTGGTTTAGGGGTTAAAAAACTACTTTTAACCCATCGCCGCCAGCGCTCTGGGGTTTAAACATGCATTTCACAGCGCGAGAATTTTTTTAGCGTGATTTTTTGATGAATATGGTGGGAGCCGGTCGCTCTGACCAGTCGCTATCATGCGCACCCATACATCGCGGAACCTGTCAAATAGCGACTCGTAACCTTGTATTGAACATTACGCCACACCGACTGAGTCACTGTCAACAACCGAACAACGGCCAAGCACAGCGACTACTAGCGGGCGCTCTGAAAATACCGCTACAGTCGCTCAACTGTCGCTACATGTCGCTTTTAATAAATCAGCATCTAAATGTCAGAAGGAAAAGAAGGCATGAAACATAAAAAAAGAATAGAAGGAGCACCAGTAAGAAAAGAAGAAACAATAGAACACATGAAAGGAAAATAATAGAAGGAAAGAAAAGAAGGTATAACTGAAAGTCATAAACAGAAGACTTTCTTTTTTTTTTTTTTTCATTCTATCTCCTGATGGTGGCCAGTCCTGGTTGCTGGGCACTGTGCCTACATGCTGCATAGGATGGGAGGAGGTGTATCCAGGTGAGGTGGGCTGGCACCGCCTGGTGCGTACGCCGGCCCTGCATAGAAGCAGTGTTAGAAGCCAAATGAGTTACATTGGTGCTTAGAATGATTCTTTCTCTTTTTCTTAGTCCAGGAAATGACCCTGAAACAGACCATGCCAACATCTCTCCCGACTCCCCTCTCAGCTGCCTGGCTGGTGATGAGCGTATCGACTACATCAAGGAGCTTGCTTTTAAATCCCTAAAACTCAAAGCTGAGCGATGGAACAAGTTCATTTCCTCGGAGGACAACCAGTGGCTCCTATGGACCTTCCTGGAGGTTGCAGACCAAAGGAGGCTGCTCTTCTTTACGGAACCTGGAGGCACCCTGCATGCTGCAAATGACCTGGTGAGTGTGATACGTACAGCAAATGGCGACACAAAGCTGCTGGCTATAGAACAATATGCAGATCGGGTAAGGTTTAATTGAATATTTGGGTTTTTTCATTACCATCAGTTTTGCACAATGCACATTTTTATTAATTTCTCACCAGGCTCAAAAGTTTTTTGTCACTTTTGTTGTTTAATTGTTGATATTAATTGATTTTGTATATGAATGATAGGGTTTCTTTGTGCCGGCACAAAGGGTTAATAGATTAGTATTGTTGTATGATATAGTTTTAATAAGCTGAGAGTGCTTAGCAGGCCAGGAATACATATTATACGGGTTATTTATGAGGTTGATATATATAAGAGGATTTTTGATTATAATACAGGACATGTAGCAGGTTGGGTTTTTAAATGTGTTTTATGGTTGTCGTATTTGTATGTCATGTTGTGCTTTTTCTAAAATAAAATATTGTATATACTCTTATTGGTGGTGCTCCTTTAGTTTGTGGGCCCTAGGGAGGCCGTTACACCCCAGGCTCTACATTTTGTTGGCACAGATCGGGTAATAAAGTGTTTTCTAAATTGTAAAACCAACAAGACTTGCTTTGGATAAAGTTATGGGACCTGAGCCCTGATCTGGGAGGATTTTGTTTTGGTCCAGTATCCTGTGCAGGCCAATTTGTCATGTGTGGGATCCATTGGGGTGATAAAAAGCAATCGTCTGGAGTACTTTTGGCCCACCAGTGGAAATAAATCCTGGGGCTCCCCAGAGGAAATAAATCTTGGGGTTCACCAGAGGAAAATACTCCATATCCCACAGTAAAGAAAAGAAAGAGAATCATTTTGCATAAAATATTGCTGGATTTGGGCATTAATATTACAAACGTTTTCAAATGAATGCTTATATATTCAGAGTGTAAAAAGGATGTGTTAGTTCTATTGGAGCTTTTCCAGGCTGTTTTCTCACATATTGTGTGTCACACAGTTATCGGTGACCTGGAGAAGTAAGCTTATTTGTTTGCTGAAGAAAGCGCCTAAGAAGATCTCATCAAGTGACTTTCAGCGTGACATTGTGATGTGTGAAGTTTCCAGCTTGGTGCTGGAGCAGGTCTCTGCGCTTGTCAGTGAGGTAAGCCCTTAAAGCTCAAAGCCAAGGTGAAAAGTTGTATATTTAAAGTGGATGTCCAGTCTCGGTGTACCCCCCACCCAGAGGCGTAGATAGGATTTTTGGCACCTGGGGCGATGATTCGAAATGGCGCCCCCCACCGGTGCTAAGGCCCCCCTTTGGAGCCCCCCTAACCTGCTGCACCCGGGGTACGTGTCCCCCTGCCCCCTCCTAGCTATGCCCTTGCCCCATCCCCGGCCCTTTCTTCCTCCCCTGACACCAAGGCAGGACAGGGGCGTTGTCAATAAAATTTACATAGAGCTATTAGAGACTCTTTACATTAAAGTAGTCAAAATCCTGGGTTTTGATCCTTGCCCCCAGGGCACCCCGATCGGGGGTGCTCCACTGTGTGAAATCCCCCAGATCGCCGAAACCAACTCCCCTCTCCCCGGTCCTATGGCGCAAGTGCGGCCGCTCGTCCAATCAGCGCGCTCGAAGCCGCTGGCATCACGTCGTCTAAGCCTTTGTCTATGGCCAACCGCTCCGAGCATGCTGCCGGCCGCATCCTCCGCTACCCTCTAACAGGGAGCGTGATGTTGGCCATTCACAAATGCTTGGCCCGGGCACGCGCCCTGCTAGAGGGATAGCGGGGATGCGGATGCGGCTCACGCATGTGCCATTGGACCGGGAATGAAGGTAAGTGTATGCGGCGACCTGGGGAGTTTCACACAGCGGGGCATTCTGATTTTGGATGCACCGGTGGGAGGAAATGAATCGGCCCGGGAATCTTTTAGATTCCCAGTCCGATCGCCGTGGGTTTTGGTCCACTTTAAAAGTGTTCGAATCTTTTTTTTTTTAAAGAATATTATCACACGGTGCACAAAAGATGTTCTAATCCATATTCCTTTGCCAAATATCACCAAGCACATACAGTACTGTGGATAACGTGACCGCCACCATCAAATTCTACTTACCAGAAATACACTTGTATCAAAGCCCATCTCAAAGCGCCTTTTGGGATCTTCCTTAAATGCACCCTTCCACTTTAAATCATCATCCTTCCAAAGCAAAACATCCATTCAAAAATGCGCACTTACAATATCCCGACTTGAAAAAAGCATGAAAAGATTATCCAATGCACAACCAAATTCAATGTGCTCCAATTCACCTGTGCTGTTATTTTCAATATGGAGCGCAACCCCGCTATTAAGAGGCTGATTTATTAATAGCGACATGTAGCGACAGTTGAGCGACTGTAGCGGTATTTTCACAGCGCCCGCTAGTAGTCGCTGTGCTTGGTCGTTGTTCGGTTGTTGACAGCGACTCAGTCGGTGTGGCTAAATGTTCAATACAAGGTTACTAGTCGCTATTTGATAGGTTCCGCGATGTATGGGTGCGCATGATAGCGACTGGTCAGAGCGACCGGCTCCCACCATATTCATCAAAAAATCACGCTCAAAAAATTCAAGCGCTGTGAAATGCATGTTTAAACCCCAGAGCGCTGGAGGCGATGTGTTAAAAGTAGTTTTTTAACCCCTAAACCACCATATTTTTGGAAACCAAAAAAAAAAAAAAAAAAGGATTTTAATTAATTTAGTAATATGAATACATTAATATCAGACCTGTAATATCAATTCTGTACAATTTTTTTTTAATTTCTTCCCTTAAAAAAATTATCTAAAATGGCAGAAGTGGTCACAGAATTTTTCACATTAAAAAAAATAAAAATAAACATTCATAACAATGAATTATTAATATTTAAAGATTGTTCCATTGAAATGCATTGGAGCGCGCCAGGTAGCGAGAGGTCATACCTGTCGCTGTTCAAGGTCGGACGCTGGCGCTGTGGGCTGAGGCTGGAATAATGATGAATGAGTCGCTCTATGGCGCTATCTCAGTCGCTAAGCAGGATCGGCTTGATAAATGTGTGATTGTGGTGGGGAGCCGGCGTTCTCGTGGCTGGGCCCGTCATTACCGGCCGCTCACCAGTCGCTACCTGTCGCTATTCCTTCATAAATAAGGGCCTAAGTGTGCCGCTGTGCTCCAATTAACCGCTACGCCTAGAACAGGACCGTGGTGGTGTGGGAAAAAAAACTCTTTACCTTGTCTGGGATCTAGCTCTGCTCCCTGCTCTGTGCGCCTATTCAAGTAAATAGATGGATGGGGCCACGCTCTGTGCAACTGCTCCAAAATGGCCGTGCCCAGCGCTGGTAGCCCTGGATAGCGAGCAAGGAAAGTAGTTTTTTTGTTTTTGCAACCCCCCAATCCTGCCTCAGCACTAGGAGAATAAGGCAGGGTGGGAGAGGAGGTGGGGTAGGGGGGGTTAGAGAGAATTTTCTGTATGGACACATATAAAAATGTTTCCTCAGAATTCTAAGGAAAACTCCCTTTTTGTCAGGTTTTTGGTGTTCTGCCCTAATGTGAAATAATTATTTGTGTTAGGATTGTGCCCCCAGTCCTGTGATTTACTTATCTGCATGCTGCTTCCAAATATCTCATATTCCTGGGGCTCTGTTTTGGGATTTGTGAAGCCCTGTGTGAAACCCCACAGTTTGCCTGTTACTTACCTTGAACCTGTTATCCCATTGTGCATGCACCGCGCACACCCCTTGCCAGCCATTCAGATATTCCTAGCGCTGGTGCGTGCAGGGGATCGATTAAGCAGCAGGTGAGAAAACTCTTAGGCCCTTATTTAACAAGGGATAGCGACAGGTAGCGACTGGTGAGCAGCCGGTAATGACGGGCCCCGCCACGAGAACGCCGACTCCCCACCACAATCACACATTTATCAAGGCAATCCTGCTTAGCGACTGAGATAGCGCCATATAGCCACTCATTCATCATTATTCCAGCCTCAGCCCACAGCGCCAGCGTCCGACCTTGAACAGCGACAGATATGACCTCTCGCTACCTGGCGCTCTCCAATGCATTTCAATGGAACAATCTTTAAATATTCATAATTAATTGTTATTAATTTTTTTTTTAAATGTGAAAAATTCTGCCACCACTTCTGCCATTTTTAATAATTTTTTTAAGGTAAAAAAAATTAAAAAATAAAAAGTACAGAATTGATATTACAGGTCTGATATTAATGTATTCATATTACAAAATTATTTAACAAACTTGTTTTTTTTGGTTTCCAAAAATATGGTTGTTTGGGGGTTAAAAAACTACTTTTAACCCATCGCCGCCAGCGCTCTGGGGTTTAAACATGCATTTCACAGCGCGAGAATTTTTTGAGCGTGATTTTTTAATGAATATGGTGGGAGCCGGTCGCTATGGCCAGTCGCTATCATGCGCTCCCATACAGCGCGGAACCTGTCAAATAGCGACTCCTCACCCAATATTCAACATTACGGCAAACCGACTGAGTCGCTATCAACTACAGAACAACGGGCAAGCACAGCGACTACTAGCGGGCGCTCTGAAAATGCCGCTACAGTCGCTCAACTGTCGCTACCTGCCGCTGTTAATGAATCGGCCTCCGCCTTTTTAGGAGAGAAAACTGCCATTCACTTTCATTGGCCTCAATTCATCAAGAGCTGAAAAAAATTCTCATGGTAGTAAAAAATTCATTTCATGAGAAAAAAGCCTGAGAATGTCACTGTTGCTGAATCACCAGATAGAAAGACAATGAAAGTCAACGGCACTTTCTTACTCTTGAGAAAAGTATTGAGTTTTTACTCCTTTTACTCCTCCGTAGTAACAAGTGCCATTGACTTTTTTGAGAATTGTTTTCAACTCTTGATGAATCAAGGCCATTGTCTAACTTGGGAGTGATTCAGCACCTGGTAAATATATACATCAGGCTGCTGAATCATCCCCAAGATAGACATAGAAAGTGAATGGCAGTTTTCTTTTCTAAAAAGTAATAGAGTTTTCTTTCCTGGTGCTGAATTGAGCCATATCTGTACATTATGCCCTATAGATGTAAGTATAAGGTTTGCCCGTAGATTTATTGTAAAGCGTACCTTGGGATGCCCCATGATAAGGTGTCACGGCAAGCTGCTTACAACGGCGCACTGTAGAATCATTAGTAAATCAGGCCCTCAGTAATATAGGGCCCCACAACTTAGATTTTATATAGGCCCCATTGATCTCTCAGTACAATATCTTTCCCAGGTGCTGCTTACTATTCTTTCCAATTCACTGATCTATAAGGACTGGCCTAAAGATTATTTACAAGACATAAAGAGCCACGTGGAGAAACTGACGTGTAAAATCCTGAACCTGCAGGGTCTTATCTCAGGAAGAACATTCCTAACATTTCCAGCAGTTCCAGAAAACGAAGGAATAAATCTGTGAGTGCCAACAATGGCTGGCGCCTTTACTGAATGTATTTATTTTGTATGTATTATTCCAGGCCCCAGTATTGTGCTTTCCCTTACAACCATAGTAATAACTTATCACATGCATCTAAAAGCAAACTTCTGATCCCAGGGGTGTACTGGTCATTGGGAGCACTGAGATAATTCCCAGTAGGCCGCTACCTCCCCTGCACTGGCCGTCCACCAGCCTCGTATTTTAATGCTGGTTCCAGCTCCGACAATGCTTCTTGTGGGCTGGGTGAACAGGAGCCTCTGCAGGCCTAGAAGCCGGAGCCAACATTAAACTATGGGGCCAGCAGGTGGTCAGTGCAGGGGAGGCAGCGGCGCACAGCCACTACCTATGATGGGCGTGCTATCACATATGGGTTATAGGACAGACTCTATACAGCCTATACTGTTTCTGGGCCCCCATAACCTATAATATGACGGCTAGGTCACTTATTTAAACTTTTCCTACAATATATATATATATATATATATATATATATATATATATATTTTTTTTTATTTATATATATTCCTACTAAATACTGAGGCCAGTTCAAACCAGGGGCCCATCCATCATATATAGGTTACAGAGGGCCCCTGATTCTATATACTTACTTATATGCCTACATTGTGTTTGGGTCTCCCATAAACCATAATGTAATGCCTGGGCCCCATTTGAACTGCAGTTTCCTATTTGGTCCAAATATTGAGGTGAGCCCAGTGGCACATTTAAACTAGGGGCCAAGTTTATAGGGTGGGCTCAGATGTTGTGTATAGAGCGCAAAAAATCCTCTTGACGGCGCTGCCTATAGTTTAATATTCTTAGGAAGCCACAAACGGGCATTGAAGTCTGTATGATGGGGAAAAGAAAATAGCTTTGCAATGCAATAAGCATGCCTCCTATAAGCATGCCAATCTATAAGATTCCCGGGCCGATCGCCTCCCTCACCGTGGGACATCCGAGATCGGGATGTCCCGCGGGGTGAAACCCCCCCAAAACCCCCAAAAAACCTTACCTCCCACGCGGCCCTCTAGACGTACGCGTGCCCGCGCCGGCCGTTTGTGAATGCGCGTGCCCTGTATGAGTGAAGTGTGGGAGGCGGCGGCGGACGCGCAGTCTTGTCCGTCGCTGTCACCCACTTGTCCGTTGGCGGGGATTGGACGGGGCGGTCACGTGGGAGCGTGGTGAGGTGAGTTTTTGGGGCTTTCTGGGGGGTTTCACACAGCGATTGAGGGTGCCCCCCCCAAAGTGGGCCAAAAGCCAGGATAGTCAAAATCCTGGGTGTTGGTCCACTTTAAATCCTAGGCTGAATTTTGGCCCTAGCCCAAGATCCATAACTAAATAAAATGTACTAGTCCTTTGTATTCCTTTGTATTGTTAAGCTGTTGGTGTCGTTGCACACACACTTTGGAATGAATAGCACCATATCGTGTTTTTTTTAATTCCCATTTCAGCATTAGCCACAATGAAAGAATTACTTTTCACTACATCGAGACAATGATAATCCAGTGGACGCATCAGATAACAGATATCCTAAACCGGGATTCTGCCCAGAAGATCTTACAGGGGGAACACCCAGGCCCATCTGATGAACTGGACTTTTGGACAATGCAGAAGGAAAACTTGCTTGGTGTTCTCAACCAGGTAAAATCGGAAATGATAAAATAGAATATAAAATGTTTTCATTAAATGATGGGGTAATATTGCCCTCCATTCAATACAGGCAACTTGACCCTCTGCACAATCATTCAGTTGAAAAGCTAGCTAACACTTATTAAAGGCAAGGACTTTTAGATTACATAGATTGCAATGCATGTATAAGCGAGGCAACTGTGTCTAGGCAGTCCTGTTTAGGCCACGCCTCTATTATTACAAAGCATACCCAGATTTAGACATTTCTAATAAGCATATTATGCATCCATGGAATCAGAAACAATGGCTGATCAACAACAACTTTCACGTTTGTTGTTCCTCTCTGCAGCAGCATCGCAAATTGGTATGCTCCACTGTGTGTATCCCCCCAGGACACCCCATACACTCACCTTTCTTTTGCTCCCATGTTGCAGACTCGGGTGAATGAACTGATTGGCTGAACGGCTTGCTCAGCCAATCAGCCGCTCATTTTCACCCGGCTCCCTTGGCTAAGCAGCCGAGCAGCACCGAAGGGAGCAGTGTGCGCGGCCAGCCACATCCCCCATTCATCTTCTAGTCAAGGCCATGTGCACAGCTAAAGGTGAGCGGGAATGCAACCGCAGCACAGAGACGTGGCAAGGACTCCGGGAGAAGGTATGTGAGACTTGCAAACTGGGGGGGGACATTCCAATTCGGGAGTGGAACTCCAGGGCCTCTGATGTTCCTCTTTTAGATTTATAGTATAACAATACATTTTATACATGAAGCTGATAAAACACCATGTTGGCCCTATAATGGTTGTAAGCTAAAGACATTGCCGATCTTTACTTGTATGTGTACATGTAATGCAACAATGTAAATTGGGCAGTTTCTTGGGGGGGCTGAGCTGGGTGATCACCCTGGGTGCAAAGGCCATTGTGTATGTGGCAGCACCTTTATCCCAGCCATTCTGTTTTCTGCAGACGGGTCAGGGTCACTGTTTATGGTGCCAGCCATACGCCAGTCCTCATATTGGGCTCTGTCATGGGGAGGGGGCACTGCCTGCTGCTACGGAAGAGACATGGCATGGCACATACAGGCAATGGATCACCCAGGAATTTTACCTGGAGGGGGGTCTAGCAGGGTGCGTGGCACAGATGGAACATGGCTTCTGCATTTCCGAGCTGCTGAATTTTGCATGACTTTCTGGGTACCCCTGAGCTTCTGAACTCTTTGTGACTAGACACCCAATCCCCACACCTCCTAAACAGTGACAACCCACTCCTCTTCTTCTTGAGATGTGGCATGAGCACCATAATCTTGCCACTCCTGTGCCCCATCTTCCTCTTCATTGGCGCCACTTTCCTTTGAGTGTAGCACTGTGATCTACCAGGTCTGGGGGGAGGGGGTCAGGATCTCTTGAACCACCCCCTTGGCGGCTCATCTAGATATGGAACAGCAGCATCACCAGTGGATGGTTGAGGAGAGGCAGAATCTGTTTCCTTTCTGAGCCAAAAGCTTTTTGGACTAGAAACTTTTCTGAATTTAAACTTGAATGTACAAATGCAGTGACTTTGGGTGCCTTGGGTGAAGGAGTAGCTTTTCTACAGAATGTCTGTGCAGAGGGTTAAATAGCTTTCTCTCATATTCCATTCCAGGGTATCACCAATTCATATACGTGTGGGTTAACTCACTGCCAGAGGCGTGACTGCTCCTCCCGGTCTATGTATACTTTTTGTGCCTAGAGACTGGTCAACCCCCAGAGGTGCACAACTGCACATTTACACATTCAGAGGGAATGCACACACGCTCATGACAGAAAGTATCACCACGGGTGCGTGTGCATGACGGATCAATGCATCAGTGTGCATATGCGAACTGATAGAAGCTTGGGAAGCCCTCTACTGGCGAGGCGGAAAGCTGCACCTGATGCTGTGATACTTAGGCCCTTATTTATGAAGGAATTGCGACAGGTAGCGACTAGTGAGCGGCCGTTAATGACGGGCCCCGCCACGAGAAAGCCGGCTCCCCACCACAATCACACATTTATCAAGCCAATCCTGCTTAGCGACTGAGATAGCGCCATATAGCCACTCATTCATCATTATTCCAGCCTCAGCCCACAGCGCCAGCGTCCGACCTTGAACAGCAACAGGTATGACCTCTCGCTACCTGGCGCTCTCCAATGCATTTCAATGGAACAATCTTTAAATATTCATAATTAATTGTTATTAATTTTTTTTTTTTTAAATGTGAAAAATTCTGTGACCACTTCTGCCATTTTAGATCATTTTTTTAAGGGAAAAAAAAATGTACAGAATTGATATTACAGGTCTGATATTAATGCATTCATATTACTAAATTATTTTAAAAAACTTGTTTTTTTTGGTTTCCAAAAATATGGTGGTTTGGGGGTTAAAAAACTACTTTTAACTCATCGCCTCCAGCGCTCTGGGGTTTAAACATGCATTTTACAGCGCGAGAATTTTTTGAGCGTGATTTTTTTAATGAATATGGTGGGAGCCGGTTGCGAGGGCCAGTCGCTATCATGCGCTCCCATACAGCGCGGAACCTGTCAAATAGCGACTCCTCACCCAATATTCAACATTACGGGAAACCGACTGAGTCACTATCAACAACCGAACAACGGCCAAGCACAGCGACTACTAGCGGGCGCTCTGAAAATGCTGCTACAGTCGCTCAACTGTCGCTACCTGCCGCTATTAATGAATCGGCCTCCCCCAATGCTGTGTTAACATCAGAGGCAGCTACTAACACCCAGTATCTCCAGTCATGTTAATGCAATCAACACCTCACCGCACTACTGTTTATTGTAGGCAGAGATGTGGATTCGAGTTACCATTTATTGCTACTAGATTCCCATACAAGTCACTCTGAATTGAGAGTTAGGATGCCAGTCGGATGACAAGTGAAACATTTTCACCTTAAGTCCAGTTGCCTTAATTTTTTCCTACAGATCTACCATGACCTGGATGGAGCCTTCACAGACATACCACCTCTATCTAACAAATTTACCTTTCTTTGAATAAGCCCTAATTTTCTATGTATTGTACTGCCGTCCATGATGCACTGAAAGAATAAAAAAATCTTAAACAGATTTTTTAGGCATTTCCATTATTTGCATTATCCCAAGACTGCTAATTTATGTGAATAGTTACTCTGACTGTAACGCACCATTGATCTAGAAAGTATTTACGATCTAATAAAACCTATTCTTTGATATCCTAAATGTGAAGTACCCCAAGATTCGTACCTTCTGTTTTGTTTTGCAGTTAAAGACTCCGGAATTTCAAAATGTGATTGATAAACTTCATCAAAAGAGGAGCAGTTATTACACAGGTTTCATGGATCTCATCAGGAGAGTGAATGAAGGTAGCAAAACATCAGTCCTAATACTTAGCAACATGGAGGATAAAGCTTTTTGTTATATCTTGCTTAGGAAAAATCTGTTTCTTCTTCTCTTCCTGTCCTCAGTAAAACTTTTGATTTCTAGTCTAGTCTAACATTTCTAGACTAACCCAAAAGACCTAAGACCAGTAGAGCCAAAGTGCACTTGCAGCACCATTATAAGAAGCCAGACTTTTTTGTTTTGTTTCAGGCATAATAAAATTTTGTTTCAGACATAATAAAAAAATAAAATATTGTGAATGGTCATCCTAACCACATCCTCTACTTCACTGCAGCTTTTACAGATGCACAAGAGATCGAATTGTATCTTAAACCTTTAAAGTTTTACATTGCTCATCTGGAGGAATCCAATTTCCCAGATATAGAAGATTTCTTTGTGCCTCTTTTCCACACCATATTTCTCATATGGACCAATTCCCGCCTGTACTGCTATCCTCAGCGCATCATCGTACTCCTGCAAGAGTTTTGCAACCTTCTCATCTATCGGGTAAGAACACATCTTCTTTATGAATAATCTTATATGACATTAGGCACTTATGCACTGAATTATTGCACTTTATTGCTTAGTTTGCACATTTTTTAGTAGTATCCAAGGCTGCTTATGGATTCACTTATGTAGTATCTCATCATGTGGGCGTCTGTTAATGTATATGTATGCCATTAATACTCTAAAGTTAGAGGTATATGAAATTATATTATATGATTGGTTAGACACACATTGTGAATGTCTTATATATTAGCCCCAAAAAGTTCCTCCCCACTTAGATTTTTTATATATATGTTTTTTAAAATGTGATGTCGTGTGATATGTGTTATGTACTGACAGCATTTGGTTAATAAATTTTCATCTATTTTTGTAAATTGTGTGCAGCCTGTTATATGGGGATATAAAGGTGGGCTAGCTCTGAAAGTCCACCAGGGGTAGAGATTAAGTTACAAGGTTGGTCCCATAGGCTAGCACCGATAGTAATTAACAGAAGCTGTGCATACCCAGAGGTAGAGTTGAGTTCTTTATGAATTGGGTGCTGAGCTTTAAAGTGAATCAAAACCCTCACGGGAAGGTCCTTGAGTCTAAAAGGTTAAAAAATGTAGTGTGGGCATGGCCAAGATGGTGAAAATCCCTTTTTTTTCTTAACCCAGCCACCACCAAACCGGCATCTTCTTCTGAGGTACTTGGGCTGGGAGGGCAGGTTTGGAGCATGGTGCATAGATTTCCAGTTTAAATATCATGCCCCGGCTCTGCCACCCTCCACTGGCATTGATGCAGGCCGGGGTGGTTACAACAAAAAAAACAGCTTACCTTGCCGGGCATCCAGCAATGTTACCAGCGCTCCAGAGTGCACAAAGCGGCTACTTTAGACTAACCCTCAAATACCCTTCATGTTTAAATCCAGGGCTGTCATCAGGGCATAACAGGTAGGCTGGTTATGATGGGGGCCCATACTATATGGGGGCATGAAAATTCCAGATGGCAGTGCTGAAATAATTGGTATACTGAAGCCATCTTTCTTATTGGTATCATTGCTTTGATACACTGTGCTAGTTGTGTCCGTAACAGCTCTGATTATATGTCAATTTATTTTACCAGTCTGAGAACTTTCTGATTTCTGAAGAAATTTTTAAAATGGAGTTGGAGGAAGGATTAGAAAGAGTCCAGCTGGTCATTCAGATGTTTCGATGCTTCAAAAAAACATATTCTCTGTACGTGGAAAAAGTGGCCCTCGCTGCTGCAAGTTGTGAAAAAATTAAACTTTGGGACTTCCCCTCCAGCCTTGTATTTTTCCGATTTGACAGTGTACTGCAAAGGATTCTGTATACTGAGGTAAGATATATGACATAAATGTCATGTAAAATATGTGCTCATTATGTTAACGTTGGTAGTCGGCAGACTTTGAACCAGCAATTTAGGAATCTCTGAAATGTTAAAGGTTAGGACTAGTGATCAGCCAGAGCGGAGTCTATCGGTTAGGAAGTCCTCTGGCTGGATAGTCCACACTATTCAGAATTCAGTAATGCTGTATACAATAATTCCGGCTCCCACTACCCTGTGAACTAGTATAGGGGTCCCTTGGAGAGAAAAAACACTGAAAACAAATAACTCACCTTTCGGCGTATCCCTCCTCCTATCCCCAGACAGGCGACACCCTCTCTTCAGGTCTACGGGGTTGGAGGCTTCTTTCTGATGCTGGGGGGGCAACTTTATTGAGGGGGGACACAAAAAAAAACATCTGTATCGAGGAGGGACACAGTTCCCATGGCGGACTGTTAAGCTAAGGTCAGAACCTCCTCATTTACTTTCATTTTATTTGCCATTTTTTTTTCAAAAAATTGCCCCCCCCCCCAAAGCTTACCAGCTTGGCACACCAAGCATAGGGCTGGTAATCACAGGGCTAAAGTGCTGAACTTCTGCCCTTGGTTCAAGTAATTACCAGCCTTTATGCCATGTGGCCAGGGGCGAACTGGATTTTTGGGTCTGGATTTTTTTGTAAAAAAACATTTTTTTACAATTTTTAAAAAATATAATCTGTGTTATGAACATCCTCCGGTACAATAGTTTGATAAACACTCTGCATACAGAGGGATGGCACAGCTGCAGCAAGACACATCTGTCGGCTCCAGTAAGAAAGGGAAGGGAAATGGGAGAACAGGGCAGGCAAGGCAGGTGCTGGTAGTGGGTGACTCTATTATTAGGGGAACAAACAGGGCAATCTGTCACAAAGACCGGGATCGCCGAACAGTGTGTTGCCTTCCTGGGGCAAGAGTACAGAATGTAGCGGAGTGGGCTGACAGATTGTTGGGAGGGGCTGGTGTGAACCCAGCAGTCATGGGGCATATTGGCACAAATGACATAGGAAGAAGTAGGTGGAAGGGCCTTAAAAATGATTTCAGAGACTTAGGCCATAAGCTTAACCCTTTAAGTGCCAACCTACCTGGAGTTTTTGTCACACTCTGTTGCCAGACCATTTTGCACTATTTTGCACTCCCCATGTTCAGATGTGATTTTTGAAGGGATTTCCAGGGATTTCCCAGGAAAAGCGCAGGTGACTTGCCACCTCCCCCAGCCTTGTGAACTGGTATAGGGGTCATGGACCCCTTACCAGTTCACAAGGGGTTAAATGTAAAAAAAAAACACAGACACACAAAGAGAAAAAATATTTTATTTTTTTTTTTAATACTTACCTCCCATCCATAGCGGAGCACTCTTTCAGCCTTTTATAGCTACTGGATGACAGAACACAAAAGGGTTAATTAAAAAAAAAATGACATAGGGTTCCCCCTCCTAGGGGGGGGGGGACCCCATTTTTTTGGGAATTTTAAGGGTTAAAAAACCCAGACAAAGTAAGTAACAAAGGTACAGGTTGGGGGACACCTTGGAAACTGTGATCATAATATCGGTAATTTCCACTTAGGGTGCCTTATGAAGGAGCCACAAAAACATGGAACTTCAAAAAGACAAAGTTTACCCGCTTAGAGATGCTCTAAACTGTATTGACTGGGAAAATGTCCTTAAAAACAAAAGCATAGACAGTAAATGGGATGCTTTCAAAGGAATCCTTAATTTTCATTGTGATAGATAAACTGTTAGACACACGTGTAAACCGACAAGGCTAAACAAAAAGGTTAAGGGGGCAATAAACAACAAAAAAGGCATTTAAACGTTTAAAGCAGGAAGGGACAGTGGAAACATTAAAAAATTATAAAGAAGAAAATAAACAATGTAAACAACAGATAAGGGCAGCTAAGCTGGAGACAGAAAGACTGATTGCGAAAGAGAGTAAAACTAACCCCAAATTATTCTGTATCTACATAAACCGTAAAAGGTACAAACCTGAGGGTGTGAGCCCCCTGAAAAGCAAGGAGGGGACACCTATAGAGGGAAATGAGGAGAAAGCAAATTTTCTAAACAACTTCTTTGCTTCTATATTCACAAAAGAATGTGACATACCAAGTGAGAGGCAGGGGAATAACCGAAACCCTCCATTAAATGTCACTGAACTAAATCACTGGGGGCAGATAACATACATCCTCGTGTTTTAAGGGAGTTATGTACAGTGAGTACAAGTAACAAGTAACAATCAAGAGAAAAGGGTAGCACCACTAATCACAAATATGTGCTCACTACAACCTAATATCAATGTAAACACAAAGAGGGAAGGGAGGGAGCACAAGCCCTTTCCATAACCCTCTCCAAAAAATAATTTTTATTATTATAAATGTAGCCGAGTGTAGTGTGTTTACA
This sequence comes from Gastrophryne carolinensis, assembly GCA_027917425.1. Classification (NCBI taxonomy): domain Eukaryota; kingdom Metazoa; phylum Chordata; class Amphibia; order Anura; family Microhylidae; genus Gastrophryne; species Gastrophryne carolinensis. The sequence continues at coordinate 231,014,848 of CM051240.1, read as the reverse complement.
GTAATAGACAAGCCGTTATTTCTAATATTTGTGGACTCAATAACTACAGGGTCTGTTCCGAGGGATTGGCGTTTGGCAAATGTGGTGCCAATATTCAAAAAGGGATCTAGGGGGGAACCTGGGAACTGCAGACCGGTAAGCTTAACATCTGTGGTGGGCAAGCTGTTTGAAGGTTTCTTAAGGGATACTATCCTTGAGGAAAATGACCCTATTACTCCATATCAGCATGGATTTATGAGGAATCGCTCCTGCCAGACAAACCTAATCAGCTTTTATGAGGAGGTAAGTTCAAGATTGGATCAGGGGGAGTCATTGGATATTATATATCTTGACTTTTCTAAAGCATTTGATACTGTACCACATAAAAGGCTGGTACAAAAGATGAGAATGCTTGGACTGGGGGAAAACGTGTGCAGATGGGTGAGAAATTGGCTTCATGGTCGGAAGCAGAGGGTGGTTATCAATGGTACACACTCAGATTGGGCCACTGTTACTAGTGGAGTGCCACAAGGGTCAGTTCTGGGACCAATTCTCTTCAATATATATATATAAATGACATTGGGTACGGATTAAACAGTAAAGTCTCAATCTTTGCAGATGATACTAAGCTGTGTAAAGCAATTGAAACAAAAGAGGACAGCAGGCAGCTACAAACAGATTTAGATAAATTGGAAGCATGGGCAGCTAAATGGCAAATTAAGTTTAACACAGATAAATGTAAGGTTATGCACATGGGAAGGAGAAATCTGTGTCATGATTACATACTAAATAAAGAAACACTTGGGAAAACAACAATGTAAAAGGACCTAGGGGTTTTAGTTAACAATAAGCTCTGTAGTAATCAATGCCAGGAAGCTGCTGCCAAAGCAAATAGGATCATGGGGTGCATCAAGAGGGGCATAGGTGCTCATGACCAGAGCATCATTTAACCCTGTACAAGTCACTCGTACCCCATATGGAGTACTGTGTACAGTTCTGGGCATCTGTGCTTAAGAAGGACATATCAGAACTGGAGCGCGTTCAGAGAAGGGCAACAAAGTTAATAAAAGGAGTGCGGGGGCTAGAGTACCCTGAAAGATTGTCAAAGTTTATTTAGTTTATAAAAAGGACGCCTGAGGGGTGAGGTACAAACTATGTATAAAGATATGTCCCACAATCTATTTATACCCGGAGTGTATCCAAAACTAAGGTTAGAGGAAAGGTGCTTTCTCCACCAACATAGGAAGGGATTCTTCTCTGTTAGAGCAGTTAGACTATGGAACTCGCTGCCAGAGGAGGAAGTAATGATGGATACAGTAAAAACGTTCCTTCCTGCTATGTAATAACATTTCCAGCTATGGCTTCTAGACCACTGGAAGGAGATAAATAGGCTGAACTGGATGGACTAAAGTCTTTATTCAGCCTTACATACTATGTTACTATGTATTGAGGCTTTAATAGAAGTAATAGGATTGGAACAATCAGATACATAATACAAAGGTAATCTCTATGACATATTGTAACACTCTCTAAAGAAAAATATAGAGCCAGCAGTGTCAAAATATATGTACCAAAAATATAGATACATCATATGTACACGATCCAATTGGAAAGCTGCCAGCAGATAAAGATAGTTTGATGCAAGTGACTCACTGATTCAGATCTGATACAGTGTATAGCTTCAAGTTCACACTATGGATATTACAATCCGCTGCAGAAAAAAACTACTTGTAAATATAATACCAAAAAAATAAGGGGCAACATACAGGGTTACTACGAAGTCCCTATTCACATACTGTACGATATCTCCATTACTCACTATCCCAGATTAGGGGATGATAATTAGATACATGGGGTGAGACCTATCTGTTCATTAAGGCCCAGTCAACGTATAAAATCACCTTTCTGGCAATCCCATGGCACATGCACGTGCTTCTGTCCAATCAATGCTATATGCTGTGCTGTGTAACCACTCATCTATCCCCTTCACCTCCTGCCGCTGTCCTCTACCACTCACTTACCCCCTCCACCCCCTGCTGCTGTCAGAGGGCACTGGAGGACCAGAAGGGGTCAGCAAGTACCAGTAGGCAAGAAGGCAATGAGCAGCAGAGAAGGGAGACCGACAAGGATTTGGATGTGGTGGTGAGTACTAAGAGGCTGACCCAAAATACAGTGAAAAAGCAGGTAACTGTAAATAAACCTAGCTCAGTGTGCATAAGAGTGATGGTTAAAGAGGAACAATCACCAGGATTTTCACCATCTTTGTCATTGTTCCTCTGCAGTGGGGCATTCCGATTTGGTGTGTAACCCCATTGGAATGCTGGTAATTCTTACCTTGCTCTTGATTGCATGGCGCATGCACATGCTCTCCTCTAATCAGTGGCTAGCACTCCATTTAGCTTTACTAAGCTACTCTGACATCAAAGATGACATCAGAGTGGCTTAGTAATGCTGAATAAAGAATGAGCAGCAGAGTGTGCAGCACAACTTACCCGAACTCCGATCCGTTTAAATGGTCCATGGCAGGGGCCACAGAAAGATGGCCGCTGCTTCCATGAGTAAGGATATGCCTAGTGCCAGCTGGCAGTCCTGGCACTAGGAGCAGCCATCTTTCTGTGGCCCCGGCCAGAGACCACTTGAAAGGAATGCGCTGCCAACCAGGCACTGGATCTTGGCTCAGGTAAGTTGTACAGCAGCTTCCTGCTGCTGCACTCTTTAGGTGAAACTGGTTGCTCAGCAGCCCATCAACTAGATTTTCTGTGTTCGGGCCGAACTCGAACATGGGCTTCTAGCTGAAGTCTGTGTTCGGATTTGGGAACCAGAACTCACAAAGTTTGGTACGAACTCGAACTTTGCAGTTCGGGTTTGCCCAACACTGGTTAGGGGGGCCAGACAAGGATTCCACATTCAATACTAGAATAGATATTCCCTACATAGATCCTGAAAGTTACAAATTCTTGTCTATGCCTTTGTCAATCTGCCCAGTCGCAAAGGTAAAATTGATGAGATTTAAAAAGGGGACCAGTCCTCCAGGAAATCATTGTTTGATCACCAAACTTCTTGTGGATCCCATCTGTGTATTATCTGTGATTCTCCTGTGACCCAGCTATACTTGACCATGCTTCTGTTTCTGCCCTTGATTGGGTATCTTGTTAGGACCCTGGCTTGACCCGACCATTCTACTACTAAACTGATCACATTGGTTTGCTCTACGGCTCATGTATTGTGCATTCTGGCCTTGGCTTGTCATCCTGTTCAGCAGGCTCTCAGACTCCCATCAACCTCAGATTAATGGCCTGAGTTTTCCCATAAAAACATACATCCCACCATCAGGGACTCTTCTAGGATTTCTCAAAGAATCCCAGAAGCCTGTGTTGTTGGTATGGTTGGTATGTCTAGCCTAAATATTCTGCATTGCCAGAGCTCTGCAGGGTTTACAATAGCTGTGACATGTGCATGGAAGAATTATTTGGTTCCCTAAGGGATTTCCATTATGATAATTGTTTTAGAGAGGATTAATCACACTGGTACACTGGTACTGGAGATAAACTTTTGGTGTGGCCAACATCCTTCCCTGACCCCAATCATATTGAGAACCTTTTGGTGTATCCCCAAGCAAAACATATATGAGGGTGGGAGGCAGTTTACAAAACAGCATAACTGGGAGCCTAGATTCTGCAAAGAAATTCAAGCAGAAACTCCCCAAGTAGAGATGGGCGAACCCGAACTGCAAAGATCAGGTTCATACTTTGTTTACAATACTTGTATGCCAATACTCCCAACCAATGGTACACATAGATGCTATTAGATGGTATGCAGCAAGGCCGCAGACTGACCTGTACCCTAACTTGATCAGATAAGGTTGTGAATCTATGCGCTAATGAGATCTTAACTATAGTTCCTTTTTTTCCTTGGTTCTTATTTTTCTTGCTTATCTTATCCTACTGAACATTTGCATTAAAATCTGGTGTTCAGACTGAGAGAGGAAAGGGGAATGTGATAAGCGGCTGCACTGTTATAAACAAAAATACTTAAAGCAGTGATTTTTAGTTTGTGCATCAGTGCCCAGGAATTGCACAATAGTAGCCCTATGTAGCACACATGAGCCTAAGGGGTTAACACTGTGTAGGGAGTGGTTCTGTATTCTGGGCTTTGTGGGCCTCATGGGGAGGAATGTGAAGTAGGCAGTCTGAGGACAGTGGTTCTCAAACTTTTTACGTCAAGTACTCGATAGTGACAAGAAGTTTCATACAAGTACCACAAAGGAGGTGACTATTTATAAATAGTACCAAAATACGTAGGTCATAGGCCTCATGGCACCTTTAAACTAGAAGGGATTAGGATTCACTTTTAATATAATACAGCTGACCGGCCCCTGGTACAGGCACAAATGCCCGGCTAAAGGTATCGCTAAAGGTGGCTCGTGCATGAGCCATTGGATCAGGGAGAATGTGAGTTTTACAGGGGACACACTCTGGGACATCCCGAACTTTAAATAAGTGTTTGGGTTTGGCTCCCAGAACCCGGTCTCCATTGAAATCAATGAGGACCCAAACTTTAGGGGGAACTGTGGCGGAGAGGGGGTGCAGAGTGTGCAGCAGAAGCGTGCTTTTTACCTCACCTCTACCCGCAATCCCCATTGTAAACAATGAGAGCTGTCTGCTGCATGATATAGTCACAGCAGGCAGCAGGCCGAGAGCCCGCACATGGGCTGTTGGAGCGTGGTGAGGTGAGTTTTTTTCTGGCTTCCTGGGGGTTTCACATAGCGGGGCATCCTGCTTCGGGATTCCCCCAGGGGCACGGAACAAAACCTGGGAAAGTCAAATTCCTAGGTTCTGTTCTGCTTTAAAGACAAAAAGGGGTTTACAGGGCTATAGTGCCTGTGTGGGGCCCCATAACCTAGAGCCCTTTTGTGCATACATTTTGTGGGACCCATCCATGTGCCATTATGGGGCCCCATCAGGTGTGCGCAAATGGGGCCTCTATCCATGTGCCATTGGGGGGGCCCATCAGGTATGCACAAATGGGGTCCCCATCTATGTGCCATTATGGGGGGCCATTAGGTGTGTATAAATGGCCCCCGTCTATGTGCCATTACGGGGGGCCCATCAGGTGTGCAACCATCCATGTGCCATTACAAGGGCCCCATCAGGTGTGCAGAAATGGAACTCTCCCCCTCTCTGTGCCATTACAGAGGTCCTAGTGTGAACAGACAAATGGTGCTTTTTTTGAAGCCAAGTGATCTGACCTCCTAGGCCCTGGTCGCACCTCATCAAGTTACAAGCAGCCCAAAAAAAACGTATCCTGCCATAGAGTCTGCTGCACACAGGCATGCTCCAGCCTCGCCACCAAGCAGCATTTGAATGAGGTAGTGGGCGAGGTCGGGGGTGGTAGCAAACGGGGGTGCTAGCGTTCTTTTTTTTGCTAACCAGTATATCGCGGCACGTGCTGCTTTAACTTACCATACCTCAGCCCGCGATCCACAGTGGTGGCGGCAGCAGCGGAACAGCAGCAGCGTTTAAATCTGACCCCAGCCGGAACTACAAAATGATGGCCGCTGGCTCCCATGAGTGAGGATGCTTCTAGCGCCAGCTGGCAGTGTTCATGGTAGCCGAGTAGTAGTGTTCCTGATGGTAAGCACAGGCCTTCAAATGCCTAATAGGAAATAGAGGCCAGCTCAAAACCCTAATAACATCTAAGAAACAAACCAATGGCCTTATTTATCACGGGCTAGCGCCAGGTAGTGTCTGACGAGCGCCAGGTACCGCCAGCTATCGGCGGCTACCGACTCAAGTACGCCCGGCGGCGGTCACAATGACGCATTTATCAAGCTAAATGAGGCTAGCGCCGGCGAGAGCGACGGCTAGCGCGGGATTCATCATGAAGCCGCCTGGAACGAACAACGCCGCTGCAAATTCCTTCACAGCGCTAGGTATGACCTGTCGCTCCCTGGCATTGTCCAATGCATTTCAATGGAGCAATGTTTAATTAATCATAATTAATTGGTAATATTTTTTTTTTTTTTTTTAATGTCAAAAATTCTGAGACCACTTCTGCAATGTTGGGTTTTTTTTTAAAGTAAAAAAAATTAAAAAAAAAATTTGTGCAGAATTGATCTTACAGGTCTGATATTAATGTATTCATATTACAAAATGATTCAAAAAACATGTATAATGTTACAATCCAAAAATATGGTTGTTTAGGGGTTAAAAACTAGTTAACACCCATCGCCGCCAGCGCACTGGGGTTTAAGCAAGGAATGGATTTTTTAATGAATATGATGCAAGCCGTTCGCTCTGGCCATTCGTTGTCAGGCGCTCACATACAACGCTGAACCTGTGAAACAGCGACCCCTAAGCCCGTATTCAACATTACCGCACACCGACAGAGTCGCTGTCATCAAGCAAACGCCGGCCAAGCACAGCGAATACTGGCTGGCGCTGTAAAAATCACGCTACAGTCGCTCATCTGTCGCTACCTGGCGCTATTAATGAATCGGCCTCCCCGTTACTTTTGAATCCATATCATGTCCCACTCTATCCAAAGCATTTCTCTAAATCCATATAACACCACCTTTATCCAAATGAAAGCTACCGCTATCCAATAAATACCCTATAACCCCTTGTACCTTACCCTCAATTTATAAGAAATCGGTCCATGCATTGTTTTTTTTTATTTATTGAATTTTCCAATATATCTCAATGAGATAACAAAATACAGTTTCTTCTCCAACATGTTACAATGAAATGTATTTCCATTAGTCTCTGGTCCTCCCAAGCACCTTCTGGATATGCCTATGGTATAACAATTTATAGGATTAAAAAAGATTATGATAGACATATTAATACAGAAAAGGACTTTGAGAGTAAGTAGCTGAGGTTAAATAATATATGTATTTCATTACAAATTCAGCAATTGTTTCTGCCAGTCATGTATGTCACCCAAGCAGGGCTGGATTAAAGAGGACCAAAACCCACTGAACTTGTGAAATAAATGTAGCCAAGGCCCCTTACCCATACTCCCTTCTTCGGGTGTAGAACTAGAAATAGATATTTTTTATTTTTGAATTGTCCTGGAACACTGTTTTTTTTGCTGTTCCTCTCTGTAATATTGCATCGGATCAGTCATTGTATATGTGTGGCGATGACATCATTGCCACACACAGCAGTGGCAATGAATGGACGAGGCGGAGCTTTACAGCTAAAACAGGCGCCATTATCTGGGATTAGACTGAAGCAGAAGCAGTTAAAATTTGCAAATGCTACTCATCATGGGAGAGTAATTCAGGGGATGCTTGTTAAAAATGTGTGTTTTGGTCCGCTTTAAGTGTGGTGGAGGCCCCTAGGCACAAAATCTGGTGGAGGCCCCAAATACAGTTTTTTTTTCCCTTTAAAATAATAGTCCAGCTGAGTAACTGATTGGGGGTTGTCTGGCACCCGCCTACTTACTGGAATGTCAGATTGAGTCTCTTGTGCCCCCCTTGTGCTCGGGAACTTCTGCTTTGCCATTCTGGGCAAAGGGGGGTTTAGTCCAGCAGAAAACAGTTTCTCTACATTGAGCTGCCAGCGGCTGTGCTTAGTGGCTTATGTGCAGTGAGCGGCTGCCGATTGACACCTCTGCACGCACCCATCACTCTAGCGTTGCTGACGGTGGCTTTGCTGTTCTAGACTCTCCATCCTGCCCTGTGGTGGCTTTGGCTGCAGGTTTGCAAAAACAAAAAAAGGTTTGCCGCCGATAGCTTTGTTGCTGGCTCCGTGGCCGGGACCAAAGATTGAAAAGCCTCCTGAACCAGACCATAACCCAAAGGTTGGTGAAGGCCCCCTTTGAAGGGCAAGCGGTGGAGGCCCAGGCTTGCACCCCTTGCTCCCCCCTTATAATCCGGCCCTGCACCGAAGCTTCCTAGATAGCCTGGATTTTGCCTTCAGACCCAGCTAAAATACTTCCCAGCTTCTCATTGATCCATAACCAGTTGACTTTGGCCTCAATACACTTCCAGTTAATTTTACAGGACCTCCATTCCCTAGCAATTGTTATTTTTGCTGACATACATGAATAAAACAGTAACCATTGGGAATGTTTTTCTATATTATTGGGTCTTTGTCCTAGTAATGCTATCCAAGAATTTTTTGGGCTGTGTTAATTCTTTATAAAAGAGACAAGATGGAAGACATTGGCCCAAACCCTACTCACCATTGGGAAGGACCACCATATATGTAAATAATCCACTATTAAACGACATTTCCTAAAGCATATCTCTGAAACATTTTGATACAGCCGTGATAATATGGTAGGTAACAGATACCACCGCATGGGCACCTTCACGTTAGCCTCAAATAAATAAGGGCCATATTTATCAAGGAATAGCGACAGATAGCGCCAGGTAGCGAGAGGTCATACCTGTCGCTGTGGGATGAGGCTGGGATAATGATGAATGAGTTGCTAGGCGGCGCTATCTCAGTCGCTAAGCAGTATCGGCTTGATAAATGTGTGATTGTGGAGGGGAGCCGGCGTTCTAGTTGCGGTACCTGGCTTTACTGGCCGGCTCCCCTCCACAATCACACATTTATCAAGCCGATACTGCTTAGCGACTGAGATAGCGCCGCCTAGCAACTCATTCATCATTATCCCAGCCTCATCCCACAGCGACAGGTATGACCTCTCGCTACCTGGCGCTCTCCAATGCATTTCAATGGCAGAATGTATTTTAATTAATAATTATTTTTTAATATATATATTTTTTTTAATTTCACAAAGAAAATCTGTGAACACTTCTTCCTTTGAAAATGTATTTTTTGGGGATTTTTACAAAAATTTTTTTTTTTTGCAGAATTGATATTACAGGTCTGATTTTAAACTATTCAGGTTTGAATATTATTTGAAAATCATTAAATTTTTTTTTTGGGTGGTTAGGGGGTTAAAAAACTACTTTTAACACATCGCCTACTGCGCTCTGGGATTTAAACATGCATTTCACAGCGCTAGGAATTTTTAAAGTGGACCAACACCCACGGGTGATCAGCCCGGGAATCTATAAGATTCCCGGGCCGATCACCTCCCTCCCCGCGGGACATCCGAGATCGGGATGTCCCGCGGGGTGAAACCCCCCCAAACACCCCAAACTCCTTACCTTACCTCCCTCGCGCCCCTCTAGACGTGCACGCACCCGCACCGGCCGTCTGTGAATGGCCAGCGCGGGCACACGCGCATCAAGAGTGACGCGCGGGAGGCGGCGGCGGAGGAGCCGCTTGTCCGCGGCTTGTCCGTCGGCGCTGGGAGCGGGGAGAGGTGAGTTTTTCGGGAGGGTTTCACACAGCGGGGCACCCCGATCGGGGGTGCCCCACCGAAGTGGACCAAGACCCAGGATAGTCAAAATCCTGGGTGTTGGTCCACTTTAAGGCTGATTTTTTAATGAATATGGTGGGTGCCGGTCGCTATGTCCAGTCGCTATCATGTGCTCCCATACAACAGCGAACCTGTCAAATAGCGACTCAGCATCTTGTATTCAACATTACGGCACACCGACTGAGTCGCTATCATCCACCAAACAATGGCCAAGCACAGCGACTACTAGCGGTCGCTGTCAAAATACCGCTACAGTCGCAGTCAGCCAACAGTCGCTATCTGTCGCTATTAATGAATCAGCCTCCCAGTATTTAGAGACCCTTTCATCAATAGGGAAGACATGCTGCTCCAATCTTTTTTTCGGATACACTCTTTCGGATCCTGTTTCCATCAATTCATGTACTGTTTTTTTTATATATTTTGATTGGTTGCAGGAAGAAAGGCAAGTAATCCCTTTCTTGAGACCCAGTTGTAAGCAGGAGATGCATTATGCCAAATTTTCTATAAATACAGTATTGCATTACAGTATGAAGGCAGCAGGGTATTTGAAATATCATGACAATTCCAGGACTAATTGTTAGTGTCTTTGTACTGGGTTATACATGTTATAATATATTCTATGGATCCACAGACTGAGCCGGTACTAGTTATTAGCACGGTTATCAGAAAGCTATCTCTAAACCCCAGGTTGACATTGTGCATCTGCTGCATATTCATATTAAGGCTTTTACACCCATTGAATATTCATTTATGAAAATGGAGGCATTTCTAACTGTGCTAATGATGCTTAGCACATCTATTAAGCCACAGACATCAGCCAGAAATGATGGAGCACCGGGACATTTTTTAGTAATTATTGTTAAGTGTGGCTGATTTTCATGGCTGTGTAACTTGTACAGAACTGGTCAGCCAGTTAGTACAGTGTCCAACTGACTGCTGATTATATAAAGATGGAGTAACTCCGGATTTTGTGCATTGATCTTCCTTTACAATTTTAGTGCCTACTGACACTTGTGCACGTCATTAAACTCATTGTTCTGTGTGAAAACACATGACCTGTCTGTTATTTTTTTAATTTTTGTATCTTGTATTAGGTAAAATAAGAAATCTATATGTGAGAGGGCCACCCAGCAATGTATTGTTCTGTATGGAATTCTGGGGGAAACCCGCAAAGGGCCCTTAAAGTGGACCAAAACCCACGCCGATCGGCCCGGGAATTTCTAAGATTTCTGGGCCGATTGATTCCCTCCCCCCAGGGCACCCAAAATCGGGATGCCCCGCTGTGTGAAACCCCCCAGGTTGCCCCATACACTTACCCTGAGGCCGATTCATTAATAGCGCCAGGTAGCGACAGATGAGCGCCAGTAGCGTGATTTTCACAGCGCCAGCTAGTATTCGCTGTGCTTGGCCGGGGTTTGCTTGTTGACAGCGACTCAGTCGGTGTGCGGTAATGTTGAATACGGGGTTAGGGGTCGCTGTTTCACAGGTTCCGCGTTGTATGGGTGCGCCTGACAGCGAATGGCCAGAGCGAACGGCTTGCTGCAGATTCATTAACAAATCATGCTCAAAAAATTCCCGCGCTGTGAATTCCTTGTTTAAACCCCAGAGCGCTGGCGGTGATGTGTGTAAAGTAGTTTTTAACCCCCAAACAACCATTTTTTTTAATGTAAAAATTATACAAGTTTTTCAAAACATTTTGTAATATGAATACATGAATATCAGACCTGTAATATCAATTCTGCACAATTTTTTTTTTTTTTTTTTACTTAAAAAAAAATCCTAACATTGCAGAAGTGGTCACAGAATTTTTGACATTAAAAAAAAAAAAAAAAAACATTAATAGCAATTAATTATGATTATTTAAAGATTGCTCCATTGAAATGCATTGGACAACGCCAGGGAGCGCCAGGTCATACCTGTCGCTGTGATGGGATTAGCAGCGGCGCTGTTCGTTGCAGTCGGCTACATGATGAATCCCGCGCTAGCTGACGCTCTCGCCGGCGCTAGCCTCATTTACCGTGATAAATGCGTCATTGTGACCGCCGCCGGCCGTACTTGATTCGGTAGCCGCCGTTAGCTGGCGGTACCTGGCGCTCGTCAGACACTACCTGGCGCTAGCCCTTGATAAATAAGGCCGCCTGTTTTCCAGTCCAACGGCGAATGCGTGAGCCGTGGCCGCATCCCCGCTATCCCTCTAGTAGGGGCGCGTGCCCGGGCCAGGCATTTGTGAATGGCCGGCGCTGCACACTCCCTGTTAGAAGGAAGCGGGGGATGCGGCTGTCAGCGATCGGGGTGCCCCGGGGGAAAGGACCAAAACCCAGGAAAGTCAAAATCCTGGGTTTAGTTAACTTTAAAGGGACATTCCAGACAGACGGTTAAATGTGCCTGCTTTCTGCTCTCCCTTGCTGGCTGTCAGGGGTTGCATCTTTGGTCCAGCCTTCATTCAGCCTGCTTTATATTTCTCAGTAACTTCCAGTAAACATTGTAATAGTATGGCACAGAGCAAAAAGATAGCTATATCCTTAAAAATGTCCAAACAAATAAATAAATCCACCGTTGTCCCAAAATGGCATGAAAAGTCCCAAAGTGATGGCTACGGTCAATCCACTTCAATCAACAACCATGTGCCCTTCACCTTTTAGATTGCACGCTTACCAGAGAGGATTTAAATATCAGCCTTAATTAGATCCCAATTGGGTTTCTCATCCGTTGAAATTACGAATCTCCTTCCAAGCATAAGTAGCATATGGACCCTGTGCCTTAGAAGCAGCTCAAATGCAGGTTCATCATGCAAACAAAGCCAAAAAGAAAGGAAAAAAGAACTAGCATAATCCGTTTTTAATAAAAGCTGTATATGAAAAGGTGCCAATAATGCACTCACAATAAAAGCAACTGTACATGAGCGGTTAATGACATAAGCGGTTCTCACCCAACCTCTGATTCACCTCGGCTGATGGTGGAGGGAAGGGGGAGATGGTCTGCTCTCAGATGCGTCCAAATCGTGGTGGGATAGTATAGCCGCCGCTATGACGCATTTCGTTGCCGTTGGCAACTTCTTCTAGACTGGTAAAGACTGTCACTTCTGCAGGGCCTCCTCTGTAGCAGGTAATGTTTCAATTTAAGGTTCCCTTCAGAAGTCTAATATTTATGGGGAAGCTAAAAAATCAGACAGCACAAGGGAGCAAGTTCAATAGGGAATGCAAAATGCTAGTGAATGAAAGATGCCGTCTCTGACAGCCAAGCAGAAAGAGCAGAAAGCAGGCTCATTTAAATCAGAGCAACACCCGTCTTTCACAAAATGGGTCCTGTACCAGATGCAAGGAGACATCCCAGTTGCTGTTATATATATATATATATATATATATATATATATATATATATATATATATATATAAAACTAAATTTATGTATTCCATAACCCCACAATAAATAAGGCATCCTAAAAATATCTCAAATAAAGTGAATACAAATCCCTACATGGCATCCAAAATAAATGTTCAAGAAAGATCAAATATAAATGAGCATGAATAAACAAAGCTTAGTATAAATTACACAGAATTTATAGATGAGATGCAATTTATATGCTTTCTTACATGCCAAAGTAAACACAAGTTCTCTCAACTTTTCTAAAAGACTTACAGGCTGAAAAGACTTACAGACTAACGCCAGGTAGCGACAGATGAGCGTCTGTAGCAGGCATTTTCAGAGCGCCCGCTATTAGTCGCAGTGCTCGGCCGTGAGTCGGTAGTTTATAGCGACTCAGTCACTGTGCAGTAATGTTGAATACATTGTGAGGAGTCGCTATTTGACCAGTACAGCGCTGTATGGGAGCACATGGTAGCGACTGCTCATAGCGAACGACTCACAACATGTTCAAGAAAAAAAAAAGCCTCACACAACTCTGGCGCAGAAAAATGCTTCTCTGAAGCCCAGAGAGCAGGAGGCTGTGTGTTTAAAGTCTGTTTTTCAGCATCTATCAACTAGTAACAAAGCGAAAACATATGGAATTACATTGTAACAACATTGTAACATGAACACTTTAATGGCAGACCTGTAATGTCATTTCTGAAGAAATATATAAAAAATGAAAAAATTGTGAAAAAAACTGCTTTTTCAATGCCAGAAGAGGTCACAGAATTTTGATTGTGATTTTTTGAAAAAAAAAAAAACATATACCCTGTTTAAAGAGAAGGAAAGGTTCGCCCATTGAAATGTATGCGAGAGCAACAGGTAGCGAGAGGTCATACCTGGCGCTGTGCAAGGCTGAACGCTGTTGAGGCTGTGAAAATGATGAACCAGACGCTACATGGCGCTATCCCAGTCGCTAAACAGATTCTGCTTGATAAATGTGTAATTGTGTGCCGTGTCCGGCGTTCACCAGTCGCTATCTGTCGCTACCTCTCATTAACCAGGCGCTACCTGATGCTATCCCTTCTTAAATAAGGGCCTTATTCTATTTAATATAGAGTCTTTGCTGAGTATTGCTTAGGTGGACTTTTCCACAGAACTCAGATCAGTAGTAGGTTGACACCCTACCTGATTACCTGCATCCATGCTCCCACAGCATCTATCATGTTTCTGATGGCCATGGTCTCTTATACCTCGTCCTGCAGTTCTAGCTACTGCCCTGAAGGAGGCATGTGCGGGGTACAAAGCCAGACCTAGAAAACAAAGAGGCTGATTTACTACTAACGCCAGGTATCGGCAGATGAGCGTCTGTATAGCAGTGTTTAGAGCAACCGCTAGTAGACGCTGTAAACATGTATCTGGCTCTGTAACATAGCGCCTCAGGGGGTTATTCATCAAGGAATAGTGGCAGGTAGAGCCTCATAGTGGCAGGCAGCGTCTGGTGAACGCTGGGTGCTGTATGCAAAACCACATTTCTGAAAGCGAATCTGGTGAGCGACTCTAACAGCGCCATGTAGTGTCCAATGTATTATTACAGGAGGCTCAGCGTATAGCGCCAGCGCTCTAGCTTCCAGAGCGCCAGGTATTACCTGTCGCTACCTGTCGCTCTCCCATACATTTCAATGGACGTTCTGTTTTTTCTGTTTAAACAGGGTTTTTTTTTATTTATTTATTTTTTTCTCTCAAATCATTGTGTGACCTCTCCTGGCCTAGAAAAAGTCATTTTTGAAAACTTTTTAGATTTTTTTGTTCTTTATGCAGAATTGTAATTACAGGTCTGGCACTAAAGTGTTAATGTCACAATGTTACAACAATGTCATTCCATGTGTTTTCGCTTTGTTACTGGTGGATATGTGTTCAAAAACAGCGACCAGATTTATCATATTTTTGCTAAGTATGGTGTGAGTTGCTGAGAGTCGGTCGCACTGAGCTGGCGTTACCTTTCGCTCCCTGCAGCGCTGAACTTGTGTTACACTGCCCAACACATATCACGTTCATCAATGCCGAACAGGTTACTAGAGCAACCGAGACGCTCTGTTACAGCGCCCAATACCCGCTTACAGCTAGGCTGATTCATTACTAACGCCAAGTATCGGCAGATGAGCGTCTGTAAAGCGGCGCTTAGAGCGACTGCTAGTAGACGCTGTAAGCAGGTATCGGGCGCTGTAACAGAGCGCCAGACGCTGTGTGATTAAAGTCTGTTTTTGAACACATATACACCAGTAACAAAGCGAAAACACATGGAATGACATTGTTGTAACATTGAGGCCGATTCATTAACAGCGGCAGGTAGCGACAGTTGAGCGACTGTAGCAGCATTTTCAGAGCGCCCTCTAGTAGTCGCTGTGCTTGGCCATTGTTTGGTAGTTGATAGCGACTCAGACGGTTTGCCGTAATGTTAAATATTGGGTGAGGAGTCGCTATTTGGCAGGTTCTGCGCTGTATGGGAGCACATGATAGCGACTGGCTCTAGCGACCGGCTCCCGCCATATTCATTAAAAAATCACGCTCAAAAAATTCTCGCGCTGTGAAATGCATGTTTAAACCCTAGAGCGCTGGCGGCGATGGGTTAAAAGTAGTTTTTTAACCCCCAAACAACCATATTTTTGGAAACAAGAAAAAACAAGTTTTTTAAATAATTTGGTAATATGAAAACATTAATATCAGACCTGTAATATCAATTCTATACAATTTATTTTTTTTTTACCTTAAAAAAATTATCTAAAATGGCAGAAGTGGTCACAGAATTTTTCACATTTAAAAAAAAAAAAAAAAAAATTAATAACAATTAATTATGAATATTTAAAGATTGTTCCACTGAAATGCATTGGAGAGCGCCAGGTAGCGAGAGGTCATACCTGTCGCTGTTCAAGGTCAGACACTGGCGCTGTGGGCTGAGGCTGGAATAATGATGAATGAGTGGCTATCTGGCGCTATCGCAGTCGCTAAGCAGGATTGGCTTGATAAATGTGTGATTGTGGTGGAGAGCCGGCGTTCTCGTGGCGGTGCCCGTCATTACCGGCCGCTCACCAGTCGCTACCTGTCGCTATTCCTTCATAAATAAGGGCAGTTGTGACATTACCACTTTAGTGCCAGACCTGTAATTACAATTCTGCATAAAAATGCAGACGTCACACAATGATTTCAGCAAAAAAAAAAAAAAAAAGCCAAACACGCTGTTTAAACACAACCAAATGAACGGCCATTGAAATGTATGGGAGAGCGACAGTGAGCGAAAGGTAATACCTGACGCTCTTGAAGCTAGAGCGCCGGCGCTATACGCTGTGCCGCCTGTAATAATACATGTGATGCTACATGGCGCTGTTAGAGTCGCTCACCAGATTTGCTTTTATAAATGTGGTTTTGCCTACAGCGCCCGGCGTTCACCAGACGCTGCCTGCCGCTACGAGGCGCTACCTGGCGCTATCCTTCTTGAATAACCCCCTAAGTCTAGCTTAATTCTTCACAGTACACCTCAGGCGAAACTGAAGCCAGAAGTGCAGGATCCGGCTTTGGGGGCCACCGCGAGAACACCTTGGGGCGCAAATGACACAGTGGGCTCGGCAGCAGAAAAGTCAGGATCTGTTCTAACTGATTGATGTGTTTTATGATATCAAATATAAAATGTGTTGCCCACCTGTAGCTGGAGGTATTTTCATCACATGATATCATCTCTGGTTTCAGGAACTCTTTGTCGCAGCGATTGAATTCCTGAAGCTGGAGAAAGTAGAAATTGGTGGATCGCGTGGCCGGATTCTCAGTGAAGAAATTCATGTTATGAGTGAAGAGTCTAATGAGATCTGGAGGATGCTGCAGGAAAGCAAACATGACCCCCTGGACTACACAGATACAGTAAGTACAAGGATACAATCAAAGGCAATATGATGCTTCAAAATCCGATCTGTGGATGCCAGATCCGGTCCTCAGGCATGCCTTAACTTAAACTGGACCAATACCCGTTTTTTCTTTAATGGGTGTAGGTCTCGCAGTCAGCTAATCAAAACAAGCTCCATTGCAATGAAGGTGTGGTAAGTTGAGTCAGGGGGCGGATTCATTAATAGCGGCAGGTAGCGACAGTTGAGCGACTGTAGCAGCATTTTCACAGTGCCCGCTAGTAGTCGCTGTGCTTGGCCATTGTTCGGTTGTTGATAGCGACTCAGTCGGTGTGCAGTAATGTTGAATACGGGGTGACGAGTCGCTATTTGACAGGTTCCGCGATGTATGGGTGCGCATGATAGCGACTGGTCAGAGCGACCGGCTCCCACCATATTCAACAAAAAAATCACGCTCAAAAAATTCTCGCGCTGTGAAATGCATGTTTAAACCCCAGAGCGCTGGCGGCGATGTGTTAAAAGTAGTTTTTTAACCCCCAAACAACCATATTTTTGGAAACCAAAAAAAAAAAAAATTTTTAAAGAATTCAGTAATATGAATACAATAATATCAGACCTGTAATATCAATTCTGCACAAATTTTTTTTTCTTTTTTTACCTTAAAAAAAATCTAAATCTAAAATGGCAGAAGTGGTCACAGAATTTTTCACATTAAAAAAAAAAAGACATTAATAATAATTAATTATGAATATTTAAAGATTGTTCCATTGAAATGCATTGGAGAGCGCCAGGTAGCAAGAGGTCATACCTGTCGCTGTTCAAGGTCGCTCGCTGGCGCTGTGGGCTGAGGCTGGAATAATGATGAATGAGTGGCTATATGGCGCTATCTCAGTCGCTAAGCAGGATTGGCTTGATAAATGTGTGATTGTGGTGGGGAGCCGGCGTTCTCGTGGCGGGGCCCGTCATTACCGGTCGCTCACCCGTCGCTACCTGTCGCTATTCCTTCATAAATAAGGGCCTTAGTGAAATGTGGGCAGAGTGGCCACACGGAACAGGCCCCACCAGAGGAGCCCCAGGAAGCACCAGACAGCAAACGAGGGTGATTAAATTGCTACTGCAGGCAAACTGTTACACCATTGCGTCGGGCTACATTTGGCTCTGTCCTAAACTGTTTTCCATTTTTAAATTGTAGAAGAAATGGCAGCTTATGAGTCTTGTTCTGAAAAAAGTGGGCGTGGCCCTTGGATCTGTGATGCTCACCTCAGCCCACTACCTCCATTGCAATGAAGGTGTGGCAGCACTCTGTAACATAAGTGATAGTGAAATGCGGGCAGAGTGGCCACATGGAACAGACCCCACTAGAGGAGTCCCAGGAACCACCAGACAGCAACCTCGGGGGTTTTACACAGCGGGTATGCCTGCCCTGGAGTCTTATAGACCCTCAGGTTGGGTTTTCGTCCTCTATAAAGTAGACCAAAACCCAGGATTTTTTCTATCTTGGGTTTTGGTCATTGCCACCAGGGCACCCTGATCGGGGATGCCCCGCTGTGTGAAACCCCCTAACTCGTCTCTTCCTGGTCCTACGGAGCATGTGCGGCCTCTCGACCAATCAGTGCGCTCGGAACCGCTGACACTGTCTAAGCCTTCGTCTAAGGCGAGCAGCTCTGAGTGCGCTGACGGTCGCATCCCCCGCTACCCTCTAACAGGGAACGTGCCATGCTGGCCTTTAACAAAGGCCTGGCGCAGGTACACGCCCTGCTAAAGGAATAGCACCGTTGGACCGGTAACGAAGGTGAGTTTTCAGGCGACCCAAGGCGTTTCACACAGCAGGGCACCCCCGGGGGGAGCGAGTATGCCTGCCCTGGTCTCATAGACTCCAAGATGGGTTTTGGTCCTCTTAAAATAGCATTTTACCCTAATTGCTGGGTCCATGCTTATATAAAAACTGTAATCTGTATATCCTGTTGTTGTCCCATATGTTACTTCTTGATTTGACTTGTTTCAGGGATTCTTGACTGATTACGCAAGATACCGCCAGCAAATAGACGGCTTTGACCATAACTTAGGCCGGATTTTAAATTTAGCGTTTGATGAGTCCAGTGGTTTGGAATCTGCGTTTAAGGTACGTGTCTTCAATTCCATTTTCCAGCCCAAATAAAAAAAAAAAATACAGCAGCCTGTTTACCTTTAACGTTAAAGCAAAATGTCACAGCGTTCCAGAGATGACACAAGAGGGACCTGTCAGGGCTCCATTTACGGAATAAAGTGCTTGTTACTTGCCGGCTAAACACCGAAAAGAGTTTTCCGTAACTTGAAAAAGATGCAGAGGACATAGTAAAAAACACAATGTCAACATAATAAAAGGTACTCACTAGGGGTAAAAGGAGGAGTATAAGAGAAATAAAAAGGATGACAGCAGGGAAAATTGCCGACAGGGACAACATCCCACTGTGTGGAAAACAGTTTTGCCGGAGTAGCCGTACGGATTCAATGGTCGGAGTAGCAGAGACATTTTAAAACCATCATTAAATTGTAGTCGGGACGGTGGCTATCCAGGCGGTATGACCACAGTGCTCGCTCTATTAATGAAGAATACAGGAGCTCCTTGTCTAGTGTGTTCACTTCTTAGGAAGGTAACTAACCTTTTACCTGGTGTGGGGTCATCACAAAGCAAAATGGAAAAGACGATTCTGCCAAATGCAGCCAACGCTATGGAATTATGTGGCGGCACCCACTAATTCTGCTGCCCGTCATTTGGGGGAATTATGAGCATTTTAAAGAAACCCGTCACAACAGGCTATAGTTACAGGCTACCTCCATGCTTGCGTAATCAACTTCATAACGTCCTGTTGCTAGAACTTTATCTCACCCGCTGCTTCCATTGTTTTTGAGTCGTCTTTAAGGGACATTACTTGTGTCCTAGCCTTCCTGTTAGTTGTTTTTTTGTTATACAGCAAGTAAAAAAAACATAAAAAAGACAACAAAGGTCATAATGACAAGAAACATGAAAGGTATTGTATGTAGTGGTTCAGATGCACCATCAGGCTACTAAGGCACTAAGGCCTATAAGATTCATAATACCTCTGTAATACACTTGGCTCCCAGGTAGCAATCAGGTGTAAAAGACTCATGATTTGGGGGTTGTCAGGTGTAATAGGATTGCTTTAGATAATTTGAAAATGTGAAAATAAAAAGTGGTACTTGAAAAGCGGTTGGCTGTGCTCTAAGGTATTCTAGGGAAGGTGCTACATCAAAAAAACTGATTCCTGGACCTATCCAGTGAGATAATCAATGGCCAAACAAAGAGGAACCAGATAGGCTTGACCCAGAACATACCATTTAAAGACGTGCTCCCGTAACTCACACCTGTGCAACCCCCTTACACCAGCCCAACTCAGCTTTGCCCAATATCTGAGGAGCGGGCAAAGCTGAGTTGGGCTGATGTAAGGGTGTTGCACTGGTGTGAGTTACGGGAGCACGTCTTTAAATCCGTAATGCTGCTCCTCTCTAGTCCGCCCAAAAGATAAAAGAACGCCTGTCGGAACTGAGCACATTGAATCTAGGAACAAATAAAAATGAGTAACTTCAAAACCCAAAGCATTCAACCCATCAACCCCCAACTTGGCTGTCTCCCCACCTTTACTGTCACACTTGCTCAAACCTATCTGGGCAAATGTATGACTGAAACCACCTCGATTCCCATCTCCCCAGTTTCTTAACTAAGGACCTGATTTATCAAGCACTTCTGCCAGACAGTGCCACATTGGTGCAAATTAGAGTAGTAAAAAATATAATAAAATCATTTTGTTTCACATTTGCGCATATTGCTGCACCATAAGAAGCACATTTCAACACACTGAAAAATGTATAAATCATATTTTTCACTACTCTAATTTGCACTGAAATGGCATTGTCTGGCAGAAGTGCTTAATAAATCAGGCCTTAAGTCCGTGGGCAAACCCGGCGTTGCCGTCTCTATCTTTGCTCCTATGCGAAAGGAGTGGGTAGTGTATTCCCTGCTGGACAATCCCATCTCCGCCAGGCATTTCCTGAATACCACCAGAAACTGAAAACGAGCTAAAGATGACCCGTCCTCATGTATGAACAGCAGCCCTGCTCCTACTGGCCTAGCACCCAGAAGTTTCCCAAGTAAGGCCACCAAATAGGCTTGACCCAGAACATACCATTTAAAGAGGAACAAAACCCAAGATTTTCACTATCCTGGGTTTTGATCACCCTCTTTCTTAAGGAGGCTGAGGAATGTTTTGACTGGCAGGAGTGATGGCTCTGCTGAGATCTCAGGGCATTCGCATTCTTCCCTACTTGGACGACATGCTTATCGCTTCTCAGTCCTTCCATCAGGCAGAGCTGGACACTCAGCGGGTGGTATCCACACTGGAGTCATTCGGCTGGGTGATCAACCACCCCAAATCTTCCCTGTCTCCTTCCATGGTGAAGTCCTTTCTGGGCATGATTCTAGATTCATCTCAGGTCAAGATCTTTCTTCCTTAGCAGAAGGTGGAGAGTCTTCAAGAACAAGCACAGATCCTTCTGTCTTGTCCTCATCCGTTCATCAGGCAGGGAATGCAGCTGGTGGGCCTGATGGTGTCCTGCTTCGAGGCGGTTCCATATGCTCAGTTTCACATGAGGCCTCTTCAGCTTCACCTCTTGTCAGTATGGGATCGGGACCCTGTGTCCTTGGATCAGGCGTTTGTCCTGTCCCCTCTGGTCAGGCGGTCTCTATTGTGGTAGCTGGACTCAAGGAACCTGCTGGGGGCAGATCCTTTCTGGACCCTTACTGGGAGACTGTCACCACGGATGCCAGTCTGACAGGTTGGGGGGGGCTTTTGGAAATCCCTGAAATTCCAGGGTCAGTGGGGCCCTCAGGAGGCCTATACCCCTATCAACATTCTGGAGTTGAGGGCGATCAGGTTGGTTGACAACCAGACGGCGGTTGCTTACATCAATCATCAGGGAGGGACCCAGAGCAGGAGGGCCCTCAGGGAAGTGTCTATGATTCTGTCCTGGGCGGAGGACAATGTTTCCTGCATCTCGGCTGTGTACATTCCGGGGGTGGAGAATCTGGAGGCAGAACTCTCTGAGCAGGGGGACCTCTTGTCTGGGAGAATGGTCCCTCAGCAGCAGGGTGTTTCGCTCCCTGTGCCACCGCTGTGGTCAGCCGGATGTGGATCTGTTTGCGTCCCGTCACAATCACAAGCTTCCAGTCTTTGTCTCTCTGTCCCAGGATCCTCTGGCCTTGGCCATGGATGCCTTGGCAATGTCCTGGACGAGTTTTCAGCTCCTGTATGTGTTTCCCCCGTTTCCCCTGCTGGGCAGTGTGCTGCGCAAGATAGCTCAGGAAAGGGTGCCAGCCATACTGGTGGCCCCCTGTTGGCCAAGAAGAGTGTGGTTCGCAGACATCATGCAGGTGGCAGTAGATCAGTACGCCCTGCCCCAGGTTCCAAATCTGATCACTCAGGGGCACCTACGCCACCCCAATTTACAAACGCTGGCTTTGAGGGCCTGGCTGCTGAAACCTCCATCTTGATGGAAAAGGGGCTGCCTGCCTCGGTTGTTAATACCATGATCAGGGCTAGGAAAAGGTCCTCTTCTTCCATCTATTATAGGGTTTGGCGTACTTACATTGACTGGTGCGAGTCTAACTAGCTTCCCTGTCATGTGTTTTCTATTCCTAGGATTCTAGAGTTTCTGCAACATGGTTTGGATCTGGGTCTTCAGCTCAGTACTCTGAAAGGTCATATTTCTGCCTTGTCCATTTTTTTCCAAAGATATTTTGCTCAGCATCCCCTGGTCAAGACCTTCTTCCAGGGGGTTACTCATGTGCGTCCCCCACGTAAGCCTATGTTACCAGTCTGGCACTTGAACTTGGTCTTATCTGCCCTGCAGGGGTCTCCCTTCGAGCCCTTGCAGGGGGCCCCTTTGTCCATTCTCATGCTTAAGGTGGTCTTTTTGGTGGCTATCACTTCTGTTAGGCGTGTTTCTGAGTTGCCGGCGCTTTCCATCAAACCTCCTTATTTTGAGAGACACCAGGACAAGGTGGTGTTTTGTTTTAAGCCAGATTTTCTGCCTAAGGTTGTGTCTGCTTTTCATCTCAATCAGGACATTGTTTTGCCTTCTCTGTGTCCTAATCCTAGTAACTCTAAGGAGAGGGTTTTACACTGGATGTGGTCAGGACTCTGAAGTTCTATTTGGTGGCTACTGAATCCTTCAGGAAGATTGATGCTCTTTTTGTGCTCCCGTCTGGACCTAAGAAGGGTCTGGCTCCAGCTAAGTCCACTATCAGCAAGTGGATCCATCAGGCTGTGATTCAGGCCTACTCTGCTAAGGGGGAGGAGCCTCCCTTCCGCCTTACTGCTCATTCTACTCGTGCTATTGGTGCCTCTTGGGCTTTTCAGCACAAAGCTTCTGTTGAACAAGTTTGCAAGGCCGCCACTTGGTCTTCTGTTCATACCTTTTCAAAGTTTTACAAGATTGATGTTAAGGCTTCAGCTGATGCTGCTTTTGGTCGCAAAGTTCTGCAGGCGGCAGTGGTTTAAACTGTCTGCTTTCACTTTTGGGGATCCCACCCTACCTTACCGACACTGCTATTGGATGTCCCAAGAGTAAGGAATATCTTCTGGAACACAGTGGCGTAGCGACCCGGGGGCGGGGGGGGCGGACCGCCCCGGGTGACACCAGACCTAGAGGGTGACACCTCTCGGCCGGTCACCCCTCGGTATAGAGACACTTACCTGCAGGTCCGGAGCGTGGAGGCCGGCGCCGCTCTCAGCTGTCATCTGAGGGCGCGTCATCAGAGGGCGCCTCTGATGACGCGCCCTCAGATGACAGCTGAGAGCGGCGCCGGCCTCCACGCTCCGGACCTGCAGGTAAGTGTTTGCTTTTTTAAAAAATGCCGGCATGGTGGGAGCGGGCCGGCCGGTTCCGCTGACAGCAGAGCGGGCCGGCCGGTTCCGCTGTCAGCGCGGAACCGGCCGGCCCGCTCCCACCATGCCGGCAAAAATGCTTTTTTTTTTGTTTGTTTTCTTTGGGGGGGGGGGGGGGGTTGACACCATTGGGGGGGGGGGGGGTGGGGGTGACACCATTGGGGGGGGGGGGTGACACCATTTCCTACCGCCCCGGGTGACACCAGCCCTAGCAACGCCACTGCTGGAACAGAATGTGCTGTATACTTAGAATAATACAATTCTGTGATTACTCACCTGTAGAATTGGTATTATACGTATACAGCACGTCCTGTTCCACCCCACCCTTGTTATCATTATCTTAAGTTACCTCTTTATGGTGATTGTTCTTATGTTCAATATTGATAATGGTTATAATTCTCCCCGCTTCATTTTGACTGCTTTTCAATACTGGGGAATTTGTGGGAGGTCCCTGGTATATATAGGGCCGGGAGGAGCCACTTTTCGGTCTCTGCAGTCCAGCGCCATCTAGAGGATGTATTACCCAAGAGTAAGGAATATCTTCTGGAACAGGACGTGCTGTATACGCATAATAACAATTCTACAGGTGAGTAATCACAGAATTGTATTATGTTTCCCACACCCTGTACATACAGATTGCTCTCATTAAAAATCATCCTACCTGCATCTACTGCAAGTTATGAGCCTTTAAACATCCAAGATGGCGGTCATGGGACATCAGGCAGCCTGCAAACAGGAAGTGCCTTCTGACTGTGTTGCTCTGCATTCTGGGACTGCTGACCTTTTCCTGACCCCAGCTCTGCTCTGTCTGAGCAAAGCACAGCTATAACCCGCCCCCCTGTACTTTATCCCACTCTCCTCTCCTCAGTAAGTGTGATGCTTCTGAGTCAATTTGGCGGCGTCCGTATCCTAAAGTCCTGAACAGAGTTGCAGCCTAGTGGGGGAAAGAATAATAAGTAAGTGACTAAAAACTTAAAATATATTAATTTTAGATGCTGGGGAATCGTTTTTTAAGGGTTTGGGCTTTTCAATAAATCATGGTGAAGGTCCAGTTTAACATAAGTGACATAACTGACAATGCACGATAGCAGCACTTCCTGTTTGCAGGTGGCCTGCACATCCATAAGCCGCCATCTTGTTTCTAATACTTGCTACAGAGGGAGTTAGAAAAAGGTAAATTCCTATTTAAAAGTGTGTGATAGAATGGGAGGGGGTGGGCCTTGGCCTAGGGAGTCAGTAGGCGAGAGCTGCGGCAAATAGTGGGAGAAGCCATTGAAGGTACAGCTGAACTAATAAATAAAATGGCAGGAGTAAAAATAAAAGGTAAGTATGTACAGTTACTGCAGAGTGTAAATTGAGTTTTTGGGTGGGGTGAGCTGTGGTGTTTTCTGCTAAACACTGTGAAACATTTGTTGCCAAGTGTGTATTTATTCGAACTTGTTCTGAGGTAAAAATAATTGAAAATCTCCATTTCTGTGTCACCATATTATGGGCCTACCCACTGCCGCATGCGCAGAAGACTGCTGGGCTTTCCTCCGTACGGGTTGGAGACCTCAGTCAGCCAATCAGTGATGGGGGAGAAGAAATTTGTGTTTTGCAGGGTAGTTTTGTAGTTTGACAGCGTGAGGGTGGTCAAAACTGGGTGACTCCCTAAATAAACTAATAAACTCCCTGCATGGCATCTCTGCTAAAGGGAACTGGCGATGTGGCTGCTCTCGCTCCCGATTGGCGAGCGCTGGTCTTTAATATGCACAGCATACGGTTCTGATTTGGATGAGAGCCCGCGCACGCACTGTGTGAGAAAGGTGAGTTTGGAGGGCGATCAAATAGGCTCAAATTGTGATTCCTCCGGGGCAAGGTACAGAAGAATTCCCAGGATATTAAAAATTCTGGGTTTTGTTCTACTTTAAAAAACGATGTTATCTGTAAGACGCTTTGGATCTCCCTTTCTGTGGGCCATCCAGTTTGCTGGGAAACCAGTTACCAGTAATCCCATGGCACATGCGTATCCCCTGCATCCCTCTGGCTGCTGTGCGCACCCACACCAGGCCTATATGAATGGCTGGCGCAGGTAGGCACAGCTAGATGTGAGATGCCGAAGGGATACCTGATGCTCACATTCATCCAGCATTCTATGCAGGTGGGACGAGCTGTGGTGTTTCTGCTAACACTGCCAATACTGTATTTATTTGGGCTTGTTCTGAGGTAAAAGTCAATGAAAATCTCCATTTCTGTGGCACCATATTACGGGCCTACCCACTGCCGCATGCACAGAAGACTGCTGAGCTTTCCTCTATACCAGTCAGTCAATCAGTGATGAGAAAGAAGAAATTCATGTTTTACAGGATGATTTTGTAGTTTGACAGGGTGACTGGGTGAGGGTGGTCAAAACTGGGTGACTCCCTAAATAATGGGTGTCTTGGCATCTCTGCACATGCACTGTGTGACTAGCAGAAAGGGGAGTTTGGAGGGCGATCAAATAAGCCCAAATTGTGATTCCTCCAGGGCAAGGTGCAGGAGAGTCCCCCTCATAGTAAAAATTCTGGGTTTTGTTCTACTTTAAATAACTATATCGTCTGTAAGACTCCAGGGCCTGGGGTTTCCTTTATTGTGGGGCATCCTGATTTGTGATGGCCCAGTGTGTGAAAGCCCCCTGGTTGGGGAAACCAGTTGCCAGCAATCCCATGGCACATGCGCATCCCATGCATCCCTCTGGCTGCTGTGCGCACCCACACCAGGCCTATATGAATGGCTGGCACAGGTAGGCACAGCTAGATGTGAGATGCCGAAGGGATACATGATGCTCACATTCATCCAGCGTTCTATGCCAGTCATTAAAGTTATTTGACTTTAGTGTGTGTTGTTTCTCTCTGCGGCGGCATCCCAAATTGGAATGCCCTGCTGTATGTACCCTGCCAGGTTGCCCCGTTTCCCTCACCTTCCTTCCTGCTCCCACGGTGCAGACTCGTGCGTGAGCGAGTGCACTGATTGGCTGAGCGTCTCGCTCAGCCACTCAGCGCACTCGCTGTGACTCGGCTCTCTTCGGGTCCGAGTACGGCTAAGCAGGGGTGGGTGGCTAAGCAGCTGAGCGGCGCCACCAGCCACATCTCCCGCCCACCTGACAGCCGTGGCGTGACCATGCCACCCATTCAGGAAGGTCGGGCGCACGCACGGCTAGGGATGAGCGGAGATGCGGCCATAACACACAGACATGGAGTGGGCTCTGGGAGAGGGTGAGTGTTCCGGGGGGGTTTCACACAATTCGAGATGCCCCAAGGCCTGGAACTCGAGAGGCCCGGAGTCTTTTAGATAAATATCTCTGCTACTTCCTGGTATAGCCAGTGTGTAGTGAGTGCACCAGAGTTAGAATTACAGTGCAAGAGAGTCAGCTTGAACCAGACAGAGCGAGTACAAGGCTTCATGAAGCAACCAGAGAGAGAAAACTTGGAATCCAGAGCACCTTTTTGGGGATGTTAATACACACAGAGAAAGTGGAGCAAGATATCCTGGCAAGCTAGTAAGCAGGACGGCGTGACTCTGTGAGAGAATCCATGTGGAACAAGGGGTATTGGGAGCAGTACATTGAAGACCGTCAGAAAGATACTGAAAGTTGTATAGCCCTAGTCCCTAGTGAGAATGTGGATGCAGATACTGTCTTAATTTAAACTGAAGTTGCTGAACAGAGAGTTGTTGTGTGGAATAAAGTTGCAGAAAGAGAGTGTGTACTGATTCCACAGGCCCCAATCCAAGTTTCCTCAGAATCCCAACGAATCCGTGAATAGTACCTGTACGGCGCCCAGTCCTGTTAGTGGTGTATGGGCAACAAAGATATAGGAATGCACCTATATAGAGGCACTGCGACCATGACAAGATGCTCCACTTTCGGTGCCACTTTTAGACAATTTGTCCCACTGTCCCCCCAAAAAACTCCAGGGATACCTGAATGTTTAACTTTGTAGCAAGACTGTCCCACCAAATCCAGGATGTCTCAGCCAAACTCAGGCTCATTGGTAGTGGAATGTATGGATTGGCTGAGCTCTCAGTCACCAACATTCTTAATTGGCTGGAGACATCCAAGTTGTGCTTTAAGCATATGTCTGCAGGGGTAGCGGGGCTACACCTAGTTACACACAGAAGTGTAACATAGAATGCTGCAGATATTTGGTCCTCAAAAACCACTCCCTTGCCACATCTCTTCATTAGATTCTCCCACAAGGGCAGTTGGACTTGGCTACTTGAGAGGCCCCAGGTCATCTCTGGAGGGCAATTTAGAACCGAAACGCAGAGACAGAGGTTAACTGAGACAGAGGCAAAGGTCGAGGTACTGAATGAAGTGAAGGTGCAAAACCAGAGGTAGCCAAGGTCATACACAGAGAAATAAGTCCAAACAATAATCCGAAAAGAGTAGTTGAGAGGCATAACCAGAAAGCCCAAAAATAAATTGAGATGGGAAATCCAGAGACAATTAGGCAGGCAGGCAGGGGTCAGAACAGGTAATCTACAAGGAGTCCATGTGTAGGGGTCTGGATATAACTAGGAACACGTTAATTAACTAATTAGAATCCTTTAAACCATACATACCATATGTTAACCATACATAAAGCTATTTGTGGTTTCTACCCATCAAAGTGCATTGGGAGTGCCATAACCTAAACTAGACTCAAGATGGCAGTAGTGGGTTTAGGCCATAAACTAACATTAGGCCATAGGCTATAATGGGGATTATTCTAGAAGGTGAAGTCATAAGGGTTGTTAGTCATAACAGGAGATAAAGTACTAGAAAGGTAGTGATTGGTTAGAAGGTTGGTTGCTATAACCTATAATCAGATGTCGGACACGTAGTAAGAAGGGATAAAGTTAAGCCCCCAACCCAAAGTGTTCTCTTAACCATCTTGAATTGTAAAGGAGCAGGAGCACCGACTCTAACAGAGAGAGAAGGGGGAGATCCAGCAACGGACATTATTCTCTATGGGCAACAATGCTTTATGATTGTACCTGACTACCGGACAGAACCAGAACTGTAACTGGATGGACATGTACTTGTTCTGTGTTTGCTGTTTGCTTGTGGATTAAATAAAGAGGAACTCTGCTTTCATCTACTGGACTGCTGTACATCTTTCCAATTGGCAACAGTGAGTACTAACCTTTCCCGCAACTCTAACCCTTACCTACTCACAACACACACGCTGACCACCCTGGGCCCAGAAGAACCTGCTCCCTGCCGTCACTCGCCGGACACCCCGGTGCGTGAGGGCTACACATGAAGCAAAGGTACAAGAAAGGCATTTGAGACTTGGAGACTTGGAAGAATTTTCTGGCACCATCTTGCTGTCTGTTATTATTGCCATGTATGTTCACATGTTCATAATTGCGTAGTAACGCCCTCTGTTCACGCACGCGCTGTACTCTTGATTGTTCACACTGACTGAACAAACCAAGCGATTGCTTGCACTGACCGAACCTTGGGCTTGTGCAATATCGATGGCTTGCGCCGATTGATACCACGCCTGCATGGTGTATTCACAACCATCTGCGCCTGCACAACTGCGATCGCACCCTTCGACCAGGAACGCACTTGCTCAGATGACAAAGAGACATGACACTAGAATTTTGTTCTGTATTCAATGTTATCCGAATGAATTCGCTAAGCCCTAGTCACGATTTATAAATCTTTGTCAGCTTCAGTATATACAAATTTCAGCCAAATAAAGCAAAGCTTTCTTTTTGGCCCATTTTTCGTGGATGTTGTTATTTTTACAGTCACAGGCTGACAAAGAGATTGTCACAAAGTGGTTGCAGCGTGGAGTGCCTGGAAGATCAGTGACCTCCTGTATCCACATTCAAAGCTCGCAGCAATCTGCAACATCTCATCCTCTCCGTACAAAGGAAACACAATCAGAGGAAGAGTTATGGAATAGCCGGCTGCTCATTGACTGCGTGTTATCAGCATATTACACCGGCACAATAGTTTAATAACAGCCATAATGTGTCTTCATTTTCATGGGATAAAGAGGCTCTCTGGAAAGTGCTTGAAACCTTATCTAGACAAGAGTCAAGCTGCTTGTATGGAGTCTTGATGAAAGCTGACACGCATCTGACTAAAGTGCTTGGTTTTATGTTCCATTCAAAGGCACTGAGTGTATTTATTCAGAAAAAGCTTCCACTCTTTGGCAGATCCAGCCCGCCTGGCAAAGCTTCTTTCATGTTCTGCTTATGAAAATAAATATTTTGAGGGAATTACTAAAAAAAAAAAAATGTCAAGCGTATTATCACACTGAAACCTTTTTAAAAAACAAAAACAAATCTAGTCTGTTCTTAGGTCTTCGCCAAGTCCTTCTTGCTTGATATATAGATAGGTCCAGGTCCCTGTAAACTCACCAAATTTATGCAATTATCTAATGAGCCAATCACGTGGTTGCAGTGCAGTGCATTAAGTCATGCAGATGGCGGTCAGGAGCTTTAGTTAATGCTCCATTCAAACATCAGATCAGAGAAGAATGTGATCTAAATGACTTTGGCTATGGTGTTGTGGTTGGTGCCAGAAAGGCCGGTGTGACTATCACTGAAACTGCTGAAACGTCCGAAATGCACCTACAAATCAATACAACAAAAACACACATTGGGTAGCAAATAATACATTGTCACCGTTTTGCTGTAGAAATTCAGGTTAGCATTAAACAGACTGTAAATGCTGAAATAAAATAATACTTCCCTTTTCTTCCCTGCAGCTCCTTTGCATCAATTCAGTGTCTTCACATGCTCATGTTGCCTCCCACAGAGGGAAGGGGGATCTAGGGGATCTGGACCTCGTCAAGGACCTGGTGGAGCACACTGCCACTGCAGCTCCCTTTGATGGAACCCTTGAGCATGGCATGGCCACTATTTGCATTACTGGCAAGGAGCAGGCAGACAATGACTATGTAACCAAGTAAAGCAGCTATGGGGAAGAGGAGGCAGGAGCCTCTAGTTAATGGAGATTAGGACTCATCTCAGGAGGAGGTGAGGGCTGTCAGGGTTTAGGGGGTGTGGGCACACTCTCTGCCCACACCCCCTAAATCCTGACAGGAGCAGCAGCTCAGGAGCAACAGAAGCTCATGCAAAAACCCACTGATGTTCCTGCAGCAGTTACATCCTCATGTTCAGCTGGTGAATGCAGAAGCCATGCCCCTATCTATACCATGGCCTGTTCCTACCCCCCCAGGTAAAATAACTTGGTGCTCCACTTGCCAAGTGAATTGAGTTCGGTCTGCTCTATTCACTTTGACTGATGCAGGGACAGAGCTACACCACTCATGTCACCAAGGAATGGTTTCCAGCATCCAAAGAATCCTGGGGAATATGCATTATGGGAGACATAATCTCAGCAACGGGAATGTTTCTTATCTGGATAAAGCAGCTGTGGGGGAGGAAGGGGTAAGTATTATTATTTTTATTTTAGCCTTTACGACTGAATTCTGGTGAAATTTGCAGAGCATTGAGCTTTTGAAAAAAAAATGTTCATCTTTAGATAATGTCAGATGTTTGCTAAAGTTATCTTTTTTCTTGAACCGTGCACCTGCTGGCTAAAGAAGGTATCTGCCATTATTTCACATTGATTTGCTTGCATTTAATCTTTTTTGGAAACTGGCACACCCTCTCCATTGCAATGAATATTGGATTTCACGTGGTACTGTCACTGATGTGGGGGGGGGGCAGACCTTCACTACTATGGTACCCAGTATTGAAATTGCTGGCATGCCTGCCAGGGTACTTATTCGAAAGGTCCAGTACATTTTTATTGTATTGGGGCTTCTGAACCAGATAGACCCCGCTCTGGCTCCTCATTATTTGTAATTACTTTCTATCCCTTTGTTCAGCCCTCCCTTAAGATCCAAATATTTACTAATGTTTTTCAATTTATACCTTTGCAGGTTCTGCAGATTTTTGGTGCACTGTTGGAAAGGCCACTAATCAGTGCTCTGTTTTCCCCAAATTATGTGAAGCTCCTCACAATGTTCGAAATAGAAATAAATTGCTGCAAGAGGATCTATCTCTCTAAGAACGAGGCAGTAAGTGGTGTTTGTGTTACTTTAATGCCCTATTCTAACCTGACTATTCTAACTAGCAATAGGTTACGACTAGTGTTGGGTGAACCCAAACCCCAAAGTTTAGGTTCATACCAAACTTTGCGAGTTGCGAGTTTGCCAAACCCTAACACGGACTTCAGCCATAAGTCGGTGTTTGAATTTGGCATTCAGGCCGAATCCAGAAAGGTGCACTGTTGGAAAGGCCACTAATCAGTGCTCTGTTTTCCCGAAATGATGTGAAGCTCCTCACAATGTTCGAAATAGAAATTTAAATGCTGCAAGAGGATCTCTCTCACTAAGAAGGAGGCAGTAAGTGGTGTTTGTGTTACTGTAATGCCCTATTCTAACCTGAATAGCAATAGTTTACGACTAGTGTTGGGTGAGCCCAAATCCCAAAGTTTAGGTTCATACCAGACTTTGCAAGTTTGCCAAACCCTAACACGGACTTTAGCCATTAGTTTGGCATTCAGGCCGAATCCAGAAAAGCTGGTTGAATAAAATGTGCAGCAGCAGGAAACTGCTGTACAACATACCTGAGCCCTATGATCCATTGGTGGTCGGCGTTCTTTCCCCTGTAAAATTGTCATGCACTTTACTGGAGACCAGGCTGATGTAGATACAGACAGCTGCCAGCAATACCTCCTGCGGCCTCCCCAGGGGGTGGAGACTGGGAAAACTCAGCAGAGGAGAGGGCCGGAGTGTCACGTGTTTGGATGATGCACAATCAGGAACACCAGGAAGGAACTGTTGAAGATCTGGAAGGCAATAGGGATTTAAAGCTAAATGTAACTGAGGGTAGCCAGCGGGAAGTAACTGGTACACCACAGACTGCTTACAGCGTGGGAAGTCTGCCGACAGATCTGGTTTTTGCCCCCAGGGAGGGGCGGACTAGACGCTGTAGAAAAGTTGGGGTCCCACTACTGTTGCCAGTGAGCCCAAATTTGGGGAATATCTAGTCCAGGTTTTGGGGAAAGCTGATGCAGTGAAGGCAGAGAGCCAAGAGTCAGGGAAAAGCTGTAATCCAGTGCCGGAGTTCAGAAAGCCAACACAGGTAATCATCCAAGCAGGAGGTGGAGAGCCAGAGAGAGATAGATGTCCAAAGCCAGTGGGGTGAGAGCCAGAGCGGGGTCGTAATCCAAGAGCCAGAGGGTCAGAGCTGGTGCGGGTTGTAATCCAAAGCCAGAAGTCAGAGCTGAAAGTCAAACTACGAAGTCTCACAAAAACAGAGGCAAGTGTCACTCTAAGAAGATCTGCAGGCAAGTTTGCAGTGCCGCAGGCCCCCTTTTAATGGGCCTTAGATGCCCAGGAAATGCCTGGCACGTATGCGCAAAAGTGCGAGCGTTAGCACGTGTGCACACACAGGGTCAGGGGCCACACAGGCATGTGCAGACCAGCGTACCGGTCAGCTACGTGACCGCGCAATCCCCAGACACGCACAGCCCGAACGGAGACATCTGAGGGGTCCGACCAAGCACATGCACAGAATGCAGACCACTCACAGGATCGTGGAGCTCAGGTAGACGATTAAGATGGGTGGAATGTGGAAAAGAGATAAATATGGCTGGAATAAGGATAAAAAAAGGGAGTGAATGTGCAAGAAAAGGGAGGAAGAGGAAATGTGGAAGGGAGATAACAACAGAGGGAAAAGGAAAAAGAGAAAATGATGGCGAGAATGTGAAAAAGAAAAAAGAAGGGGTTATGTTTAAATAAGATAAAGAATTTTTGCCTTGTCTAAAACACCTAGTATGGCACCAGTAGGGGCGAAACCTGGGAGAATTCCCGGTGGGCTTCACTGCTTTGGGGCCAGTAGGTCTGCTGCTTTTAAAGTGGACTAATCACCAGGATTTTCACCATCTTTGTGATTGGTCCTTTCCCTCAAATCTGGATGCTCCGCTGTGTTAAACCCACCAGATGATCTACTCCACTCACCTCTCTGTTGTTACCATGACACGGGCGCTTGTCCAATAAGTGATTTATGCTGTGCACAAAGCAATTGTTTTGGACTAAGCGTTGGCATAGGTAGCGGATGCATCCCTGGTTTCCTACAGTGTGCACTCCCTCAAACCTGGCCTATCTGAATGGCAGGATGTGGGAGCACACACAACAAGGATGCTGGGGATGTGACCCACGATCGTGGCAAAGGAACAGTGGAAACTTAAGGGGTTTGCGGGCAATTTGGGGGTTGACACAATATGCCATCCCAAATCGGGATGCTCCATGAGCACCTAGTCGGCCAGTCCTTATGTCTTTTAGACTCTAGGGCCAGTCACCCCCATTCAACCCCTGCCCCCTTAGTTTCCCTCTCAGCCCCCTGTACTCAGCCCCACTGTACCCGCAATCCAAGAAACCCCAGCCCCCAATGCTGTAGCCCCAGCATCATGGTTGTGCGTCAGCCATGGGCTGATAAAATCCAGGGCTGATTTTTGGCCCCAGTACGCCACTGGAGGCCACTCTGTGTGGAAGCTCCATCTGCACACGTCAAGGGTCGGCAATGCCACATTAAAATACACATATCCTTTGACTTTTTGTTGTATCAGGAGTTCAGCTTTACTTTAATGGATGGGTTTATCAGCAGCATGGTCTGCCATTTAAATTATTGTATTAATTAATTTGTATTTTGACCTTTTAGTGTAAACATGGAAATGACGAGCTGCATAAAAACATGCCTGCCATGGCTGGGAATCTTAAATGGTCTCACGAATTAAGAGAAAGATTAATGAAACACAAAACCTCCTTCAAGCACATTAATCACGCGTAAGACCCATTAACCTATATCAATATGTTGAATGTTAACAATGAAAAATTTCAGGATTTTGAAGCCCAAAACTTTTTTATTACCTTGTGTCCCATACCCTGGAGTAAATACAATTAGAGACCCTGTAAAGGCAAAGGGTAAAATGAAAGGCTTACCTCCCAGACATTTGATTTCTATCTGTCAATAGGTTGTTGGTTTTTTCTCTCTTCTGGGTGTCTTTGTGGGGCACCGTGCATTGATGGTCTGTGAGGGAATAGGATTGCTCTTTCACCTGCATTAGTACAAGTTTCTTTTTTTTCTGTAAGTTAGCACTTTGCTAGGAAACAAATAAGAGAGTAGCTATCCCCCCTGCAAACACAATGGGTTCAATTCAGCACCAGGTTCAGCACCAAAGTACACATACACTAGTTTTAAAGAAAAAAGTGCATGCAGTTTTTATACCTAGTGCTGACCCAAGTGAGTGGACAGTGGAGTCTCACATATTGTAGCAGAGAAAGGAGAATCAACCGCTGCTCAGTAAAAAATAAAGGTGGTCATTCAGAAGGTGCTGTTTATCAGCTTCAACAGTTTTGTGCCACTGTAAAGTGGGATGGATTAGTTGCAGTGCTTTGATTTTACACTTAACCTGGACTCACCATTTAACTATTTGTATTTCTTACAAGCCATTTCAGACTTTACATGTGCATTTTGATTCCTTGAGGCCGATTCATTAATAGCGCCAGGTAGCGCCAGATGAGCGACTGTAGCGTGATTTTTTCAACGCCAGCCAGTATTCGCTGTGCTTGGCCGGCGTTAGCTTGATGACAGCGACTCAGTCGGTGTGCGGTAATGTTGAATACGGGCTGGGGGGTCGCTGTTTCACAGGTTCAGCGTTGTATGTGAGCGCCTGACAACGAATGGCCAGAGCGAACGGCTAGCTTCATATTCATTAACAAATCACGCTCCGAATTTGCTGGCGCTGTCCATTCCTTGTTTAAACCCCAGAGCGCTGGCGGCGATGGGTATTAACTAGTTTTTAACCCCTAAACAACCATATTTTTTGAATGTAACATTATACATGTTTTTAGATTCATTTTGTAATATGAATACATTAATCTCAGACCTGTTAGATCAATTCTGCACAAATTTTTTTTTAATTTTTTTTTACTTAAAAATAAATCCTAACATTGCAGAAGTGGTCTCCAAATTTTTGACATTAAAAAAAAAAAAAAAATTAATACCAATTAATTATGAATAATTATAGATTGCTCCATTGAAATGCATTGGACATCGCCAGGGAGCGACAGCTCATACCTGGCGCTGTGAGGGAATTTGCAGCGGCGCTGTTCGGTCCAGGCGGCTTCATGATGAATGCCGCGCTAGCCGTCGCTCTCGCCGGCGCTAGCCTCATTTTGCTTGATAAATGCGTCATTGTGACCGCCGCCGGGCGCACTTGAGTTGGTAGTCGCCGTTAGCTGCCGCTACCTGGCGCTCGTCAGACACTACCTGGCGCTATCGCTTGATGAATAAGGGCACTTGTGTTCCTTTCCTATATATTTCCTGATAATCTCAGCTAGGTCTCCCCCTAGTGTCTGAAATCGGACCACAGTTTACAGCTCTCTGCTATAATGTTGCATATAATGGTGCTGAAAAGGATGTTGGATTGCTTTGACCAATTCCTAGGTATCCAGAAAATAAATGGGCTTAATTATTTAAAGTGGACCAAATCCTGGTGTTTTGACTATGCTGGGTTTTGGTCCTCGTCTTTGGGGCATCCCAATTTGGGATGCTCTGCTGTGTGAAACCCCCCATATCACCCAAAAAGGCTCACCTTTACCTGGTCCCTGGCACATGCGTGGGTGCACAAACAATCAGCATGCTCGGATCCATTCTGCCCTTTCGGCTAAGAATCAGCAAAGAGCCGAATGCCACTGAATGAAGACAACGTCCTCATCCCCACTAGCTCATAGCAGGGATTGTGCCCACGTGCCCATTGACAAATGCCTGGCGTGGGCACGCGCCTGACTAAAGATATAGAGGTCGATTCCTTAATAGCGGCAGGTAGCGACAGTTGAGCGACTGTAGCGGTATTTTCACAGCGCCCGCTAGTAGTCGCTGTGCTTGGCCGTTGTTCGGTTGTTGATAGAGTCGGTGTGCAGTAATGTTGAATACGGGGTGACGAGTCGCTATTTGACAGGTTCCGCGAAGTATGGGTGCGCATGATAGTGACTGGTCAGAGCGACCGGCTCCCACCATATTCATAAAAAAATCACGCTCAAAAAATTCAAGCGCTGGGAAATGCATGTTTAAACCCCAGAGCGCTGGCGGCGATGTGTTAAAAGTAGTTTTTTAACCCCCAAACCACCATATTTTTGGAAACCAAAAAAAATTAATTTTTAAAGAATTTAGTAATATGAATACAATCAGACCTGTAATATCAATTCTGCACAATTTTTATTTTTTTTTTTTACCTTAAAATAATTATCTAACATGGCAGAAGTGGTCACAGAATTTTTCACATTTAAAAAAAAAAACAAAAAAAAAAAAAAAAATTAATTATGAATATATAAAGATTGTTCCATTGAAATGCATTGGAGAGCGCCAGGTAGCGAGAGGTCATACCTGTCGCTGTTCAAGGTCGGACGCTGGTGCTGTGGGCTGAGGCTGGAATAATGATGAATGAGTGGCTATATGGCGCTATCTCAGTCGCTAAGCAGGATTGGCTTGATAAATGCGTGATTGTGGTGGGGAGCCCCCGTTCTCGTGGCGGGGCCCGTCATTACCGGCCGCTCACCAGTCGCTACCTGTCGCTATTCCTTCATAAATAAGGGCCATAGTGTAGTGCGGCCTCTGGCCACGAACGTTGGATCGGGGATCAAGCAGGTTTTACTGGGGATTCGGGTGGTCTCACACAGCGGGGCATCCCCAATCTACGATATCCCAGGGAAAGGGAATGAGGCGGCTTTGGAGTCAGGGGTGGACTGACCATAAGGAGACCCAGGAAAATGCCCAGTGGGCCACACAGCACAGAGCCTGCTGCGCTGCTGCTTTTAATACCCGTATTCAATCCCTGCCCCCTTAGTCTCCCTCTCGGCCCCCTGTACCTACAGCCAAGGATCCCCATACCCCCAATGCTATAGTCCTGGCATCATGGTTGGGGGGGGCTCAGCAAGGATGTCTCCGGCCGGGCAAGGGCTGGCAA
Source organism: Gastrophryne carolinensis (assembly GCA_027917425.1). Classification (NCBI taxonomy): domain Eukaryota; kingdom Metazoa; phylum Chordata; class Amphibia; order Anura; family Microhylidae; genus Gastrophryne; species Gastrophryne carolinensis. Next base: position 230,977,340 of record CM051240.1, on the reverse strand, counting down.
AATCGAGGGCTGACTTTTGGCTCCAGTCCGCCACTGCTTGAAGTCTTATAGACTTTAGAGCCGCTGTTTTTTGTCTACCTTAATCATGCTGTGCTTCTGGCAGAGGCATAGCTAAATGTGACAGGGCCCTGGTGCAGACATTACATGGGGCCCATTCATGTAACCTGATTCCTTTTTGTTTTACCTAAAATGGATCTAGTTAGGCTACTAAAGAGTTAAATGGAAACAGCAGGGGACATAATAAATATTCCCCCTAAACTCATAAACCCTATTGGAGGCTGGAGGGGAAGGTTGTTGTAACCAATGTGGAGGATCCTAAAAGGGGGTGTTTTAAAGCCCCAGGGGTAGTGGTTACCAAGTGGCGCATTCCCAAATATGAATGCTCTGGAGAGTGTATCAATATGCAGTTTTTTTTTTCCTTCCAAGTCAGCTTGGAAACCATCATCACAACTTTAGGGCTTCTACTTTAATCCCTCAGTCATAGTCAAGGTAACCTAGCCTCTATGCTGCGCGAGGAGCCCCCCAGGACTTGCTCAATAGAGCAGTGTGCCGTACCATCTGGCTCCTTCCTGTGATGGGAGTGGCTCCGATTGATTGCAGGCGTAGGGGGCCGGGCCACTGACTGATTGTAAAACTGCACTGAACCACTACTGAGATATAATAATAATAAAAAAAAACAGGTCCAGTGATTGCCGCCCCCTAGCAGTGCCGCCTAAGGCAGCTGCCTCACATTGCCTCATTACTGGTAAACCCCTGGTCATAGTGGGCGGAGCTTACCTTGATCACGCCTCTCAGCATTGATTTTCTATTGTCTTCAGGGCTCTGCAAAATGATGACGCTAAACAAGTTTTTAAGAAATATGAGAAATTTATGGCGCTATTAGATGCCCATGATAAGGAGACCTACAGCAGCTGGAGCCGGGATCTTGGTGGTTTGTGTGAGTCGCATTTAAACCAGCCATTGCTGAAGCTTGCTGAGGATGGACTGTGTGAAACCAATTTTAATTCCCAGGTATGTTTTAGGAGTCACAAGCTCAGCTCTCACCCCAGCCCTTGTCTTGGTTGGTTTGGTTTTGTTTGCTCTTTTCACAGTTCTTGACTTTACTGAGAAAATTAAAGGAACATTCCACGCAAAGGGTTAAATGAGCCTACTTTCTGCTTGCCCAGTGTTGGCTGTCAGGGGGCGGTATCGTTCATTCATCAACACTTTTCATTCCCTAATAAAGCCTATAGAACTTGCTTCCTTCTACTGACCCTCACATTGAAACAGACATGTATGAATTATCATCTGCCACTGAGGAGGTCTTGCAGAAGGGAGAAAGTTTGTTGGGAGTTTTTGAGAAATATAGATGATGAAAGATGCTGCCTCTGACAGCCACATAGGGAGAGCAGAAAGAAGGATAATTTACCCTTTACCCTAAGTCCCTGTCCAGGCTCCTAAAAGAACGAGGGATAATCTCGATCCCAATGAGTCCTGCAGGCTGCAGCCAGGGGCAGATTGGCCACAGGGAGACCCAGGACAATGCCTGATGGGCCGTACTGCTTTGGGGCCAGTTGGGCTTCTGCTTTTTACACCCACATTAAATCCCTGCCCCCTCAGTCTCCCTGTCAGCCCCCCTGTAACCAGCCCCACTGTACCCACAAGTCAAGGAACCCCAGCCTCAATGCTATAGCCCCAGCATTATGGTTGGGGGGAGTGGGGGGTCTCAATGGACATGGCTCGGGCCGGCCAGGGGCTGATTTTTGGCCCCAGTCCGCCACTGGCTGCAGCACTTCCATTTCAGTGCTGTTGGCCCCAGTGCTAACTGCTAGTCACATGCAAGCAGGCTCCAACATTGATTGGCAGCAGGGGGTATGTCACATGACCACTGCCAAGCAGGGGAAGAGGGCTGCAGCTCGAGCCTGCATGCTGGGAGTTAAGTGACCCTTGTAGTTGTCAGGAGTCTGGACTATCAGGCTCTTTTGCAGTCTTAAGTGGCCAAACAGGAAGTTATCGAATAGAATAGCCATAGGCATGGAGGGGCTGGCCATCTGGCAGACCGGGTATACTCCCAGTGGGCTGCGCTGTCCTGGGGCTTGTCAGGTCAAGCGTTTATTAACTTACCCTCTGTGCCCTGGAAGCTCTTCAAAGAAAAGTTTTGACTTATGTGTTATGGCTCCCCATGTCAAAGAAAGAGGGTGCTGTTGCCCCATAGTGCATAGCTGGCACATGCACATAGGGATATGAATCTTACGCTACCTGCTTGACATGGGGTGAGAAAATACTGGGACAGGCACAGTAAGGGCCATGATGTCAGTGTTAGTATAATATGTATATATTTAGTGAATTACTCCTGTTGCTGAGCAACTTTCCAGGGAAATCAGTGTGGCAGTACAAATCCTGGATCCGTGGGCCGATTTCTGGCCCCAGTCCAGCTCTGGTCAGGGGTGTCATGAACCAGAGATGTGTCACTGGCATAGGTACCCAATATTTTGTGCTAGTCTCCAATCTTGGTCCCGAAAACACTTTTTTGTTAAGATGAATATCCTGTTCTGATCGTAACTTAATCCAGGCAATAGGACTAAAGTTTATCATAGCCAGGGACTGGCTAATCGTTTCAAATACAATATTAACTCACCTTGTCAGGGATGTAGAGGTGGCCTGCATCTTGGCATTGTCCGTCCATGGAATAGGGAACTGTCCAGGAATTGCCCTTATGGCCATCTAATTTTTACACCCTGTGGCATCCCAAACTAGGATGCTCCACTGTGTGAAACCCCATTGAATCGCGGCATCCACCTAATCTTGTTCCAATGATTCATACCCAGGCAGCCATTTGTGATTGGCCAACCCAGGTATGCCCCATCTAGAGGTGAGCGGGGATGCAACCAGTGTCTCGCTCTGCACCATTCAGCTCACTAGCTCACAGCATCTTGCAGAACTGAATGGAGCTCAGCGCAGCAATTCTGCAGCAGCTGGCTCATGTAAGTATGCAGTGGCTTCCCATCTTCTGCACCCTCTGTATAGTGTTAAAGTCCTTTCCCCGGGGGTGCCCCACTGTGTGAAACCCCCTTAGATCGCCACAGCCAACTCACCTCTTCCCGGTCCCACGGCGTGTCTAAGAGCAGCGTCTCTGATGGCATCCTCCGCTTCCCTCTAGCAGTGCGCGTGCCTGCGCCAGGCATTTTTGAATAGAAGGCGCGGGCACGCTCCCTGTTAGAGGGCGGCGGGGGATGCAGCCGTCAGATACACTGCTCTTAGACGCGCAGTGGGACCGGGAAGAGGTGAGTCAGTTTGGGCATCCTGGGGGGCTTTACACAGCAGGGAACCTCAATCGGGGTGCCCCCGGGGAAAGGACCAAAACATTTGACTATTCTGGGTTCTGGTCCACTTTAAACGGCCTCTCACTCGCCACAGGATGCCTACCCGCCTGCCTCTGGGGGCTCTCTGGCACGTGGGGGCCCCATGCATTCACATTGTTGGCGTGGTGGTTAAGCACGCCACTAATCATAGCACAAACTGGCTGGTTTAATAGGGGGTCAAGAGAAATAGGAATTCGAACGGAATGTAAACTATAGTAAAGCTTAAAAATGAAACACTTTTATACTTTTATTGTGCGTAAAATATTTTCTTTCTCAAGCTAGACCATTTTTGTTCTGAAGAAGTCTGTCCTGTATGCATGGTTGCCTTATTGTGAGACGCTGCATTTTTCTGCCATTATCTAAAGATGAATTTCTTCCATTAAATGAGCTTTATTGCTAAATTGCCTGATATTAAAAATCCATATTAAAAAATCCAACCAAACCAAGCTTGTGGATTCTTCTCCTGGTAGGAATAAAATCCAGAGGTGACAGGTTTTTGAACATACCATTGCACATTTTTTGTGGAGATTTCCTTTATTCCAGAGTCTCCCGAGCCAGTCTGAGAGGAGCAACAGTATTACCCAGAGAGGCTCTTTAAATCCAACTGGAATATCCTAAGAGGCCGATTCATTAACAGCGGCAGGTAGCGACAGTTGAGCGACTGTAGTGGCATTTTCAGAGCGCCCGCTAGTAGTCGCTGTGCTTGCCCGTTGTTCGGTAGTTGATAGCGACTCAGTCGGTTTGCCGTAATGTTGAATATTGGGTGAGGAGTCGCTATTTGACAGGTTCCGCGCTGTATGGGAGCGCATGATAGCGACTGGTCAGAGCGACCGGCTTCCACCATATTCATTAACAAATCACGCCCCAAAAATTCTCGCGCTGTAAAATGCATGTTTAAACCCCAGAGCGCTGGCGGCGATGGGTTAAAAGTAGTTTTTTAACCCCCAAACCACCATAATTTTGGAAACCAAAAAAAAAATTTTTTAAATAATTTTGTAATATGAATACATTAATATCAGACCTGTAATATCAATTCTGTACATTTTTATTTTTTATTTTTTTTTTACCTTAAAAAAAGTATTTAAAATGGCAGAAGTGGTCACAGAATTTTTCACATTTAAAAAAAAAAAAATTAATAACAATTAATTATTAATATTTAAAGATTGTTCCATTGAAATGCATTGGAGAGCGCCAGGTAGCGAGAGGTCATACCTGTCGCTGTTCAAGGTCGGACACTGGCGCTGTTGGCTGAGGCTGGAATAATGATGATGGCGCTATCTCAGCCGTTAAGCAGGATTGGCTTGATGAATGTGTGATTGTGGTGGGGAGCCGGCGTTCTCGTGGCGGGGCCCGTCATTACCGGTCGCTCACCAGTCGCTACCCGTCGCTATCCCTTGTTAAATAAGGGCCTAAGTTTATCTGTGCATTAGGAGGTTTTTGCATTTATTATTATTATTATTATTGCTTGAGTGCACTCCTCCATGGCGCTGTACAATGTAGAAATTACAGATAGTGTAAAAACAAATTTGATATAACATATATATATATATATATATATATATATATATATATATATATATAGATAATACAGATATTAGAGGTCAGATGAGACACTGAAATACACTAGGAGCGATTGCTGTGCCTTTGCAAGCTTCCAATCTAAAGATTTTGTTGCCTTAATTGATTATCTTAACCCTAAATTCTAAACCTAGGTTTACCAATTCAAATAAGGATTTGAGTTATCCAGAGAAAACAAAGTTAATATCCGGATAATATATATAGATCAAATATGTTAGCTAAAAAAAAAAGTATTGTTCCTTACATAAAGCAGTATTAAGCTATTAAAACATTGCTAATATTAATTTGTTGATTATCAAGTTAATGATAATATTATTTATAATCTATTTTTGTAATTGTTTTATGATTAGTTAGCAGCTGTTCTTCGGGAGGTAAAATACGTCCAGTTTTTGAAGATTTCTGATATTCCAGAGGTGGCGAAAGATCTGTATGAGAAAAGAAAGACCTTTCACAAGGTATGATCTCAGATCTGCTCTAGGCAGAATAAATAAGAATATATATGTTCATTAGTTTCTTTTATATATATCTGTATATATATAAATGTATAAATAAATATATATATATATATTTATGTATAAATATATATATATATATATAGACACACACTCTATGATTTGGACATGTAAAATTTCAATCTAAATATATGTGTTTAATTCCGCACCACAAGATTAAGTATTAAATAATGAGATCTGTGGCCGTGCGGTGGTGGAAAGCTATTCCTACAAGGATTAGATTAGAAGTATTATAATGATGAACCCAGCAATTCATCCAATATAGTTTCACACCATCGCACCTCCTCCACAGCAAAAAGGTAAACTAGATAATCATCATGAATTCATAAATAATTTATTAGAAATTACCCACAAAAAATCACATGACAAACAATTAAAAAACATATAAGACAAAACCTCACATTTTCAAGGGCATCCCAATCTATCCCAAATACTCATAAAACTCATTCATAAAGTGCATAAGTGCTAATCTGTGCAAATACAACATTAATGGTACAAATTAATAATATGAAATGTGGCAAGATAAGAGAATAAAACAGATTAAGAATAGCAGATACAACAAAATCAATTGAAAAACACACATCACCTGAGTGATCAATCCACAGTGTTCCACAGGAATGCCCCAGTCCAAATGTCGGTCCCCCAACGCGTTTCATGGCCCCCCACTCACAGGCCACTTTATCAAGGTCCCCATGTAAAATTTCCATGGAGGAAGTTTTTAGCTTGTAGTAGCTGTGTCTCACATTCTTCAGTCAGCTTAGGCTAATATGGGCTGAAAGGAAAATTAGACTAGTTTTAGGCTGTAAACACAGCTCTGGACCAGGCGACATTCATCCTTACACCACAGCCTGCAGCATTCCACTACTGCCCCAAGCACACAAACATGGCAACTATCGTGTCCCTGACAGTGGCAGTCCTATTGCTGACTTTAAACCTGACCAACACCCGTTTTTTTATTTAACGGGTGTTGTTCCCACAGACAGCTATTAAGAACAAGCTGGGGGAGGGGCATCCAGAATGATGTAGCCCCCCTGCACATAACCCCCTCAGAACGCCTAATATCCTCACATTCACTACTAGCCAGTGCTGGGAAAGAAGTCCCACAGGACGGTCACGTGGGCGGGTCATGGGCGAGGCATTCTATTGGCCAGCTCCGAGGACGCAACCATGGCCCACGTGCGCACTGGAGGCCAATCACGGGACTCGTGTCCCGGCGATGGTTCGTAGTAAAGATAAGGATATCTGGCATTCTGGGAGGGTTATGTACGGGGGGGGGGGCTTCAGCATACTGGATGCCCCCCTGAACTTGTTCTTTTTAGCTGTCTGTGAGACCAACGCCCATTAAAGAAAAAAACGGGTGTTGGTCCGGTTTAAGCAGCCTAAAGCTAATGTTGGCTGCAAATGTTTTTGCTGCTTTCTGTCTGTGTGTGGCTGCTGAACACAAAAACTGGAGTGGCATTTGTCATTGCACATGATGTATTTGCTCCAGTTATTTCACAAAGATTCCGATCTGGCCTGCTAAATTTCACCGGGTCATTGAGGGAATATTATTGTTATGGGCCAGTTTTTATTTGCATGACACAAAATATCTGCAATATCTGCTACAAAAAAGAGCCATTTTCGGGAGGGTTTATTCACTGTGACCGTGAGGGGGGTAAAACACTCCAATTATTACATTGTTGCGCCCAAAATTGCATGTCTTCCTTTTTGCAGCAGCAATTATTATAGGCCTTACATTGCCCATTTTGCCTTGCTTAGAGAAGTGAATCTTCATTTTCCAACATTGACTTGAGAAGCTTTCTCCCATGAACAAGCCTTTCCTATCACACAGCCATAACTGTGTAAATATATATATATATATATATATATATATATATATATATATATAACTGTGTAAATATATATGAATATACAAAGATATACTCAAGCATTGCATGCCCAACCTTCTCTTTCTGGGTGGTTGAGCGATCACAAAGGCGAAAACTAGATGATTCTGGCTCCACATTCTGTTAAGAACAATGGGTAAATCCTATTATTCTTTGTCTATATGCGCTTGTAAATGCTTTTTTTTCTCACTACAAGGGATTGAATTTGAAATATCAATAAAATGATCTGAGTTGATAAGCTATATACATCTGTCTGTATAATGTCCTTATCTCACATTTATAATGCATTGTTTATTTTACTAGCACGTTGGGAACCTGGACCTGATAGCAAAGTGGTTCAACAGACTTCAGAAGACAATCTTGCCAGTGGAAAAAGAACTTATACATGATGAACTCCAACACATTTATGAAAAGTTGGAGCCGGCTATGAGTCATCTAACTTGGCAGATGACCAACCTAGATGATTATATTGAAGAAGCCAGAGATATGGTGCACACTGTGGATAATCGAGTTCAGAAAGCCAAACAAAATGTGGAGGTCATGCAGAGCCTAATGAATAAACTAAGTGAAAATTATGCCATATCTGGCAAACATGGAAGGGCTGGCTTCTCCCTAATCCTGGGAGAGAAAGATAGAATGGCCAAACAGTACACAAGTGCTGAAGAAGTGGGACAAAAGATTCACGCATTGCTTAAGGTAAGCACTGCCCCTATATTATTAGAAATTCAATAAACATGAGAGGGACAGTCCAAGCGATGGCAATATTAGGGCAGCAGGGAGCTCATCTGAAGCCTCGCTCCTGGTGCATCTCCTCCCTTTTCTGCAGTGCCCTGTAGAGATTGTAGCTTTTCCTCTCTATTCCTCCATGACCAAGGTTCAAATGCAGTTGCATGGCCGCCCCCGGTCTTCAGCAATTCCACCCTGAGTGACCCTGGCAAGCGCCACCACTGTGGCTTGCTTGGCTTGTTCAAACAGGGAGCACTAAGGGACAAGGTTGGGGGTGCGACCACATTTGGAAGTGGTCATTAAAAGAAAATATTGAACCAAAACAACTTTGCCTGATCTCATAACTGTGGTCCTGTCCTGGCAGGGTTGAACCTAATCTCTGCTGCGGTGTGGTGAACTATAGAAAAGTGCCCCACCCCAACGACCTGCTGCTCCACTGCTCAAAAGTGCCCTGCTCCCCTTGGCTCCTTCCTGTGATGGTAACAGTGCCGACTGTGGGGTATGAGTGGGGCCACATATAGACAAGCCTGTGAAATACTGGGAGAATATTGTCTGGTCAGATGAGACCGACATTGAACTCTTTGGATGCCATAATACACACCATGTTTGGAGGTAAAAAGGCAGCACTGCATATTGCATATGTTTCTATGAGGTGCATAGTACATAGTACAATGCACGGCACTAGCAAGCTCCAGATAATTATAGAAGGGATGAATGAAGAGATGTACTGAGAAAATCTGCTGCCATCAACCAGGATGATGAGGATGAAACGAGCAAGAAAATGATCCCAAATACGCATCCAAGAAAAATCTCAATTGGTTTCAGAGAAAGTTTGTGTGGAAGTATGGGCCAAAATCTCACATGAGCAATGCATGTTTCTCCATACAGGAGCATCAACAACAAAGGCTTTTATACCAATGGATATAATACTGGAAAATATATTCCAATGATTCTCTAAAGTATATCCACACAGCTCCAGATCCAGATGCCAAGATCATATATTCGTCACAATCAAGATGCATGACCCCTGTCTAGCCACGAGTATCACAGAGGCTTTGTCAAGCCTGTCGAACCGGGGGTATTGACAAGGAGGGCCATGTACCACTACCTTTGATTGTGAGCGATATGATCTTGGCTTGTAGAGCTGTGTGGATATACCGTTAGAGAAGTATTGGAGTTAATATTTCTGTATTTTTTGCACTTATACTTATTAGATTTGTGCGTTGGTAGGAAAAGAGACTTTTCTTACAAGTGCAATAGGGTTGATTCAGAGCCCCTTTCTCATCATTTTTATGGAGGTCTTGCTACCAAACGAAAAATCATGCAAAAATGAAAACATTTCACACTAAAGTTCTCGCAGAAAAAAGGCTTTGTTGAATTAGACGAGGGGAAAAAATGAACAAGAATAGAAATATTCACACAAAAAAAGGTGAGAAAGGGGCTCTGAATCAACCCTATTGTCTTAATATAGATAGATAGATAGATAGATAGATAGATAGATAGATAGATAGATGCCGTCATAAAGATATAGATAGGGAGAGTCATATAGATGGGTTGAAGGTCCAAATCCCAGCCATGAAACATGACTTAAGTGCTCTTGAGTAAGGAACCTAGCCCTCTAACTGCTCCCCAGGCACCTAATATATATATATATATATATATATATATATATAAGAGAGAGAGAGAGAGAGAGAGAGAGCGATAGATAGATAGATAGATAGATAGATAGATAGATAGATAGATATACATATTTATTCTATTAGCTGAGATAGATTAGGGATTTGGCATGGACCAAGGTAGATAGTACTGGATACTTTTGATATAGCTGTTGAATGGTGTCACTGTGCCCCCTGATGTCCTCTGGTGTTTTAAATGTTTTGTACATACTGTATTGAATACAATTGTATTTACATTTATTAGAGCACTTACAACATTTATTAGAGTTGTTTAGAGCACTATGTAATCTTGAATTGGTCCAAGCGTGGCCTGATAACACACTGGGGTGGTGCAGAAACATTGTGGTTAGTCCTGATAGCACACTATGTGATAGCAATGATTATGCCATCCATTTTTCTATGATAGTAGCAGCAGGTAATGCAGGAAATGTAATCACTGTTCTACAGCAAGAGAGCACAGCTTATCCAATCTCAGTAGACAATGAATTATTCCCAGTTATTGTAATGTTGAGGGGAACTGTATAAAATGTAACTATTATTTTTATAGTTCATGTCATCTATTATTTATTCAGCTACCCTGCACTATGTACAGCATTTATATAGCATCCCAAACACTCTCACACACACTACAGTTTAGCATAATATCTAGCTAATTCAGATATTAACCGTTACCACTTTAGAAATATACATGATCAAACACTAAATTATTATAATTCACAGTTAGTTAAATAGTTAAGTAACCCAATTAACCAACAAAAATACAATAATTAAAGCAATAATTTAATTATACATTATAAACATTATACATGTAATATTTTATACATATTTTAAAAGTTTGCAACATCCAGGTGGGAAAAAACCTCTAATTAATGGTCCCAGGTATTGCGCATCTCTTTCCACTAGATGCATCAAGTGCTTTTTATTTTATACACCCAAGGTGTTGTGTAACCATGTTTACAGCAGGCTCTAGTAGCCAGGGTCTGTTAAGCTATAAACAAATTGGAAACAAATGGAAAAGTCCACTTTCGATTGCATTTTTTAAATATTCTGTGCACGAAACCAAACAAAGCACCCTAACTAGGTATATACTCTAGAACTGTAAAGCCCTAAAATAAAAAAGGCCACATTTACATTGAACCATTGGGTGGGCTCCCAGAGTCAGTTCTACTGGTTGGCCAAAACCCCCCCAGTCTATCACTGCCAGGTTTCAACAGGAATATGACTTAAACCGGACCTTCATCTTTTAATAAAAAAGCCCAAACCCTTAAAAAAAACTATTCCCCAGCATCTAAAACTAATATATTTTACATTTTTAGTCATTTACTTTTTAGCCCCCCCCCCCCCTTGGGTGTATAAAATAAAAAGCACTTGATGCATCTAGTGGAAAGAGATGCACAATATCTGGGACCATTAACTTAGAGGTTTTTCTCACCTGGCTGTTGCAAACTTTTAAAATATGTATAAAATATTACATGTATAATGCTCAGGACTCTAGTATATGGGTGCCGCCATCTTGCCTCAGAACCATCACATACTGAGGAGAGGAGAGGGGGCAAAAGTATAGGTTTGCACAGACAGATCAGAGCTGGGGTCAGAGAAAAGACAGCAATCCTAGAATGCAAAGCAGAAGACTCCATGGTCCACCAACTTGGATGTTTAAAGGTTCATAAAATGCAGTAGATGCAGGTAAGGTGATTTTTAATGCAAGCAATCTGTTTTATAGGGTGGGGAAATATATAACAAATGCTTTAATTCAGGGTGAAGGTCCGGTTTAAATAAAAGAAATACCACGCTGTCCTTCCACCACTCATATCTACCACTCTTCTGGGGGCCACCACTATGGTGATCACAGTTTAAGGTCCTATGTTTCCAGCTTTGGCCTCAATAGAATTGTGCGGTAGAGTCTCCATGAATGTAACTAGAGATGAGCAAACTTCTTGAAAGTTCGATTCGGGCCATTCGCCGAATTTCCCCAAGAAATTCGGGTTCGCCCGAATCAAACTTTCACGAATCGCTCATTTTTTTAAAAAGCAAACACTTACCTGCATGGTCGGAGCGTGGAGGCCGGCGCCGCTCTCAGCTGTCATCAGAGGACGCGTCATCAGAGGGCGCCTGAGAGCGGCGCCGGCCTCCACGCTCCGACCATGCAGGTAAGTGTTTGCTTTTTAAAAAAATGCCGGCATGGTGGGAGTGGGCAGGCCGGCTGCGCTGTCAGCGGGCCGGCTTCCGTCGCCCGCTGACAGCGTAACCGGCCTGCCCGCTCCCACCATGCCGGCCTTTTTTTTTTTTATTTCAGGGAAAATTCGATTGGCACGAACCAAAAAAAATTCGGGTTCGTGCCGAATCGAATTTTCCCTGAAATTCGGAGCGAATTCCGGTTCGTCCGAACCGGTTCGCTCATCCCTAAATGTAACGCTGTGTCTTTTACAGAAAACTTGAATTTATGTTTATAGTCTTGTTTGCCAATAACCACAATAATCGGATTGCTTTTCCAGCACAACCAAGAGCTGTTTCAAGCAGATCCCCTCTCTGATAAATGGAAGTTATATACGGAGTACATAGACCACATGATTTTACAGGGATTGTTCCGAGCAGTGAAATGTTCTCTCCAGTTTCTTATTGATAACACGGAGTTATCAATGGAAAAGCCTTGTTTGTTTAAAGTAGAACTGTTTCTCAATGGAAGAGAAATGAGCTTTGCTCCTGCCCTGGATTTGAAGACTAGCAACAACTTTTATAGCATGATGGAAACTTTGCTTACTGATGCCTATCGTATTGCCTCATTTATTCCACGTGTTGCAGGACACCTCGGGAAGCAGAACTATCAGGTATTTCTTTTATATTTACGCAATAATTAATGTTTTGTGCTAATAATAATTGTTTGTGCTGTCATTAATTAATTTTTAGGTAAACTGACTATTCTTTGGGGTCCTAAACGTGGAGCAGCTTAAACCAGTTTTGGGTTGGTGGAGGTGAGGCTTATTTGAGGGCTTTTGATTAACAAATATCCATAGAATTCCGCACTAAAGCGGACCAACAGTCAAAAATGACTTAAACACAACAAACCATGCTCATATGCATACCTCCCAGGGCAATTTAGATTGCTGCACATAAATATTTAATTTACCTTTTTCTAACTCCTGCTGTAGTAAATTTTAGAAACAAGATGGCGGCTCATGCATTTGCAGGCCACCTGCAAACAGGAAGTGCTGCTGGGCTTACTGTTATTGTCAGTTATGTCAGTTGAATCCAGGCAGCAGCATGGCTGAGATGCTGGAAGAGGAAGCTCCAATATGGCCGCTACCTTTCTTTTCCAACTGTGCCAGGCTGTTGGTCCATTTAATGTGTGAGTAAGTGCAGCCCCACCCCCAGTCACATGCTCCAGGGATCATCAGTCCAAAAAAGGTGTTGTGATAGAGCCGATGCTCAGCCATTCCATGCATTCCGCTACCACCATTCAGCCAAAGAGTCCGAGCGTTTTTTAAACTGGCCAGACATCCTGGATCCGGTGGCACAGTCTTCTACATAATGTCAGCACAGTGGGACCTTTAGGTGTCCCCACAGTTTTCCAGGGGGTCAAAATGCCTCCAAGTGGGACTGTCCCTCCAGAAGTGGAACATCTGAACAGTCTATTTTAAAGATCCTGCAAAAAGCTAGATTCAAGAAAGCTAGACACTGCTTATTCACAAATGGAGGTGATAAAAAAATCTATCTATATATATATATATATATATATATATATATATATATATAGTTAAGCTTTTATTCATAAAGATTACGATTTTGTATTGATAAATTAATGCAAATCTAAAAACTGTTTGCTGATCTATTAGGTACATTTAGGGGCTGATTTACGATCAATGCGCCAGGCTGCGCCAGCACACAGTGGCATGAGCATTGGAATTAGGAAACTACTTTACACAATGTACTCGCAGCACCACCAGATATACTGACCATCAACCACTGAAATATACCATACAAGTTCTTCACTTGTATGGTATATTTCAGTGGCTGATGGTCAGTATATCTGGTGGTGCTGCGAGTACATTGTGTAATTCCTGCACAAGTTGATCCTAAAAATAAATGGCATTTTAGTAATCACACACAACAGACAATAAACATCACTGGTTAAAAGGCCCAAAAAGCATACAAATGGGTGAGTGAAGGTGATTTATTCTTAAGATAACATCACATATATTCAAACCCTAGCTAAGATCCGAATCTCTGTTAAAATGGTATATAAAACCACTAGTGAAATAGGTAACACCTGCGGCTGCCCCAGGCCTGTCACTCATAGATAAAATAAGACAGCGTGGGAAGGGAGCAAATCTGATGGCACTGCGAGCAAAATTTGACACACGGGAGAATGACATGTATGCTCTAAAGTTTAAGGCACTTTATGTTAGACGTTGCTGGTACAATTTAGAATCCACTGTTCCATCAATAATAGCAAGCTGTCCTGGCCCAAACCTTGATGTTACCATCATTGTTTTTCACAGATGGGATGAGGATGTGTAGCGGGCACAACCACATGCTGCGAAATGCCCCCAATGTATATAGTTCCATGTAGGAGGGGGTCTGGGAGCTGCAGAAGCTAGAGTCTAGTTCCATAGTTAAGTGGCCCAGGGGGGAGGAGGTAGTATTACTACTCAGGGCCCTAGCATCATTCGCTGTCCCAGGTGGTTCCAGACATCCAGGAAGTGATAAAAGTAAAAACACACAGTACCAAAAGGTCTTTTATTGGGTACGTTTCCTTTTTATTAGGTGAACCTTCTCCACAGATCCGAGGGCCCTAGAAAGCCTTCAGGATGCCTCTAGCAACTTCCCTTGAACTGTCCTGGCCCCCAAATCGTCTGTCCTCCAGGGGTCCTCTTCCCCCAAGGCTCTATCAGGTGGGACACACACCAGTGTCACCAGATTTGCCCCCTTCCCACGCTGTCTTATCTTATCTATGAGTGAGGGCCCTAGAACACCTTCAGGATGCCTTTAGCACCTTCCCTTGAACTGTCCTGGCCCCCACCTCATCTGCCCTCCAGGGGTGCTCTTCCCCCAAGGCTCCATCAGGTGGGACACACACCAGGGATGCTTCGGACAGCACCCCTCAAGGGACAAGCCCAGTGCCCCAGTCCGAGCACTGCCTTCTTCCTCTGTTGGGCTCTCCAAATCCTGGGGACTCTCCAAAGGTCCCCTGTGAGGGCCAAGGACTGTGTACTTCTCTTGGCCACAGCCTCTCTTTTTCTTCTGCCCAACCTTCTGCCAGCTTCTCCTTCAATCACTGAACAACGTGTGTGTTCTGGGCCACCCTTTAATCAGTCCTCTGGGGGGAGTGGTCTATCTATACTCAGAGAATTTAACCCCTTCGAGGCAGGGAAACCTTATCCCTGGTGTCTCTGCCTCCAACCCAAGCTCCAGCCTCTCCAAACTCTGGGCTACCCTAGAAAAAGTAACTCTTAACAGGGTGGTAGTTAATCCCCCACCCTGTTTCAGATCGGCATGGGTGCTTAGGGTGTGGTCTGGCTGCATGATGACAAATGTCCTGACATTTTTTTGTTGCTGATAAAACTTAAACCCCTTGTTCCATCAAATATCGCAAGCCGCAGATAAGCAAAACAGGTCAAAACCACGATGCAACCACCATCATGTTTCACAGATGGGATAAGGTTTTTATGCTGGGATGGTGATATTTCCCTTCCAATGCTTCTCATTTAAGACAAAACTCTATTACAGTAGCCTTCTAGCTCATGTAGGTCATGTATGCAGAAATATAGAACATTCTGAAGGGTTCAAAAACATTGAACCAATGTACACAATATACCAATTTATATCATATAATGACTGTGTGTATGGAGCCCCATGATGCCTCGTAGATATGGATTTCCTTTAGGCCCCTTGCATATACCAATCCCTCTTTAACAATATGAGATACCATACTGGAATACAATTTTCTGTAACATATATTATGCAGAAGCCGGTTTAATACACTGCTTTTGATTGTGAACTAGACCATTCCATCTTAAAATGCATCCACCATGTCCTATATGAGCTGTGGATGAATACTCCACCACTTCGCAAATTGAAATCTATTTTTTTACCATTCTACTTCTTTTCCTTGCCATGGCTTTTGTCGATTTCATTTCTTCCCTTATTGGGAACAATAATCACAGTCTTTCACATACAACTCATTTTTATGCCTTGCATGTAGCTGGATGTTGATGAGATGGAGGAGCTGAAGAAAATGCATGAAGAAATTATGAGAAGGGTGCACTCGACCATTGTTAATGTGAAAGAGTATCAGAGACACTTTAAAAAGTACAGCTATTTGTGGACGGATGATAAAAAGGAATTCATGAAGCAGTTCCTTCAGTACGGTCGGTTTCTTAGCACCGAAGAGATGGAATTGTATGCAGATTATGAGCTGCAAGAATGTGCACCGCAGTTAGAGCACTTCAGGAAACAGGTAAAGCACAGCCGAAACGAAATGACTCAATTTGAATTGTCATCCAGTGGAAAATATTATGTCTTCTCGCCAACATACACGGCTAACTGTAGTCCCGAAGCTGAACTTCATCTTTCTGTTTTAACTGGAAAACCACCGCATACCAAAATGTATATAACCCCTGTTCGCTTGAATAGTGGGCACTAAATGGAGAAGAACGTTTAGGTAGCAATGAGAGTGTGATGGATGTAGATGGAATCTTTAGCCTTTGTTCACTGAGAAAGCTAAGTTTTCTCATTGTCTGTGAACTGCATATGGAGTTATGTATGGATGGAACAGATAATACATTACTAAAGCCACTAAGAGCCACATGGTGGTAAATGTGGTTCTTTTGTATGCCGAATACCATTAAAGTCTATGAGAGAGAACATCTGACCAAAAGATTTGGTCATTTTTCTCCTCTTAGTAAAAAAAAAAAAAAAAAAAATATATATATATATATATACCCCCCCCCCCCATCTCTAGGCTCCCAGCTTGTTGCACCATACATGCGGCTGGAAACCTCCAACCCTGCAAGTCTACCAGCTCCTATGCTCTGCTACAGATCTGATGCTTTCCAAGGGGTGTCAGCGGAGCTCTTCCACACCCCCTGCTGCCCAGAAGGGTGTGCGAGTTATTGAGAAGGGGGAACAGTCAAGCCACTTGCTTTACACCAGTGCAGGATTTGAGGGATGTGCAGAAAAGAGAGTGCCAAGAAGGGAAAGTCTAAAAGATAAAGAGGCAGGCAGGGACAAAAAAATTCGGAGCCTCACCGGGAATTCTTCTTTTTTTTATGGAAGTGAATTCGGAAACTGGGAATTTGTAAACACTTGCATGATTCCCAGCTGCGTCCCAAGAAATTTTCGGGCAGCTGTATGCAACCGTAAGTGCTTGGCGTACGCAAACGGCGTTGAACTTGTCTCGGACTCGCCACGAAGTCCATCCATCTCAGTGTTCCATTGGCATTCAGGGATGCGCCCACAGTGCTTTTTTTAAACATTGCTGGCCCCCACCTGGGGGTCATCCCATGTAGTGTGCCTGTCTGTAGTGTGACTTACCTTTTCTGTCTTGGTTCTTGTCGGGGCATCCCATGTAGTGAGCATGTCTGTAGTTTGACTTACCTTTTCCGCTTTGGTTCCTGTAGGGGCATCCCATGTAGTGTTTTTTCCTTCCAGGGTATCCCATATCGTCTACTTATCACCCACTGTCACTCACCTTCTTCGTGTGTTTTTTGTATTTCTTCCACCTCCTCTCTTCCCACACCCTCACTCACCCTCACCCCTGCTTGAACCTGCTACAACCAGCATTAGGGATGTAGCTTTAATAAAGGACACCACACAGCATATAACTTTTTATTTTATTTTATAAAACCTTAGCTGTGAAATATTTTTAGTTCAATATATATATATATATATATATATTTTTTTTTTTTTTTTTTTAAATAATAAAATATTTGCCTAACAACATGGCACCTGTAAAGACAAAATAAATGCATGTCAACATCTGCTGAAAGCAATGTGTGTCAGTTCCTCCTGTTCAAGGCCCCCCAAATGCTCACTACTTAATATCACACTGCCATTTGCCCTTTTAGGAGGCCCCCCTCTGCCTTGGTACCATTCCTTTGTTTGGGTCTGTAATCGCATGCAAACAGATGTTAAAAGTCAGCACACGTATGATGTGTGTTCTGCTCGTGTAGTGGTCTGCTTGAATTGTTTGGCACCCACCTGAGTCTGGCGCCGTTCCTGTCTCGGGTGGCCCCATCGTGGCTATTTACCCGGGTCCGACAAGTCTGTAGGGAAAGAAAGAAGCACAAGACACCAGTACTTAGCATACATGTCATTTTTAATTTCCTTCCCCCAACCAGTGTTTTTTGTGTCTAATGTCCTACATGACAGCTCCAGTGCTGTGTGCGACTCCAAGCTCAACACCTTGGCTTCTTCCTCGTCAGCAGGTTCCAGGACTGTTGGCGGGGAGGTTGAAGAGGAGAATGAGGAAGTTGGCAGCAGTTGGGGCTGACGTCTTACACCCACACCCTGTCTGCCTTGCCTCACTGGTCGGACTCCTTTTCTACAGTTGGCCTTGATTGGCAGCCAGAACTCCCGAGCTAGAAGAAAAATAGAACATTCACTTTGCACACAGTTCTGCATGAGAGCTCACCTTCTCAATTGGGCATACACTTACCTGGAAAGTTCTGGTTGTAGAACCGGCACACCTGACGTTTGAGGTCCGACCAGTGCTGCATTATTTGTGTGGGGGTGTAAGCCAACGTCCCCTGCCCCCCTCATCTTGGCGTGGGTGTTGGACTTGAAGTTGTAGAGGTCTGTTATGAAAGTCTGCAAAGACAAAAGACAATCCAAATGTTATCTGAGAGCATTCTCAAGATGCCCCTTGCATAGGTTGCACATCCCGAGGAACCGTTTAAATAAAATAGCCCTTAACTAAAAGTAATCCTCCAATAATCTATAAAAAAGCTAAACATTTTCACAGAAAAAACTACAGTCCCAAAACAATCACAGCATAAAAAATGACTGCTGTAGGCAAAAGTAAGATTTGATCTCAAAGCAGCTAGTCATAGAAACATAGAAACATAGAAGGTTGACGGCAGAAGGAGACCATACGGTCCATCTATTCTGCCCTTATGTGTATACTGTATGTACTCGTTATCTTAGGATAGATGTGTGCTTATCCCAGGTATGTTTAAATTCAGTGACTGTTGATTTTTCAACTACCTCTGCTGGAATTTTGTTCCAAGCATCTACTACTCTTTCTGTAAAATAATATTTTCTAACATTGCTCCTGATCTTCCCCCCGACTAGCTCCAGGTTGTGCCCCCTTGTTCTATCGTTAAGTTTCTTCTTAAAAACACTTCCCTCCTGAACCTTATTCAATCCTTTCACATATTTAAAGGTCTCAATCATGTCCCCCCTCTCCTTTCTTTCCTCCAGACTGTACAAATTAAGTTCTTTAAGTCTCTCCTGATAATTTTTAAGTTTAAGTCCTTCCACCATTTTCGTTGCCCGCTTTTGGACACGTTCTATTTGAATAATGTCTTTTTGCAGGTAAGGTCTCCAGAACTGCACACAGTATTCTAGCTGTGGCCTCACCAGGGCTCTATGCAGCACCATCACAACCTCCCTCTTCCTACTGGTGATGCCTCGAGCTATGCAGACGAGCATCCTTCTTGCTTTTCCCACTGCCTGGCTACACTGTCCCCTCATCTTGCAGCTATCAGTAATCAGTACCCCTAAATCTATCTCCTCAGAGGTCCTGGCTAACACAGTGCTGCCCATACGGTACTCAGAGCAGGGATTCCTTCTACCCAAGTGCAGGATTTTACATTTAGAGACATTAAACTCTAGTTTCCACAGTTTTGACCATCTATCCAGTAAAGCTAAATCATTTCCATGTTGCAGACACCTCCAGGAATATCCACCCTATTACTAACCTTTGTATCATCAGCAAACAGACAAACTTTTCCTACCAAGCCTTCTCCTATGTCACTTACAAATATATTAAAAAGAATGGGGCCCAGGACAGAGCCTTGCGGCACACCACTTGTAACTCGCCTTTGTTCAGATTTCACGCCATTTACAACAACGCTCTGATACCGATCCCTCAGCCAACTGGAAATCCACTGAACTATCCAGGGATTGAGTCCTACCTTCAATAACTTATCTATGAGCTCCTTATGTGGTACAGTGTCAAAGGCTTTGCTAAAATCCAGATAGGCGACATCCACAGCACCACCTTCATCTAACACTTTAGTGACATTGTCAAAGAAATCAATAAGATTGGTCTGACATGGTCTGCCCTCAGTAAAGCCGGGCTGTTTTGGATCCAATAGGTCATTAATTTTTAGATGGGAAATTATCAGTTTTTTTAAGAGTGTTTCCATTAATTTGACCACTATAGATGTTAAACTAACTGGCCTGTAATTACTGGCTTCTTCTCTACTCCCCTTTTTATGGATTGGTACGACATTGACCATTCTCCAATCATCTGGAACCTCACCAGTTGAAAGGGAATGGTTAAGTAAATCAGTTAGAGGGGCTGCAATCACAAATCACAAGTCCTCTGAAGATGATTACTGAGGTAAGTGTTATAGTTTTCTGTACATTTACCTCTTGCCTCAATGATTGCACTGTTTTCTATCTACAGATTAATGTTTATGAGTCACTGTACCATGAAGTTGAAGGTTTTGAAAATGAACATACATTTAATGGTTGGCTACTGGTTGTCATGAAACCTTTTAAAGCTTCGCTCATAAATGTGATCAAAAGATGGAGTTTGATGTTTAAAGATCACTTACTGAATCTTGTTATTTGCAGGTAACTTATTAAATATTTCCATGTAACATACATATTGGACCTCATTTATCTACAGAAAAAATAGAAGGTATAGGATTTCTCATTATCACAAGTTAAGTGTGTAACTTTCATACTCACTAGGGAACCTTACCATATCAGGTGTACAATTTATTGAGGGCCCTATCTGGGCAGGTATTTATTAATTTGTGGAAAATATGTGTACTTCTTTAGAAAATATGTGCACTGTACTTGGGGTACCTGTATAAAAAACTAGCACTTTATGGTGTAGTAAGGTGGATAAGTGGGCCAACTGACATGGAGAAGACATAAAAGCTCTCTGTAATTTGATTACTACATTGATGAACCAATGTATTGGACTTAATCTACATATGTTTTTGGTTTGTAAAAATTCTGCGTAGTTTGCATTATTGGAGAAAAATGGCCAAGGGTTGAAACCAGCCCATCATAAGTTAAACCGGACCAACACCCTTACAAAAAACAGTGCTTGTATGTATCCCTTCTCAGGGCAACTCCGATTGCTGCACATAAAAATTAATTTACCTTTTGGTAACTCCTGCCATGGTCAATTTTTCCCTTCTCAGTGGCATTCTATGGCCATGCCAGTAGCCTGCAAAGTACAAAAGGGTATCCTACCACTGTGCATTGTGGGTTATGTCAGTTAAGTCAGGAAGCAGCATGGCTGGGATGCTGGGAAAGGAAGCCTCCCGCAAATTCCAAGATGGCCTCGACCAGGAGGCAGCGTTTCAGCTTTCAATGGATGCAGGATCAAATGTAAGTGCTGACAATGATTCAGTATCATGCATACAAATGGGGCTGTTAGTCCAGTCTAAATCCAAAAGGTTGGGCAAAAGTGTAGTTATGGGTTCAGACAGCAGATGTTCACAGTTCAAGAACCAAGCAACAGTCAGCAGCACAACGTTATGAAATGCAACTACAGGAGCAACTACAGGATGAGTAGCTCAGGGAACCGGATGAATTTCCAGTGGGCTGAACTGTGTTTTGGTTGGCAGGGCTGCTTTTAACATCCCTATTTATCTTGGACTCCGTGCTTGTATTTTTGCTTTATATCTTTAGTTTGCTGAAGCTTACATATCATGATAGACTTTTTTAAATTTCTAAGGTTAACTTTTCTTAATATTAGGCTTTTTAAAATGTAGTACTGTTCCTTTCAGTGTTAATGACCTTGATGAACTTATTCACAACACGGAGATTGGCTTAAGTAAGAAAGTGAAGGCAGATGACTATGAGGGCCTTGTGGAAATTATGGGTCTTTTACTGGCTATACGGGACAGGCCTTCCACTGAGGAGAACTTCAAATATCTTAAAACTACAGCTGAGCTCCTGCGATCCTATGGACAACAGCTGCCTGATCATATCTACACCCAACTAGAAGTAAGTAACAACCAGTTACTTCAAGTAACACCCAGTTATGCATTTCCCGACACAATAATTAATTTACTGAATCCTAGGATTTAGAGGAGGAAAATAAGAAAAAAAATATTCTGAACCAAATGTTGTGCTAAAACACCATCCCCCCAAGAACCAAATTATAGGCAAAGTGCAGATTTCCCAAATTACAGGCAGTGTGGTCTTCTCCCACCTTCCATTCCCCATTATAGACAGTGTGGCATTCTCTCCCATCCTATTCCCAATTATTGTCAGTGTGGCATTCTCCCCCATCCTATTCCCCATAGGCAGTATGGCATTCCCCTCTCCCATTCCCCATAGGCAGTGTGGCATTTCCGCATCCCAATCCCCATAGGCAGTGTGGCATTCCCCAACTCCCATTTCCCATAGGCAGTATGGCATTCCCCTCTCCCATTCCCCATAGGCAGTGTGGCATTTCCGCATCCCAATCCCCATAGGCAGTGTGGCATTTCCCATTCCCATTCTCCATAGGCAGTCTGGCATCCCCCCATCCTAGTCCCCATAAGCAGTGTGGCATCCCCCCTTCCATTCCCCATAGGCAGTATGGTGTTCCTTCCTCCCATTCCTCATAGGCAGTGTGGCATTTCCGCATCCCAATCCCCATAGGCAGTGTGGCATTTCCCATTCCCATTCTCCATAGGCAGTCTGGCATCCCCCCATCCTAGTCCCCATAAGCAGTGTGGCATCCACCCATCCCATTCCCCATAGGCAGTGTGGCACCCCTCCCATTTCTCATAGGCAGTGTGGCATTCCCTCACACTATTCCCTATAAGCAGTGTAGCATTTCCCACATCCTATTCTCCATAAGCAGTGTGGCATCCCCCCATGCGATTCCTTATAGGCAATGTGGCATTCCCCCCATCCTATTCCACATAGGCAGTGTGGCATACTCCCTCCCATTCCCCACAGGTAGAGTGACATACCCCCTCCAATTCCCCATAGGTGGCAGAGTAGCAGAAAACGTTGCTCCCATGCTGTTTGCAGGGCTGCAGCAGCCACTGGGAGGCCAGGAGATCCAGGCAGGCAGGGAAATTGCCCACGGTCCGGCTGTCTCTGCTGCTGCTGTGCGCCCACACAAACAGCTGTGGCCGTGAAGTGGGTGGGCATGGCCTGCCGCAAGCAGTGGTGAGGACAATGGGCAGGGATCAGTTTCCCTTTCTGCCTGCCCGCCGCTTCTTGATCTCCTGGCCACCCGGTGGCTGCGGCAGCCTAGCCAGCAGCACCGGTGTGTCGGTTATGTTAGTTTACTATTTTTTTGTCTGTTTTATTTTTTACATTTTCCCCATAAGATGCTGGCACATCCCCCCCCCCCCCCCTACACGGCACATCCCCCCCCCACACACTTTTTGTCTGTTTTATTTTTTACATTTTCCCCATTAGATGCTGGCACATCCCCCCCACTCACACTTTTCGGGGAATAAAGTGTGTCTTATGTGGTGAAAAATACGGTACTTTTTCCATCCAGTTACCGTATTTTTTATTTTAGCCAAATTTTACCACAAAGGAAATTTAAAGTGGACCAACACCCAGGGGTGATCGGCCCGGAAATCTATAAGATTCCCGGGCCGATCACCTCCCACCCCGCGGGACATCCGAGATCGGGATGTCCCGCGGGGTGAAACCCCCCAGAAACCCCAAAAAGACCTTACCTGATCCGCCGCCGCTTCTGCCGCCGCCGCCTCCCGTGCGCCCCTCCAGACGTGCCCGCGCCAGCCCTCTGTGAATGGCCGGCGCGGGCGCCGAGAGTGAACGCGCGGGAGGCGGCGGCGGCGGAAGCGGCTTGTACGTTCCTGTCCCCCGCCTGGACGTTGGCAGGGATTGGCTGCGGCGTTCACGTGGGAGCGGGGAGAGGTGAGTTTTTTGGGGTTTCTGGGGGGTTTCACACAGCGGGGCACCCCCGATCGGGGTGCCCCACCGAAGTACCAAAACCCAGGATAGTCAAAATCCTGGGTGTTGGTCCACTTTAAGTGCATAGAGTTGTAGACATCAAAAACACTTTAGTTGCTTTCCGCATGTAAAATGTTACATAGCGTGGGTCATACTAATTGTTTGGTGAAGAAAGTTAAACTTTCGAGTACTTCTGGGTGTGCACTAAAACTTAAAGTCCAATGTCAGGTAAAAGAAAAAAAAAACTATACTCGCCTTTTCTTCCATGCAGCCCATTGCTCCTAAGCCACAGCTGCGGCTCAAACCTGATTGCTCGATCCAGTTTCCTTGCTGCCCAGTTGATTGCGCATATCTTCCAGTTTTGCTGATGCGGCAACGCCCCTTGCCACCAGTCACAGCGAGCTGGCACACCTCCGTCCATTCATTGCAATGGAAAGGGGCGTGTGAAGACCTAACACCTCCCTTCTCATTGCAGTAAATGGAAGGGGGCGTGCTAGTTTACAGTGAGAGAAGCCTGAGAATTTCACTGTTGCAGAATCACCAGCTAGGAAGGCAATTTAGTGTAAAAAGGAGTAAAACGGTCTCTACCTTTCATTATCTTCCTAGCTGATGAATCAGCAACAGTGAAATTATGCAAATGATTTACTACCACAGGAATTTTTTTCAACTCTTACTAAATCAAGGCTAATGAAAGTGAATGGCTCTCCTAAAAAGTAGTAGCGTTCGACCCTATTGTGTATATTTGTTAATAGGGATCCTAGACAACCTCACGGACTAGAACTAGTACAGGCCAAGGATCATGCTGGCAAAAAGTCTATCATGGGAGGTGTCCATAGAATAACCCTCCCTAGGCGGCATTGAAACCAAATGGCTCCTTGACCATCTGCCCTGTGACACCTGGAACTGCATAGGGCTAATTTTAATAGCCAGGCACTGTATCCGATTGGATACCAATCCAATCTCTGCACGCAACCTAGAGAAAAGCTGAACTATAAGTATCTTGACCTTCTAGTTCCATTTCCTTTGCTGATGTTATTTAAAGCAGACCAACAATAAAAAATGACTTAAAACAGACCAACACAACAAACAATCCTCATATGCATCCCTCCCCAGAGCAATTTAGATTGCTGCAAATAAAAATTCATTTACCTTGTTCTAACTCCTGTTGTAGTAACTTTTAGAAGCAAAATGGCAGTTTATGGATTTGCAGGCCACCTGCAAACAGGAAGTGCTGCTGGGCTTCCTGTTACTGGGCATTGTCAGTTATGTCAGTGGAATCAGCAGCATGGCTGAGATGCTGGGAGAGGAAGCTCCAAAATGGCAGCTACCTTTTTTTCTTTCTGTACCAGGCTGTTGGTCTGGTTTAACTGTAAATATTGCCATTCATATCATAGGCCCTCAGTTTTATTCATTTGCACCATTTACATTTGTATTCTTTTGTTTTCATGTAATCAAACCGAACCAAAAGCCTAAGCCAACAGTCAATGCACCTTAGAGACCCTCTCCATACCATTATTTAAGGAAAACCCGTCTTAGAAGCTTTTCAAATCAACACTCAATAAAGTGCAAAAACTGTGTGATAATCGCAAAAAGGGGCCTCCGACGAATGTGTGTGAAATGTGCATGAACTTCAGCATTTTTAAGAGGAAAATCGGACCAAAAATAAAAACGTACCTTTTGGATGTTGCTGCTGCCCGATGTGGCGACATCTGGCATCTTCAGGCCTTGATCCCCCACAGCCTTAGCTATCTGTAAGTGACAGAGTCCCAAAATGGTCAGCGAAGTCTCGCGGGATTTCGGGATTCATTACTGCGGGGACTGCACACAGTGCCTGATGGGATGGAAGATGGCGCCTCCCATTAGAAGGCCCCTGGAATCTGAGGGATCCAGAAGATGGATGCCCCTGCGAGGTGAATAAATAGTGCCCAAAGGTAAAACTGTAAAGGGGAGCAGAAGATTGGTGAGGTTTGGGGGAGGTTTTAACCTCTCCCGATGTTCCTCTTTAAAACATTTTGTAAACATTTTTTATCTTTGCACATACTGTAGCCTGTGTGCTTTCGTAATGAAAATGCCATGTGGCCTTGTCAACTTATTAGCCCCATCTTACCCTCATAGCTCCCGGCTTCTTCCAGGAGCACTGGGCCCTTCCAGTGGCCAGTGGGAGGGCAGGTAATCACTGGGAGGTATTGGCAAGCCACCCATTGGCATGCCACTAAGTGATATGCCCCCCCCCCCATCATTAGAACTGGTATACGGGTCCCTGGGATCCCTTACTAGTTGACATGACACACATAGAAAAATCTGAAGACTTTAGTCAATCTAAATTAATTATCCTGCTATGTCTTCTAGGCCAGCCCTGGGTGGTGTCCTCTCTCTGTGTCTAGTCGTATATAAAATCTAAAACAAGTGCATTTTGTATGCCAGCAACTCAAAGAATGACCTTGATTCAGTAACCATCCCACAAAATATCTCTTGGAAATTAGGACTGTTTCCTGCGTTATTTAAAGTTAAGGCCTGAGATCAAATAAGGTGTGATTCAGTAAAAGGAGTAAATTAGAGCATCATTTCCGCCTAAAACTTAAGCCAGAGCAATTTCACAACTTATTTAATTTGCCTTTTAAAGTAAAACTTTTCTAAATCTTAAGTTTTATTGTCAGAGGATCTTTTGTTTCTACCCTGAAGTGAAAGTGTTAGCCCATCATAATGATTATATGATATACTTTTTCACTTTTATAAACTCCTGTAATGCTCTGTGTTCTTTGAATCACACCTTATTTTATCTATCGCCTTTTTCTGCATTAAAGCATGAAATGCTTATTTTCATGAGATATTTTAAGGAAACTTTACTAAATCCAGGCCGATGTGTGCAAATTCATTTTTAGATTTTTTTTTTTCATAGGAAAATGGCAAAACGATTACTATTTATATACAGATACAAAAAGTTGGGGGTTTATTTAAGAAGTGCTAGTGTCACGTAATGCCAGATGAACGTCAGGTGAATGCCAGGTTCCAGTGAAAAAGGTGTATTATCAAGTCAAAAATCCAAAGCACCTCTGATAGTGGCAGGTAGTGTCCTATCTATCATCAGCACCGGCCCTTATACCATCGCTGTTCCTTACAGTGCCAGATAAGACCAGGCACTTACCCTGCACTGTGTGGCCTTATCCCATACATTTCAATGGGCTGGGATGATTATAATTTTTTTGCCTATTTATCTATTTATTCTTTTGGGCTGGTGCATGTGCCCTGGACTGTTTTTTGCACTTTTGGTTTGTGCTGCAAACTTTAGTCATGCAAATTTTGTTTTTTTGTGCTGCCATCACACCAAAATAAAAAAAGGCATTGCAACAGGCGCTAAATGCATAGAATTTCCTTTTCACAGTTCCAATACGGGTGCTGTGGTTTTTTTATCTAAAATTCTTCACTTTAACTGCGCTTCCAGTCGGTGCTAGGGGTCACTAGTGCATAGGCTTATCCATACCCAAATGCCGGGCAGGAGCGAGCAGCGGATCAGCGCCAGGCGGCCACAGCGTCTCACAAGAGACACTCAAGTGCTGCCTGCACATTTTTTTTATTAAATAAGGCTGTAAATGTGTTTTTGGGTATTTTCATCAGTTGAGGCCCAAAATTGCTAAGGTTAATTTAGAGCCTCATATTGGAGCTCCCAAATTTTTTTTTGGGAGTACAAGGGTAATTGTAGAAGGTTTTTTTTACTTCAAATATTTTTGTATACATGGCAATACAAAATGAAAGCAAAAGTAAATGTGGAAACAAATACTACCCAATTATTTTTGCATGTGTACTCCTCAAATGCTTCTATATATATATATATATATATATATATATATATATATATATATATATTTATATTTATTTTGCTTTCACTTTTTGTATACAATTTATTAAATAATAATAATATTGTTTTCGTTCATAAATACATACATAAGAAACTCACCTCTTCAGAAAAGCATATAACTTGAGCTCTACCTTCACTGGGCGCATGCTGCCAAACTCAAGTTCTGCCACTTGTGATCCGGCCCCTTTTTGTCTCAACCCCCAATTCTTTAGATTGTAAGCTCGCAAATGTTATGTTATCACATTTGGTCTGAACTTTGTAACATCTAGTTTATAATGATCCCTGTACAGTATGTTTTACCTTGTCTGAAATGTACCTTGTACAGCTCTACAGTAGGAGATGAATATATATATATAATTACCGTATTTTTCGCCCTATAAGACGCACCTGCCCATAAGACGCACCTAGGATTTGGGGGAAGAAAATAAGAAAAAAAAAATTTAAACCAAAAACGCACCATTACAGACAGTGTGGCATTCCCCTATCCAATTCCCATAGGCAGTGTGGGATGCCCCCATTCCATAGACAGTGTAGCATGCCCCCATCCCATTCCCTGTATATCCAGTGTGGCATCCCCCCCTCCCATTCCCCATATACCCATTGGCTGTGTGGCATCCCCCTCTCCCCCCATTAGTATAGGCTGTGTGGCATCCCTCTCTCCCCATTCCCATAGGCAGTGTGGCATCCCCATTCCCATAGGCAGTGTGGCATCCCCATTCCCATAGGCTGTGTGGCATACCCCTCCCCCCATTCCCAAAGGCTGTGTGGCATCCCCATTCCCATAGGCTGTGTGGCATACCCCTCCCCCCCATTCCCAAAGGCTGTGTGGCATCCCCATTCCCATAGGCAGTGTGGCATCCCCATCCCCCCAATTCCCATAGGCTGTGTGGCATACCCCTCCCCCCATTCCCAAAGGCTGTGTGGCATCCCCATCCCCCCATTCCCATAGGCTGTGTGGCATACCCCTCCCCCCATTCCCAAAGGCTGTGTGGCATCCCCATCCCCCCATTCCCATAGGCTGTGTGGCATACCCCTCCCCCCATTCCCAAAGGCTGTGTGGCATACCCCATCCCCCCATTCCAATAGGCTGTGTGGCATCCCCATCCCCCCATTCCCATAGGCTGTGTGGCATCCCCCTCCCCCCATTCCCATAGGCTGTGTGGCATACCCCTCCCCCCATTCCCAAAGGCTGTGTGGCATCCCCATCCCCCCATTCCCATAGGCTGTGTGGCATACCCCTCCCCCCATTCCCAAAGGCTGTGTGGCATCCCCATCCCCCCATTCCCATAGGCTGTGTGGCATCCCCATCCCCCCATTCCCATAGGCTGTGTGGCATCCCCATCCCCCCATTCCCATAGGCTGTGTGGCATCCCCATCCCCCCATAGGCTGTGTGGCATCCCCATCCCCCCATTCCCATAGGCTGTGTGGCATCCCCCTCTCCCCATTCCCATAGGCTGTGTGGCATCCCCATCCCCCCATTCCCATAGGCTGTGTGGCATCCCCATCCCCCCATTCCCATAGGCTGTGTGGCATCCCCATCCCCCCATTCTCATAGGCTGTGTGGCATCCCCATCCCCCCATTCCCATAGGCTGTGTGGCATCCCCCTCCCCCCATTCCCATAGGCTGTGTGGCATCCCTCTCTCCCCATTCCCATAGGCTGTGTGGCATCCCCATCCCCCCATTCCCATAGGCTGTGTGGCATCCCCATCCCCCCATTCCCATAGGCTGTGTGGCATCCCCATCCCCCCATTCCCATAGGCTGTGTGGCATCCCCCTCCCCCCATTCCCAAAGGCTGTGTGGCATCCCCATCCCCCCATTCCCATAGGCTGTGTGGCATCCCCCTCCCCCCATTCCCATAGGCTGTGTGGCATACCCCTCCCCCCATTCCCAAAGGCTGTGTGGCATCCCCATCCCCCCATTCCCATAGGCAGTGTGGCCCCTCTCCCCCCATTCCCACCCCCCTCCCCCCATTAGTACAGGCAGGCGCCATAGTACAAAAAAAAACAAAAACTTAAACTCACCTGTCCGCTGACACCGCTGCGCTGAGCGGCCGGCTCCGTGAATGGGGTGGGCGTGGCCTGCGCCGCAGCGTCGACGCAGGCCACGCCCACCCCATTCACGAGCTGGCTCTGTCCCGGCCCCGCCGCTGCGATCGCTGTCTTTTCAGGCAGCGATGACAGCGGCGGGGCCAGAGACAGAGCCCCTGCCGCTCCTCCATCTGCTCCCCCACATGCGATCACGAAGGTCCGGGCAGCGGGTGGGCGTGGCCTGCGCCGGTGCAGGCCACGCCCACCCACTGCCGGGACCTACGTGCTCGCGTGTGTTCTGAGCCCGGCAGCAGATGGAGGAGCGGCAGGGGCTCTGTCTCTGGCCCCGCCGCTGTCATCGCTGCCTGAAAAGACAGCGATCGCAGCGACGGGGCCGGGACAGAGCCCCCGCCGCTCCTCTGGCCTCTCGCAGTGTGCCAGACAACGCGGGAGCGCCGGGGACGGGTGAGTTTATTTATTTTTTTTTTTTTTTTTAATTTTTTTTTTTTTTACATTCGCCCGATAAGGCGCACTGACATTTTTCCCCCACTTTTGGGGAAAAATAAGTGCGTCTTATAGGGCGAAAAATACGGTAACCCTTTAAATGCCAGCCACGTAAAATTTACGTGGTTGCCTCTCCGTCACTTAAGTGCCAGCCACGTAAAATTTACGTGCCTGGCATTTACCCCTGCTAGTGGGCAAAAAATAAAAAATACTCACCTGACCCCTCGTTGGATCCGGCCGGGTCTCCTCTTTAATTTGGTGCCATCCGATCCCCCGTGGGGGGTTGGATGGCTCCAGGAGAGCCCCCGGAATAGGCTGCCCCCCCCCCGCTTCTGCAGCAGCAGCTGCTAACTGTAAAAAAAAAAAATAAATAAAAATGACATTCACTTACCTGTGTGTGCGCTGGCTCCCGCTGTCCCTCCTCTTCACCTGGGGGGCCTCCGATCCCCCCCAGGGCTTACCGATCTTCAGGAGAGATCCCGGGAGGCTCTCTCCTCTCTCCTCCTCGATGGCGGCCGCCATCTTGCCGCTAAGCTATGACGTCATCCCGGTCCGTCTCCGCACAAAGCCCCGCCCCTTTTGGGGGCGGGGCTATGGCGTCATCCCAGCCCCGATCACCGGTTTCAGCGTTCTCAGCTGTCAGATGCCGGTGATCGGTGCCGGGGAAGGAGGTGACAGGAGATCCTCTGATCTCCTGCCTCCCCCTTCTCTGGATGCCGATCACCGGCATCTGTCAGCAGAGCGGCGAGGGACAAGAGCTTGCAATCGGAGGTAAGTACAGTAAAAAAATTTTTTTTTTTTATAAAATACTTTTGTGTGGTGTTTTTTTCAGTTAACCCTTTGTGAACTGGTAAGGGGTCCATGAGACCCCTTATACCAGTTCACAAGGCTCTGGGTATGGCAGGTCACCTGCGGCAAGCGGGTGACTTGCCATAACCCCCAGCCCCCCATTACCTGCCTCCCCAAGGGCCAGGGGGGGGGGCAGAAGGACCCGGGCCACTTAGTGGCTATGTGGGCTAGTAGCCTGCAGGGCCAGGGGCCACCAACGCTGGCCCCTGTGCCCTGTTCTACAAGCCCCCATAGCTGGCCCGGGTCGGTAATGCTGGGTAGGGGGACCCTACGTCATTTTTTGGGGGGATTTTTAAGGGTTTTTAACCCTTAAAATTCCAAAAAAAAATGGGGTCCCCCCCCCCCCCCCTAGGAGGGGGAACCCTATGTCATTTTTTTTTTAATTAACCCTTTTGTGTTCTGTCATCCAGCAGCTATAAAAGGCTGAAAGAGTGCTCCGCTATGGATGGGAGGTAAGTATTAAAAAAAAAAAATAATAAAATATTTTTTCTCTTTGTGTGTCTGTGTTTGTTTTTTTACATTTAACCCCTTGTGAACTGGTAAGGGGTCCATGACCCCTATACCAGTTCACAAGGCTGGGGGAGGTGGCAAGTCACCTGCGCTAGCCGGTGGCTTGCCATTAACCCCCGGCACCCCCATTACCTGCCTCCCCAAAGCCCAGGGGGGGGCAGAAGAGCCCGGGCCCACTGGCTATGCGGGCTTGTAGCCTGCAGGGCCAGGGGCCACAAAAGCTGGCCCCTGCGCCCTGTTCCTCCAAACCCTGCATAGCTGGTCCCGGGCTGGTTACTTTGGGTAAGGGGGGGCCCATGTCATTTTTTTTTTATTTTTTAAGAGTTTTTAACCCTTAAAAATCCCCCCAAAAAATGCCCCCCCCCCTCCTGGGAGGGGGGACCCTATGTCATTTTTTTCTCGATTTAACCCTTTGTAGTGTGGATGGTAGTTGTATTTTATTTGTAAATGTTAAAAATTACTTGTTTCAGTTAGGGGGTCTCCTGGGCAGGAACAGGGGGCTACCGATAAATATGTGGTACCGTTCTAATCGGTAGAAATTTCACATGCAATATGGTTTTCCCTAATCAAATACATTTTTTATTTAAAATAAAGGAGGCAATTTTCTAAAAAAAAAGTATTTTTTTTTTTTTTTTTTACTTAATAATAAATAAAATTAATAATAAATAAAATTTACAAACAAGACATTTCATGTTAAAGCCTAAACTCTGCTGCAAAAAATATATATATAATTTTCCTGAAAATTCCAGCAAAAATGACGCAAAACATGGCGCAAAATGGGGAAAAATGACCTGTCAACAGAGGGTGACAAAATCTCAAGTAGGCTGGCAATTAAAAGGGTTAATAGTACCTCTGCATGTTGGGTATTGTTCTGTTCGGGGGACCTTGCGCTTTCAGACTTAGCTTGTTTTTTCTTGTTTGCATATTTATATTTTAGGAAAAGGTGTTTTTTATTCAGCTTTTCTATACATTTTTTAGGGAAACTCTGCGCAGCCAAAGAGTTCTTTGAGGGATTAATTCCAGAAAGATGAGCCCACTACAACAAGCTGGGCACGCTTAGAAAGCTTAACATGTGTACTTTCAGGGAATATATGGTTTATGGCGGATATTCCAAATGTAAAGGGTTGTTTTGGTTGAAAAATCGCAAGGTGCGCACTTTGTCTGCAGAGCTGAAATTTTCAAGAAAAATTACCGTTATGCTCATGCTTTACTTTGGTGTGTTTGGCAACTCTTCCTTTGACAGAACCTATGCATGTTGGGTATCATTCTGTTCGGGGGATGTTGCTTTTTCAGATTATACTTGTTTGTACTTGTTTGTATATAGTTTTTTTAGGAAAATGTGGCTTTGATTCTGCTTTTTTATCCTTTTTTTAGGGAAACTCTTTGCAACCAAAGAATACATTGAGGGATTACTTCTAGAAAACTGTGGCCACATCAACAAGCCTGGTACAAATAGAAAGCCTGAGGTGTGTACTTCCAGAGAATATATAGTTTGTGGGGGGTATTTCAAATGTAAAGGGTTGTTTTTCTGGAAAAACTGCAAGGTGCGCATAGCGCATATCACAGTTGTATTTTTTCTGAAAATCCCCTAAAGCTCTGTTTCAGTTTGGGGGAGTCTCCTGGGCAGGAAAAGGTGTCTACCTATACATATGTGGTACCGCTGTAACTGTGAGAAATTGGGGTTTCACACGCAATAAGATTTTATTGACAAACTTACATTTTTTATTACAAAAAAACACTACAAATTGTAAAAAATTGTTTTTTTTTTATTTTTTCGCCAAAAAATATTGAGAATACACCTAAAAAATTACAAACAAGACATTTCATGTTAAAGTTCAGACTCTGCTGAAAAAAACAATATATCATTTTCCTGGGAAATCCCTGGAAATCCCTTCAAAAATCACATTTGAACATGGGGAGTGCAAAATAGTCTGGCAACAGAGTGTGACAAAAACTCCAGGTAGGCTGGCACTTAAAGGGTTAAACAATTATAATAATACATTTACATTTTTACAGCTTAATCCTTGTTAGTATAAAAATACAGTTTTCGCCATGGTAGTATGTTTCCATAGGTTCCACATTGATTATTCCTGATGTGTTTCATCGGGTACTCTCGACTTCCTCAGTAATCAGTAACAACAGTATCGGAGTGAGCTTTTTAACTTGAACACACTAAAAAATTCAGTAAAAAAATGTTTGTTCTAATTTTTCAAAAAAATCAGCTACACCTGTGACTGGGCATTTTTATAATCGAGGTCCATTCTTTTTCCAATCCAAAATTCCCCATTAAAGGAGTAGGTGATTTTTTGGGAAAATTTAAGGACAGAAATGTTTTGTAGATAGAATTTCTGAAAAATACTCACTCAGATATAAGCTTCAGTTCTCACCTGAAAGCACGCCTAAAGGTAAACTCGATTCACCACATCTTCAGCATTGGCCTCCAATGTTGTACCTAAGGGTTAAGGTATAACAATTGAGATTTATGTAAGGAAAAATAGACATTATTCAAATAGAACGGGTCCAAAGGCGAGCAACAAAAATGGTAGAGGAACTTAAACTTATCAGGATAGACTTAAAAAACTGATTTTGTACAGTCTTCTGGAAAGAAGGGAGAGAGGGGACACGATTGAGACCTTAAACATGTGAAAGGATTGAATAAGGTTCAGGAGGGAAGTGTTTTTAGAGAGAGAGTAGTAGATGCTTGGAAAAAACTTCCAGCAGAGGTAGTCGATAAAATGACAGTCAGTGAATGTAAACATGCCTGGGATAAGCACGCATCTATCCTAAGATAAAGAGAACATATCGTATACACATAAGGGCAGACTAGATGGACCGCATGGTTTCCTTCTGCTGTCAACCTTCTATGTTTCTATGTATGAAAAAATATAGTGGTATAGTGTAATAAATGTTATATTTTAATTTAAGAAGTAGTATAGAAGGTTGAGTTGCTATCTTGGAGTAATCCCCTTCTCTTTATTGGTAACAGAGGTGGTGTCCTCTGTCCCTCTTCTGTTGTGTTCTTTTGAATAAAGATGAAGAGAACCTTGTATGTTAAAAACGTAATGTTTTCCTTCAAGAAATAAAATAAAAGAAAATGAAATAAAAATGATACAAATCCAGTAAAACAGTAGTCACACAACTCATTCTTATTCCTGTACTTAGTGTGATCTAAAGCCCATTAGTTCCAAGAATTTCTGTCTTCCATCTAATGTACATTCCCTCCTGTTTGGAGTTGGTAACAATGCATTTGCCACTTTTAAAATGTCACCTTCTTTTTCCATCACAAAAAAATGTGATGGACAAATTTCAGATGATGTGGAAACTAGCCAAGCATAAAAAATAGACCCAAGCACGTTCCAGGCATTACAGTCCCCTCGGCTAAATATCTCGAGCAACGGGCACAAACACGGCTCGCCCCAGAGAGATGAATACCTCGTTAGGAACCAAGGTTATTTTACTAATTGTATCAAATTGCTGTAAATTGTATGGGCTCATTTTTACTACTAAGTTAAGCCTTGTTTAAAGCATTTTATTTTTTTTTCATTCAAAGAGATGAAGACTTCCGATTTCCAACGTCCCAGAAAATGTACAGACCTACGCTGTGCCGCTAACTTAGCGACTGACCTTTGAAACTGATTACATGCTTTTGAATACAGGTCTCTCCTGTACCAATTAAATCCCTCCCGTGAAAATGTTTCACTATGGTAATATTCCTTTCAAAGCCGGAATTTCCAGGATTGCGATTTTCTGCCATTCCCCCGTACAATTGCTCTGTCTCATTTATATGCGCTTTTAGTATATTTGTAGGCAAATTCCAATATGCAAAAAGAAAAAGAAAAAAAATAGGGGGGGGGGGGGGTAGATCTTTCACAATATTAATTTGCTGTCAGACCCTGAATACACAGATGAATGCCGAGACACGCTAGAGGCATGCTACTTGTCCACCAAGATTTGAGAAATAATGTTTTCGTAAGACAGGAGGATTTTGTCCCAATTCTGCATGGAAGAGGATTTTATTAGTGTAAATAATAGTCAGTTAAATGCATTGATCTTGTTTTTGCATTGAAAAATGTTGCTACTTTTATGAGCTGTATCACAAAATCATTTAATATTTAAAATGTCTATAAACATAATGGATAGTGAGAGGAGGGGGGGATACTTATACACCCCAACTGAAAACAAAATCCAGTGAAGCGTGTGGTTTTCCTCTCCTGGGAGAAACACAATCCAGTTTTTTTGCACATACCGTCTCACTTTTCCAGGGGTGATTATTATTATTATTGTTTATTTATAAAGCGCCATCAACTTCCGTAGCGCTTTACAAGTTAAGAATACAGACAAGGTAAAACATATAGCACAGAGAACAATACAAAATTAGATGCCACAGGTTAAAACCAAGTGATCTGTTCCATTCCAATGTCTACTGAACCAGCCTGTGTGGAGAAGCAGCACTGAACCAGTCTATTATATGTCCAAAGTATTGCACAATGAGTAAAAGCATCTACAGACATAATAAACTGTTATTCCGGGAAACAGTCTGGTTCAGGAAAACAGACGTGTAAAAGCAGAAAAGATTTAAAACCTGTAATCCTGTAATCCTAGAATTTTCTTCCTTCCATTAAAAGAAAGAAACAGGCTTAAAGGAATATTAAGAATTCATGTAAAAATGCCGGCTGATAGGAGGATTGGCTAAATGGAACCTATGTCATTTTCTAGAAATTAATTACTGGCAAATTTTGGGCAATTTCAATTTAAAACAGATACTAATCAAGGCTTAATAAATTGCTCCCCTAACCCCCCTCCCCATGGCAATTAGTGTGGAAAGCTGTATTTGAGGGCTTAACCCCATGCAGATGTTGTGGAATAGCTTGCAATCATGAACTGCACGGGAGCTGCAAACACACATGTGCTACTCATCTAACAGCCCTGCTTCTGGAAAACCCAGTCCCACAGTCGGAATTGGCTTAAATTTCTGTGCAATCATCCCTTCCCATCCCCATCTCTAGCCAGAAATAGAGAGCCATCAGTTGTATTAACTCATTATCGCTCAGGAAGCTCTTAGAAACATTGTAGCAAGTGTTTCAATGCTCTGTGGCTATCAACCCATAGAGATACATAGTTACATGTTCAGCATTCCTCTAATCTACCTGCTGTTGATACAGTGTGTGTGTGTGTGTGTGTGTGTGTGTGTGTGTGTGTGTGTGTGTCAGAAAAGGATCTCTGTCATGCTGCACATAGCCACAAATATCTCTCTCATTTTGGTGTGGGCTGCTTATAGCAAAACTCCAATCTTTGCTGCTCCACACTGACACCATGGCTTGTGTGAAGAGACACACTGCAGCCCAGATGGGTTCTTTTCATCAATTCAGCTAGAAAATGTTGTTTTCTTCCTTTGACATTCTATGTGGAAACAGATAAAACATCTCTCTCGATGTGCATTAAAGGAGGAAGCAGGAAGCTTTCAGCTCAGCTGCAGTGTGTCTGCACTGTAAGCAGGACTTTCGGGTATGTAACAAGATGGCCACCCCAGTGCAGCATCTGCAAATATATTCCACAGGTCCCCTTTAAATTTAACCACTTCCGAACAGCAACACTAACAAGACACCAAAATCAGTATTTTTTTAAATAATTAGTTAAAGAGATCCTATATTGTGTCATCTTAATCTGAATTTTGGCACAGGTTCTGGGCAAGGTGAGCCACCCAGCCCAGCAAGCCACAAATAAGAGTGGCCAGTCCACCCATGACTGAATTTATTTGCTGAGGAAACCAAACAATGCTCATCACCATAAGCATATATACAGTGTCAGAAAACATGGTGGCATAATCGATGAGGATGCATCCCTGCAGTTGAGTATGTAAGACTAGCTACAACTATGCTCGATTCATCAAGAGTTAAATAAAATTCTCATTGTAGTAAAAAATTAATTTCATGAGAAGAAAAGCCTGAGAATTTCACTGTTGATGAATCGACAGATAGAAAGACAATGAAAGTCAATGGCACTTTTTACTACAGTGTAGAAAGGAGTAAAAAGTTTGCTACTTTCTTCAGGAGTAAAAAGTGCCATTGACTTTAATTGTCTTCCTAACTAGTGATTCATCGTCAGTGACATCTCAGGCTTTTTTCTCTTGATTAATCGAGGCGATTGTCTTGTGAGAATATTTATTTTACAGATAAACTGTAACCCTATGCACATAAGCTGATCAACAGTCAAAAATTACTTCTTGCCTGTCCACTCCAGTAGCAGAGTTGGGGTGTGGACTTGATCTAGACAGTGGTACTCACCTTCGTCTGGGTTTGGCAGAAGCACAGGTGGCTATGTGGGTTGGCAGAATGGTAGCTGAGAGAACTTAGAAGTGGTAAAAGCTGCCCAGTCTCAGGCTTGCAGAGAGGGGTATTCCAAATCAGGATCCCATGCTGAGATGGTCAGGGGACCAACAGTCAAAAAAGATTGTTGGTCCCCTGACCCCATTAGCATTTAGAGTGCCCCATGCTAAGGGGTCAGGGGACCAACAATCTTTTTTGACTGTTGGTCCTCTTTGAGCCAAAGCTACTCAATAATGACTTAAAAAGCAACTGAGCACTCCTATTATATTGCATAGTTGAGCCAGAATGGTGCTGTAGAAAGGCTTCAAGTCAGTAAGCCCTTGAAGCCTAGTGAGAGTAGAACGAATGTAACAAAATACGGGTAAATCCCTTGGAAAATCTGACACACTTTGTATTCTGGGGTGTCCAAGTCAGACGTAAGATCTCTGGAGGTAAAAATCTTACCTCTTACTCATAAATCCCTATAAAATCGAACGTTTTGCAAAGCGATATACTAAGAGTAGTGATGGGCTTCAGATCTGGACCGAAGCTAGATTCAACCCAGATTGCTAATTCGCTCCGGTTCTTCCCATCTTGAATACTGCCAAGATCTGGATCAAATTATCCTGCTAATGCTGACAGGTGGTATGCTGGCCATCACTACTCTGTGAACTGGGATAGGGGCCCCTACTAGTTCACAAACTGTTTAAAAAGAGAAAAATGAAGCACCCAGAAGGAATGTGGGGCAAATACACCTCCCAGGTACAGCAAGATGGAGGCAGAGGAATAGTTTAGGGATGGCAGAAGCTTAGGGATATTGTAGTAGGTAATCAGTACACACATACACACATATATATATATATATATATATATATATATATATATATATATATATATATATCGTAGTAGATAATCAGTATATATATATATATAAATATATAACTGGACATCAACAGAGTTATAGAGACAGCTATGTGGAGATCCACAAAACATGAGACGTTAGTGGGCCTTGTAGGAGAGGATTGGGGATGAATTTGTCCTCACATAAGGTGAGTACCCTTTTGTTTTTTTTAGTTTGTTGGTCAATCCCTATTAAAGGACTGTCGAGCTATACTTGCTTTTTGTCCCCTTCAGCTCCCCTAACTGGATCCTTGTTTACCCATTCACCATTCTCCCCCTTTCTCTAGGACAGAATCAAGCCCACTCCACGTATTTAGCGTTTTTATTAGGAGATGCTCCAGCTCTATATAATTATGTTATACTGTACAATTATAGCAGTGTCCTGGCCATGCAATCCTGGTGCATTTGGCTATTTTAGTTAGAGACCATAAATTATCTTTCCCACTTTAAAGAGGAACAACACACAGGAATTTCACTTTCCCGTGTGTTGTTCCTCTGTGCGTCGGCATCCTGAATTGGGATGTCCTGCTTGTCTCCCCATTTCACTCACCTTCCTTCCCTTCCCATGGCGCAGACTCAAGCGAGAGCACTCAGCCAATCAGCGCACTTGCTGTCACTCAACTCCCTTCGGTGCCGTTGAGAGCTAAGTCGCCTGAATGGCTAAGCAGCTGAGTGGCCCCCGAAGGGAGTCGAGTGGCGCCACCTGCCACATCCCCCGCCCACCCTACATCCGTGGCGTGCCCATTCAAGAAATGGCACACACACTGCTAGAGGTGAGCAGGGATGTTGCTGGAGCGCACAGACGTGGCAAGGGATTTGGGATGCTCCAAGGGGTGGAACTTGGACAGTTCCTCTTTAACAATGGGTTTTGGATTCAGGAATATCCAAAATCTAAATATTTAATCATTGGAAATGAATAGAGCACAGTTTGAACAACATCAGAAGCCTGCTTTATCAAACACTGTAATGAACTCTGCAAAGAATTAAAGGATGTAAGGTCCACTATGGCACACACTGTGTGCTGTATTTTGGCATACCATAGTATATACTCCCAATGCAGTATGGCGGACGGGAAGCCACCAGGCTTCTCATAGGCTAACATTGGCTATGCCAGAGTGTGCCTGTAATGGGAAGCCATATTTACTACTACTCCTGCAGGTGGTGCTGCCCAACACATAGAACACACACACTTATGGTGAAAAGGAGTTGAAAAGCAACACTTTGAGGACAAAATCTAATTAGTAAATGTATGTTTTGCATTACCAGTGGATGATCCGATTTTAAGAAAAGCTTCTTAGATGATGCTAAATGATACATTATTGTACGGCAATGCAACTTGTGCAAGTTGGAAAGCAATGTGGTGTCATCGCTATCCAAAGCTTGGGCCCCAGTCACCTTAAGCATGGATGACAATTTCAAGAAAGGATATTGATTTCAAGCTTAGCATACTCCAAAGTGAATATTCTCTGCTTTATTCTCAGGAATTGCCTGAAAGGTGGAAAAACCTAAAGAAGATTGCTTTCATAGTGAAGCACGAAGTGTCTCCTCTGCAGGCAAATGAAGTCTCCGTTATCAGAAGGAAATGTGTCCTTTTTGAGGTGAGATCCCTTCTGTGCTCCGAAGCAAATTATTTTTTCTCTTTTTGTTCCGATAACAAGCTGCAGCCAAGCTTCACTGAACTGAGAAATTGTAAACTCTTGGAAAAAAGGGATGTCTAAAGATAACAATTCAATGTTTCTTGGTAATGCACTCTGGATGGATCTGATCATTTAAAGCCCACTTCAGTAAAACGCCGGGGCCCGCGTGTCTTTTATCTGCAATTATGTCTAATCTCTTTCTAATTCAAGCACGACATAACTCTCTCCAGATCAAAGTATAGATTCGCTATATTTTCCTCCTGCGTTTGTGCATTAACCGTAACTGTGATTTAAATATGATTCGTTTTCATGTCAAAGTTGTTTGATTTGTATAATATGAAAATACATACAGATATGTTTCCTGTTTCCAAAATGCCGCTGCTTTCATTTCCTCCAGGTTAAACAGCATGAATTTAGAAATCGGTTTAAGAATGAGATTATTTTTAAATTTGATGCAATAGATCCATACAAGCATTTGGATAAGGTAAAACCCTTTAGTATTGTATTATATGGCAGTGTGTATGCTTGTTTGTTTTGTGCTTCTTTCAGTTCCTTTGTGACTTGCCATGTGGCAAAACTGATAAATGGCTTATACTGCCACTGGATTAGAACTTCTGATATTTCATTTTACCTTTTGCCTCCCTTGACAAAGCAGGAACTTAGTCTTGCAAAAAAACCACAGTGTTGGGTACAAAATCTCATTTCTATAGCAGTGAACCCCATCTAGGCTTAGTGACATCTGTTGCTCTTACTAAAATGTTCTGTTTGGTCACCAGCTTTGGGCTTGGGAGCAAAACAAAATCATTTATTTCACTAACTGCCATAGTATGGTTGGGCCTTATTTAAACTGACCAGATGTGCTACTTTTGCCCCACTTTGATCAATTTTTTCCTGCTGCCCCCCCCCCCCAAAAACAAAAAAAAATAGTGGGAAGACTGTCCCACCGAATCCAAAATATCTGGTCGATTTACAACTGGGCCCTGCTCTGGCTCATAGGTTGAATAGAATAATAGAGATGTATAGATCGGCTGAGCATTAGGTCAATAACCAAGTCCAACATCCTTTACGGACCAGAGATATCCAAGCTGTGCTTTAAAGTCCTGTCCAGGCACACACTGATTCCCACCTTATCTTCCTTGGATACTGAATAAGATGAGCTATTTCAAAGCACCTGAAAATGCTTCAGGATGGCCTCATGTAGGCTGCTCATAGTGGCATGCCCCTCTCTGTGTGCTCTCCTAGACACTATATTTTAGGTATTGAATTTTACTTGCTTGCACAATCACAGTGGTGAAATTCAGCTAAGCCATTTGGGTGGAGGCTAACAGGACCCATTATACAGAGCTTTGGTCACTGAACTGCAAAATGTTATAACAAAAAAAACAAAAGGAGGCTGCACTCATCCTAATTCAGTTTAAAGAAACCATGATTGTTAACAAGGTGTGATCACACACACTATATACCAAACACCAATTTGACCCTCTGCATTCTGGCAGTGCATGTCTTTTATCTGCAATTATGTCTAATCTCTTTCTAATTCAAGCAGGACATAACTCTCTCCAGATCAAAGTATAGATTTGCTATTATATGAAATATGAAAATATGAAAAAAAAAAAAATAGTGGGAAGACTGTCCCACCGAATCCAGAATATCTGGTCGATTTACAACTGGGCCCTGCTCTG
The DNA here is from genome assembly GCA_027917425.1 of Gastrophryne carolinensis. Classification (NCBI taxonomy): domain Eukaryota; kingdom Metazoa; phylum Chordata; class Amphibia; order Anura; family Microhylidae; genus Gastrophryne; species Gastrophryne carolinensis. Next base: position 230,935,230 of record CM051240.1, on the reverse strand, counting down.
GCTCAAAAAAAGAGGGTGGTGAGTTACAGTTCTTAGCTATGCGTATGGTGGTGAGTTAGAGGTAATTATTCTTGGCTATGCATATGTTGAGGGATGGTCTAATTTCATCCTGAAGTATCAAGGAATGATGCCAAAGATTTTGAAGTCAGCACACATTGCCACCAATGATACCAAACTATATTAATGCAATATCACAGAAGTCAACTTGCCATATGGAAGTTTTATATAGAAAAACTTTCGAACAGGCTATATTGGGATCATTTTTAGACTTTTTATGTTAAGAACTAACCAAAAGATAATTACCTTATGTACAGCACAGGGTGTGAGATATAAAATGCTCATCCTCTCCATCAAATTTGTATTCCTAATCTGACAGTATTGTAATTGTAAATAAAAGTCATGTTTATGAAGCTTAGGAATGATTCATCCCATGAAGAGACACTGTGTGAACTTCCAAGATGCAGTGAAGTGTAACAGCAGCTAATGCTCACTTCTAGGAAATGTCACAACTCTGATGCAATAGGATGACAGTTCTTGTTTTTAGACCCACAGGTATATCTCCAGGCTGGAAAATGAAATGGGAAAACTGCAGGAAACTGCAGAACTGTTTGAAGTCAGCGTCCCAGAGTACAAACAGCTACGCCAGTGTCGTGCTGCCATCACCTTGCTCAAGTCAGTGTGGGATATGGTGGTGTTTGTACGGGTAAGGCTTGCTTTACCTTCTGTATCACAACTGTATGTCACAGATTTTTATTATATAAAGCAAACAAATTGTCCCCTTGTCAATAGCCACCTGCTAGCCTAGACCATCCCTGTGCCATTTCACACTCCTGGGATGAGATGGAGCCACAGAGTCTCAAGCCTTGAACCACCCCTATGCAGGGGACTGTCTCTTCCATGCACATTTCAAAACTGACTATAACTGGGTCACTCTGTGTGCCAGCAGCAAGCCAGACGTAGAATCAGAACTGCCCATAAAACTGCACCGAGGCATCATTTTTTTTGTGGCACTGAGCACAGAACCTGGCAAAGTGCAATTCTTAGGCTCTGACCAATCTGAGAACTTCATCTTCGGACTCTCCATGTGCTACTATCCCACTAGTTTAACCCCAGCACCAGGATGGTATGACCCTCAGTTTAAAGTTATGCCCCAAAATAGCATCTGTCGATGGGTGTTGGGAGTGTCCAGCTGAGGGTTGAATGCCAGACCACTATCTGGGGCCAGTGATTCCATTTTCTCAGGGCTTACTTATACATGTAAGGAGGGGTCCCGGGATCCAGCAGGCTGTCTCTGCCCACCACGTTAAAATATATATTTAGAGGGGCGTGGCTAACTGCCGAGGAAGATGGCTGCTTTCTAGTGCAGCTCTGCTCCCCGGGGACATAGAGGTTGCCGGTACTCCGCTCCAGCTAAGCAGCACACCCACTGCCCTGCTATGGGCAAGAATGGAGGCAGAACAAAGGGGCACGGGCCGGGAAGAGGCTGCGGGACCCCAACGCGCCCTCACACACACAGACGCAGCATGGCGGGAAGGAGGGGGAGGGGGCCCACCCTGCTCTCACAGCGCAGCATGCGGCGCCCGTCGGACCGGAGCTCAGAGCAAGGAGGGGAGGTAGGGGAAGCGGTCGTCCCTCAAGGCTTACAGGGGGGGTCGACTGAAGGCCGATACAGAGCCCTCCCCACATTCCCCGCAAATGGCCCCTAGCAAAATGGTGGCGGCCTCCCGGCGCTCTCCCTCATCTGCAGTGAGCACAGCCCAGAGCCATATTAGCGAGGGGGGAACCCCCCCTATTGCCACCACCACCATCCATATCACCCCCCCATTCTCCCCTTTGGAAGAGGGTGCCATCACCAGCTCGGGCCCACCACCACAAGGCCAGCGGGGAGACATCCGCCACGTGGATGATGATTTGGGGATGGCTGCAAGAGAGGACGGATGCCCTGACCCTTTTCCTGTGCCCTCGGGTCATTTTCATTGCTTATGAGGCAGCTCACCCCTGCCACTTTCTAACAGTGACTTGCCGCTTTCTGGAGAGCCACTTTCACCAAGAGGCAGCGACTTATCTAGCTATTGATTGAGGATGGGGCTGAAAGCGGATAGCTATCTGGGCAGGGGGCCCCCAGGATGGATGCGCTCGATCTGACAGTGCGGGATGCAAACTTACTGGCCAAATTTAAAGCCTTGTTGCAGCAGGAGCTAGCGGCGGCCGTGACCCAGCTCTCAACTAGTTATTCTAAGGAAATCAAGGATCTGGGTGACAGAACCAATACCAATAATAAGAATGGATGACATGGTTGCAGTCCTGGAGAGCAGGGGGTCTGAATCTACGGCCCTCAGAGAAGGCATGGATTCACTGCAACAAAAGCTAGAGGATCTGGAGAATCGATCCAGACAGGTCAACATCTGTATACCGGGCCTCCCAGAATCAATTGAGGACGTCCCGGCTACTGTCACGGCCCTCCTACAGGAACTGATTCCTTCTATGCCTATTGAACGCCTGGAGCTGGATCGCGCCCACAGGGCTCTGGGCCCCAAAAGATTCGATGGTCTCCCCAGGGTCATTGGGGTCAAGCGAACCTTCTACCGCACTAAGGAAGCGATCCTGATGGCCGCCAGAGAAAAGGGGGACTTGTGCTTCCAAAATCACCGTTACCACATTTTCCCAGACGTCGCACCCCAAACCCTACAGCGGAGGAGAGCCATGATTCTACGGAGCCACAACATAAAATACCAATGGGGCTTCCCCTTCAAGCTTGCGTTTACCCACGTGGGCCGCCAGTATGCAATCAGCTCCCCAGAGGACCTGCGAGAAATGCTGAAGGATCTGGGCCTAACCTTCGTCGACTCCCCGACTCACACGTCCGGGGTGGCCACTCAGCAAGCTTCCAGCCCGCCGACGCTCCAGCCCCTGTGGGAGAAGGTGCGCTCCCACAAGAAGAGAGATCAGGCTGCCGGGCGCCCCTTGGGGTCCGGCCTGGACCCGGGATGAGGACTTGGACCCGTCTGAGTGGTAATATGAATAGTTTTGGGTGACTCCCCTTATTGGAGTGAAAGTATTGAATTTCAAAATGGTTAGTAGTTCGTTGTCCTAGAGTTGTTAACTACCCTTGGTGGGTGGACCCTATTGTGTCGGCCTCCTGGCTGGGGGGCCCCTGCTGCGGTGGCCTAGATTGGGCCCCCGTGGTAGCAGCCTACCGTATGAGCTGGGTTGGCCCACCTGTGGGGTTCGGGCTTGGGGCCTGGCTCATATTACATTTTGCCGCCCTAGGCCGCATTAATGCGGTCAAGATGACGATCCTCCCAAAATTGCTTTACTTCTTCAGAGCGCTGCCAACTAAAATCCCACTGTACATGCTCCGGGTGATGCAGAGGAGGTTCTTGGCTTTTATATGGGGCGCCCAAGGGTATACAGACGCACTATGCTAGCCCACAGAGCGCAAGGGGGGCTGGGAGTGCCCGACGTATTTAAATACTATAAAGCCTCGCAGATCGCCCAGCTGGTCCCCATGCACTCCTCCCTCAAACCCCCATTGTGGGTTTTCCTTGAGCTTCCCAATTGCGCACCAATACCTATTGACAGCCTACTCTGGACAGACCCAGGACTTAGGCCCAAAACGCTTAGCCCCTTAATGAGACATTCACTTGCAGTGTGGGACTCGGTCAGGTATTCTGGCTCTCTGATGTCCCCCCACACCCCCCTGGCACATCTATGGGACAACCCATACTTCCCCCCAGGTGCTCAGAACAAATTGGCCTTTAAATGGTGGCAGGACCGAGGTATAAACAAAATATCCGACCTACTCATAGAGGGTGGCCTTGGGTCCTTCAGGGACTTGCAAGAGAAATACGGTATTCCCCACAAGGAATATTTCCGTTATATCCATTTAAGGCATTGGATTTTGCCCCTGACAAAACTGTGTCCTTCCTCCCGGGCGAGGACCCCCTTTGAAGAACTATGTGCTAATAACCTCTTTCAAAGGGGAATAACCTCCCTAATTTACTCAGCGCTGAACAAAATTTAGCCAGAGTCTCACGCATATGTGAGTAGCTGGGAAAGGGATCTGGGTCCACCGGGTGGAGAAAGGGGGTGGAAAGACATATGGTCTTGTATCTCAAAATGCTCCATCAACATCCTGACAGTCGAAACGACCTATAAGGTGATGCCTGGTGCCGAGCCGCCTGAGCAGGATGTTTCCGGGGCAGGCTAAGTCATGCTTTTTAGGGGCTGCAGTGCGGAAGGGGACTTTATGCATATTTGGTGGACCTGCCCTATGCTGGCTCGCTTTTGGAACCAGTTGTTCAGGATGGCCAATGAAATCTTTGGATCTAGCATGAGAAAAGATCCCTGGGTGGTCCTCCTGCACTGTAAGCCCCGAGAGCTGTCTAGTAAGCAACATAGACTTTTTGTCTACCTTCTCCTAGCGGCCAAACAGGCCATAGCTAGGGCCTGGAAGAAGCAATTTACCCCAATATCGGAGGTGTCGGCCAGGATGAACGACTTTCTCATCAACGAGAGGCTGTCTAGTATCCTGACCTACTCCCATGACAAATTTCTCTCGATATGGAAACCCTGGATAAGATTTGCCTGGCCTGGTGAACCTCCACGGATACTGTAATAACTATACGTGGTGTCTGGTGGAGCGCGGGAGTGACAACCTCCCCAGCCCTCCCTCTTTCTCTCCCCCCCCTCTTTATACTTCGACCCCTTGTTTTGGGTCACTTTCTCTTCCTTTCCGAAATACGATAGCTCTAATGTTTTTTAATGATTCCTTTCTGTACATACGCACGGCAGTGTCCGACAGCCCACTGGCAAGCCCCAATAGACCTAGTGTAATAAGTACGAGATAATGGATGAACAGGCGACGGTCCCGGAAAAGATCACGGTGTAATGTAGATTGCACTAGTAGTATTAAACACATGTCTCATGCCTCCCCGTACTTGCAATTATACTGTAGACTGTTAACGCACTAGTTTGGTTAACCTACTATATTGTGAAAATGTATGCCGCTAGTCCTTTTCTTTCTCTATATACCTCTCCTGCGCGGGATGGCAGTATGACGCTGTATGCTTTGCAGAACTGTATCGTTGAAAAATGTCAATAAAAATATTGAAAAAAAAATATATATATATATATATATATATATATATATATTTAACTTGAGCTCTCTTTTTGCCTTCACCGAAAACCAATGTGTTCTTGCCCTGGCTGGATTTGTTAGGCCGCTGGGCTGATTAAAGGGACTGTGATTTAGGAAAGCGTGTTGCGTGTTCCCAGAGGCTGTTGCTCAGCAGGTTACTACAAAGTATGGCCGTGCTTAAATGTGATATACAGGGTAAAAGCCATCCTTGTTATATCTCGGGCTAGAGCGTGTCTTCAAAAGCCAAGATACCTTCACTGGTGTGGACGAGTTCTGACCATAACAAAGAAAGAATCTCTAGTAGTACCAGGCTGCTGCATATGCATGGGTGTATTTGGTAGGCTTAGATGTCACTCGCAGAATTGGAGCACTTGAGGCGAGTATAAAGATTGCAGAAAGAGTTTCTAACCCTACTTATCAATCCAAAGTGAACAAAGTCTTATAAATGCAGTCTGTAAAATGCCAATTTAAGACGGCCTAATGGTGTGCCAGCTTCAATGAAATAAGAAATGATATGTTTAGTAAATTGTCACCCCTAAATGTTATTCCTACTAGTAGAACAAAACCACAAGCTTGGTGGAATTTTTTTTTTAGGCTGGGGTGTTTTAGTTACTCCTTCTCTCACTATCTTGCCTTATCTAGCATATATTTTCAGTATAAGACAATTTAGCTATACAGCTTCTTTTATCTATCTATCTATCTATCTATCTATCTATCTATCTATCTATCTATCACTATAAATGTTTAACTGTGATTTTTGCAAGGTAAATTTTGAGGGAAATTATATATATTTTTTTTAGAAGCCTTGAGCATTAACATGAAATAGTAAAATATGTGAAAAAAATAAACATATTTTTTAAATGTTCTAGCATTTTTTAACAATACAAATGTAAATTTCATATAGCTTCCAAAAGACCCATTTCTCCGAATTACAACTGTACCACAAATGTATCCTAAATACCTGTTCCTGTCCAGGAGACACCCTAAACTGCAAATAACGTTTTATGAGATTTTCAAATAAAATACAACCATCACTAAAATGATATCAAATCCATAATAACCTCTCTGTTGGCACACCCCTGTACATTGCTGTGTACTGCAGTTTGAAAACGGTGATCTAGAGGACAGAGTAGTAAGAATGCAACTTTGAAGAATTCACAAATGTCTTCTGTTATTTTTTCTCCATTTTTTCCACTTATAATGAAATATCTTGCTTGTAAATAATTTAAATATGATCAGTATCTAATGAAGGGACCATATCTTTTCCAATGATGCACAACTTGCTTGTTCTGTTCGTGACCTACAAGCAGGTCACTGCATTAACTCATGTCTGAGCTATGGCGATTAATAAGCTATGTAGAAGCAACTCTAAATTAGTCGACATCAACATGCTCTGGCCAATTAAACACGGACGTTGATAAGTTTGGCTCTTTGTTGTTCATCATTACTATAATCACAAAGTCATTACAATGCACAATTGCACTGCCAGCATGAAGCTTATTTTTATAGAGAGGCCCAACCAGACATGGCCATACAACCAACAAGCGCTTCGTGTTTACCACCTAAAACATAAAGTACCTCAAAGTATCTTCCCGCACCACACACCAAGCATACAGGCCAATATACCCAAAGTTTGGGGCTCTAAGAATAGGCTCTGCTGGCCTTTTTTTCAGTACTGTGGGGGTGGGTTGGTTTAACATCTCTATTGAAAAATCCAATCAGGTATATGATATTATTAAAATATGATTGTTTTGTACTTTATTGGGTGTTGTCTTGGAAATGCTCTCCAAACCCAAATGTTTATGAGTCCAGCAACATATTGTTTATTCCACTGATATTTTTGCATAACAAAGTGAAGGGCTAAGTCCAGGTTTATGTGCGTCCTTGGGCAAAAGGGTCCCCATGGGCCTCTTTACTGTGTTTCATGGCACACATAGCAGTAAATCTGCATGTATGGCAGATATTGGCAGATATTGGTAGATTTAACCTTTGCACAATGGATTTTTGCCCTTATGCCTAACTATTTTCCTCTGACCAGTGTCTCAGTCTAGTGAGTTATCTTTCCCTCCCTCAAAGGGAAGCTGCAGACACCAAATATGCACAAAAATCCACCTGAACCCATAATTAATAGGAAGAGGACACAGCTCTAGGCAGTAGGCCCCAGCAGCTAACTGGTTTTGCCAGCTGCTGGTACTGTATTTGTGACCCCTGCCAATGTATATTTTAGCCTGCATGGCAAGGTAGATGTAGCAATGTCAATATGCATCTGACAGCAATACTGGTAAAAAAGCACACGTGAAAAAAAAGAGGAAGAATGTATAAAATATATAACAAAAAACAGCATAAAGAGCATGGGAGAGAAAGTAATTCAAACAAAGAAAAGCTACAATCAGAGAAAAACACAAAGAGAAAGACAAACGGGACCTCTGAAAAGTATTGACTTATTTAAAAACTTAAATGAGAAATATAAATGTATCAATAAGTCGAAATAACATTCATTTGTGATCCTTTTAGTGCATTAACACAGCTTGATTTTATGCAACCCGTAAGTGCGGCATACTTTAGGGCACCTTTGTGCTTTTTCCCTAGACAAGCATTAATGACTGGATGAAAACGCCATGGAAACAAATAAATGTAGAACAAATGGATATGGAACTGAGAAGATTTGCAAAGGTAAAGGAGTGTCTATAAGTAAAGGCCCCTTTGGTTATCCAGCTTACCAACTGCTAACATTTAGAAGTCAGTTGTAATTGGCTTAGAAATTTTGCCCTGGTGAGCATCACTTATAATTATGTGAAAAACTCCACAATTATACAAACGTATAAAGTGTAGATAAATTAATAAACAGATCTCTGTTAATAAAATGGATAATTCTTTTTTCCAAATGATTTCCCTAAAGAATTTCAATTTGGCATGCTTGATAGCATCTGTACACCCTTTTGGGGCACCATTTCCAGGTATACCGCTGCTATCTTAAAGTGGTGTGTTGGATAGATCAAGAGAAGGTGAGGCATGGATACTCATTTTATCAACTTGACAACTGGGATCGGTTAAATGGGATGAAGAACACTCCTTTGTGAAGATGATAAGCCACCCTGTCCTATCTACCAATATTGGGGTTCCCTCTTATATAATAATAGGTGCTCTGGCATTGTTAGCTGCAGTTGAAGCACCGTGTCTGTGATGAGTTGACCAACGCTATTGGAGAATGTTGCAAGTAGAGAATTTATATTAATATTATTATATCATAATAATTTGATGTTATGTTACTAGTTATTAGACTAGGAGCCCGATATATCAAGTACTATGACATGACATAGCCCGCAGGGGGCTGTTTTTTCCAAAGTTAAAAAGAAATATCCTTACCTCATTGGAAAAATAATGTTCCCCACCCCAAATGTATGGGAGAGCAACACTGAGCGAAAGATAATATGTGGCGCACTTGAACCTAGAGCGCACCTCTAGTAATACATGTGACGCTACATGGCGCTGTTAGAGGAGCTCACTAGATTCGCTTCCTTAAATGTGGTTTTGTGTACAGCGTCCGACGTTCACCAGACTCTACCTGCCGCTATAAAGCACTACCTAGCGCTATCCTTTCTTAAATAACCCCCAATTGTGTTTTTCGCGTAAGTAGCACTATTTTTTAGGTCCTCAAGCTGATAGACATATGACTTTATTCAACTTAAGTTACAATGTAATGTAGATCTCCAGGTAATTATTCAATACTTTTTTACAAAAAATAAAAGAACACTTTTTTCGTTCCCTTCCTTGTTGTATATTGAGTAAAACAAAGTATATTAGAACCCAACCTCTCAAAACATTGCAGAGGCTCTTGAAATCATTTTGATAACAATGCAATGAAGTTTAAATTTTATTATATTTATATAAACTTATTTACGTTTTTTAAATCTTTTCTTAAGCATTTTTAGTTTTAAGTTTTTTAAAGCATGTATTTTTTTAATCACCAATTTTATTTGTCACATACATAACATATGTAACGTTAGTTGTTGTGTCCTTAAACTGTTAGTTTTAAACAACAAAGTAAATCTTTTCACTATAAGTGTTGGTGTTGGGTGTCTTCTAGAGGAATAGTGATAAATATAGGTTTTTGTAATATTGGAGCACCCTGGTGTAGCCTTTGTAGAAACTGTTCTAGTTAGCTGCACTATGCCGGGGCTTTCACTTGCATAATACATTTCATGACACATGATATTGTTATATTTTGTATGTATTTCTTTGTATAATTTTACATTTTTCACAATTTATTTTTTGAATTTTTCACCCAATTTAGAATGCTTTAGATTGTTTGGGTATTTGGACCTGGGGTTTTGTTTTGGCGCACTGTCATTCAAGTATCCTTACCTCATAGGAAGAATGATGTACCTCACCTGTAAAAATGCTCCATCCCAGGTACAGGTCATTTTGGGGGAAAAACATCCCAGGTACAGGTCATTTTGGGGGAAAAAAGGTTGAAAAACATTTTTTTGCTATTTTTTGGTGTATAACGTTAAAAAGCTCACCGATATGCAGATTGCAATCCACATCGCAATGCACACTGCAAATCACACTGACATCACCAATAAGCATTACCCCCATTAGTTCTAGTACATTGATTGAAATATTACATTTACATTTTATCTTTCAAGTATGTTAAGAAAATATAAAGTTCAGTTGTTTTGGCACAAAAAAGATATCAAAACTTCTTTATATAACTTTACCTTTAAATGCAGAAAAGCACAGCTTTTCTGTAACATCACCATAGTGATTTAAGGAAGCATTACGTATAATTATGTGAAAAGCTCTACTTAAATGTGACATTAGGCTGACGGACTTGAACAAAATAATCCCCAGCAAATTCCTGAAAGACAAAAATATTATAATGACGCCAATAAACCTTCACTAGCACATAAAATGGTAGGACCTGACTGTACTGACAACTGATTTTTTGTTCCCTTTATGTAGCCTGACTGGCTACTATATCTGGAGGGTTTTGTTTACCTTCCTGTGGATCAAAATATGAAGATGGGGTGTTTTTCAAGGACTAAACCTGAAGGACGCACGTCTTTATTCAACTCACATTACCATTTATTGTAAATCTCCATCTAATTATTTGATAATTATTCTACATAAATAAGAAGAAAATGTTTTGGGGGCTTTCTTGTATATTGAGTGAGAAAGCCTTTTAAAACTCTGCATCCCTTCAAGTTGCAAAGGCTCTCAAAATCATAAGGTTAACCCAATGTGCTGCCATGGTTCAAGCCAGAGGAGTAGCTAGGCTTTCTCGCACCCAGGAAAAAGATTTGAAATGGTGCCCCCAACCTGTTCTCAGGCCCCCCTTTGGCACCCCCCTGACCAGCTGCACCCGGGGCAAGTGCCCCCCCAGCTACGCCCCTGGTTCAAGCGTACCTAATCTCTAAAATACATAAATCGTGTAACGCACAACCATGGCAATTGTGTTAACAATCAGTTTTTTTTCAACTAGTTTTATGCATGTGTTGACATGCTAAAATGCTACAGCTGTGGCTTTCACCTATTGATTGAGACTGATCAATCAGAAGATGAGCTGGTTTGAATCAAACAATAGCACCTGGCAGTGGGATGTTTTTCTGGGATGATTTAATCCAGCAATTTTCTTGGGACTGGGAGACTATTTTGTAGCACATGGCATAAGGACTAAAGCTGAATTTCTTCTAGACCACCTTTAAACCTTTAAGTGCCAGCCACATAGAATATATGGGCCCTTTCCTCGGACCATTAAGTGCCAGCCCCGTAGATTCTATGAGCCTGGCATTTTTCACCATTTAGAACCAAAAAATAAAATAAAAGCTCACCTTCGTCCATGATCCAACACCAGGGGTTTCCTCATCTCGGGGGGGGGGGGGGGGGGCATGCCTATAGCCAGAATAGGCAGAACGCCAAACAAAATCTCCAGTATATTCACATTAATTTATGTGGTTCTAACCCTGTGTCACTCTATCCAGTAGTAGATTAGAAGAATTTTGTCCTTTCCCATATAACTGGAAAATTGAGCTTCTTTGCTTATTTGCTTATTAAGTATTTGCTGTATATATTTTTGTGCCCCTTTAAAATCCCTATACGTACATGTCTTATCTTTCAACTGGCAGGAAATGAAGACACTGGATAAAGAGATCCGAACTTGGGATGTCTACTTGGGTCTGGAATCCACTGTTAAGAACCTTATCACTTCACTTCGAGCTGTGAATGAACTGCAGAACCCTGCTGTCCGGAAGAGACATTGGTTACAATTGATGAGCAAGACTGGGGTACAATATATAAATACACTCACCGCAAAAAAAACAACAGTGCAACAAAAATGTCTAAAATCTAGCTAAAAATAATAACCTTTTCCACACCAAAATGTATTTATATTGTTACCACGTATCATATATGATCACAAAACCACAAAAGTACAATAAATAATTACGGGAACAAAGCAGATAACAAAAACACATTTCGTAAATTCATATTAAATTAATTTATAATTATTAAAAAAAAACGCATAAATTATAATAAGTAACAATAGTCCTCAGAGGGGCACAACATGGAATTATATAGGGACTCGATTATTAGCTTTGACGTGTATTAGTTTTGTTGTGTATGTTGTTGTGACTTTGATTGTATAATGCTTTCAGGTAAAGTTTCTAATGAATGAGAAAACCGTACTAGGTGACCTTTTAGCTCTGCAGCTCCATAGAGTAGAGGATGAGGTTAAGAACATTGTTGATAAGGCTGTGAAGGAAATGGCAATAGAAAAGGTAAGTCTATCTCCATTTGGTCTCAAGAGTTATTGTTGTTGGGATTTGGGTTAAATTTAAATCTGACCTGCGTATTGCTAATTTGGTTTGATTCAGAGAATACATTCTTGTATTGTTTTGTTTTTTTTAGAAGCACAATGTTCTTCGCATGCTTGGGGTCCTCCCAGACAATTTGAGAATGTAATTGCCTTTGCTTTCTAAATAACAAAATTACAATTTATTTGGGCGCGAACTGCTCTCAAACCAAAGATAACCATGCTCATCCAGTAAAAACTGTGAAAATAGGCCGGATTTATGAAAATACTACATCCCAGGCCAGGCTGTATTTACCATACAAAAACTACCCAAGCTAGAACAACTAATCAGTGTAGCTGTGAAACTCAGCAAAACCCCCCTAACTGCACAATTTTACCAATTTTTTTTCTGTTGTTCTCAAGCCTATTTTCTTAAATCATTAACGCGTTGTAAGCATGAAATAGTGAGAAGAGCTAAAAAAGATGAAATTTGTGAAGGTATCTTAAAAAGGATCAAAACCCACATTTTTAACTAGCATCCCCTGAATTACTCCCCCCACGTACCTTTTGCCTATTTCCACTGCTCATGCTTCATTCTAATTCCAGATAATGCCACCTGTTTTATTTGTGAAGCTCCGCCTCCTCCATATATTGTTAGTGCTGTGTGTGGCAATGAAGTCATTGCAATGACTGATCACTTGCTATCTTACAGAGTTCCAAAAAGCGAAAATATACATTTCTAGTTCTACCATATCAGATCAGCCGGTGTGGCTTCAGCAGTGGAGAAAAGGCCGAGCCGGCATTAACGCCCGAGGCACTTGGGAGGGGGGGGGCATGGGAGACCAAAAAACTTGTAGCCTGAGGCATGCACCTTTTTGGTAGGGGTTACCTTTCAGCAGGAGTGGAAAGCCAGGCGGACGGTCACGTTGGCCTGACTAGGCAAATGCAATGCTAGGCATGTTTACTAGCTTCCTCCATTTTACATTTCTGCGGCAGCAACATTAGATATACCTCCAAAATTATTAGAACTGAAAGCAGCGGAGAATGTTGATCAATGCGAATCAGCTCCTAAGGCATTTTCAGGCTTCTAAAATGAAAGAAGAAGATGCAGCCTTCCAAAATGTCTCTGCTTGTTGCTGCCGGAGTGCCACTGCTACCCAGACCATCCCCCAGATATTGCTCCTGCTCAACACAAACTCTCTGGGTTTTGTATACAGCCCAGACAAGAGGGATCTCATTGATCACACTTTGATTTAGCATAAGACTTATGCTGATTATTATTATGCACAAGCAATTACACTATCCTCAAGAGTGGACATGCCCACCGCACAGGAAACTGATACATTAAAAAAGAGTGAGTTTTCTATAGCTTATCAAGCTAATTTCACCCCCCCCAAAGAAAAGAGATCATAAGGAGCACCAGGGCAATAAACATTTCATAATTAAAGGGGAATATATCTTTAAAACAAATCTAACTTGTTACTACTTACCAATACTTCATAGAAAAATAAAATGTAAATCTTATAAATATATATGTGAAAACAAAAACTCAATTGAACTTGTTAAAAGCAAAACATTAAATTCATATCTACAACCAGGTCCTCGTGGAGATGAACCATACATGGAGCACCATGCAGTTTTCTTATGAGAAGCACCCAGCCACTGGAACACCGTTACTAAAATCAGATGAAAACTTGATCGAGACCCTTGAAGACAACCAGGTATAAATTTAGGATAATGAATATGCATTACATGTTTTTAGGTGTTTATTAATGACAATCATACATAAAATGGGGTTGATTCAGAGCCCTGCGAGAATCCTTTTTTTTTTTGCAATAAAACCCTTTTCTCATCCATTTCCCCTATCGCCTGATTCAGCAGACCATTTTTGTCTGCATGATTTGTTTTGGAGATTTTTAATTTTTTTCGTTTGGTCGTGAGTCCTCCAAAGGAAAAATCACAAGTTTATTTTCATGTGATTCAAGAGGTCTTTATTCACATCAACAAAAAGATGCCAAAAGCATAATTTAACAATTTAAATTGACATCTGACATGAATAAATTTGGCATTTTTTGCTAGATACAATTTTTATCTAACGAAAAAATGTCTGTCCATTCTTTAAAAATATTTTTTTAACAGTTTTCACTGAGGAAATTAAGGCCGCTCTGGGCGGCATTGATTTAACCAATGAAACTGTCATCGGGGCTTGTAATTCTTTTTTAAACTTAAAAATGTGTTTTTATTTTAAAACAAATGTATGTGGGGTCCCCCCCCCAAAGGGAAAGGAGCCCGGGCACCCAGACATAAGGGCTTGTAACCCAGGGTTCAGAGGCTGTGTTGTGCAGCCCCTGGCCCTGCAAGTTACAAGCCCTTATTCCCTTTGGTATGGGCTTGGGGCCTTTCTAGGGGCTCTTCCCTCACACTCTTTGCTTCCACTCTATCAATGGGAAGGCTCTTCAGGGATTACACTTTACACCCTTTTGCAACTCAAAGAAGGCTTCCAACTGCCTTCCTGTGAATGCTTCCCAACAAACCACATCTTTCACTGTCTTGGGTCAGTGTGGTTCTCTTTCTTTGAGATCCCACAAATAAAACAAACTGCTTGCCTCTTTTGTCTCTACCCTTGGAAAAACAGCAAGCATATCATATATCTGACATATGATTGCTTTCAAAACCAAAAATAAATCTTGGTGAAGGGTGGTCTATTAATACCTCCTTAACTCTTTAGCAGAGGCTTCCTTTAAAATAATTTTAAGTTGGTTCTTGGTGCCAACCCAGGTATAAAATGGCTTTCCCTTTGCTTCAGAGGCTCTTGTAAAGGGGGGGACATGCTATATATTTGGTGGGTATACCTGCCTCATCATTAAGAAATTATGAAGTATGGAGTACAAGGTGATAGAAAAGTTCACCCACATGAAAATTAAAATATGATCCTTCGGATGTCCTAAAAGTGCCTCATTTCATGTATGTCTTTAACAACTATTAAGTAGCTGAGGTTTGGAAAACAAGTTTGATCCCTCTAAGAAATGTCACTAATAAACTTAACTGGCTAATGCTAAATAAGAAAATATTTGAAATATTTGAATACTTTGAAAAGGTTTGGGGTCCATTGAAAACCTTTATAGAAATGACTACCTGACCTGATCTACCCCCTTTAAATGTTGGTTTCTGCCCCAGAGACTGTGCCCTTCCTCTTCCTTATTTTCCTCTCCCCTGTTCCATTGTATTACCATCTCTAGTCTTATTTTCAATATTTAGCCTCCTCTCGCTTTATGTAGTCTGTTTCCTTCTTTGTTCTAGTCCACATGGGTTCTTATTTGCCTAAACTTGCAGATAAGAGAATGTATTATATTTTGCTACAGAGTATTTTAGTTTTCCTTAAATCAATTATCCCAACTTCAATGAAGGTCTGTAAGAATACCCATCCTGTTTTCTGGTCTGGTGAAACAAACTCTCCTTCGTCTGTAGGCATTTTGACATCTGCTTCTAAATCTTTTCAGGGGAAAAAAGTTTGTTCCTTTACAAAAAAAAATGCCTGGGTTTTTTTTTCTAAAAAAAATATTGTAATTTCATGGAGGTGCTCAGACCCAGCTGTGTGGGTTGTCAACATGTACAAAGTGTGGGACACTTATAGGAAAGTGCTTGCCTGTGGTGCCTTATTGCTTAAGTATGTCCAACTGCTTGTACTCTTATTTGCTATGAATAAAGAATCAGGAATCAGAGCAAAGTTGCCTTGGCTGATGGCTTGGAGCTGAATACAGCCATCAGTCCCATTGTGAATAGCTGCTTTGAACAAACGAGTGTGGTTCTTAAGCATTTAGCATTTTTTCACTTGTTTTGCAGTTTTCTTTTTTTAGTGAGTAATTTCTCTCTCGAGCACCACACTATTCATAGGGCCCGGGACACAGAAAATGGACCTCTGTGATCAGCAATTCAATACAAGCCTAATTTCAGTTTCGTTTACATCAGTAGGGGGGCATCTTGTTGATTTTGACAAAAAGTCCGAACTTTGCTGGCTTTAAAATGAAGTTCGCTAGTTTTGTGTTGGAATGAGCTGCATCAACTGAAAATGTATTTTACTTAACGCGGCTTGTTGGGCATAGGTTCATGTAACCATCATGAGCAGACTCCTCAGCGTAGGTGGTTGTAGGGCTTAAAAGCAACTTGTAGCTGAGTATGTATCAGTATGGCTCTTGAGAACTAATGAAACTGGACCCAGAAATTCAGAATTTTGTTGCTGTCAGTATTAATTTGGGGTTTCCTCTGTATCTTCAGCTGAATCCAGAGTCTGATATGGCCACCCAAAGAGCAGTGTAAAATTTCATGCACATGGCTGCATGCTTAACACATTTGAACACAGACACAGCAAAGCTCTCCAGCAGAACCTAGTGGGAAGATGCACACTAGGGAGTTGGGGGGTTATGTGTATGATGCTGCTGATCCACTTTGATTTTTGCCCCCAGTAGTCACATAAAAGTTACCTAATTCTAGTCACATCTGACACTAAGGGGGCTCTAAGTTAGTTGATCTTTAACCTCTTGCTGACCCACTGCCTGCCTGACCTTTGCTTGTTCACTGCCTGGAACAATCTACAGTAGTCTCTTTTTTCAACATGATTTTGCCTGGCCTTTTGAACACAGCTGACCCAAGTTCCTTTACCTGACTAAGTATTTTGCTTATCCTTTATTAACATTTTCACCTAGCTCTAGCCTTAGTCTTGGCTGTATTTGGAACTTTTTTTATCATGTGTCATCCTTTGCACATCTAAGCAGGGCAGTTTCTATGTGAATTAGCTCTCAGCACAGGAAGGAAAACAGTCTGCCCCCTCCTTACCCATCCTATGGTGCTGCTCTTTTTCCCTATTGGTATCCTCTGGTGCCTCTTAGCAGTTGGCAGTGTCCTCTGCCCATGACTGAGTTCAATATCAGGGGGTGAGGGGCCTGACCTATGGCTGGCACCACTAACAGTGGCCCTGACCCATCTGCTGAAAACAGGATGACTCAGATAATGCTTCCCCCATTCACATTGTCCTTGGTACCTATTGGAAAGGGATTTAAACCCAACCACAACCCATTTTATCCAAAATCTATACTCTGCTTTGGGTGCATAAGGATTCCTCCCCCCTGCAAACCCTGTTTTCTTATGGAACCTGTGGAGTACAAAGCCTGATAGTATTCATGACTTCTGGGTTGTTGGGGTATCTGTAGGAGAAGGACATTCCTGTCAATAAAGTTGATTGAAGACTGGTATATAAAGGGGGGGTGGCAGCCGCTCAGACCATTTTATAACTAACCAGGGAGGTGCACATTAGCAGGGCAATTAGAATACAAAAGTCTTAAAGGGGCCACAGCACTCAAACCAGTTAGCTTGCTGACCAACCTACAATCTGTCTCTAAACTAGGTTAAAAACAGGGAGCTCGGTCACACACATCTGCAGAAGTATGCTTAAGCTGCACCACCGGCGCCAAGGTGCCCCTGTGAGGTTCAGTCCTAACTCTAGTACTAATTCTAGTCTCCAAGAGCCCCATTTGGGACATACAATGCAATAGATAAATTGGGAGCAGGCTTACCTGAGGTTGCCCTAAACCTCAAGTGCAAGCCATGGGGTGGAAGGGTCAAAGACCTTGCAATACAGCCTAGACCCCACACTCCATGTGCTTGCACAAATTCAAAAGAAACAAAGGAGGGGTGGCAGCCGCTCAGACCATTTTATAACTAACCAGGGAGGTGCACATTAGCAGGGCAATTAGAATACAAAAGTCTTAAAGGGGCCACAGCACTCAAACCAGTTAGCTTGCTGACCAACTTTGGTTGGTCAGCAAGCTAACTGGTTTGAGTGCTGTGGCCCCTTTAAGACTTTTGAAGACTGGTATATCCCATCAACCCCCAGCCCCACTGGTCAGTTTTTCAAAAGTGTCCTCAGGAGATGGACGCATGTGGAGCCTGCTCTGCTCTTTCTCCTGTCTTTATTTTATTTTTATCCATTTATTTTACTTCCTAGCTTCCACGAGAGTCTATGACTTAGAGTGAGGTACGCTGACAATTCCCCCTGCAATCGGTTCAGCAGGGAAAGCTTTAATGATGCGCAAAACTCCTGTTTGCAGGCAAATTATGGGTCAGTGAGTACACATTTTGTTTAGAAAAAAATGTGTTTCAGGATGCCTAGCCTTAAAACCATCCAGACCACTGGCAGACTACCCTACTTTAGTATACTGTTTTACTATTTTGCAATTTAGCTAAAATTCAATTCAATGAATATCTCTGAAATTCCACCACGTTGTCTAATCCGTTTTTTAACAGTGAGTTCTGAGGACAAATTAACTGCAAAAAGGATTAAGCAGGCAGGATCCCCGACAAAGAAAACTGGTCTGACTAGTTTGCGAGAACAATTGGAAGGTTACTTTATAAAGGTGAGAAGGAAAAAGATGCAATAAGGCCAAAATAAATATAAA
This sequence comes from Gastrophryne carolinensis, assembly GCA_027917425.1. Taxonomy (NCBI): domain Eukaryota; kingdom Metazoa; phylum Chordata; class Amphibia; order Anura; family Microhylidae; genus Gastrophryne; species Gastrophryne carolinensis. Next base: position 230,916,845 of record CM051240.1, on the reverse strand, counting down.
GTTACAAAAATATAGTTCTCTGTAGTTTTTTAAGAAATGCAAGGACCGAACGTACCTTAGTAAAGTGGTCTTGGTTCCATGATCATTCAGGTCTTCAAGTTTCAGCAGCAGGATGAAAAATTCCAGGAAGTGTTTCCAGTTGAGGTAAAGAAGGAAAGTGTCTTTACAAAGTGTGGAATGCTTTTGTCAAACATAGGACCACACCTCTTAACCAATCACAGGTCCCCAAAATCATCCAATCGGTGATTGCCTTGTATTCAACCTATGAACCTTTATCCTACTATCCAATCCCAGATCATCACATGTGCACAAAGGAAACAGGCCGCATGGTTTCTGTAGCACTACAGATACCACTTCCTATTGAACAGTTATATTCCTCTTTTTTATTCATGTCGCTATTTTGAGAGTTTGGGGAGTGGAGCTGTCCGTGGTGCTGGACAGGACAGCTCCTTAATCAGCAATACACTGTTTGCATTGCACTGTAATGGCGCAGACTCCCTGACTTTCTTCTCATTGGTTCTCTGAGTTACCTCAGAGGACACAGCTCAGTTTCAGCAGCATCGCTCATTGAGGCGCTCCCTTCTCCCGCCTGTGCGGTTAATTTTTGTCCTGAATTCTGCACTCTGTTTATATTGTCATTTATGAGCTTATAGCATTCTAATACAGTGATTTTCTTCTATAAAGGTATTTTTATACTGCGGTTTGTCCTTACTATTTTCACTTCTCTGCACTTCCTGAGGTACTTTAGTTATCTTTTTGATTGTTAGCCACTGGTTCATACCCAATATACTTAGTTTTCTGCATTGCAGGCTGGATAAAGGGCTGTCAATCAGTACCCTGAAGGGCCAGGTTTCTGCCTTTACTGCCTTTACTGTTTCAAAAGCCATTAGCGGATTACTATTCAATAAAAACTTTTCTTCAATGGCCTTCTTTCTCTAGATCTACAGAACCTTGGAATCTTAATTTGGTTTTATCAGCTCTGAAACTTTGGATTCAATACCACTTCTGGCACTCTCTCAAAAGGTGGCCTTCTTAATTGCAATATCTTCCATTCATCAGGTTTCTGTATTAGCAGCAATCTCCCTCAAACACGATTTGATGGTTTTTCACAAAGACAAGCTAGAGATTCGCCTACCCTAGAATTTTTAACTAAGGTGGTTACTGCTTTTCACATTAATGAAGAGATAGTTTTACCTTCTTTTTGCTCTAATCTTTCTCAGACAAAATAGATTTTACTGCATCATCTGGATGTGGTTAGAGCATTGAAGTTCATGGAATTAAGAACTTGCGCATATCTGACTCTGTTCATCAACCCGGATGGTCCTAAGAAAGGATAACCAATTCCTGCCAAAACGATTAGTAAATGGATCAGGATGATCATTGTTGAGTCTTACAAGACAAAAGAAAAACTTCTGCTTGTAAAGGTTATGGCTCACTCCACCAAGTCGGTTGGTTCGTCCTGCGCGGCCACCTGGTCCTCTGTCCATACATTTACAACATTTTACAAAATCGACAAGGTTTCCTCTGCTAATGCCGCCATGGGCAAATACATTTTGAGCACTGTGCTTACTCCCTAAGTATTACTCGTACTCCACAGGTTCCAGAAGAAAAAGGTTTTAGTACTTACCATAAAGGTCTTTTCTTCTGAACCTGTGGATTAGGCGGCCCCCTTCCTTTTTGTCTGCCACATGGTTATTGACTTTCTTGATCAGATACATTTTTAGCACTTTTGATTATTCCGATCCTTCACTACTGCTTTTTACTAACCAGTAGTGCTGGGGGTTGATGGGATATACAATCAGCTTAACTGACAAAAGTGTCCATCTCCTACAGATACCCCAACAACCCAGAAGTCATGATTACTATCCATGTACTCCACAGATTTAGAAGAAAAGACCTTTACAGAAAGTAAAACTCTTTTTTCTTACCTTACGCCTTGTTTCTTTTGTGAAACTGGGCCCTGCTATTGGCTGTCTGTGGTCAATCCTCTTCTGACTCTGCAGATCGCCTGCAGCTAATCACAGGGTTTGGCTTGCTGAGGAAACAGAGAGAAAATAAGAGCAGAGGGCCTTGCAGGCGGGCTCTTAATGGGGGGGTGCACCACCAATCAAGATGCCCCCAGCACTGATTGCTCTCCAGTTTAATTTGTATTTTCCAATAGACCTCAGATCAGGCTGTGTCCTCTGGCACGAAACTCGGTTAACTGCTACCTGCTCCCATTCCACTGTTTGTTCACAAGCATGTCCCCCTCCCCAAAAGCTTACTAACCTGGTGCACCAAACATAGGGGCTGGAAACTCAGGGCTCAATGATCTGAACAAAATATGCCAGCGGAGAGGCTGGACATGGAAAGAAGATGTGGACTGGTGAGAACTGTTAAATTTAGTTAATTAAATCTTTTTGTCTTGTGTCTTTATCTTGTCATTTTTCATCTTTCGTCTTATCTTTATTTTGTCTTTATTTTATCTGATTGAGACCTTGCAAGGGGTCCAAGGGGCCCCTATACCATTTCAAATGTAAGGGTGGCTGGCATGTTACCTGCTGGCACCAGTGGATGGCATGCTGGTTCCGGCTGCCTTATTGCCCATACTCTTTTCAATGCACCGGAGGCGTGGAAAAGCCAGGTGCCCCTGGCATTCCTGAAAGAGCAACGGGCTTAAGGGCATAGGGGGGTGATATACCAGCAGGGCCATGGGCTTCAAGCCTTGGGTTTCCAGACCCATGCCTAGTACACTGGAGTAGTAGCTCATGAGCTCATAAATATAAAAATCCTCCCAGATGATTTGATCCAGATCTTGCTGTTATCTGGGACAGGCCAAACTTGACCATAGCAGCAAGATCATGGTCGGTTCTTGTTTCTGCCTGAAGAGAATAGTTATCTTTCAATGTTTTTATTTTATTTTCAAAAGAAAGCAATACAAAAAAGGGGATGATCAGCCAAACAGGATACCATCCCACGCAGGGGAGGTAAACAACATAGTGGTTACAGCAAAATTCTCATGGACTAAGCCAATAGCAGGACGCGACATTTCGGATCAGCAAGAAAATGGTTAGCAACGTGATTACAGTGCAGCAAAAGTTTGAATAAACAATGAGTACATCAAAATTTGTCGATTTTTATCAATCCTTAGTCGCGTTGTCTCTCGCGTCGATAATTGCCGTCATGTGCAAACTATAGTGGCATCTCATCACAGTCCGCCCCCCCGTCGCCCAACCCCGGCCGTGGTCGGGGAGACCGACGGGGGGCCGGCCACACAACAAGAGGCGGAAGGAATCATAGGAAGAAAGAAAAACAAAGAGAGGGAGGGGAGAATGAGGATGGACGCAATGGGAGGAGGGGGGTGTAGGGTGGGGAGAGGGTAGGGGGTGGGGATCCCCGCAGCCTGGCCTGCAACGATCAACTAGTGAAGCAAACTCGATGGGGCGCTGGGCCAGGCATACTGTATCCATGGTTCCCAGATGGAGAGAAACTTGTCCTGGGTGTCGGCCAGAATGCCTGAGAGCCTCTCATTAACCAAGAATCCATTCATTCTGGACGACACCTCCGATATCGGAACAATCTGTCTCCTCCAGGCCCTGGCGATGGTCTGCTTCGCCGCCAGGAGCAAGTAAACAAACAGCTTGCTCTGCTTTTTAGTAAGCTCTGGAGGTCTACAGTGAAGGAGGGCCACCCATGGATCTTTTTTGACGTTCCTCTGGAACATTCTGCCGGCTATCCTATGTACGTGGGACCAGAAACGGGTTAGCATGGGGCAGGTCCACCATATGTGCATAAAGGTACCTTCGGCGTCACAACCCCTGAAGCATGTATTGGCCTGCCCTGGGAACATCTTACCAAGGCGACTGGGCACCAAATACCAACGAAACAGGACTTTATAGGCCGTTTCAGTTGTCAGAACGTTCATGGAGCATGAGGAGGCCGCATTCCAAATTTCCGCCCACCCCCTATCTGATTGACAGGGACCCAGGTCTCGTTCCCATTTCTCTACGTGGGCATGTACACCCGCCCCCATACTATTCAACTTAGAGTACAACATAGATATTAACCCCCTGCGGAATGGATCTTCACTACAAATCTCCTCAAAGGGGGTACACCTCTGAAAGGGTTGCCCCAATCTAGTTAGAGGAGTTAACCAGTGCCTCAACTGTAGGTATTGGAAAAAGGCCCTCCGGGGGACGTCAAATTTTTCTCTCAGGGAGCTATACGACAAGAACCCTTCCTCTGACAGGAGGTGCAAAACCCTGGTTATCCCGCGTTCCTTCCACCATTTATATGTTGGGTTATTATCCATTCCCGGGGGGAAGGACGGGTTACCCCAGAGATGTGCTAGAGGAGTGTGGGGGGACATCAGGGCGGCGGAGTATTTCACCGAGTCCCATACTGAAAGTGAATGTTTCATTAGGGGGCTGAGCGTCCCAGGCCTGGACGCCGGGTCCATCCACAACAAGCCGTCTATCGGGGTCGGCGAGCAGTCTGGGAGTTCTAGAAACGTCCAGAGGGGAGGCTTTAAGGGGGAGTGCATGGGGGCCAGTTGAGCTATTTGGGAGGCCTTATAATACAGGCTAATGTTGGGGACACCAAGCCCACCCAGCGATTTATGGCAGAACATGGTGCGCTTGGGTACCCGCGGGCGTGCACCGGACCAAATAAAAGTCAGTATTCTCCTCTGCATCGCACGCAGTCTGTACAATGGGATTGGCACTGGCAGCGTTCTGAAAAAGTATAGGAGCTTAGGGAGGATGGACATTTTGACTGCATTTATGCGGCCCAGCCAGGAGAGCGAGTACGGCGTCCAAGTGTCGAGTAGTCGTGTTAAAGATCTAAACAAGGGCGGGTAGTTAGCCCCATAAAGGTCCTCGTATGCTGCCGTAATGCGTACCCCCAGGTACAAAAGTGGCTCTGTCGTCCATTTAAAGGAAAAGTTGTTTATAATTTGCGTCACCATCTCTGAGGTCAAGGATATATTGAGGGCCTGGGATTTATCACTATTTATAGTCAGACCGGAGATGTGAGCGAAGTTATCTAGAATGGCGTACAAATTTGGGAGGGAGGTAAGGGGCTGCGAGATTGCCACCACGACATCGTCCGCAAAGAAGAGGGCCTTATGGTGGACTCCCGCTACTTCTAGTCCCTTAACGTTGGGGTTTTGCCTTATTGCTATACCCAGTGGCTCCAAGGCCAGTATAAAAAGGATCGGAGAGAGGGGGCATCCCTGTCTCGTACCCCTGGAGATCCGGAAGGTCTCAGAGGTGAAGCCCGAGTACCGCACCCGTGCTGTTGGGCCGTTGTAGAGGGCCCTAATCCAGTCTATAAATCTTTGCCCAAAACCCCATTTCTCTAACACCCAGAGCAAATAATCCCAAGAAATAGTGTCAAAGGCCTTTTGTATATCAAGGGATAAGAGAAAGGCTGGAATGCCCCTTGTCCGGGCATGGTGAGCCAAGTGGACAACCCTCCTGACATTGTCCCCCGCCTGGCGGGATGGTACAAAACCCACCTGATCCCTATGAACAAGGCTTTCCAGGAATGTATTCAGTCTGGTTGCCAACACTTTGGCCAACAGCTTCACGTCAGCATTGATTAGGGATATGGGCCTGTAGTTGGGTATTAACAGGCTATCTTTATCGGGTTTCGGTATCATGCAGATGTCCGCCAACAGGGAGCAGGGACCCAGGGCGGCCTCCGCGCACATGGCATTGAAGAGATTGGCCAGGTGAGGTGCCAGGAGGGGTGCAAACTTTTTATAATAAAGGTTACTGAAACCGTCAGGTCCCGGGGTCTTGGAGGTCTTAGTAGATTTAATGGCCGCTATTATCTCCTGTGGTGTGACAGGGGAGTCCATCAGGGCAATGTGGTCTGGGATCATGGGTGGTAACTCAACGTGCTCGAAGAATCTCTCAAGGTCGGCATTATTGGCCTTTGGGGGGGCCGAGTATAATGTAGATAGAAATCCCCGAAATGCGGCTACAATTTTGTCTGGGTTGGCCGTTGTGGAGCCCGAGCCAAGCCTAAGCTTCACCGGCCGTTGTCTATCTAAGGTGGTGGTTTTTAGCTTCCGGGCCATCATAGTATCCGGTTTGTTGCCCCTAGCATAAAATTTTTGTCTGGCCCAACGAAGCCGTTTCTCAGCCTGATCATCCAGGAGCACGTTGAGCTCCGTTCTAAGCCTATCGACAATCTTTTTATGTTTAGGGTTCGGGGTACTCTTCCATTGTGCCTCTGCCTGTTCATATTTCGCCGTCAATTCCTTAAGTCGCTTCTGTCTCTCTCTTTTCCTAAGGGAAGCAATATTGATAATATTGCCCCGCATAACAACCTTCTGGGCCTCCCAAAGGGTAATCGGGGAGCGGACAGTCGACATTCAGAGTAAAATAATCCCTAAGGGCGTCTTGGATCTTCAGGCATGTGTCCTGAGAACACAGGAGGGAGTCATTCAATCTCCAGTTATAGGATCGCTTGGTTGAGACCAACAGATCAACCGCCGCCGTTACAGGATTATGATCAGACCAGGTTGAGTTGTGAATTTTGGAGCTAATGATTGCCGGGAGTATGGCCTGTGGGACAAGAATATGGTCTATCCGACAAAAGGACCCATGGGGGTTGGAATAGAACGTGAAGTCTTTGGTGGTGGGGTTTTTTTCCCTCCAGACATCACAGAGGCCGTGTGTGTCCAGGAGGTCCCCAAAGCCAGTAGTGTGGGGGTCTACACCCTGCGCCGCAGTGGCGGGTGGTCCCGTCCTCTGTCTGTCCACCTTAGGGTTCACAACCATATTCGAGTCCCCGCCCATTATTAGAATGCCCTTGGTGTTGTTCTGGACTACCGACAGTAGATGTTTAAAAAAGCGTGTCTGGAAGGAATTGGGCGTGTAGTACGTGACCAGAGTGATATCAATATCGTATAGTGAACCCTGGAGAACCACGTATCTGCCCGTCGGGTCAATGATTTCTTTACTACATATAAAGGGAAGGTTTTTGCTAAAAGCTATCAACACCCCTCTTTTCTTTTCTCTAGCGCAGGACATATGGGACACCGGGTAATGATGGCTCAGGTACCTCGGCCTAGAGTGGGTCGAGAATCTTGTCTCTTGTAGGAAGAGTATATCTGCCTTGCAGGACTTGTAGTAGTGAAAAGCTTTGTTCCTTTTGATAGGGCTGTTAAAGCCCTGGACATTGTGGGAAATTAATTTAATGTTAAGCCCCACCATCTAGACAGAATCGGTTTACGGGCAAAAAAGGGGGCAGGCCAGGCGCGGGGGGGTGGGGGAGGGAGCTAAGGTTTGAGTGGGGGAGGGAGGAGGGGAAGGTAACAGGAAGAAAAGACAGTAGGAAACTTAACACAGTAAACAATTTACATACAATAAACAATCTAGACAAAGGGGACCAAGGTCCAGTGCAACACTTTGGGCCGGAGGCAGCCCGACCAATTCCTGCCGCAGCAGGGGGGGACACAGGCGCCGGGGACCGGGGTACCCCAGCGTGTGTCGACATGTTTTGTGGGGGGGGGGCGTCTCTCGGAGGCACAGATTACCACCTCGCTCCAAAGAGTGGCCTATGAAAGCATACTAAAGAGTGTTGGAACCCAAATTAGAGAGGTGGGGGGAGGAGGGGCCGGGCATCGCCCGGCCCGCATCCGCCGTCATAGGTATCTAATACCATATGGTTCCGAGCCACTGCAAGCTACATTAGGGGGGCAAGCAGGGTGGACAAAAAATGGCATCAAACTCTGTGTCAGAAATACCGTGAGGTTAGTTAACGTCCAACATCAAATATAACCAGCGAATATAACCAGCAACAATGTAAAGGATGACTTATCCACGGTCACCAATTTACCTGAGGTCAGGGGGGGGGGCGGGCACCCCACCAAGGGGCCCCGGCCCGGGCCGAGGACGACCAAACCCCCTCAGCCCGGGCCAGAGCCCAACGAGGGAGGGCGGCCGACCCCCCGGTCCCGTCTCCTCCGCGGGCGAACCTTCTCCCACAAGGGCCGCAAGGGCCGGCGCTCGGGCGTCCGCCGGGCCACCTGGTCAGGCGGGGCCACTGGCGGGTCAGCCACGGGCAGGCCAAGCTCACGTATAATTGCCAGCAACTCGCTAAGAGAGCCGGCCGAGCATTGCCGACCCGCATGGGAGAACAGCAATCTAAAAGGGAATCCCCACCGGTACCTGACACCGTGGAGCTTCAAAATGTCCAGACCCGGTTTCATCTCTCGTCGACGCTGGAGTGTTTGGGGGGCGACATCGGGAAATATCTGATACGCATGGTTCTGGAAGGACAGGTTGGCCTTTTCTCTAGATGCCTGGATGATGGCCTCCTTCGTGCGGTAAAACGTGGGTTTAACTACAATGTCCCTGGGGCGACCGTCCGATCGTTTGGGGCCCAAGGCCCTGTGTGCTCTGTCCAGTTCCAAGCGGTCAGTTGGCAGGGAAGGGAGCAGTTCCTGAAGTAGCGCTGTGACCGTGGCGGGAACGTCTTCCATAGATTCCGGGATGCCCCGGATCCGAACATTGTCTCTCCTGGATCTATTTTCAAGGTCCTCTAATTTTTGCTGCAATAGGCCCACTTCATCACGCACTGCTTCGGCGGCGGACCCGTTGGACTCCAGGGTCGTCACGATTTCATCCACTCTTTCCTCCAGGGTATTGGTTCGGTCGCCCAGGTCCCTGATGTCGCTGGCAAAGCTGGCGGTTAGCTGAGTTACAGCGGCAGCTAATTCTTGTTGCAGCAGAAGCTTGAATTTAGCCAACAGTTGCTCATCTCGCACTAGTGGATCGGCTGGACAGGGAGCATTTTGTGCACTCGGCCGATCGACTTTTGGGGTGTCTTCCAGCAAGATCTGGGAAGGGGTGGCGATCGTTGCAGGGGTTTCTCTGAGGAGCCGGGGGAACTCATCATCAGAGAGGGACTGGGGCGAGCCGTCTGGGTCCCAGCCGCCACGGCTGGGTGAGCCTGCATGTGGGGCCCAGGCCCTCCCAGGGGTCCCAGGCATCTGGGAGCTGTGCTGTGTGAGCCAAGGGTCGCCTGCCTTATCATGCAGGCGTGGGGTGCCGTGCGTCCCCTGCGGGGAGGACCGCCCTGCGGTGTCCTGGGGCTCAATGTGGGTGGCCAGAGGAGATCCCGGGGCCCACGTTGTGGGGCGAGGTGGTGGTGATGGCTCCCTCCTTTCCCCCTCCTGGGTCAAGGTGATCTCCAGGGGCGGGGGAGAGCTTATTGCGGCGGATGACAGGGGCAAGGCGCGTATCAGCGGCGGCAGCGGGGACAGCCCCCTCCCGCCTGTGTGCTCGGGGCTCGGCGCAGCTCCTACCTCCCGCTCCGCTGACCGACCCGTCTCCTCCAGCGCAGGCGGTTGTGAAGGCTGCAGTTGCGGCTGTTGCAGTCTCGGCGGGGACTCGCGCTGTGCCTCCCGCTCGCGCTCGCGACTCCCGTGCTGGGCGGACTGGGCCTGCCGTCTGAGTCCCGCCATGATGTCGGGCTGGCGAGGACACGTGGCGCCCCGCTTCTCTCTGCCCGTCCTCCTCTCCTTGGCTCTGACTCCGCTCTTGCCCATCCGCGGGCCGGGAAAGGTGAGTAGAGTGTTGGCTGCGTGTGTGTAGGCAATCTGGGTTTAGCTGAAGCTGATGTGAGGTGGCTTTTGTGCTCCGTGGTGCCGAGCACTAGAAGGAAGCGGCCATCTTCCTCGGTGCCTAGCCACACCCCCTGAAGAGAATAGTTAAAGAGTTTATGACTAGTGATGAGCTTCGTATGTGGGCAGAAGCTAGAATCAACCAAATCTTGCTGATTTGGTCCAGTCCTATCCTACATAATGGCAAGATCTGGGTCGAATCTAGCTTCTGCCCGGATACAAAGCTTATAACTAGTGACAAACATTTTACACTCTAACTATTCTTTGAATAAAATAGTTAGAGATGGCAAGAAGGGAATTCTGGTGCCTACCCCTAGCTCTTCCCAGAGATTTCTGTAGACATCTGTTCTTTCAGTGGATCAAATATCAACTAACAGCTAAAAAAAAACCATCGGTAATTCACTAAAAAAACTTGCATTTGTTATATTGATCTCTGGGCCACACCCAGCCACAAATAATCTGAATAAGTACATCTATCTCTCTAGGTTCAACTGCAGAACATTCTAATGAGCAAATTTGTAGAATTCTTCTCAGTGGAGGTGAGCAGGTGGCAGAAAAGATTGATGGTGGCTGACATGGTTATTTCCCTCTGGTTGGAAGTTCAGCAAACCTGGGCACACTTGCAAAGTATATTTACAAACTCAGAAGATATCCGAAATCAGCTTCCGGAGGATGCCAGACGCTTTGATGGCATAGATTTGGACTTTAAGGTATGCTTCTTGTAATACACATTGATCTACTGTATATTTAGGGCTTGATTTACTAAGTGTACCAGCACAGGGAGGTAAAGCCGTCGCCTAGCTAGCCAGCCTGTGCCAAAGTAAAGTCTAGTTCAGACATAGTGAGGCTTTAGGTCAGCACACAGAGCACATATGACAGCTTATAGTAAATAACATAACATAACACTGATTACATTAAACCAAGGGTTCCTAACAGTTTTGTCATTAAGTACCACTTACATGGTCCAGTTATCTCAAATACCACCTGGGTGGTAGATGAGGGTGGTTGGTCATCTAAAACTACACATAAATACTTTGCAAATACATCTATCTTGGGTTTCCCCACTCGTGTGACCCTTTTTATGGGAATGCCCCTGTGTATCTTTAGGTGGGTACACAGCCAAGACCCATCAAATATTTTCAAAAGGATTCAGGGTTAGGCTTCCCCGGTTTTTGTTTTTTAGTCTCTGACTGTGACCACACCATTATGTAAAAAGAATTTGTTTACATTTATTTATCATCACATTACAAAAATAGTACATTCATCTATATAATTTACATATAATTCATACTTCAATATTGAAATACATAAGGAATTATCTGACCATTTTTTCAGTTATCCTCGGAAATGCCTTTCAGGTGGGCAGACATGTTTCGCCTTATAACAAGGCTTTATCAATGCCCTATTCCCCTTATTTAAAAATTTCCATATGTGCAGTGGGATGAAATGTTGTACAATAAGATTATTTTCCCGAGAAATGTCAAGTCCATATATCCATTTAGGAACTGCATGAGATGTTATTCAATTTGGGAAAAGCTGACCATTTAAAAAGTATCACATTGCCATGGTATGCTGGCCCTTTAAGATGTGTTGCGCCACCGTGTCCTGCAATCCTGGAATGAAGGGTTCACAGTGGTTTACTTTGCCGTCATTTGTGACATGCCAACGATTTTTCTAGCACTTGCAGTTGGAGCGCTGGGGGAAGAGAAATTTCCCCTTGGTATAGGGAGTTCCATGTCCAGCGTGTTGCTAGTCTGAAAGTTGGAGCTGATTTAAAATTCCCCCTTTAAATAAGGGGAATAGGGCATTGATAAAGCCTTGTTATAAGGCGAAACATGTCTGCCCACCTGAAAGGCATTTCCGAAGATAACTGAAAACAGTGGTCAGATAATTCCTTATGTATTTCAATATTGAAGTATGAATTATATGTAAATTATATAGATGAATGTACTATTTTTGTAATGTGATGATAAATAAATGTAAACAAATTATTTTTACATAATGGTGTGGTCACAGTCAGAGACTAAAAAACAAAAACCGGGGAAGCCTAACCCCGAATCCTTTTGAAAATATTAAATACTTTGCATCAACATTTGGAGCAGTTTTTACTTTTTGAGCAGATGAGATTGAGGGCCAGTCTGCAACCTCTGAGTACCACCCAAAAGGTCGCTCATACCACTAAAAGTAAAAGAAGAAAAATAGGTGTTTGGAGTGACATTACTATGTATATATAAATGTGTAAATATTCTCAGCAAAGAAAATAGATCATGTTAAAAACGTCTAGATGTCAGAGATATGTAATTTCTCTTCATAAGCTCTATCAAAAATATCTGTACACTGCAAATAGTGTGTCTTAACATAAAATTAATTTAGGTTTAAAAAATTGTGCCAAAAAATAATAAATATGCAATTACTAAAATATGTGAGCCTAAAAAAATATGCGAGGCAAAAAAAAGTTGAATAGTGAATACTATGGGCCTTATTTATCAAGGGATAGCGCCAGGTAGTGTCTCACTAGCGCCAGGTAGCGCCAGCTATCGGCGGCTACCGACTCCAGAACGCCAGGCTGCGAACACAATCACGCATTTATCACGCTAAATGAGGCTAGCGCCGGCGAGAGCGTCAGCTAGCGCGGGATTCATCATGTTGCAGACTTCAGCGAACAGCGCCGCTGCTAATCCCATCACAGCGCCAGGTATGACCTCTCACTACCTGGCGCTCTCCAATGCATTTCAATGGAGCAATCTTTAAATATTCATAATTAATTGATATTAATGTTTTTGTTTTTTTTTAAATGTCAAAAATTCAGTGACCACTTCTGCAATGTTATATGTTTTTTTTAAGGTAAAAAAAAAATAAAAATTTGTGCAGAATTGACATTACAGGTCTGATATTAATGTATTCATATTACAAAATGTTTATAAAAACTTGTTTATTTTTTTTTTCAAAAAATAAGGTTGTTTGGGGGTTAAAAAACTACTTTTAACCCATCGCCGCCAGCGCTCTGGGGTTTACACATGCATTTTACAGCGCGATAATTTTTTGAGCGTGATTTGTTAATGAATATGCTGGGAGCCGTTCGCTATGGCCATTCGTTGTCATGCGCTCCCATACAGCGCGGAACCTGTCAAACAGCGACTCCTAACCCCGTATTCAACATTACCGCACACCGCTGTCAACAACCGAACGCTGTCAACAACCGAACAACGGCCAAGCACAGCGAATACTAGCGTGCGCTGTGAAAATCACGCTACTGTCGCTACCTGGCGCTATTAATAAATCGGCCTCCCCGTTAGTCTGCTGTGTCCGGCTATGCTAACCTGTACTGGACCTGTGCAGCCAGGCATAGCATTAGTAAGTCAGTGCCTTAATGAAATGTTAATTAATGCTGAACTTTTTTTGCATCCTAGGCTTTAATGGAGAATATAATCAAAACAAATATAGTTATTGATGTTACAAATGAGCCAGGACTGCTTGAGAAGTTGGAGATGCTGCAGCAAAGGTTTGCCTTTTTTCTACCTTAGTTCTTTTCTCAGATATAAAACTTTTACACCTTTTGTTCATACCTTGTAAGCATTTCTCCCCCACTTTCAGTCTGCTTTGAAGGTATTCTCACACTTAGACACTTCCAGTGGAAAGAAAATGCTCTAACACAATGAAAGCACATAGCATTCAATATTGCAGTCTCACATTGCTGGACCGCATTCAGCATTTTGACCATAACTTTAGGGGGAACATGATATAATGTGTCACATAGGGATCAATAGAAACCAGACACATCAACCCCCATCAACACCCTTACAAGGAACGGTGCTCATAAGTATCCCTCCCCAGGGCAATTAAGATTGCTGCAAATAAAAATGTACTTACCTTTTTAGCAACTCCTGCTGAGGCTGATTTGCCCCCCCCCTCAATGGCGTCCTGTGGATCTGCAAAGAGCAAGTGCTGTTGGGTTTCCTGATGCTTTGCATTGTGGTTTTTGATGGTTAGATAGTCCAGGCAGCATCATGGCTGGGATGCGGGGAAATGAAGAAGCCTACCAGGTACTCCAAGATTGCTGCAACCAGGAGAAGATCAATGAGACACTGTTTCGGCTTTGAGTGGACGCAGGAGCAATGATTCAGTATCATGAATGCGGATAGGGCAAGTGCTTTTTGGGGATTTTTTTTGTTACTGTGCAAGGCTCCTAGTTCAGTTTAACACAAATGATATGAACAGAATTCTATGACAGCAAAGCAATGTGCATGAATCATATTTTACTTGCTTTGCACTGCACCACACTAGGATTTGCTCGCCACTGCTCCCTGGCAACCTCCGGCTCCTCTGAATTGGAGGCTGGCCATGGGTAGTACACATGCCCGGAGCGGAGGGATACCCTAATTACAGCACCCAGGGATAGGTACCTTACTCAGAAGCACTTTAGTCATGCCCCAGATGGGAATCGAACCTGCAGTCCTCCGGTCACAAAATCACTTCCTTACCACTAGGTCCTGACTGCCCCTTCGTTTTTTTCATTTTGGGATATGAACATAAACTTGAAAATCACCCATAAATGTCAATTATAAATCCAGGACAGAAAAAAAACAATAAATTGAAACCACAATGAAATATATTAAGCCTGTCCAGTGGCAGTTGAAACTTTTGTTGATAATGGCACGCTTAACATTTCCAAAATGCTCCTGCGCAAGCGCTCTCCTCTACAGTCCCAGGCCTGTACACACCCTAATTGGCTTAGGCAACTATCAGTGTCCCCAGCAAGGCACAAATGGCCCTGGCACTTGCCCAGGTTTGCCAGGGTCTGTTGCCAGCCAAGTAAATCGCAGGACTAGGTTTCAACCCCCAATTTGGTGGAAAGCGTAAAAGTATGGAAGGGCCCTTACACATATATACGTATATCAAGGGAGGCTTTCCTGGCCTCAAACAATGTGAACATAAAACTATTATCTGGCTGGTCTAGGGATATAAAACCATTGCACAGGCAGAATAAGCCACTGGCTCAGGGAGATCAGCCAATGGGATATATGATTGTCATTATCTGGGCCTAGGAAAGTAAGAAAGTGCAGTATTTGGAAGGGTTAAATCTGACATTTCGATGTGTGGGTGTTGAAGGATTTCATATGGTTAATTGGGTGTACACATGGAGCTGTATTTAATCTATTGTCATAGCACAAAAAATACAATTTGCTTGCACATACTGTAACTGAAGAATATTGGCAACACCGGTACAGTTAAAGTGGACCAACCAAAACAGCCAAAAATTACTTGAACCAGACCAACACAACAAACAGTGCTCATATGCATTCCTCCCCAGGGCAATTTAGATTGCTGCACATGCACATTAATTTACCTTTTTCTAACTCCTGCTGTGGTAAATATTAAAAACACACTGGCAGTTCATGGATCTGCAGGCCGCCTGCAAACAGGAAGTGCTGTGCATTGTCAGTTATGTCAGTTGAATCCAGGCAGCAGCATGTCTGAAATGCTGGGGAAGGAAGCTCCAAAATGGCCTCTACCATTAGAAACTCGGTGAGGCCTTGTTTCAGCTTTGGGTGCAGGAGCAAATGCAAGTGCTGACAATGCTACAGCATCATGTGTGCAAATGGGGCAAGTGAGTTTTGGGAAGGTTTCTTTTGCAACTGTGCCAGGCTGTTGGTCTAGTTTAAGGAATGAATTACAACATGTTTCAAC
The DNA here is from genome assembly GCA_027917425.1 of Gastrophryne carolinensis. Taxonomy (NCBI): domain Eukaryota; kingdom Metazoa; phylum Chordata; class Amphibia; order Anura; family Microhylidae; genus Gastrophryne; species Gastrophryne carolinensis. The sequence continues at coordinate 230,901,538 of CM051240.1, read as the reverse complement.
CACCAGGTAGAGCATGGATCAATGTTCATGCATCACTGTTCAGCAGTACATTTCAGTACATGTTTTTTTTTCTGTCTGCAATTGCGTTTAACAAATAACTAAAAATCAGGGAGGGGAGGTAAGACTGTGGTTGGCAACACCATCTCAACCTCTCTTTTCAAATATTCCAAGGGGAGAATTATACGGGGAGGCCGATTCATTAACAGTGGCAGGTAGCGACAGTTGAGCGACTGTAGCGGCATTTTCAGAGCGCCTGCTAGTAGTCGCTGTGCTTGGCTGTTGTTCGGTAGTTGATAGCGACTCAGTCGGTGTGCGGTAATGTTGAATATTGGGTGAGGAGTCGCTATTTGACAGGTTCCGCGCTGTATGGGAGCGCATGATAGCGACTGGCCATAGCGACCGGCTCCCACCATATTCATTAAAAAATCACAATCAAAAAATTCTCGCGCTGTGAAATGCATGTTTAAACCCCAGAGCGCTGGCGGCGATGGGTTAAAAGTAGTTTTTTAACTCCCAAACAACCATATTTTTGGAAACAAAAAAAAACAAGTTTTTTAAATAATTTTGTAATATGAATACATTAATATCAGACCTGTAATATCAATTCTGTACATTTTTTTTTTTTTAGCCTTAAAAAAATTATCTAAAATGGCAGAAGTGGTCACAGAATTTTTCACATTTAAAAAAATAAATAAATAAATAAAATAATAACAATTAATTATGAATATTTAAAGATTGTTCCATTGAACTGCATTGGAGAGCGCCAGGTAGCGAGAGGTCATACCTGTCGCTGTTCAAGGTCGCTCGCTGGCGCTGTGGGGTGAGGCTGGAATAATGATGAATGAGTCGCTATATGGCGCTATCTCAGTCGCTAAGCAGGATCGGCTTGATAAATGTGTGATTGTGGTGGGGAGCCGGCGTTCTCGTGGCGGGGCCCGTCATTACCGGCCGCTCACCAGTCGCTACCTGTCGCTATTCCTTCATAAATAAGGGCCTAAATGTTTTAGCTACTCTATGTCACATTGCATGGGGTCCCAGGTTGACCCCTTAAAAAGGACAAAAACCCACATTTTTAGCTAGCATCCCCTGAATTGCGCCCCCTATGAAAATTGCCATCTGCCATTTTTACTGCTCCTGCTTCACTCTAATCCTAAATAATGGCACCTGTTTTAGCTGTAAAGCGCCGCCTCCTCTATTCATTGACATTGCTGTGTGTGGCAATGATGTCATTGTCACACCTATGCAATGACTTATCCCCTGACGTATTACAGTGAGGGACTGAAAAAAAACACTGTTCCAGGACGATTCGAAAATATCTATTTCTATTCTATTTCTACACCCAAAGAAGGGAGTATAGGCTGGGGCTTTAGCTAAATTTATTTCACAAGTACAGTGGGTTTTGGTCCGCTTTAACCTTGCTGTCGCCACCACTTGGGGTTCCTGGTTTCAGTCAGCAGCCATCAAGCCACACAGCATAGACTGCTCCAGGTCCAGCGCCAGCTCCAGGATCCACCGTCTGTCTAACAACCCTACAGCTGCCGTCTGAGGTACATGACTACTATGTACTGATCTGTTACATTGTCTCACTGATGTTGTACAGTACTGTATTATGAGACTAGTGCGTTAACATTTTTAGGGAATGACTGCTACATCTGTAGGTCTGTTTTATAATAGTTTGACATGAAATAAATTTAGGTCCTTTTTTATTATGTGCGTCTTTTAGTATAATTTTTGTGGCTATAGTGCCAGCTTCAGAGCGGCGGCATTCCTGTCTAACCTGGCACTGTGTACTACATTGGAGCTAGCAGTCGCTGCTGAAAATCCTATTTCAGCACCTGTTGGACCTGACTGCCGATTATCCCAGCGCCAGTGAGCGCCACTTTGCACCGCCGTCTTTTCGGATGCTGCACAGCGTAAATATGATTTTTTTTTCTCCTTGAAAAGATTGGAGCTGTATTTTCTCAGTGCTGGTCTGCGTTTCATTACAGTTACAAGAAATCACTGCTGGGGACAAACTTTACAGCGTGTTTAGGCTGCGTTTTAGTTTTTAGTGTCCAAATTGCACATTGTTAAGCAAAAGAAGCCATAAAAAAGGTATATGTTTCATAAAAAGGACGCAATCATCATCATGGGAAAATATATACAAATTTATTTTTGCAAGTTGTATAGTGCTTGCAGCATACTCACTACATTAGTTATGTTAAATTCAAATTATGTATAGATATTATGTACTTATGTTTAACAATACCCACTCATTGTTACTAAGCAATGGTAGTACACCCCAAATCAGTTTATTTTTATGACTATGGTTCAATAATTTTAAAGTGTGTCTAAGAGGCCGATTCATTAATAGCGCCAGGTAGCGACAGATGAGCGCCAGTAGCGTGATTTTCACAGCGCCCGCTAGTATTCGCTGTGCTTGGCCGTTGTTCGCTTGTTGACAGCGACTCAGTCGGTGTGCGGTAATGTTGAATACGGGGTTAGGAGTCGCTGTTTCACAGGTTCCGCGCTGTGTGGGTGCGCCTGACAGCGAATGGCCAGAGCGAACAGCTCCCAGCATATTCATTAACAAATCACGCTCAAAAAATTCTCGCGCTGTGAAATGCTTGTTTAAACCCCAGAGCGCTGGCGGCGATGGGTTAAAAGTAGTTTTTTAACCCCCAAACAACCATATTTTTTGATTTAAAAATTAAACAAGTTTTTCTAAACATTTTGTAATATGAATACATTAATATCAGACCTGTAATATCAATTCTGCACAAAATTTTTTAAAATTTTTTTTTACCTTAAAAAACAAATCTAACATTGCCGTAGTGGTCAAAGAATTTTTAACAGTTAAAAAAAAAAAAAAAAACAGTCATATCAATTAATTATGAATATTTAAAGATTGCTCCATTGAAATGCATTGGAGAGCACCAGGTAGCGAGAGGTCATACCTGGCGCTGTGATGGGATTAGCAGCGGCGCTGTTCGTTGCAGTCCGCTACATGATGAATCCCGCGCTAGGTGACGCTCTCGCCGGCGCTAGCCTCATTTAGCGTGATAAATGCGTGATTGTGTCCGCCGCCTGGCGTTCTGGAGTCGGTAGCCGCCGATAGCTGGCGCTACCTGGCGCTAGAGAGACACTACCTGGCGCTATCCCATGATAAATAAGGCCGTTAGACCAGAGGTACTAGTATCATTGTTTATCCTTCTCGACAAGGATGCAGACTGACCTGCGCCCCAACCAGATTTGCTCTGTAAGTTAAAAAAAGATGATGAGGCGAGCTATTTATGTTTGTGTTTTCTTTACTTTAAATGGCTGTTTTGGGTGATTTTACCACAGTTTTCGGTGACTGACAACCCACATGCACCAGCCAGGTGGTACTTTTAAAAACTGCAAAACGAAGTACCACTAGATGAGAAAAGGTTGCGAACCCTTGTCTTAGACAAAGAGCTTTATTTATGAAGCTTCTGCGCCACACAACGCCACTTTTTTGGCCTCAGCGGCACTCGGAGTGGCATTTAAGAAAGTAAAAAAACAGCACCGCCAATGCCAACTAGCGTCTTATTTAACACTAGTGCCGAAAATGACGGGCACTCTGGTTGAAGCAGCGCCAGATGCACAATAGGCAGAACTGGATTGAAATGTTTAATGCTTATAATTAATAATAAACACATTTTTTTGTACAGAACTTGCATTAATTGTCAATAATGGAAATGCAGAAAATAGCAAAAAAATTGGAAATGCAAACATTTTTGGGGCCGGTATTAAAGTTAATTTTTAGTATTCATCATTTTCTATCTTTTTTCTGCTTGGTGACATAATATTTATATTTTAAACAGATTTTTCTGTTAGCGTTAATGTGCCACAACTGAAAAATCGAAAGTTGATTTTCTCGACGTTACATTTTATTTAAACACAAATAAGAGTTGTTAAACAAAGCCTAAAACCCACCACAATCATGAAAAATGCTCTGATTTTAAGAGCATGTGATGATGAATATATGTATAAATAAGAAACTGTTTAATTAAATGGCGACAAATGATTGCAATTTATCTTGTACCAAATGAGACTTGTAACCAATCTTCACCCAGTGCTGAGATTTTACAGGTCATTACCCATCTGGTCTGATATTAAAGGCAAATTAGTTAAGGTTTTCATCTATTCTAAGGACCTAAATTAATATCCAGTGAGGCCAGGTCACTTTCTGCAACGTATAAATATGCTTGTACTTTTGAAGGGCAACTTTATTGTCTTAAAATGCTTTTATATATCCATAAAAAAGTCAATAAAGTGTTTTAGATATATAAATTAAATATTAATATGGTCATATACAAATTAATTTAATTAATTTTAATCCTTGTGTACTTTTTAATTTGTTTTTTTTTTCAACAAAAAAAGGAGGCTGTGCTAATCCTAGTTACCATGGGAGGTGATAGAGAGGTGTAACCATACACAGGGCCAGCTTCAGGTTTTAAAGCGGAAGTCCAGTATAAATGTAGCTGTTACAACAAAAAAAAAATCACCCAGGATCCAACATTGACAGCCAGTGATACCTGTGCTGGGCGCAGCCATTTTGGATCTGCTGCACAAAGCGGGTTCCCCTGCTCTGTACGCAGCCCCACCTCACCACCATTGCCTGACAGTGAGTAGTGTGGGGGCTGTTACAACAAAAAACATCACCCAGGTTCCAGCGCTTACAGCCAGTGATTCCTGTGCTGGGTTTCCCTGCTCTGTACGCAGCCCTGCCTCACCACACTTCCCTGATGGTGAGGAGTTGGGGGGGGGGGCTGTTACAACAAGAAAACATCACCCAGAATCCATCGCTGACAGCCAGGGATTCCTGTGCTGGTCGCAGCCATCTTGGATCTCTTGCACAAAGCGGGTTCCCCTGCTCTGTACGCAGCCCCACCTCACCACCATTGCCTGACAGTGAGTAGTGTGGGGGCTGTTACAACAAGAAAACATCACCCAGGATCCATCGCTGACAGCCAGTGATTCCTGTGCTGGTCGCAGCCATCTTGGATCTCTTGCACAAAGCGGGTTCCCCTGCTCTGTACGCAGCCCCACCTCACCACCATTGCCTGACAGTGAGTAGTGTGGGGGCTGTTACAACATGAAAACATCACCCAGGATCCATCACTGACAGCCAGTGATTCCTGTGCTGGTCGCAGCCATCTTGGATCTCTTGCACAAAGCGGGGTCCCCTGCTCTATGCACAGCCCACCTGTCTACTTACTTGAATAGGCAGACAGGCTCACACAGAGCAGGGTAAGGGTAAAAGGGAAAGAAACTAAATAGTGTAAAGGAATGAATAGAAAAAAGAGTTAAGAAAACATACAGAAGTTGGTGGGGGTGTGGGGTCTTGCGCACCAAAGGTTTTTGATGGTTGTAGCAAACGAAGTTAAAGCAGAAGTCCAGTATAAATGTAACTCCCCCCCCCACCTTGCCACCCTTCCCTGATGATGATGTAAGGAGTGGGGGTCTGTTACAACAAAATCACCCAGGATCCAACATTGACAGCCAGTAATTCCTGTGCTGGGCTGAGCCATCTTGGTTCTGTTGCACAAAGCGGGTTCCCCATGCTCTGTACGCAGCCTCACCACTGTTCCCTGATGGTGAGGAGTTGGGTGGCGCTGTTACAACAAGATAATATCACCCAGGATCCAGCGCTGACAGCCAGTGATTCATGTGCTGGGCACAGCCATCTTGGATCTGCTGCATAAAGCTGGTTCCCCTGCTGTGTATGCAGCCCTGCCTCGCCACTGTTCCCTGATGGTTAGGTTGGGGGGGCTGTTACAACAAAAAACATAACCCTCGATCTAGCGCTGTCAGCCAGTGATTCCTGGGCGGGGCGCAGCCATCTTAGATCTGCTGCGCAAAGTGTGTTCCCCTCCTCTGTGCGCAGCCCCGCCTGTCTATTTACTTGGATAGGCAGACAGGCACACACAGTGCAGGGTAAGCCTCAGCGCCAGGAGAGGGTGGGTACATTTGGACTTGACTTCAGTTTTCAGCTTTAAACTAATTACAAGTGAGTTTTCCAGGGGAGCTCTGGAGGCAAGAAAAATAAATCATCTTGCCAATTCCTGAACAGAGCAAGAAAAAAACCAACAATGGATGGCCATGTGGCTGCTCACCCTAAAACCTGCAGGTGCATGGTGTGTGGCTCTCTGACAATTCTTTGATTGGCATCTCCACTGCAGGTCCCCACTCCCAGTTAAAGCAGACCAACAGTCAAAAATGACTGAAACCAGAACAAAACAACAAACACTGCTCATATGCATCCCTCCCCATGGCAATTTACATTGCTGCACATAAAAAATCATTTACATTTTTCTAACTCCTGCTGGGGTCAATTTTAAAAACAAGATGGTGACTCATGGACTTACAGGCCACCTGCAAACAGGAAGTGCTGCTGGGCTTCCTATTACTGTGCATTGTCAGTTATTCCAGTTGGGAGTGGAAGCTCCAAAATGGCTGCTACCTTTCTTATCCAACTGTGCCAGGCTGTTTAACCTCCTGCACAAAATTCTGAGGAGGAACTAGCTAGTTAACGCTTGTTAAACATTGGGACTCTTAGTCACCATGCCCTGTATATTGCAATACGCATGCGAAGCTGGCAAGCCACATTTAAGTAGACCCATCTATGCTCAGTCCATACTCCTACGGTGCATGCCAATGCTTGACTGTGCAAATTATCCTTGGAGCCCACCCTTCTGCTAACAGATGATTACATTGTTGCATTAAAAATGTTACTGACCAAAACCCACATTTTAAACTAGCATCCCTTGAATTGCTCCCCTTATGAAGAGTACCTATTGCCAATTTTCACTGCTCCTGTTTCACTCTAATCCCAGATAATGCCACCTTTTTTTAGCTGTAAGCTCCGCCTCCTGTATTCATTGCCTCTGTTGTGTGTGGCAATGATGTCATGGCCGCATCTATGCAGTGACTGATCACCTGCCATCTCACACCGAGGGCCAGCAAATAAAATAGTGTTCCAGGACAATTTGAAATGCGAAAAAATCCATTTCAAGTTCTACACTCTAAGAAGGGAGTATCGACAGGGGCTTTGTCCAAATGTATTTTACAAGTTCAGTGGGTTTTGGTCCGCTTTAAGCAAGTAAGAGAGCTAAGAGAACACAATAGGCAAGCCAGGTCCCTTGTACTGCCCTAATAGTAGCCCTGGGTAAGTGTATGATGGGTCAACTGAGGATCCTTTAGTGTTCTGGTGGGTCAGTCCGACACTGGGTTAAACCATGGACAATGTGGAATGGCCATGGTCAAAGGTTGAGAGGTTTTTGAACGTACTATGTTATTTTTTAAGGGAGACTTGCTCAACATAAAGTGCCTGTCTCTTGACAGGTTGTTGAAAAACAGTGGCGTTAACTGCTCTAATGTCTGCCCAAAATTACATGATAATAGCTATGAGCTATGATTCCAGCACAGGCTAGTTAGTGAATGAGACAGGTCGTTGAAGTTCATCTAGCTTGCTGGGATTTCTTTTTCATGCAGGATGTATATGTTCAGACACTAGCGGCTGCAATGTTGGGGAGTGGGCCAAGGGAGGGGGATGAGTCAGTGTCCTGTTGCCCTGCCTTAGGATTTGATGGCATTGACAGACCATCTGGAAATTTTGCTTCAAAAGGATTTTGCTTCCATAGAAACATAGAAGGTTGACGGCAGAAGGAGACCATACAGTCCATCTAGTCTGCCCTTATGTGTATACTGTATGTTCTCTTTATCTTAGGATAGATGTGTGCTTATCCCAGGCATGTTTAAATTCAGTGACTGTTGATTTTTCAACTACCTCTGCTGGAAGTTTGTTCCAAGCATCTACTACTCTTTCTATAAAATAATATTTTCTAACATTGCTCCTGATCTTCCCCCCGACTAGCTTCAGGTTGTGCCCCCTTGTTCTATCATTAAGCTTCTTCTTAAAAACACTTCCCTCCTGAACCTTATTCAATCCTGTCACATATATAAAGGTCTCAATCATGTCCCCCCTCTCCCTTCTTTCCTCCAGACTGTACAAATTAAGTTCTTTAAGTCTTTCCTGATAAGTTTTAAGTTTAAGTCCTTCCACCATTTTCGTTGCCCGCCTTTGGACCCGTTCTATTTGAATAATGTCTTTTTCCATCCTTGGATCCCATGGGTCTGGCCATACTCCCTGATGAAGTGGTGCTAAAACGCATGGACCATTTGCCTAGGGGACTGCTGCCACTCTCAATGATCCACTCTTAATTATTAAGGATTAATATCTTTCTCTACTCCATCTTATCATATTCGACCTGATACCTTAGCAAGCGTATATCTTTCTATTGCTTTGCATCTAATACATTACCCGAGGATACCATTTATTAGGTAGAAATAAATGTTTCCCACTCCTCTGTACTGCCAGCCTGTATTTATTACAAATGTATATGCGAGCCCCATAGAGCTACATGTAATGCTCGCCTTGTTTTGTGCTTTTATAACAGACTGACGCTCTGTGAAAAGTCCCTGGCGGACTACTTGGAATCAAAACGAGTACGATTCCCAAGATTTTATTTTGTTTCTTCAATGGATTTATTGGAAATCATTTCAAAGGGAACTCAACCAAAGCAAGTAAGTAAGCAGCATAAGACCTAATGCCAAGCCTGCGTTTAAAATGTTTGTTTACTACATCATTTGTGCATTGCATCTTTAATTTCTCTTCCTTTGTTTTGTTTTTTTTTTTACATTTTTCATAATGAGTAAATATACATTCGGCACCAATAAAATACATCATTTTTTATTTAAATCTGAAATAAAATCAGGGTTTTTTTATTCACATATTGTACATAAACATACAAGTATGAAATGCACTATAGAGCCTTTTATGAAGTGCGCATTTTTAGGGTTGATTAAGCACCGGTCGAGAGTGCAATCTCCCATGGTTTTCGATGCGAAAAATCGAGTTCTCGTCCAAGTAGGAGCAGCGGCCGCCCTCCGCAGTCCACAGAGAGGGCAGCTGCCAAGTACAACAGGCTCCCCCTCCCACCCCCCTCAGGGGATCTCTAACACAATGGTGGCGACCTTGTGGAGCCCCCCCCCCCTGCCAGCAGTGGAGGTGTCAGAACAAGACAGTGAGAGGGGATCCCCCCCCCATCATCCTTAACATCCATCTCCCCCCCACCATTCTCCCCCCTGGAAGAGGGAGTAACTATTAAAGGTGGACCCCTGCCGCAGCGGTCGCGGGGACACGCTGGTGCCGGGTGCAGCGCGCACCGCGTGGCCGCCCGTCATGCAATGGGGCCTGACGAGGAAAAACGCCCTGACCCCTTCTTTACTGCTTCGGGCCAATCTCATTGCCTGCCAGGCAGCTCACCCCTGTCACTTTCTAATGAGAACTTATTGCTCTCTGGAGAACCACTTTCGCCAAATGGCAGCGACCTATCTCAACTATAGATTGAAGATGCAGCTGGGGGTGGATCGCAGCCTGACTGCGTGTACCCTGATGTGGAAGCCCTGGACCCAATAGTACGGGATGCCAATCTACTTGCTAAATTTAAAGTTTTACTCCAGCAGGAGCTGACGGCTGCTGTGACCCAACTATCAACCAGTTTCTTTAGCGAAATTAAAGATTTGGGCAACAGAACCAGCACGCTGGAAGATAAGATGGACAACGTAGTCGTGGCCCTGGAACACAGGGGGTCTGAGTCGGCGGCCCTCCAGGAAGACATGACCTCACTACATCAAAAATTAGAAGACCTAGAGAACAGGTCCAGAAGGGTCAACATCCGCATCCGAGGCCTCCCAGAATAGACAGAGGACGTGCCAGCTACCGTTACGGCCCTCCTACAAGAATTGATCCCCTCCATGCCTTTCGACCGACTGGAACTGGATCGTGCTCACAGGGCACTGGGCCCTAAAAGATCCGATGGCCTCCCCAGGGACATTGTTGTCAAACCAACCTACTACCGCACTAAGGAAATGATCCAGATGGCCACAAGAGAAAAGGGGGACTTGTGCTTCCAGAACCACCGCTACCAGATTTTTCCGGATGTCACCCCACAAACCCTGCAGCGGAGAAGAGCCATGAAGCCCGGCCTAGAAATTCTTAGGAGCCGCAACACAAAATACCGCTGAGGTTTTCCCTTCAAGCTAGCGTTCACCCACGCGGGCCGTCAGCACGTGGCCGACTCTCCTGAGGAATTGCTGAACATCCTGAGGGACTTAGGCCTGACCTCCGCTGAATCTCCTGTCCGCACATCCAGGGTGGCCGCTCGGCAGGCTCCAGCCCTTGTGGGAGAAGGTGCGCGCCCGCAGGAAGAAAGACCGAGTTGCCGGACATCCCTCGGGGTCTGGCCCGGCTCCGGGATGAGGACTCGGCCTGTTGCAGTGGTGATTTATCTGATTCTGAGTGACTCCCCTCCTTTGGGTATAGTCTTGAAAGTTTTTCAAAAGTTTTTTGAATGTTTTGAATGCTCTTAACGTTTTGAATTTCCAGAATGGCAGCTCGGTCTGTGTCCTGGTCCTGTCTTTTCCCTTCGGGGGGTTGGGGTTAAACATTAAAGCCAACATAATTTGCTTGCAGGAAACTAGGTTTTCCACTAGTTCCAAACTTAACTATCTGAGTGGTCATTCACAAGGGCCTCCCTTTCATTTGTTCCAAAGAGATATCAGCCCCTACGGGTAGATATCTCATATTGCAGGGTACCCTCTACGATGTGGAGATTACCCTGGTTACATATTATGCCCCCAACACCTTCCAGACTAGTTTCTTCACACATTTATTCGGTCGTCCAGAACAACACCAATGGGACCCTGCTCCTGGGTGGTGATTCAAACTTGACAATCCATCCTGGGCTGGACAGGCGGCGTACTGGGCAGCTGGGAACGGCCCTACCGACCTCAGATGCTCAATCCGCGACTTTCCGTGATCTACTTAACCAATACAGCCTATGTGATGTATGGCGCGAAATGAATCCCAGAACTCATGACTTTACGTTTTATTCCAACCCACATGGCACATTGTGTAGGATAGACCACTTACTAGTCCCCCAATCTGTGCTACCCACCATTATTGATTCCAAAATTTACATTACAGCATGGTCTGACCACAATCCAGTAATGGCTGTATTGGACCTCCTGGTCACCACAAAGCACTCCTCCAACTGGCGGCTCAGCGACTCTCTTTTATCATATGCCTCCACCTGCTCTAAAATTCAGATTGCTTTACAGGAATACTGTAAACATTAATTCGGTCTCCTCCCCAATATCTCTATGGGAAGCCCAAAAGGCCACCATGAGAGGGAACATTATCTCCATAGCCTCTGCCGAAAAACAGGAAAGGCAACGGAGAACAAGAGACCTGACTCTGAGGTTTGAGCAGGCGGAGCTGCAGTGGAGGGGGAACCTGAGCGCCAGGAATAGGAGGGCTGTAGATAAGCTGCGCACAGAGCTCAACATGCTCCTCGATGACCGAGCTGAGAAAAGACTCAGATGGTCGAAACAGAAATTTTATGCTAGTGGTAACAAGCCGGACACAATGCTAGCCCACAAGCTAAGGGCTGCTGACCTCGATAGGTGTCAGCCTATAAAACTGAAGCTTGATTCGGGCGGTGTCACGGCCGACCCTAATAAGGTTGTTTCAGCCTTTGGGGATTTTCTGTCGGGCCTTTATGCGGCCCCAGCAAACGTAAATCCAGCTAAGTTGGATGAATTCTTTGAGGGTGTTGAGCTACCCAATATCGAGCAGAGGTTTGTGGACAGGATGGAGGCGCTCATTCCACCTTGTGAGGTGCTGCTGGCTATTAAGTCCCTGTGGGCTTCTAAGACCCCAGGTCCAGACGGGTTTAGCGGCCTGTATTACAAAATGTTTGCCCCCATCCTAGCCTCGCATTTATCAAACCTGTTCAATGCTCTATGCGCGGACTCCTCGCTTAGCCCTAGTTCGCTCCTAGCGGACATATGTATGATCCTCAAACCAGATAAAGACAGCCTACTCATCCCCAACTATAGACCAATATCCTTGATAAACATCGACGTGAAGCTTTTAGCCAAGGTCCTAGCGGCCAGACTGAACACTTTCGTCGCTGACCTCATACACGGGGACCAGGTGGGCTTTGTCCCAGCTCGACAGGCTGGGGACAGTGTCAGGAGGGTCGCACATTTGGTCCACCACGCCCACTCTAGCGGCATCACGGCCTTTCTTCTCTCACTTGATATACAGAAACCATTCGATTCCCTATCTTGGGACTACCTACTGTGGGTACTCCGTAAGTGGGGCTTTGGGCAACGGTTCCTTGAGTGGATAGGAGCTCTCTACACGGCCCCTGCAGCTCGAGTGAGATACCTGGGCTTTACCTCTGGGCCATTCGGTATTCACAGGGGAACCCGGCAGGGATGCCCCTTATCCCCGTTTCTCTTTTTTCTGGCCATAGAGCCGCTGGGTCTAGCAATTAGGAACTCCACTAACATAAAGAAATTGGAGGTGGCGGGCGTCCATCACATGTTTTTCGCGGATGATGCTCTGATCGCTATCACCCAGCCGACCACCTCACTCCTGAACTTATATAAAATTCTGGACCAGTACGCTCGCATCTCGGGCCTAACGATTAATAATGTCCCTGCCAGTGGACTTGGTGGACCAGATCAAGGCTAGTTTCCCTTTTCGCTGGACAGCTGAGCCACTTCCGTATTTAGGGGTACACATCTCTGCTAAGTACTCTGACCTGTATGAGGCCAACTATCCTCCTTTATTCAGATCCTTAACCCGCCTAATGGAGGTCTGGAAAACGTACCCGATCTCTTGGATAGGCCACATTAACGCGGTTAAAATGTCGTTAGTTCCGAAGCTGCTCTATTTCTTCAGAGTACTACCTGTAAATATTCAGATATATATGCTTCAGGTGATGCAAAGGAGGATCTTGGCCTTCATATGGTCTTCGGGGTGCCTGAGGGTGTCCAAGCACACTATGCCATCCCACAAAACGCAAGCGGGACTGGGGGTGCCCGACGTACATAAGTACTATAAAGCCGCTCAGATTGCTCAATTGGTCCCTATGCACTCCCCTCTCAGGCCCCCAATGTGGATTTTTCTAGAACTTCCCAACTGTGCGCCAATACCTATTGATAGCTTGCTCTGGATGGATCAGGGACCTACACCCAAGACGCTCAGCCCGTTAATGAAACACTCCCTTGCTATGTGGGACTCAGTGAGGTATTCAGCCTCTTTGATGTCTCCTCATACTCCCCTGGTTCATTTATGGGATAACCCCAACTTCCCTCCAGGAGAACAGAATAGACTGGCCTTTAAATGGTGGCAGGATCGGGGTATTTACAAGATAGCGAGGGGGTTCAGGTCTTTTCAGGATCTGCAAGAGAAGTATGGTGTCCCCGGCAGGGAATACTTTCGCTACATTCAGTTAAGACACTGGATCCTGCCTCTGACAAAACTGCATCCCCCCTTTCGGGTGACGACCCTCTTTTAGGAATGATGTACTAGTAACCCGTTCCAGAGAGGGCTAATCTCTTTAATATACTCGGCATTAAATGTAGCCGGACCGGAGACACATGGGTACGTTGGTAGCTGGGAGAAAGACCTGGGCCTATGTCAGAGTGATAGGGGATGGCCGGAGATATGGTCCAACATCTCTAAATGCTCAATCAACGTCCTGACGGCTGAAATGGCCTACAAGGTAATGCTCCGCTGGTACCTGGTGCTGGGCCGCCTGAACAGGATGTTCCCGGGGCAAACCAGGATGTGCTTTAGGGGCTGCAGTGCGAAAGGGAACTTCCTGCATATGTGGTGGACTTGTCCCATGTTAGCCCGCTTCTGGAACCAGGTTTATAGGCTGGCTAATAGAATTTTCCAAACCAGCATGAAAAAAGACCCCTGGGTTGCCCTTTTGCACTGCAAGCCCCAGGAGCTCACCAGTAAACAGCACAGACTTTTTGTCTACCTTCTCCTAGCGGCTAAACAGGCCATAGCTAAATCCTGGAAAAAGCAATTTACCCCATTCTCAGAGGTGTCGGCTAGAATGAACGGGTTCCTCATCAACGAAAGATTATCTAGTATTCTGACCGACTCCCACGATAAATTCCTCTCGATATGGGAGCCCTGGATAAGATTTGCCTGGCCTGGCGAACCCCCACAGAGGCTGTAGTGACCATATGCGTTGGCTGGTGGATTACGGGAACACCTTGACCCTTCTTCCCCCCCTCCCCGATCCTTCCTCTCCCACCCCCCTCATCCTTCTCCCCCCCCCCGCCAGTTCTTTGTCTTTTCCTCCCTTTAAAAATATGACCCTAATAGGTTTCAGCACCTCTTTCCTGTCAGCGCGCTTGACCATGCCTGATGGTCCTGCGGGCCCGTCATGGAGGCGGCGGGGCGGCGTGCTTATATGTGGCGATGCGGGCCGTGGGGTCTGGGACCCAGCGACCTGCATGGTTTCAGACTGGACATAAACACGTCTCAGGTCAAGATGGTCATGCTAAGATGTTGAATGTCCTTTATTTTGCCATTTTCTTCTTCGCTCTGTATGCATTATGAATTGTTAAAACTTCAGTATGATCTGTGTATAATCTTATGCAACATAGAATGTTCGTTTTTCCTTTTGCCTCCCCTGCGTGGGATGGCTTTACAATGCATATGCTTCAAACATCTGTACTGTTGAAAACTCAAAAGTTCAATAAAAATATTGAAACAAAAAAAAAAAGAATGTATTCCAATGGACCTGTGCTGCAGGATATAAGGGCTGGTAAAGATTAGAACTGGGGGCCACCAGTCCACCCTGGTGTGCTGGGATTAGCTGCCCCTATGCTTGGTTTGCCGATTTGGTACGCTAAAGGGGGGGAGGTTTTTTTTTATTAGATTGGGAGGGGCTAATTTTTCAAAACCCAAAAAATTAAGAAAAAAGAAGCATGCCCCCCCCTCTAAAGCTTACCAAGCATAGGGGCTGGTGATTCCAGGGCTCAAGGGTCAAACTGGTGTCCTCCAGTCCTAGTCATTACAAGCTATTATGCCCTACAGCACAGCACTGGGCCTATGCTGTCAGGCACTGGGCTCATCTGCACCACCCTGGCCATTGGTGGTGCGGGTAATGGCATTAAACTGGGACAATTCCCAAACCAGATTGTGATGCTTGAATCCAAAATATTTGCTTGTCACTAATAATAATAATAATAAAAAGCCAAGCAGAAGATAAGTCATGACTGTATGTATGTTTTATCTTTCATTCGTAAACAGGTCATTAGACACTTTCTGAAGTTGTTTGACAGCATGGCTGACTTAAGATTTGAGGATGAAGATGGAGAGTGCAAGACTGCCATAGGAATGTACAGCAGAGAGCAAGAGTTTGTGTACTTTGCCAAGCCGTGTGTCTGTGAAGGCCAGGTAAGACATATTATTGGGGAATTAAAGAAGAGAGGAGAGGTTTTCCTATGAAATAAAAATGTTCTCTTTAACTGACTATTGACCTTGACTTGTGAACTTGGTAGTCATCAATGTCTATTTAATGTTCATTAATTTTATGCTTATGAATAATAAAATGCTTAGTAATGAACTGTGTCTTAAGAAACCGGTTCTTTATGATAGGCAGAAAGTTGGCTGGGTATTCTCGAGGAAACCATGAAGTCAACGGTACATCAAGAAATCATGGATGCTGTTGCTGGCTATGAGGATAAACTCTGGGACCAGTGGCTGTTTGACTATTCTGCTCAAGTTGCCCTCACCGCTAGCCAGATCTGGTGGGCAACTGATGTGGAAATTGCCTTTGAGAGGCTTGAAGAAGGATTTGAAAATGCCCTCAAGGATTACAATCGCAAGCAGGTATTTTTTTCTTTTTTTTGTTATAAATGTCAATGTGTTGTAACCAAGAATTTGGAGAGACCACAAACTTCCCTTCACTCTGCAGTATGCTGTAAGGTACGAGAATTAAATAACCTTAATATTATAATTAGCATTGCCGTTAAATTCAACCAGAATTATGTTGATTTATTAAAGCTTGATTCAAACTGAAAAGAAAACCTATACTGCACACGGGGGAGGGGGGGCTGCTTGGTCCTGCATCATATGTAAGATTCATAGCTCATTGAATATATGCTTTCTTTTTATGCTTACCCGACTGGTCCTCACAGATAGGCTTTATGATATGGCAGTATAGGTTTTCTTAAAAATACGTTTCACTTTTGCATTTGCACTTTGATTTTTAGATACTCTGTATATATTATTTAGTATCATATATATATATATATATATATATATATATATATATATATATATTGCACTTTTCTTTAGATACTGTTTATATATTATTTATTATATATATATATAAGGGGTCAGCACATTAGCGCTTTGGTATTGCCAGCATGGCTGAATTTATTGCATATATTCTTAATATAATCATGACCATGAAATAGCTAATTGTCATCTACCCCCCCCCCTCCTTTAGGCTTTGTCTTAATGTGTTATGTGTTTTTTAAATATGTCAGTGTAGATATGATTTTTTCAATAAATATTGATTCTTTTTGATACCTTATAAGAGTGGTGCCACATATTTGTAGAGGGGGTAGGTTTGGGGATTTGTGGGACCCTTCCTTGGGTTTGTTCTAATGTACATTTTACGCTTCATTTTAGAATAAGACACGGGGCGAGAAAAGGCATAAATCTATGAACAGAGACCATGAAAGTAGTTTATAAATGCATAAAAAGTACCAACATGTTCTTTATTAACATCTAAAACTTTTATTTGGGGCAGTAAAAAAAACCACTGTGACTGTAAAAAGTTACTTTAAAAAGTAAATAAGTGGTTACATTGCGCCAGTGAAAGTTTTTAATTCAAATCATACTCATATGCCTTATTTTGAAATAAAGCAGGGAACAGTCTTTATTTTCATGATATATTATAACTATGGTTTATTAAATCAATGTCCTAATTATTTGATTGTATTATGCAAAGCCTTAAAAAAAAATAAACAGGATAAAAAAAAGAATGTCATTTTTAAAAGTTTTCATTATTGTGCCAAAATAATGTCTTCCATGTGCTGGGATTATCTGTTTTTTTAATTTTTTTATTTGTTTGGTTTCTTGAAAACCATTTTCTATAGCTATTTACTTTAGCTATGTACACCTGTAAAGGGGTGCTTTTGAGTACATTTCAAAGACTTCCTCACTCTAGCTTGCTAATCATCTGACTGGCTACGGCATGGATGACTAGTTTAACCAATTCTGCTGAAATTCAACTTCTTCAGTTTGGAACGATCGCATTCTTGTCTACCAGTAGCAAAAGGGTTAATAGCAGTTTTTTCAGCTGGATAGGTCATTAGGCTGCTTAGACCCCGCCAAAGCTGCTAAAGAGTTCACCTGTTATATTGGAAGAATTGTGGGACTTGTAGTCCATGTTTTTTACTCAAGGCTATGAAAACCGCTCGCACTGTAGCAAAACAGAGTCCCAGAAATACGAGAATCATGAAAAGCCCATATGCTGATAAGTAAACCACAGGTCTAGGGCACGAATGTTTATTTTACATTCCAAAAGAGGAAAACAATAAGACAGAACACCAAAAACCTGCCCAAAGGGGAGTTTTCCTTACTCTAAAAATACATTATTGTGCTAGAGGGGAGGAGTAGCATTTTATTCAGATATTTGAAATGTATGAAAAAGATCTTTTCTAATTTAAAATATATATATTACTTAGCTAAAGGGGACATTTTGTCTTTTTTAACTGGCTCAATTCTCCTAAGATCCTTGGAGTGGTGGTTCATATATTTTGGGGTATTTGGCTAATTCAGTTGCTTCCCAGAGACCAGAACACACACAACATTTTCATCTTCATTGATTTAAATAATCTTCTGCCTCTGATGCTGAACCAGAATATTTCCCAAAAAAATGGAAATGCAGAAGGAAGATTCCAGCAGCAATATTTATGAAAAAAAGTTTTGCTCTATCTTTGGTTTTAATTTTTTATTATAATTGTATATTTTATAATGGACCAATTTAACTGTATGGCATACCCAAATTTTCCTTCTTGCTGCCAATTCTTGTAACATTTAGATAATTAATGGCTTTGTTTTCGCTTATTTTTACTGCTCATAATTTGCCAGTAAAAGATTAAAAAAATTGTTTTTTTTGCGTCACCTGTCAAACAAGTTGTACTTTGACAATGCAAGTGCCATGACTAAGGCTGGAGAACCATTTCCTAATATTACCTAAAATCTCCACTTTCTCCAATTTCTCCTAATGGACTAAAATAATATAGATTTGCATAGTAAATTATTATAGGCGAAAATGCGAATGATCCCACGTTCCAGATGGCCTTTTAATTTTCCTTTGATTTTTAAAAGCCCTAACCACATATCTCAACATGGAAAAATGGCTGAAAATGAGTTACTCTGACCTTTTAAGAATGTCGTAAGAGAAAAGTTCTTATTCCTAAAACACCAAGTATGTATAATTACTTACACACTTAAATTCTTTTTTTTTCCCTTAAAGCGAAACGTGTCGGTTAATTGCGCAATTTTGAAAACTTGTTTGTTTTGATGTAGAACAACAATGCATGTCTTGTCGGAGACGCGATCCATTTCACAGATGCATTTAGCACTTTATGCATGACAGATTTTATTCTGCAGAGTTTAATATCTCATCTGAATATAATTATTTTGCAGATTGCTCAGCTGAATGCCCTTATAAACATGCTGTTAGGGGAACTTACCCCCGGGGTGCGTCAGAAGATCATGACAATATGCACAATTGATGTTCATGCGAGAGATGTGGTAGCCAAGCTTATTGCACAGAAGGTAATTTAATGCAGAGCAATTACCCTAATGCATTTTTAAAAGCATGAAATAAAGAATAATTTCATTTGCTGAAAAGCTCGCCCCGGCCTATGTGTAAAAGTGACAGAATGTTTTGATGGAATACATTTTTTTTTACATTCCTACATTCACATCTAGACAATTACTTTTATGACTTTAAGAATTGGCAAATTTTCGTAGAGAAAAAAGGCTGTCTAAATGTTTAAGGATTATGCTGGTAATTGGACCCGCAACTTTTAACATGACAGCTGTATTCACTTTTGTTTCTGCAATATTGTTCGGCAAAACAGTTATGGGACAAATGATTTTCTTAACCTATGGCAAGGCAAGAGACTTGCTTTATTTGCAACCTAACCGAGGTTTGTCATCTGCTTCAAAAATAATAAATCATTTGGAATACCCGATGGTGCTTTGCTACCAGGGAAGGTATGTGTGCTGCGGCTGACTTCCTTTTGAAGCAGCTACTCTGCATCATACATTGGAGGTGCTTATCATCCCCTGAGGCCCAGTTGCAGACAAGTAAATATGTGAGTGTAATTTGGATGCCTTCTTATTCCATGCTCTGCTGTATGAATAATGGGATGCTTAGTGGCAATAAGTTGCCAAACAATGACTATTTAAAGTAGACCAAAACCCAAGATTTTGACTATACTGGGCTTTGGTCCCTTCCCCGGGGGCACCCCGATCAGGGGTGCCCCGCTGTGTGAAACCCCCCAGATCGCCGCAGTCAACTCACCTCTTCCCGGTCCCACTGCACATCTAAGAGCAGCGGCTCTGGCGGCCGCATCCTCCGCTTACCTCTAGCAGTGCGCCGCGCCAGGCATTGTGAATGGCTGGCGCGGGCACGATGCCTGTTAAAGGGAGGCGAAGGATGTGGCCGTCAGAGACGCTGCTCCTAGACGCACCATGGGACTGGGAAGAGGTGTCCGTTTGGGAGTCCTGGGGGGTTTTACACAGCGGGGCACCCCCGATCGGGGTGCAGCTGGGGATAGGAACAAAACCCAGGATAGTCAAAACTTTTGACTATCCTGGGTTTTGGTCCACTTTAACAAGTAAGAGCAGGGAGGCGGGAGAGGGGGAATGGGCTTTCACGGTTTAAGAGGTATGCAGAGTGGGTGCCTGGTCACAGAGTTTAAAGAGTTCAGCAGCAGCTCAGGATCTCGAGTAGCAGAAAGTCATGCAAAATAGCCATTTGATGTTCCAGCAGCAGTCACATCCTCATGTTCACAACTTTAGCAGCTGGAAAACACTGAAGCCACGTCCTCTACTAGACTCCCCCCCCCTCACAATAATATTATTGAGCTCCTCACTGGATGGGCCCCTATGATTCTGAATACCTTCCATGCTTGTGGGCCAATATGTTGAGGGTGGTATATGTAAAGTTATTATCTACATGCCTGTACATTATTTATTTAAAAAATGGTACTGCGTATGCTTTTCATAACTGGGGCAATCATTTTACTGATGTAATCTTCCAATGTGGGTTTATGGCTGGGAGACATTTTTACACCACTTTAGGATAAGCACAGAAGGATACCAACCTGCAGACGGCGATGCAGATTGTCATCTCCTGAGGGGTAGACTGAGCATAGGGAGGGCTAAGAGAATTACCAGAGGGTTGCAGTAATTTTGGGCTAACTAGGCTTATTGTAGCCCCAGCACATAGCCTACCTCAACTGGAATCATGTTGGAGAACATGCTCGCCTGACTGACTTGCCTGCTGCTTCCAAGACCCCCATCCATTACCTGCCTTCTGAGTCTGCCCATGGACCCACTGTACCCCCCAGCCAAGGTTCTCCATGTTTTGTCCCTGCAATGCTATAGCCTCAACATTGTGTGTGTGTGTGTGTGTGTGTGTGTGTGTGTGTGTGTGTGTGTGTGTGTGTGTGGCATTTCCACCCATACAATGCTATCTGCACCTATCATACTAAGGCTTTAGTACCCTCCCCTTCCTATGACCATTCTCTGCAATGCTATAGCCTTAGCTGTAAAGTTCACTCATTGGCAAACTGGGAATCACATTGGGGTAAGGACCTATTGTGAATGTCACGGTTGGCCACAGCCTGGACAGGGGGAAATAACATCCTGGTCTGATTTCATAATCTAATTTGTTGAGTGCAAACTGCTGTTAAAAGGAAGGTAATAAGGTGAAGGTGACCATCTGCAAAGTCTAGCCTAAAACTGTTGAGAATTTGTTTAGACTTTCTGCTGGTCTAGGTGTTTAAAGTCTAGTCTGTCCCCCACCCTCCCCCTGTTCCCCCTTCCCCATCACTAAGACAGGATGGGGGGGCATTACCTGGATCCCAGTATCCAGAAGCCAATTGCCTAGTGAAATCAGCGCTGGGCACGGGCATCTTTAACAGGCTTCACAGAGGGACATCCCCTGCTCTGCGTGTGTGACCGTCCGCCCATTCATTTGAATTGGGTGCTCGCACAGAGTAGGAGATACCATTCTGTGCAACCTGTACAACTTCTCTCCGTAATGCCAGTGACATCACTGTATTCCCAGAACACGTAAAAAGTTAAATTTTTTAACCCCCCGTCCCTCATTCTGTGTCGGTGCTGGGAGAAAGAGGACAGGGTGGGGGACACTTTAAAATTAGAATGCCAGAGGCAGAAAAATAATTGAAACTGTTTACTTGCCTGCTCCTGGGTGCACCCTGATCCGTTAAATAACTCAATCAATAACATGTCACTCCCACATTCAAAGTGACCTCTACTGACCACTAGAGCTCATTGGGAGCTCATGGCGCCAATGATCACCAGCGGAGTGGAGAATGTGTGTGTTAATCACAGATGAGGTCAGACTGGGGGGGGGGGGTGGCAATGCGCACACATGTATACCCCCCACAAGCCAGGATTAATCTTACCTGCTTCTCACATTCGTGATTGGCCACAGGTGTACACGTGGTCCGGAATGACTGGTCACAGAGCCCGTTTCACCAAGAGAAGCAAGTAAGATAAAACCTAGAATGAGCTGACTCATTCAACACCCATTTTGTTTAAAGTTCCTAAAGGAGGAACATTAACACCCACCTAAAACGGATCAATTAATGTTTCAACACCAATGTGTCATCTGACTTATTTAGAGGAAATAAAGGGATAGTATAACTGCATATGCCACACGTTGGCTAAGGAAGATATTAATGACGGTTCCCTCTGTGCAACGACGTAATACAGAAGTATGCAGATGCATTGCCTCTCTTTGTTTCTCAGTGAGTCATCTGTCAGTAGCCAGCCTTAGGAAAAGACATATAATAACAATACAATGCCATAGTCCTCTTTTCAAATCCCGTATTATCATTTGTTTTCCATATTGCCATATTTTTTGGCCAACTTACAAAACTGTGAATATAATAATACAAATCATTGCCACTAACAAAGGGGAAGATTGATGATGCAGCGTTAAACAGTCACAATGCAGCATGTCAATGGAAGATAGAAGGTGCCCTTTATTTGGAAATATCAAGGATTATCTGTGTTTGGTATAGTACAGGTTTGAGCTGGCAATCCATAAATGCTTCCTTGGCAGATTGCAAATGCTGTCATATTTTTACACCCGTCCACTGAGGGGACCTTTTCTGACAACTCCAACCAGAGTAAACTGAACCAGTTCACACAGCAGCCCAGTTAGCTGCAAAGCATCACCTGATACCTCTTCCAGGTATATATTTTCAGGATGACTTGAGCCCCGATTTAATAAACTGTGATATTGACTATCCCAGGATTTATTCCCTGCCCCGGGAGCATCCTGGTTTTGCCCCACTGTATAAAGCCACCCAGAACAACTCACCTTTCCCCGGTCCTATTGCACATGCGTGGGCTCTCATTTAATCAGAACTGTTTGTCATGTATATGTAATGTTTGGCAAATGGCTCTCTGTTTATGGCAAATGGGAGTGCAAGCAGCCGCATCCCCACCAGAGGGTGCACTCTCATCCCCAGCCTATCTGAATGGCTGCGGGAGCACAAGCAGAGCCCAAAGATGCTGGGGATGCGGCCGTCTGATATTTACATTGGCGTGGGTGCCAGGAAGAAGGTGAGTTTTGTGGCGATCTAGGGGGGCAGTTTATATAGTGGAAGACCAGCGGCCGTCCCTGAGATCTTTTAGATTCCAGGGCCAGCTGATATGGCTTTTGTTCCACCTTAATGTGAACCAAAACCCAACAGTGATTAAAAAATTAGTTAACAATTCTCCCTGATGATAATTCTCTCTGTCAAAGTATAAAGATAAATCACTATTTTCGCTTACCCTGACATATTGTAAACTTGGTGTTCTATTCCCTGAGCTCCTTTGTCATCAGATTCTGACCCCGGGGAACGAGCATATCATACATAATGAAAAGCACCCTGGGATTTGAACTTGCATTCGTGGTGCTGGGTAATGCAGTCTGGCAATCGTTGGTCCTGCCATTTAAACCCCCAGGTAATCTGGGACAGTGCTACTGGGAAAGAAGAGAGGACAGGTTGGCAAAACCATGCGAAATGTACTGCCTGTGGGGTAAGGGAGGAAAATAGTTTTGGCCCACTTTTAAATATCTCCTATAATAAGTTAAAATAGTCCAAAAAGATTCAAAGAAGAGAGAACATTACACATGTTTATAAATCCATGAAAATGCTTTTAAGTTGGTTTTTAAAGAGAAGCAACCACGGTCTAAAAGACTCTAGGGCTGGTGGTATTCATTTTTGTGGGGTATCCTGATTTAGGATGCGCCACTGCTTGAATCCCCCTGTGGGGTGTCCACTTCCAGTTGAAGGTGTGTACCTGTGTCAGGCATTTCAGAATGGCTGGCCCAGGTACTCAGAGGAGCAGCCAGTGGTGCATGCTCAATTCAGCTTCACTTGCTGTCTGATAAACGTGTGTCGGGATTAGGAGGGTGACCAGATGTTTTCAAGGGGAGACCTGCTGGCTTTATTTATTGAAGATATTGGATGGACATTGTGGGCTCTAGTGTGGACGTATGCGCCCTTATTATTGATGTCTCTAATTTGAGCACATCCTCGCACTTTAATGATTCAATAATCCTTCCTAAAAGGGATTTTCCAGTCATGAAATAGCTATACTCACCTTTTGTCCAGCGCAGCTCAACCGCTTTGGACAAAAAGTGAGTACAGCTGTTTTTTTTTGCCTGGACAATCCCTTTAAATCAGTCCTTGAAAATAAGCCCCATCTTTTTTATTTTTA
This sequence comes from Gastrophryne carolinensis, assembly GCA_027917425.1. Lineage (NCBI taxonomy): Eukaryota > Metazoa > Chordata > Amphibia > Anura > Microhylidae > Gastrophryne > Gastrophryne carolinensis. The sequence goes on along the minus strand of CM051240.1, from coordinate 230,877,591 downwards.
AATAAGATACCAGTTATTTGTCTGGCAGCTTACTTGATGCACCATCAGTACCATGCAGTCTCTTTGCTCCGTCATCGAAAGGAAGGGGAATTTCTTCTTCCTCTTTTCTGCATCCAACACCTCGCCCCTGATCCTGACGACAAATCCAAGCCTGAGGCCTGTGTCTGGTTGACAGAAAATCATTTTGCCCTTCTGAAGAACCTGGAGGTCCACTGGACAATGAGGACATTGCCCAGAGCTGGAACGAGTTGAGGATGAGCTTATTTTGGGGGATGTTTCAGAGAATTGAATGGACACGTTTACTTGTGGTCTAATGAAGTGGGGTATTTACCCTACAGAACGCGTGCATAAAATTCAGAATCGAAAAGAAATGTTTTATCCTGAAATTAGGATCGAACTCTGTTTCTGCCAGATCGATTTGCTCAACCCTAGTCCTGCATACAAAAGATTCTGAACAAGGCTAATACTACACAGGTGGTATTGAGTGGATGACTTGTTAATTGTGCCACAATATAGCAAATTCATAATGGCTGTTATTGCTAGGTGCTTGTGTATGAATTGGATAAATTACTATACTTCACTTCTTAAATGCTCTAGAAAGCGTTGCATTGTCTAAGCATGCTATTGTTGTGCGTGTTACTTACATAGTGTCATATTCTGTTGAATGTTGCAGGTCTCCAATGGGCAGGCCTTCACTTGGCTGTCACAACTTCGTCACCAATGGCATGAAGGTTCAAAAGAATGTTTTGTAAATATCTGTGATGCTCAATTTCATTATTCCTATGAATATCTTGGCAATACAACTCGCCTGGTGATCACACCCCTTACTGACAGGTGCATGGAGCATTATGCTAATTAGTTACTGAAAACATATATAGAAAACATATACTAGTTGCATGCATTGCTCAGGTATACTTGGAAACTAGGTATGATTCTGGCCCCTTCTTCCAAACAAACAAATCCTTTTAAAATCCTGAAGGTTCCCAAGGCTCCTTCTATGAACTCTGAGCTTTGGATATTCAAGATTGGATTCAGGACAGATGATTGGCTGGGCCATTCTAGCAGGTTCATTTTCTTTCTCTGAAACCAATTGAGAGTTGGTTGTGTGTTTGTGGTCATTGCCTTGCTGAAATGTCCACCCTCTTTTTTATCTTCATCATCCTGGTCAACGACAACAGCAATTTCATCAAGAAACTCTCACTACATTTGTCCATTCATCCTTCCTTCAGTTATATGATGCATGTCAATGCCGTATGCTGAAAAATTGCCCCACACTATGATGCTATTACCTTCAAACTTCACTGTTGGTATAGTGTTTTTGAGGTGACATAAAGTGTCTTTTGACCTCCAAACATAGTGGGTATTATGGGCTTTTTGCACCTCTCTTTCTTTTCCCTGTGCAATTTCTTGTTGTGAAACATAACTTAATTTACATTTAATTTATTTGCATGTGTGTTACCAATATCTGATGAGATTTTCATGTTGTTTAACTTCAATAGCACCTTTAGAAATGGTGATGTTTTCAAAACTAATTTCACTGACTGTATATATAAGGGGGCAACATCAGCCAACACACTTTCCAGTGATCAGTCAGGGCGGAGTATCTTGTCAAAAAATACTTCAGGGAAGCAAATGGGTTTGCTCTACATAAAGCTCTTGGATCAGACAAACTAAGGAGCCCATTTTTTTCTCTTTTCAATAATTTTTTGGGAAAAATTCTATTTCGTTCAGCTTTAAAGTGATTGAAAAATCAAAAGTTAAAGAAACCAGTATCAGCAGCTTACCTTACATTGAGTTCCTCCAGCACTCTCCTTCCTGCTATGTCAGTCAATAAATAAATAAAGGAGCAGGAAGATGCCTGTACGTAAGAGCGTACCAAGCTCGATCCCCAGAGAAAATGGCCACTCCCATTTAGGCAGATGACAGAAATAGTATGTTTTCTCAGATATGGGGCGATCATTTTTAAAATTTAAAAAACTCGTAACCTCAGAAACTTTGGGGCTAACTAAACTCGTAAAATCTGTCTGCCCAGACATTGTCTTTAATTTTCTCCGAAAATATTATTTTCATACTCAGTTATATAACTTATTCTACTTGGTCATGTACCTAAACCTAATTCTTACCATTTAGTTATCTAATGTAGGAAAGCAGAGGATTAACTGGCATGTTATTTTATTTACTTTCGTGGGTTAATTTAACCTCTCTTCACACAGAAGAAATTCTAGTCTGGGGGTGCACAACCTTTTTTAGTCCAGGGGCTGCATCGTTTTATTATTTCACTTTAAGTGGCCACAATGAATTGTAAGCAGAGAAAACACCGTTTACTGCAGGAAAGCTTCAAGCTTAAAGCATTATATCTAATTTCTGTATATGCAGAAGTGAAGCAGAATGAAGACGTGGGCACGATTTAAAGTAGGAAAAGGGGAGGTGAGCAGAAGTGGTACGAGTTGAAGCAGGAAGAGGTGAGCAGAGGTGGGTAGAGGTAGGCAGATGTGAGATGGGTAAAGGTGAGGTGGGAGGAGATCAGAAAAGGTTAGGAGAGGCGAGCAGAGATGAGGTGGGAAGAATTGAGCAGGGAGGAGTTAGAAAAAAGTTACGTTGGGAAGAGATGAGGCAAAAAGAGTGTAAAAGTGAAGCAGGCAGAGGTTAGAAGAGATGATGTGAGCATAGATGACGTGGGAAAAGGTGGATAGAGGTAGGCAATGGTGAGGTAAGCCAATGTCATGTGGTCAGAGTTGATGTGAGATGTGAAAATCTAAGCAGAGGTGGGGTGGGGGAAAGGGAAAGGTAACAAGAAGTAAACAGAGATGAGGTGGGCAGAGGTGAAGCAGGAAGAGGTAAATACAAGTAGAGGGGAGGGGAGGAGAGGAAGAGCTGAGGTGGGCCCTGCTTCAGGAATTCGCATGAACTACAGGCAAGTAAATATCGGCTTTACAAATATTATGAAATATAGGGGGCCAGGTGTCGTAACTGAGGACAATGGGGGCCGCAGGTTGTGCATCTCTGTTTTAGTACATTAGATTTGTTTTATTTGCTGCTGGCTGTACAACAATGTATAAGTCACTCTCTGCTCAGAGTTGGTTGAAATATTGAAAAACAGCCTCTGGTACTGAAATACTAAACTCACAATAAAAAAAAAATGAAAAAAAGCATATAAATGCCAAATGATCCCAATGACCACAACCTTTTGATCCTGGTACAAGGGCGGGTTTTTAATTATGTTAATCTACAGACTGCAGCCAGGAAGGATTTAAACAAATGTGTTTCCATATTTTAAAAAAATCATTTGAGAAATTGTGTCAGGAGTAACTGTAAATGTTCACCTTTCAGATGCTATATAACCTTGACCCAATCTCTACACCTGGCTATGAGCGGAGCTCTCTCTGGCCCAGCTGGAACAGGAAAGACTGAAACTACCAAAGATCTGGGCCGGGCACTGGGAATCTTGGTTTATGTCTTTAACTGCTCTGAGCAGATGGACTACAAGGTATGAAACAGATGTGCAGGGCTGGCAATATCAATGTTTGGGATATATATGGCAAAGTTAAAGTCATTGTCTAGGCCAGGGGTACTCAACTACTTTCAGTGGAGGTCCACTTACCAGGGTCTGCCGTGGGATGAAGGTCCGGGGGGGGGGGTAAGTAAGAGTGCATGTCAGCTGTTGTTAGCTGAAGAGCTTGCACTCTACAAGAATCAGGAAGTAAATGCTCATTGCTCAGGTTGGCTGAGAAGCTTGCACTCTACACATGAAGTAAATGGGGGACAGGAATCTCACCTCCTTGCACTTTCTCGGCCACTGGCCCGGTTCTCCAGCAGCTCGATGAACTGGTCCCGGGTAATGGCTTCCTCGCCCCGGGCCAGCCGCTCCTCCAGCCAGCGCAGCAGTGTGCTCTGATGCCGGGACACCACTGACTCCGGGGCCGCCACCTCCCTCAGGCAGGCCACCTCTTCCCAGAGTCAGGCCTGTTCTAGCAGCACCGGCGGTGGGGGCGGCAGCAGTGCGAGTGGACATGACGGGCCTCCAGGTGTGTGCAGCGGGCTCTGCTTGCCGCCCGAAGCCTCCGCCAGCTCCGCGCTCTCGGCTCCTTCCTCCTCCCGCGCCTCTTCGTCTCCACTCCCCCCCCCCCCCGCCTACGAGGCCCGAGCCGCTTCCACCTTCCCCGGTCTGGCCACGCCCATGTGCCCGCCCCCAGCTCTGACAGCCCCGGCCGGCAATTGTCACCGGCACTGCCGGATCCCGGGCTGATGTGGCCTTGACACTACACCAGCCCTGGGCAGCGGTCCAGACAAATGGCGTCTGCGGTCCGGATTCGGACCGCGGTCCGCCATTTGAGTACCCCTGGTCTAGGCAGTAAAATTAAAAAGGTTATACTCACCTTTTATCCCCTGCAGATGATCGCTCCTAGCCCGGCACTCTGACAATTAGCAGATTGATTGGCAGATCCAAGTCCTGTGCCATCCAGCCCAATCGTCCGCCAAATCCGTAGTATCGACGACAGATCGCACCCCGCCATCTGTCATAGAGACTATGGCACCTCCTCCATTACCTCCAATAGATTGGACGTGTCAAGACCTGGCACCATTGCAGTGAATGTAGCGGACGTGCCATAGTCCCTGTAACAGATGGTGGCCTGTCAGCGACATTAGCGTTGCTGGACTTGCTGCATTGTCAGAGCTTTGAATTAGGAGTGATTGTCTGTGAGGGATAAAAAGTGATTATAGCCTTTTTACTACTTGGACAATGGCTTTAAAGTGGACCAAAACCTACTGAGATCAGCCTGGGAATCTATAAGATTGATTCCCTCCCACCGGGGCATCCCGATTTTGGCTGTGTGAGACCCGCCAGGTTGCCCATAAACGCACCTTCTTTTCCGGTCCAATGGCGCATGCGTGAGCCGCGCCCACATCCCTGCTATGCCTCTAGAAAGGCATTTCTGAATGGCTGGCGTGGGCACGCTCCCTGTTAGAGGGTAGTGTGGAATGTGGCCGCCAGCGCACTGATTGGACGAGCGGCAGCGCATGCACCGTAGCACCGGGAAGAGGTGAGTTTGCTTGGGCGACCTGGGTGGTTTCACACACCGGGGCATCCCCAATCGGGGTGCCCCAGGGGCATGGACCAAAACCCAGGATAGTCAAAATCCTGGGTTTTGGTCCACAATAAGTTAAGGTCCCCATTGCTGTCCTTTTTTATCCCTTATTTATTTTCTTTCTCTACCTGCTTTTTCTATGGGTAAGTTAAGGTTCTCCTTTCAGGGGGACCTCCAATCAAAAACAGCTGAAAGTCTCATTAAAGTGCACCTTTACTCAGAGGAAAGTTTATGTTGTCACCTTCCATCCCCAGCCCAGTGCCCCAAAACGGCCTGTGTTATTTTTTTTTACTAAAACCTTTGCCCAATATTCATAACAACAACACAAATTGGATTCAGTCGGCCCTATTGCTCCCTGGCCAATCAGCCCTGCCCGCCCCCAGCGATGACGCGTTTAGTAACAATGGGGAGCCAAATTTAATGACTTTTTTCTTTTTTGTGAGAATTTTCTTAATTAAATTATATTTTTCCTTTGCAATAATGCAATTTAGCAATATTTTTAGCTGTGCAAACTATTTAAAAATGTGCACAGCTAAAAAGGTGCTGACAGAAAAATAAATGAACTGTAACTGAAGTAATTAGCATATGGCAGGCCAGTCATCATGATATTACTTCCTGTTTACTTTCTACTTCCTGTTTAGTTTTTTTTATCAATATTGGGCAAAGGATTTAGTAAAAAAAAAAGAGACACAGGCCGTTTTGGGGCACTGGGATGGAAGGGGACAACATAAACTTCCCTCTGAGTATAGGTGCACTTTAATCTCTCCCTTCCCTGGAGTAATCTGAGTTTGGATGCCACTCCATGTCTGGCTGCTGCTCGCGCAAGCGCCTTTGGACCAGGAAAGAAGGTGAGTTTCCAGGCGATCTAAGGGGTTTCACACAGCGGGGCATCCCCAATCGGGGTGCCCCAGGGGCAAGGACCAAAACCCAGGATAGTCAACTGCTGTACTGGGGGGAGGGAATCCAGTGGCCCTGGAATCTTATAGATTCCAAGGCCGATGGGGTGTGGGTTTTGGTCCTCTTTAAAAAGAAAGCACTCTTTACCTAGATGTATATCTAACATATATAACCTGTATGTGTTCTTATTTGTTAGTCCTTAGGAAATATCTACAAAGGCTTGTGCCAGACGGGTGTTTGGGGCTGCTTTGATGAATTTAACCGAATTTCAGTAGAGGTGTTGTCAGTGATCGCGGTACAAGTGAAGACCATTCAAGATGCCATTCGCAACAACAAGAAGAGGTACTAGACCCCGCTCACCCCTATAAGCTGTAGGTCCCCCCATGCACAGCAGTGATTGGAGATTGCTTGGGTGTATTTGGTAAAGCAGCAGAAAGCAGTTGAGCATACTTATACATGCAGTAACCATGGCAACCAAATCTGATTGGTGTCCGACTGTTGAGGTATGTAACTGTTGGAGAACAATACATTAGCCAGGGATGTAAGTTAGCCAGGGGTTGTTAAAGGACCAAATCCTCCAACGTTCTCTTATAGTTCAAAAATAAATTGTGAACATTTTTTTTTTACATTTCCTTAAATTTGCTGTGTTATTTTCTTGTTGCATGGCACGGCCTGCTTCAGTATTCATAACAGTTGGGTTATTCTACCACAAGGTGGCGCAGTGTACTTCAGAAGAGCTGTGGCATCTCCCGGCCCCCTATAAAAACGGGAATAACCATAGAGTTCCCAGTGTTTCCTCTGCAGTGAAACTGTGAAGATAGAAGATGTCTCTCTCTCTATGTGCAAGTGAGCGGGGCAACCAAGCCTGCGGCCCTGCATGTCTATTTCCACCCGTTTCTGGACCCTCTCTGCCTCCCAGCCTTGGCTGACAGATCGGGTGAGGGTAGAAGAGCACTAGGGTCAAGTGCTCCAGGAGCGCTGCTCCAAGCCGCAGACCCTGTTCTACAAAGGGTAGCCGGCCATAGGCTTTATTGTGAGCCTACTTGGGATGTGGAGTTCCTGTCCTGGCTTCTTAGGGGGTGAGTTTTGGGGGACTGTGTCTTTTTCCTTTCCTTCAGGACCCCTCCCCGCCCTCCCTCTTCCCCCCTGGCCTGGATACTCGCCGCTGTCTTTTGTCTCTCTCCCCTCCCCCCCTCTCTGACTTATGTTCGGGGGGGCGGGTGGTAGCGCCGAGTGGTGTTAGTTGTGGTGTATTTTGCTGTGTACAGTGTTTTTTTGGTGTTTTTTAGCCACGCCCCGCTTTGTACTGCGCTCCGTGGCGGATGGCGCTATAACCTGTGGCGTTTTTGCTTAGTCATGGCGCCGGCGGGGTCACATGGGTGCCGTATTTGCGCTCTTCGGAGGGGGAGGGGCCGGGGGATGGCGCGTAACGCGTCGTCCCCCCGCGGCCCGCCCCTCGAGGTACTTCTGCCGGCGCCATTTTGGATTAGCTACGCGCGTCTGGTTTTCTCCTTTTCTGGCTGCGGTGCTGTATCCTCCTGTGTGTCACTTCATCCAGCGGTCTGAGGCTTGGTGATCCTGCGATTTCCTTGGTCCGTGAGTCCCCCTCTGGTTTTTTTTATTGGTCTTGTGGTGCATGTGCTGCGGGATGCTCATGTGTCGTTTTTACTTATGTCTTTCAGGCGGGATACCAGTGGGTTGTGGTTTCTCCCAGCTCTACTCCTTCCTCCCCCTCATCCCCCCCTTTACTGACTTCTGGGGGCATCCCGTGGGAGGGCATCCCGGGTGGCTTTTGTATTAGCCTTTGCCCAGTGCTGGCCTATTGCCCCTGTGTTAATCACTATATGGAGGCTTCTGGGGATAGCGTGCTTGGGGGTCCTTCGGGGCAATCCCGGCTGTGTGCCATGTGTGGGGTATCCCCTGTGAGTGACAGTGTCAGGGTGTGCGTGCCGTGCGCCCAAAGTGTCCTTGCACTCCAAGCTGGTTTGCCTGCATCGCTTCCCAGCTCTGCGCCCCCTTCGGAGTCGCATACCCCCCCACTCCTGCAATTGGCCCCCAGTGAGGGGGATAATAGCAGGGGGTCACAGTCTGATTTGGCACTTCGTGTGGCCAACATTGAGAGGCAGCTTGCCAGGCCTGTTCCTAGGAAGACCTCTGGCAAGAAGCGCCACCTGACTTCCACTCCCTCATGCTCCACAGAGGAGTATGAGGAGTTTGATGCCACTGGTGGACGTTATTCCCTAGAGGAAGGGGAACTGTTCCAGGACTCTGACTCCTCTGGGGACCAGCAGGAGGGTTGCGATAGTGACCCTGGGTCTGCGTCCAGGGAGGAATCATGGTACCCTGAGGACACTGATAATCTGCTGTCTCACATTTTTGAAATTTTGCACATTGCTCCCCCTGAGGTGGCTAAGAAAAAGCAGGGTGAGCTCTTTCACCCTGATAAACAGAGTCTTAAGTCTTAAGTTCCCTGAGGGACATTTCACTACTATGGTGCTTAAGGAGTGGGAACGTCCTAACAGGCTGCCCGCTGTGCCCAAGGGATTGGTTAAAAGGTATCCCTTTCCTGCTGATCTAGTAAAGCGGTGGTCATGTCCCCCTGAGGTGGACGCTCCCGTGCTAAGTCTGTCCAATACCTCGGTCATGCCTTCCCCTGACACTACCGCTCTGAGGGACAGCGAGGACCTTCGCATGGATCAGCAGGCCTGCCATTCTTTTACTTGTGTGGGGGCTGGACTGCGCCTGGCCTGTGCTGCTGCCATTATGGCTATTGCCCTTAAGAAATTGCTCAAGCATCTATGTGATGGCGCTATGGCTGGTAGGAGGAGGGAGGATTATAGGGCCCTCTTGCTTTGCTTTGATTTTGTTGTATTTATCCCTGCCATGGATGATGCTGTGAGACTGGGCGGTAGGGCCTCTGAACTTTTGGTGGCTATGCGCCGCTCTCTTTGGTTGCATCAGTGGGCAGCTGACGCTGCTGCTAAGAAGGCTCTCACTGGGCTCCCCTTTGTGGGGCTGCTGCTCTTCGGTGAGCATCTTGATGTTTTAGCCAAGGATGCCAGACTGTCTCAGCTTAGGAGGCAGCCCCGGCCCTTTCGGGTGCCCTCCGCCTCCTTCCCCTCCCTTCGTACTCCCAGAGGAGGTCTTGGCTCCCTCTTCTCAGGTAGCCGCAGAGATTCTTGGGGCCGTGGCAGATCCCGTGGTCGTCCCGGTCTCTCCTGGGGTTCCAAGCCCAAACCCCCCCAAGGCCCCTCAGGCATGAGGTGGCGCCCTCACCCATCTGGGTGGGGGGACGGCTTCGGCTCTTTGCTCACGTCTGGAGGCTCCGCGTCTCAGACCGGTGGATTCAAGAGGTGGTGTCCCCCGGTTACAAGATAGAGTTTGCAGCCTGGCCGCCCCCAAGATTCATCAGATTCTGGATGTCTGCTCAAGGGTTGCTTTCGGCGGTTCAATGCCTGCTGGAGTCAGGGGTCATTTGTCCGGTGCCCCCTCAAGAACAGGGTCAGGGGTACTATTCGAATCTTTTCACAGCCCTCTGAGGCCCATCCTGGACTTGAAGGGCCTCAACAAGTTTGTCAGATTCAAGCATTTTCGCATGGAGACGCTACGCTCGGCTGTCAGTACCCTTCGCCCGGGCGACTTCATGACCACTGTGGACATCAAGGATGCTTATCTTCATGTGCCTATCTTCTCAGGTCATCAGAGATTTCTGAGGTTCGCGCTGGAGGATCAGCATTACCATTTTGTAGCTTTACCCTTTGGTATCACCTCGGCGCCTTGGGTGTTCACCAAGGTGCTGGCGGGGGTGATGGCTCTGCTACAGAACCAGGGCGTCATCCTTATTGTGGCCCAGTCCTTTCATCAGGCCGAGCAGGACACCTGGGTGGTGACCTCCCCTCTGGAGTCCCCGTCCTTGGTGAGGTCCTTTTTTGGGCATGACACTGGATACCTCTCAGGTCAAGGTGTTCCTTCCTCAGCAGAAGGTGGAGGGCCTTCAGAAGCAGGCAAGGGCTCTGCTCTTGTGTCCTCATCCCTCCATCCGTCTGGGGATGCAGTTGGTGGGCCTGATGGTGTCCTGCTTCAAGGTGATCTCCTTTGCTCAGTTTCATATGAGACCTCTTCAGTTGCACCTCTTGTCAGTCTGGGATCGGGACCCTGTGTCCCTGGATCAGGAATTTGCTCTGTCTCCTCTGGCCAGACAGTCCCTTTCGTGGTGGCTGGACTCAAGGAACCTTCTGGTAGGCAGGACTTTCCTGCCCCCATGCTGGGAGACGGTCACCACAGATGCCAGTCTGACAGGCTGGAGGGGGGCTTTTGGAAGTCTCTGAAGTTCCAGGGTCGGTGGGGCCCCCAGGAGGCCCATGCTCCCATCAATGTACTGGAACTGAGGGCGATCAGGTTGGTTCTTTCTCAGCTGACCAAACACCTTCGGGGTCGGGCTGTTCAGATTCACTCAGACAACCAGACAGCGGTTGTCTACATCAACCATCAGGAAGGGACTCGGAGCAAGCGAGTCTTCAAGGAAGTGTCCCTGATACTGTCTTGGGTGGAACAGAGTGTTCCCTGCATCTCAGCGGTATACATTCCGGGGGTGGAGAACCAGGTGTCGGACTCCCTGAGCAGGGGGACGTCTCGTCTGGGGGAATGGTCCCTCAACAACCAGGTGTTTCTCTCCCTGTGTCACCGCTGGGGTCAGCCGGATGTGGACCTGTTTGTGTCCCGTCACAATCACAAACGTCCCAAGTTTGTCTCCCTGTCACAGGATCCTCTGGCCTTCGCCACGGATGCACTGGCAATGCCTTGGACGGAGTTTCGGCTTCTCTATGTGTTCCCTCCGTTCCCTCTACTGGCCAGGGTCATGCGCAAGATAGCCCAGGAGGGGGTGCCAGCCATACTGGTGGCCCCCTGTTGGCCAAAAAGGGTGTGGTTCGCAGACGTGCAGTTGGCAGTAGATCAGTACGTCTTGCCCAAGGATCCAGATATTCTCACTCAGGGGCAGCTACGCCATCCCAATTTACAAACGCTGGCTTTAACAGCTTGGCTGCTGAAACCTCCCTCTTGATGGAAAAGGGGTTGCCTGCCTCTGTTGTGGATACCATGATTCCTCGTCCTTTATCTATTACAGGGTCTGGCATGCTTACATTGCCTGGTGTGAGTCCAAGCCTCTTCCTTGTCGGGTTTTTTCCATCCCCAAGATTCTGGAATTTTTGCAACATGGTTTGGATTCTGGCCTTCAACTGAGTACCCTCAGGGGCCATGTTTTAGCTCTGGCAATTTTTTTCCAAAGATCCTTTGCCAATCACCGGTTGGTTAAAACCTTTTTCCAGGGTGTTACTCATGTGCGTCCACCTCGTAAGCCTATGCTACCAGTCTGGGACTTGAATCTGGTGTTGTCTGCTCTGCAGGGTCCTACCTTTGAGCCTATTCGTGGGGCTGCTTTGCCCATTCTGACTCTTAAGGTAGCCTTTTTGGTGGCTATCACTTCTGTCAAGGGAGTTTCTGAACTGGTGGCGCTTTCCATCAAACCTCCTTTTGAGCGGCATCAGGATAAGGTGGTGTTTCGGCTTAAGCCGGATTTCTTGCCTAAGGTCGTGTCTGCCTTTCATCTCAATCAGGGCATTGTTTTGCCTTCATTGTGTCCTAATCCTGCTAATTCCAAGGAGCGGACACTGCATTCTTTGGATGTGGTCAGGGCTCTGAAGTTTTATTTGGTCACTACTGAGCCTTTCAGGAAATCTGATGCTCTTTTTGTACTCACTTCTGGACCTAGGAAGGGTTTGCCTCTGGCTAAATCCACTATCAGCAAGTGGATCCGTCAGGCGGTGGTACAAGCCTATTCTGCTAAGGGGAAGGAATCTTCCTTTAGGGTTACTGCTCATTCCACTCGTGCTATTGGTGCCTCTTGGGCTTTTCAGCACCAAGCTTCTGTTGAACAAGTTTGCAAGGCCGCTACCTTGGTCTTCTGTTCATACTTTTTCCAAGTTTTACAAGGTTGTTGTTAAGGCCTCAGCGGATGCTGCTTTTGGCCGCTAGGTACTTCAGGCGGTAGTGACTTGAACTTCCGGCCGTTACACATTGGGGATCCCACCCTACTTTTGGACACTGCTTTTAGATGTCCCAACTGTTATGAATACTGAAGCAGTCCGTGCCATGCAATAAGAAAAAGACAAGTTTGTGAATACTCACCTGTAGAATTGTTTTTGTTCTTGCATGGCACGGCCTGCTTCCACCCACACTTGTTATCGTTATTCTTGGTTGCCTCTTTATGGTGATTGTTCCAAGTTAATTGGGGTTTTTTTTACCTTTTTTACATGTTTTACCTTTATTCTTTCCCGGCTTCTTGTCTCACTGCTTGTCTATGCTGGGAACTCTATGGTTAATCCCGTTTTTATAGGGGGCCGGGAGATGCCACAGCTCTTCTGCAGTACACTGCGCCACCTTGTTGCGGAATAACCCAACTGTTATGAATACTGAAGCAGGTCGTGCCATGCAAGAAGAAACAGGTGAGTACTCACAGAATTGTCTTTTTGCTGTTTCAGCGAGTGCTCCCTCTAGTGGCCACTTGTGTCCTATTGGAAGCAACGTGCTCTCTACATATTTAGCTTCTATTTTTGTGTATTTGTATTCGATACCACCATAAAATATTGCATTTCTTGTGTATTGTGTATAGATCCCTTTAAGGGAAACCTATGGCAGAAAACAATTACTACAAAGTAGACCTAATCAGTTCATATATGTTGCAGACCCATGTCCATTATCTGTCTTAGGCACATATTCCCTTTACTTTTGATCAGTCTATGGTAACTTCATCAAAGCTTACCAAAAGAGCTGTCATTCATCCACATAAACTGTTTCCTGTTAAAGTATACCTAGACCCAGATAGAAAGTTTATGACCTCACCTTTTGTCCCCGGCCCAGTGCCCCAAAAGCAGCCTGTGTTTCTTTTTATACTAAAGTCTTTGCCCATAAAAACAGAAAGCAGTATCATGTCAAATGGCAGCCATATGCTAATTCATTCAGTTCCAAGTTAAACTGCCACATAATGGCAGTTGAGCATGTAGTGCTTTCAGATTTATTGCAATTATTCTAACTAGTTTGCATTTAAACATTACAAGGCTGAACTCTCAGCTGTAACATTTTTAAAGGTATAAATTAGTAAATAAAAAGTGTAAGACAGAAATAAGGTTGGCAAAAACACAAAATGAACGAGATGTGGCCAAAGAAAGTAAAACAAACAAATACCGTATATACTCGAGTATAAGCCTAGTTTTTCTGCCCACTTTTTGGGCTGAAAAAAGCCGCCTCGGCTTATACTCGAGTCACAACCACTGTTCCCTCTAAGGTGCGGCCGCGCACCCGCGCCTGCCACCCCATGCAGCCCCGCCTGCCGGCCGCGCCACTGAGCTCTGTTTCATTGACAGCGCGGTGGGGGCGGCTGCCCGGAGGAAGGGACAGGCGGGAGAGAGACCGGCGCTGAGTAGCGTCTCGGAGTGACGGCCTGTGGCCACGGAGACAGCCATCCTTAGGGGCCCCGCAGCGCGCCTCACCATCCTCCCCACTGTGTGCTCAGATGCGCCCTCCGGTAAGTGCCCGCCCTCCTCTCTATGCGCACGGGCTGGGGGTGGAGAAGGACGCGGCGGGCGGCTCAGGCCTGGTCCTGGCGATGTGGCTGCTGCCTCCTCCCTCCCCTTCCTTCATCTTCTCTTCAGCCTCTCAAAATGGTGGCCGGCCGTTACTGCTGCTGGGAGGGACACCGGGGCCCCTTTGCAGGGAGGAGGCATTGTCATCCGTCACCTCTACCCTGATCCGTCATCTACCTCTGTGTGTGGCATTTATCTGTGACCCATCCCTCTGATCTGTCCCTGAGATGATCAGCATATGTCACCATGGAGGAAGATGACAGTGTTCTACATGGGCCCAGATGCCATCATCCCCTGTTCTACAGGGTTTCTACACAGATTCTATCCTCTGTCTGATGATCGCTATGCAGGAAGATGGCAGTGTTCTGCAGGGGCCCAAACACCATCCCCTCTCTGATTGATCACTATGGAGGAAGATGGCAAGTGTTGTGCATGTGCATTGAGCAGCCGGCAGCAGTTTGAGCAGCAGTTTGAGCAGTGGCAGCAGTTTGAGCACCCTAGGCTTATACTCGAGTCAATAACTTTTCCATTTTTTTGTGGTAAAATTAGGTGCCTCGGCTTATATTCGGGTCGGCCTATACTCGAGTATATACGGTATTTAAATTCAAAGAAAACTAAATTTAGAACAGATAGGTGCCCTAATTAATGATAATGGGGAAATGGTCACTGGGGATGAAGAGAAGGCGGAGCTGTTTAATAGATTATCTCTGTGTACACAAGGAAGGAACAAGGAGCCAACATAGTAGATGGCACCGATAGCAATTGCCAAAGTATAATAATCACCCCTCTTCTTGATCTTTCAAGACTCGCTAACAACTGGGGCAAATTTTTAAAAAGGGTTCTAAGTCTTCTCTGGGCAATTACACACCTGTAAGTTTAACATCTATTGTGGGAAAATTTCTTGAGGGGCTATTAAGGCACTACATACACGAATATGTAACTATGCGTTATATTATAAGTGAGAACCAGCACAGTTTTACTAAGGGCAGAAGCTGCCAAACTAACCTGATTGGCTTCTATGAAGAGGTGAGTAGAAGCATGGACAGAGAGGTGGCTGTAGATAGAGTTTTTCTGGATTTTGCAAAAGCATTTAACACTGTCCCCCATAGACGCTTATTGGGAAAATTGAGATCTTCAGAATTAGAAAATACAGTTTGTAACTGGATTGAAAACTGGCTGAAGTATGTGTTCAGAGAGTTGTGGTTAATGATACCTACTCTGAATGGTTACTGGTTGTAAGTGGTGTACCCCAGGGTTCAGTGCTGGGCCCACTATTATTCAACTTACATACAACAGAAGAAGATGGAATTTAAAGTACTGTCTCTATTTTTGTAGATAAATATGTAGCACAGTGCAGTCTATTGTAGATAGACTTGGGCACTTTGAATGTCTGGGAATCCACTTGGCAAATGAAGTTCAATGTGTAGAAATGTAAAGTCATGCACTTGGGGTCTAATAACCTGAAGGCCACATATATCCTCGGGGGAGTAAAACTGGGAGAATCACTTGTTGAGAAGGATCTGGGGGTACTGGTAGATCACAGACTAAATAACAGCATGTAATGCCAAGCAGCTGCATCCAAGACCACCAAGATATTATCATCTTTCATTAAAAGAGGCCTGGAATCACGGGATTGGGATGTAATTTTGCTTCTTTACAAGGCACTGGTGCGCCCTCATCTGGAATATGCCGTCCAGTTCTGGGCTCCCATTCATAGAAAGGACGCTCTGACTATGGAAAGGGTGCAGAGAAGAGCCACCAAACTAATAAGGGGAATGAAGGATCTTAGTTATGAGGAAAGATTACGATAATTAAATCTGTTTAGTCTTGTGAGGAGCCGGCTGAGGGGGGACATGATTAACTTGTATAAATATATAAATGGCCATAACAAAAAATATGGGGAAACACTATTTTAGGGAAAATCCTCTCTAAAGACAAGGGGGCACTCCCGACTGGAAAAAAACAAATTCAGTCTCTGGAGGCAACTATCGTTTTTTACCATAAGAACTATAAATTTGTGGAATTGCCTCCCCCAAAAGCTTGTTACAGCATGAACCGCTGACAGTTTCAAAAAAGGACTAGATGCTTATTTAGATTTAAATAACATTAACAGTTATCAGTAAAAAAAAAACAAAAAATAAAATAAAAAAATAACTTCCCCTACCCTTACACCCTTGGTTGAACTTGATGGACATTTGTCTTTTTTCAACCGTATTAAATATGTAACTATGTATAACCGACAAGGCTGACCCCCAATGCTGACCTGTGTATCATCGCTGCACCATCTGGCGATCTTTCAAACAACAGACTGCATCCGGTTCATGTTTTAATGAATATTGGGCAAAGGTAAGTTCTACACCTTAAGAAGGGAGTATCTACAGGGGTTTTGGATAAATGTATTTCACAAGTTCAGTGGGTTTTGGTCCACTTTAACTGGAATCAGAATATCCCCCCCCCCAAAAAAAAAATGGAGAACGCAGTTTTTCCAAAGAATACACACCAAAATTGTGAATAGATCTTCACAGAAAACACAGACGCTGGAGAGATCAAATCACTATGGAGAAACAGTAAAGGAAACGTGGGACCATCGGGAGCAGTTAAGAGCTTAGCCAGCCAAATGCGCATGAGGCGGGGCCATTTGCGCTTAAAAACAACAGATTTTCCTTGCTGAAGGCACAAGAAGAATTGCTCTGCTCATGTGCACTTGCCATTTGGTGCACTTCGCACATGCGCCAGGCATGTGCATGCAGCCATGAATCATGCACCTAGGCGCATGCGGTATCATTTGCCCTCCACCTGAGCATTTTTGCACACCGACCATGACTAAGATGGGCATTATTATGCACATGCGACGTGGGACCGGAAAGGGGTGTTCACACAATGGGGATCCCAAATTGGGATTCTCCCATTATAGTGGGTGCTGATGCTGAAGCGGATGTTGAAAAAATGCATTAGAAGCATGTTATCTGCTTAGTAACCTATTATATAAATATCCTTTCAAAATATTCTAAACATCCCTGTTTCTTTATGTTAACTTTCTTTCTAGGTTTCATTTTCTTGGAGAAACAGTTGAGCTTAAAAGTACAGTCGGCATATTTATCACCCTAAATCCAGACTATGCTGGAAGAGCGGAGCTACCAGAAAATGTAAAGGCTCTTTTCCGGTATGTGTTGTGTGATTGGTCTTCTCAGGCTGTCATGTTGTTGTTTCTTAAATACAGGGCTGCTAAGCCACCTATTACTGAATGTTTGAAAAGAAACCCAACATAATAGTAAATAGTAAATGTAAATAAAGTCCAACAGTTGCTGTCTTTCCTATAGATGGCTCTGCCTGAGACAGCCGCCTCCCCTGGCCTCATTGCAGGTGCGCCCCTGTATCCTAAGCTTTTTCATTACCCTTATAAAACACACGCCTCATTTATTTACACTAATTTGCTTTGTCTGGACCAGAACTTTGCATATAGGCTCTGATTTACAAAAGTTATTCTGTTGTAACTTAGCATAGCAAGCGCAACAGAAAAAGTAGTATCACTAAGCTGCGCTCACACCCTGCAGGAATTCTATATTGAGTTCTGAGTGCAGGTCAGAGGGCTCGCCTCCTTTTTGATGGCTCACTCCATTTGGACACAATGGGGAGGTTATAAAGCATTAGATCTGCAGTTTACTAGGATTTTTGAAAACCTAAATTTCAGTTAAAATACATTATTTTACAATGTGAAGTTTTTTTTTGTTTTGATTTATTTTATTTATATATACATAGAAATGTCACTTGCCATTTAAACACAAAGAAAAATAATTATTTTTAGAAAATAGAAAAAAACATATTTTGGGAATCTTTATATCATTTACCATGACTTTTTTTATTTATAAACCATCTTTTTGCTCCATAAGACACACTTTTTTCTCAAAAGGTTTTGGGAAAATGCTGTGCATCTTATGGAGACAATGTAGTCCACTCACCTTACTGGCAATACCACACTGCTTATTGTTCTGCAGCTGATTGTCCTCCCAGACAGGCTGCAGGAGAGCAATCAGATGCAAGACACAGTGGTTCAGGAATGGCAATAAGGTGAGTGGACAGAGTAGGGTGGTTATAAAAAAAAACTTCTTACCTCCCGAGGGAGCCATCGCTCTGCACACGTCAGTGCAGCTGCTGCGTGCCGCAGCGATGACATTTTCATGCGGCTGCCTCTGCTTTTGTTTTGGGGGGGGAGTCTGCCACACTTGCCTGTTATGGGGTTGGGGTGATACTGCACTCTGCCTGTTATAAAAGTGCAACTGCCAGATGTCTGATTGGGGAACCGCAAGTAAAGATCCAGATTTCCCTGAAGAAGCTTAAAAGGTAAAACATGTTGGGAACAACAGGAAGGAATACACAGCTTTGTTTAAACTTTTCACACTTTAGCCAGGAAGGCTTTGGCTAGGAAGTGAGAATCAAATCAAGGCCATTACTTGAAGCGGATATCCAGTCAAAAAAAAGAAAGTTTCGTAAATTGCTTCCCTTCCTTCCTACATGGGGCGGCCATATTGCCACATACCTTATAGCCCTACTTACACATGAGCATTTGGGGGGGGGGGGGGGGTGCTGTGTCAGCAGCAATTCATTTTTCACACACCCAAACACTGAATAAACAGCTAATATAGCAAAAGACGTCTGTGTGGGGAAAGCTGTTACAATGTATCTCTATGGTGTGGCTGCTGCAAAGGCAGTCAGTCAAGGGATACAATGTCTTTCCAACTAAAGGCTTACTACTTCTGGCTAGAAATAAGAGAGGATTGCACAGAGATATGGAGATATTGTTCTGTTTTTTCAGAATCAGCTCCTTCATGTGTGTGGCAAGATGGCCGCTGAGTGTAGAATCTGCCTGCTATTCCAAACATTTGCATGGTGTTAATCCCTCTCAATAAGCTCATGTCACTGATTATATAGATATATACTGATTGCACACACACTGTCACTAGTTAAGCTGCGCTGGAAATAGAGTACATCCCTTCTATTATGTTATAATTCACAGTGTAAATATAGATATATATAGTATTTTTACTACTCAGATACTCAACAAGCAATGAAAACTTAAAGCAAAAACTAATTATCAGCGCTCACCAAACATATATCCTTTCACCAGCGCTCTAAAATGTTCAAATAGGGTCCACTGTAAGTGTAAGGCACCTTATTATACAACCAGTGATATATACTCTGTTTTTGTTAATAGTGCCTAGAAACTATTTTAACATGCAAAAGCCTCCTGTGCTTAGCAGCACATCCTATGAGGTTCCCGTATTTATAATTAAAATATACTGAGTAATGTATTAAAGGTAAAAACTTCTTACCATATGCAGCGTGGGAGCACCTTAATACGGGGCTCGACCAGGCCTAGATGAAGAGTAGAGCCTTCTGTTAGACCACCCTCAGTGGGATATTTAACATGGACGTCGCCTCTGGCCACTGCTCTGATTCAGCGCTCTGCGTAATCCTCCTCCGGATTAGGCAGCTCTTCCCTCCAGCATGATGGTAAAGATAACAGGCAGCAATTCGAACTTGCTTCATAAGATTTTTTTTATTACTTTCAAACAGCAAAGTGCAAAATAATGAGTCCGACGTGCATTGTGTCTATATATGACATAATCAGGGATTTACAAGAAAACTTTAAAACTTCAACAAAATCTCACAGCAAAATGCAAAACAACGAGTCTGACTCGCATTTCATCTATATATGACATCATACAGGACTTGCAAGCAGTAGGGGAGCAATTTACTAAGCTTTGATTATTTGAAAGGGAGGTCTACTTTAAATTCTGTTGGATTGTATACTATATGTTTTTAAATTGTTGGCAAGTGTGATTTTATTGATTTATTGCCAATGAAGTATATTAGCTAGATGATAGATCTAGCTAATGATAGATCTAGCTAATGATAGATGAATGATAGATCTCTTGTAGATAATATACACCAAAGGGAGGAGCTTACATTTAAAGGAGCACTATCGCGAAATTGTGTAATATTAAAAATCCATACGCGTCGGCTAATGAGAGGAGGGGTCACTTATACACCCGAACTGAATAAAACTCCCACCAGGCTTGTGGTTTATTTGCTCATGGTAGGAATAAAATCCAGGGGTGACAGGTTTAGTCTATCGGGATGACAGAGACTTTCACCCCTGATGTCATCTTCCTTCCATAAAAAAAAGCCTGGCTGGATATTTGTTGCCATCCAGAATATTTATACAGATTTTTATCATTGGGCCATTTTTCGCGATAGTGCTCCTTTAAGTGAGGTAACACAAGATTTTGGTGACATTATAATAAACCCACCCCTCTAGTGAAATAATAATAAACCCACCCCTCTAAACACCCTTTGCCCTCTAAACTCTAGGATGAAATACATGTTATGTTTTTTAGCCCTCTACCAGTTAACACATTGTAAAATTTGAAATAAACACTATACCCCATTCCCCTTTTAAATTAGCAATTAACAAAAAAAATAGATAAGAAGACTTCAGATAAGCGATAAGAGATCTGGAATAGGATATAGAATAGAATAGAATATTTTTAGTGCACGGCCGGTAGCTCATGATACCAATCATGCTGAAAAAAAAAGTCCTGAACTGCTTCTGTTATAAGAAGACTTCAGATAAGCGATAAGAGATCTGGAATAGGATATAGAATAGAATAGAATATTTTTAGTGCACGGCCGGTAGCTCATGATACCAATCATGCTGAAAAAAAAGTCCTGAACTGCTTCTGTTATAAGAAGACTTCAGATAAGCGATAAGAGATCTGGAATAGGATATGGAATAGAATAGAATATTTTTAGTGCATGGCCGGTAGCTCATGATATCAATCATGCTGAAAAAAAAGTCCTGAACTGCTTCTGTTGGATGACAAAAGCAGTGCGGGATTTTTTAAATACATTTTTTAAATGTTCCCCAATTTTATATGTTAAGAAATGCCAAAAACATGCAGTGTTTTATTCGGCCAGGGCTCCTATAGATAACACCTTCTGATAATATGTTTTACGCTTATGGGCTTTCTTTTGTTATGTGCAGCCCATGTGCAATGGTGATTCCGGATTTCGAACTGATATGTGAAATCATGTTGGTGGCGGAAGGTTTTGTCGATGCTCGAATGTTGTCTAGGAAGTTCATCAGTTTGTACACTTTGTGTCGTCAACTCCTGTCCAAACAGGTAAAGCTGGTAAATTGAAACATGATAAAAAAGAAAAACAAAAAAACAGATAAATGACATCATGAGTATATCAAATAAACCTGCATAACCAACATCCAATAAGAAGCTTTTTAGGGATTATTATGTTTTAAAGGTCAAGAGGAAGTCCAGTCACAAATGACTGGATTTCCTCTTAATTAGGCAGCAGCACAGGGACATCGGGATGCCCAACTGTTAATGGATGCTTGTAATGCTATGATGATTGTGAAATCTCATACAATAAATATTGCACTGTATATGGGACAATTGCCAACCAGGTTGTGTTGTTTGAGCCAGCATGGTTGACTCCTTTGTCTAGAAGGGACAAGCCAAAATGGCTGCTGAACCTAGTATTTAGCATGGTCGTAGGGCCTCCTTTGTTATGGCTTTGGCCTAGGCTGTAGTTGCATGTGTGTATTTACATGCTAATTAAGCTGGCCAGCCAAGACACCTGTTGAATTAAGACCGGCCATTCGGGATATTACCTGGGCCAGTTTCAATGAATCAAAGGGCTGTGGAATGAGGACAGTCTTACTTGGATGGAGGGGACTTTTGGACAGCGGTGGTGGGGCTTGCTGTGAACTAATGAGACCAACTTTTGAGGATGACGATCAATGAAACTGATAAGCTGCTTGTGGTCCTGTGGGGTGTGGAACATGTAAGTGGTAAGTATGGGCGGACTTTTTTCCTTAGATTACAAGTGCCCATTCAAGGAATTGACTAGTGAAATAAAAAAAAAAACCTGAGAACCTGACTCTTCCTCCCTACCTGATTGGCTTGGTTTACAAAAAAATGGGGTTTCCAACAGCCACGGCATCCCCACCCTGCATTTTTGAGATCATAGATTGGCTGATCTACAAAATGCCAGATGACGTGACATACCCGGCTCCCCTCTGGTATGGAAAGCACTCCCATACCATCTGAATGGCCGGGAGCAGGAGCGTTCCCTCACCTAATGGGAAGCGGAGTGTGCACAAAGGCAGCGACAGTGCCACAAGAGGCCTAGGAAAGGTGAGTTTTGTGGGTAACGGGGTTTCACATAGTGCGGCAAGGGTATTGGTCCACTTTAAAATATATTACCTGGCAACTGTCCTTTTGCAGTGTCAGTCCCATGTTGTTGCTTTGCTCTGGTGACCATAAGGAAGGGGAATTTCCTCTTCTTCTGCCTTCAGCACCTCCCACTACCGACCACAAATTGAAGCCTGTGACTCGAGTCAGGTTGACACCCCCTCTCTTAGTAGTGGGCTAGGATGGAGCCCTGCCCATTGTCTCTTGAAGTGAACCAACACCCTCCCATGATCGGCCCGGGAATCTATAAGATTCCCGGACCGATCAGCTCCCTGACTGCGGGGCACCCCGATCGGGCGGTGCCCGCCGCCGCCTCCTGCGCGACCCTCCAGCAGGACGCGCACCCGCGCCGGCCGTTTGTGAATGGCCAGCGCGGACGCTCGCCCTGTAACAGTGACGCGCGGGAGGCAGCGGGCGAGCTCTCTTGTCCATCGCTGCCACCCGCTTGTCGCGGATTGGCTGCAGCGGTCACGTGGGAGCGGGGGGAGGTGAGTTTTTGGGGCTTTCTGGGGGGTTTCACACAGCGGGGCACCCCCGATCGGGGTGCCCCACCGAAGTGGACCAAAACCCAGGATAGTCAAAATCCTGGGTGTTGGTCCACTTTAAGGTCAGATCACTCCCATTACAGAGCCAGCACAAAACGATGTCATAATGAATGAAAAAAGAAAAAAAAGAGTACCTTGCTCTATGTAGCCCTGCAAAACAGAAATACATTCAAGAGTGCCTGGACAATGACTTTAAAGTGGACCAACACCCAGGATTTTGACTATCCTGGGTTTTGGTCCACTTCAGGGGGGCACCCCGATTAAGGGTGCCCCGCTGTTTGAAACCCCCCAGAAAGCCCCCAAAACTCACCTCACCACGCTCCCACGTGGCCGCGCTGACCAATCAACGCCGACGGACAGGCGGGTGAAAGCGGCGGACAACACAGCGCGTCCGCCGCTGCCTCCCGAGCGCCCCTCTGACAGTGCGCGCGCCCGCACCGGCCATTCACAAACGGCCGGCGCGGGCGCCCGCACGTCTAGAGGGGCGCGCGGGAGGTGGCGGCGGATGAGGTAGGTTTTTTGGGGGTTTTGGGGGGGTCCCTCACCGAGGGACATCCCGATCTCGGATGTCCCGCGGTGAGGGAGGTGATCGGCCCGGGAATCTTATAGATTCCCGGGCCGATCACCCCTGGGTGACGGTCCACTTTAAGAGGAAGCCCTTTTATTTGTGACTGGACTTTCTCCATAAAGGAGGAGCAAAATCTGGTTCAGCAATAAAATCTATATAAATATTCTAAATGACAAGAGGAAGGGTTACTTATACACACCATAGGTTTTGAATGTACTATTCTGCTTTTCCAGGGGAGATCTGTCCAACTCCAATGGCACAGTCTGTGCTGCAATAACAGCTTTTTGCTATTGCAATTTTTCTAAACCGTGCAGATACTTTTACCCATCATACAATGCTTTTTGGGCAGATGTTAAAGTGATTTATGCTTCTGTAACTGTAACTCCCCCTCTCACTTTCCAGCATGTTTATGTTTTTTTTTTATAATATTGGACAATGTTGCACTACAGATCCCTAAATATGCAAATCTGTCTCTGCCTGTCAAAAGTTGTTCTCTTCACATTGCAGGACCATTATGACTGGGGCCTGAGAGCTATAAAATCTGTTTTAGTCGTGGCCGGTTCATTAAAACGGGAGGACAGAAGCAGACCTGAGGACCAGGTTTATGTGTGTGATTATGTCCATTACTATAATAATAATGTGTTCATATCGTCATTGTATGCTTTGCCCTCTGCCCTTATCCCATCTGTGTAGTGAGAACACACACAAGTGAACCACACTAGCAACACAGCCACAGCATCCAGGAGCAGTTGGAGGTTAGGTGCCTGGCACAAGCAGTGTCATACTGGGATGCCTGGGCCCAGGGCCGGGATCAGCACCCAGCAAGGTGGGTCAGTTGCCGGGGGTCCCCAATCTCTGGGGGGCCCACTCACAGGGGCGGCCTTTGAGGTGTACGATGGGGCTTGACCGTCAGACTGGGAGGGCACCGCCACAGCTGGTGGCCACATCTCCTCGAATGGCGGGGTTCCACACAATTGGGCATCTCGATTTAGATTCCAGGGGAGGAAGTGGTGGGTTTTGTTCTGCTTTTAAGTTGCCCACCTCAGTTGATTTCCTATCCCTGAAGCATCCCAATCTGTGATACCCTACTGTGTGAAACCCCCTGGAATCGCTGGCATACCCACTATGCAAACAATTCCCCCCATGAGTGGTCCGCTTTACAGGGGCATTTAAATTTGAGATGCCCGTGTTTGTGAAAGAATCCCCCTGGTTTGGCCGTTAACTCAAACTGGTGATCCCACAGTGCTTTCACCAGTTCAGGGAAAGTAATGAACAAAGAGGGGAGGGGCATCGAAACTCTTAGAGGCTTAGTGCGCTTCAAAGTAGACCAAAACTAGAGTTTTGGTGCAAATAGCATGATAGCATGGGGGCATCCAGATTTGGGAGGTCCCTTGGTGATGTGACGCGACTCTTCACCACAAAGGGACCCACTGAGACCATGCCGCCCAGGGGCCCACATAAACCTGGAGCAGGCCCTGCTTGGGCCCACCAGTGTAGCTGACTCTGTCAGGGCCCCCCCAGCTCTGCAGATCGCACACCAGAAGCAACTGCATCTTATTGCTTATACAATAAATGTCTCTGATTCAGGCCCCCAGACAAGTTTGCATGGGGCCCCAACAATGATAAGCCCGCCCCTTTATATAGCGTATATTGTATTTGTGTTTCTTTATTAAAGCATACATTTACAACTATTTATGAAGACTACATTTTTACTCTCTAAGTGAGATATTTGGAGGGTGACCTACTGTATTGCGCACAAGAAACAGATTGAGTCTAACAAGCCATATGTGTTCTAATTGTCCGAGTGACGACGTTCTCATAACGTTTGCTCATTTTATGCCTTATGTTATTGCGTGTTATGATTGCGTCTAATTACGGTGTTGTTCCTTCTTCCTAGGTTTTGATGAGAGCCCTGAGGGACTTCAATCTTCCCAAGATAGTAACCAGCGATGTCACAATCTTTTTGGGTCTTATCAGCGACTTGTTCCCCCTGCTGGAGGTACCCAGGAAGAGAGACGGGAAGCTAGAACAGATGGTGCGGCAATCCATTGCTGAGCTGCGGCTGCAGCCCGAAGAAAACTTTATTCTGAAGGTGGAAATAATGGCTTTCTGCTTAGTGTCTTGTACATTCTAAATGGGGTGATTGAAGGCAGTAATGATCACTGTTGTTTGATGCCCGTGCTATGTGCCATCTGGCTTATGCCTTTTATAGCCGAGGCAATAAACAAAGTCTTTACACCTCCGCCTCTCCCCTCTTTTTTTAAGAAGATTAAATGTTAACATAATACATTGTTGGGGAAAATATTCTTTGATTACGAGATTCCAAATGAAAGCTGGTTAAGGGTATAAATAATGACTTATTAGAGCCATAATGCTCATTGTTGTTAAGCTTTGGGGCAGATTCTGCTTTACATTTTAATTTCTATACACCACACATGAAAAGGGGAGGCTAAGAATAAGAGGAAGGCTGGCAGCAAGTAATATAAAAAAGTAAAAATATTTACAAATTGCAAATATCAGTACATCACGCCGCGCTCAAGATTTAATAAATATACAAATCCACATTAGTATGTATAGTGCTCAACATAAAAATGTCCTTATTCCAACAAGGGTAATACAAACGTAAAAATATATGTATAATACAGAGCACCAAAGCTAGATGATAAATGAGTCCCACAGCACATGCACATCAGATCGTGACTGGATCCAATCCTTTACCAACAATATAAATGCTTACCAGCTATGAGACGAAATAAGGCTTCACAAACACGCAACCATAAAAGCTGTAGTCAGTTTCAGGGCGTTTCCTCTTTAAGGCACTGGCTCGCCACAACGTATGCAGATCCAAATCTCAGCAGATTATATGTAATTCCGTATCATAAAGTGTTTAATCAGTAAAAATAGAAATGCACTCACAATCCAACAAGGATAAAAACGGCATTCAATCAATTCAAAGTTCAGCCAGCCCTGGGATCCGACAGCCGCAGGGGGGCACAGAATAGTAACGTTGGGTACCTCTATAAAAACGAACTCCGCCATAGGCCACCGCTGACGCGTTTCGTCGCAACTCGGCGACTTTGACAAGGCTGGTGGCATGGCAGAGTGGAAGGAGTTTTATAGTAAAAAGATAATAAGAGCTTATCCCATGATGCAATGCAGCGCCAATCAATTAAGGCTTGCACTTAAAAAAAGAATGATAAACCACCAGCGGCGGTAATATACTGATAATAGACATAAACGCATCCTCAATTAATTAAGAAATTCTTAAATAAGACAAATACTAAAACTAAAAGCAAAAGACATGGCAGCAAGTAATGCTTTTGTTAGAATGTTAAAAAAGAAAAATGCCCATAATATGCTAATTACGAATAGCTGTTTGAAAATAGAAACTGTTGCATGAGAATACAGAAGGGCCCACCTTTATCTTATCTTGAATTAAGTTAAATGGTTTCTCTGGTTTGATTTGTAAAATTAAATCATTGTTTCCCTACCTCCTTTGCAACTGATCCACCCCACTCTTTATTCTGCGATATTAAAACCCCACATCATCCCAATATATTCTAACCCACTCCCCTCCCTCCTTAACCTCAGTCAGTAATCTAATATATCAATATTTCATTTGCAGTAGAACAAATATTAGAGGCCAGACTTTTTTTATTTGATTAAAAAAATTGAAATTGATGGCAGCCACACATATAAAAAAGGGGACAAGGTTAAAACAAAAGGGCAAAGCATTGGATGTTACTAATGTTACAAGTTACTAGTGAAAAACAGCTACTGGAGGATCAATTGTCAACTACAAACTGCATCTATACATTGTGGAACAATATCATAAAAGTGTTACATGACATAGCAAGACTGTTCCACCATCTACAGTACATACCATCATTAAACTATTCAGAGAGTCTGGAGAAAGGTGGTCAATATTGGATGCTCTTGCTCTACATCACTTGGTCTACATCTCTTGATGACTTCATGGGCTAAGGGATAATTCTAGAAACCATTGTTTGTACACACAGTTTGCCATGCCATCAACAAAGCTGTGGATATGTAAAAGCCATATATCAACACATTCCAAAAGTGTCACCATCTTCTCCGAGCCAAAGCTTATTTAAAATGAACTGAGGCAAAATTAAAAATTGCCCTTTTACTGGGTCATTTAAAAGTGAGTATGCTGCTTTCGGCGGACTCAAGAGGAGAAGGACAGATCAAAAGTCAGCATCTATGTGGCTGCATTAGTGACCATGGCACTGAAAGTCTCCAGTATTTTCAGGTTTTAGAGCAACATGTGCTCCTTTGCAGATGTTTCTTTCAAGAAAGAAGTTGTATATAAGACAATGCTAAACCCTTTGTCCATCACAACAGCATGGCTTTGCAGAAGAAAAGCTGGGGTGCTGAACATTGGTGCATTATGAAATCCGGAAAGAGGAAAAAGAAGACTAAGGACTGTTGAGCAACTTGAATACAACATCAGACAGGAATTGGACAATATTCCCCTCACCAAAGCTCCTGAAGGTGGTCTCCTTATTTCCAAAATGTTTACTTACTGTTGTAAAGAGTGTGTTTGTGGATGGGGGGGGGGGGTTCTACACAATGGTAGGCATGACCCTGTGTCATCTTTTTCATGATGTGTTGCTGCCATCAATTTCTACAATTTCAAATGAAAAAAAAAATGTTTACATTTCAAATGTATATCCTATTGCAATCGTTAGAAAGGTCCGGGGTTAGGCTCCCCCGGGTATCTATCTTGGATCTCTGACTATATCCAAGATAGATACCCGGGGGAGCCTAACCCCGGACCTTTCTAACGATTGCACATGGACAGATCTTGGCTAGGTACCCACCTCTAAATAAAAATACAGGGGTATTCATAAAATAAGGGTTACACAGGTGGGGAAACCCAATACAGATGCAGTATATCCTATTGTGAATAAAATATGGTTTTATGAGACTTTCAAATCATTTTATTCTTGGTTTTCTTTACATTTTACATTGCGTCTGTTTGGCAGCGGCAGTTTTGGAATATGTGTTATATGTTTCACATACAGCCGATAACATAATATGCAGTGTACTCGTTATAAAGTATGCAATCAAGTAGGCAATGTCCTATTACACAGAAAAGCCTAACAAGACACACAGATTTATTATGACATAACTTTCCCATAATTGTCCTTACCAAAATAAATACTTCTTTTATTGTGGCAGGAAACTGACAACTTATGAAAACAAAGCGCTTGGTATAAACCTTTTTAATTTTTAATATTCCTCCAGATCACACAGTTGGAAGAACTGTTAGAAGTGCGGCATTCAGTCTTTGTGATTGGAAATGCAGGGACAGGCAAAAGCACGGTAAGGGAAAATGACAGCTCCAGTCTTTAAAAACGTACAGATTGCCGAGATCACGCACCCAGCACTGCTCTCCATGGTCACCTACTTCAAGACATAATTCCACCCCACTGTGCATCTACTCCTTGATATGTTCTTTTGTTTATTCCTGGACAGACCCTTTAAAGCAGGCCATTTTATCTGCCTCCCCCCCCCCCCCCCCAAGACATTCCAATTCGGTATACCTGTCCTCTTTAATCCCTTTAGGAAATTCGAGAATCTGGCAAAATTTCTGTGTTTCCAGATGCTGCATCTGTGCACTTATTGCTTTGCTGGGTAGCCAAGTACCTTATCACAGGGGCGTACATACCATAGAGGCAGGGCAGGCACGTGCCTGCAAGCCTGTGGAACAAGGGGACCCCCTCCAAGCTGCCTGCACTGCCTCTGTTGTATGTACCTTTGCATACTTATGGGGTCCTGCTATGGGGCCTCATTAGGGCCCTGCCTTATCGTCCACTTGTGGTCAACTGGAATGTGTGCGCAGTGGTGTTGTATCATGGATCCCCCTCGTCTGATTTTCTCTTGGAGACTGAAGCAGATGGACATTCCAAATTAAAAATGAGCTAATAATAAAAAGCCACATAAATATGCTATGATAGCAAGAGGAGGGGTTACCTATACACCCTGCATCAAAAAATCAAGCCAAGTATATTTCTTTATTTTACTGGAAGAAAGAAAAAGCAGGTGAAGACTTATCTCTAATGGCCTGTTTCCTGCACCAACCTGTCCTGGAATGACAATTCATGGCTATTGCAGTTCTGCTGATGTGTCGAGATGCTTTTACTCATCATGCAATGCTGTAGCCAGGTGGTTGATACTTCTGTTCCCCACAGGCTGGCTCAATAGACAAGCAGATAGGAGGCCGAATATCTCCCATGAAAAATAAATATAAAAACCTGTTACTGTTTTTTTTATACCTGTGGAGGAAAACTACAAGCTTGTTGGGATTTTCCAGTTGGGGTGTATAAGTGAGCCTTCCTCTCACACAAGCAGCATGTTTATATGGATACTTAATATTTGACTATTTGGCGATCAAGCTCCTTTGAAGACTATAGTTTGCATACACTAGGAGTGTGGCAGAAAGAGGACCAGTGTGAGTATGGACACCAAGTTGGCAGAAGAGCTCCAGCAGAATATTTTGAGCATTCAGTGTGTGCTTTTTGAGTATTTTATGCACTTTTCTGGCATTTTCCATTGTGCATGCTTTTACTTTATTTTTCTTGTTGTGCTTTTCACCGGTGATAGGTGGTAGAAACGTTTTTGTGTGAGTGTAATGTATTACTTTATAGGTTTTATTCAGAACCACCAGGCAATTTTCCCAACTCTTCTCCTATCAGACATGAGTCAAGCCTTAAGAAAATTACTATGAATAGTAAAACACCGCGCTATAGTCTTTCAAACATAAAGGAAAGTTTCAAATGAAATGTTCTTTCGAAAGTTTGCTTCAACGTGCCAAACTTTTCATCCAGAAAAAGTCCCACAGCAATATACAATTATACAGCACAGAGCAAAAGAGGAAAAAACTTATTATAACCACAAAAAGAGTTTTTATGGAAGTATCCCATGGTGCATGCACATCCACAGAAAAATCTTGACACACGTGCCCACCCACCCGGCTTTTTAATAAGAACCAATGGAAAGTTCAAACAATGGATAACATTAATGAAAATGCTCATGGCCAGGGGTGGGACAAGCGCCTATGAGAGCCAATGAGAGTTTTAAGCAGTGAATAACATTAGTATACATGTTAGTTGCCGGGGGCAGGACATTGGCTCTCATAGGCGCTTGTCCCGCCCCTGGCAATGAGCATTTTCATTAATGTTATCCATTGTTTAAACCTTCCATTGGTTCTTATTAAAAAGCCGGCCTGTGCGTGTTCCGCCCCCGTTAATAATTGTCATTCATTGTCTCAGCCTTCTATTGGTTTATGTTAAAAAGCCGGGTTGTGCGTGTCCCGCCCCCGGCAACGAACACGTATATTAATGATATTCACTGCCTGAAACCCTCATTGGCTAGTATTCCAATTGGGGATGATCTGTTTGTCTCTATAAATAGAGTGTCATTAGCCGCGCCGCTCATCCTTTGATAAAGTTGCGCACGCAACGAAACGCGTTAGGTAGGAGATGGCGGCCACGGGACGTTAAGTCAGCTTTTCATATCACCTATATGATTGGCGCCCTCACTGATGATTGCACGGAACTAAGGGAAGAAAGGACTCCCTCCTGAATTGCATTTTTTTATATGCTTATGTAACTTTAACAAAATTGTGAGTGCAGTTTTATCTATTAAATTAGTTCTTTAAAATTCCTGATGGGGTTGCACTAGATTTTTTCTTTTTGCTTTTTTAAATATATGCATGGATCCTACATATGATCGTGAGGAGTGATTTTTACACTTCAGATTGAAGCATTGAACTTTATGGAATTCTCCACTAGATTAAGTTGTTTTAAGGCTTTCTGATTTCATAGATCTGGTAAGCGCATACCTGTGGAGGTGGTGGGCACGTGTGTCAAGATTTTTCTGTGGATGTGCATGCACCGTGGGATACTTCCAAAAAAACTTTTTGTGGTTATAATAAGTTTTTTCCTCTTTTGCTCTGTGCTGTATAATTGTATATATGAGTCAAGCCTTACCAAGGCTTAATCTGCAATAATGAAATAAAATAAATAGCACCAAGTCCCACCCACCACACCACTAAAATGTTTGGCTATAGTTTTCTGTGTATATATGTATAAGTGTATATGTGTATAACACCACAGGAAACGGTGGACTGCGCTGTTTGTGCTAAAAAAAATGCCATCTGACTCAATTTGTTTAGTTCTAGGAGCAAATCAGGACAGACGGAGTTCTCCGTAAAAACAATGACTTGTTAAACACAACATTTCAAAAACCCAAGATCTTTATTTTCGCTGTGAATTAATTTTTGTCACTTTTTTGAAACATAGATCCTAAAGACTTTACATAGGACATATTATAATATGAAGTTGAAACCTATATGGCATGACATCAACCCCAAGGCTGTAACTACAGATGAGCTCTTTGGCTTTCTTCACCCTTCCACCAGGGAATGGAAAGATGGTAAGGATAAAAATGGTAATATTTATTTATGTAGCTCCAACATGTTCTACAGCGCTTTAAAATCAGTAATTAGGAGTCTTGATGTAGTCATGCAACCCTCTATTATGAAATCATTCATTATTATATTATAATAATTTGTATTTCAGGCTTATTTTCCTTTACAATGAGGGAACTTTTTATGAATCCACATGATGGCCCAAAGTGGATTGTCCTTGATGGGGATATTGATCCCATGTGGATTGAATCACTAAATACTGTCATGGATGATAACAAGGTTGGTTTTACTTTGTGAATATCCATATTCCAAGGGGTAAAATTGATGTTTATATAAACTGATGTTAAATTCATGAGGTTAATAAACTCACTTATACAACATGATGCTTTACTAAAATGTACAAGATCATATTTTCTGACATTTGCATATGAGAACATTTACCTCCATATTTATGTAAAACAATTCAAAGTGTATTAATTTATTTATGGTCTTAAAATGACACAATAATGAAAATAATAAGAAAAACATTGTTACATAATTCAATCAAAGGGTATAAAACAATACACAGCAATTGGCAAAACTTTGAAAACATAATTTGTTCTTCTGCATGGGTCTTGCTCCTTGCATGCCAATGACCCAATTGTAGAAAATTAAATAGTACATAACATCAATGCTTTAAGCTACTATAAAGCCATGCACGCAGTCCTGATGTCTAAAAGACTCCAGGGCATCGCTCTAGCCTGCCCATAGGGCATCCCAAATCATGGTTTGAAATGAAATGATTTGGGATTCCTGCTGTGTAAAACCCTCGGGGTTGCTGGTGAACTCACCTTTCCTGATGACTCCCAAGGCACTTCTGCTGCTCGTAACCACATTCTAGGCAGCAGAGCAGAGGCGTGCTCCCACATGCAGCCATTCAGGTAGGCTGTGGAAAAACCAATTTTTGCTCTTGAGGTGGGCAGTTGAGGAGTGGGGGGGGGGGTGGCTGAGTATAGGTTGCGTGCTGCTTTAATAAGTCACAGGAAGTTCTGGGAGGTTTGGTGTGGTAGTCAGGACATGGGTTGGGGACCAGAGAGCAGAGTAACTGACTAGAAACATGAAGGTACATGACAATACAACCTGTGTGCACCACCAAAGAGAAAAGTTGCTCACCACCCGAGGCGTAGAAAGTCTGGCACTTGACGGAGAGCCCATATTTTACTCACATCTTCAGCAGCACTCAAGCGTGTACATAGGCCCTGGGTAGTTTTGTGGTGGTCGCAGTCTTGGGAAGGGGAAGCACAGGACAGACGTAAACAGCAACACAGACAATGGATGGTCTGGGCCTAGTGCAGGCAATGGAGGGTTAGGCCCAAGTGCAGACAATGGACGATTTGGGCCCCAGTGCCCACAATGGAAGATCTTGTTCCTTGTGTGGGCAATGGAGGGAATGGACTCATGTGCAGACAATGGAGGATATGGGCCCTGTTGCAGACAATGGAGAGTTTGGGTCCTAGTACAGACAATAGGGGGGTTCAGGCCACAGTGCAGACAAAGGGGGATCTGGAACCTGGTGTGGGCAATGGAGGGTTTGGGCCCTGGTGCAGAGAATGGGGCATGGATATTGGTGGGGGGGGGCATGTCCAGCTGACACACACTAGCAAAATGGCAAGTAGCTTAGTAGCTCAGCAGATCTGGAGCAATGATGGTTGATTGCCATTTAAACCTTTTCTGTGCCAGTTCTGACATTACCCCTCCCCCTTTATAAGGCAGCTTCCAGACACCTTTTGGAGTTTTTTACACCCCCAACCCTTTTGTGTTAAAACAGAGAGAGCCTAAGCAGTTGTTAGGTGCTTGTCGAACTGTAGAATTCTTTCCAGGGTCAAAGTTAAAGGGGATCTCTTCGGTACAGACAGAACCCAAGGAACAGTGCCCAGGGAATCGGGAACTTTGTGGCAGGGCCTACAGGGATCGGGACCTTGACAGCAGCACCCAAGGGGACCGGGACGTTCACGGCAGCATTCAGGGGTACCGGATCTTTTTGGAAATGTTCAGGGGAATGGGACCTTCAAAGTAGTGCCCATGGGGACTGGGGCCTTGGCAGCAGTTCATATAACACAGTGTACCTATATTGCGTTTGCGTTGCCATTTACTTATTATGCAAAAAATGTTTTTCATTAAAAAAATGCAACACAAACACAACACAAATGCATTTATAACACAACAAAAGCGCAATGTTTGTTTTTATACAAGGCCCCTGTAGCATATTTACAAAACTTTGCTCTAAACGCAACGGGCTTGGCGGATGCCATGCAGGTAAAATGACACATTAGCCGCACCCCCATTTGGGGCAACGCGGATGCAGATGAACCCGGTGCCCATTGGTGTGACCACAGGGTTCTTCCAGGAAGAGCACCGAGCATATACTAAAGGGCATAAGGATTTGTAACATGCAGGGACAGGGGCCACCAATAGTGCGACCTCTGAACCCTAGGTTACAAAACCCTGTGCCTTGTGCCCAGTCTGGTAGCCTTTGGGAGGGACCCCGTTTTTCTTTTGTAAAAAACAACCAAGATAAAAAATAAAAAGAACTGTCACTTTCCCTGCTTTTAATGTATGCCGCTTGTGCAAAAAGTACCAAAAAAATTTTGGCCAATTTTTTGCCAGATAATGCCAGAAAATTACCCAAAAAATCTAAAAATAAACACTTAAAACTGAAAGGATACAATTAAAAAATAAAAAGGCTATTCTTCCATAGATAAAAATCTAAAGGCATAGCGGGGATGCACTGCTCGCACATGCGCCATTGGCCCGGGAAGGAAGGTGAGTTTTCGGCCGATTTGGGGGCTTTCACACAGTGGGGAATCCCAACTCTGGATGCCTTGGGGGGAGGGAATCTAGGACCGTTGGAGTGTAGGTTTTGGTCCACTGAAAAAATACAATTAAAAAAAAATCAGGCTATTCTTCATTAGATAAAAATTGTATCTAACGAAAAATGTCAAAAAAATTACCAAAAATATAACAAAATATACCCGCGGGCAGTTTCAATGCCAAATGCGATGTCTTTAAAAGTCTTTAGTAAGCCACTTAAAACTGAAAAATTACAATTAAAAAGTTGGGTTAATCTTTGTTAGATACAAATTGTATCCATGAATAATGCTAAAAGAATGACCAAATAGTTAAAAAAATAAATCCGCAGGCAGTTTCAATGTTAAATTGAATGCAACACTGAAAACTGAAAAAATACAAAAAAAAAAATAGTATTTAACCAAAAATGCCCCAAAAATTACCAAAAATACAAAAAATAAACCCGCAGGTTACCTGTAGCGGGAATGGATTAAAAATGGGAAAACCTATTTATTTTTTATTTATGTATTTAATTTTTTTTTTTGTTTTCTGTGATTATACAGTGTATTTTTCCTACCCAAATTGTTTGCGGGGCAATCTCCCTGGTACAAAGGTTTGTATTGGGGCCCAACGGTAGCCCACAAAAAACCCTGTATAAAGGTGCTCCACACACTTTACTAAAATCACTTAGCTCCACTTTAAAGTAATTTGACTCCCACAGCAAATCAAATCTATCCTCAATAAAGTGTATAATCCCCATAAGCTTATTAATGGCGGACGTGCAACTAAAACATATGCAAATACTGCAAAATCACAATAGCAAAAGTGCCAGTGCAAAAAATTTTGTTTTTAAAAAATATGTATACATCTTAAAAACATCAAAAAGAATCAAGAAAATGTGTTTGATTAATAATGGTTCAATTGAATATGATTCTTAATAAAGTGACAGTGCTATATTAAACAACTTTTCAGAATAACCTAAAAGATTTGTGCATTGAAGGATATATCAGCAAACTCTCCTACAATAGCAACTATGGGGGGTTATTTAAGAAGGGATAGCGCCAGGTAGTGCCTCGTAGTGGCACGCAGCATCTGGTGAACGCCAGGCGCTGTACAGGAAACAACATTTAAGAAAGCAAATCTGGTGAAGGCCTCTAACAGCGCCGTGTAGCGTCACATGTATTATTACAGGCGGCTCAGCGTATATCGCCGGCGCTCTAGGCTCAGGAGCGCCATGTAGTACCTGTCGCTCTGTACCGCTCTCCCATACATTTCAATGGGGTTTCATTAGTTTGAGTTTGAGTTGAGTTTGAGTATAAATAGTGTTTTTTTTTTCGTTCAAATCATTGTGTGACCTCTCCTGGCTGCAAACAAACAATTTTATAAATTTTTGCAGAATTGTCATTACAGGTCTGGCATTAAATTGTCATTGTCACAGTGTTAAAACAATGTCATTCCATGTGTTTTCGCTTTGTTACTGGTGGATATGTGTTCAAAAACATGATGACACTGATCACACAGCCCCCAGCTTTAGAGCGGCGACACTGTGTTTGTAGTTTTTTGTTAAATATGGTGTGGAGCACTGAGTGCCGGGCGCACTGAGCTGGCGCTACCTATCATTTGCTGCAGCGTTGTGCTGTGTTGTTAGAGCGCCCAACGCACATCACATTCATCAATGCTGGCCAGGTTACTACATTGACTGCATCACTAGGTTACAGCACCCGCTTACAGCGTCTACTAGTGGTCGCTCTAAGCGCCACTATACAGACAATCATCTGACAATACCTGGCGTTAGTATTGAATCAGCCTCTTACACACTAACATCTCTCAAATTTTTTAGATCTGAAATTGCCCTTTAAAACATAAGAGAACCATCAGATGGTTACAAATTGTGGCCTCGTCCCCTTGTCACCCTGTATATGGGATCTGCTCCTACTTTTGGCACCGAGGCTTTTAAAAATGTTTCTGCCCTATAACAAGCATTATTATGTGTTCCTGTTCTTAGATACAGAGCTGCAAAATGCCATGTTTTATGATGTCTATAAAATCACCTCAGGCGGTTTAATGCCTATCAAATGATTAGTGAAGCCAGGCCTGCTATCTAGTAAATGCCATAAAGCTATATCTCCTCAAAGTTTCTTGAATCTCTCAGAGGCTCAGGTGAAAAGATCTCTGATCTGTGTATAGTCATTAATACTTTTTGACATTTAGGTTTTTAATGTTTGGAGAAGGCAGTAAGAGGTAGGTGGCAAAAATACCCAAATATCCAAAGTAGACTGGAGAAGAGGGGTTGCTTTAATGCTGGTTGTACATTAGGTGATTTTGTTGCAGTTTTCTAGAATTAAACTACAGTACATTATGATTTTTTGATAACAGGTTGTAAAAAGGCAATCTACTTTTCTTTTATTAAAGCAGACCTAAAGTAAAAAAGACTAATGATTATTAAACCCAAAAATAAACTATGTTACTCATCACATCCCTTTTCCTGTGCTGCTCTTGCTCCTCCTGTGACCTGTGGCCACTTGGGTTTGCTGAGCGGGTATATGCAAGTGTGCCTGTCTAACAAACTTGGTTGGAAGCTGGTGAAGAAGTGGACATGCCAACCGGGGTTTGGAGCAGCACAGGAACCCAGAAGTCTAAGTAATAAAGCTTGTTTTCAGTCTACCCACTATCCTTCGAATAGATTTGGGATGGCCAAAAAGGGTTAAAGGGTCTGTCCAGGCAACAGAAATAAGCCATACTTGCCTTTTATACCCCACATACCCCTACTCTGGTAGAATCATATCAGATCCAGAGATCGAGCTTTGCATTGCTCATGACTAGTGTTGAGCGAGCTTGAACCACAAAGTTTGGGTTCGTACCAAACTTTGCGAGTTCAGATTTCCAAACCCAAACACAGACTTCAGGCAGAATCAGCCAGCTTTTCTTAGTATAATCAAATTTTATTGGTTTTAGAGGAATACGTTGGGTAAAGGGTAAGTCAAGGGTACAGAAAGTAAAAAGAGGGGGGGTAGGGGAGAGGGAAGGGGGTACAACAAAAACAGGTTGCAATTACATATGGAGCATCATTTATACATCTTGTCAGCTACAATTTATAGCACACAAATTTGACAATGTACATACGTAAGACGCGTTAAACCACATTTTATAGCAAAGACTTATGCTGCTTGCGTCGATACTGTTTGTGGCGATTCCCCGTGGGGAACCTCCAAGATCAATCCCAGCACCCCGCAAATCCCACCAATACCCATGAATATCTATGATATATCTCTGGGGAGCCATCATCCCCAATGTCCCAATTTCTGTGCCAACTCTACTCGTAGGATCGGCAGAGACGGTGGGGGGGGGGGAGGTGGGTATCCAAGTCGGGAGAGTGAACGGACCTTGGACAATAGCTGGTGCACCAGCGGTACGCAGTTGGCCAAGCTCCGAGCTCCATGAGATAGGGTGGGGGGACCCCTGAAGGGGGGCCCCGGTCCCCACCCCCCCACCAACACGGCTCCGAGCCCTCCAAAGACCCCGAAAGTGAATCAAGAAGGCGAAGAATGGAGAGTCACAACTCCCAAAGCCATTCGTGTAGTTATAGCAAGCTAGGGAGGTGTGAGTCTCGGAAGTCTAACCAGCCCGCCCAGGTCATTATGTAGCTATTTGTGGCTTCTGTGTTCTTAGCAACCAGGCTTTCCATATAGCGAATTGACTCCAATTCCTGAACCCATTCCATCAGTGTGGGGGGAGTCGGCTTTTTCCAGTGTCTTGGGATAATGGCCCTCAAAGCTGCCACGAAATGTCTCAAGATATCCTTTTTAGATTTGGCTATGGAGGTCTGGAAGAGGGACAGGAGTGCGGTTTGGGGTGTGTTGGGTATGTTATTCCCAGAAACCTGCCCGTAGATGGAAAACACTTGGTCCCATAGATCCTTAATGGATGGGCAACCCCACCAGATATGGGTCATGTTGCCCACCTCTTTCTGGCACCTCCAGCATATGCTGGTGAAAGGTTCAGTAAAT
The DNA here is from genome assembly GCA_027917425.1 of Gastrophryne carolinensis. Taxonomy (NCBI): domain Eukaryota; kingdom Metazoa; phylum Chordata; class Amphibia; order Anura; family Microhylidae; genus Gastrophryne; species Gastrophryne carolinensis. Next base: position 230,839,293 of record CM051240.1, on the reverse strand, counting down.
CGGTATGTATCTGCTGGGCAGCGGTACCAACGGGCTAGTATCTTATAGTTCTGTTCTTGTACGGAGTTAGCCACTGAAGTGCCGTGGGTGCAGGCATAAATCTTGGTTAGATCCGCCTCTGAGAGAGTAAGTCCCAGCTCCCTCTCCCATCTCCCCACAAACCTAGGGGGCTCGGAATGTGTCGCCCTATTTAGGAGTGAGTAGATAGATGCTATCACATGGGTAGGGGGGGTGTCTTGTGTAATTAGAGACTCAAGTTCTGTAGGTGGAATCCGAGCTATCTCCACCATGTTGTTAGTAGAGAGGTATGCCCTAAGCTGCCTATGCAGCAGCCATGAAACATGTCTACCCCCCGCCCTCGCCTTCAGATCTGTTAGGGAGGGTATCTCCCCATTTTGCAGTACTTGGCCTACAGTGGTGTTATTGGAGGCATCCCAGATAAGGAAGTTCTTTGAGAGTAAACCGGGTTCAAATGCCGGGTTATCGAATATCGGTGTCAGCGGGCCGGGCCTACGTACTAGTCTACATTTGGCCTGGAGTGGGTCCCAGGTCTCAGCCAGCTTTTCTTAATGCAGAGTGTGCAGCAGCAGGAAGCAGCAGTACAACTTACCTGAGCCCCACAATCCGGTCGGCCTTCTTTCCTCTGACGAAATGGCCACAACCAGGGCTTCAAATAGATGGCTGCCCCCACGAGTGAGGACACTGGCAGCAGATAGCAGCACTTCTTTTGTCAGCTGTTTAGTTCCTCGCTAATGGGGGCAGCCATCTCTTTGAAGCCCCGGCCATGGCCATTTTGGCAGAGGAAAGAACGCCGCCCAGATTGCGGGGCCCAGGTAAGTTTACAGCTGCTTCGTATTGCTGCACAATCTGCATTAGCTTAAAGGGGACCCCTCACTTGCCGCAATTTATTTAAAATTACATATGATGGGTGACCAGCGGGCGGGTGGGGAGTGGGGGCTATGGGGGGCCGAACTGGAACTTATAGGGGTTCACCTGACACTATTCATGACCTATGCCAACCAGAACCTAAGGCCACCCCCCACATCAGATGCAGTTACTACAAAGAAAAATATAATAATATATAATAATGTTAATACAGGTCCAGATCTTTAATACTTACTAAAGTGATCCACATGTGCACCTTACTGTCTTACACAAAGGCCACCAAGGCAGTGTATCACATGCCCCCTCTCTACTATCCATGACTACATCAATGGCTGTGGCAAAACTTTTAATTGGTTAAGTAATAATTACAACTCAGTGGGACATGCTGAGGGCGATATAAAAGGCGACTATCCCTGGTTTTATGTCCATAATTGACCTTTAAAGTGGTGCAAAACCCTATCAATGCAGCACTGGAGTCAAAAAGTTATTGGGGACGGCCGCTAGCCATGCTTTTGGGCATTCCAAATCAGTATGCCCTATTGTGTGAACCCCTCCAGGCCCTCTGTAAAATGTACCCCTACAGGGACTACCACAACGCTTTTATTGACGCTTTGTGTCCACATTTCCAGGTTTACTTTAGTGGAGGCCCACCCCCAGCCATTCAGATAGAATGGGAGCAGAAACACTACACAAACTAGAGAGAAGCTGGGGTTGCAGCCAGCAGGCAGGTCATATCATCTGGCATTTTTGGGATCAGCCAATCTGGGATCTTAAATCTTCTACTTGGGCATGGCCTTGTTGATGGAAAAACCCATGTGTTGTCAAAACTGAGCCACTGTCGAGCCGACATCATCACCCAAGGCAGGCAGGGGGCAGTCAGAGGGTTGGTCTGCTTTAATCCTAAACCTTGTTCAGAAAAGTACTACTAAAATAATGGTTTACCTTTTTAGGCCAAAAGGTCCTGTTTAATCTGAAATGTTATATCTTGGGGTTGACCCATGTGACTTACAGCTTAAGATACAGACTGTACCAATGGAATATGCAAAACCTGAAAATCAAATCTTCTAAATCTTTAGTTGGAACTCAAGTAGCAAACTTTTTACTTATCCTAAAAAAACATTTTTCCCCAGATAGGAAATAATAATGTTGTAGTTGTTTCTCTTGTTCTCTTGTTTGCCAACTTACATCATTACATTTCATTTTCAGTTTTGATCAATGTACGTGCTGTTCATTTGTTTTAGGAATAATCCATGGTAGCATTAAATGTGTTCTTAGTAGAGCATTCTTGCTAAATTAATGCAAATCAATGTAAGTCACACATTATTAGTGACCTTGACATTTGCCTGGTCAACTACATTTCCTAGATAATGATGTCTTCTGGACTTATTAGCTTTAAAAATACTATTACAGGATATAGGATCGCCTCTTCACAATCTGGAGTTTACTTGAAAGAGATGAAACATGACTCTTAAACTCAAAACACATGGAAAAATGTTTTTTCTTATACTTGAAAAGCAAAATCTGGAGTTCTACAAATTAAGTACAGCTCTTTTCTAAAGAAGTAGATATTTTATTTAAAAAAAATTGAATAAACCCTAAGCCGTATAAAAATTGAGTCTCTCCAAATGAGTCTGAATCCCCCATGAGCTATTGTTATTTATATTGTACATGTGTAAATCTTCCTCATTGGGTAATATCTGCGGCCCACCTGTAGGATTTTCAGGGGTGAAGGGATAAACCTAAAAAAATATGTTAAAGTGGACCAAAGCCCACAGAGATCGGCCCAGGAATCTATAAAATTCCCAGACTGATTGATTCCCTCCCCCCGGATCGGGATGCCCTGCTGTGTGAAACCCCCCAGGTGCCCGTAAACTCACTTTCTTTCCCGGTCCAACAGCGCATGTACGAGCAGCAGCCGCATCCCCGCTATCCCTCTAGCAGGGCATGTGCCCGCAGCAGGCATTTGCGAATGGCCTGTGCGGGCATGCTCCCTGTTAGAGGGTAGTGGGGAATGTGGCCACCAGCGCACTCGGATGCGTTGTAGGATCGGGAAAAGGTGAGTTTGTTCGGGCAACCTAGGGGGATTCACACAGCAAGGACCAAAACCCAGGATAGTCAAAATCCTGGGTTTTGGTCCACTTTAAAAATGTAGGTGACAAACTCCTATTAAAATCAGGGACTCCTAGCATAGGGGTTGATTCAGAACCAGGTGAGAATTCTCACTCCTTTTTCTAGGAGAGAACCTGCCATTGACTTTCATTAAAAAAAACTGAAACAAAACAGAGCTAAATTGCTTCAAAACAGAAATAAAGGCCGTTAGTCAAATGGCCCAAAGCGCATGTGCTAAAAGGGATCCTCATATAGTGGCATACAATTTGAACAATAGTCTTAATGACATTTGCGGTATGCCATAGTGCATGTGCCTGTTTTTTTTTACGTGCTTCCGTCACCTGATGATGCAAGGGTTCTTACCAGATAATGACAATAAGATGGCTTATTACTTAAATGGGATGCCCAATCCAGTAGACGCTCCAATTCACAATCCTTTTGTTCTCTGCCTCAATGATCAGGGTGTATTAGACCCAAAGTTTAAAACCACAGCGTGCGTGCAAAGAAAAAAATGGGCAAAGACTAGTGCAATACTGTAAAGACCCATATGTATTTAATAAAGATAAGAATGCAAAGTCTAAAAAATGCATGTAGCATAATAAAAGAGCAGCTCTCACCGCCCATCTTAAAACGCTCCAACATCCTTAGGATAAAATAGCGTAAGGAATCCCTGTTAGCAATTAGCAGCGTAACGATCCAGTCGCAATAGTGTCATGGTATCCAGTGTATCCAGTGTACCGAGACTCGGTACACTGGATACTATGACACTATTGCGACATTGAGCTGTTATAGATTCTAATATTTTTTCTATCTAAGCGCAGTGTTTATTTAACCCCTCTTGAGTGGTTTTTCTGCATTGACTTTCATTGTCTGCCTTGGGGCTGATTCAGAGCAAGGTGAACATTTACACCCGGTAGACAATGAAAGTCAATGGCAGGTTTCTCTCCTCAAAAAGGAGTGAGAATTCTCACCTGGCTCTGAATTAAACCCGTAGATTGCAATTCATATCAAAGTTGGTCAACCACAACAAGGTAGTCCCTACTCGCAAACCTTGCTTTGCTTTGTATGCTTGTCTATACAAAGACAGTGCCATTTTTTTCACCTGCCTGTGAAACAATGCAGCATTTTATACCTGCATTTACAAAGACAGTGCCAACATATTATTTGCCTGTATAAAAATAATGCAACATTTTATTCCTTGTCTGGACAAAGATATCACCAACATTTTACTTGCTTGTATAGAATTAATACACGTCTTTGCTTTTATGGTAACACGTGGTACAAATCTGTATTTATGTGCAGTCATGTGTGCCAGAGCCCATAAAAACAATGGATTTCTCCTCACAGAGTGTTTCTTCTGTGGTTTGCTTTCCATGAAAGTTACCACTAGTGATGAGCTTTGGATTGGGGCCGTTTCGATCTGGTTCGCCCTCCTGAATCCGGGTCAGACTATCTGGCATTCAAGCTACTGATGCTGGCAGGTGGCATGCTGGCCATCTCTACCCTATGAACTGGTATAGAGGTCCCTTGGACTCATTACTAGTTAACAAACAGTTAAAAGAGAAAAAAAATATGCCATATGCCAAATAATCCCAGGGAGGTTTTTATATCACAGGCGAGGAGCCTCTGTGGAATACCCCCATGTGACTAATGACATCAATGCATGGGAGGGACACAGAGGGAGATGCCAAGGAGGAGGGGGGACACGAGTCCCTGCCAGCAGCAGACCAGTGTCCGCCAGACCAAGAGAGTGCCCCAACCCGGCGGACCTACAGATAGGACTCTGCCTGGTGGTGGAGAGATGAAGGAAGATGCAGCTATGGTGAGGTTTTTTTCTTTTAAAACTTTTTTTAACTGTTTGTAATCTGGTAAGGGAATACTAAACCCCTAATTCTAGGGACTATTTGGCTGGAGGGCTTCTGAACCGGATTGTCCCTGCTCCAGGAACAGGATTGACATCGGTTAACTGACAAACAACCAAAACAAAACAGTCCTCATAATGATACTAATCTAATCATCTAGTCAAACTGTACAACACCTGGTCCAGTTGTTAAACTAAGAGATTAAGCAAGTTCAAAAGGTAGGAAACAGTCTGGTCTTGAATATTAATTTAAGCTGTCACAAGCTTCTAGTGAAAGGATGGGCAAAAGTTTGGTCTTGGAGTCAAGGTTTTACAAATTGCCAACTGTACCCTATCACTGCCGACAGTCAGATTGAGAGCAAGGGACTCTTAACCCTCCAGGAGCCCAAGGATGAGAGGCAGGCCTAACTTTAATGTACTAGAAGACTTAAAGGAGCCGCAGCACTCAACTCTGTTAGCTTGCAGACCAACCTATAATCTGTCTCTAAATCTGGTAAAAACAGAGGCTCGGTCACACACATCTGCAGAAGTATGCTAAGCTGCACCCCCACGCCAAGGTGCCTCTATGGGTGCAGTCCTAACTCTAATCTATGAGAGCCCCATTTGGGACATACAATGCAATAGATAAAATGGGAGCATCTTATCTGAGGTTGCCCTAAACCTCAAGTGCAAGCCATGGGGTGGAAGGGTCAAGACCTTGCAATACAGCCTAGACCCCCCACCCCATGTGCTTGCACAAATTCAAAGTGAACAAAGTGGGAGTGGCAGCTGCTCAGACCAGTTTATAACTAACCTGGGAGGTGCAAGTCAGCAGGACAATTAGGTTTCTAAAGACTTAAAGGAGCCGCAGCACTCAACCCTGTTAGCTTGCAGACCAACCTATAATCTGTCTCTAAATCTGGTAAAAACAGAGGCTCGGTAACATAATTAGTAACCTAATTGCCCTGCTGACTTGCACCTCCCAGGTTAGTTATAAAATGGTCTGAGCAGCTGCCACTCCCCCTTTGTTCACTAACTTTAATGTGGTTATTGTATGTGGCTTCCAACATATGTAGGTTCACAATATGTGATATAAACATCAGAATTAGCAGGCTTTCCTTTCACATTGATTTGTTCAACCCCCAGAGTCAGTATGTTTATAAAATATAATAGACACTAATAAAACATATCATTGTTTTTTGGGATATCTGCAACTATTTTAACTTTATCAATACATGCATTCCTGTTTTGTCCAGGTCTTGACCCTAGCTAGTAATGAACGCATCTCATTGACGCCCTCTATGCGCCTGCTATTTGAAATCAGTCATCTGCGAGCTGCGACCCCTGCAACTGTATCTAGAGCTGGAATCCTATACGTCAACACACAGGATCTAGGCTGGAGCCCGTAAGTTCAAAATCTTTGACTAGACTTTAACCGTTCCTAAAGGACAAATGTTGGCAAAAATGTAAATCCCCCCAAGTCTCCATTATAGTTCAATAATAAAATGTAATTTAGATGTTTTAATTTGCTGTTTTGGGTAGTGCACCTCCTAGTGACCAATTTCTATTGTATGCAAGGTTTTACCCTATATTTTTATGTGTACTAATTGGTTCCTTCCTCAAATATTTAACTTCAGCTAAGGAAGAATGTAAATGACATTTTCTCACTAGTCCAGGACGGAAATGTTGAATGGGCTTATTCAAACTAACAATTGTTAATTTTGCCTGCAGTTGTCCTTTAATCTATAAATCTTACATCTTTTTAAAAAAAGTTGAACCACTATAAACCCATTTATGGGAAATCCAACCCCCTGGCACCATTCATCCACCCCTCCCTCCTTCTTTGCTAAACCAGAACAGGGCAATAAAATAAAAAAGATTGACCAGATATGCCGCAATATTACTCTGATCCCAGTTGGAGGTGGGCACTCTCCATGGCAGGACCTTGAGTGATGGGTCAATCAACCTATCCCAGCAGCAGCCACACTCACGGCTTTCCCTTTAGAGTGCCTGCCCTCCCCCCCACCTGGACTGGAGGATGATTGCGGCAGCTGGGTATTTTTTGTATTCTATTGACTAAATTGAGCTTAGCACAGGGGAGGAAGTAGCTTACGGGAAGAATGGGGTCCCACTTGTCAGTCTACCACTGTACAGAGTGTACAGGTCCTGAGAGGAGTCAAGATGGTGCTGCCCTATGGTGGTCATCCAGAATCTGATGGAAAAAGAAGACAGATGCCCCAGCAAGGTAACTAAAAAAATGCCCAAAATAAAGGGGGGGGGGGGTGTCAGGCTGGCGAGGTTTAGAAACTTTACATGTTGCTCTGAGTGCTACCTTTTTATCCACAGCACTACCTATCACACAGGTGAACTAGGCAATTTTGTGGCCAGAATAGTCAACTGCCCCTAAAGTGTTGGATCAGACCTAAAGTTTTAGGAAATTATGTTTGGATTCCAAACTGTCCAGATAATTTGGCTCATTTTTAAGCCACACCCCCTAAACTTACTAGAATTGTTGCAATTACAAGACCTGGATGGAGCCTGTCTAAATTTCCTCCTTGGTCTTCAAAAATGGTGACTTGCTCCACAAATGGATGACCATATCTTGCCCCAAGGCTTGTTTAGCCTTGGTAAGCAATTTACAGACCAAATTTCAAGCCCTGATGATGGCTTCTGATCTACCCCCATTCCCCTCCTCTGGAGCCCACATTTCATGGAGAAGGGTTGTGTGATGCTAATAGGTATCATCTGATCTTGCAGAGCACAATTAGGCTTAGCATGCTTCTGTGTGGCTCATCAAGGCTGGGGATTAGGCATGCAGACACCACAAGGTGCCAGTTTGTCACTATGTTTTATCCACAGTGCCTTTTGTTCATCTTTTTATGGTTGTTTCCTTTTACACAGCAGCCTATACCATTTGGAAAATGTTAAATCTCTATCTTGTATTACTAATAGAACCTTTTCTAGTCTTACCAGCATGGAAGTTGAAACAGTTGCTGCTTCCTTACCTCCTTGTATTGCAATTGTGTTGCTTATTTAGTTCCAGAATGTGGATGACAGCTAAATGAAATGCAAATCCTACCACATATTATAGCTTTACTCTGTGTATGATTTTATTCCTTTTTTTTATTAGCTACGTTACCAGCTGGATCGAGACTCGTCAAGCTCAGTCAGAGAAAGCAAATCTGACCATATTGTTTGATAAGTATGTTCCTTACTGCTTGGAGCAAGTGCGATGTAATTTAAAAACTATAACTCCAATCCCAGAAAACAGCATGGTACAGGTAAAAGCAATGCATTTTATTTTGTTTTAGATTTTTTAATATAATCCTGCCATTCCATGTTTAAAATGGCATAAAAATCAGATGTTTATGCAGATAGTAACTTTGATTTTCAATAGGATTTCATAAAATACTACTAAGTAGTAAATCTAAGCACACATTGTGCAGTTATATGTGGATGGCTCCTACAGTAACTAAAAAATAAAAAGATGGTTTTACCACCATGGTTGCAGCAGCTATGGGTCTAGATGCCTGGGGAGCACTTTTTATTGACATGGTTAGCAATTTACCCTGGCAATATTACAAATGAACTGGCCGAATAGCCCCTATTCGATTCAGAGGCAGACGAAGATTCTTGTCAGTTGTTCAAAACCTAAATCGATCAAAATTTGGCTTCTTTTTCTCCCTTTTTGTTTAAAAAGGTGCCCCAATTGCCCACACCCCCTCCAGGGCATCAGGGGTGCATAAGAGCTTAATGCCTATTGTTTCAGGGATGTCTGAGGAGCACCTAGTCTAATGGCATAGGTGCTGATATGCTGGCACGGTTAAGGGATACCAGCTACTAAGCCCAGGCACCAGGCTAGTAGCCCTAGGGGCATATTTATAAATTTTACAAAAAATAAAATAAAAAAATAGTAAAATACTTTTACTAATACTCCCTCTAGTTGAGCCAAACCGAATAGGTAAATTAAGCCTATGAAGAAACATGGCTGACATGAATTCTATTGTGGCACTGCACTACATGTGTTCATCAAGAGACTTTAGTGGGACTTTTTGTAGGTGCCAGAACTTGCAGCCTTTTAATTATGTATTTTAGTCTTCTATCCACGCACCTCTATGGTTTGTAGACATATGTGAGTTTTTTTTCTTTTTTCCACACATATGATTATACTAGGGTGAACAATAAAAGATCAGACTCTGATTGTGATAAACATACTAAGGGCCTTATTTATCAAGGAATAGCGACAGATAGCGACTGGGGAGCCGGCCAGTAAAGCCAGGTACCGCAACTAGAACGCCGGCTCCCCTCCACAATCACACATTTATCAAGCCGATACTGCTTAGCGACTGAGATAGCGCCACCTAGCAACTCATTCATCATTATCCCAGCCTCATCCCACAGCGCCAGCTAACATCCTTGAACAGCGACAGGTATGACCTCTCGCTACCTGGCGCTCTCCAATGCATTTCAATGGCAGAATGTATTTTAATTAATAATTCTTTTTTAATATATTTATTTTTTTAAATTTCCAAAAAAAAATCTGTGAACACTTCTTCCTTTGAAACTGTATTTTTTGGGGATTTTTAAAAAAAATTTTTTTTTTGCAGAATTGATATTACAGGTCCGATTTTAAACTATTCAGGTTTGAATATTATTTCAAAATCATTCCATTTTTTTTGGGTGGTTAGGGGGTTAAAAAACTACTTTTGACACATCGCCTACTGCGCTCTGGGATTTAAACATGCATTTCACAGCGCTAGGAATTTTTAAGGCTGATTTTTTATTGAATATGGTGGGTGCCGGTCGCTATGTCCAGTCGCTATCATGCGCTCCCATACAACAGTGAACCTGTCAAATAGCGACTCAGCATCTTGTATTCAACATTACGGCACACCAACTGAGTCGCTATCATCCACCGAACAATGGCCAAGCACAGCGACTACTAGCGGTCGCTGTCAAAATACCGCTACAATCGCTCAACAGTCGCTATCTGTCGCTATTAATGAATCAGCCTCCCCGGTTCTACAAGACCATAGAAATCTAAATGTGAACAATTGTCCTGCCCCCCCCCCCCCCCATGCTTGGCCTCTACACTATTGTTCCCTTTGCTTGGTTCCATGTCTCTCCATCCTTTTGCCTTCTCTTCACTTTCCTTCTGTCTTCTTCTTTTTGTCCCTTCTTCCCTTAGCTTTGTCTTTTAATGGAGTTCTTTGACAGTATAGCTGGGCCCTCAAGTGACAGTAATAAGGGATTTGGGTGAAGCTAGGTTGTACAAAGGAGTGCAGAATGGAAAAATAGTCCTTTGGAAAGTTGCACATACTATGCTGTTAGGCCGACTCAGCCCACTCCCTTATAGAGGGCAGCAGAGGTGCACACGGACGCTACAGGGCTTAATTTTGGATACAGTTGAGAATTCGACCATCAGACTTTAGTAAAGCAGCTGAAAGGTGGAGGAGCAGGGCCTCCACCAGGGAAGTACAGGTAATTCCTTTATGAAACCAGGCTATAAAGGGGGGCCCAGCTGCAGGCTGCAGACCACTTATGCCACTCACCTGCCCCTCTCTAAGCTTCACTAACCTACATAGCTCCGCTTATTCATCTCTCCCAGCTCAACGCATCCAGCATGCGGCCACACTTGGGACCTCCATGGAAGGGTGGCCAAAAATGTAGGTTGTATGGGTGTATGGGATATTCTGATGACAACCATGGAGAAGAGGTAAGTATTAATCTTTTTTCTTGCCTGGACAGCTCACAAATTCATGGAGTATACTAACAATAAAATTGTAAAGAGAATAAAGAGAGAGTTGCTTTTTACCCAAGCTACCATGTATCAGGAGCTTGTGAATTATCAGTCACAGCAGTGACGGTGGAGGGGTTGAAAATGTATTAAATGATTGGCAGGTTCCTCCTTACCATAGATCCACAGCTGAAGTGTTCTTATGGATTTTTTGGTTTTATACAGACTTTGTGCTGCTTACTGGACTGCCTCCTGACCCCCGAGAACACTCCTCCAGATTCACCTCGTGAGCTTTATGAGATATACTTTGTTTTTGCTTGTGTCTGGTCTTTTGGAGGAGCGCTATTTCAAGATCAGGTAAGAAACACAACAGTACAGTACAGCACACCAATATATCCGCCAGCAGGATGGTATTTTTGTACTTTTTTCTTCTAGCTACTAGATTACCGCTTGGAGTTTAGTCGATGGTGGAACAAAGAAATGAGAACCATAAAGTTTCCTTCTAATGGCACTATTTTTGATTATTTTGTTGACCCAGACACCAAAAAGTTCACTCCTTGGACTGAAAGGATTCCAGAATTTGAAATGACTCCAGATGTTCCTTTACAGGTAGGTGTGCATTTACCTTGAGCCCACCAGAAGAAATAATTCTTGGGGCCCACCCTTTAATGATTTAGAAATAATACCACTCTTTAATCATCTTGTTGTTAAAGTGCAATATAAATAACATCAATTACTGAAGAAAACACGACTTACACACAATGCAGACAAACTAAAAATCTTGGACCTCCTATGCTGTCCTGATGATGGCCTTTGCCTGGGGTCCACCAGGGAATTATCTGGTCTGGTGGACAAGACTGGCATTGGGTTGTTGGCAAGAACTTAATAAGATGTAGGATATGTTACGTTTATACGTTTAGGTGGGCTATTTGGTTATTTGTTTTGGGCTAATCATTTTGCCTTAGAGCTTATAGCTTTGGATATGCTTAGTAATTTCTGCTGTTGATTATTGAGTCTGACCTTAGATTGCTGTCTGACCCCGTCTTACTTGATCTCTCCTACTTACTGTATACAACTCCAGAATTCCTTGACCTTGACTGTGCTTGTTCCCCCTGAACGACCTTTGGACTGTTTTCATGACAGTTTGCACTGATCCCTTGTGTATGACCTTTTGCTATTTCCTGATAACCCTTGTACCATCCAAGATCACTCACCCACCTGTCGACCCAGCTCTCAGTGAGTCCTGGGGGCAACCGTGTCCAGTGAGGCGTGTCTAATCTTCCGGCGAATAGGGGCTTATACATAGGTGAAGCTAATGGCAAAGATTGGACAGTACTCACTGAACTAGACTCTGCTAGAGCCTGACAGCAGCAGGCCAGGCCAGATTAGCTTTGGGAGAAGGCAAGTAGTATGTACTAAGTATGAGACAAGTGCACCAAAGGGTGACAAGATTGTCAAGTGGATTAGTTAAGCCAGAATAAAGGCTTATCTAAATGCTGTAGGTGACAAAATTCAGTTTTTTGACTATCCCTGGTTTTGTTCTGTGCCCTGGGGCATCCCAAAGTGGGATGCTCCGCTTTGTGAACCCCCCCCCCCTAGAACGCTTGTCCAAACTCACTTTTCCCTGGTTTTATGGCGCATGCATGAGCTCTCGATCAGAGCCATTTGCCATGCATATGTAATGCTCTGCATACAGATTGGTTTACATGCAGGGTTCGGCAATTGGAAGTGCAAGCCGTCATATCCTTAGCAGCACACATGCTCCGTCCTCCCAAACTATCGGAATGGCTGGGTGGGGAAAGCGTGCACAGCCCGAAGATGCGGGGTTGTGGCCGCATACTGGTCTGGGATGCCCCTGGGGATGGGAAGTCCCTTTCCAGGCACATTCTAACTTCCTCCCACCTTATCCCGCGTGGGAACAGTGTAAATAAACAATTTTAAAGCATCTGTAAATACCTTATGTATTTTAAGCAATGTAGTTTTTTGCTTCAATTTCTGTGTCATGGCATGTAATTCTGCAGCTTTATAAGTCATGTGGTCACAGACAGCTGAGGGACTACTGTGGCTTGCCATACTCACTCACACTGAGCACCAAGGGACAATGTTTCTGTTAGACCACTTTTTTTGTGTGGCCCTGGAGAAATAAAATGCCTTCTACCGTGCACTGCAGGAAACAGAGAAAAGGCACATGAGAGCTGCTGGACTGAATGGGGCTGTGGGCAGAGCAGAGCTTGCATCTGGGCTGCTACCTTTCACATAAGGATGAAATGAAAGAAGGGTCTTGGACACAGAGAACCCTGTAGATTTAGGTAGGGATTTGAAACTGAAATGTTTAATAGTGCTGGTTGTAGCTCCAATTCACATCCTGTTTACCATAAACAGAATGTGATCAGGGACCTCAAAGAGCTAAGATATTAACTGTATTAGCATGATTGGAGTTATGGAGTGTTATTAGGGTACCTTAGGAGGTGAGGCAGACAATAAATGTCATACTCTTCACTTTTATTCATGCTTGGTGTCTCCATTTAAACATAGATAGCCTCTTTAACACCACTTCCCAGAACAAAATAGCACACCAGTGTATGGCCCAGTGTACAAATGCCAAAACTGCTGGACATTTATGTTACAATGAAGAAAAAAAATAAAACAGCAATTCCAGGTGCCTTGATTTATTTTAGATATACATTGTTCTGATGTTAGGGACACTGGATTTCAAGAACAGTACAAGATTTAAAGGGATACAGCAGATAAAGACAAGTGTTAGACTATAGTTTGGGCTACATTTGACACTGTCCAAACTGTTTTCCATTTTTCAATTGAAGAAGAAATGGCCGAGATATCAAGATTTACAGTTTCACCTAATGCTTTCCATTTTGAAATATGTGGGTGTGGCTTTTGGCTCTATGATGCAGCATAAAAATCAACATAATGGGTGGGGTCTGTGGGTGCCTGATATTGTGCTTCAGACACAGACATCTTATTACCCTGGCTGTGTTCCTTCCACTTTCCCAGTCTGATGACTTGCCCACCACAAGCAAACGTGGGCAGCCATGGGCAATTCAAATGCTAATTAGGTGCAGTGGTAATAGGAATGCTATCGCTATTCACATGCTATTTACGGTTGCCATGTGGGCAAAGGGGGGTAGAGAGGTGGAGTGGGTCCTGCCTGTAATGTCTCAGGCTGCATAATACTAGTGCTCTAGTTTATGCTGAAGTCGTAAAGGGACCACAGCACCCAACTCTGTTAGCTTGCAGACAAACCTATAATCTGTCTCTAAATCTGGTTAAAAACAGAGGTCTCGGTCCACACACAAGTATGCTAAAGCTGCACCACCAAACGCCAAGGTGCATATGTGAGGTGCAATCTCTGAGATGTGAGGTGCTAATCTCTGAGATCCCCCTTTGGGACATACAATGCAATAGATAAATTGGGAGCAGGCTTACCTGAGGTTTCCCTATAACCTTGAGTGCAGTCCATGGGGTTGAAAGGTCGAAAGCCTGCCAGTAAAGCTTCAGACCCCCCACCATGTGCTTGCACAAATCCTAGTTTATGCTGAGCTGACAAATAGGGATGGAGCTTTAGACCACCTGTGGAGCACTATGATTGGTGGTCTATGACAATGGAATTCAGGGGGTGTGCCACTACTCTTTGCCTTGTTTCGACTTCCAGTAACAGCTGTGTTTTGATAGCAAGAGAAAGGGCAGATATGAGGAGGTGAGCTGCTGAATGATAGTTAATGCACTTTACCTACATGTAAGTCGATGTTAGGATGTAAATTGAAATAGTTTACATATAATTTGTGTTTATGGCCTTGTTTCTTTTACATCTTCAACATAAAAGTGGAAAAAAAACACCTTCAAGGTTGATAAGGACTGCGTCTGACAGGGCTATGGCTCTTTTAGGTCCCTGTTGTCCATTAAAATTTTAATGTTTCTATCATTTGCTCCTCAGTGTGAATTAACAGCCTCACTACGATGTTGGCTTCCTGATTTGAAGTCGAGACTTAAAATTAATTCAATAGGCCAGATTTACAGCGATTCTATATTTCACCAGGCAGAATCAATAATGTGACTGAAGTGAAGAAGATAAAAATTTATGGTATCTTGCAATTTAATGGTTGAAAAGATGCAATTGAAGAGATCATAAATTGTGAAGGAGTTTATGCTTCGTTGCTCCTGATTCAGTGCCTGCTGTTAGAATCTGATTTGTGACTATTCACGAGGTGTGATTAATGATGTGATCGATTCTTGCTTGAGTGCGGCAAAGCCGTTGTAATGCTCTTCATTAGAATAAATAAAATAAATTGACTGAAGCTTTATAAAAACTGTGTAACATTTAAAATCCGAAATGTCATTTTTTTTTCCTGGTTACAATTTAGCTTTTCTTTAGGCAGTTTCCACCTACGAGCCATCATTCATTGTCATTCTGGGAGGGTAATCATGAAGCCAGTTTGGGATGGGGTTAGTTTTTTATGCGAAGAGTTAAATGGGTGGCTAACTAAGATCAGACTTATGTGACATGTGACGGGAAGATATTGCCTTTACTTATTAACCCTTTCCCTGAACTGTATCATTGCTTATAAACCAGTCGGTTGTTTAGAGGTGACGTTGACTTGAGTACATGTAGGATGATGACGTTTTGTACAGACTTAAACCATACCTTCACCCTGAATAAAAGCATATCTTATATGTTTCTCCCAGCCTGTACTAACAGATTACCCACATTAAAAATCATCCTACCGGCATCTACTGCATTTTATGAGCCTTTAGACATCAAAGATGGCGGCCCATGGAGTCTCAGGCTGCCTGCAAACAGGAAGTGTCTTCTGACTGTGCTGCTCTGCATTGTGGGATTAATGTATGTGAGGAGTATGGAAAATATTATATTTGATTTTATTGCTGATGCCCCAGCTCCCCACTTTAAAATTCTCTGGTCTTAGCAAATGTCACCCTTACAAGCCTAGCAGGAAATGTCCATATATGGGCATGAGGTTCTGACATTCAGAAAAAGCAGTTCCAGGTTGAAAGCCTCTCTGCGGGTCCCCTAACACCTTTGTCAGACAGCAAGGGACAGCATCCTCCTTAGCGGGGGAGGTGTGATAGCATATGGGGCTTCAAAAGGATTCCGCAGGGCCCATGTCTGAGAGGAGGGAGGGTGAAGGGGCAGAGACCAAGCTTAAAGGTAGGCCTGGGACTTGGTCACTCTCTGGGGGGAGGTCGCGTTGTATGCTTGTTGGAGGTGCCTGTGATTTAGACGAGCTGGGCCTTGTAGTCCCGCTAGGAGGGTTAACGGATGGTGCTTTGGGAAAACGGGCTGCGTGATCATATGTGCTGAATTGTTAGTTGGATCACATGACCCGCCTTTCCCTGACACTGCCCTTTTCCTGACCCCAGCTCTGCTCTGTCTGTGCAGAGCACAGCTATAACTCGCCGCCTACACTTTTGCCCCCCTCCTCTCCTCAGTATGTGATGCGTCTGAGGCAAGATTGCGACGCCCTTTTCCTAGAGTCCTGAACAGAGATGCAGCCCAGTGGGGGAAAGAATAAAAAGTGGCTAAAAACTTAAAATATATTAATTTTAGATGCCGGGGAATAGTTTTTTAAGGGTTTTGGCTTTTCATTACATGGTGCTGAAGGTCTGGTTTAAAGAAAGTAAACTAAATTACCAAAACAAGAGCCATTATTTCTTTTTCCCTTCCCACACACCATTATGCTGCCAGTGCTGAAGGTAGCCACCCGGGGAACAGCCACAATTGTGAGTCGCCCCAGGATGAGTACTACACCTCTGGGATACCCCCCACCCGGGTCATCCACTACACAGAGAAAAGCTTCACCATACCTAAGATACTGCTATAAAGCATAAAAGACAGCCTCAGCACCACCTACCACGCTGACAATCTCTAGTGGCACAAGAAATGGCCCCCTGGCCTTTAGAGCAGTGAAAACCCCCTGCTAATTACACTACTCACCTATCATCTTTCCTGCCACTTACCATAAATCATGTGACACTTAAAAGTGCACCTAAACTCAGAGGGAAGTATATGTAGTTACTGTCCATCCCCATCCCAGGGCCCTAAAATATACTGTATTCCCTTTTTACCTTGGGCTTTGGATGCAGTCGGCCATATTGCTCTCTGACTGAGCAGACCCATCCCCAATGATGATGCAGCCAGTTAAAGTACATACAGTTCAGCAATTGGGAGCACTTCAACCTAACTGCCATTATGTGACAGTTTATTTGTAACTGAATTAATTTGCATATGGCATGCCATTCACCATAAATCTACTTCTTGTTCTCTGGTGTTTTTATGGATATTGGGCAAAGGCTGGGGTAAAAAAAGAAACACAGGCTGTTTTGGGGCACATGACTGCAGATGGAAGGTGACCACATTAACTTCCTTTCTGAGTATAGGTGCACTTTAAACTAAATTCAGCAATACACCAGAAAGAACGGCCCTTAAACATCTGTTGACGTCATGTAAAAATGAAACGTGTCAGGGTTACATTCACTTTTTCGCTGAACTCTTAACTTTCAACCCCCTCAACCTGAGTGAATTTAACTAGGGGATTAAGGGACAACCCATAGCTATCATGGACAGCTCAAAAGCTACCTTAGTGTCACAATTTATTGAAAAGTGTATTGTACCATGATTATATGGATCTATGTATCAACATTGTAACTTTAGAATTGCTATGTATGTATACTTGCCATCTTTAGCGAGGTACATGAATCAATAAATACTTGTAACCAGGCCCATTTTTTTTTTTATTAATCTTTATCTGCGTATCCTACCCCTTTGGTTCATTGCCTGGCCACCCACACACAGCTGACCTAACAGAAACCATAATCTTGATTCTCTTTTTCCCTTCTCTGGTCTATTTTTCCAATCTTTGCTTTCTGCTTCTACTTCCACTTTCTTAATGGGTCATGCCTATATTCGGGTGACCAGGGTTGTAGGATAGCCCCTCTGGTACTAATGATAGAGGTAGAGGGGAGTAATTTTTCATATGGATTTTCATTATCTATTGCTATAAGGTGTTATTCGGCTACCTTGGGAGGTAAGGCAGACCTTTATTCAAGCCTTTGCTTCTCAATTCTAACATAGATCGCCTCTTGTACCTCTTCTAAGAACAAAATCGCACACCAGTGTATGGCCCATCATAGAAAAGTCAAATCCTCTGGTCAAGGGTTAGCAGTTTAACTACATCTAAAAAGACATAGGACACTCATTTGATGACAGTCCAGATCACATTTTGGCCACAGAGGACTAAAAACAGTTAAGTTAAGATGAAGAAGCCAAGGAAGAATGGCCCATAATTACCCCATCTACTGTCTAGCTTGGTGCCCCCCCAAGATAAGACTTATCTGGTTAGTGATGGAAAGATATTGCCTTTTCTTATTAACCCTTTCCCTAAACTGTATAATTGCTCATAAAGAGATGTTTAGAGATGATGTTGCCTTGGGTACATCTAGGCATCTGACAACCTTTTTTTCAGGCTTAAACCGAGCAAGAAAGTAAAGAAAGGTAATTAATTCCCAATAAAATAACTGTTCTCCCATTTTCCCTTACCCATCTATTTTCCAGGCTTTGCTTTCTGGTCCTCCTTCTTAATGGCTCATACTTAATTTAGGGTTGCCAGTGGAAAATCTAGCCTGCTTGGTGGTTTTAAGTAATGGCAGGTTGTAAGATAGTAAAATAAATCACTGAAGTGGCCCCTATGGTTTTCATAGTAAAATAGCGGAGCGGAGTTATTTTTCATATGGATTTTCATTATCCATTGTTTTGAAGTGTTGTTAGGCTACCTTGGGAGGTAAGGCAGACAACAGAGGTCACACTCACCACCTTCAAGGTTGGCTTTTCCATTATAACATACATAGGCCTCGATTCAATGAGTTGTAAAAAAAAAATTTCATGACAGTAAAAAAATTCACTTTATGACAAAAAAGCATGAGAATTTCAATGTTGCTAAATCACCAGCTAGGAAGACAATAAAAGTCAATAGCACTACTGAGTAAAATGGAGTAAAAAGTTCACTACGTTCCTTAGGAGTAAAAAAGGGTTAATTCAGAGTACGGTGAGAATTCTCACTCCTTTTTTAGAAGAAAAAACTGCAATTCACTTTTATTGTCTACCGGATGTAATTTTTCACCTGGCTCTGAATCAGCCCCAAGGTAAACAATGAAAATGAATGGCAGTTTTGGCTCCTAAAAAAGGGGTGATAAAACTCACCTGGCTCTGAATCAACCCCACTGTCTTCCTAGATGATGGTTCAGTAACAGTTACATTCTCATGTTTTTTTCTCATAAAGCAATTTTTTGACTACCAGCAGCTCTTACTGAATCGAGGCCATAGTCTCCTATACCTCTTGTAATAGCACATCAGGGTGTGGCCCAGCATAGAAAAGTCATATCTAGAGATGAGCGAATCGATTCGGACGAACCCGAATTCGTTCCGAATTTCAGGAAAAATTCGATTCTGAACGAATCCGAATTTCCCCGCGATTCGATCGATCGAAGTTTTCCTTTAAACTCCATTTATTTCAATTACAGCCATTGTAAAATGGTGGATGCACATGTCTGGACATATCCCCTGGGGCAAGTTATCATGGGAAGGTCACATGCAGCCAGGAAGCCCGGTGACGTAACAGTACTATATAAACGGCGGCCATCTTGCTTGTGCGCATTTCAGCCTTGCATTGCAGACAGAACGGAGGTTGCTGCAGACAGGGAGAGACTTACAGACAGGCAGGGAGAGTCAGGGAGACCCACAGAAACCCACACAGTGCCAGGGAGAGCCAGGGAAAGATAGGGAAAGATAGGGAAAAACGATCCAGGCAGGGACAGCAGAGAAAGTGACAGGGAAACTTTTTTTGTATTTTCGCTTCACTTCATTTGCCAGTTCAGTTTTAAATAGCTTTTTTTTTGTGCTGTAAATATTCCTGGCCACTGTGCATCCTATCTTGGCAGTGGCATATTTTACCCTATCTGTTACACACAAGCATTTCTTATAACTCGATTAGTTTTAATTTTTTTTGTATGCTGTAAAAACCCCAGCCCACATGGGCATACTATTTCAGCAGATTTCACCCTATCTGTTATACTAAATCAGCTTCTAAAGGCTCTGTTTTATTAATATATTGCATTTTGAATTGGTTTTGTGCGTCCTGTAAAAACACCAGGCCACAGGGTATCCCAAACCAGCACATTTCACCCTATCTGTTATACTAAATCAGCTTCTACAGGCTCTGTTTTATTAATATATTGCATTTTGAATTGGTTTTGTGCATCCTGTAAAAACACTAGGCCTCAGGGTATCCCAAACCAGCACATTTCACCCTATCTGTTATGCTAAAGCAGCTTCTACAGGCTCTGTTTTATTAATATATTGCATTTTGATTTGGTTTTGTGCGTCCTGTTAAATCACCAGGCCGCAGGGTATCCCAAACCAGCACATTTCACCCTATTTGTTATACTAAATCAGCTTCTAAAGGCTCTGTTTTATTAATATATTGCATTTTGAATTGGTTTTGTGCATCCTGTAAAAACACCAGGCCGCAGGGTATCCCAAACCAGCACATTTCACCCTATCTGTTATGCTAAAGCAGCTTCTACAGGCTCTGTTTTATTAATATATTGCATTTTGATTTGGTTTTGTGCGTCCTGTAAAAACACCAGGCCGCAGGGTATCTCAAACCGGCACATTTTACCCTATCTGTTATACTAAATCAGCTTCTAAAGGCTCTGTTTTATTAATATATTGCATTTTTAATTGTTTTTTTGCATCCTGTAAAAACACCAGGCCGCAGGGTATCCCAAACCGGCACATTTCACCGTATCTGTTATACTAAAGCAGCTTCTACATGCTCTGTTTTATTAATATATTGCATTTTGAATTGGTTTTGTGCGTCCTGTAAAAACACCAGGCCGCAGGGTATCCCAAACCGGCACATTTCACTCTATCTGTTATACTAAAGCAGCTTCTACAGGCTCTGTTTTATTAATATATTGCATTTTGAATTGATTTTGTGTGTCCTGTAAAAACACCAGGCCACAGGGTATCCCAAACCGGCACATTTCACCCTATCTGTTATACTAAATCAGCTTCTAAAGGCTCTGTTTTATTAATATATTCCATTTTTAATTGGTTTTGTGCGTCCTGTAAAAACACCAGGCCGCAGGGTATCCCAAACCGGCACATTTCACCCTATTTGTTATACTAAATCAGCTTCTAAAGGCTCTGTTTTATTAATATATTGCATTTTGAATTGGTTTTGTGCATCCTGTAAAAACACCAGGCCGCAGGGTATCCCAAACTGGCACATTTCACCCTATCTGTTATACTAAATCAGCTTCAAAAGGCTCTGTTTTATTAATATATTTCATTTTGAATTGGTTTTGTGCGTCCTGTAAAAACACCAGGCCGCAGGGTATCCCAAACCAGCACATTTCACCCTATCTTTTATACTAAATCAGCTTCTACAGGCTCTGTTTTATTAATATATTGCATTTTGAATTTTTGCGTCTTGTAAAAACACCAGCCCGCAGGTATCCTATATTGCCAATTTTCATAGTATCTGGTGCAGAGAAGCAGTATCTCACTTTATTTAGCTTCTGCTTTTTAAAGTAAACACATTTTTTTAAGTGCCTATTGCGCATTTCAAATACGTAAAAATGTCAGGCAGACAATTGCCAGGATGTTCAAAGAGGAGTGGCAGAGGCCAAGATTCTGCAGGCAGAGGTCGCAGCACACTAGGGGCGAGTGGCAGCAGGAGTCGCGGTGAGAGACCTGATCTGCCAGTATCTGCTATCGGTCGTGTCTCCACCAGTAACGCATCTGCCGTGGTAGATTGGTTAACGCGGTCATCCACATCATCACAAGTTACATCTGACACCCCCAGTCAAGGGTCGGTAGGTTCCTCTGACACAACCCTGAGTTGGCATGGCCCGAGAGCAGTCCCTGTCCTCCCATTGCCTCTGTCCTACGCCGTTCCCTCCCCCAGCGACATATCCTATGCTTTGGGTTCAGCTCCACTCTTTAGTGAGGAGGACGATCAGATAGAGGACAGTCAGCAGCTACTGACCAGCCAAGAAATGGAGGTGGCTTCCTTCGCTAGGCAGACAAATAGTGATGTGTAGAGTGGCGTGGGTGTTGTTGCGATCGTTTCAGCTCCTGCACCAGTCACTGTTGAGGACACCGAGAACATCAGTGACGTGCAGCCACACCTCGGTGATGATGATGAAGCCGATCACACTTGGGAGCCGGGTGCAGAAGGGGCTTCATCCTCATCATCAGGAGAAGAGGGGCGCAGGTTGCCCCGGAGTCAGCAGCTGAGGCAGCAAGGTGTTAGCAGCTTGGTTGGCAGTCAGCATGGGGGCAGAATCGTAAAGCCTGGAGCCAAACGGGGCCGGGGTAGAGCACCTACTGCGCGGCAGGATACCTTATTGGGAGGCAGTGAAGCAGGGGTTCCTGGAGTTGGCGACAGTAGCAGTGAATCAGTGCGGGCTGTTGGTGGGAAAAGTAGCTACTCGGCAGTGTGGCAGTTTTTCCTCAAGCATCCGCAGGAGGGTAACATGGCCACATGCAAGATATGTAGGCAGAAGGTGAAGCGTGGCCAGGGCCCAAATGTTGGCACCACGGCCCTGCGTCAACATATGATGTGTCACCATAAAGCGGCCTGGGAGAACCGAGGCTCCAAAGAGGTGGTCCAGGCTGCTTCCTCACCAAGTGGCACGCCGCTTCAAATTTCTGCCAGCCAAGGCTCCAGCACCTCAGCCGAAGGCAGCTGTGTGTCATACTCATCCTCTGTCGCTCCTCCTGATGCTCCTGCTCCTCCTCCTCCTCCTCCAAGTCATGCATCCCACCAGCAATCCATCAGCGAAGCCATGTCCAAGAGACAGCAGTATGCGCCCACTCATCCTACGGCGCAGAAGCTAAATGTGCTCCTGTCCAAGTTGCTGGTGCTGCAGTCGCTCCCTTTTCAGGTGGTGGACTCTGCACCTTTCAGAGAACTGATGGCTTGTGCCGAGCCGAGGTGGAGAGTGCCAAGCCATTATTTCTTTGCCAAGAAGGCAGTACCAGCACTGCACACTTTTGTTGAACAGAAGGTGGGCCAGTCCTTGAGCCTGTCGGTGTGTAGCAAAGTGCATGGCAGCGCCGACGTCTGGAGCTGTAACTACGGTCAGGGACAGTACATGTCGTTTACGGCCCACTGGGTGAATGTGGTCCCTTTGCAGCAGCAGCAACTTGGACAGGTCACGCCGCTTCGGCCTCCGCGCTCCCTGGCCGTTGTGCCTGTGACACCGTGCGACTCGGCCTCCTCATCCTCTGCCATCTCCTCACCCTCCACTGTAGGCTCAAGTCTCAGTGCCCCTCCAGCCTACCATGTGTGCAGGGCACGGAGATGTCACGCTGTGCTTCACATGGTTTGTCTTGGCGAACGGAGTCACACAGGGGAGGAACTGCTTACATTTATTCATCAAGAAATCCAAACATGGCTTACTCCAAGAAAACTGAAAATGGGAACCATGGTTACCGAAGAACATTTTGTCTGCGCTGCGACAAGGAAGGCTGACCCATGCACCCTGCATGGCTCACGTCTTCAATCTGGTTGTGAAGCGGTTTCTGAAGTCTTCCCCCCATCTGCAAGACATCCTAACAACTTCAAGGAAACTTTGCATGCACTTCAGCCACTCATACACCGCCAAGCACACCCTTCTTGAGCTACAGCGTCAGAACGGTAGCCCCCAACATAATCTGATTTGCGATGTTTCCACCCTGCATATGTTGGACAGACTATACGAACAGAGAAAAGCCATCACGGATTTCTTGATGATCCAAGCGGATAGGAGGACTCCCCTGTGTAACTTCAATGTCAACCAGTGACAGCTCATACGTGACACCTGCCGTTTGCTCAGGCCCTTTGATGAAGCCACTTTATTTGTGAGTCGCCAGGATTACGGGATGAACGACGTGATTCCACTGCTTCATGTACTACAGCACATGTTGGAAACCATGGCTGGTCAGGGCACTGGAGACCTGGCGTCTACATCTTACGGCCACATGAACCCCGTTGGAGCTGAACTGGAGGAGGAGGAGGAAGAGGAGGAGGAGTGGCACCGTGCACAGTTTAGGCTTGGCAAAATGGCTGGTTTATCTAGTCAGCGGACAGGAGAGGAGGAGCAGGAGCAGCCAGAGGAGCTAGAGGGTTGTGAGGAAGGCGAGACAGAGGACCCAGACACACCGTGGCAGTATGCAGTGGAGATGGAGACAGGTAGTCCCTCCGAGTCACTTGCGCAAATGGCAGGAAGCATGCTCACGTGCTTGCGTAGTAACCCCAGAATTGTTTCCATTTGTCAGCGGGATGACTTCTGGCTCTCCACCTTATTAGACCCTCGCTTCCGGCACAAAATGGGGGCATTTTTTAAACCCGCCGAGAGGGAGGACAAACTGACCTACTACAAAGACATTCTACGCAGTCAGTTGGCCGATGCCTATCTGCGCCATGGTCCATACTCTCGCAGGTCTGACTCGGGGGGACCTCTGCGCTCACCTTCCACTGCCATGGCTGCTAGGGGGGTTGGTAGGAGCAGCAGCAGCAGCTCCATCAGCAGCAGCCTCAGTCTTCAGTCGCTTATGAGTAGCTTTCTACACCCGCATAGTGAGTCTACTCATGAGCAGCAGGAAGATCTGGAGCAGGACCTGAACCAGCAGGTCATGTCATACCTTGACATGACCATGCCAACACACCTTGAGGATCCGCTGGACTTCTGGGCAGCCAAACTTGACTTGTGGCCGCAGCTAGCTGAGTTTTCCCTGGAAAAGCTGTCCTGCCCGGCAAGTAGCGTGCCATCTGAGCGGGTGTTTAGTGCGGCGGGGGCCATAGCTACGGCGAGGAGAACTCGTCTGTCAACTAAAAATGTGGAGAGACTCACCTTTGTCAAAATGAATCAGGGATGGATCAGCCAGGATTTCCACCCACCAATGGCTGATGCATGCGACTAGATTCAGCATGGTGCCAAGTTTTACACTTTCCAAATGGTGCAAAACATATTTATGTCTTTAGGTCAATTTCTGGGCTCCTGCTGATGCCAACTTCAGGGTGTGCCTTTCAGCCAAATTTTGGCCTCCTGCTGCTGCTGCTGCCAACTGCAGTGTGTCTTTAGGCCAATTTTTGGGTTTCTGCTGCCAACTCCAGTGTGTCTTTCAAGCTATGTTTGGGCTGCTGCTGCTTGCAACTCCAGGGTGTCATTCATCCAATTTTTGGGCTCCTGCTGCCAACTCCAGTGTCTCTTTCAAGCTATGTTTGGGCTCCTGCTGCTGCTGCTGCCAACTGCAGTGTGTCTTTAGGCCAATTTTTGGGTTCCTGCTGCCAACTCCAGTGTTTCTTTCAAGCTACGTTTGGGCTCCTGCTGCTGCTGCTTGCAACTCCAGGGTGTCATTCAGCCAATTGTTGGGCTCCTGCTGCCAACTCCAGTGTCTCTTTCAAGCTATGTTTGTGCTCCTGCTGCTGCTGCTGCCAACTGCAGTGCATCTTTAGGCCAATTTCTGGGCTCCTGCTGCCAACTCCAGTGTCTCTTTCAAGCTATGTTTGGGCTCCTGCTGCTGCTGCTTGCAACTCCAGGGTGTCATTCAGCCAATTTTTGGGCTCCTGCTGCCAACTCCAGTGTCTCTTTCAAGCTATGTTTGTGCTCCTGCTGCTGCTGCTTGCAACTCCAGGTTGTCATTCAGCCAATTTTTGGGCTCCTGCTGCCAACTCCAGTGTCTCTTTCAAGCTATGTTTGGGCTGCTGTTGCTGCTTGCAACTCTAGGGTGTCATTCAGACAATTTTTGGGCTCCTGCTGCCAACTCCAGTGTGTCTTTCAAGCTATGTTTGGGCTGCTGCTGCTTGCAACTCCAGGGTGTCATTCAGCCAATTTTTGGGCTCCTGCTGCCAACTCCAGTGTCTCTTTCAAGCTATGTTTGGGCTGCTGCTGCTACTTGCAACTCCAGGGTATCATTCAGCCAATTTTTGGGCTCCTGCTGCCAACTCCAGTGTCTCTTTCAAGCTATGTTTGGGCTCCTGCTGCTGCTTGCAACTCCAGGGTGTCATTCAGCCAATTTTTGGGCTCCTGCTGCCAACTCCAGTGTCTCTTTCAAGCTATGGGCTACTGCTGCCGGTGCTGCTTGCAACTCCAGGGTGTCATTCAGCTAATTTTTGGGCTCCTGCTGCCAACTCCAGTGTCTCTTTCAAGCTATGTTTGGGCTCTTGCTGCTGCTGCTTGCAACTCCAGGGTGTCATTCAGCCAATTTTTGGGCTCCTGCTGCCAACTCCAGTGTCTCTTTCAAGCTATGTTTGGGCTCCTGCTGCTGCTGCTTGCAACTCCAGGTTGTCATTCAGCCAATTTTTGGGCTCCTGCTGCCAACTCCAGTGTCTCTTTCAAGCTATGTTTGGGCTGCTGTTGCTGTTTGCAACTCTAGGGTGTCATTCAGACAATTTTTGGGCTCCTGCTGCCAACTCCAGTGTGTCTTTCAAGCTATGTTTGGGCTGCTGCTGCTTGCAACTCCAGGGTGTCATTCAGCCAATTTTTGGGCTCCTGCTGCCAACTCCAGTGTCTCTTTCAAGCTATGTTTGGGCTGCTGCTGCTACTTGCAACTCCAGGGTATCATTCAGCCAATTTTTGGGCTCCTGCTGCCAACTCCAGTGTCTCTTTCAAGCTATGGGCTACTGCTGCCGGTGCTGCTTGCAACTCCAGGGTGTCATTCAGCCAATTTTTGGGCTCCTGCTGCCAACTCCAGTGTCTCTTTCAAGCTATGTTTGGGCTCTTGCTGCTGCTGCTTGCAACTCCAGGGTGTCATTCAGCCAATTTTTGGGCTCCTGCTGCCAACTCCAGTGTCTCTTTCAAGCTATGTTTGGGCTCCTGCTGCTGCTGCTTGCAACTCCAGGGTGTCATTCAGCCAATTTTTGGGCTCCTGCTGCCAACTCCAGGATGTCTTTCAGCCAATATTTGGGCTCCTGCTGCTGCCAGCTCCAGGGTGTGTTTTTCAGGCAATATAGGGGCCCCTTATAGTGATGCCACCTCAACTCTCTGCAATTGTGCCGCTCTGCGATTCTAATAGCGATGCCTCTGATCTGCATGTCATAATTATTTACAGTATTATTTCACTAACCCAGCACGCATCCCATGCGTGTTACAGCAAGGCAGAATGGTTTACAACCCTATTGAGGCTCTAGGAAGCTCAGAAATAGCCGTTTTTAATAGCGATTCGTCGCGAATAAATTCGGCCTGAAACAAATTTTGTCGGAAAATTCGGCGAATCAGCCGAATCAAATATTTCAAAAGTTCGCTCATCTCTAGTCATATCCTCTGGTCAGTATTCAGCATAACTACATCTGAAAGAACACATGGAGAACATTTGATGACATTCCAGATCACATAATGGACACAGAGGAGGGCCAGTGTAAGGAACTTACCTGGGAGTCTGTCCCGCGGTGCCTCCGCACGCTCACTGGTGGCGCGGCCCCTCCGGCGGCCGCGCCAGGCAGCCGCCCCTCCAGTGTCGGGCGCACCGGCAGCCGACGGCCGTGCACGTGCCCGCGTGCTAGCGCGTTCCCTTTATGTCCCCCGGCGGCGCTGCTCCCAGCGCATTCGCCGGGGGCAGATTTAAAAGGACCAATCCTGACCCAGGAATCCTCTGCTCTGGGAAGGTCAAGGAATGGACAGCCTGACTGGCCAGGGCGGTCCAGTCCCTGGAGTTTCTCCTATCAGGGGTGAGATTGTGTGTTGCACCAATCAGCACATTCCCCTTCCCATTGGTCAGTCACCATTTAAATATTTTCCCGCCCGAACCACCAGTGCCTGTTATAGCCATTTACTAGCTTGGGTGTGCTTCTGAATCTCGTCTTAGTGTGTTTGATCCGGCTTCGTCCTTGACTACTCCTGCTCGCTGCCTGAACCGACCTTCTGCCTGTCTGACTTCGTTTCTGCTTAACCCCTTGGATACCGCGCTTCTGTGATCACCCGGCCTTGACCCTTGCCAGTCCCGACTACTCTTTGCTTTGCCCCTTTTTTTGACGTTTACAGACTTTGGTGCATGAAATCCTGATTTGGGATACCCCACAGTTCATCCGTCTTTATCGTAAGCCAGCAATCTTTGCGCCAGTAAGACCTGGGGGCAACCGAGTCTGGAGAGGCATAACCCGTGTCTCCAGCAAGCGGGGGCTTGTCTATAGGCACAAGAGGCGGTGGAGATTGGGGATTGTTGGCTCACGAGAGAAGGGTGTCCAGCGGTCCCTGACAGCCAGGTCAGAAGAGATTGAAAAGAGGCCATTTATGTTAACATGAAGAAGCCAAGCTTAAATGGAGCATTCAACATCTGTCTAGCTGGATGTCACATGTGACCAGACGATATTGCGTTTACTTAGTAATCCTTTCACTGAACTGTATCATTGCTTGGGTACATGTAGGATGACAACATTTTGAACATGCATAATCTGACCAAGAATGTAAAGAAATTAATTTGATTGTAAAGGCAGAACTAAAAAAAATAAACGGCTTACCTTGCCAAACGTCCCTTCGGTTCTGTCAGGTTGGCACAGTGAGTGAGGAAATCCCCTTCCTCACTTGAGGCTCCGGCCACAACCCGCCGTTGCGGGCCACCAAGTCTTTTAGGTCCCATAAAGGAACCACGCACCCCAAGCTTGAATGGTTCTCTGCCATCAAGCCCAGCTAACCTCTCCCTCCTGCCTCCCTGCCCAGCCTCCTCCTAGTAGCGCTCTATCTCAGCGCTGAGCTCGGTACGATGAGCTGCCACCACCTGAGCTGAGCCGCCCGAGCCGCTGGAGGTATCGTCTGAAACCGGGGGGGATGACTGCCGCCGCCCTGCACAACCTGTGGAGAGAAACTGTCCACTGCTGGAAGAGCAGCGCCGAGACCAGGTGGATGTCTGCCGCTGCTGCTACCGTTGTCGCCCCTGCACAAGCCATGGAGGCCTGCAGGTTGGGATGCCCATCTCGAATCCTGAGCTGCTGCCACCACTGCCGGAGTCCTCCTTCTCTCCCTCCTGTCTGCCTGATTACCTACCAGGTCATCCACCAGCCTGCCCACCTATCTACCTGCCTGCCTGCCCACGTACCTACCTACCAGGTCACCCACCAGCCTGCCCACCTACCTACCTGGCTACTTGCTTGCCTGCCCACCAACCTATCTACCAGGTCACCCACCAGCCTGCCCACCTAACTGGCTACTGACCTGCTATTTGTTTGGGAGTGCGTGCATGTGTTTGGGAGTGCGAGAGTGAGTGCATGTGTTTGGTAGTGCGGGCATGTGTTTGAGAGTGCATGCATGTGTTTGGGAGTGTGGGGGTGCGTTCATATGTTTGTGAGTGTGCGCATGTGTGGGGTGCGGGCATGTGTTTGGGAGTGCGTGCATGTGTGTGGGAGTGCATAAATGTGTGTGCATGTGTTTGGGAGTGCATGAATAGGTTTGGGAGAGTGAGTGTGTGTGCATGTGTTTGGGATTGTGTGCATGTGTCAGGGAGTGCAGGGGTGCGTGTATGTGTTTGGGAGTGCGGGCATGTGTTTGGGTGTGGGGCTGCGGGCATGTGTTTGGGAGTATATGTTTGGGAGTGTGTGGGTGCATGCATGTGTTTGGAAGTGCATACATGTGTTTGATAGTGTGAGGGTACATGCATGTGTTTGGGAGTGAGTAAGGTTGTGTGCCAAGCAAAGGGGAGCGAGGAAGAGAGCACAACCAGGGTGTCTGAAGCAGGATTTCAAGTTCTTACGGACCCTGCCCATTATGCTGATTATTATGCAGCATCACGGCTCCAAGGGCCGTACCCACTTTTTTTCAGAAGAGAAATCACATGGTGAAACTGTAAACCCCATTTCTTCTTCAATTTAAAAACGGAAAACCCTTTAGGACAGCACCAAACGTAGCCCAATGCAATGGTGTAACAATACTTTTGCCTTTAATATCGCTTTTATTACTAATAAAGAAACCTTCCTCAGTCTATTTTCCATTCTTTGCTGGTTGAGGGTGTAGCAGATCATAGGCAGGAGTGGGTGTGGAACCCTCTCGAGTCTCCTTGTGGCCAGTCTGCCCCTGGTCATACCTATATTAAGGTTACTTAATTGTATTTTATTGTTGACAAGTCCTATTGCTTCTAAACCAGAGGTGTCACACTCATTTTCACCAAGGGCCACATCAGCATTTGGGTCGCCTTCAAAAGGGTGCAAAAAATACTGAAAAACAAAATGCAAACATGAACATTCAAATGTATGGCTACAGACACAGAATTATTTTGCCCTGGACAGATGCATGCACATCATTATTTTGCCCAGGACAGATACAAGATGCAGAATTATTTTGCCTAGGATGGATGCAGGCACATCATTATTTTGCCCAGGACAGCTGTAAGATGCAGAATTATTTTGCCAAGGACAGATGCATGCACGGAATTATTTTGTCTAGGGCAGATGCAAGACACAGAATTATTTTGCCTTGAACGGATGCAGGCACATCATTATTTTGCCCTGGACAGATGCAGGCACAACATTATTTTGCCCAGGACAGATTCAAGATGCAGAATGATTTTGCCCCGTACAGATGCAGACACATCATTATTTTTGGAAATCAGAATTCTCTCTGAATTCCTGGGAAAATCCAATTCAGCATGAATCTTGCATGCTGGCCCCTATCCCTCCAGCTCTGCAGCAGCCGGTTACCAGTGGGCGCTGGCTTAGTAGCTCCGGACGCTGGCTCGTACAGCTGACCGAGTGGCGGCTTCCCCCAAATCAGAGGCTGGCTGCAGTGTCAGTTGTGTGAACCGGCGTCCAAAATGACAAGGGAGCCCGTGCACAGGTAAGTGACTTAATCACCTCCTCATGTCCTCACTCACGATCCTTGGCACAGGTGTCCCACGCTGCTCTTCAGCCTGATAGAGGAAACACTGGGCTTCCACCACCTTACTCCCTGCTGCGGGGGGGGGGGGGGGGGGGCTACCTGCAGCAGGAAGCGAATGCTGGTGGGCGAGTGAGCTGGTAAGGCAGAGGATCTGTGTCCTCTGCTGAGCTGCAGAAACCTCCTCCAGAGGATAGCAAGGGAGGAGGTGAGTTCTTTTTTTTTGAGTGATTTTTTTAAAATTAGATTCGGACAAATCCAAATATCTTGGGGAAATTCAGCAAATCATCTGAATTGATTATTAACAAGTTCGCTCATCTCTAGTGACAAGGACCAAAGGCTGATCAATGTGGCAAATGTGGCAAGGACTAGCTAATGATTGGTGGTATTGGAGAAGACAGTCAGGACCACTGTTAGTGGGGCTGCCAGGCCCCTGATCCCCCCCCCCCCCCATTTAGGGCTCCTTAAACCTTTTTTGCCTCGCCATACCCGTCTAAGTATCTCAAACGATGCAGCCAGGTTTTTCCAACGCCGAGGTTGTGCTCGTCTTGTTGCAGAGTGTGAGTGCTTGGTGCAGCGGAGTCACAATCCAGATAGACATTAGTGGTATAACAGGAACTGGTTTTACTAGAACATAAATTCAGTAAAAGAATGTCACCATACATGGTGGCTAGAGCACAGGGAGAAATAGAAGGAAGTACCAATCATAGAGATCACAGCTCGATATACAGGAAATAACAACACAGCAGTAAAATACATAGAAACTCTACAGTTGCGCATTGGTCACAGCGCAATCTAGTGTAATAACTTGCCATAGCTGTAAACTGAAAGTAAATCTAGCAAAAGTCACTAATCACATTCAAATACAAGCTGTAAGCTGTTGCAAAAGTATTATATCTCCAACACATCTGACATTATTGAGATCACGGATTGGCTGATTTCCAGAATGTGGGAATCCCGGTAATGGTGAGTTTACTGGTGACCCAGGGGTTTTACACAGTGGGGCATCCCAAATTCCGATGCCCCGGTGGCAGGCTAGCAGGCGGCTGGTGCATGTTTTGAGCCTTAAGATGGGTGGGGAGGGTATTTTTGCCTAGAAACTGCCCTACCGAGATTTTTGGAATTCCTTCATGCCCAGACATAATACCTTACACTGCCTATCATATAAAGGCATATTCTGGGTGTCTTTTTGTCATTTTAAAATGATGCTATAGCCAGACAGGAAGTTTATGTCATCACCTTCTATTCCCAGCCTAGTGCCCCAAAACAGCCTGTTTCTTTTTTTTTTTTTACCAAAGCCTTTAACCAATATTCATAAAAACACTAACAGGAAGCAGTCTGGTGTTAAATGATAGGCATATGCCAATTAATTCTGTTAACTAAACTAAAATAGCAGTTAGGTGGACGTACTCCCCATTGCTGAGCTGTGTGTACTGTAACTGAAAGTATCATCACTGGAAAGCACCAGTGGGCCGGACTGCTCGGCCAGGGAGCAATATTGGTGACATTCAGTTCGTGTTGTTATGAACATTGAAACATAAAAGGTTGATGACAGAAGGAGAGCATACGGTCCATCTAGTCTGCCCCTATGTGTATATTGTATGTTCTCTTTATGTTAGAATAGATGTGTGCTTATCCCAGACATGTTTAAATTCAGTGACTGTTGATTTTTCAACTACCTCTGCTGGAAGTTTGTTCCAAGCATCTACTACTCTTTCTGTACAATAATATTTTCTAGCATTGCTCCTGATCTTCCCCCCGACTAGCTTCAGGTTGTGCCCCCTTGTTCTATCATTAGTGCCCCCTTGTTCTAGAATTAGTCCTGGCTAACACAGTGCTGCCCATACGGTACTCAGAGTAGGGATTCCTTCTACCCAAGTGCATGATTTTACATTTAGAGACATTAAACTCTAGTTTCCACAGTTTTGACCATCTATTCAGTAAAGCTAAATTTACTGAGGAGTGTCCCCCCTATTACTAACCTTTGTATCATCAGCAAACAAGCAAACTTTTCCTACCAAGCCTTCTCCTATGTCACTTACAAATATATTTAAAAAAATGGGGCCCAGGACAGAGCCTTGCGGCACACCATTTGTAACTTTGGGCTAAAATATTGGGCTAAAACTTTTATAAAAAAAGACACACAGGCTGTTTTGGGGCACTGGGCTGGGGATGGAAGGTGAAGACATAAACTTCCTTTCTGGGTATAGACTTTAACAAATATTATTCAGTATCACTGGCAGTTTAGTGACCCCTTGTCTGTGAAGGATAAGTTGTAGACATCCAGTGATCACTGTATCAAGTTGCCTTTTCCAATCTGTAGTTTTACAGTAACGGATTCCTCCTTTCTGCATAAATTCGGGAGCCATGAAGTCACTCTTGTGGCACGTGCAATTAAGTGTTTGAACGAGCAGGCCCTTCTGTCCTTTTCATATTTTTATCAGCTACATTTTGTCTACTTCCTATACATCTTTTATCTGATATTGCTTGTCTAAATCACTCACCACACATTAGCGCTTTGCTCAGTTTATTAGGAATTGATCATGCGTTCATGCCTTTTTCCATTTCAAGAGTGCTTTTAAGTATTAGGCCTTGTCGTAATCAAGCTGAACGTGATAATGAGAACATGCTCACATTGTTAAAGTAAATGATCCAGTGCACTTAAAGTGAAGACACATTTAAACTACAATTTGTGGTCTTCACAGCAGTATTGAATAGTCTGGGAGGAATGTTTATGGCATAATAACCCCTTAGGTCCCAGGTTCCAGCCCCAGACATGCTTGACTTCACAGCATAAATCCTGTAGTTGTAGACTAGAGTTATGCCCTCTGTATTGATGAGACCAGTGTTGCCGATAACACATGAAACATTATTGTAACCCCACCAATCTGGCATTTACAGTGCCTCACAAAAGTATTCATACCCCTTTGTTACAGCTACAAATGTATTTTATCGAGATTTTATGTGATAGAGCGACACAAATGGGTCGATTCAGCATCTTGAGCCAAGGAAGTTGCATCAGTTATTTTCATGATAAAACACGTTCACTCACATTTTCCCCTTGCTCCTGATTCAGCAGTCCTTTTTTTGTCACATTTTTTAATAACTTTCTGCAAGGAGCCAGATATCACAAGGAAATTTACTTAAAGCAGACCAAAACCCACACCGGTCAGCCTGGGAATCTCCAATTCCCTCCCCCCGGGGCATCTAAAATTGGGATGCCCTGCTGTGTGAAGCCCCCCAAGTTGCCCTATACACTTACCTTGTTTCCCGGTCCAACGGTGCATGCGCAAGCCACATCCCCGCGATCCCTCTAGCGCCAGCCATTTGTTAAGGGGCACAGGCATGCTCCCTCTTAGAGGGAAGCGGGGGATGCGACCGCCAGCGCGCTCAGCGCCGCTGTCCTTAGACGAAGCCTTAGACGCTGTGATGTCAGCAGCTGATTGGATGAGCAGCCGCGCATGCGCCGTAGGCCTGGGAAGAGGTGAGTTGGCATCGTTGATCTAGGGGGTTTCACACAGCAAGGCACCCAATCGAAGTGCCCCGTGGTAAAAAGGACCAAAACCCAGGATAGTAAAAATCCTGGGTTTGGTCCCCTTTAAAAGTGTAATTGTGTGTGATTCAGTGAGTTTTTTCTTTAATGCATAGCACGGCCCGCTTCGGTATTCATAACTGATGGGTATTCCGCCACCAGGTGGCGCAGCAGCACTGCAAAAAGCTGTGGCAGCTCCCGGCTCCCTATAAAAATGGGACCAACCAACAAGTTCCCAGTGTTGTCTCTGCAGTGAGTTAGAAGATGGCTATCTCTCTTGCGCAGGTGAGCGGGGCAACCAAGCCTGCGGCCCTGCATGTCTATTTCCATCTGTTTCTGGACCCTACTTGCCTCCCAGCCTTGGCTGACAGATCGGGTGAAGGTAGAAGAGCACTAGGGTCAAGTGCTTCTGGAGTGCAGCTCCAAGCCGCAGACCCTGTGCCACAAGGGGTAGCCGGCCATAGGCTTTATGGTGAGCCTTCTTGGGATGCGGAGTTCCTGCCCTAGCTTCTGAGAGGGTGAGTTGTTGGGGACTGTGTCCCCTTATTTTCCTTTTGAGGTCCCCCCTCCCCCTCCCTGGCCATGGCTGCTCGCCGCTGCCTCCTTGTCCCTCTCTTCTCCCCCTCCCCTCTCTGACTTGTTCGGGGGGGGGGGGGGGGTGGTAGCGGCGAGGAGTAATATCTGTGGTGTTTTGAAGTTTTTTGTGTGTTTTTTGGTGTTTTTAGCTGCTACACTGCTTTGTACTACGCTCTGCGGCTGTGGGCGCTATAACCTGAGGGGGTTATGCTTTGTCATGGGGCCGGCCGGGTCACATGAGCGCCGTTTTTGTGCTCTTCGGGGGGGACGGGGCCGCTTGGTGACGCGTATCGCATCGTCTCCCCATGGCCCGCCCCTCGAGGTAACTCTGCAGGCGCCATTTTGAGAGAGCTGCGTGTCTGGATTTCTTCCTTCCTGGCTGCGGCACTGCTTCCTGCGATCTGGGCCTGAGTGACCCAACAGTGTCTTTGGTCCGTGAGTCCCCCTTGGGGGTTTTTTATTCAGAGTACATATGCTGCGGGATGCTGCGGGATACTTATATGTTTCTTTACTTATGTCTTTCAGGCGGGATACCATTGGGTTGTGGCATATCCCGGCTCCACTCCTTACATCCCCTCATCCCCCTTCACTATTTCTGGGGGTATCACGTGGGAGGGTATCCTGGGGTGGCCTTTGTATAGCCTTTGCCCACTGCTGGCCTATTGCGCCTGTATTAATCACCATATGGAGACTTCTGGGGATAGCGGACTTGGGGACCCTTCGGGGCAAGCACGGCTGTGTTCCATGTGTGGAGTGCCCCCTGTTAGTAACAGTGTCACGGTGTGCGTGCCATGTGCTGAGAGTGTCCTTGCGCTCCAAGCTGGTTTGCCTGCTTCGCTTCCCAGCTCTGTGCCTCCCTCGACTTCACCTACTCCCCCACACCTGCAATTGGGTCCCAATGAGGGGGACACTAGCAGGGAGTCTAGCTCTGATTTGGCTATGTGAGTGGCCAAACTTGAGAAAACCCTTAAAAATAAAAAAAAAACTTGACGTGGGGTCCCCCTTACCCAAAGTAACCAGCCCGGGACCAGCTATGCAGGGCTTGTAGGAACAGGGCGCAGGGGCCAGCTTTTGTGGCCCCTGGCCCTGCAGGCTACAAGCCCGCATAGCCCGTGGGCCCGGGCTCTTCTGCCCCCCCCCCTGGCCTTTGGGGAGGCAGGTAATGGGGGTGCCGGGGGTTAATGGCAAGTCACCCGCTAGCGCAGGTGACTTGCCATCCCCCCAGCCTTGTGAACTGGTATAGGGGTCATGGACCCCTTACCAGTTCACAAGGGGTTAAAAGTAAAAAATAAGACACTGACACAGAGAAAAAAATCTTTTTTTTTTTACTGTACTCACCTCCGATCCGGCGTCCCTCGCCACTGTCCCGCGCCGCTGTCATGTTGCTGACAGATGCCGGTAGTGATCGGCGCAGGGCGGGTGACAGGCGAGGGGGCTCCGATCGGAGCAGGTCTTTGACCCTTCCACCCCATGGCTTGCACTTGAGAGGTTTAGGGCAACCTCAGGTAAGCCTGCTCCCAATTTATCTATTGCACTGTATGTCCCAGATGGGCTCTCAGAGATTAGAGTTAGGACTGCACCCCACAGAGGCACTTTGGCGTAGTGGTGCAGCTTAAGCATACTTCTGCAGATGTGTGTGACCGAGTCCTTTGTTTTTAACCAAGTTTAGAGACAGATTATAGGCTGGCCTGCAAGCTAACAGGGTTGAGTGCTGTGGCTCCTTTAAGACTTGTGTGTACTAATTGCCCTGCTAACGTGCACCTCCCAGGTTAGTTATAAAATGGTCTGAGCGGCTGCCACCCCCCTTTGTTACTTCCTGTTTGCAGGCTGCCTGATGTTCCATGAGCCGCCATCTTGGATGTTTAAAGGCTCACAACATGCAGTAGATGCACTGTAGGATGTTGTTTAATGTTTAATGTGAGCAATCTGTATGTACAGAGTGTGGGAAACATATAAGATAGACTCTTATTCAGAGTGAAGGACGGCTTTAAATGTAAAAATAATAAAATATGTATAAATGTTCAGCCCACCCCGACATAAAAAAGATTGGGATCTTTGGACCACACATCTTCGAAGGGACTCCTGCCCTGGTGGCTGATTCACATGAATGTCCTGGCACTTTGTCTGTAGAGCACCTGTGGATAACATGGTAACAGCAATGATTGTGTCATCCATTTTTCTATGATAGGAGCCGCAGGTAATGTTTGATGTAGGCCACTAGAGTCAATTTTACTGGTGGTCCCAAGACTCCCCAGTCCAACATCCCATGATTCTGTAGGTTGTCCCAAACTGCTCACAGACCATAGAACTCTAATGTCTCTTGCTGTTGCTTGTGAGAGCCGGGGCACTGCAATTTAGACCAAACATGGCTCTAAAATAATTTTGATGCTTGTTGTTGTGCCATTATACGTTTTTAAAAAATCATTTTTTATATTATTTTGATTTCAGACTGTCTTAGTGCACACTGCTGAAACTGTTCGTCTGGGGTATTTTTTGGATTTGCTTCTAAAGAAGAGTAAACCCATCATGTTAGTTGGCAACGCTGGAGTAGGTAAAACCATCTTGGTGTCCGATAAATTGTCCAAATTGCCTGAAAGCTACATGGTGGCCAAAGTCCCCTTTAACTACTACACCACATCTGCTATGCTACAGCGTAAGTGATGAAGTTTTGACTAATATGTATCATCTGTGTTAACGCTAAACACCAGAAAGGCAAAAAATAATTTATCATCCAGCATTAAAAAGCAAAACGTTCATTTCCCATAAATATAAAGTCTCAGGAGTGAAATTTTAGGACTACAGATCACAGGGCAGCCAACTAGATCATATCACTCTAATGAAATACCATAGCCCAACAAGAGAAGAGCGGTGGTTGTTATGACTTGATTTAGGCTCATGGGTGCCTCCCCTGAAATAGGAAACTCAGTCCCAGTCTAGGGTCTATTTTTCTTTTACTTATTTTACTCATTTTTTACCTTTGCTTTTGAGCCCAAAGTTTAAGAGAAGCGTAATCATTTCTCATAGCACTCTGTATGATGGAGGACCAGGAAATAGTCTTCTTCTAATGGAGCTCCAGTAGAGCTTTAGTGTCCCTGTAGACTAATGCCCTTTCTGGGAGCCCAATTGACAGCGCGGGATTGGAATGAAGGTCTTAGGAAAACTGTCATGCCTTAATTGGTAACGGGGGGGGGGGGGCATACAATGGCTGGATGACCTGCACCATAAACTTACTGTGAATGCCTATTCCCTAGTGCAGTTACCCACCTACTTTCTTGATGCCATGCTGCATCATGGCCCCACGTTACCACTGGCAGCCAGTGGGTTGCTCCAGTAGAGCTTTAGGGGCCTGTTTGGACTAATGCCCTCTCTGGCACAGCATTGCAAGGGAGGGTCTAGGTCTGCTTAAAAACACAAATATGTATGTCAGTGCAACTGGCAAAATACACAGCTATGTGTTTGGTGATTAATTTGCCAAATTAATTTTCATTTAAGCCATTCATTTATACCAGACCTTCAGCATCATTTCATGAAAAGCTCACCTACTTCCCTGATGCCATGCTGCATCATGACCCCACGTTACCAGCCAGTTAAGTTTGCCAATGGTTATGTGGGGACTCCATCCGGTAGCTGGCAGGCGTAATCCCGGAAGAGGAAAGTATAGGCTTTTGCCTTCTGTGTGCGGTTAGCGATGTGGGGTTGTAAAAAAGTATTTAAACCAGGCCAACACCCTTACAAGAAACAGTGCCTATAATTCAGATTGCTGCACCTAAACTGCTGTCATGGTTAATTGTCCCCTCTTAATGGTGCCCTGTGGCCTGCAAATAGGAAGTGCCACTGGGTTGCCTGAACCTTGCAGCATGGCCGAAACTCTGGGAAGGGAGGGAGCCTCCTGGGTGTTTCAAGAAGGCCACAACCAGGATAAAATTGAATGCAGTAACAAATTTGAGGTGCTGACAGTGATTCAGTATCGTGCATGTTGATGTGTGTGTACCTCTAAAATGTGGAAGCCTCTCCCAAACGTATTGCCTTACCCCACGCATGTCATCTACTGTTGCAAGCTGTCAGGCTGTATAATGTTAAAAATGTATTCTGATTTATGGAATTCTGTTTTACAATAATGCTAAAAGTATCAGTTGACATTGTTTCTGTCCCCATGAAAGGTGTTTTAGAAAAGTCCTTGGAGAAAAGAGCTGGACGCAATTATTCTCCTCCTGGAACCAAAAAACTGATTTATTTTATTGATGATCTCAATATGCCGGAGGTTGATGCTTATAGTACGGTGCAGCCCCATACATTAATTAGACAACATCTAGATTATAGTCATTGGTGAGTATTGAATGGCTGCTGCATTTTCCTGTAATTGTTCTTTCAGATGATCTTGTAATAGACCTGTATTCAACATGTGGATGGTCTTGTAACTGGTACAGAGGTAACTCTCCATCTGGTTTTGGATTAGCTGTCTCATGTCTAACTAAGGCCCTTATTTAACAAGGGATAGCGCCAGGTAGCGACTGGTGAGCAAACGGTAATGACGGTCACCGCCACGAGAACGCCGGCTCCCCACCACAATCACACATTTATCAAGCCGATCCTGCTTAGCGACTGAGAGAGCGCCAGATAACGAATCATTCATCATTATTCCAGCCTCACCCCACAGCGCCAGCGAGCGACCTTGAACAGCGACAGGTATGACCTCTCGCTACCTGGCGCTCTCCAATGCATTTCAATGGAACAATCTTTAAATAATCATAAATAATTGTTATTAATTTTTTATTTTTTTTTTAATGTGAAAAATTCTGTTACCACTTCTGCAATGTAAGATATTTTTTTTAAGGTAAAAAAAAAATAAAAAAAAAAAATTTGTGCAGAATTGATATTACAGGTCTGATATTAATGTATTCATATTACAAAATGTTTTTATAAACTTGTTTTTTTTGGTTTCAAAAAATATGGTTGTTTGGGGGTTAAAAACTACTTTTAACCCATCGCCGCCAGCGCTCTGGGGTTTAAACATGCATTTCACAGCGCGAGAATTTTTTGAGCGTGATTTGTTAATGAATATGGTGGGAGCCGTTCGCTATGGCCATTCGCTATCATGCGCTTCCATACAGCGCGGAACCTGTCAAATAGCGACTCCTCACCCAATATTCAACATTACCGCACACCGACTGAGTCGCTGTCAACAACCGAACAATGGGGGGCGGGCGCTCTGAAAATACTGCTACAGTCGCTCATCTGTCGCTACCTGGCGCTATTAATGAATCGGCCTCTAAGTAATTTGGGTTTGTCTGAACTGGACTTTTAAATAACTCACTCAAAAAATAATAAAATAAGCTTACCTCCACCCCCGTTCCAGGCGATGTCCCCATCCTTCATCAGTGTCCCGTGCTGCTCTCCACAGAATGCAACTGCCTTGCCAGATATCAACTCACTTGACATCGGTATAAATAGTTCCTTACTGGAGGTCCCGGATGTCAGAAGCCAAATCTCCACCGATCGCTCTGGCTGTCAGTGACAGCAGTGGCGGACGGCATGAGACACATTGATCGACGATGGATTAGAGGTAAGTATGGGGAAAAAATAACAAAAAAAATAATAAGTAATTGGTAAGCAGCACACCAAGGATTCATGCAATGAGCAAACAATGGGGCTTTTTTTTTATTATTATTTATTATATTATTATTTATTATTAAAAGGGCGTGGGGTCCCCCCCCCCCTTCCTGGAGAGGGAGACCCTATGATCGGGGCATCTTCGCTGCTTGAAACCCCCCAGAAGGCCGAAGTTAACTTAGCTCTTCCAGGTCCTACGGCACATGTGCGGCCGCTCGTCCAATCAGTGTGCTCAGATCCACTGACGTCATGTCGTCTAAGCCTTTGTCTAAGGCCAGAGGCTCAGAGAGTGCTGGTGGCCACATCCCCCGCTTTCCTCTAACAGGAAACACAAATGCCTGGCGCGAGCCCTGCTAGAGAGATAGCGGGGATGCGGCTGAGGCTCTCGCATGCGCCGTTGGACGGGAAGCAAGGTAAGCGTGCGGGGCAACCTCGGGGGGTTTCACACAGCGGGGCATCCCGATTTTGCCCCTGGGGTAAGGCTGTGGGCCACATCCCAACTACCCTCCAGCTAATGTGAATACCCAACCAGCGTCTCCCCCTCTATTCACCTTTACTGTACCACTCTGAGGTCTAAATCGAGAAAGCTTAACAACAAAAGCAAAGCATGTTCTAATGCAGACAAAAACCCCCATTGTACAGCCTTGTTTGTCCCTTGCAGATAATAATAATAGAGTGGTAAATCAGTTAGGATCATTGAACCTGACACGGCGTGAGCCAGTATTTGTGTTTATGCGATTACTGCAGGTATGACAGACAGAAACTGGTAGCGAAAGAAATACACAACTGCCAATACATAACGTGTATGAATCCTACGTCTGGAAGTTTCTCCATTAATCCTCGCCTGCAGGTAATCTGTCATTCCGCATGTCACTTGTCTTTACTGTACCGGGCATAAGATTTGATGCTTGACTTGACCCGTCACGTATGTGATCTATAGTAACCATAGAGACTGAAGCAAAAAGGTCAGTTCATGTTTCTATAATAGATTGCATTTTTATAGCACCAGTAGTTTTCTCTGCACATTACAGTGGGCGCTAAGAAGATTAATGTGTGTCAGCAATCTGAAACCTTTGACACCCAGCGGTGACTCAACTACATCTGCCATTATTAGAAGTATCAGATTATCCAGTAAATCCACTATACTGCTGCACATAGAATGGTATGCTGCACGCTACACGGCCTGCTTGGCTTGGCTTCGGAATGAGCCAATTGAACATTTATATTTATATATATATTTATCTTTAAACATAAGTCATACAGTGGTATTTTTTATTATTTCTAAATTGCCAGGTGAAGATGCAGGGGCATAACTAGTTAGGTTCCTAGAGGGCCCCCTATGGAACACATATTACTGGATAGCTATATGCTATACAAGTGGTTGTACATGGTCCAGGCCTGTGGCCCATAGTGTCCCCCTGAAAAACCCATTTTAGGGATTGAAAAAAAATTCACCTGCATTGTGGCAGACACCCATACCTCTCAGGGAAAAATGAAGAGGCGTGCACATTTCTTTGTTATTAAACCACACCCCTAGCCGTGCCTCTAGCCACACCCCTAACCACACCAAAATTCACACCCAGCCTTCTCCAAGGTGGAGCAAAACCTGTTTTGGCTGGCCCTGGGTTCTAAAAGATTCGCCCTCCATGTCGCGTCCTGATTTGAGATGCAAATCCCCTGGGATTTCTGGTGATCCTACAGTGCATGTTTCAGGCCATGTTTCAGCCACAGTGGCTTCCCTCCGGCTGATGCATTCAGAATAGATTGCCAGGTGATGCAATTAAGAAAAAACAACAAGAAAGAAATATTCTGAACCAAATGGTGGGCTTAAATCCCCCTCCTAATCACTCCATTACCACCAGTAAGTGACATCCCTCATTACCAGCAGTCTGCAGCATCCCCCATGACAGCCAGTAAGAGGCATCCCCCATTTCAGCCAGTAAGCGGCATCCCTCATTACCGGAAGTGTGTAGCATTCCACATTAGAGGCAGTGTATGGCATCTCCCATTACAAGCACTTAGGGGCATTCCTCATTATAGACAGTGTGCAGCATCTCACATTACAGGCAGTAGGCGACATCCCTCATTACCAGCAGTGTGCAGCATCTCCCATTACAGCCAGTAATCGGCATCCCTCATTACCGGCAGTGTGTAGTATCCCACATTAGAGGCATTGTACGGCATTCCTCATTACCAGCAGTGTGCAGCATCTCCCATTACAGTAATCGGCATCCCTCATTACCGGCAGTGTGTAGCATTCCACATTAGAGGCAGTGTACGGCATTTCAAGTTAGAGGGAGTTTGCGGCATCTCCCATTACAAGCACTTAGGGGCATTCCTCATTACAGACAGTGTGCAGCATCTCACATTACAGGCAGTAGGCGACATCCCTCATTACCAGCAGTGTGCAGCATCTCCCATTACAGTAATCGGCATCCCTCATTACCGGAAGTGTGTAGCAATCCACATTAGAGGCAGTGTACGGCATTTCAAGTTAGAGGGAGTTTGCGGCATCTCCCATTACAAGCACTTAGGGGCATTCCTCATTACAGACAGTGTGCAGCATCTCACATTACAGGCAGTAGGCGACATCCCTCATTACCAGCAGTGTGCAGCATCTCCCATTACAGTAATCAGCATCCCTCATTACCGGCAGTGTGTAGTATCCCACATTAGAGGCATTGTACGGCATTCCTCATTACAGGCAGTTTGCAGCATCTCACATTATAGCCAGTGAGGGGCATCCCTCATTACAGGCATTGTATGTAATCTTCCATTACGGCCAGTGAGGGGCATCCCTCATTACAGACAGTGAAAGGCATCCCTCTATTACATGCAGTGAGGGGCATCTGTCATTAAAGCCAGTGAGGAGCATCCCTCATTACAACCAGTGAGGGGCATTCTTCATTACAGGCAGCGAGGGACATCCCCAATTACAGGCAGTGTGCAGCATCCCCCCTACCCCTACACACACTTACCGGCGCTCCTTGGTTGCTGAGGCAGTAGCTGCCGGCGGCCTGTGCAATCGCTGTTTGACTGGCAGGAAGGTAAGTTTATGGGACG
The DNA here is from genome assembly GCA_027917425.1 of Gastrophryne carolinensis. Taxonomy (NCBI): domain Eukaryota; kingdom Metazoa; phylum Chordata; class Amphibia; order Anura; family Microhylidae; genus Gastrophryne; species Gastrophryne carolinensis. The sequence continues at coordinate 230,796,060 of CM051240.1, read as the reverse complement.
ACCCCAGGGCTTCAATTAGCAGGGCATCCCAAATTGGGATGCTCCAGGGACAAGGATCTATCACTGGGACAATAAAAGCCTGATAATAGCTCTACTTTAAATGACCATTGACTGCAAAACAGATGATTGCCTCAATAAAAAAACAAATTAAGTTGGCATATTACCATTGAATATCACAAATATGGTTTTTAAATATTACGTTGATTTTACATTTGCAGAGACATTTCTCTGTATTTGCTGTGCATTTTCCTGGATCCCAAGCACTGACCACCATCTACAGCAGGATCATTAGTGCCCATTTCCAAAATGGTGGCTTTAGTTACAGTGTGGTCAAGTCTCTGTCTTCGCTGATTCAAGCTGCTGTTGCTCTGCATCAAAAAATGACCCAGAATTTCCTGCCGACTGCCATAAGGTTCCATTATACTTTCAACCTGAGGGATTTAACGCATGTCTTTCAGGTGATATTTTCTTTCTTTTCTTAATGTTTATTAAAAAAAAATATCTGTGTAGAATCAAAACATGTTTGTCTTACCCAATAGATATTTGGGCCTATATGTCTGCTCTGAATTATGTTGTCGGTGATATCGTATTTCTCCGAAAAAATGGATTGTTACATTTAGACCAAATGACTGAATGAGTTGTTGATGCCTCCTGTGCATACACCACTGCCAGCCTGATATATTCTTACTTGCTCCTCGTTCTCCCTGGTGACATGTGGCCCCATGTTTGGCTGCCGATATTTCGGGGAGGGGGAACAGGTAAGAATAGCTTGGCCTGGTGCTGTAAGTAAGTGCAGGGGGGGGGGGCATCACCCATAGGCATGTCCTCTGCACCGAGCTGATCCGATTTGGATTGCTTTATGTCTGACACTCTGCTTCTGCCTATCTTTGTATTTTATTCTTATTCTTACTGAGCTTTCACCAAAGCAACTGGTTATATTTTTGTAGCAGGCATTGAACTGTAACAATATATGTTTAAAAGGAAACAGAAAAACATAGAATGCAACAACTACCCACCACTATCACGCAGTGAATGTTGTGTCTCACACAGTGTGATGCAGAGGGGGTAGAGTTCAGTCCACCATTTGCTCTAGCAATAAGTAGCTATGTTAGGCCCTTATTTATGAAGGAATAGCGACAGGTAGCGACTGGTGAGCGACCGGTAATGACGGGCACCGCCACGAGAACGCCGGCTCCCCACCACAATCACACATTTATCAAGCCGATCCTGCTTAGCGACTGAGATAGCGCCAGATAGCCACTCATTCATCATTATTCCAGCCTTAGCCGACAGCGCCAGCGTCCGACCTTGAACAGCGACAGGTATGACCTCTCGCTACCTGGCACTCTCCAATGCATTTCAATCGAACAATCATTAATGTTTTTTTTTTTTTTAAATGTGAAAAATTCTGTGACTATTTCTGCCATGTTAGATTTTTTTAAGGTAAAAAAAAAAAATTGTGCAGAATTGATATTACAGGTCTGATATTATTGTATTCATATTACTAAATTCTTTAAATTTTTTTTTGTTTTCCAAAAATATGGTGGTTTGGGGGTTAAAAAACTACTTTTAACACATCGCCGCCAGCGCTCTGGGGTTTAAACATACATTTCACAGCGCGAGAATTTTTTGAGCATGATTTTTTGATGAATATGGTGGGAGCCGGTCGCTCTGACCAGTCGCTATCATGCGCACCCATACATCGCGGAACCTGTCAAATAGCGACTCCTCACCCCGTATTCAACATGCACACCGACTCACTGTCGCTATCAACAACCGAACAATGGCCAAGCACAGCGACTACTAGCGGGCGCTGTGAAAATACTGCTACAGTCGCTCAACTGTCGCTACCTGCCGCTATTAATGAATCGGCCTCCAAGTCAGTAGCAAATCAGGATAGATCAGCTACATGGAAGATAAGAAACAAGAATGCTTTGATTTTACACTTGGAGAAACAGGTCATTTTAGTAAATCCTTCTTTGAAACATTTATATTTTACTGAATTATGATTTCTAGTGGGACTACAGTTACAGTGCCTTGTCACTGTAGCTCTGATCTGTTCTGATGCAGTATGGCCAAATTTGTTTCTGCATGACCGGGATCTAAACACAAATTCAACAAGAACACCCATTGTTAACAAAATGAGTATTTTAATTCCTGCTTGGGGGGCATCTCTATTGGAAATACCCCCTGCTCAGTAATGTCCGCTTAAAAAAATAATCTTACCCTTCGTAACCCTCCCCCCTGTGAAATCGAGCCATGCGGTTGGTTGCTACTGTCATGTGTTCCCTAGGTCTACCCTGGATATCTTGCCGCCAGTGACCGTGTAGAGCCAATTGCAGGGCTCTATTTTGCCAGGGGAGCATTTTGAAAGGTAAGATTGATTGTTTTAGTGGGTGTTATGCCGGCTCCCATGAGTGAGGTTACTTCTAGTGCCAGCATTGCGCTAGCACTAGACGTGTCCTCACTCATGGGAGCTGGTGGCCATCTTTCTGTCTTTCTGTAGCCCAGGCTGGGGCCAAATTCAAACGCCACTGCCGCCACTGAGATGAAAAGGATCATGGGCCGAGGTGCGTTACAGCAGCGCACTTCCTTCTGCACACTCTGTGCCCCCCCACAACCACCCCTAAAATTTTGGGTCCCCATTGATTTCAATGATTGGGAACATTTATTCAAAGTTCGGCCGATCTTGCCGGACCCATACCTTTGGGGGTTCGCTCATCCCTAGTGATAAGGCATTTAATACAGATGAAGCCCATCATTTTTTCAATGAGGTAAGAATATTTTTTTGAAAGTTTGGAATCAACAGCACCCTATGGGCTATGCTAAAGAATTTGTTATCCTTTTCTGCATACTCAGTAGGGTGCTGTTGTTTCCAAACTTTAAAAAAAATATATTCTTACATCACTGGAAAAATGATGCACCTTACCTGTAAAAATGCCCCGTTACACGTGCAGGTGATTTTTAAAGAAAAATTAAAAATTAGAACAAAACACTTTTATTGCACTTTTTGTGGGCTAAAAAGCTCATTAAGATGCAGATAACAGTTTACACCTAAATGTGAACCCATATTAAACTTGCTTCAGTAAATCTTTAGCATGACCCCCATTGTGCTAAAGGATAATTGAGAACTAAATGATGTACTTAAAAATGAATGAGGACAGCTGCTCCAATTTTAAAGCTGACCGCTCCCCATCAACCCCTTTAAAAGCGGACCTTCACCCTGAATAAGAGCTTATCTTATATGTTTCCCCACCTCTGTACATACAGATTGCTCACATTAAAAATCATCCTACCTGCATTTACTGCATTTTATAAACCTTTAAACATCCAAGATGGCGGCACATGGACTCTCAGGCTGCCTGCAAATAGGAAGTGTCTTCTGACTTTGCTGTTCTGTATTTTTGGATTTCTGTCCTTTTCCTGACCTCAGTTCTTCTCCGTCTGTGCAAAGCACAGCTATAACCCCGCCTCCTGTACATTTGCCCCCCTCTTTTCTTTTCGGTATGTGATGGTTCTGAGGCAAGATGGCGGCGCCCATATCCTAGAGTCCTGAACAGAGTTGAAGCCCAGTGGCGGAGAGAATAAAAAGTAAATGGCTAAAAACATAAAATATATTAGTTTTAGATGTTAGGGAATAGTTTTTTAAAGGTTTGGGCTTTTTATTAAATTATACTGAAGGTCCGGTTTAAGAAATATCAGGCACCCTCAGCGACTGTCATTTTAAAACATACAGCCGCCGTTTACAGAATGTACAAATCATCACTCAATACCGCATTACATAATGAGCTCTCATATTTTGGATGTACATGTGGAAATTCTAACCACTGTATAAACATGTTATAATGTGGCATACATTCACTTAATCATTAAATCTCTCTAGAAGGTTTGAGATTTTTGATTGAGGAGAAGTGTAGAAGCCCTGTTAAACTTTCTCACGCATTACAACACCAGCTCTCTAAGGTGCATGAGTTGAGACTAAACATGCTTGCAAACCTATGGACTATGGCTATACAACTATTAGTCAATAAATACATGTATTTGATGAATTATGCTGGACCTTATTACAGGGAATCCTTTTTGCTTCTCCCGAGTGTATCCGCTTCTCCAGTGATTTGGTCCACTTGTGGCTTCATGAGTCCTGCAGAGTCTATTCAGACAAGCTCATGGAAGAGAAAGACATTGAGCATTTTAAAAAAGTGCTCATCGATACAGCCAAAAGATTCTTTGAGGTGAGATTTATATCGCGGCAAATTAGTGGATTTGCACTGAAACGTATTTATTTTTTGCTTTCGAATGTTTGCATCTTTAATCTGTTGAGTTGGCCAATAAATGGCTTTAACTTGTGTATTTGTCAGAACGTATACTTTAATGTCTTAGCTCAGGCAAAAATGTTACGTATGGTACGTATAGGCTTTAATTCTCCTTTTTCCTTCAGGGCGTTGATGAGCATATATTCATCAATAAGCCATTAGTGTACAGTCACTTCGCCCATGGTGTTGGAGAACCACGTTATTATCCCATATCAGACTGGGAAAAGTTAACAAGAATTCTCATGGATGCGCTGGAACACTACAATGAGATACATGCTGAAATGAATCTGGTTTTGTTTGAAGAAGCCATTCAACACATGTAAGTTTTATAAACCAATCTTTACCTTTACCTTACCTTACCTTACCCTACTGAACAGGGCAGTCTCTTTCACTGCATGGGTTACAGATGCTGAGGAAAGAAACAAAAAAGTTCCCAGGACTGGTGCCTACTGTGCTTCAGTACTGCTGTTTTTTTCTTTCCATGTATTAACCCACCACTTCCACCTTCCAGCTTATTTTTGAATTACTTGTGTTGCCAAATTGGCTGCTACGAGGTGCCCAGGTGCACCTAAATTTGAACCCAACTTCTTTTCTAATGCCTATCACCCATCTCTTCTGAATGGTACTTGCCTATTTTCTTTTTATGACCAGCTGACATGTTCAACTGTTCACATGGAATAAGGAATAGAGGTTTATCTGGGACCTTGACTGTAGGTGCACCCCATATAGTAGCACAATGTCTTGAAACAATAGCCTTTTATTGGTGATAATACATGGAGAATAGGGGAACATATAGGCCTTGATTCATCAGTTGAAAAAAGAAAGAAAGTCAATGGCCATGAGAAAAGTAGTGAACTTTTTACTCCTTTTTACACTGTAGTAAAATGTGCCATTGACTTTCATTGTCTTCCTATCTGGTGATTCATTGACAATTAAATTCTCCGGCTTTTTTCTCATGAAATTCATTTTTTACTACCATGAGAATTTTTTTTCAACTCTTGATGAATCAAGCAAGGCCATAGTACCATACAATGGTAGTAAGCAAAGGGCACTATGGATTTTACCTATCTAGCGATCCGGGAGGGGGAGCGCGCGTTCCTTGCTGGGCAACAGGCATGGTAGCTGGGATCCATGTCCGGGGGCGGGGGATGTTGGGGCCCCAGGACCACTGGTATAATGTGTGAGAGGTGGGAAATCACCCCTTGATGGCCATTCAGAGGTTAAAAAAGGGCAGATGGGAAAAATCTGTAAGAAGTTTGTGACATCTAATGCTCATTGAAGAGAAATAAATGTACCTTGTTAGCAGTAGCCAGTGAACATTGTATGCTACAAGCTTGTAGAAAACCAAATTACAGGGGGAAGCAAAATAGTGCAAGCCGGAACACATTCTGTTTTACAGATGATATCAAATCAGGCATACATATTACTGATTCAAAATGTATCGTAAATGGTACACGTCTGCTGTATTAACGTAATTGGTACATACAGTTGGTCATACAACTAGTCCGTTCGCTATGTGAATGGTGCTTATGGCTGTTAAGGTCATTGACACATACAGTTGATAATACAGTTAATAATTTGGTCACTTCTTGCTGATCATAATGTTACAGTGGGTGCCTTACAGGAAACAAGCATGTTGATGTTATCATTCAGCCCTGAGGGGATATTTGCCTTTAGGCTAATTATCTATTTGATTTGATTTTGTAAAAGAGTCTTGTCTCGGTTCGCACTTTACACCCCTGATATAGGGATGTACTATAACAGTGATATACTATACTATAACAGTAAACTTGAAGAGGCAGGAAAGGTTCAAGGCAAAATACTGCTTAGTGCGGGAAGGAAGATTCTGCCCCTTCCTCACCCATCCTATGGTGCTGCTGCTGTCACATACAGGTATGCGCCATGTTGTGCTTCTGCTAAAGGAGCAGGCAATTCCCCCTCCACATGACTGAGCCCAACATGGGAGGATGAGGGGTCTATCTTATGGCCTGCACCACTAACATTGGCCCTGGCTCATCTGCATAAAATAGGATGGCTGGGATAAAGGCGCCCCAATCGCCTTACAATCTAGGGCAATTGCCTTGCTCGCCCTCCCCTAGAAACAGCCCTGATTGGTGGGAGTGTTGTGATGTAGCCAAAGGGGTCTGGCTAGATTACTGGGTATTTATGCCATTGTTGTGTTCAAGTAGTCTTGTTTTAAACTGGTGCTTGGTCTTGGCCCAATATAAAAAGAATCACGTGGAACCCTTCCCCCCTTTGACCTACATTGTTCTTAGCAAAAAACAATGTTTTGACAGGTTGGTTTACATTACACAACAAATACACATTTTATGTAATAAATGACAATTTAGACAATTTTCTTTTCCTCTAACAAGTCTTTATCCTTCATGTGTACCATTTACTGTTTTTGTAATTTCACAAATCATTACAGAAATTGTTCCTCTTGTTTTAATGTTACAGCTGCCGTATAAGTCGAATCCTAGAGTTCCCATACGGAAATGCCCTGCTGATTGGCGTTGGTGGTAGCGGCAAACAGAGCCTGTGTCGCTTAGCAGCCTTCCTCAGTTCGCTTGAGGTTTTCCAGATAACTCTTCGCAAAGGCTACAGCATCAATGATCTCCGGGTAGGATGCACATACATTTCATCTACATACAATGCATAGAAATTCCATTTTTATGTTTACACAACCTCAACATCTTAATGTTGGATTTAATTGCATAAAATGACTGGGATGTGACTAAGCCAGCAAACCTGGATTGTTCATGTCCACTGTGTAATTAAAAGGGAAGCTTTAGAAATGTTTTGGAGAATGGTAGTTCGATTGTACTGTAGATATTTTGCTATCCTCAGGTTAAAGGGTCTGTCCAGGTATAAACACAAAGAAAGGCTATGCTCTTGCTTTGGCTCCCGCAGCGCTTCCATTTGGCTCCAGGGGTTTTATAATGTACTGATCATCAATATCCAGTGCCTGCCCATCCCTCAGTATGTCCTCATTATTCATTGCAATGAAGGGTGATTAAAAAGATTGTTCCCCAAGTTTTGGGGTTCAATTACATCTTGCTCGACCCAACTATAAATATAATTCAATTCTATTGTAGCAGTGTTTGAAGATGAGACCCTAAGAAGGGAAGAAATGGCTGGTTGGACACGTGTCCCCCTTAATGGAAATAAAGTTTTTTGGCGAGGGAGTTTTGAACCATCTCCCTAACCGAATAAGGGTATATGGGGCTCACCCAGGCACATTCAACCTCACCTCAGTGTGGCTTATACAACATACATTGAAAAAGTCTATTTATACAAATTATACAAATGTTATTGCTTATAGAATTAAAATTACAATAGTGTAATGACAAAGTGACTGAAAATTTAAAATGAAGGGGTGTGCTGGAGCAGGACAGTCTATAATTGTTCAGCCATTATACCTCCTAAATGATCTCCTGTGACCAAAAGCTTTCAAACCCCCTTAGGTTTATTCTTCACTGAGTTACATATGTTTCCTTTTTGGTCTGGTAGGCAGACGGATGCTTCTTTGTTCAAATCTGGATGCCCCTGGGGATCATGTTTTAGCTTTTCAGCTGAATTGTGGATGCCTGGAAGGATTTTCCCTGGTTGGCCCAAGATGTCCCAGTCCAACCCTGGCATTGATCATAACCAAGGCAAGAGTCGGCAATCCATTTGCCTTAGGGCCCAGTTAAAACTAGTGGCCCAGATGTCACATAGAGGATATGGTGGGGCCCTAGACACTGTTGGTGTATGGGGCCTAATAATTCCTACAAGGGGCCCTGATTTAGATTATGCAAGAAGATAAAGAAGGTGGAAAAGCATGCAATCTATTAGGGTACACAAGAAGTTATGGAAGGTGAAAGAGCATGCAATCTATTAGCGTATACTATAAAATATGGAAGGTAGAAGAGCATGCTATCTTTAAAAGTATATAAGAAGATATATAAGATAGAAGAGCTAGAATCTATTGGGGTATACATGGGGATAGAGAAGATGATAGAAAAGTTGATCAATTAGGATCATACAGAAATATACTAAAGAAGGAAGAGTGCACAATCTAATAAATGGAAGAGTTGGCCTAACCTGTTTTCTGCTTCCCCAGCTAGGCCCCTGCCCCTGGTTTCCACACCTCTGTCACGGAGTACCAGTTAATGTTTGCCTTTAGACATGCTTAACAACCTCTTACTTCCACAAGGCACCAAATGGGTGAACTTTCCTTCTCATCATTATGTACTACACAAACAATGTAATCCTAGCACGTCAACAAAATTAAAATGGTGGCAATGAGGCTCTCCCGATGTAAATAATGGCTCAAAGTAATTCTTTGCTTAATTATCCAATCTCAAATATTGTTTTTCAAAGCTCTGCGCAGGTCAATGTGGAATGAGCGGCGCCACAATTATGGAAAACAAATAAACCAATTTCTTAACTCATCCTTAATTGCCTCAAAGGTCTCCTCTAGCTGATGAACGGGATGCAGCAGTTGCCATGGTTTCCGGCAGTTTACATGGTAACTTTGTTACCCAATTGAGTTAAATTTATAATTCTTAGATGCTCTTTTGGTAAGCTCGGAAACGGCTATTGATGTATTTATGGCATATAAATGATTTTTGCTAGAACATCCCCCCCCCTGTACAGACAGCCCGTACAAATCTGGATGCAATAAGGGGTCTAGAGACTACCAACTTCTGTGCATGTGCCATATGTTAGGCCCTTTTTGAAATAATCGGCTGCTCTGACATTCCTTTGATGGCAGGTGCTAAAAGTGACTGCCGGTCCACTCCTCAACAATGTTCAAATATATACAGTATATACAATACTGTCAGGAATTTTAGAACACCAACATTTTTCCAGTTTTTGTTGAAATTTACACAGTATGATGTCTCAAATGTACTTTGAAATCAAATAAATAAATAGGCTAAGATGACTTAAAATAATGGATAAACTATTTTTCAACAATTAAAGTTTTCAAAAAGACCTCTCTCCCTTTCCCTGCTGGGGACAAACAGTACTGACTGCCACCTTGGCTTTACTGACATTGGCCTTGATTCACTAAGAGTTGAAAAAAATTCTCATGGTAGTAAAACATTCAATTCATGAGAATAAAAGCCTGAGAATTTCACTGTTAGTGAATCACCAGATAGGAATGTAATGAAAGTCAATGGTACTTTTTTATTCCTCAGAAAAGTATTTAACTTTTTACTCTGTAGTAAAAAATGCTATTGACTTTCATTGTCTTCCTATTTGGTGATTCACTAAAAGTGATGTTCTCAAGCTTTTTTCCCATGAATTTAACTTTTACTACCATGAGAATTTTTTTCAACTCTTAATGAATCGAGGACAATGGCCTTGATTCACTAAGAGTTGAAAAAACTTTCATGGTAGTAAAAAATTCATTTTATGAGAAAAAAGCCTGAGAATTTCACCAGATAGGAAGACAATGAAAGTCAATGGCACTTTTTACTACAGGTAAAAAGGGGTAAAAAAGTTCAATACTTTTTCCAGGAGTAAAAAAGTGCCATTGACTTTCATTGTCTTTTTATCTGGTGATTCACTAACAGGGAAATCATCAGGCTTTTTTCTTATGAATTGAATAAAACCATGAGTTTTTTTTCAACTCTTTGTGAATCAAGGCCAATGTCTCTGTAGAAGAGGTCTATAGACCTTTAATTTCATTCTCATGTGAATCTATTTGTTATGTTCCTCACCTTGCATTGATTTATTCTGCAGAGTGATATAGCGACACTGTACTTCAAAGTGGGAATAAAAAACATTGGGACGGTGTTCCTGCATACAGATGCCCAGATTCCCGATGAACGATTCCTCGTTTTAATAAATGACATGCTGGCCTCAGGTACACAACTTTTTTTAATTGTATTTTTATTCTGTTGCCTATAAAAAACTCCTAGAAGTACTTAATATTGAATTGTGATAGAATGTATGTTTTTTTACAACCACCGTTGCAAGTATTGACAGGGTACAAACAGGGTACATACAGAAAATTACAGACTACAGTGCTCAAGCTAAATATTCTTAGTACCAGTCCTAAATATGAAGTTCCATCACTGCCTATATCCATCATAGCTTGTGCTAGCGTAAATGCACAGGGCATCCTTTTGGATGTAACACCTGCATGTGCATGACACACTTGCTTTGATTCAGCAAGAGTTGAAAAAAATTTGCATTGTAGTAAAAAATTGAATTCATGAGAAAAAAGCCTGAGAATTTCACTGTTGATGAATCACCAGATAGGAAGACAATGAAAGTCAATGACACTTTTTACTACAGTGTAAAAACGAGTAAAAAGTTCACTACTTTTCTCAGGAGTAAAAACGTGTCATTGACTTTCATTGTCTTCCTAGCTAGTGATGCATCAACATTAACATTCTCAGGATTTTTTATCATGAAATTAATTTTTTTCTCAGTACCATGAGAATTTTTTTCAACTCTTGATGAATCAAGGCCACTATGCGCCTACTCAGGTGACTCTCCTGCTTATTACTGGTAAGGTAAGCCATTGGAGCCACAGACATGAGTTGTTCATTGGCTTTGAATATATGTTTGCCTGTCCAGACACACACCAACATTATCCCCCTGGGAAATAGCGTAAAATGAGCTACTTCAAAGCATCTCAAATCTCCGATTATGAGGCTGATTTACCAAGCGTTCGCCGTCCATTCGCTGTGCTTTCGATTGTTTGCTGCATTTACTATGGTAAAAAAGGCCTATTTGCCAGGTGAAGGCCAGATTTGCTGTGTTTACACCCCGTCGCTTTCACCGGGCGAATACTGGCAAATAGCTTTTCAGTGCGCCCCATAGGAATCAGTGTTATTTTTGTTGAGTAATTTTTGCATCTGTCACTAATACATTGAATGTGAAATATTGGAGAAACAACGAAAAAAACGGTTTTCACATGACTTTTATCTTTTTAAACTTTTTTTTGGAAGCTTTGCAAACAACCCAGACACTCTGGAGACACCACACATACATTCAGGGACAAATTCAATGCTGCCATAAAGTGGATTTTCAGCACGATTTGTTGTTTAAGCAAAGGAAGGTTTTCCTTAGGTTTTAAAGGTACACGCCATGCGCTCTGACAGTGGCCTCAGGGGCAATTATTATTATTATTAATGTTTATTTATATAGCGCCATCAACTTCCGTAGCGCTTCACAAGTTAAGAATACAGACAAGGTAAAACATATAGCACAGAGAACAATACAAAATTAGATGCCACAGGTTAAAACCAAGTGTTGTGAGCACAGGAGACAATAGGGAGGAGCAATGCACATGGATTTTGCCAATCAAGCAAGATCGGAACTTTTTTAAAAAGTTAGACACCCCACCAGTTGCTACAGTTTACGCTTATGGTCTAAGATAACTTAGAAGGATAAACTCCATTTCTATGCAGAGGACCCTCAAATACTGTATACTGTATATAATTCCCAGATCTTTCGTCTCTTCCATCGCGTGTTCCAGACTCACAGCTCTCTCCTCACAACAGAGTTTGCCAAACGTCCACTCTTGTCTTCAGGGCTTCACATGCACTACTCTACAGCTCCTTTATAAAATGTGCCTCTTCTCTACTTCCCGGGCCTTCAGGAGTGCCTGCAACTCAATCTAAAGGCAAAAAGGCAAAAAAATGTAATACTCAGATTCCACCCCCCCTTCATATAGGTCTGGTGCTCAGAAACATATATGGCCCCACCCCTGAATCAGTCACACTGACTCCATTTACTGCAACAGAGGGGGGTGGTGGGAGCACACCTGGAATCTGCAAGTCACTGAGCACCAACTTGAAGGCAGCTACTTGGGGGGATAACTAGTAGTGAGTCTAATTTTATATTCCAACTATGTCACACACCCCGCTTCCAGATTAATAACATTCGGGTTATGTCCAGTAGAGGGCAAACTTCTGCAGAGATGACTAGAAAAAAAGGAGCCCCTCCCGGTCCATATATACCTGGGACCTCCGACACATTACCCAGTAATCGTCTCTGCAGACGGCGAGGAAGTCAGAAGATGGCTGTTTCTTCCTTGCAGGTACCTGACCTGATTTAGTTTTAACCCTAAGCCTCCCAGCCTTGGCTGAAGGTCCGGGCGAGGGTAGGGTACACCTTAGCAGGTGTACTAATAGGAGCCATGCTCCTCCGTGAGACCCCATATAAGGGGGTAGGCGGTAACCAGGTTTAGTGATCCTGGTTTGGGATGCTCTGTCCTCATTCCCCTTCACTACCACTACTACTACTTGTCAGCCTTGTGTGTGTGTGTTAGCCTTGTGTGTGTTACGTTTTACTTGTAACCTTAGGACACTGAGCCCTGCTGCGGCTGAGTGGGGAGCTGGCCGTTCCGGCCGGCTCCGCACTATCGTGAGGAGAGTTTCTCCTCCTCTAGTCAGTCAGGAGAGGGGGCGGGGCCGGGTGCTCGGCGCGCTGACAGCGGCCTGCCCCCCGTTTCTGGCACCCTCTGCGGCGCCCAGCCAATGGTCGAGAACCGAGTTCTTAGTGTGCGATGGGGAGGGGGCGGGGCCAGGTGCGCGATCCACGCTGGCCCGCCCTTCTTCATCCTCTTCTCCTTACTGTGCTGGAGGCGCCGCCATTGCGCCGTGCTGTGAGTACCCTTTTTCCTTGTCTAGTGCTGTTAACCCTTTCGCTGCCAGCCTACCTGCAGCATTTGCCACTCCCTGTTGCCAGACTGAGTTTGACTGTTTTGCGCTACACATGTTCAACTGTCATTTTCGAAGGGATTTCCAGGGATTTCCCAGGAAAATTATATATTGTTTTTTTCAACAGAGTCTGGGCTTTAACATGAAATGTCTTGTTTGTGTTTTTTAGGTGTATTCTCAACATTTTTGGGTGAAATGTGTGAAAAAAAATAAAAAAAATATATTTTTTTACAATTTGTAGAGTTTTTTTGTAATAAAAAATGTAAGTTTGTCAATAAAATCTTATTGCGTGAGAAACCCCAATTTCTCCCGCTTACAGCGATACCACATATGTATAGGTAGACACCCTTTCCTGCCCAGAAGCCTTTTATAGCTGCTGGATGACAAATGGTTAATTAAAAAAAAAAATGACATAGGGTCCCCCTTCCCGGGGAGGGGGACCCCATTTTTTTTTGGATTTTTAAGGGTTAAAAACCCTTAAAATCCAAAAAAAAAAATGACGTGGGGTCCCCCTTACCCAAAGTAACCAGCCCGGGACCAGCTATGGGGGCTTGTAGGCACAGAGTGGGGGGGCCAGCTTTGGTGGCCCCCCCACCCTGCAGCCTACGAGCCCACATAGCCTATGTGGGCCCGGGCTCTTCTGCCCCCCCCTGGCCTTTGGGGAGGCAGGTAATGGGGGTGCGGGGGTTAATGGCAATGCCACCCCCCCAGCCATGTGAACTGGTATAAGGGGTCTCATGGACCCCTTACCAGCTCACAAAGGGTTAACTGTAAAAAAAAAAACACCACACAATAAAAAAAAGTATTTTTTTTTACTGTACTTACCTTCGATTGCAAGCTCTTGTCCCTCGCCGCTCAGCTGACAGATGCCGGTGATCGGTACAGGAGAAGGAGGAGGCAGGAGATCAGAGGATCTCCTGCCACCTCCTTACCCTGTGCCGATCACCGGCATCTGAGAAGTTGAGAAGTGTGAAGCCAGATATCGGGGGCCGGGATGACGTCATAAGCCCAAGGGGGCGGGGCTTAGCGGCAAGATGGCGGCCGCCATCGAGGATCAAAGGGGAGAGAGCCTCTCAGGCTCTCTCCTGAAGATCGGTAAGTCCTGGGGGGGGATCGGAGGCCCCCCAGGTGAAGAGGAGGGACAGCGGGAGCCAGCGCACATGGAGGTAAGTGAATGTCATTTTTATTTTTTTTTTTTTTTTTACAGTTAGCAGCTGCTGCTGCAGAAGCGGGGGGGGGGGCGGCCTATTCCGGGGGCTCTCCTGGAGCCATCCGACCCCCCACGGGGGATCGGATGGCACCAAATTAAAGGGGAGACCCGGCCGGATCCAACAAGGGGTCAGGTGAGTATTTTTTATTTTTATTTTTTAAACTAGAAGCGATCAAAGTCAAGCACGTAACACCTACGGGCTTGGCACTTAAGGCCCAGCCAAGCCAGCACGTAGGTGTTACGTGCTTGGCAACAAAAGGGTTAATGGTTTCTCACCCTTATCACCTGTGGTGGCAGCCATTAACCCTTGGGGTTATATGTTTGTGGACGCATTATTGCATATATGTTTATACTTATTCAATTCACTGCATATGTTGTATGATTGCTTTTCTTACGGGGTCCCCTTTTATAATTATGTCTTTCAGGAGGACTCCCTGCGTCATAAAAAAAGCGTAATTCCCTCTGGTCATTGCGACTGCCATTAATATCACCATATGGAGGCTTCTCAGGATACCAGGCTCAGGCTCCCTTCGGGGCAATCCCGGCAGTGTGTGGGTTGTGGAACATCCCTTGCGGGGGATAATGTGCTGGTTTTGCATACCATGTGCACAGCAGGCCATAACGCGGCAGTCGGGGTCCCAGGCGTCTGGGTCAGTGCCGCAGGCCTCATCACCTACTCCACCACACCTGATCCGTACCCCAAGTGACACGGTCATTAGTGGAGAGTCGCAATCTGATGTATGTGCTAGATTGGCCAACACTGAGAAATTGATTTCTACCTCTGTGGCCAGAAAGGCCCCAGCTAAGAGAAGACATTTGTCACCGGCCGCGCCGGGTTTTGAATTTGATGATTATGACTCCTTTGATTGGTCTGACTATTCCCCACTGGAAGAAGGGTAATTGTTCTCTGAATCTGAAGGCTCTGAGGATCAGCAGTTTTTGGATGCTGATGCTGGACCGGAGCGTGGGGATGCCGTTGATACCCCCAAGATTCTGGCCCATATATTTGAGGTGCTGGCTATTTCTCCTCCGGCGGAGGCCCCTCCGCAGAAGGGGGAGTTTTTGGGGACCTTTAAGCCTCGATTGGAGTTCCCAAATTAGAAGCATTTTGACAATTTGATTCTTAAGGAATGGGAAAAGCCTAGCCAACTTCCTGGTGTGCCTCAAGGATGGGATAGGAAGTATCCCTTTCCGGTGGACGCGGTGAAGCGTTGGTCTTCTCCTCCCGAAGTCGATGCACCCGTTCTGGGTTTGTCCAACACATCCGTTTTACACTCACCAGACGCCACCACGTTGAAGGATAGTGAGGACCGACGGCTTGATCAAATGGCACGTCATGCCTTTGCCAGCGTGGGTTCGGCTTTGCTGCCTGTTTGTGCTTCTGCGCTCACGGCTGTGGCTACCAGGTCTGTAGTTAGGGGCCTGTTGAGTGGTTCCCAGCTTAATCCGACCAGCGCTGAATTTGCAGCGCTTATGCTGTGTGATCTTTTTATGACCTTTGTCTTATCAGCCTTGGATGACACAATTTGTATGTGTAGCAGAACCTCTGCGTTGCTTGTGGCTATACGCCAATCGGTCTGGTTGCGCCAGTGGGCGGCTGACATTGCGGCTAAGAAGTCACTTACAGGGCTACCCTTCCTGGGTATGCGGCTGTTTGGAGATAAATTGGACTCGATAGCGAAAGGAGGAAAGCTACCACAACGCAAAAAGCAGCGTCGCTCCTTTCGGGGGGGCAGGCTCCTTTAATCCTTCCTTTCGTAGCGCCAGAGCAGGCAGAGGACCTGCCTACTCTGCCTTCAGAGGTGACTCCTGGGGCAGGGGCAGAGGATGTGCCCGTCCAGGACCTGCCTGGGGTTCCAAGCCCAAGGCCGCTGCCAAGCCAGCTCAGCAATGAGGGAGCGCCCTCACCCTTGTGGGTGGGGGGACGGCTACGGCGCTTCGTCTAGGTCTGGTCCCGGGAGGTCAAAGACAAATGGATCTTGGAAGTGATCTCTTCCGGGTACAAGCTGGAGTTCGAGTCCTCCCAGATTCTTCAGGTCTTGGTTTCCCACGGACTCCCGGGCTGCGCAGGGGCTCCTGTTGGCAGTACAAAATCTTCTGGACATGGAAGTCATTTGCCCGGTGCCCTTCTCAGAGAGAGGCCGGGGCTATTATTCCAACCTTTTCACGGTGCCCAAAAAGGATGGCTCCATAAGACCCATTCTGGATTTAAAGCGTCTCAACAGGTTCCTCAGAACCAGGAAGTTCAGCATGGAGACACTCCATTCAGCCATCAGTTCTCTGCATCAAGGGGACTTTATGACGTCCATAGACATCAAGGAGGCTTACCTTCATGTACCGATTTTCCCAGGACACCAGAGATTTCTCAGGTTTGTGGTGGGAGATCAGCACTTTCAGTTTGTGGCTCTTCCATTCGGCCTGACCTCGGCACCAAAGGTGTTCACCAAGGTGCTGGCGGGTATAATGGCCCTTCTCAGAGCCCAGGGCATTTGCATTGTGCCGTATCTGGACGACCTCCTCATCACGGCATCCTCTCTCAGCTAGGCGGATCTAGACACCAGGATGTTGGTGACAACGCTGGAGAGGTTCGGCTGGGTGATCAACTACCCCAAGTCTTCTCTCTCCCCATCAAGGGAGATTTCCTTTCTGGGCATGAATCTGGATACCGTTCGGACCAGGGTGTTCCTACCTCAGTCGAAGGTGCAGATGGTTCAAGATCTGATCCGTCTTCTTCTTCTGTCCAACCCTAGCCGTCCATCCGGCTAGGGATGAGGCTGGTGGGTTTGATGGTGGCTTCCTTCGAGGCAGTTCCTTTTGCTCAGTTTCACATGAGGTCGCTTCAGCTCCATCTACTGTTGGCTTGGGACAGATGTCCGCTGTCATTGGATCAGTCATTTCTGATGTCTCCCCTGGTTCGGCAGTCTCTTCAGTGGTGGCTGGAACCAAGGAATCTTCTGAGGGGCAGGTCCTTTCTGACCCCTTGTTGGGAGACGGTCACCACAGATGCCAGCCTGTTGGGCTGGGGGGGGGTTTCTGGAAGGATCATCAGTTCCAGGGACTGTGGGGTCCTCAGGAGGCTCACACCCCCATCAATGTCTTGGAGCTGAGAGCCATTCGGTTGGTGCTGTCAAGCTTGACACATCACCTCCAAGGTTTACCGGTTCAGGTTCGATCAGACAATCGGACGGCGGTCGCTTACATCAATCACCAAGGAGGGACTCGCAGCAGGAGTGCTCTCAGGGAAGTTTCTCTGATTCTTGCTTGGGCGGAGAGCAACGTCCCATGTATCTCGGCAGTGTACATTCCGGGAGTGGAGAACATGGAGGCAGACTCCCTGAGCAGGGGATCCTCTCGCCGAGGGGAATCGTCCCTCAACAACAAGGTATTCCGGTCCCTTTGTCACAAGTGGGGGTTCCCGGAGGTGGATTTTTTTGCCTCATGTCACAATCACAAACTCCCGGCATTTGTGTCTCTGTCTCGGGACCCTTTGGTCCTGGCAGTGGACGCCATGTCCCTTGCTTGGAGGGATCTGGGGTTCCTGTACCTGTTTCCCTCCTTCTCCATGGTAGGCAAGATGGTGCGCAAGCTGGCTCAAGAGGGTGTGCCAGCAATTCTGGTGGCCCCAAGGTGGCCAAGGCAGGTTTGGTTCGCAGACGTCGTGCGTTTGGCGGTCGATCAGTACAGGTTGCCCCTGTTTCCGGATCTGGTCACTCAAGGTCAACTTTGTTACCCCAATTTACAAAAGCTGGTTTTGACGGCATGGCTGCTGAAACCTCCATCCTAAAGGAAGAAGGTTTGTCTGATGTTGTGATTCAGATGCTTGTCAGGGCTAGGAAGAGATCTTCCTCTAACATCTACTACAATACTTGGCAGACCTATATTGATAGGTGTGAGGCTAGGGCCTTGCCTTGCAGGGTGTTTTCGATTCCGAGGATTTTGGAGTTTCTTCAACACGGTCTGGACCTGGGTTTCCAGCTTAGTACCTTGAAAGGGCAGGTCTCTGCCCTGGCGGTCTTCTTTCAAAGGTCTTTTGCTCTTCATTCTTTGGTTAAGACGTTTTTCCAGGGGGTCACTCATGTGCGGCCCCTCGAAAGCCGTTGCCTGCTTGGGACTTGAATTTGGTTTTGTCGGCCCTCCAGGGGCCTCCTTTTGAGCCGGTGCAGGATGTTGCTCTTTCTATTCTCACACAGAAGGTTGCCTTTTTGGTGGCTGTTACCTCTGTTCGACGTGTTTCTGAGTTGGCGGCTCTGTCTATTCAGGCCCCCTACTTTGAAAGACACCAGGACAAGGTGGTCTTTCGCTTTAAGCCAGATTTCCTACTTAAGGTGGTCTCTGCCTTCCATCTCAATCAGGATGTGGTTCTCCCTTCCTTGTGTCCTAAGCCTAGCAATGACAATTCCATACATTAAAGCAGACCTCTAATCTAGCGAAAAATTCTCCCAACTATAGTTTCCAGAGGCAAAACCAGGGGGGTAACCCATTAAAGCGGTCCTTCACTCTGAATAAGAGTCTATCTTATATGTTTCCCTGTACATATAGATTTGTCACATTAAAAATCATTCTACCTGCATCTACTGCATGTTATGAGCCTTTAAACATCCAAGATGGCGGCTCATGGAACATCAGGGAGCCTGCAAACAGGAAGTGCCTTCTGACTGTGCTGCTCTGCATTCTGGGATTGCTGACCTTTTCCTGACCCCAGCTCTGCTCTGTCTGTGCAAAGCACAGCTATAACCCCACCCCCCTGTACTTTATCCCACTCTCCTCTGAACAGAGCTGCAGCCCAGTGGGGGAAAGAATAATAAGTAAGTGACTAAAAACTTATAATATATTAACTTTAGATGCTGGGGAATTGTTTTTTAAGGGTTTGGGCTTTTCAATAAATCATGGTGAAGGTCCGGTTTAAGTTCAGGAGCATCTCAACAGTAGTCATTAAATTGGACCAAAACCCACGCAGATCTATAAGATTCCCGGGCCGATCGATTCCATCCCCCCGGAGCATCCAAAATCGGGATGCCCCACTGTGTGAAAACCCCCCAGGTCACCCCATACACTTACCTTGTTTCCTGGTCCAACAGCACATGCGCAAGCCACGGCTGCATCCCCGCTATCCCTCTAGCAGGGCGCATGGGAAGCAGGGGATGTGGCCTCCAGCGCGTTGGAGCCGCTGGCCTTAGACGACGTGACGTCAGCAGCTTTGAGCGTGCCGATCAGGGTGCCTCAGGGGAAAGGACCAAACCCCAGGATAGTCAAAATGCTGGGTTTTGGTCCACTTTAAATGAACTATACATCTAATGGCAATAGTAAGGCAAGAAGCAGCTTACCTGATGCTTTTTCCATGTCCCTCTAGTCCAGCTGTACTCCGAATGCAGACATCGGCGCCTTATTTGAGGACCCCTGCCCTGGCAGCCCTGTACTCAGTGGCTTCTGTGTTGCCGTGCTAAGCACTGCCCCCTTTACTTGATCGGAGATGCAGTGCTTAGTCTCTCTGCCAGTGTCATGACTCCCTGGCACCTAGCAATGCAATATGAAGTACTGCACGGGTGGGAAGAGGCATTGCAAGGTACACACAAACTTTGGTTCTCAGTCTGTTTGCCCCATCCAATCCTGCCATGGTTTGGGCAGCCCACCACGTACTGCTTGTGTCTGTCTTACTGCTAGGATGGGTTAAATATGGAGGAAAACATTCTAGCTATGCATAAAACATCAAACAAAAAACATACTATTTGTGACCTACCTCTAGTCTCCTCCCCGTTATCATTTAAATTGTTAGCTCCCAAGGACAGGATCATCTCTCCTAATGTATTCCAGTATCTATCACATCTGACTCTTAAGACCCTGCTGATGTGGTCTTGTTATGTTTGTACCTTATACAGCTCCATAGAAAATGATGGCGCTTTATAAAAAAAACCAATAAATATTATAATATTAATAATAAATATGAGAAATAAAAAAAATAAAATGATCCAATCACTTTAACTTAGTACAACTAAAAATATGAAGAAACAGCCTTTTTGTCTATGAAGACATCATTCCTGTCTTTTTGTCCAAATGTTTGGAATTCATAGGAGATAATATTAATAATGTATAAGATTAAACCTGTACATCTTTAAATAATGAAGATGGAAGATGAGAGAAGCTAAAATAAAAAAAAAATACTTATAAATACAATCCTCATGATCAAAACAGTGGAGAAATCGCACATTTTAAATGAGCCCGGGGCACTGGGGCTTGAATAGGCTTCATCAGCAAGTGTGAGAGGTCAGCGGCATAGATTTGTAATAGGCGCTGTCAAGTCACCCCGGTGACACAAGACAAACACGCGGCTTAATATAATGAGTTGCAATCAGCAATAATTCGGTTTATTATGAATTTATTTTTGTAAATAGAGTTTTTTTTTCATCTCTTTTCTATTCCAAGACACGTCGATGATCCTTTTTTTTTTCTTTTGCTCCTTTTTTATTTGAATATACGATTAAGGCCATATTTGTTAAAAATGTATCATTGCATAATAGCTGCTAAATTGTTTAAATTAGTTGTGATTTTCTGTCTTATGTTTTAATGTTCAAAGATTTACTATGTAGACTTAATTTATTCACAGTGCCTATGTGCGAATGGAATATTTGAAAGACGTTTGCAAGCTTGTCATCAGCTCTTTCAAAAAGATCATATAGAAGATCAACATAGGGAAAATTAGAAATGAATCATAAACATTAAAAGATTAAAAGGATTCAATGTTTCTGAGTAAATTCCATACATTAAAGCAGACCTACAATCTAGCAACTAGAGATTCCGGGGGCAAAACCACTACATACCCAGAGGGTAATTTAAAAACAATAGTTATTAAATGAACTATAAACCTAATGGCAATAGTAATGCAAGAAGCAGCTTACCTGATGCTTGTCCCATGTCCCTGTACTCCATTTCCTGTGTAGGGAAAATAATTATGGAGAAAACCTCTAACTTTGTTTATTAGGGTTGGGGCTTGAGTGGCAGAAAGGTAGCTGCTGGGGTTGGGGCAAGGTAGGCATGGTGATTAATAGCCCCTCTGGGATTGTGTGAGGTTAAGGTTAGGGTCCCCTGAGTGGCTTAGGAGCAGCAACCCGGTCTCCCCTGAGAAGTCCCTCAGAGCAGAACAGAGCAGAGAGGTAAGACTCCTAGCAGTATCCCCTAGGGAAGTACCAAGAAAGCCAGTCAATATTGAAAGGGGGCTAGATTTGTGCAGGAAGATTGTCAGGTGAAGTTAAGGTATAAATAGAGAAGAGCATGATAGAGAGGAAGTGCAAAGGAAGACATGTTTTTCAGACAGCGGATGATGGGTTTGAGGATCAGGGAAGAATGTGTGATGCAGCATTTGGGCCCAGATACAGCAGTCCGCCACGAGGAGAAGGAAACCCACAGTCTCTGGACTGGAGGACTGCTGAGTCACCACACTTTCAAATTTCCAACTCACCTCAGTATCCCGATAAGTGGAACCTGCCCTGCCCAAGGTCCATGGCTGTCCCCAACTCTGGGGAAACTGGTCCAGAGTCATTAAAAGCCATCTTGGCCCCGGACATCTAGGGTACAGCCTCCTCTCTTAGCCCCTGGTTCCTTGGGTGACAGAAGGCCATGTGGAGGGCAATAGTTTGCTGTTTTAAGTCCCGTTTAAGCTAGAGGACACCCCATGCTGTCTTGAAGTGTGATGGTAGGCACAGCCCATGTTGCCACCCCTTACTCTGTTGTTATATACTGGATACAGAACTGTAGACCTCAGCATTCCTTAAGACACCAACTTGAATGTATTTGTAGCTACGTCCCAGGCTGGAGACCGGGTACTTTCTGTCCACTACACCTGCAGTGCCATAGTAGGGCTCCAAATATTGCCCCTCCTTTTAGTTTTACTATTCTAGGAAAAGCCATTCTTTCTCTTAGTGATCTCAAGGCAAGCGAGCATCGCAGGCCACAGTGGTCCCACAGCGGTCTCTGACTACATCAAAGCATTCTCATGACTTACAACAGAGCACCCTGACATGCCTTGCTTGCCAGCTTAGCCTTGCCACAGAAATTGAAGCAAAGAAAGCGGCATTAATTAAAATACATAAGCTATTTATAAAATCTGAGATTATAAGATACTTTAAAATGGCTAAATTTACAAAGTTCCCAAGGGGGGTAAGGTGAACAAGGACTTTAAATAAGTGTGCACTGAGTTTGGAGAGCCTGTATAGCATTACACAATGGCCTTAATTAAACGATATAGACTGATTCTTCATTTATGCTCATTATCGGGGAAAAATGTGCTTTGTCCTGTTCCCTGGTGGGAGGTGGTAGGAGCCTGGATCCAGCAGCAGCAGGAAGGACCTGGCTGCAGCAGGAAGGACCTGTCAGCAATGGTATGTCCAAGGACACAGCAGTGGGGGCAACTGGAAGGACCCAGTAATGAGGAAAGGACCCGGCAGAAGCTAAAGGAAGAACCTGAAGGCAGCTACAGTGGTACCTAGAGCCCAAGTCTACTGGCACTGGCGGTGAGGGCAGAAGGACCTGGGACTCAGGACCCCTGGCAGGAGTTGGCGAGGGTCTGAATCCACTGGCAGCAGCAGCAGGAGGGACCTGGTTGCAGCAGGAAGGGCCTGGCAACAATGGCAGGTAGGACCAAGTGATAAGAAGGATGCAGCAGTAGGGGCAGCTGGAAGGACCCACCAGCGGGAGTAAAATGAATGACCTGGAGGTAGCCACAGTGGCACCTGGAGCCCAACCCCACTGGCACTCACCTTTCCAGCACTCCCAGACCACGATTATGGGCCACACTTCAGGCTTCCCTTTAGCTGAGGAGAACCTAGCCATCTAGATAAGCCATTAGATAAAATATAGTTATTGCCTAATGTTTTACAGTATGTCTACTAGTAATTGTAGCTGTTTTGGCATAACCAGCCATTTTACAAGATTCATCATGTAAGGGAAAGTGAATTGTGTTTCATCTCCTATACAATACAATGAATCTTATTGATTGCAAGAAGAAACTACTTCAATTTTGCTCCCTCTTCAATGCAACGGGCTTTATAAATATACTCACTGTGTATACAGCAGCAGTCCATGCAGAGAATAGCGGTGTATTATTTAATTTGAGTTTCAAAAATGATGTTATTATAGTATTTTAGTGTGCTGTGAACATATAATCCTGTATTGTGAGTAAGAAGTCTAATCCCTTAAAGACCAGAATCATTTTTGCTTTTCAATGCTGCATCAGGTCAGTCGAGCCATTTTTATACTGTATGATTTTCAACTACATGTTAGACTGTTTTTTTTTTTAATTGCAAAAAGAGCTTTCTAAAAAAATTGGGGCACTTTTTTATTGGTTTTGTCAGAGTAAAACGTTTTTTTGCGATTTAATATACTCTATATGGTGTTACCCAAATAAAGGGGATACCCTGCAGATTACAAACAGCCAGAGTGCAATAGATCTGATATAACAGAAATTGTATCTCTACATAAAATTAGATTCACATAGGTTGCTAGAACCCATGCAACCAGGGGGATCCCCCCAGAAGTAGGGTTGTCTGTATGGAGAGGTGTGTAGGGTGGCTCCTAGGACAGGGTCACACTGCAACAAGAGTTTCTTGGATTTGGGAGCAGAAGAGGGGAAGATACTCGCTCAAACCAAAGGGTAGTCTCCCAGCAGGGGCATCCAGGCAACTTCAGGTCCACTAGAGTGACGAAAGATTTTCTGAGAATCAGAGAGTTCAGAGAATACTTTTAACAAGGCTTCTCCTAAGAGGAGTTCCCTGACTCATAGGGTTCCTCTAGTTGCTAACCACAGCTGATTGGCCCCTACCTGGTCCAGGAGTCTTTCCAGGTGGGTTGTCGCCCCACGGTCACCGCCAACCATTCTGGTTTCGGCCCATTACAGGGCGTACTCCTCCTCACCGATCACCAAGGTCTGTCAGGTAGGCAGTTCTTCTGGGATGCCTTCCTAAGCACCGCTAGAGTATCTGCTAGTGCACTCTGCTTGGGCACTGGAATTCAAACTCTTTAGCCTCCTGGCTCAGCATCAATAGCTCTTCTCGTTTCCATTCTTTCCATTCTGAACATTTTCAGCTAGAAACAAAGCTATACTCGCCATGTGTCCCACGCAGACTGTCAGCGATATCCTGATCGCATCTCTTCCTGTTCCTACGATGCAATGCTATTCCTGACTCATCACTGTGATCGGACACCTAAAAAACCAGAGGGTCGTGGCGCGTCGTAGGACACAGGAAGAGACGCACGTGCAGTGCAGGCTCGGGTTCCAGCTAAGAAAAAAAAACATTCTGTGGCCGGGGGGGGGGGGGACAAGATAATATAGATAAAAGATAGAGATAATTGCTTCTGCTTTATTTAGCCAAAGCTGCTAATGAGTTCACCTGTTACAGTAGAAAAATTCTGGGTGTTGCAGTCAGAAAGGATACACAGAGCTTTACTAAAGGGCAAGTGTAATATTGTATTTTTACAAGGCGCTGGTGCACCCCCATTTGGAACATGTGGTCAAAATCTGGGAACTAGTACATAGAAGGAATTACATGTATTAAGTCTGATGAGGAGATGCCTAGTGGGGGGAGGCATGATTAATTTGTATAAATATATAAATAGCCAATACATAAAATATTGGGAAAGCTATATCATAGCTAGACAAGGGGGCACTCTCTCCATATGGAGAAAGAAAGATTCAATCTGTAGAGGTGATAAACTGAAAAGATGAGCATTGGAATTCTTTTTTAAGGTTCACCAGGCATTGTTTATCAAATCAGGATGCCCCTGGGGGAGACTATTCAGCGGAACTAATGTCTTGTTTGACTTTAAAAAGGTTGATAACATGAATTAAGCCATGAGTGTGATCACAGGATTTCATAATGTCATCAGCTATGTTATTTGTGTTCTTTTATCTGTAGGTGAAATCCCTGATCTTTTCAGTGAAGAAGAGATGGACACCATTGTATCATCTGTCAGGATGGAACTTCGTGCACTCGGCCTTCCAGATTCACGAGAGAATTGCTGGCAGTTCTTTATTGATAGGATACGCCGCCAACTCAAGGTCTGTGTATAATAATGCCAATAGGACTATAGACACGGGTACTTATCAATTTCTCCTCAACAGATCCCTATATGGCTACATTTTACCAAGGATGGCAACCCTAAGGACTTACAGCTATACATTTCATATTCCATCCCCCACAACAAGCATATTTAAAAAAGGAGGGCTAAGGCTCCTTACTTCTTCCTCCTTCGCATGTCACGTGACCAACTTCCTCAGGAAAGGCAGTTGTATATCTGCTGGGCATCAAAAAGGAGACTGTTGTCTTTGACCATGGAAACCCCAGAATATGAAAGCATAGTCCTCATAGACCAAACCCCACATTTTTAACTTGCATCCCTGAATTGCTCCTCCCATGAAGAGCACCTTTTGGTAATTTTCACTCTAATTCTAGATAATGGCGCCTGTTGTAGCTGTAAAGCTCTGCCTCCTCCATGTAAAGGCCCATTTAAAGGCATCCGGTGAGAGACGAAGGTCTGGGTGGAGGGTTGTCATGGTGGGGGGGGGGGGATAGTTAGAAAACAGTACACTGAGGGAGGAGCTATAGATTCCCCAGGCAAAACTAAAAAGGCTGCTTGCCCCCCCCCCCCCCACCCCTAAAATGCTATTGTTCACTGGAAAAAAATGTTTTTGTGTGGTGGGGCCCACAGGACCTACAGCTCTGGCCCGCAGCACCCTGCTTTACCCCCCTCCCATGCATTCTGTGCAAGCCTTGTAAAGGGGTGAACTAGGGCCCATGTTACTGGCAATAAGGTCTGGTAACAAGGATGGAAAGATAGGGCTTGGGGGAGAGGAATTATTGGGAGAGAAATGGACAGACAGAACAGGAAGAGCAAGGAGGGATAAGAAGAGAACTTGGAGAAGGGATGGATGGGCATAACTAGAAGGACAGAAATTAATGGGCAGAGCTGGGGGGGGGGAGATGGCCAGAGATGTAAGAGTATTGGATTGGCAAAACTGGAAGGCTGGGTATTGGTGGGGTAAAACTGTGAGGATAGGAATGAATGGGGCAGAGAGACTGGGCTGGATGGGGCAGAGCTGGGGGGACATGGATGGATGGGGTAGAGCTTGGGGGGCATGGATGGATGGGGCAGAGCTGTGGGGGCAGGGATGGATGGGATAAATGGGGTAAAGCTGGGGGGACAAAAATGGATGGGACTGAGCTGGGGGGACGTCATGATGGGACAGCGATAGATGGGGCTGAGCTGAGTTGGGGGGAAAATATTGGATGGAACAAAGAGACCGAGAAACAAAGTTTGTGTGTACCTTGCAATACCACTTCTCGTCCGTGCAATACTTCCTATTGCAATGCTAGATGCCAGGGAGCCATGACACTGGCAGGAAGACTAAGCACTACATCGCCAATCAAGGGGGCAGCTCTGAGCACGGCAATACAGAAGCAACTCAGTGCAGGGCTGTCAGGGCAGGGGTCCGAAGATCTGGCGCTAAGATCCGCATTCAGACCCCGGTCCACCAGTTGAGTATCGCGGCCAAGGACAATGCGTTATATTTTCAACCAGACATTAATACAGGGATATCCCTAAGCAGTCCCAATATTCAATGATTGAGTGCCAACTTAAATATTTAGTTGCTGCGCAGACCTTGATTTTGTGTGTGTGCAGTTTTTATGTTTGACCAGACTTTTATTTTAATACCCTGAATCTTTTTACATATCTTTAAAGATACCATTTCTATTTTCCATGATATACTGAACATCCTGAAAAAGACTCATTAATAAGAAAAAGACCAGTGTTACATTGTATTACAGTATTTTGGGAATTGTAGTTCTTCCATCTCTCGGTAGTCACAGGTCACCTCCATTTTGAAGTACATTCTAGTTTATTAGATCCATACAGAGCCCACTAAGGTTTCTTTCACGGAAGCTGAATGAACTGAAACGAGGATTCAAGGCACCCTATATTTGCAGCTTGGGCACCCATTAGCACTTTTTTTTCCATTGATCAAGTGGTGGATTGAAGTCTGAACCGTTCCCACTGTGCAGAGTTCACACAGAGCCATGAAAGTGGGTGAAATCTGGGGGAGGGGCGCAAGCATAATAGCCTCCCAAATTCTTGTCTTCAGCATGTTTTTTTATGCTTTCATGTATGGCTCACATAGTCCACTGATCACATGGGGAAAATGGAAAGATCACCTCCTTATTGCTTTTCAGAAATACATCCATCCTGTGATGAGCAGCCCATACTTCATGCATCTTGTAAATGTGTTTTTTCTACTATTACCTATTTAACAAGTGTGACCTGAATATGTGTATTGCTGATAAAATATTAACCACCTACGGCTTCACGTAAGAATATATATATATATGTTTTAATAAATTATTAAACAATACCAATACAATAATCTGATTAACCAATGATTAAGAAAGCCAATAATTACAAGAGAGGTTATCACTGACAGATAAACTTTAGCAATATTGTAACCCATCACCACCTCTTTCCCCTCTCGTCTTGCAGATATCATATGCTCCACTCTTTGGAATGCCCTTCCCATACTTTTTGCCACATTCCAACCTTCCAAACCTTCACCTTTTCGGGCGAGCCTATCATCTGGCTTAAGCAATCCATTTACCAATCTTGAGAACCTTCAAAGCACTTGCCACCATGCTTAATACTTACTACTTGTGACCTAACCTCTGTTCTCAGTGCTTAGCCCTAAGATTGTAAGCTGGCAAGGGCAGGGCCATCACCCCTAATGTACTCCAGTATTGTTTTTTCTGCATCTATGTTACATTTGACCCATAATACCCTGTGTATTATAGGTATGTTAGTAGGTTTAACTCTGTTTGTAAGTTTTATTACAATATCTGCTGCTGCCTCAGTATATCATCAGCTGAGGGGGAGGGGCATGTTTCGATTATGATTCCTGTGTAATGTTTCTGTGAAATGGATAGGCATTGTGTCTGAGACCCTGGCCTATATCTTAAAACGATAACATGCCCACATGACTAGATCACGCAGGCACAAAAATAATTTTGTGGATGTGCATGAGTTCTGATGTTTAAATTAGGCCAGGCACATGTAAATGCTGGCTAGACTTACCTGAGATGGGATGTCATAACCTTGTACATTAGTGGCAAAAGCATTTGCAAGAATTACAAGGTCACAAGGTCATAGACAAGCTGCAGTGGCAGGATTCAACCTAAAATGGCAGCTATGCATATCAAATCACAAGCACTTATATATTTTGTTATTGAAAATAGAGCTGGCTAAGTTTTGCCAAAATTCTGACTGAACAACAGATCCTAAGTCCACATTCATGGACATCAGACCTTCAGACCTCAGAACAGATGTGCCCTTAGGCACAAGACTCCTGTGTTACCTGCCATCTGCTCCCACACCGCAGTTGCAGTAGGAGAAGCAGATGCGGTAGGTGGGCTTGGTCTCAGTAAAGTGGGCTTCTGTTAACTTTAATGGGTGGCTCTAGAAATGAGAAAATTCCATATATATAAACAACCACTAATCAGTCAATAGAATCAGCTTGTACTAAAGTCATGCCCACCTGCCGTGCCAGCTTGCCGTGGTTGAAAGATGTGCATCACGGTAATGAGTGACAGGTAAGATCAGAGTCTCGTGTCTGAGGGCATATCTGATCTGAGGTCTGAAAGTGGACCAAAAACCCAGGATTTTGCCCCACTGTGTGAAACCCCCCGGGTCGCTTGAAAGAACTCACCTCTTCCCGGGCCTACAGCACATGCTCGGCCACTCATCCATTCAGCTCGCTGGCGGCTGCATCCCACGTTACCCTTTAACAGGGACCGTGCCCATGCCAGCAATTCACAAATGCCTAGTGCAGGCACGTGCCCTGCTGAAGGGATAGAGGGGTTGCGGCCGCTGCTCGTGCATGCACCGTTAGACTGGGAACGAAGGTGAGCTTTCGGGCGACCTGGGGGGTTTCACACAGCAGGGCACCCTGATCGGGGTATGCCTGGGTTTTGTTCCTCTTGAAGGGACAGCCCACAAAGTAAACACCTTTTACTTTAACCAGAATCCAAATATCAACACTAGCAAAGAATCAGTAATTAATTCTAACATAAAAGTCATGGGTCACAGTTGAGTATCTGTGAAATAGTAACCCATGTTGTACACCAACATTCAATCCAGATAACCGCAGTAGATTTTATAGTAGAATATTTTACAGTACCCATCAGGAAGTGAGGCTAAATCTCCCTTGATGTTTGTTTAATACATTAAAAACATTTTTGTCAGGCCCTTTAAACAGGAGGAGGTGTTAGACGCCATGGGGAAGACCCCAGCGGGGAAAAGTCCCAGCCCTGATGGGTTCACCCCCCGGTTTTACAAAGTCTTGGGACCCCTGATCGCCCCCTTCCTGGTGAAAGTGTTCAACTCAGTGTCAGGCTCTAAACCCTTCCCGAGACAGGCCCTGGAAGCACATATAGCGGTCATCCCGAAGCCAGGCAAAGATGGAACCCTGCCTGGCAACTATAGGCCAATCTCCTTAATTAATATTGATGTCAAGCTATACGCCAAAATTATCGCAAATAGTATCCAGCCCTTGCTTTCCTCGTTAGTTAACACCAACCAGGTGGGGTTTGTCACGGGGAGGGAGGCTAGGGACAACGTTATGAAGACTATATCCCTGATGCACTATGCTCAGTCCCGGGACCCGGGACATCCCTGCCTGCTTGTTGGCAGTTGATGCCGAAAAAGCATTTGACAGGGTGCATTGGGGGTTCCTGAGGGCCACTCTGACCCAAGCGGGGATAGGCCCGGTTATGGTGGGGAGAATTATGGCTCTGTACCAGGATCCCACCGCGAGGGTTAAAATTAATGGTACCCTTTCGAGATTGTTTAACATTAGGAATGGCACACGGCAGGGGTGCCCCTTGTCCCCTTTGCTGTATGTCCAAGTAATGGAGCACCTCGCTAATGCATTAAGGGCTAACCCATCTATTAAGGGAATAACTTGTGGCAAGGGGGAGTACAAGCTCTCCCTTTTTGACAATGACCTGCTCCTATATATCACCTCGCCTCACACCTCCCTACCTTCTATCATAGCAGAGTTCGACCGCTTTAGTAAAACGAGTAACTTTAAGGTCAACCTGTCCAAAACAGAGGTACTGAATATCTCTCTGAAAGCCCAGACTCAGCAACTACTGGAGGCGAACTTCCCCTTCAAATGGCAGATGGAATCAATTAAATACCTGCCTAAATATTGGCTACAGATTTACGGAGGTTATATAGGCTCAATTATGCTCCCCTCCTAAACACCACATTAAGTAGCCTGCAAGCTTATGGGAAGAAACAATACTCGTGGCTGGGAGGAATCAATATCTCGAAAAAGGACGTGCTACCCCAGTTCTTATACGTGTTCCAGGCTCTGCCGATTGCCCCGGAGCAAGGGTTTTTTAAGATGCTACAGGAGGCCTTCTTTAAGTTCATTTGAGGCAGCAAGAGACCTAGGGTGAGAAGGGATACATTATGCAGACCCAAGTCCGAGGGAGGGCTGGGAGTTCCGGATCTTAAAAAATATCATGTGGCGACGGTCCTGGTGCAGCTCTCGGATTGGTTTCACCATAAAGAGAGTAAGCAGTGGGTTGCTCTTGAGAGGGACATCTCCCCACTCAGTTTGACAGCCTTGCCTTCGGTGGAGCCATCTCGTTGTCCTAAGAAACAAGAGCTCCCATACCTGGTAAGCCACCTGCTGACCCTGTGGGACAGGCTTATAAATCGGGTCAACATCTCACACAGACCGGGTCCCCTCACCCCACTATTCGATAACCCAGCATTTCCCGCCGGGGTGGGTGTCTTAACATTCCTTGTTTGGAGCGCTTCCTAAGATACAAGACTGGGAGAGGTGGTCTCTGGGTCTGGCATTCCCACCCTTGCGGACCCCCGGGAGCGTGGCAGAGGTGGGCGTGGACTGTCCTGGTTTCTGCAGCTGTTGGCCTTTGTTAACTCGTTTTCCCCCAGGCAGGTGTTGACTCGCCCCCTAGAGAAGATTCTGAAGGCTCCAACCCCCCCCCCACGTGCAATCTCTGGTCTTTATAAGATCCTCCGGGAGGGGGGGGGGCTTCCTCTGTTCTGTAGGAGGTGGGAGGAGGAACTTGGACAGCCATTTCTGGCAAGTGATTGGGAGAAATGCTTTGCCCTAACTCATAAATTCTCTATGACATGCAGGGCCCAGGAGAGGAATTACAAAATCTTGTCCAGAGGGTATAAATGTCCAGCAGACCTGGTGAGGTTTGGGGGCTCGGAATCAGGGGAGTGTTGGAGGTGTAACAAGGCCCCCGGGACCCTTACTCATATTTGGTGGGAATGCCCAGCGGTTAGGACTTTTTGGGGGAGGGTGTTGGCAATCTTTGAGTTCTTGGTGCTCGAGAGCATCCCCAATCTTCCACAGGTGACCCTTCTGTCAATGTTCCCGGGATCAGTGGCGGCAGGGGGGAGGGGACTGTTGAGACACCTACTCACAGCGGCCAGGATGTGATTCCTCGCCACTGGCGGACTAATATTACCCCCTCCCTATTGGAATGGTATGGAGAGGTAGAGAACATAAGGAGGATGGAGGAATTGGCGCTGGAGAGGACGGATGGTGGGACTCAGAGGTACCTTGGGTTTCTTGTCTTCTTATCCTCTTAGCTTCTTTCTTCTTCTTTTTCT
The DNA here is from genome assembly GCA_027917425.1 of Gastrophryne carolinensis. Lineage (NCBI taxonomy): Eukaryota > Metazoa > Chordata > Amphibia > Anura > Microhylidae > Gastrophryne > Gastrophryne carolinensis. Next base: position 230,764,183 of record CM051240.1, on the reverse strand, counting down.
ATTTTTGTCGGGGGAAGTTTGCCCCATTCTCCCCCTTCTCTCCCTTTTCTTCTCCGGGAGGCGTATGGGGTAGCTGTGGCAGTACAGAGCAGGGGCAGTTCATGGGGACCGTCCGGGGGCGAGTTAAGGTCAAAGATCCCCTGGCTGGTCCATGGGACTGGCATCATCTGTTGCTGACAATTTTGCATCGATGACCCAATTGCAGAAGCACAACTTGCCCCTTGTTTGCTAATGGACAGGTCGCTAGATAGTGGGTTTTGGCCCCTTGGACGATGAACGCGGCTAATAATGTCTTATATTGCTGTCATGTACGCCCTGTTTGCATCCTTTTACCTGTATTTTTCTTTTTTTCTCTGTGAACTTCTTATGTATACTCGTTAAAAATTCAATAAAGATATATTGCAAAAAAAAAAAACTTTTTGGTCCAAGGTTGACATTTTATCTTAGGTCATTTACAGTATTAGATTAAAAAAAAAAAAGCAATAACAATATATTTGTCATTTTATTTTTTCTAGGTTGTCTTGTGTTTTTCACCAGTGGGTTTCACTTTACGAGCTAGAGCCAGAAAGTTCCCAGCTCTTGTGAACTGCACAGCCATAGATTGGTTCCATACATGGCCTCCGGTTGCTCTGCAGTCGGTCAGTACAAGCTTCATCCAGAAGCTGGAGGGAATTGAAGTAAGTATCCCACTGCCATGGCTTGTTAAATCCAATCAGATGAAGAATCCAGCAAATGATTTTAAAACCATATCAGTTGTTTAACAATCATTACACTATTTTTTTTAATTAAAGTGCACCTACACTCAGAGGGAAGTATATATAGTCACCTTCCATCCCCAGCCCTGTGCCCCAAAACAGCCCGTATTTCTTTTTTTACCCCAGTCTTTGCCTAATATTCATAACAACACAAACTGGATGCAGCCTGCCATATTGCTCCCTGGCTCAGCAGACCCACTCACAGCTCAGCAATGGGGAGCACTTCAACCTAACTGCCATTAGGTTAGTTTGGTTGTAACTGAATTAATTAGCATGTAGTATGTGATTCACCATAATACTACTTTTCCTGGTGTTTTTATGGATACTGGGCAAAGGCTGAGGCAATGAAGAACCACGGGCTGTTTTGGGGCACTGGATTGGGGATGGAAGATGACCACATAAACTCCCTTTCTGAGTATAGGTGCACTTTAAGTTAGTTTTCAGATTTGGTTGAGCTTAATAGGGGCAAGGGTAGGTTGCTTGTTAGGCCTAAGAATTCTAGTTCCAAATAAAAGTGGACCTTAAAGAAGCCAAAGGCCATAAGCTCATCTGAAGCTCAGCACTGCTTGCTAGACCTTGCTAGGTCAGTACAGTGAACCAGTCCACAAACCATACACATGTGGGTTGATTCAAAGAAACATGTAACAGCTTGGATTTGGGTCACGATCATCCTATTTTTCACGTCCGCTCGTGCGTTCGTATGAACTTGCGAGTGATTCAATAAGCAAATACGTTTCTATCCTAAAATATACGTCCGTTCGTATGATATCTCCCGAACTTGCCTCAGTCAGTTGGCAATCGTAAAAATCACGTTCATGTGCTCACCTGTTGCGGCGGCAGCCTGTTTTTTCTGCTGCTTCCATCGTCCACCTCTTCCAATTACTTGCGTTTGCCTCTGGTTTTCATTGGTTTTTGGCCTCTTAGATTCGTGCGTTCGTATGGTTATAAGATCTTGCGCATGCGCACCCTCAACCAGAAACTTACCTAAACCCCTTAGCGCCTGCATCCCACTTCATTTCTCGGTCCCTAAAACTTACCTAAACCTCTTTGCGCTTGCATCCAACTTCATTTCTCTGTCCCTAAAACTTACCTAAACCTCTTAGCGCTTGCATCCAACTTCATTTCTCGGTCCCTAAAACTTACCTAAACCTCTTAGCGCTTGCATCCAACTTCATTTCTCGGTCCCTAAAACTTACCTAAACCTCTTAGCGCTTGCATCCAACTTCATTTCTCGGTCCCTAAAACTTACCTAAACCTCTTAGCGCCTGCATCCAACTTCATTTCTCGGTCCCTAAAACTTACCTAAACCTCTTAGCGCTTGCATCCAACTTCATTTCTCGGTCCCTAAAACTTACCTAAACCTCTTAGCGCTTGCATCCAACTTCATTTCTCGGTCCCTAAAACTTACCTAAACCCCTTAGCGCCTGCATCCAACTTCATTTCTCGGTCCCTAAAACTTACCTAAACCCCTTAGCGCCTGCATCCAACTTCATTTCTCGGTCCCTAAAACTTACCTAAACCCCTTAGCGCCTGCATCCAACTTCATTTCTCGGTCCCTAAAACTTACCTAAACCTCTTAGCGCTTGCATCCAACTTCATTTCTCGGTCCCTAAAACTTACCTAAACCTCTTAGCGCCTGCATCCAACTTCATTTCTCGGTCCCTAAAACTTACCTAAACCTCTTAGCGCCTGCATCCAACTTCATTTCTTGGTCCCTAAAACTTACCTAAACCCCTTAGCGCCTGCATCCAACTTCATTTCTCGGTCCCTAAAACTTACCTAAACCTCTTAGCGCTTGCATCCAACTTCATTTCTCGGTCCCTAAAACTTACCTAAACCTCTTAGCGCTTGCATCCAACTTCATTTCTCGGTCCCTAAAACTTACCTAAACCTCTTAGCGCCTGCATCCAACTTCATTTCTCGGTCCCTAAAACTTACCTAAACCTCTTAGCGCTTGCATCCAACTTCATTTCTCGGTCCCTAAAACTTACCTAAACCCCTTAGCGCCTGCATCCAACTTCATTTCTCGGTCCCTAAAACTTACCTAAACCTCTTAGCGCTTGCATCCAACTTCATTTCTCGGTCCCTAAAACGTAAGAAAACCACATAATGTACATATGTCTATATGTTTCTAAGCGTGTTGTTTATGGTTTGTGTAATTTTTTGGGGGTGTGCATATTAGAAAAGACACATTTAGGAAGGCTTAAAATATAATTTATTTAAATTCTTTGCTTTGTTTTGTTTTGAGTAATTTTCAAAACATCTTTTTTTTTGGTTGTTTTGTTTAAAACTTAGCTTTTTTTTTTTTTTTGGGGTAAAACACATATAAATTTTTTTTTTGGTTATTTTTTTAAAACATATATTTTTTTTTTTTTTAAAAACCATAAAACCTGTTTAAAATTGTACCAACTATAAAAACAAGTTAAACAAAGTAGCCAGGACCAAGGGCACTATTCATCATCCTCTTCTTCATCTGTTGGCCCCAACGTCGCCTGTATGGCCAGCAGCTCAGCCACCAACTCCTTCATTCTTTTTTTTTTCTCCTTGACGGTTTTTGGGATAATCCCTGTAAGCAATAGAGAAATAAACATAAATAGGAGTACCAGACCGGTTTGTATGCTGGAAATAGATTTAGGGTTAATCAAATACATGTAAATGCATGACATATGTCATTCTTCCAAGGGATACAGTTAATGCATTTCCCACAGGTAAGTCTTTAAACTCCTTAAACCGGACCTTCAACATTATTTAATGAAAACCAATAACTATTCCCAAATGATTATGCACCAGATCAAAGTAAATTTAGGATTTTTTATTGATTACAGCGCCGCCATCTGGACTCTGAAGCATAACACTTAATGAGGAGTGGAGAGTTGGATAAAGTACAGGGGAGTAGGTTACAGTGGTGCGTTGGGAATCCAGAGCATAGCTGGGTTGAGGGAAAGGTCATCACTCCCACAATGCATGGCAGCACCTTCCTTTTTTCCATCTGTATCCCATGCTGCCTGTAAATATTGCGCATTCCATATTCCGCAATATTGGTTTTGTTCAGTCTAATAACATGCATTAGATGGCTGAAGGGTGTTTTTCCATGTTTCTAATCTGTAGGTACAGTGTGTTGGCTAATTCTTAGGTTCTTAATACAAGTTACGGTCCTCTTTAAGCTAACGAAGTGCCCACATGAAAGTGTGAACTACACATTGGCTACGCCTTTAGTTATGTGTGTGTTATTAGCTAACCAAACATTAACATGAATAATGGCATGGAGACTTACGGAGTTGGTGGCCGACAGATGGCTGGTTGGGGCCAACAGGCTGCCCTTGGTCCTGGCTATGCTGTGAAGAAGTCCCTGGAGAAACATGTGACATTTGGTTAGTACTTGTATAGAGTCACTATTCCCAACATATCTGGCTCCCAGTCTGGCTGACATCACTCACCTTCGCCAGGATCGACTTCCAGCATCTCTGCTGCCTCCTCCTCCACTATTTCACCCACACCAGAAGCTTCTACAAATACATAATAAAGGATAACTTAGTTTTTGGCCTGCCATGTATATCTTTGTGCCTATACATGAAGAGTGACATACCAGAGCCTTCCCCATGCCTGGCCAGGTATGACTCCACGCCCACGCGGTTGGGCCCCTCCTCTGTGGTAAGGTCCAGGGGCTGGTCTGAGGAGGCCACAGAGGAGGGGTAGGTCCGTCGCCCGGGAGATCCACCACCTTCACTCACAGATGCAGACTCATGCAGCACTGGTCGGCCTGTACGCCTCCGGGTGCGGCGAATTCTGAAATCCATTTCCAACACTACCAAAGAAAAGTCATTATAAATAAAGGCATAACTTATACATTTGGAACATATACCATGCAATTGCTTTGTACTTACTTGGGAAATGGATTCCAAAAAACCTCCGCACCCGGGGCATGTGCAGACGTTTCAGGTCCGACCAATGCTGCATTATCTGGGTGTGAGTGAAGGTGGTGCTGGTGACACGGTGTATCTCCGCGATGATCTCCCGGGCGATGTCCCTTTTCTCGCACACATTGGGCGCGAAGTCATACCGGCGCTGAAGCATGATCTGAAAAACATAATGGACACAGAGCTTTTACTTTTACACACAGACCCATATGTGTTGCATCACAAGTTGAGAATTTCATGTCATTAACACACACATTTAGAGTGGCAGCCATTTTTGGGGAGTGCCTTAAAGAGGACGTTGACTGTGAATGAGAGTCTGGTCTTATGTTATATGGATCACACACCATGTACATACAGATAATAGCCAACATCAAGAATCAGGCCACCTGCATCTATGGCATGTTAGGATGGTTTAAACATCCAAGATGTAGGCTTATGCTTAGGCTTTTGGACCACGTGTGTGGCTTCCCGTTGTGTTTTTATGTCTTAGGAAAACAGTGTTCCTCAAACATCCGCATCAAGGTCCGAGACAGGCCAGGTTTGCCAGCTCGCCCCGCTACTCCACAGGTTAATTAACTGTTGCTAAGCCGGAGCAATTGCCCGAATTAGGACATCAGCATAGACAGGTGAAAACGTGGCCAGGCTCGGCCCTTGAGGATGAAGTGTGAGGAGCCAGTTATTAAACATTAAGAGACCCCAAACTTGTTCCAAACGCATCATTTACATTTAGGCCATCATTGACTATTAGATTAAAATGCACAGGCAGCCACTTACCAGCATGAGGATCTCTTCCTGTTGACGGGTGAAGATAGTGGGCGCCATCTTTATGCTTCTTCAAGGCAGCAGATAAGTGAAACCCCAGCGGTTTCCTGGTTCCGCTCGAACGTACGTTCGTACGAGCGCGTAGTCGTGCGCATAGGCGTCACACGCTGGGCTCATTATTTAAAGGTCCCTGCACCCAAAGCTCATTCTCTTTGAGCATTTGTGGAAGATGGCACCTAAAAAGGCAATGACCAAGCGACCCCAGCAAAGCCAGACCGCGGAGGGCCCAACAACCAGGTCCCAGCAAGGTAGGATAAAGCTGAGAGCCAAGACTACTACCTCTGCCCCACCAAGGGACACTGGACCCTCAGGAACCCAAAAAAGGGGCCCCAAGCCACGTGCCCCTGCAGCCAAAAAGCAGCCAACAGCAGCACCCACCACCTCTGCCCCCAGAAGAGGCCGCACAAGGGAGCTAACACCGGCCATGGGTTCAAGTAGGGCAGTTCGGCAACCCAGGCCCCGCAGCAGGGCCCGAACCCCATCCAGGGCCAGAAGCCCAGCCAGGGCCCGAACCCCATCCAGGGCCAGAAGCCCAGCCAGGGCCCGAACCCCATCCAGGGCCAGAAGCCCAGCCAGGGCCCGAACCCCATCCAGGGCCAGAAGCCCAGCCAGGGCCCGAACCCCATCCAGGGCCAGAAGCCCAGCCAGGGCCCGAACCCCATCCAGGGCCAGAAGCCCAGCCAGGGCCCGCCGAACCCCATCCAGGGCCAGAAGCCCAGCCAGGGCCCGCCGAACCCCATCCAGGGCCAGAAGCCCAGCCAGGGCCCGCCGAACCCCATCCAGGGCCAGAAGCCCAGCCAGGGCCCGAAGAACACCATCCAGGGCGGGAAGCCCCTACAGGGCCCGCAGAACCCCATCCAGGGCCAGAAGCCCAGCCAGGGCCCGCCGAACCCCATCCAGGGCCAGAAGCCCAGCCAGGGCCCGCCGAACCCCATCCAGGGCCAGAAGCCCAGCCAGGGCCCGCCGAACCCCATCCAGGGCCAGAAGCCCAGCCAGGGCCCGAAGAACACCATCCAGGGCCAGAAGCCCCTACAGGGCCCGCAGAACCCCATCCAGGGCCAGAAGCCCAGCCAGGGCCCGCAGAACCCCATCCAGGGCCAGAAGCCCAGCCAGGGCCCGCCGAACCCCATCCAGGGCCAGAAGCCCAGCCAGGGCCCGAAGAACACCATCCAGGGCCAGAAGCCCAGCCAGGGCCCGAAGAACCCCATCCAGGGCCAGAAGCCCCTACAGGGCCCGCAGCAGGGCCAGAAGCCCACGACCTGCCACCAGCCGGGAACAGAGCCCCCGACCTGGCACCAGCCGGGAACATAGCCCCCCAAGAGGGCCCAGAATTTCCACCATGACCACATCTACACCTGGAAGTTCGGTGGCCAGCCACGCAAGAACACCCAGTCCCTTGGCCAGTCCAGTCATTGGGAAGCCAACAATCCGGCCATTCCCCTACCCAGCCCCAGGCCATAATGTCACCACATGTGTCTGCACACATGGAGGAGCAGCCAAGCCAACCATCTGGCCGCACATTGCGCCGCGGCCAGTTGAGTGGGAGATTCTCCCATGACCAAAATATGGCATTGGCTAGTGGCCTTACATTATACTATGACGAGCTCTATGGGAGCAAATCAAAACACACCACAAAGCAGCGCAAGATGGAATTGTTTGAAACCATCCTACGACAAGTAAATGCAGCGGGGGAAGAGAGGAAAGATGTGTCCCAAATTCAGAAGAAAATCTCTGATCTGAAGTATGCTGTACGGCAAAAAGAAATTAAAAGGCATAATTACAGGTAAATAAATGATGTCTCCAAATATAATGTTTAGGATGTACTGTATGCACCTTTCCTGAGTACCAAACGATTTTCTCTTTTCAGCCTGAAAACTGGAGGTGGCTTTCCTTCAAAATTGGAGTTTACCCCTGCTGAGGAGATTGTGCTGGGACTTCTCCATCCGGTCGCGGTCGGTGGACATGCTGGTCTAAGGGACACAGACTCACCGACCCGTACCCACGGTGAGTACTCTTAAATCTGCATGTTTGCCTGTTTGCTAAATAATCTAAAGTTCACTAGTAACAAGATGACGGGATGGCCCTATGGTTTGCCTTGCTTGGCCTCGCACTACTGTGCCTGTTTGTGTCCTCTTTTGGTCCCTGTGAATCACACATTTAGGACCACATCCATTATGGGAAAGATCAAATTTCCAATTGTATTGGTCAAGTCATGAAGTTTCTCCTGAAAAGTGATATATTTTGAATCAATCACAAAACACACATCATTATGGATGGGTTGCCTATTTGTTGTGTGAGTTGTGTTTGAGTTAACAATTTAATTACCCACCCCCAAACATATCTGACCTAGAGCAGCGAGACTCAACTGGCGGGCCGGGGTCCCAATGCGGACCTTGGCACCAGATTCCAGGACCCCTGCCCAGACAGCCCTGCACTAAGTTACTTCTGTGTTGACGTGCTCAGAGCTGCCCCCTTGATCGGCGATGTAGTGGTTGTTCTCCTGCCCAATGTCATGGCTCCCTGAAACATAGCATTGCAATATGAAGTACTGCACAGGAAGTGGCATTGCAAGGTACACAGTAACTTGGTACATCTTTCTCTTGGCACAATCGTGTCCCGCTGCCCCATCTGCCACAGTCCCCCCATGCCCCCCCCCCACATAAGCCCCATACATTTGTAACAGATTTGCTCCATCCATCCCATCACCATCAATTCGTTAACTCCCCCCTTTAGCCATCCAATCCCTGTCCCCTCAGCTCTGCCCCATCCAGCCCAGCAAGGGCAAGCAGCCTTTATTAGTTTGCACTTTGAAATCTCAAGCCCCTCCACCAGTGTGTTTATTTCTAACTAGACACCCCCTGCGTCAGCCCCATGGCCAGACATTCACCTCTCACCACATACCTTTAAATGGACCTTTACAAGAATTGTTTGAGTACCCCGGACCTAGCGAATGGTAGGCTAAATCCAAAAATGTGCGTAGCAAGTTGTATGCTGACTGGGTACACTTCCTGACTTAGAACTGAGGTCAGTTAGCAGTTTTCGCGAGCCATTGCACCTATCTAAACTTGCGTGTCTTTTAACAAATGTCCCCATTGCTCTAGAGTTGCTTAATATTACAAATAGTGGTTTATTTGATTACCTATCCAAAAAATGGTTATGTGTGTGTTTACGTTGTTTGTTTTTCTCTTCTTCAGCCCAGCATGATCCCTCAGCAAGGGTAAACTCACCCCCCAGTTTGGTTATGCCTACCAGGTCCGTACAGCATAGGAGCCCAGATCCGAGATTTCCGGTAAGTTAATTTAGTACCATAAATACTACCAAGTGCTTAAGAATGTGTTAAACTGTGGGAATCCCAAATTTGGACGCCAACTTACACTTTTTTTTTTATATGTCCCTACAGACCCGCACACTCATGGAAGAGATCCAAGAAATGGAGGAAGATGATGATGTCTCCATGCAGGGCACGTCGGATGACCTCCCCCTGGGTCCCAATTTGGAACTGCTCCATAATGTTTCTCTGGCCAATCCTCAGCAGCAGAGTGAATCTCCATCCATTGTGCATGCACATGGGGAGACTGACACAACAGTCCCCAGTGTTCACTCTGCTGCTGAGGATTTGCAAAGCAGGCCTGTTGCTGTTGAGGGGACGACACCACGCGGCAGGGCACGCCCAAGAGCCAGGGTAATTGTGCGGCGGACTCCATTACGCCGCCCCACAATTTCCCAGGGGAGGCAGAGTGCCCTGCTTCAATTATGGACCCAATAAAGGGACTCTTATGAGGCACAGCTCGTTACAGAGCGTGAGGAAAGGCATGCCGACATGGTCACCATCAATACCAGTTTACAGGGCATCCTCGCGGAGTTGCGTACCCTCAACAGCAACGTGGTCACTGCAAGTAATGGCATCCAGTCAGCCATGGCTGAGATGACCAATATGCAGAGAAACATTGTGGAGCAGTTTCAAATTCACAATGCTGCCATGGCCCAGGCTAGGTCCCATTCACATGGACCTCCACCTGGACCTCCACCTGGGTATTATGGGCAGCCACCCTATTAAGCCATGGGTGTGTGGGACATCTTTTCTCTTAACCCCCACTGTATTTACTTGTCCTTTGAGGTTTCAAACAATCCATTTTGTGTTGCTCATGCAGGTTGTGTTTTGTATTTGCTCCCATATAGCTCCTTAGAGTAATGCTTAAGGCCACTAGCCAATGCCATAGGTCTATGTGGAGTGTATCTGGCCACTTATGGCTTTAAATATGTATTTGGTTGGTGCTCCTCCTGTTTGCAGACATGTTTGTGTGACATTATGGCCATGCCCAAATATCCCTGGGCACAGGCAATATTAATGACTGGACTAGGCTGGCCTTTGGACTGGGTGTCCTTGTTTGGTTGTGCCACTCACTTCCAGGTGTAGATGTGCTCGATGTTTTTTTTGTTATGTCATCCATTTGTAACCACAGATGTATGTGGAATGTTTTCTGTTAAGCACAATAATTTTTACTTTTCTAAGTAAAAAAATATTCTCACTTACAATACTTGTGGCGTTTTTAGTGGGAACACATTTTAAACAGCTTGGGCTAAACCAGATAATTTTGGTTTTAAGAGGTGTAACAATGCAAATATAAAACTAAGGAAACTACATGAAATACATTAGGCAACAATTAAGGTAAAAATGTTTTACTTTGAGGTAATGCCACATTACGGCAAAACAACATATTTAACAAAAAGGATAACACAGACACACAGAATGTTGAGACACGAAATAAAATTAACTAAAATGCTGCAAGATCAAGTTTGCTCTAACTGATTGGGCAGACTCACTGGGTGGCCCAACAAAATTCTCTACATCATCCTCTAGGGCTGTAGAGGGCAGGCTATCCACATAACGTGGGACACGTTCCAGGATCGCAAAATTGTGCAAAACAGCACATGCCATGATTATGTCAATCACTTTCTGGGGATCATATTGCAGGGCGCCCCCAGTATGGTCCAAGCAACGAAAACGTGTCTTCAACAGCCCAAAGGCCCTCTCCACAACAGCCCTGGTCTTGCGGTGCGCACGGTTGTACGCTTCCTGCGAGGCATCCTGGGGCCGCAGCACAGGCGTCATGAGCCAGGGTAGAAGTGGGTACCCGGAATCACCTTAAACAGACAATTAAATGTAATCAAAATTAAAAAGGCAACACAACAAACACAAAGAATTTTACATATATCATAATGATGTAAGGTAAAGGGCCAAAAAAAACACCCAGGGCACATTAGCAAAATAAATATTGCCACTAATGTAGTACATAATTAAAAATGGCACTTCAATATACCAATTAATTAACAAACATCTGCACGGCCAAGGGTAGTTGGAATTTAAATATATTTAGAGGTTTCTGACATGTTACAATTAGGATGCTGCTGAGGGGCTATGCACATTTAGATGAAAACTACAATGTATGCAGTTTAAGTCCACTTTGACATTTAAAGACCAATACTACAAAAGGAGCAAAAGCTCACAGATCCTTGGGTATAAACTCCCAACCAATATATTTAGGGACATGGAACTTACAGACATCCTAACTAAAGGGAAAACATTCTGAAGGACAAAGCGAGCCAGGCATTTTTTTTTCGAGTTCATAATATATGATCCAACAAAAAGGCAGTTTCTGGCTTATGTAAAGAATTCAAATACAAACATATCAACAAATACAAGATTAATCCCACATTTTATAGCACACAAATAGGACACACTTACCAAGCAGCCATGCACCCGAAAATTCACCTGCCTCAAATCTCCTAAACAACCCAGATCGCCTGAGTATATAGGAGTCGTGGGACGATCCTGGGTAGCCGGCAAGGACACTCATAAAACGCATGTCCGGACCAACCACGGCCTGAACATTAAGGGAGTGTCCCATTTTTCGATTCCTTAAGGCAAAAACATACAAAAAGGGTAATTGATATTTGACCAAAAAAAAAAAAATAAATAAATAAAACATGTCTGCACTCTATTGGGAAAGACTAATGAAAAGCCTAGATAAAGCAGCTACACAAATGAGGGATAAACAAATATGCTGCCGCAAAGGAAAACAGGTTACATTACACGTTGGCCAACATAATAACCAATCTCAATACCTATATATATACTCGTCGGCAGCCCTAGGTACGAGTGCCACATGTGTGCAGTCAATAGCACCAATAACGTTGGGCATGTCGGCCACATTATAAAACCCAAGCTTAATGGCGTTTCTGGCTGCCATATCATCCGGAAAATAAATATATTTTGGAGTTATGGCAGCCATGCCTTCCAAAAATTTAGATAGTGCGCGGCTCAGCGTAGGCTGTGACATCCCCACGGAGAGGGCACCCAGCCTCTGGAACGAGCCGTTCGCCAAAAATTGCAGGCAGCCAAGCATCTTGGTCATACCTGAAATTGCATGCCCCTTCCTTGTGGTGCGGGCTAACCATGGCCGCAGCTCACTATATAATTTATGGAGGGAAGCGCGATTAAGCCTGGTCAGCTCGAACAGCTCAACATCATTCATGCTATCGATGTTCATGCGACGACGCAGGGGCAATCTGCTCTCAGACATCTCGATCAACTCAATGCCAAAAAGCATAAGCCCTTGATGTGCCACAAACTCGCTCCTCTCCATCCTACTCCCGAGGCCAAATAGCTGCCGGCAAACATTTCGTAAAGCAGCTCTTTAATGGGCTTCAAAACAATTAGCAATCACCTCTCTGAATTGGTCGCAAGCCCATGTGAAGGACGTAAAAAATAGGATCGGACGCAAATAATACGATTTGGACGGGAAAAACACACGAACTAACGCAAATTATACGATTCTCGTACGAAATGCGTATGTTCATATACGTCTATGCGCGAACGATCGTGCGAATACGAAATGGGCAAAAAAACAAGAAAAAATGACAAACACCCACCCAAACTTACGATTCTCGATACGAAATCAATTAACTTTTGCTCTTTGAATCGAGGGGATGATCTGTAATGTTTTACATGCAGCAATGCAGCTTTGAGAGTTTAGCTAGACATTTTTAAATGGCCTACACACACAAAACATATCTCTAACTAAATGTTTGAATGTCTAAAATGTAGCCTTTCGGGTGCCCGGCCTTATAGACTCCAGTTGAAATATGAAGGGGTAACTTCACTGGGCCAATATTTTTTTTTACTTTACTGGGCACTGGCCTGGTGGTATCGTATTTGTTTTTTTAATGGTGATTGAGGATGGGAAAAGTATACCTGCAATTACAGTTACCAGTAAAAAAAAATAATTACGGACACTGCCAGGACAGTGGCCAGTAAATTAAACAATAAAAAATAAGATGGCAACCCTATTCACCCCCCATTCTTAACCTAAATATACACAGTGGCGGACTGGGGACAAACATTAGCCCAGGTCATGACCAGTCTACAACTCCCAATGAGGCCCCTCCCCCCCCGAGGCTCATTAGCTGGGGTGGATATATCCAGTGGGCTGAATTTTAATTTTGTAAGGGTAGATATTTTGACAGGGGTGGGTTACTTGGCTATGGGGTGTATTAGGGCCAGGCCCGTGCTGTTTTTTCCAGGAGACAGGGGATGGGGATGGTAACACTGATGATGGCGCCATCAGCTCTTACCATATTGGTGGTGTACTGGAAGCACTGCAGCACCACGCAGATGTCCCTCATGGAGGCCAACTCACTGATGGTGGGAACTCAGCAGGGTGGGAAGGCCGGAGGTGCGAGCACATACTACACACTTAATGCAGCAGCACTGGCATCCCTAGATAATGGGCCAGGAAGCTCTGCACTAGCAAGTTCAGCACATGCACCAGGCACGGAATGTGTGTCAAACAGCCTTGGCCCAAGGCTGCTACAAGGATCGTCCCATTTTCACACACCATCTTGGCAGGCTTCCGGTCCAATGGCAGCAGCCACTCATCTGTTTGGTCCTGAATGTCGGTTCACACCTCCTGGGCAGTGTGGGGTCTTTCGCCCAGACAGATGAGCTTTAGCACCGCGTGCTAACTTTCCCCATGGCAGTGCTCAAATTGGTGATGCAGGAGCTGAGCTGACTGCTTGAGGAGGAAACAAAGTACAGGAAGCACCAACAGAAGTCCCGCAATTCTGGGTGGTGGAAGGATCTGCTTCACAATGCTTCCCGCCTCAGTCTCAGCCACCACTACATTCATCCAGTGGCTAGTTAGAGAGATTTTTTACACAAGCTGTTGGTGCAGTGCATGGATGGCCTGGCAAAAGAAGTAGCGGCAGCTGGGAACAGTATATTGTGGGACAGCCACCGCCATGAGATCTTTAAAACTGTCCATTGCCACCAAAGCCAGCAACTTTGAAATTCTCCCATTCAAGACGAGGGCCTGTGGGTGAGATGGGCCCAACTTCCTCTTTCTCTAAAAAGTTTGCGGGATGGAGAGCTGAACACTTCCCTGGGATGATGTGGACTGGCTTGGTGCTTATGGTGGGGTTCACACATTCTCCATTTGGGGGGAAGACAGGTGGCCTTGTTGTTGGGGAGATGGAGCTGCAGGCTGAGACAGAGGGAGACTCAAGTGTTTGCAGGAGTTTCTGGTAGTTCTGCCACTGCAGCTCATGTTTTGCTTGCAGATGCCTGGTCATGCATGAGGTCCAGAGATGATTAGAAGCTTTTCCTTGCTTCAGCGACTGTTGGCAAAGCTTGTTGTGCAGCCAATCAGCGTTCTTCCAGGTCCAGCCTGAACGCCGAGCGTGCGCACAGATTTCTGTTTGAAATCCGCGTTTGGCTCCGAGCGCTCGAATCTGCAAAGTTCAGTATGGATCTTTGCGGATTGGACCTGCTCATCACTAAATATGAGCTTGCCCGCATCGGATTATTTGGAACAGTATTTAACGTGCTTTGTATTAATTTATATGTCCTGGGATGATCTGCATGCTCTCTTTTTCGGTACGGGGTATCGTATGGTTTTTTAAACCTAACCTAATAAACTTTATGCATTTTTACTCATATAGTATTTTGTTTGCTTTTTTTAGGGGGGGGGGGGGGTTGTTATTGTGTATGATTTTAACCCATAGCACCTTATTTAGTGTTTTACTTAGTTTTGATTATTCTATTTTTTTACACACAACTGTAACATTTCTCCAGGTTTTCGTTTTCTGAGCTGCTTGTTACATAGTCGCTCCTCAGTTCGGGTTCCTGAATTCTACCGGAGAATAAAAGAAAACTGTTCATTGCAATTTCCAGTCAAAGAGCATCTGCTTAAATGAATTCCAAATTATCCATAGCGCTAAACGTACAGCTGCTGCACTAATACATTTTTAAAACTATATTTTCAGCATACTAATAGTTTATTGCGGCTTTTCCATCGACTGACAAATTTAAGACAGCATTTTTTTTTACAAATTACTTTTGAATAATGGCATCAATTATGTCCTACTTTAAGAATAACTTCTGCCACGGCTGATTGTGTTGTTTGTGTTGGCTTCATTCAGGCTTTTATATGGTGATTTAGGAGTCAGATCTGAACAGAAAGCCTCCTAGGTGTTTTTTCCTCGTTGCTGACTTCCTCGGGTTTAGCATACACCATGCTGGTCTAATATATACCTCCAGTCCTATTTTTTGCAAACCCCCTCCTGAAAAATATATTTACAATAATTGCAAACATTTCTTGCACATAAAGTGCACTTAGCTCTTAGTTCTTTTGCCCAGCATTTCTTTCATGAAGTTTTCTTTTAAAAATGTTTGCATACTGCCTTAAAGGTTTCCTCCAGCTTTCCATTAAAAAAAAACCCAGACCCACATTCTTCCCCTGTGTCAGATCCCTAGGGGTCCTGGTCCAAAATATTTGGCCACGGCCGATCTTATGCTAAGAGACTCCCAGTGTGAGAAATGTAGGTTGATGCCCCCACACTCATACTTACTGTACTGTACATTGAAGCCAGACAACCATAGAGACGAAAAGAAAGGAACCTAAAAGAGAGGTTGAGAAACAGACAGAGGGAACACTGGAAAAAGAGAGATACAGAGGGAGCATAGAAAAAAGAGAGAGACAGAGGGAGCATGGAATAAAGAGAGCAGAGAAGGAAATGGGAATAAGGAAACAAGATGGAGAGAATGTGAGAAAGAGATGTCACGGATTTCTCAAGGGAGAAATCCACTAATAAAGAGTGACCAGTAATTTGAGTACTGCAAGGCAGAGAGACTAGGATTATGCAGCAAACTGTGTTTATTGTGAAAAAACAAACTCTCACACTCAGAGTGCTATACATAAAACAGTGTGCAATGAGGCAACATACATGCATGAGGGATCCAGTCCAAGAGGGAAAACAGGGCAACAGGAGGGAAACAAAGGGCTGAAAAGGAAGTCCAGGTTTAAGGGTTCAGAGGTCCGGTTACAGGAATCTGGGTTCAGAGTTCTTAGATCCAGAGTTCAGGTTTCTGTAGTCTCTCTGAAGAGTTCAATGCTGAGCCACTGACTGCATGGCAGCATCAGCATATAAAGGCCAGCAGGTAATTAGCACAGGTGCTGGCTGATTCCCTGGAGCTCCTGCAGAACAGCGCCACCTGCAGGTCAAGCTGCATACTACAGAGAATTGTTGTAGAGAGAAACAGGCGAAGGCTAAGGAACTCCAGGCATGACAAGAGAAAGGGGAAAAGAGAAAATAGAGAAAGAGGCAGTTAAATGGCAAATGAAGTTTAACACAGAAAAATGTAAGGTTAAGCACATGAGAAGGAGAAATCCGTGTTATGATTACACACTAAATAAACACTTGGTAAAACAACAATGGAAAAGGATATCTGGGTTTTAGTTAATAAGCTGAACTGAAGTAATCAATGCCAGGCAACAGCTGCCAATGCAAACAGGATCATGGAGTGCATCAAGAGGGGCATAGGTGCTCATGACCAGAGCATTATTTTACCCCTGTACAAGTCCCTAGTCAGACCCCATATGGAGTACTGTGTACAGTTCTGGGCACCTGTGCTTAAGAAAGGACATATCAGAACTGGAGTGCGTTTAAAGGAGGGCAACTAAGTTAATAAAAGGAGTGCGGGGGCTAGAGAACCCTGAAAGATTGTCAAAGTTAGGTTTATTTAGTTTGGAGAAAAGACGCCTGAGTGGTGATCTAATAACTATGTATAAACATATTCGGGGGCAATACAAAGATCTGTCCCACAATCCACTAAGGTTAGAGAAAAGGTGCTTTCTCCATCAACATAGGAGGGGATTCTTCTCTGTAAGAGCAGTGAGACTATGGAACTCGCTGCCAGAGGAGGTAGTAATGAAGGATACAGTAAAAACGTTCAAAAGCGGCCTGGATGCCTTCCTGGCATGTAATAACATTTCCAGCTA
This sequence comes from Gastrophryne carolinensis, assembly GCA_027917425.1. Classification (NCBI taxonomy): domain Eukaryota; kingdom Metazoa; phylum Chordata; class Amphibia; order Anura; family Microhylidae; genus Gastrophryne; species Gastrophryne carolinensis. The sequence continues at coordinate 230,747,350 of CM051240.1, read as the reverse complement.
TGTCTATGAGATCACTGGAAGGAGATAAACAGGCTGAACTGGATGGACTAAAGTCTTTATTCAGCCTTACATACTATGTTACTATGAAATGTGAAATAAAGAGGGAGATGAAAAGAACGTGAAAAAGAAAAAAGTATGAAATGTGGAAATAAGAGAAAGATGGAGCGTATGTGGAAAAAAGAGAAATATGGTGCTGATCCAAAAAAAAGAGGAGGGAGGAAGGTAACATGGAAATAGGGTAAAGTTAGAAATAATGTGGAAAAGAGAGAAAGATACAGGAAATGTAGAAAACGAGGGAGAAAGACAGAGAATATGGGAAATGGGAGATGCAGCTTTGGCCCCTAGCACCGTCTGGGAGTGCTGAAAAGGAGCTGCTTTTATTAAAAGGAGATTCCAGGTGCCCTGCGCCTGTAGTAAACCCCCATTTTAGTTTTTGGGGGGACTGGGGACCAAAAAATAAATAACAAAAAACCTGCAAATTACATTAGGGACATATGAAAGACAGGACACATGATTTGCATGACCCCAAGTTTGCAGTGCAACACAAAAGTTCAAAGAATACTTCCAAAAACAATTCCAAACAGCCCAGGGATCCTGTGCACATGCAACAGCCAAAAAAAGAAATAAAAAAGTGGCCTAAATATTTATAACCATCACAGCTCATTGAAATGAATGTGATAAGACCACATAGTGCAGGGTGAATGCCTGATCGTATCTAGTGCTGTAGGTAACTCAGCACTGACACTCATCCCATTGCTGTTGTAAGATGGGACTTGGCACTATCACAGGCGCTCTGTTTTTTGGACTTGACAAATGTACCTTTTTGCACTGGGACCTGACACTCATCTGGCACTTTGTGGCCTTAGCGTTTCTTAAATAAACCCCTTAGTAATCCTTTCCTCTCTCCTATTACCAAAAAGAGCCAAGTTGAGCAGAACCCATTACTGTCACAGTGATCAGTTACCAATGGAAATAAATAATTCATGACAAAGGGAATTAGTCTAATTAAGCGGCTGTTTGAGTCCTTTGATAAAGCCCGGCTCTAACTCCGTGAAGGGCAGGAAGTGTTGTCATCATTCAGCCCGGAGAAGATTAGCATCTATTATGAATGAGGTGAGACACCCCGGTGAAGTCATGCGTGTCTTGTAGACAAAACGTAATATCTTCCCGAGCAGGACATCGCTTGTCTCTCCAGCAGATCGTGATTCCTGCGGGGCTATTGCATGTACTAACAAACAGGGACCATCACCCCCATCATGCTTTCCCTGCCCGTCATGCTGACAGCTTTGAAAATACATTTTGCCATGCGAAGCTGGGAAGTAGCGTGGAATTGAGAAAACCCAGTACAACCAACACATAGGACGTCTGTCACGTGTAAATATCATCAAATAGTCTGGCCAAAGAAAACTTTTGGAGTGCAAAAATATAGAATTTAAACTGGACCAGCAGCCTGGCACAGTTGGAAAAAACTCCCCAAAGCTACCTTGCCCCATCTGCATGCATGCTACTAAATCATTGCTAGAACTTACATCTATCTTATATGTTTTATATGTTTCCCACACCCTGTACATACAGATTGCTCACATTAAAAATCATCCTACCTGCATCTACTGCATGTTATGAGCCTTTAAACATCCAAGATGGCGGCTCATGGAACATCAGGCAGCCTGCAAACAGGAAGTGCCCTCTGACTGTGCTGCTCTGCATTCTGGGATTGCTGACCTTTTCCTGACCCCAGCTCTGCTCTGTCTGAGCAAAGCACAACTATAACCCACCCCCCTGTACTTTATCCCACTCTCATCTCCTCAGTAAATGTGATGCTTCTGAGTCAAGATGGCGGCGCCCATATCCTAAAGTCCTGAACAGAGTTGCAGCCCAGTGGGGAAAAAAATAATAAGTAAGTGACTAAAAACTTAAAATATATTAACTTTAGATGCTGGGGAATCATTTTTTAAGGGTTTGGGCTTTTCAATAAATCATGGTGAAGGTCCGGTTTAAAGCTAAAACTGATTGTTTCATGTTAGTGGACATTTTAAAGCTGTGCTGCTTCCCGGGTTCAACTGACATAACCCCACAATGCATAGGGACAGGAAACCTGCAGCTCTTCCTCTTTGCTGACCACAGCAGGAGATACAAAAAGGTTAATACATTTTTATGTGCAGCAATCTGAATTGCCCTGGGGAGGGATGCATATGAGCACTGCTTCTTCTAAGGGTGTTGATCCATTTTAAATACATTTAAAGATGTAGAGCTGGAGAGTGGAGACCTATATGTAGCCGTATGCATAGAAAATAAAATGATAAATATCCACCTATTAGCGAGCCCTCAGCGCTACTGTCACCAGGGATGCCAGATTATAGGAGGATACCAAGGCCACACACTAAGGCTCAGGTCCATCTAGCTAGCCTCATTTTTACTGGGACAGTGAGGCTCTTTCCCATAGAAAAAAAAAACTGCAGTTTGTTGGTATGTTCTAATCTTAAACTCATTTTAAAGTGGAACAAAGCCAGGATTTTAATTATCCCCGGGTTTGTTCCCGGCCCCAGGGGCATCCTGATTTAGGATGTCCCGCTGTGTGACACCCCCAGGTCGCCCAGAAAAATCACCTCTTCCTGGTCCTATGGCGCATGTGTGGGCTCTCGCCCAATCAGAGCAGACATCTGAAGAGTTGGGAGCGAAAGGGGGACCCTTGATTTCAGTTTGTTTTTCAGTTGACGTTTACAGATTTTAAGGGCCATTACATTTGGAAAAAGTTCTCAAAATGATTCTTCTTGGTCCGATTGTCTTTTCATGCCAGAATCCTACAGCAGCATCTCACCAGGGGTGTGTAAATGTTTTATAACCACTGTATATAATAATGACATTGTGATCCAGTAACATAGCAGTGTGCGTAACCTTTTCATTCTTTTTCCAGCCTCAAGTAAAAAATTCCATTAGCCAGTTCATTACATTTGCACATACAAGTGTAAATGAAGTCAGCATCAAATACCAGCAGAATGAGAAGCATTACAATTACACCACTCCAAAGAGTTTCCTGGAGCTTATTAAACTCTACTGGAATCTCCTGGGGAAAAAAAGAGAAGAACTCCTGCAGAAGATCGAGAGACTGGAAAACGGATTGCAGAAGTTGCAAACAACCTCATCTCAGGTAAAGGAAGTGCAAATCATTTTATGAAGGTATAGCGCCACTTTAGTATATTGACATTGGGAACTAGCAGCCATGAGCATCAAACCCCCTAGGTGCTTGTCCAACAATCAGGGGACTGTTGGAAACCACTAGCTACAGGCAGATGACAAGGGTCTCCCAAAGTGCTGAGTTTATGGCCAGGGCCATTTTCTTAAAAGAAACTATCTGACTTCAAAATTGCACCCTATGGGGGTAGTCATTCAAAGTCAAAGAGGATCTCCAGGTCCATTTCTTCACAAAATAGAGAGCCTCATTCATTTAACTCCACTTTCCACTCTCCAATTCTTAATGGGACAGCCCAGGCAATGGCAATAATAATGAAGAAAATCTACATCATCAAAAGTGTGCTGCAGGAAATGGAGGAGAGGAACATGAGACAGGCTTCAGGTGAGCTGCTTACTGCCTTATTTTTGCCTTTGCCTGGACTGCCTCTTTAATAAATACTCCCAAACCGTGGCCAGATACTTTTTATAAGAATACATTCATTTCCAGTGATATCTAATTAAAACTACCTAATCACAACTCCTACAAAATAATATATTCTTAGTATACAGTACGTCCTGCTCCAGATAGAATACTTACATTCGGGTATTACTCCGCCAGATGGCGCTGGACTGCAGAGACATCGAAAATAGGCTCCTCCCGGCCCCTCAAATACCCGGGGCCCTCCCACAATCCCCAGATTTTCTCTGCAGTCTGGACTGCGAAGGACAAGAAATGGCTCTCTCTACTCGCAGGTGAGCGGGGCTATTAGCCTGCGGCCCTGTAGGACTATTCCCACCCATTCCATTAGTAATGTGCCTCCCAGCCTTGGCTGCACTGGTCGGGTGATGGTAGGCAGCACCGCTGCTCCACTGCAATCCCCCACCAAAGGGTAGGCGGTACAGGCATATGGTGAGCCTCTATGGGATGCCCCTCCTGCACTATTGCCCCTTGCCCCTGTCTATTGGTGGGCCCTATGTTAAGTGGCCGCTGTCCTCCCTCTCTCTCCTGGTAGCCTTCGGGGGAAAAGAGGGTGTGTGTGTGTGCATGTATGTATTCACGTGTATTGACTTTATGCTTTATTACATTATGCTTTGTGTCAGCCGCCGCGCTGACTTGTTTTGCATTTATTATACTTAAAATTGCCGCCGCGCGCCTTTTTTTCCCCTATGTTCCGCGCTTGGCGGCGGCGTTACCTCAGGCGCCGGTGCACCGTCATTGGCTGCTTGTCACGTGTTCGCTCCGTGCTCTTCGGGGGGCGGGGCCTGTCTTTGGCGCGTTCCATCGCTCATGCGCGCCCGCCCCTCGAGGTATACCGACGCCATTTTGTTTGCTTGGTTCCGGCTTCTGCTTGATGGGCTTCTACCTAACCGCGGTCCGTGAGTGCCCTCGCGGGCGGCTTTATTACTTTTTATTATTGTCTGCTTACGGCTCCCTTTGATTATGTCTTTCAGACGGGTGAACCTCTTGGGCTTCTCCCGGCCCTCTATTAGTTGGTTAACTTGTGAGGCCTAGTGAAATTACTCCCACTTCCCTAGAAGGTTATTGGGGCATCCCGGGTTGCTGTATAGCGTTAATCCCTATCGGCCTATTGTGCCTCTATAATCACCATATGGAGGCATCTCAGGATAATGTTACTGGGGTTCCTTCGGGACAAGCCCGGCTGTGTGTAGCGTGTGGGGAGTTTCATGTTGACACTGACAAGGCGCAGGTCTGTGTACCCTGTGCCAAACAGATGCTTGAACTACAATCTGGTCTTCCAGTGGCTGATTCTGCGATTCGTTTCGCCTCACCTACTCCCTCAAGCTTAAATCTCACTCCCATTGAATTGCATACTAGTGGGGAGTCTCAGCCTGATGTGTCTTCTAGACTGGCCAGTGTTGAAAGTTAATTGCTAATGGCGCGTAAGGCCCCTGCAAAAAAGCGGCACTTAACGCCTGATGTCACTCTTTTCCCTATGGAAACTGATGAGTTTTTGCAACTATCTGGCTATACTCCCTTGGAGGAAGGGGAGCTTTTCTCTGACTCAGGGTCATCTGATGAGAGGCCCAGGGGTCATGACGACTCTGGCTCTGATGATACTGACAGATTGTTGGACCAGATTTTTGAGGTTCTGTCTATTTCTCCCCCTGTTGCGGCTCCCAGGCAAAGGGGGGAACTCTTTCATAATGCTAAGTCACGTTTGGAATTTCCTGAGCAAGCACATTTCAATAACCTTGTGGTCAAGGAATGGGAACGTCCCAGTAGACTTCCTGGCGTACCTAAGAGTTGGGATAGGAAGTATCCCTTTCCTGCTGATGTGGTGAAGTGTTGGTCATCCCCTCCCGAAGTGGATGCCCCGGTCCTAGGGTTATCTAACACCTCTGTCATGCACTCCCCTGACTCTACTACCCTGCAAGATGCTGAGGACCGGCGCATTGACCAGCTGGCATCCCATGCCTTTGCATGTGTGGGGACGGTGCTGCACCCTGTCTGTGCCTCGGCCATTACGGCTGTGGCTACTAGGACCCTACTCAGAAGTATCCTTGATAGTGCCCCTGACGATTTGCCTTGTGAGGAGTTTAATGCAATCTCTAGTTGTGATGTTTTTGTAAATTTTGTCCTCTCTGCCTTGGATGACACCATTAGAATGTGTGCCAGAACCTCTGCCCTTGTGGTGGCGATATGCCGCTCGTTTGGCTGCGCCAGTGGGCTGCTGACAACGCTGCCAAGAAGGCCCTCACTGGTTTTCCCTTCAAAGGACTACGCCTGATTGGGGACCACCTGGATCTATTTGCTAAGGGAGGCAGGTTACCCCAGCGCAGGCGGCAGTCTCGGCCCTTTCGGGGTCAGGGCTCCTTTTCCTCCCCCTACCGTGGTGCTAGACAAGGGAGGGGGGTCTCCTTTACTGGGACCCGAGGAGATCAGGACGTCCTGGCTCCTCCTGGGGTCCCAAGCTTAAGTCCTCTCCCAAGCCCCCTCAGGCATGATGGGGCACCCTCACCCATCCGGGTGGGGGGACGGCTTCAGCACTTTGCTCACGTCTGGAGGCTTCATGTCTCAGACCGGTGGATTCAGGAGGTAGTGTCCTCCGGTTACAAGATAGAGTTTGCTGTCTGCCCTCCCCCAAGGTTCATCAGTTCCCGGAGTCCTCAGGACCCTGTGTCAGCTCAGGATCTAGTGCAGGTAGTGCAAAGCCTCCTGGAGCTGAGGGTCATCTGCAAGGTCCCCTTAAGAGAAAAAGGCAAGGGTTTCTATTCCAACCTCTTCACAGTGCCCAAAAAAGATGGGTCAGTCAGGCCCATCCTGGACTTGAAGAGCCTCAACAAATTTGTCAGGAGCTTTCGCATGGAAACTCTGCGCTCTGCCATCAGTTCCCTGCGCCCAGGGGATTTCATGACCTCGGTGGACATCAAAGATGCTTACCTTCATATTCCTGTATTTCCAGGTCATCAAAGGTTCCTCAGGTTCGCTATAGAGGATCAATACTACCAATTTGTGGCATTGCCCTTTGGTCTCACTTCAGCTCCCAGGGTGTTCACCAAGGTGCTGGCAGAAGTGATGTCTCTGCTCAGGTTTCAGGGCATCCGCGTACTGCCTTATCTGGACGACATCACCTCCCAGTCTCTGCATCAGGCAGAAGTGGATACTCAGCTGGTGGTGTCCACCCTGGAGTCATTTGGATGGGTGATCAACCACCCCAAGTCCTCTCTGTCCCCCTCCTTGGTAAGTTCATTCCTGGGAATGAATCTGGATACAGTTCAGGCAAGGATTTTTCTTCCTCAACAGAAGGTGGACAGCCTGATTGCGCAGGTCCAGTTCCTGCTATCTTGTCACCATCCCTCCATCAGGCAGGGAATGCAGCTGGTGGGCCTGATGGTGGCGTGCTTCGAAGCGGTCCCTTATGCTCAGTTCCACTTGAGGCATCTGCAACTCCACCTCTTGTCAGTATGGGACAAGGACCCAGCGTCCCTGGACCGGGCCTGTGCGCTTTCCTCCCTGGTCAGGCGGTCCCTCTCGTGGTGGATGGACTCCAGGAATCTGTTGGGGGGCAGATCCTTTCTGACCCCCTCCTGGGAGACGGTCACCACGGATGCCAGTCTGTCAGGTTGGGGGGGTTTCTGGAAGTCCAGAAGCCCTCAGGAGGCCCACACACCTATCAACGTCTTGGAGCTGCGGGCGATCAGGTTAGTTCTGGCTCAGTTGACTCCTCACCTTTGGGGCCTGCCTGTTCAGGTGCGCTCGGACAACCAGACGGCAGTTGCCTACATCAATCATCAGGGAGGGACCCGGAGCAAGAGGGCCCTCCAGGAAGTGTCTCTGATCCTGACCTGGGCGGAGAGAGGGAGAATGGTCCCTCTGCAACAGGGTGTTCCAATCTCTGTGTCACAGTTGAGGCCAACCAGATGTGGATCTGTTTGCGTCCCGTCACAATCACAAGCTCCCGGCCTTTGTCTCCCTGTCCCAGGATCCTCTGGCTTTGACCACGGATGCTCTAGCAATGTCATGGCAGGACTTTCAGTTTCTGTATGTCTTCCCTCCATTCCCCCTGCTTGGCAGGTTTCTGCGCAAGATTGCTCTGGAAGGGGTGCCAACAATTCTGGTGGCTCCCAGGTGGCCAAGAAGAGTGTGGTTCGCAGATGTGGTGCAGCTGGCAGTAGACTAGTACCTTCTGCCCATGGTGACAGATCTTCTCACTCAGGGCCCCTTACGCCATCCCAATTTACAAACTCTGCTGAAACCTCCATCTTGATGGAGAAGGGGCTGTCTACCTCGGTTGTTGATACCATGATAAAGGGTTTGACGTGCCTACATTGACTGATGTGAGTCTAAGTCTCTTCCCTGTTGTGTGTTCTCTATTCCTAGGATTCTGGAGTTCCTGCAGCATGGGTTGGAGATGGGGCTCCAACTTAGTTCTCTGAAGGGTCAGGTTTCTGCCCTGGCTGTTTTCTTCCAGAAGTCCTTTGCTCAGCATTCTCTGATCATGACCTTTTTCCAGGGGGTTACTCATGTGCGTCCTCCACGTAAGCCTATGGTGCCTGTTTGGGATTTGAACTTGGTTTTGTCAGCCTTGCAGGGTGCTCCCTTTGAACCTGTGCAGGATGCTGCCCTGGCCATTCTTACTCTCAAAGTTGTCTTTCTGGTGGCTATCACCTCTGTTAGGTGTGTGTCTGAGTTGGCGGCACTTTCCATTCAGCCCCCCTACTATGAGAGACACCAGGACAAGGTGGTGTTCCGCTTTAAGCCAGATTTTCTGCCTAAGGTAGTGTCTGCCTTTCATTTGAATCAGGGCATTGTTCTTCCTTCATTGTGCCCTAATCCTAGTAATGCTAAGGAGAGGGTTTTACATTCTTTGGATGTGGTTAGGTGTCTGAAGTACTATCTGGTGGCTACTGCACCTTTCAGAAAAACTGATGTTCTTTTTGTGGTCCCTTCTGGTCCTAGGAAGGGTTTGGCTCCTGCCAAGTCTACTATCAGCAAATTGATCCGTCAGGCTGTGATTCAGGCCTACTCTGCTAAGGGGAAGAATCCTCCCTTCCGCCTTACTGCTCATTCTACGCGTGCTATTGGTGCCTCTTGGGCCTTTCAGCACCAGGCTTCTGTTGAACAAGTTTGCAAGGCCTCTACTTGGTCTTCTGTTCATACCTTTTCAAAGTTTTACAAGGTTGATGTTAGGGCCTCAGCTGATGCTGTTTTTGGCCACAAGGTTTTGCAGGCGGCAGTGGTCTAAACTGTCTGCTGTTACCTTTTTGGGGATCCCACCCTACTTTATGGACACTGCTATTGGATGTCCCGAATGTAAGTATTCTATCTGGAGCAGGACGTACTGTATACTAAGAATAATACAATTCTGTGATTACTCACCTGTAGAATTGGTATTATGAGTATACAGTACATCCTGCTCCACCCCACCCTTGGTTTTTGCATTATCTTGGATCCCCTGGTGATTGTTATCATTGTTATAGTTACTAGTTGGGTTGTGTTATTTCTCCCGGCTTCTCGTTAACTGCTTTTCAATTCTGGGGATTGTGGGAGGTCCCTGGGTATTTGAGGGGCTGGGAGGAGCCTATTTTCGATGTCTCTGCAGTCCAGCGCCATCTGGCGGAGTAATACCCGAAGTATTCTATCTGGAGCAGGACGTACTGTATACTCATAATACCAATTCTACAGGTGAGTAATCTCAGAATTGTATTATTTGAAAACTTATTTGTAATGTAATTTGTAATTTGTATATGTAATTTGTATTATTTGAAAACTCAAAATAATTCTTGGTTACAAGAAAAAATATCATTACCGTGCCCACAATCCAGCGCCAATCCCCCTGCATATAGTGGGCGCAACCATCTTGGAGAGGCTGCACCGAGCGTAATCCCCCGCTCTGTGTGTGCGTCCACCCATTCATTTTGTAATTTGTATATGTAATTTGTATTATTTGAAAACTCAAAATAATTCTTGGTTACAAGAAAAAATATCATTACCGTGCCCACAATCCAGCGCCAATCCCCCTGCATATAGTGGGCGCAACCATCTTGGAGAGGCTGCACCGAGCGTAATCCCCCGCTCTGTGTGTGCGTCCACCCATTCATTTTGTAACCCACCCCTAACCTGCCTAAGGGCGTGGGGTTACCTATAGACTGGACAGACACTGTTCCTATCTACTGGGTAGCATTTTTTCTTTGGTTGGGTGCACCATGCATTGCAGCAATGTTTCTTATTTAAATAAATTTGTGGAACGTGTAGAAATCAATAGTTACAAACAGATAGATAAATAGATAGACAGCTAAATATGGGATAGAAAGATGAAATAGATAGATAGATATGAGATAGATAGATAGATAGATAGATAGATAGATAGATAGATAGATAGATAGATAGATATTGGATGGTTTAAAAAAAATAGATATGGGATGAATAGATAAATAGATATGGGATGGAAAGATAGAGAGATAGATATGTAGATAGATAGACAGGTAGATAAAATGACAACACGTGAAGTGATTTCACATAATAATAATTTTTAACCATCTTAGGTAAAACATTGTGTATGCAAATAAGAGCCTGAAAAATTATGGCCTTCAAGCCATTTTTTTCATAAATACAAAGAGATAATTACACATCCTCCTGAGGAATCATGTAATTATACCCGTTAACAATGAAGCCCAAGGCGGCATCTATTCTTTAAGCTAACCAGTTCAGATATAATTGAAAATATTGTCTTAAAACTCAATTAATAAAGTCTCTGTTGCAATGACACAGGTAGAAGATCTGAAGTCCAAACTTGCTGTACAAGAAGTGGAACTTCATCAGAGGAACAGGGACACAGAAGCTCTTATCAAAAAGATTGGACAGCAAACGGAGAAACTAAACCAAGAGAAATCGGTGGCTGATGCAGAGGAGCAAAGGGTAGGGTTTAAGTAGGGACTCCATATACTGTACAACTAAAATTATAATAAAAGTTGCATTCAGTACATTAATGGTTGAATCACAGATGATTAGTTTAAGATGTAGTTAATAGTACTGTAATTACAATATACAGTATAACAAATAATATTAACAGAAACAGCAACTAGTGTGTATATGACCTTTACAGACTAAAAACGTTACTTCCCAAAAGCTCCATAAGTTTTTTTTTTGTTTTGCCTTTAAATCCTTTAAATCTCCAGGTTTATGCATACCCACAAGACTGGCCCACAAGCGCACCAAAAGATCTGTTGGTAGGCCCTAGGGACACCCTCAAAACAGGAGATCCAGGACTAGAATCAGTTTCTATCTTACCCGGGTAGCTCTCTGTTTGTTATTCACTAAAGAAAATCTGATTTTTTATAATTACAATCTAATTGTGGTTTAGCTGAAGGGTGAGTCCCAAAGACAAATTCCTCTTCTGGGCCCACAGTGCTCTAGTCTGACCCTGATGGAGACCAAAGTATACATCAAAGTAAAAAAGTAAAAAAAAAAAGTCCAGTAATAATATAGGGATATAAAACACACATCTCTGGATGTATAGGAAAGTTAGGAGATACAGTAACACATCTGTCACTGTTTTACTTATTCTACTTAATGCCAGCCCTGCAAATCTATATTGATGTTAGGTGAGTGACAGCCAGAACAAAAAGCAAAGTGGTAAGAGGTGTGTACCAGCTGCCCAGTCACCAGGCTTGTGTGAGGATGCCCAGTGGATGCCCATAACTGGAATGGCTAATTGATGTCTATGGGAAAACGACACCAGGCATCTGATGTGATGTGGCCCTGTGGGGAACACAGCGCAGGCGCTAATCAAATACACAGCACTCTTGATATATGGAACGCTACATGGCGCTATGTGTGGCGCTAAACATTTTTTCGCATCATAAATATGGCTTGCTTTTGGCCACATGCCTTAAAGACCCTCTGTAGGCAAATCTAACAAACTAAAATGTCACCTTAGTTCCATCAGCTCTATTTCATCCTGATCACCTGTAAACATTTTATATTTGTATTATGTATGTATTTTATGTATTTTTACCTCTCTGGTAAACCAATGACACATGTGGGGGCTCTTCTGGGTGATCACTCAGCCATCTATTCTTAATAAAGGGAGTGCCGGGTTACCTTCCCGGTGATCCTATAGCACATGCATAGCCTCTTCTCTAATCTGAATAGATTACTGGGGGAAGCAAGCCAGAATCAGAATACATTGCTTCAGCCAACAATCTTTTTTGAATTAAGGGAGTGCCGGGTGCCTCCTGCCATACGCTACCCTACAACTGATGTGTGCCTGTGGAGGCCATTCAGGCTGGCCTGGCACAAGAGTGCGTATCAGCTGGAGGGGTGCTGGAGATTTCACTGTGACCTGCCCATGCCCTAGGGGGGTTGATGGATTGGTACATTTGACAGGCAGACCAAGTGGGGTTCTTAGAATCAGGGAATTGCCCGACCCTTAAGTCTTTAATAAAAATCAAATACTTACTTAAATCACATATTTACCTAAATCCGCCTCAGGGTTCATCCACTTTCCTGGTGTGTAAATCTGCAAGGAAAACAATATGACAAAGCTTGGGGGAGGGATTCTGTCTACAGTGATACAATTAGTAGACTATGAAAACACTTAATCAAAGTGGAGGACAGCAGGGGGGCATGGTCTAGGTAAGTGTATGAGTACATTCTTTCAAATCAATTTTTGATTGATGATCTGGAGTAGCGATGGGTGAACTTTGCGAGTTTGGGACTAGCAGTCAGTGTTCGAGTTTGGGACTAGCAGTCAGTTCGAGTTCGACGTCTGGCCCGAACACAGAAAAGCTGGTTGATGGGCCTGCTAAGCCTCCATCAACCAGTTTCAACTAAAGGATGCAGCAGCCGAAGCTGCTGTACAACTTACTTGTACTCTGCGATCCCTTTCCTGACGGCGTTCCTTTGAAATGGTCCACTGCCAGTTGGCAGTAGGAGTGTCCTCACTCATGGGGAGCGGCGGACATTTTCCGATGCCCCTGGCCGGGGACCATTTCAAATTAAAGCTGAAAGGGGTTAGTGGCTCAGGTCAGTTTTTACAACAGAGCTTCCTGCTGCACACTCTGTGGGGACTGGGTTTGGGTCCCCGAACCCGAGCTTTTAATCAAAGTTCTGCCGAACATGCCAGACCCAAACTTTGGGGGGTTTGCTCATCCCTTATCTGGAGGAATCAATGTGCTGAGCCTAGTGCAAATATTATTCATTTTGTATTACATTCATATTTTAATAAAGAGGGAGGTTTACCTATACACCCAGCATCAGAAGAAACTCTATCCAAGCTTTGTTGTTTTTGAACTAAGAATTCACTATTCTGCTTTACAATGAAGGACTGCTAAATTCCAGCTGCCTGTCTCCTGAGCTAGCCTGTGCTGGAATAATAGCTTATTGCTGTTGCAGTTCCTTTTCAGATGTGTGTAGAGGATTTTGTTGCAGAGTGTGAGTGCTGGGTGCAGTCAAATCCCAGATAGACATTAATGGTATAACAGGAACTTATATTACTGTAGCATGTATGCAGTAAGAGAATGTCACCTTACATGGTGGTTAACACCGACAGGAAGAGAACACCAGAGAGCAACTAGAAGCACAGGAAATAACAACACAGCAGAAAATTACATAGAAGCTTTACAGTTGCGCATTGGTCACAGCTCCATCTAGTGTCACAACCTGTAATAGCTGCAAACTGCAATAAAGCTAACAAAAGTCAATAATTACATTCAGAGACAAGCTGTTGTAAAAGTATGATATCTCCCTCTTAACGCTTTGTTCCCCATAGTCTAGTTTAGGAGACATGCAGTTAGGGGTGAGTAGTTCTCTGTAAAAGTGAAATGGTATGCTTAAAAACCTGTTACCACTGGAATCTTCTTTCATCCAATGATGCAAAACAACCAGTTCACATGTATTTTTTATGCTGGTGCACAACCTCACACAACCCCTGCATGTTTACATGTATTTCTAATATTAGACGATTTCTCGATCCGTGCTCCTCTAAGCACTGACATGACCTGTTGTGGGTAGAATATCAGCAGATTATTTTGATTCGCAAGTAGAAAATTCCCATTTGTCATAGGCACAAACCAGCTATATTACTCATTACTCTCTCTCCTATATTTTCACTCCAATGGAATAGTACAGCATTCATATAAACATCCGTGCTTGGGGCATATTGCATTTGGTTGGATTTATTTCACAGATCATTCAGATAAGAATGTAGAGGATTTTGTAAAGTAATTATTTGATGCCACGCGGTGCTGTAGCAGAGATTCGATAGTAGAGTACAGCAGACCCATCATGGGAAATCTGTTTCTTTATTAATATTCTCCTAATATTTAGACATGAAGCTATTGACTGACAACCTGCGTAACCCAATCATCAAAAAGGTAGATTTTTTAAAGTAGCGCAATCGTGGAAATATATGTATATATCTATATACACATATATAACAAAATGGAAAAGCCAGCACTCCAGTAATAGTTTGAAATCATGTTTTGAATAATCCACAGAATAATTCCAGAAATGCACAACCTGTGCCCCTTCATCAGGGATGAAACAAACAAGCAGAGTGAGCACCCCACACCCAGCCACCCTTACCTATTGCTAAATCAAGGCTAAAATAAGGGGACTGGAATGGCTAATTGTAGTCTAAGGGAGAACGACAATGAGCATCTGATGTGATGTGGCACTGTAGGGAACACAGAGGCAGTGCTAACAAAGCATACGGAGCTCTTGAAACATGGAGCACTACATGGCGCTAGGAGATGCGCTAAACATTTTTTTTCATCATAGATATGACTTGCTGGTGGCACTCACTAAAAACACCCTCCGCTACGTGGTGTTAGCGGTTCTTAAATTAATCCCTTATCTGACCTCTCACTGCCTTAATTCAATGTTGCCTCCCTGGCTTCAATTCAGCCATTTTGACAAGATAACCTTGCATTTGTTGGCCCACGGTAATAAACATTGTATTTTGGTGGTTGATGTAGATCACTACAGTACGTTTCTGGTTTTAGGCAACGTACAAGCCTCTACCTTTTTCTCATTCTAGGTGGCTGCTCTCCAAGCAGATATAACCAAGCAGCAACAAGAATCAGCTGATGATTTGGCTAGAGCAGAACCTGCTCTACAGGCAGCCAATGCAGCTCTAAACACTCTAAACCGGGTAACTACACTGTAAATGATAAAACTTGTCTCTTTGTTTTGCTGTAATGAATCTAACGAAAGTACCCTGTTTTATTGTTCAGTTAAACCTCACAGAACTGAGAACATTTGCCAACCCACCAGTGGCTGTTACCAATGTGGCCGCTGCAGTTCTTGTTCTCTTATCGCCTAATGGTAAGATACCCAGAGATAGAAGCTGGAAGACTGCAAAAGTATTAATGGGCAAGGTAAGATGAGAGACTTATAGTACAGTATGGGTGAATGCAGGAGAAGATTCATTTGGCTGCTATGCTTAACAAAGAATATTTTCTTTTACAATTCAAGATGCGAACTGACAGCATTATTTGGTTATGGCACTTCTAACTCTAAACACAGAAACTGATTTGAGCATTACTCTGTAGGCAAAACTGTGTGAAATTACTTATTAAAATAATTGTCCAGCCAGATAAACTACAATTTCAGTCAGCCCCAAAGTTCCTAAGGTTACTAGCTTTTTACATTTTTAAAAATAATCACTCCAAAGCTGAGAAAACTTACTGTCACGAGTCACTTACCTAGATCCCGCAGTGTGCTGGGTCAGCTGCGCGGCAGGCGTGCCCGAGTCCCGGGCGGCTGGCAGCTGCATCTGCAGCCAGCGCGGGCTCGGACAGGGGCCGGCTCGAGTGGCCCCTTCTGCTCGAAGCCGCTCCCCTGGCTCTCTTATGCCCTCCGCCGACGCTGCAGACAGCGCACCCGCCAGAAGCTGGTTTAAAGGGCCAACGAGCCCTAATCTTGCTAGTAAAACACCACTCTTGGGCAATCAGCCCACAGATTAGCTGGGCCAATGAGCCTGAGCTTCCGCCCCAGCCAATCGCGTCCACTTCCAGGTTTTTTAGGTGCCCGTGATAGCGTGCTGCTGGGTGTGATAGTACCTGTGATTCTTGTTCATTTCTGTTGCCGATCTCGTCTTGTCACTCTGTGACTGCTGCTCGGACCAATGCCTGCCTGTAGCCTGACCACGAACTCATCTCATTCCTTGTGCTGCGCACCTGTGACCTCCCGGCTTGACCCTTGACTTGACCTTCGACTTTTGTCTCTCCCTTTGGTGCTGCGCTTAGTAAGGACTGATTACCCGTGTATGACCCCGGCTTTCCCGACATCGCCCAGTCTTGCCTCTGGTTCATCCACCTTCAGCCCTGTAAGTTCACAACCTTTGTGCTACTAAGTCCTGGAGGCAACCGTGTGGCCTGGCATGTAAAGCATCCCGGCAAATGGGGGCTTGACTAAAGGTGAAGCTAGCAGCGGATATTGTGGATTGTGGGCTTACCTAGAAGGCGAGTGTCCCAGGGGGCTTGAAACGTACTATATCTGCCATCTGCTTCTTTCAATCTACTGTGCAGTGGGTATTACTGCTTTCTCAGTAGTTGAGCATGGTACACAATTACTATACATCAGCATTGGAGCTTTATTCCTTGTTTTTATTCTGCGCTCTGATGCTGGGGTGCTAAGGAGCAAGCTGTCTATTCATGAGATATGAGCAGTGCTTGTTCAGCCTGTGGTCACACTGGGAGTGAGAGAGGGAGGGGCAGAGAGAGAAGGGGAGCAAAACAAATTAGCATAAATGAGCAGGACAATGGGCTTTTCTTTCAATGGTGATAGGAAAGCCGCAAAGGTGAAACATGTTTACCCTGAACCACACAGAGAAAGAGAAAAAGCATGAATTACCTTCTTAATGGAATTCAGTACTGTGCATAATGAAAACTTGTAAAGTACAGACTATTCTTAATTTTTCTTAAAAACTTGTTGGAATGAATTATGTTAAAAAAATATATTTTTAATGAATACTAAATAAATTGTATGTTTTTTATTGCATAATAAGATGTGGTCGAGTAAATGGGCGAAAGATGGGGGTTTATGTCTAGAACCTCCAAACGAGAGGAGAATATAACTTTATAGCCCAACACCTGAACCCGCCAGTGACTGAGTTTATAAAGGGTGAGGTCACCAGACTATCAGAGCTTGACAATAATTGAGTTAGCCAATTAATATTTTTTTTTACCTATATCAATGGCTAACACAAAACAACAACTTTCATAAAATGTAGTGTTGCAAAAAACGCCAAAAATTTCAACCAAAAATGTTTATCTAACAAATCTCTAAAATTCTGCTACTTTGAGATTCACCCAACTATTTAGCCCAATCACAACCATGATCTATATTCCTACAACACTTGGTTGACCACAGTAAGTAGGAATATTAGATGATCTATGTACAGTATATTGTGGGCTCTTTTTTTTCAAAACAGCTGAATTTTTGCTACAAAAATGAACTTGGTTTACCATTATTCACCCTAAACCCTTTGTGAGTTCATATAACATATAAAACCCCCACAGAAGCCCAGTGGCTCTCATCTGTCATGTTTCTGGTGGTTAATCGGTGAAACACTTTCGAAGGACATAATGATAAAAGAGCAGATGATGGAAACATCTTTATCTAATGCCACAATTATGTTCATACGTGACGCGTGCGCCATGTCTTGTGAAGAGAGCACCTGCCGCAAAGGTCAAAGCGTTTCAGTCGCTATTTACCCATCATTTTTAAGGCCAATTTGCTGCATCTGTGCTACTCAGGGTTCTTGGTCACTCTACATGCTAAGCTGAATATCATTAAGGCCCATGTTTCCCAAAGCGTAAAATATAGAGATTAGCCAAGAGAGGCAAAAGATGAATCTAGGTGCGTAAAGCTGAACGATTTCATACATAGACCATATCAAGCTTAAAGAGCTTCTGCATTGAAATTGCATTCAGAAACTAAGGTATAACTAAATGTGATGGGGCCCTGGTGCAAGCATTAAATCTGTCGAGGCTCATACAGTAAACTTTGTTTGTCTTTTAACTCATTGGATGCAGCTAGACAACTAAATACTGAGCAGAGCAGAGACACATGCTGCTAATGATGCCAAGTGAGCAACAATGATGGGACCCCCCAGGACCTTCTGGGCCCTTGTGCGGTCACACCCCCTTAAGTTACGCCCAGTAATCGGAACCTTTAGTCTCTGATCTTTCTGTTGATTGAAATAATCAGCATTATATCGGAAAGGTAACATAACCATAGCGTTTAGAAAAAAGGCTTTTCAGTTCAGATGCCACTCTATTTAAAGTGGACCAAAAGCAGGGATATCCCATCTCCCTGTGTGTTGGGATGCCCCTGTGTGTGCAGCCTCCCATGTTTTGCAGTTGCTTACCTCGAAAAGGCACTTGCACAGGCCTCTGCTAATCATCATTCATTGCTGTGCATGGTAATGCATGTTAATGAATGATCAATGCCGCGCGCCTTGACACTGCCTATTTAGATACAGTCATGGCTGTAAATGTTGGCACCCCTGGAATTTTTCAAGAAAAAGAAGTATTTCTCACAGAAAATGATTGCAGTAACACACGTTTTGCTATACACATGTTTATTTCCTTTGTGTGTCTTGGAACTCAACCAAAAAAGGGAGGAAAACAAGCAAATTGGACATAATGTCACACCGATGAATGTAGTGTCGGGCATCTTCACTGGGATGTTCACTCTAGCTGCATGCACCTGCCGCCAGTCATTCAGATAAACCTGATGTACACAGTAGATGAAGGGGTACCAGGGATGCTGGAGGGGTAATGTATGGGTAAAATGTAATTCAACCAGGTTTTTAGTTATTTTTTCCCGAGAGGTGCAAATATTGACAGATGCTGATGGGTGCTGAAATATTGTGTCTATGACAGCCTCCAACCCACCTTAACTAGCACTAGCTAACAATATCCCCCTCTATGCTAGCAGTAAGTTGGGTGGGTTAGGCGGGTCCTCCTTGTGTGGTGGTTGCACAATGCTGGATGCAGACACTACTGCTCTCTGCTTCTCGAATGGTTTCCTTACCCTTGGGGAATCCCGAACTAGGATTCCCCACGTTGTAAAACCCTTATCTTTCTGCCGAGTCCACGGAGCATGTGCAGACAGCATCACTCACATCCCTTCTCGGCTGTAAGCGCTGTTGGACTGAGAAGATGTGAGTAGACAAGTAGGGTTTCACACAGCAGGCACCCCAAACCAGGGTGCCCCAGGGGGCCCCGGGATAGTGAAAATCCTGGGTTTTGGTCCACTTTGAGAAGGGATGCAGACCCCCCAAAAAATCACAGAATAAACCAGATCCAAGTGAAATCAAAGTATAAATCCTAACCAAAGAAATCATAGAATATATTGTACTTTGAGAAATCACAGGAATAAAACATACCAAGATAAATCACTGCAAAGATCATCTCCAGAGAAATCACAGAATAAACCACAGAGATCACAGGCCATATAAGTTTATGAGATTTTTATGTTTTGATACTAGATGCCCTCCTAGGTGCTCAAAATTCAAAGACATATTTAGAGGGCACAAATGCTAAAAAAGAGGTGGGATGTAAATGATGCCCCCTCAACCTTTTGGGCCCCATTGTGGTTACTACTTACGCTCTATGTGTGACTGTCCCCTTGTCTGTACAGTAAAGTCCATGCTTTCTTCCTAGGTGGATGAATTTCTGCAGCATCTGGTCACGTTTGACAAAGAACATATACCTGATGCCATAGTTAGAGCAATAAAGGATGATTACTTGAGCGATCCTGAATTTAACTCAGAGTTTGTGCGGATGAAATCCTCTGCGGCAGCAGGCTTGTGTGCCTGGGTCATAAATATCATCAGATTCCATGAGGTAAGGCCAGCGAAGGTCGGGCAAAATGGAAGCATATTACTTATTGGTCTGATCACTGTAATAGAAAAGACAATAATATAAACTATACATTAATATTAAAAAGCAAATATCATTCTGGTAATTCTATTAGGCAAGTGAGAACCACCGAGGTCTGCAGGTCTACATAGAATGAGGTCTACATAGAATGATAAAGCCCTTAGAAATATATGTAGTTGTAAAGTAGTTGGAACTATATGAGTTTATGAACTATATATTATAAAGAAAGAAATCTTTGAAAAAATCAGCACCATCACTATATACTATACTGTATTTTCAAGCTCATTTAGTATAGTAACATTTCTTAAGAAAATATATATAAACATACATTAAAAGTTAATAGATTGTGTACAGTAAAAAAATAATGATCCTGTCACGTTTCGCCTCTGCATTGTAGCTTCCTCAGGGGATCAACATCTGCATGCAATAATCATCAAATATTATAACATAAGAAACAGACGATGATAATAAACTTCCAATGTTTGGGTGATAAACTGACAACTGATCAACACAAAAGAAACAGCTTTTGTTAATATTAATATTATCTGTTTTTTTCTAAATAACATATCCACTGTGGACAAACAATAAAAAAACATGAAAACACACCTTAAAATATATACAAAAAAAAGCAATATTCAGCTGCCAAATACCAGTCTTCATAAGTATAGACCAAAGGTGTCAAACTCATGTTCACCCAGGTCCAAATCAGCATTATGGGCATTCAAAGGGACCATGAATAACAAAGGCATGACAAAATGCAACCATCCTCATTTATATGCATTTAAATGTATTGTTAAAATTTAATTAAGGTGTTTGGTAAGTCAAGAGTTAAAAGTAGCTTACCTTTCATTAAATGGCTCCAGTGCCCTGCTTCCTCCTCTGTCTGCCTCCTTACTGAAAAAAATCACTTCCTCATTCAGCTTTCAGTCCCCACCCCGCTGACCTGGTCCATAAATCAACCTTCAGGGGACCAAGAATGGAAACACCCCCACTCCCTGCCCAGATGTCCTGATTGGCTGCCTCTCTCTGCAGTTCTCCCCCACCCTCCTCTTACACATCACAGTGTGCTTGCATTACATCGTTGTTGCCACACCCACTGTTTCACTGAATCTCCAATACTCTAATACTTTAGATAACAATATCCCCCTCTAAGGTGACTGTAAGTTGGGTGGGTTCTCCCTGTGTGGTGTTAGCACAATACTGAATGCAGACACTAATGCTCTCTGTACGTTAAAAGCATACCCAGAGAGAATCCCATAAAAAAACATACGGGGAGGCCGATTCATTAATAGCGGCAGGTAGCGAAAGTTGAGCGACGTAGCAGCATTTTCAGAGCGCCCGCTAGTAGTCGCTATGCTTGGCCGTTGTTCGGTAGTTGATAGCGACTCAGTCGGTTTGCCGTAATGTTGAATATTGGGTAAGGAGTCGCTATTTGACAGGTTCCGCGCTGTATGGGAGCGCATGATAGCGACTGGCCCTAGCGACCGGCTCCCACCATATCCCACCATATTCATTAAAAAATCACGCTCAAAAAATTCTCGCGCTGTAAAATGCATGTTTAAACCCCAGAGCGCTGGCGGCGATGGGTTAAAAGTAGTTTTTTAACCCCCCCCAAAAAAACAAGTTTTTTAAAATAATTTAGTAATATGAATACAATAATATCAGACCTGTAATATCAATTCTGTACAAATTTTTTTTTTCTTTAAAAAAATTATCTAAAATGGCAGAAGTGGTCACAGAATTTTTCACATTTAAAAAAAAAAAAAAATAAAAAAAATCATAATTAATTATGAATATTTAAAGATTGTTCCATTGAAATGCATTGGAGAGCGCCAGGTAGCGAGAGGTCATACCTGTCGCTGTTCAAGGTCGGACGCTGGCGCTGTGGGCTGAGGCTGGAATAATGATGAATGAGTCGCTATATGGCGCTATCTCAGTCGCTAAGCAGGATTGGCTTGATAAATGTGTGATTGTGGTGGGGAGACGGCGTTCTCGTGGCGGGGCCCGTCATTACCGGCCGCTCACCAGTCGCTACTTGTCGCTATTCCTTCATAAATAAGGGCCTAAGAGAGATCACAGAATAAACTGTACCCAGAGGAAATCCCATAATAAACCATACTAAGGGCTATCACAGAATAAACTGTACCCAGAGAAATCACTAAATAAATCGTACCCAGATAAATCACAGAGCAAACTATATCCAGAGATAAAGCAGTGGACTAAGTCACTAACCAAACTCCAACCTTTTGTTGAGCCAAGAGTCAAAATTCTAGCTGTCACAGTTGTACACTATCCTGTTCTGATGCTAGAACAGACCAGACATTTAATAGACACAGTACAAGCTGAGCCCAAACATGACTGACTGCTTAGTCAACCAATAAGTGCAGCAGCAAATCGGCTGCTCGCAGTGATTGGCTGACTAAGCAGGCAGTCATCAGTTGTCAAATGTTGGAAAACGGCTGCCTGGTGCTGATCAGGTGAGTCCTGTTTTTTTTATTTTTAAAAGCCATACTGGGCCCAGTACTAGTCAGGAGCCTGGACAACCCCCTCACATTCATCAATTACACATCAGTTCAACACCCATTTTATAAAAAAAAAATGTATTAACTGATCGGGGGTGCCCCGCTGTGTGAAACCCCCCAGATCGCCGAAGGCAACTCACCTCTTCCCGGTTCTACAGCGCATGTGCGGCTACTCATCCAATCAGTGCGCTTGGAGCCGCTGACGTCACGTTGTCTAAGCCTTTGTCTAAGGCCAGTGGCTCTGAGCGCAATG
Source organism: Gastrophryne carolinensis (assembly GCA_027917425.1). Lineage (NCBI taxonomy): Eukaryota > Metazoa > Chordata > Amphibia > Anura > Microhylidae > Gastrophryne > Gastrophryne carolinensis. Next base: position 230,725,045 of record CM051240.1, on the reverse strand, counting down.
GCGGACGCATCCCCTGCTACCCTCCAACAGGGAGTGTGCCCGCGCCGGCCTCACAAATGCAGGGATGTGGCAGCGTCTCGCACATGCGCCGTTGGACCGGGAAACAAGGTAAGTGTATGGGGCGACCTGGGGATTCACACAGTAGGGCATCCCGATTCTGGACGGGGGGGGGAGGGAATTGATTGGCCCTGGGCCAATCGCGGTGGATTTTGGTCCACTTTAAGGTAAGAAAAAACATCCTTGTAAGGGTGGTATGCACAGAGGGGTGTTGATAATCTGGATGCCCCCTGCACTAAACACACATTTATAAAATGGGGAAGTCCAGTCTGAATGTGTCCCCGTCTGCTTTGCCCCCTGACACTGAAACAGGACAGAGGTAGTTTACAAAAAAAAAAAAAAACACCTTATCTCGCTGCACTGAGCGGAATTCCCTGCTTTGCGCGCGCCCCCATCTCTCATTAAAGTGAATAGGTGGGCATGGGCACTCATGGAGTGGGGGTTAAAATCTGTGGTGATAATTGCATGCAAATTTTGACCCCCTGAGGAAGCTACAACGGAGAGGTGAAATGCATCGGGATCTCTTTCTTTACTGTACACTTAGCAATAATGTATTAACTTTTGATATCTAGAATATGATTGACAGTTCTGCACATACCGTTTAAAAAAAAAGTATATTGCTAAAACATTTTTCTTTTTCTAAGGTCTATAATGTCCATAAGTTTTTTGAGGTTTCAAACAATAGTTGTCCTTTAGGCAAAAGCAAAAAAACAATGTTTGTTGGAATTTTATTAAATTCAGGGTGAATAAATAGCCCCACCTCCTTTAGTTTAGTGAATTGCTCCTCTAAAGAGAGCTTAACTGTCTGCAGAACATGTGGAATAGCAAGCAGATTCTATGCTACCGTATTGCATGGGAGCGGCGATCTTACACTATTCTCACAGTCCCACAGTCAAAAATCTCTTTGAAATAATGCTTTATTTCTAGCGAGTCATAAAAAGCCATCAGCTGTAATGACTTATCACTGCTCAGAAAGATCTTAAAACATTGTATCAACATTGTAAAGCAATGTTCTGCTGCTGCAGAGGCCATTGGCTTACATTGATACATAGGCCCTTATTTATCAAGGGCTAGCGCTAGGTAGTGTCTGACGAGCGCCAGGTACCGCCAGCTATCGGCGGCTACCGAATCAAGTACACCCAGCGGCGGTCACAATGACGCATTTATCACGCTAAATGAGGCTAGCGCCGGCGAGAGCGTCAGCTAGCGCGGGATTCATCATGTAGCCGACTGCAACGAACAGCGCCGCTGCTAATCCCATCACAGCGACAGGTATGACCTGGCGCTCCCTGGCGTGGTCCAATGCATTTCAATGGAGCAATCTTTAAATAATCAAAATTAATTGCTATTACTGTTTTTTTTTTTTTTTTTTTTATGTCAAAAATTCTGTGACCACTTCTGCAATGTTAAGTTTTTTTTTAAAGTAAAAAAAAAAAAAAAAAAACGTGCAGAATTGATATTACAGGTCTGATATTCATGTATTCATATTACATAATGTTTAGAAAAACTTGTATAATTTTTACATATAAAAAAAAAGGTTGTTTGGGGGTTAAAAACTACTTTACACACATCGCCGCCAGCGCTCTGGGGTTTAAACAAGGAATTCACAGCGCGAGAAATTTTTGAGCGTGATTTTTTAATGAATCTGCAGCAAGCCGTTCGCTCTGGCCATTCGCTGTCAGGCGCACCCATACAATGTGGAACCTGTGAAACAGCGACCCCTAACCCCGTATTCAACATTACCGCACACCGACTGAGTCGCTGTCAACAAGCAAACCCCGGCCAAGCACAGCGAATACTAGCTGGCGCTGTGAAAATCACGCTACTGGCGCTCATCTGTCGCTACCTGGCGCTATTAATGAATCGGCCTCATAGTGTTACTCATCCCCTCCAGCAGCTGTTGATTCAGTGCGTGAGTGTGTAACATGATCCCTTTTCTAAGGTGAATCTCTCCCTGTCTGGTGTGGGCTGTTGATAGCAAAATCTAAGGCTGCGCACAGCCTGCCCTGTGTGGAGTAACAACATCACACAGACACATTGCAGCTATGCTGATTTTTACATCAATGCAGCCTGCTAGAGAGGATTTTATCTCCTTCTAACATTCTGTGTGGAAACAGATTAAATCTTTCTCTGACAGGTTGGGCTGATCAGAAGGAAGCTCCCAGCTCAACGGCAGTGTGTCTGTGTGCTAGCAAAGGCTCTCCCCCATCCCCCCCACTGATGCTCATGTGTAAGTAATGCTCTCAGGTATGATTCAAAATGGCCGCTCCCATGTAATTCTAGGAGTGCAGCTATACCACAACATCTGCATTGGGTTAAGCCCTCTAAAACTGTATACTCCACAGATCATCAAAGCAGGGCTTTAGGTAAGCAAATGACTAAATATTACTTTCTTGTCTGGAGGTCTGCTTTAAGTATTTATATACTTTGGTTATTGAAGGACAACTGTAAGCAAAATGTAGAACCACTAGCTCTAAAAAGCTTTACCAAAACGTCCTTTCTGTGCTTTAGCTGTAGGCTACAGTGGTATCCCTCCAGCTGACGCATGCACAAAGCCCAGTCTTTCTGGATGGCCAGCATGTAAAGCTAGAGGGAAGTGGCTGCACGGATGGCTGCCACTCCCTCTGCAGTCCACTTTCTATGCCACTCATCAATATGCAGGTATAAAAAGCTGATTAGAGGAGAGCCCCTACACATGGCGTGTCACCACTGGTGAGGTAAGAATTCACAGCTCTCCATTCAGGTACATAGCACAACAGGGCATCCCAAATTGAGATGCTCCCTGTAAGAGGAACAGGACCCAGGAAAGTAAAAATCCCTGGTTTTGTAACTCTTTAAAATAGGTGTAATTGTAATTTACAAGAGCTCGCTAGGAGGAGAACAAGCTCTAACAGCAAAAGATACCAACTAAATAAAGAAAATAGGTAAGTGTGGCCCCCTGGGTGTAAACAGGGACATGCCATGTTAATTAATAAGGAACCCATGTACATAGAGTTAATAAGACATTAAACCCTTTTTTGGTTTCCAAATATTAAAGTGTCTAGACATTGTAGTACCCTTAATTAGACTCAAGATGGCAGTAGTGGGGCCCTCACCTAAGTCCTTTAAAGCGTAAGTCATTGTGTCTGGCAGACCTCAGATCAGATGTGTCAAAGGGCACAAGATGCCCTACTTACCTGCCACTCGATCCTCTCTCCAGTCTGTCCCCTGCATTGGCTATATGAGAAGCTGGCACGGCAGGTGGGTGTGGCCTCAATATGGAGTGCTCCATACAAAGGCCACACCCCCCCACTTTGCTGGCTGTTCATATCAGTGCTGCAGGTGAGAGATGAGCTTCGCGGCAGGTGGCAGGTAAGTGGCGACCCTTTAGCAAATCTGATCAGAGGCCACTTTTGTGGACTTTCCCCTTTAACTAATCTGGCGGCGAGGTTTACTTCCAGCTTTCCACATTTTATTTGATGAATATGGGAAGCTGGGAGTGATGCAGTGTGGGTGGCGAAAGGCGTTGGGCACCCTTGTATGTCAATCTATTAACACGCTGTTAATTCGGATGTTTGCATGATGTATTTTGTCAGCACAGAAGCATTCATCACAGGTGAGCGGAGGACTTAGACAAAGGTGCTCATTCCCATTAATTGTGAGCGCTCCTATTCATCTTCAGCAGGTGTAATTAATGCCGCTTGGAATTTTAATTTTTCACTTTTTGTCATGATGAATATTTCATTCTCTCTCTGTTATTTATCAATCTGCTCTCGTATCTCTGGGACGCTTCAACAAGATTTATGTAAGTACTTTGTTTCTTATTGTATCAGAGTGATTACAAGGTGTGAGCGCTAATGTTTCACTGCTTACCCATCTGCAATGTATGTTTGTATAGAATTGTAGCTCCTATCATTAGATATTTGCTTCCTGGGTGTCTTCACTAGTGGAAGTAGCGAGCACTGAGAAGCCTGCCAAGGCAATGGTCATGTTTAAACTGGACCTTCCGCATGATTGAATGAAAAGCCCAAACCCTTAAAAACTATTCCCCAGCATCTAAAATTAATATATTTTAAGTTTTTAGTCACTTACTTATTATTATTTCCCCCACTGGGCTGCAACTCTGGTCAGCACTCTAGGATACGGGCGCCATCATCTTGCCTCAGTTGCATCACACATACTGAGGAGAGGAGAGCGGGATAAAGTACAGGGGGTGGGGTTATAGCTGTGCTTTGCACAGACAGAGCAGAGCTGGGGTCAGGGAAAGGACACCAATCCCAGAATGCAGAGCGACACCTTCAGAAGACACTTCCTGTTTGCAGGCTGCCTGATGCTCCATGAGCTGCCATCTTCGATGTTTAAAGGCTCATAACATGCAGTAGATGCAGGTAGGATGATTTAGAATGTGAGAAATCTGTATGTACGGGGTGTGGGAAACATTTAAGATATGCTCATATTCAGGGTGAAGGTCCACTTTAAGCATAGCTACACCCTCCATGACTGTGGACCAATCACCAGTGTAAACAATGTAATATTCTAAACAATGTAATAACTAAAATATTAACAATAATATATACATATATATATATATATATATATATATATATCCCGCCCGGCTCAACTAAAATAGGCAAACAAATATATAAATATTATTAATAGCTGGTAACGCAATGGATACACGCAAAAGATTGTAGGATCTTTGGACATCCTGTAAATTCGAAGGACACAGAGACAAAAGGTAAATAAAAAGATATATTGTTGGTAAAATAACACAAGATGCAATCCAATCTGACAAAACAACAAGATACCACTTGCTATGATCAGAGTTATATGACCAGCATACACAAATATAATGATTAACACAAACTTAAGAGCATTACCTGACCAGCAACTCATACAATTTCCCTCCTGACAGGGAAACCCACAAGCAGACCTTTCAGCTGGCAGCCTTTTGCCTCCTTTCTCCACTCTCCCGGGCTCCCCTTCTGTCAGGGCCTCCCCTCAGTTATATACCGATATCCCTTTGATGTCCAGACTTGTCTTCCCAGTCTGGCTACCCCAAAACTTGTCCCATCCTGATTTGCTGGACTGGGTAAGTATCGGAATTTAGTGGGATGGTTGAAGCACACCAGAATTAGTTCAACAAAATAGAATAAACAAGAGGGGTTCTATTTTTCCTAAGTGTGCCTGCCTAATGCACACCCAAAATTTGGTCTCCTAAGTATCGGAATTTCCCAGCATCTGCCCTCCCAAACTTGATATGGAAACCTATTTTTATTAGGGTTGGGGAATGGAATGTCGGCTGGCCAACCTCCATGCCTGAGAGGGACATTGGCCTTCCTGAATGACCTCAATGGTCAAATGCAACCGATTATACATACAGAAATAGATTAAAACATTACACAATATTTTAACAATATTAATTTTCTATAAAAGCCCATTGTTTACACCAGGATATTGACAATTCCAATTTGGGAATCTCCCGCTGTCTGAAATCCCCAGAACACCCACTCAACTAAATTGTCAGCTGTTCCTGTGGCGCATGGGCGGGCGCTGGTCCAATCAGCGCTTTAGGCTGTGCATAATATTGCATGGCATAAAGCCGTTGTTTTGACTGAGTAAGGGCATAGGAAGCGGTGACAGCTGCATCCCCAGTTTCCTTGCAGGGTGCATGACCCCCCCATCTGGCCTATCTAAATGGCTAGGTGCAGAACTGCAGGGATGCCAGGGATGTATTTCTATATTTTGCCTCGCCAACAGAGAGGCTGGGTTCTCCCCTGTCGGTGTCAGGCAACTGGCAAGTATAGTCAAGACTGTAAGCAAGGGTTTTGCACTGGCAGCAAAGGTTCAGATATGAGAGTCCCAGCTAATAGGAGGTGGCAGCTGCTACAAGAACCCAACCAGCACCAGATGAGTAAGACTTACTGCTGGACTGAAGGGGGTGGCAGAGGTCTTTAGATTCTGAGGATCAGCTAACCCTAGGTTTGCTTTAAAATCAATCCTGCCCCCTTTCAGCTGAAATTCTCCTGTCCTCTGTCAGCTAAAGTCCTCTTGTCCCCTGTTAACTGGGGTACTCCTGCCCTCTGTTAGCTCAGGTCCTCTTGCCCTCTGTTAGCTGAGGTTTTCTTGTCCCCTGTTAGCTGAGGTCCTGCTGCCCCTGTTAACTGAGGTCCTTCTGCCCCCTGTTAGCTGAGGTCCTCCTGCCTCCTGTTAGCTGAGGTCCTCCTGCCCCCTGTTAGCTGAGGTCCTCCTGCCCCCTGTCAGCTGAGGTCCTCTTGTCAGCTGAGGTCCTCTTGTCCCCTGTTAGCTGAGATCCTCCTGCCCTCTGTTAGCTGAGGTCCTCCTGCCCCCTGTTATCTGAGGTCCTCCTGCCCCCTGTTAGCTGAGGTCCTCCTGCCCCGATAGCTGAGGTCCTCCTGCCCTCTGTTAACCGAGGTACTCCTGCCTCCTGTTAGCTGAGGTCCTCCTGCCCCCTGTTAGCTGAGGTCCTCCTGCCCCAATAGCTGAGGTCCTCCTGCCCCCTGTTAAGCCGAGGTAATCCTGCCCCCTGTTAGCTGAGGTCCTCCTGCCCCCTGTTAGCTGAGGTCCATCCTGTAAGCTAAGGTCCTTCTTCCCCCTGTTAGCTGAGGTCCTCCTGCCCCTGTTAGCTGAGGTCCTTCTGCCCCCTGTTAGCTGAGGTCCTCCTGCCCTCCAGCATTCAACATCTGAACTAGGACTCGGCCATCAATGAAAGTGTGACATGAGTAAACGATTAAACAACTTTGTGGCTGTTTTGGCTGGACTTTTCTATTTGACATTGTGACGGCTGATACTTTACTTTACTTTAGATTTACTGTGATGTGGATAACAAGCGCCAGTCACTGGCCCAGGCCAACACAGACTTGATCTATGCAGCAGAGAAGCTGGAAGTGATTCGAAAAAAGCTTGAGGTAGGTCACTTTGAATGTTATTTGTGGATGTTAGGATGTCTTGTGAAGTGCATGAGTCTTTGTCTGTGGATCTTCCCTCAACGTATGCGACCCCAAATCACTCAATCCATTTTTGGTCCCACTTGTTATTTCATCTTGGTGCTCATCAGGCTGAATCTCCAACTGGGAAAAGCCTGAATAAAGCGTTGTACTTACCTGATACTTTATGACCACTGGCCATGCCTGACTGCTGGCAACAAATTTTATTCACCTGTCAGACATGAATGCAAACAAATCAATGAATGCAACAAATTGTATTCAACTGTCAGGCATGAGTGGCAAGGGGTGCAGCCCAAATATGGTTGGTGGTATTCATCAATTCACTGGCCTCAGGTTTATGTATGGTGGATATTAACAAAGATTTTTCCCCTTTCTACTGTAGGTGCAATCCATCCCACCCCAGTTTGCCCCAGCCCTCTGCCCAAAGCCATTTTTTCTTTATTGCATGGCACGGCCCGCCTCGATATATCATAACAGTTGGGTTATTCCGCCACAAGGTGGCGCAGTGGTACTGCAGAAAGCTGCGGCATCTCCCGGCTCCCTATAAAAACGGGATTAACCATAGAGTTCCCAGTGTTTTCTCTGCAGTGATACTGTGAAGTTAGAAGATGGCTCTCTCTTGCGCAGGTGAGTGTGGCAACCAAGTCTGCGGCCCTGCAAGTCTATTTCCATCCGCTTCTGGACGGGTCAAGTCTGCACTAGGGTCAAGTGCTCCTGGAGCGCAGCTCCAAGCCTCAGACCCTGTAACACAAAGGGTAGGCTTTATGGTGAGCCAATTAGGGATGCAGAGTTTCTGTCCTGGCTTCTGAGGGGGTGAGTATTTGGGGACTGTGTCCCCTTATTTTCCTTTTTGGGTCCCCCCCCCGCGCCCCCTCCCCTTCCCTGGCCATGGCTGCTCGCCACTGCCTTCTCGTCTCTCTCTCTCGCTTTGTACTGCGTTCCGCGGCTGTGGGCGCTATAACCTGAGGTGATTTTGCTTTGTCATGGCGCCGGCCGGATCACGTGAGCGACATTTTTCCTGCTCTTCGGGGGGCGAGGGTGGGTGATGACGTGTATCGCGTCGTTCCCCCCGCGGCCCGCCCCTCGAGGAACCTCTGCTGGCACCATTTTGGACAAGCTGCGTGTCTGGATTTTTCCCTTCCTGGCTACAGCGCTGCTTCCTCCGGTGGGTCGCCTTATCCAGCGGTCTGTGCCTGTGTGACCCCGCGGTGTCTTTGTTTTTTTTTATTGAATTGGGGTGTATTTGCTGCGGGATGCTCATGTGTGTTTTTACTTATGTCTTTCAGGCGGGATACCATTGGGTTGTGGTTTCTCCCGGCTCCACTCCTTCCTCCCCCTCATTCCCCCTTTATTGACTTCTGGGGGCATCCCGTGGGAGGGCATCCCGGGTGGCTTCTGTCTCTGCCTTCGGGGCAATCCCGGCTGTGTGCCATGTGTGGGGTATCCCCTGTGAGTAACGTGCCGTATGCTGAAAGTGTCCTTAAGCTTCAAGCTGGTTTGCCTGCTTCGCTTCCCAGCTCTGCGCCTCACTCGGCTTCACCTACTCCCCTGCTCCTGCAATTGGGCCCCAGCGAGGGGAATGTTGGCAGGGAGTCACATTCTAATTTGGCTCTGTGGGTGGCTAACATTGAACACCAGCTTGCCAGGAATGCTCCTAGGAAGGCCTCTGACAAGAAGAGACACCTGGACCCCAGGCCTGCTCCCCTTACTGAGATGTATGTGGGGATTGATGATCTTGGTGACTGTCACCCCCTTGAGATGAGGGAGCTATCCCAGAATTCTGACTCCTCTGGGAACCAGCAGGAGGGTTGCGATAGTGACCCTGGGTCTGTGTCCGGAGAGGAATCATGGTACCCTGAGGACACTGCTAATCTGCTGTCACATATTTTTGAAATTTTGCACATTGCTGCCCCTGAGGTAGCTAAGAGAAAGCAGGGGGAGCTTTTTCACCCTGGTAAACAGCATCTAGAGTTCTCTGAGCAGGAACATTTTACCACCTTGGTGCTTAAAGAATGGGAACGTCCGACTCCTAACAAGTTGCCTGGTGGTCATTTCCCCCTGAAGTGGACGCTCCCATGCTAGGCTTGTCCAATACTTCGGTCATGCCTTCCCCTGACACTACCACTCTGAGGGACGGTGAGGACCGGCGCATGGATCAATTGGCCTGCCAAGCTTTTACCTGTGTGGGGGCTGGCTTGCGCCCAGTATGTACTGCCGCCATCGCTGCTATTGCCTTTAAGAAGCTGCTCAAGCGTCTTATTGATGGCGCAACAGCTGGTAGTGTGGGGGAGGCTATGGATGATGCTGTGCGGCTGTGTGGTAGGGCCTCTGTGCTCTTGGTGGCTATGCGCCGCTCAGTCTGGTTGCGCCAGTGGGCAGCTGACGCTGCTGCTAAGAAAGCTCTCACTGGCCTCCCCTTAGTGGGGCTGCGGCTATTTGGGGAGTGTCTGGATGTTCTAGCCAAGGATAGAAGGCTGCCTCAGCGTAGGAGGCAGTCTCGGCCCTTTCGGGGGTCCTCTGCGGTGCTCTGCTGTCAGTACCCTTCGCCCGGGTGACTTCATGACCACTGTGGACATCAAGGATGCTTATCTTCATGTGCCTATCTTCCCAGGTCATCAGAGATTTCTAAGGTTCGAGCTGCAGGATCAGCATTACCAGTTTGTGGCTCTACCCTTCGGTATCACCTTGGCACCTCGGGTGTACACCAAGGTGCTGGCGGGAGTGATGGCTCTGCTAAGGAACCAGGGCATCCGCATCCTTCCTTACCTGGGCGACATCCTGATTGTGGCCGAGTCTTTTCCTCAGGCTGAGCGGGACACTCAAATGGTGACATCCACTCTTTCGGCTGGGTGATCAACTATCCCAAGTCTTCTCTGTCCTCCGTCCTGGACTTCAAAAGCCAGAGGGCCCTCGCCACGGGCCGGGTTTTGCATAGTGCCAGATTAGAGAACCCCTGGCCCGCATTCTTGCGGTTCCTGCAACCAAATATAAAATAATTACACAAAGCAAAGGTAACCAACTAAAACAATAACTCCTACAACAAATTAAGATTCAAGTTCAACAATCCAAATATAATTCACAAAGGACATAAGTCTAAAAAAATATAGCAATTATATGGATGTGTGGGAAAATAAATGTTTACATGCTAAGGACTAATTAAGTTCAGCATTAAAATGCATCTATAAGGCATACATGAAATGTATTGATTCAGGTATGCATTGCTAGACAATTTATGGCCTCGGCCATGCTGATACATGCAATGCCTTGGTGCTAAAGGTGCGCAGACTCCTCCACATAGCCGCAAAACAGGTTCAACAATAGCAATCCGAGCCCTCAAAGGTCCCGTAAGTGGATCGGAAATGAAACGGATTTATAGGGTGGTGGTCCGTCGGAAATCAGCTCTCTGAATCAGACGGAAACCCATCACAACAACGGAAGTTATCTGAACGAACGAAAATTTTCCGATTTTACAAGGTTGATGTTAAGGCCTCAGCGGATGCTGCTTTTGGCCGCAAGGTGCTTCAGGCGGTAGTGACTTGAACTACTGGTCGTTACTCTTTGGGGATCCCACCCTACTCTGGACACTGCTTTTGGATGTCCCAGCTGTTATGAATACCGAAGCGGGCCGTGCCATGCAATAAAGAAAAAAGCAATTCTGTGAGTACTCACCTGTAGAATTGTTTTTGTTCTTGCATGGCACGGCCCACTTCGCCCCACCCTTGTTATCGTTATTCTTGGTTGCCTCTTTATGGTGATTGTTCCAAGTTAATTGGGTTTTTTTACCTTTTTCACATTTTTTACTTTATTCTCTCCCGGCTTCTTGTCTCACTGCTTGTCTATGCTGGGAACTCTATGGTTAATCCCGTTTTATAGGGAGCCAGGAGATGCCACAGCTTTCTGCAGTACCACTGCGCCACCTTGTGGTGGAATAACCCAACTGTTATGAATACCGAAGCAGGCCGTGCCATGCAAGAACAAAAACAATTCTACAGGTGAGTACTCACAGAATTGCTTTGTTACAGATAGATGAATAGAATGAAACAAAGGAAAGATGGATAAAAAGAGTGGAAGAAAATAATAGAAAATAGAGATATATAGAATGCTCAAAAGCAGACATAAATAGAGGGAATAAAAAGAATAAAACACAGAAAAGAATAAGAAGAAATAGGGATGATTAATTAAAAGGAAAGTGAGAGTGGGGAGTGTTTTTGTCATTGTGCATGTGTTGTTGCTTTTATTTTTTAATAAATGTAAAAATAAATTGAGAAATAAATAAAATGTGTTATATTTTTGCGGTGGCTTATATTATGGGGCTTTGGTCTCCTTTGGCAGGGGACATTAGAATAGAATAAAGAATTAATTACTGAAAGCAATGATGGAAAAATAGAATGAAAAATTGACTAAATAAAATGAATAATTGGCTAAAAAGAAAGAAAAAGATACAGAATAGAAGTAAAACTAACTAACTGACTAAAGAGGAAAATATAAAGAGTAGAAGGAAGAACTGATTAAAGAGAAGCATATAAAGAATAGAAGGAAGAACTGACTAAAGAGAAAGAAAGGTATATAAAATAGAAGGAAGAATTGACTAAATAAAATGAATAATTGACTAAAAAAGAAAGAAGGAAAAATGACTAAAGAGAAAGCTATAAAGAGTAGAAGGAAGAACTGACTAAAGAGAAGGATATAAAGAATAGAAGGAAGAACTGACTAAAAAAGAAAGATAAAAATAATTGAAGGAAGAGCTGACTAAAGAAAAATAAATATATACAGAATAGAAGGAAGAATTGACTTAAGAGAAAGAAAGATATATAAAATCAGGGCCAGCTTTAGTATGGAAGGCACCCTGTGTAAGACTACAGGATGGTTCCCCCAAAACACTTCTGCCCTTCCTTACTACCGGCCTGCTGTTACATGGTTGCTGTCAGCCAATGGGGTTTGCCAGATGCCCCCTGCGCATAAGCTAGCATCAAGCCTGATGCCAGGCAGAGGTACCAACATGTTCCCTAGTCATTGGCTGCCAGTTCATTGCCCCATCTGACCAGCAATGTAAATTGCCCCATTAGGGGTGGCAGATGATGGGGTGGGCAATGCAAAAGTGGGGCAGTTCCTCCGTATCAGGCATAATGCTAGTGGCAAGTGGACCAGCCTGCTTTAAAGTGGACCGACACCTTCCACGGTGAGAATGTTAGTGGCCGTTGCTATATGACAGGCAGAATGCTGGAGCCCCCCAACACATAACACCCCAGGATGCCAGTAATCTTTACCTTATCCTCACTCCGCAATTGGCTGCCCGGCAGGACATCCGGCCGCCGGAACGTCGCTGGCCACGCTACCGCTGGACGGCCAAATGCCGTGGAGGGTGTTGGGCCACTTTAAAGTTCTAAACCGAAAGTCAAAAAGACTCCAGAGTTGGCTGATTCCCTATCCCCGGAACATCCAAATGTGGGATGTCCCACTGTGTAAAGCCACTCAGGATCGCTGGTATATTTACCTCACAATCAATTCCATGGTGTCTGGACAGGCCACATTCCCGGGTGATGTACTGCAGCACTGGATGAAACCAGGTATGCCAGCTGGTAACCTCTCTCTATGTCAGGCTCTGTGGACAAGAAGAGTTCTATGCCCTGCATTAATATATATATAGCATAGAGTGCTGTTTGGATGAAAGCCTGCATATGTACCATGTGATTGCTTGTAATGTGGGTATGCTGGTGATTCCAGGAGGTTTAACACAGTGGGGCATCCCAAATTGGGGTGGGGAATCAGCCAGTTTGGTCCACTTTAAATGGCAGAACAGAGGAGAGCATGGAACCCTTTCCTTATGACCCGACAAACTTTGCATTAGCAGCTCCAATTGACATTGAGTAGGCAGTAGGGCATCGAGTAGCTGGGAGCAGCTGTACGGCACTCCACTGGCCATGGCGCCCTGTGCAATGGTACACCTCAAAGGCCGACCCTATATACGTGAGAAGGAAGAATTGACTAAGGCAAAAGAAAGATATATAGAATAGAAGGAAGAACTGACTAAAAAGAAAGAAAGATATGTAGAAAAGAAGGAAGAATTGACTAATCAGAAAGATATATAGAATAGAAAGAATAACTGACTAAAGAGAAAAATATATAGAAAAAAAGGAGGAATTGACTAAAGAGAAAGAAAGATATATAGAACAAAATGAACAATTGGCTTAAAAGAAAGATTAAAAGAATAGAAAAAATCACAAACCAAACAGGTGAGAGGCCACGTGGCCTTGCATCTAGATTTAGATATCTGAATCGGGATCTAAATGAATGACCATGTGGCCTCTCACCTGAAAACTGACAAGGTGCATGGGCACTAGTATGCACAGCATAAAGGGCTGATTGGGCGAGAGCCCATGCATGCGCCGTGGGAACGGCAAAAAGGTGAGTATACAATCTGGAGGGTTTCACACAGTGGGGCATTCCGATTTGGGATTCAGACCTACCACCAGCATAATGAAAATCCTAGTGATAGACCCAATTTAAAGAACTTTGAGAAATAAACTCTAATAAATAAATAGCACCCATAAGATTATACATGCTTCTGAGAAAGAAATTCTAATAAGTAATTAATTCATATTATTATTATTGTTAGTAGTAGTAGTAATAATAATAATAATAATAAAAAAAAAGAAAAAGAAAATGACCATGAAGTCACAATAAGTTTTGAAGCTGATGGTGAGGAAGAGATGCAGCGGGCATTAGCAGAACAACGGGCAGGATAATTAACGGGCAGGCATAAAGATTCATGCTTTATACCAAAATTTTAATTTTGCACATAAATGTTCCCGATGCCGGCAGCATTTAATCACCTAGCTGACAGGAGTAACTACTTTCATTTAACCTTGACTGAAGATCATGAATTCTAACAGGTTTAATTGGCTACATCATTTAAGAGAATGAACAGAGCAAATTTTTCTCAATTCATAGCGCCTGATTGACGTGCACCGGAGATGCTACATTGCACAATTACCGGCGCTCTGCGTTCCAGATATGGACAGGCATTTCCATAGCGATGTGACATTGTTTCATCATGGCAGTTGAAAAGAGTTTCCTTCCCCCCCCCCCCTCCCTTACCTACAAGTGGGCGATAACAAAAACAGACCAGTTCTACTTGGCCTCTCCTTTTCTGTTTGTTCTCCTTGTGAATATGTCCAGTGATGGATTCCAATAGAAATGCAGATTGCACTTTATTTATTAAACTGCACATGTAGGCGGGGAGGCTAATTTAAGACTAGCACCAGGTATTGCCATTTGAGCGTCTGTGGGGTTTATTCATCAAGGGATAGCGACAGGTAGCGCCTCGTAGTGGCAGGTAGCATCTGGTAAACGCTGGGCGCTGTACGCAATACCACATTTATGAAAGAGATTCTGGTGAGCGACTCTAACAGCGGCATGTAGCGGCTGATTCATCATTGCAGGCGGTGCAGCGTATAGCACCGGCGCTCTAGCTGCCAGAGCGCCAGGTAAGACCTGCCGCTACCTGTCGCTCTCCCATACATTTCAATGGACGTTCCTTTTCTTCTGTTTAAACAGGGTTTTTTGTTTTTAATATTTTTTTTCCTCTCAAATAATTGTGTGACCTCTCCTGGCCTAGAAAAAGTCATTTTAGAATACATTTTAGATTTGTTATATTTATATGCAGAATTGTCATTACAGGTCTGGCATTAAAGTATTAATGTTACAATGTTACAACAATGTGTTTTCGCTTTGTTACTGTTGGATATGTGTTCAAAAATGGACTTTAATCACACAGCGCCTGGCGTTCTATGCTATAGCGACCAGATCCAGAGCGCTGACGCTGTGTGTGTGTTTTTTTGTTGAATATGGTGTGAGTCGCTGAGAGTCGGTCTCAATGAGCTGGCTACCTTTCGCTCCCTGCAATGCTGTACTGGTGTTAGAACGCACATCATACATCTCATTCATCAATGCTGGCCAGGTTACTACAGCGACTGAGGTGCTCTGTTACAGTGCCTGATAGCCGATCACAGCGTATACTAGCGGTCACTCTTAGCTCCTCTGTACAGATGCTCATCTTCTGATAGCTGGCGCTAGTAATGAATCAGCCTGCCTGTAGCGGCGCTTAGAGCGTCTGCTAGTGGATGCTGTAAGCGGGTGTCTGCCGCTATAACCTAGCGTAGCGGGCGCACAAGTGACGCTGTAGTATTGATGAATGTGATGTCTGTAGAAGTGCTCTCCCTCAATCAATGTATATGTAGCGCCCAGAGGAAAAGCCGCCCAGAGCAACGGCACATATAACAATGACAAGGCTGCAGCCAATGATAGGTAGCGCCAGTTAAGTGCATCTGACGCTCGGTGCTGAAGCCCATATTTAAGAAAATCAAACACAAAACCAGCGCCGGCGCTCTAAAACCGGGTGCTCTAGCCGGATGCTATATGAAAAAAGTGTGTTTCTCAACACATATACACCAGCACCAGAGTGAAAACACATGGAATTACATTGTTTCTACACTGTGACTAGAGATGAGCGAACTTTTGAAAAATTCGATTCGACTGATTCGCCGAATTTTCCGACAAAAATCGTTTCGACCCGAATAAATTCGCGACGAATCGCTATTAAAAACGGCTATTTCTGAGCCTCCTACAGCCTCAATAGGGTTGTAAACCATTCAGCCTTGCTGTAACACGCACAGGATGCGTGCTGGGTTAGTTAAATAATACTTTGAAGAAATATCACATGCAGATCAGAGGCATCGCTAATAGAATCGCAGAGCGGCACAATTGCAGAGAGTTGAAGTGGCATCACTATGAGGGGCAGAAGGAGCCCAAATATACACTGGAGTTGGCCTCAGGAGCCCAAAAATTGGATGAATCACACCCTGGAGTTGGCAGGAGTTGGCAGCAGCAGCAGCAGGAGCCCAAATATACACTGGAGTTGGCTTCAGGAGCCCAAAAATTGGATGAATCACACCCTGGAGTTGGCAGGAGTTGGCAGCAGCAGCAGCAGGAGCCCAAATATACACTGGAGTTGGCTTCAGGAGCCCAAAAATTGGATGAATCACACCCTGGAGTTGGCAGGAGTTGGCAGCAGCAGCAGCAGGAGCCCAAATATACACTGGAGTTGGCTTCAGGAGCCCAAAAATTGGATGAATCACACCCTGGAGTTGGCAGAAGTTGACAGTAGCAGCAGCAGGAGCCCAAATATACACTGGAGTTGGCTTCAGGAGCCCAAAAATTGGATGAATCACACCCTGGAGTTGGCAGGAGTTGGCAGCAGCAGCAGGAGCCCAAATATACACTGGAGTTGGCTTCAGGAGCCCAAAAATTGGATGAATCACACCCTGGAGTTGGCAGAAGTTGACAGTAGCAGCAGCAGGAGCCCAAATATACACTGGAGTTGGCCTCAGGAGCCCAAAAATTGGATGAATCACACCCTGGAGTTGGCAGGAGTTGACAGTAGCAGCAGCAGGAGCCCAAATATACACTGGAGTTGGCCTCAGGAGCCCAAAAATTGGATGAATCACACCCTGGAGTTGGCAGGAGTTGACAGTAGCAGCAGCAGGAGCCCAAATATACACTGGAGTTGGCCTCAGGAGCCCAAAAATTGGATGAATCACACCCTGGAGTTGGCAGGAGTTGACAGTAGCAGCAGCAGGAGCCCAAATATACACTGGAGTTGGCCTCAGGAGCCCAAAAATTGGATGAATCACACCCTGGAGTTGGCAGGAGTTGGCAGTAGCAGCAGCAGGAGCCCAAATATACACTGGAGTTGGCCTCAGGAGCCCAAAAATTGGATGAATCACACCCTGGAGTTGGCAGGAGTTGGCAGCAGCAGCAGCAGGAGCCCAAATATACACTGGAGTTGGCTTCAGGAGCCCAAAAATTGGATGAATCACACCCTGGAGTTGGCAGAAGTTGACAGTAGCAGCAGCAGGAGCCCAAATATACACTGGAGTTGGCCTCAGGAGCCCAAAAATTGGATGAATCACACCCTGGAGTTGGCAGGAGTTGACAGTAGCAGCAGCAGGAGCCCAAATATACACTGGAGTTGGCCTCAGGAGCCCAAAAATTGGATGAATCACACCCTGGAGTTGGCAGGAGTTGACAGTAGCAGCAGCAGGAGCCCAAATATACACTGGAGTTGGCTTCAGGAGCCCAAAAATTGGATGAATCACACCCTGGAGTTGGCAGGAGTTGACAGTAGCAGCAGCAGGAGCCCAAATATACACTGGAGTTGGCCTCAGGAGCCCAAAAATTGGATGAATCACACCCTGGAGTTGGCAGGAGTTGACAGTAGCAGCAGCAGGAGCCCAAATATACACTGGAGTTGGCCTCAGGAGCCCAAAAATTGGATGAATCACACCCTGGAGTTGGCAGGAGTTGGCAGCAGCAGCAGCAGGAGCCCAAATATACACTGGAGTTGGCTTCAGGAGCCCAAAAATTGGATGAATCACACCCTGGAGTTGGCAGAAGTTGACAGTAGCAGCAGCAGGAGCCCAAATATACACTGGAGTTGGCCTCAGGAGCCCAAAAATTGGATGAATCACACCCTGGAG
The DNA here is from genome assembly GCA_027917425.1 of Gastrophryne carolinensis. Taxonomy (NCBI): domain Eukaryota; kingdom Metazoa; phylum Chordata; class Amphibia; order Anura; family Microhylidae; genus Gastrophryne; species Gastrophryne carolinensis. The sequence goes on along the minus strand of CM051240.1, from coordinate 230,707,503 downwards.
TTGGCAGGAGTTGGCAGTAGCAGCAGCAGGAGCCCAAATATACACTGGAGTTGGCCTCAGGAGCCCAAAAATTGGATGAATCACACCCTGGAGTTGGCAGGAGTTGGCAGCAGCAGCAGCAGGAGCCCAAATATACACTGGAGTTGGCTTCAGGAGCCCAAAAATTGGATGAATCACACCCTGGAGTTGGCAGGAGTTGGCAGTAGCAGCAGCAGGAGCCCAAATATACACTGGAGTTGGCCTCAGGAGCCCAAAAATTGGATGAATCACACCCTGGAGTTGGCAGGAGTTGGCAGCAGCAGCAGCAGGAGCCCAAATATACACTGGAGTTGGCTTCAGGAGCCCAAAAATTGGATGAATCACACCCTGGAGTTGGCAGGAGTTGGCAGCAGCAGCAGCAGGAGCCCAAATATACACTGGAGTTGGCTTCAGGAGCCCAAAAATTGGATGAATCACACCCTGGAGTTGGCAGGAGTTGGCAGCAGCAGCAGCAGGAGCCCAAATATACACTGGAGTTGGCTTCAGGAGCCCAAAAATTGGATGAATCACACCCTGGAGTTGGCAGGAGTTGACAGTAGCAGCAGCAGGAGCCCAAATATACACTGGAGTTGGCCTCAGGAGCCCAAAAATTGGATGAATCACACCCTGGAGTTGGCAGAAGTTGACAGTAGCAGCAGCAGGAGCCCAAATATACACTGGAGTTGGCTTCAGGAGCCCAAAAATTGGATGAATCACACCCTGGAGTTGGCAGGAGTTGACAGTAGCAGCAGCAGGAGCCCAAATATACACTGGAGTTGGCCTCAGGAGCCCAAAAATTGGATGAATCACACCCTGGAGTTGGCAGGAGTTGACAGTAGCAGCAGCAGGAGCCCAAATATACACTGGAGTTGGCCTCAGGAGCCCAAAAATTGGATGAATCACACCCTGGAGTTGGCAGGAGTTGGCAGTAGCAGCAGCAGGAGCCCAAATATACACTGGAGTTGGCCTCAGGAGCCCAAAAATTGGATGAATCACACCCTGGAGTTGGCAGGAGTTGGCAGCAGCAGCAGCAGGAGCCCAAATATACACTGGAGTTGGCTTCAGGAGCCCAAAAATTGGATGAATCACACCCTGGAGTTGGCAGAAGTTGACAGTAGCAGCAGCAGGAGCCCAAATATACACTGGAGTTGGCCTCAGGAGCCCAAAAATTGGATGAATCACACCCTGGAGTTGGCAGGAGTTGACAGTAGCAGCAGCAGGAGCCCAAATATACACTGGAGTTGGCCTCAGGAGCCCAAAAATTGGATGAATCACACCCTGGAGTTGGCAGAAGTTGGCAGCAGCAGCAGCAGGAGCCCAAACATTACTTTAAACAGACCCTGGGGTTGGCCTCAGGAGCCCAAAAATTGGATGAATCACACCCTGTGGAGAGTCATGTGGAGAAAAAGTAGCTTAGTTAGTAATATCTACATAAAATTATGAATAAACAAATGCAAAAGTTTGCCAAAGTGAAGTTTTGTTTGAGGGTGTGTTTCCACCTTTTAATTAAATCAGAAACAAGAAGGTGTCATTGCCTCTGACTAATTAGCCCTCAAAAATTCTTGGAATTTTTAATCTGGAATCATGTCTGATCCGTCTTATCCGAAGAATATTAATAAAAAGTAAGAGTAACGTAAAGGATTTTTTATCAATACTTACTTGTGGTCCGATGCGGAGGAATGTCTGTAACTTGAGAGCAGCGCCTTAAATCTGTTTTGCACGATCCATCTTTCTTGGTCTGGCCCCGTCATCAATCTACTGGAATACATCAGGCATTGTTGGGAGGAAAGCTTGGCTGATCCATGCGCCATTCATTTCCACGCAGGGCAGTCTCTGGAAAAAAAAAGTCTGTATAAACCAGGGTCTTTTTCATATAAAAACAAATGGTTATTCTTGCTTTTCAACCATATGTTCCACAGCTTTACCAGTCATTGTGTCAGCCAATGAAGCAACTTTGTCTGGAAGTGCTGCAAAAGCAGTCCACTGCATCACAAGTGGCATCTGACACCCCCAGTCAACTGTCTGCCTGTTATGCTTTGGGTTCAGCTCCACTATCCATTGATCTGATATCCAAGATCTGATAATCATAAAATTCAGCAGCTACTGCCCAGCCAAGAAGTGGAGGAGACACTCGCCTCTTCTTCCACTATCCGGCAACTAGTGATGAGGAGAGTGTCGTGGGAGGAGGTGTTGCAAGCCGAGGTAGTGGAAGAGGGTCCCTGGAGTCTGCGGCGGTGGCGGCGGCAGCAGCAGCGAATTATTGCGGACTGTTGGTAGGAAAAATCAGCTACTCAGCGATGTGGCAGTGTTCCATGCAGCATCCTGTGGAGAAAAAGTAGGTTAGTTAGTGTATATACATAAAATTATGAATAGACAAATGCAATAGTATTGCGAAAGTGAAGTTTTGTTTGAGGGTGTGTTTCCACCTTGCAATTAAATCAGAAACAACTAGCTATCATTTGCCTCTGAATAATTAGCCCTCAAAAATTCTTGGAATTTTTAATCTTGATGTCTGAGGGATTTCTCCTCTCAGACAGCGTCACCATAAGTCCAGCCTGCTGCATTACCCAGTGGTGGACCTTTCAGAGAACTGATGGCTTGTGCCGAGCCGAGGTGGAGAGTCACATGGCATGGTTGTTGAACAGAAGGTGGGCCAGTCCTTTAGCCTGTCAGTGTGTACCAAAGTGCACAGTGTTGTCTACGCCTGGAGCTGTAACTATAGACTCATGGTGGACAATATATATCCTTTTAGGCCCCCTTGGTGATTGTTGTTTCACGCTGTTCTTCACATGGTTTTCCTTGACCATCAGAGTCACACATGGGAGGAACTACTAAAAATGAGAACTCAATCCATGAAAGCATTGCTTAATCCACGAAAACTGCAAATTTGGACCCATGGTGACTGACACTTGGAAGAACATCTTGTTTGCGCTGCGACAAGGAAGCCAGAGTCATGCGTCCTGACATGGCACACGTGTTCAGTCTAGTTTTGAAGTCTTGCCCCCATCTGAAAGACATCCGAACAACAGGAAAGAAAGTTAGCATGCACTTCTGGCACTCCTACACCACCAAGCACAACCTTATTGAGCCTCAGCGTCACAAAGGTGTACCCCACCATAGTCTGATTTGCGATGTTTCCACCCGTTGGAATTCCACCCTCCATATGCAGGATCCACTATAGCAGTGGTCCCCAACCCTGTCCTCAAGGCCCACCAACAGGCCAGGCTTTGCAGATCTCCACAAAGATGCTCAGGTGGAGTAATTAGTGCAGCTGCAGAGCAATAGAGCTGGCTATTTGGAGATCCAAAAAACATGACATGTTGGTGGGCCTTGAGGACAGGGTTGAGGACCACTGCACTATAGGAACAGAGAAAAGCCATCACGGATTTCTGGATGATCCAAACGGATAGGGGGACACCCCTGTGTAAATTCAATGTAAACCATTGGCAGCTCATACGTGACACCGACCGTTTGTTTAGGCCCTTTGAGGAAGCTACATTATTAGTTGCCAGGACTATGAGATGAACGATGAGATTCCACTGCTTCATGTACTACAACACATGTTGGAAAGCATGGCTGGTCAGGGCACTGGAGACATGGCACATACATTTCACAGCCACATGAAGCCTGTGGGGGCTGAAGTGGAGGAGGAGGAGGGGGTGGGGCACAGCAAACCACAGTTTAGGTTTCACAAAATGACCATTTTATCTAGTCATCTGACAGGAGAGGAGGTGCAGCCACAGGAGCTAGAGGGTTGTGAGTAAGGCGAGACAGAGGACCCAGACACACCATGGCAGTTTACAGTGGAGATGGAGACAGGTAGTCCCTCCGAGTCACTTGCACAAATGGCACGATGCATGCTCACATGCATGCGTACTAGTGAGCGCAGAATTGTCTCCATTTGTCAGCGGGAAGACTTCTGGCTCTCCAACTTATTGGACCCTCGCTTCCGGCACAAAATGGGGGCATTTTTTACGCCCACTGAGAGGGAGGAAAAACTGACCTACTACAGAGACATCCCACGTAGTCAGTTGGGCGATGTCTATTTGCGCCATGGCCCATACTCCCGCAGGTCTGACTCTAGGGGAACTTTGCGATCACCTTCCACTGCCATGGCTGCTGGGGGGGTGGAAGGAGCAGCAGCAGCTCCATCAGCAGCAACCTCAGTCTTCAGTCGCTAGTGAGTAGCTTTCTACACCCGCATAGTGAGTCTACTCATGAGAAGCAGGAAGACCTGGAGCTGGACCTCAAACAGCAGGTCATGTCATACCTTGACATGACCATGCCAACACACCTTCAAGATCCACTGGATTTGCTGGGAAGCCAAACTTGACTTGTGCCCGCAACTAGCAGAGTTTGCCCTGGAAAAGCTGTACTGGCCGGACAGTAGTTGATTTAGATGGCAACTGGGCTGCTCTATATAACGAAGCAAAATGGCAAATTTACCTCACTATATAAGCTATTGCCCCTCAGATTTACACAGGGGCTGCTCTATATTATGCTGCAAAATGGCAAATTAACCTCACAATATAAGCCATTGCAGCTCTATATAAATAAAAATAAATAAATAAAAAAAGGGCCTGTAGAAGCTTATTTAGTATAACAGATAGGGTGACATGTGCTGGTTTGGGATGCCCATATGGGCTAGTGTTTTGGCAGCAGTACAAAAACCAATGCAAAATGCAATAGCTTAATAAAGCTGATGCTGATCAACGCTTATTTAGTATAACAGATGGGGTGCAACATGCAGGTTTGGGATGCCCTGCGGCCTGGTGTATTTAAAGCAGACCAAAACCAATTCAAAATGCAATAACTTAATAAAGCTGAGGCTGTAGATGCTTATTTAGTATAAACAGGTAGGGTGCAAGGTGCAGCTTTGGGGTGCCCTGCGGCCTGGTTAAATGAAAGCAGTCAAAAAGGAAGTGCAAACTGAAGTAGCTTAATGAAGCTGATGCTGATCAACGCTTATGTTGTATACCAGATAGGGTGCAAGGTGCAGCTTTGGGGTGCCCTGCGGCCTGGTTTATTAAAATCAGTCAAAAACAAGTGCAAACTGAAGTAGCCTGATCAACGCTTATGTTGTATAACAGATAGGTTTAAAATAGCATGTGCCTTGGGATGCCCGTGTGGCCTGTTATATTTCAAGCTGAACAAAAAGTAACAATAATCCAAGTATGAGACATCATTTTGACCTTCTTCACAGCGCCATACTTTGAAAAAAAAAAATTAATTTCATGCCGATCAATCCAAAGGTCAATGCCCCTAACAAAAATAGTGTTCGGTATAAGTTTTCCTTCTGGAAGGACGTAACCTTTAGTTTACATGGTTGGGGTAGGTTATCTTACAAATTGGGATACCCCACTGTATATGAAACCGAATATAAATGCACACCCAAAAGTGGACACTCAGCCTCCAAGAGGCCTGCTTAGTTTAAATAAGAGAGCTGCTTAGTATGGTAGGTAGGTTATGTTATGTTACAGAATGGGATGCCCCAAGCAGACTTGAGATCAGTATATATGCACACAGCAGCAGTGTGTTAGCAGGCTCATACAGGCCAAATTTCTTTAAATAAATGTGCAGCTTACAGTAAATGCAGAGGCTAATGGTATGTTAAAGAATGGGATGTCCCAAAAACCAGAGAGCACCTGGCAGGCAGCAGTAAGACTATGCACAGCAAAAGTGTCTTTATCATGCCTAATTTCAATTAGAATAGGTGCAAATGGTTAGGTTCTTAAATAGAGGCTGGTGTAGTCACAGAATGGGATGCCCTAAAAACCAGCAGTAAGTACACCTGGCAGGGTCCAGTAGTGCTATGCCCAGCAAAAGTGTCTTTATCAGGCTAATTTCAAATATGATAAGAGCAAATGCTTATATGGTCTTAAACAGAGGCTGCTTTAGTCACAGAATGGGATGCCCCGGGCAGGAATCGAGCTGGCAGGGTCCAGTAGTGCTTTGGCCAGCAAAAGTGTCTTTATCAGGCTAATTTCAAATATGATAAGAGCAAATGCTTATATGGTCTTAAACAGAGGCTGCTTTAGTCACAGAATGGGATGCCCTGGGCAGGAATCGACCTGGCAGGGTCCAGTAGTGCTTTGGCCAGCAAAAGTGTCTTTATCAGGCCTAATTTCAAATATGATAAGAGCAAATGCTTATATGGTCTTAAACAGAGGCTGCTTTAGTCACAGAATGGGATGCCCTGGGCAGGAATCGACCTGGCAGGGTCCAGTAGGGCTTTGGCCAGCAAAAGTGTCTTTATCAGGCCTAATTTCAAATATGATAAGAGCAAATGCTTATATGGTCTTAAACAGAGGCTGCTTTAGTCACAGAATGGGATGCCCCGGGCAGGAATGGACCTGGCAGGGTCCAGTAGGGCTTTGGCCAGCAAAAGTGTCTTTATCAGGCTAATTTCAAATATGATAAGAGCAAATGCTTATATGGTCTTAAACAGAGGCTGCTGTAGTCACAGAATGGGATGCCCCGGGCAGGAATCGAGCTGGCAGGGTCCAGTAGTGCTTTGGCCAGCAAAAGTGTCTTTATCAGGCCTAATTTCAAATATGATAAGAGCAAATGCTTATATGGTCTTAAACAGAGGCTGCTGTAGTCACAGAATGGGATGCCCCGGGCAGGAATCGAGCTGGCAGGGTCCAGTAGGGCTTTGGCCAGCAAAAGTGTCTTTATCAGGCCTAATTTCAAATATGATAAGAGCAAATGCTTATATGGTCTTAAACAGAGGCTGCTTTAGTCACAGAATGGGATGCCCCGGGCAGGAATCGAGCTGGCAGGGTACAGTAGTGCTTTGGCCAGCAAAAGTGTCTTTATCAGGCTAATTTCAAATATGATAAGAGCAAATGCTTATATGGTCTTAAACAGAGGCTGCTGTAGTCACAGAATGGGATGCCCCGGGCAGGAATCGAGCTGGCAGGGTCCAGTAGGGCTTTGGCCAGCAAAAGTGTCTTTATCAGGCCTAATTTCAAATATGATAAGAGCAAATGCTTATATGGTCTTAAACAGAGGCTGCTTTAGTCACAGAATGGGATGCCCCGGGCAGGAATCGAGCTGGCAGGGTACAGTAGTGCTTTGGCCAGCAAAAGTGTCTTTATCAGGCTAATTTCAAATATGATAAGAGCAAATGCTTATATGGTCTTAAACAGAGGCTGCTGTAGTCACAGAATGGGATGCCCCGGGCAGGAATCGAGCTGGCAGGGTCCAGTAGTGCTTTGGCCAGCAAAAGTGTCTTTATCAGGCCTAATTTCAAATATGATAAGAGCAAATGCTTATATGGTCTTAAACAGAGGCTGCTGTAGTCACAGAATGGGATGCCCCGGGCAGGAATCGAGCTGGCAGGGTACAGTAGTGCTTTGGCCAGCAAAAGTGTCTTTATCAGGCTAATTTCAAATATGATAAGAGCAAATGCTTATATGGTCTTAAACAGAGGCTGCTTTAGTCACAGAATGGGATGCCCCGGGCAGGAATCGAGCTGGCAGGGTACAGTAGTGCTTTGGCCAGCAAAAGTGTCTTTATCAGGCTAATTTCAAATATGATAAGAGCAAATGCTTATATGGTCTTAAACAGAGGCTGCTGTAGTCACAGAATGGGATGCCCCGGGCAGGAATCGAGCTGGCAGGGTCCAGTAGGGCTTTGGCCAGCAAAAGTGTCTTTATCAGGCCTAATTTCAAATATGATAAGAGCAAATGCTTATATGGTCTTAAACAGAGGCTGCTTTAGTCACAGAATGGGATGCCCCGGTCAGGAATCGAGCTGGCAGGGTCCAGTAGTGCTTTGGCCAGCAAAAGTGTCTTTATCAGGCCTAATTTCAAATATGATAAGAGCAAATGCTTATATGGTCTTAAACAGAGGCTGCTTTAGTCACAGAATGGGATGCCCCGGGCAGGAATCAAGCTGGCAGGGTACAGTAGTGCTTTGGCCAGCAAAAGTGTCTTTATCAGGCTAATTTCAAATATGATAAGAGCAAATGCTTATATGGTCTTAAACAGAGGCTGCTGTAGTCACAGAATGGGATGCCCCGGGCAGGAATCGAGCTGGCAGGGTCCAGTAGGGCTTTGGCCAGCAAAAGTGTCTTTATCAGGCCTAATTTCAAATATGATAAGAGCAAATGCTTATATGGTCTTAAACAGAGGCTGCTTTAGTCACAGAATGGGATGCCCCGGGCAGGAATCGAGCTGGCAGGGTACAGTAGTGCTTTGGCCAGCAAAAGTGTCTTTATCAGGCTAATTTCAAATATGATAAGAGCAAATGCTTATATGGTCTTAAACAGAGGCTGCTGTAGTCACAGAATGGGATGCCCCGGGCAGGAATCGAGCTGGCAGGGTCCAGTAGTGCTTTGGCCAGCAAAAGTGTCTTTATCAGGCCTAATTTCAAATATGATAAGAGCAAATGCTTATATGGTCTTAAACAGAGGCTGCTTTAGTCACAGAATGGGATGCCCCGGGCAGGAATCGAGCTGGCAGGGTACAGTAGTGCTTTGGCCAGCAAAAGTGTCTTTATCAGGCTAATTTCAAATATGATAAGAGCAAATGCTTATATGGTCTTAAACAGAGGCTGCTTTAGTCACAGAATGGGATGCCCCGGGCAGGAATCGAGCTGGCAGGGTACAGTAGTGCTTTGGCCAGCAAAAGTGTCTTTATCAGGCTAATTTCAAATATGATAAGAGCAAATGCTTATATGGTCTTAAACAGAGGCTGCTTTAGTCACAGAATGGGATGCCCCGGGCAGGAATCGAGCTGGCAGGGTACAGTAGTGCTTTGGCCAGCAAAAGTGTCTTTATCAGGCTAATTTCAAATATGATAAGAGCAAATGCTTATATGGTCTTAAACAGAGGCTGCTGTAGTCACAGAATGGGATGCCCCGGGCAGGAATCGAGCTGGCAGGGTCCAGTAGGGCTTTGGCCAGCAAAAGTGTCTTTATCAGGCCTAATTTCAAATATGATAAGAGCAAATGCTTATATGGTTATAAACAGAGGCTGCTTTAGTCACAGAATGGGATGCCCCGGGCAGGAATCGAGCTGGCAGGGTACAGTAGTGCTTTGGCCAGCAAAAGTGTCTTTATCAGGCTAATTTCAAATATGATAAGAGCAAATGCTTATATGGTCTTAAACAGAGGCTGCTTTAGTCACAGAATGGGATGCCCCGGGCAGGAATCGAGCTGGCAGGGTACAGTAGTGCTTTGGCCAGCAAAAGTGTCTTTATCAGGCTAATTTCAAATATGATAAGAGCAAATGCTTATATGGTCTTAAACAGAGGCTGCTGTAGTCACAGAATGGGATGCCCCGGGCAGGAATCGAGCTGGCAGGGTCCAGTAGGGCTTTGGCCAGCAAAAGTGTCTTTATCAGGCCTAATTTCAAATATGATAAGAGCAAATGCTTATATGGTCTTAAACAGAGGCTGCTTTAGTCACAGAATGGGATGCCCCGGGCAGGAATCGAGCTGGCAGGGTCCAGTAGTGCTTTGGCCAGCAAAAGTGTCTTTATCAGGCCTAATTTCAAATATGATAAGAGCAAATGCTTATATGGTCTTAAACAGAGGCTGCTTTAGTCACAGAATGGGATGCCCCGGGCAGGAATCGAGCTGGCAGGGTACAGTAGTGCTTTGGCCAGCAAAAGTGTCTTTATCAGGCTAATTTCAAATATGATAAGAGCAAATGCTTATATGGTCTTAAACAGAGGCTGCTGTAGTCACAGAATGGGATGCCCCGGGCAGGAATCGAGCTGGCAGGGTCCAGTAGGGCTTTGGCCAGCAAAAGTGTCTTTATCAGGCCTAATTTCAAATATGATAAGAGCAAATGCTTATATGGTCTTAAACAGAGGCTGCTTTAGTCACAGAATGGGATGCCCCGGGCAGGAATCGAGCTGGCAGGGTACAGTAGTGCTTTGGCCAGCAAAAGTGTCTTTATCAGGCTAATTTCAAATATGATAAGAGCAAATGCTTATATGGTCTTAAACAGAGGCTGCTGTAGTCACAGAATGGGATGCCCCGGGCAGGAATCGAGCTGGCAGGGTCCAGTAGTGCTTTGGCCAGCAAAAGTGTCTTTATCAGGCCTAATTTCAAATATGATAAGAGCAAATGCTTATATGGTCTTAAACAGAGGCTGCTTTAGTCACAGAATGGGATGCCCCGGGCAGGAATCGAGCTGGCAGGGTACAGTAGTGCTTTGGCCAGCAAAAGTGTCTTTATCAGGCTAATTTCAAATATGATAAGAGCAAATGCTTATATGGTCTTAAACAGAGGCTGCTTTAGTCACAGAATGGGATGCCCCGGGCAGGAATCGAGCTGGCAGGGTACAGTAGTGCTTTGGCCAGCAAAAGTGTCTTTATCAGGCTAATTTCAAATATGATAAGAGCAAATGCTTATATGGTCTTAAACAGAGGCTGCTTTAGTCACAGAATGGGATGCCCCGGGCAGGAATCGAGCTGGCAGGGTACAGTAGTGCTTTGGCCAGCAAAAGTGTCTTTATCAGGCTAATTTCAAATATGATAAGAGCAAATGCTTATATGGTCTTAAACAGAGGCTGCTGTAGTCACAGAATGGGATGCCCCGGGCAGGAATCGAGCTGGCAGGGTCCAGTAGGGCTTTGGCCAGCAAAAGTGTCTTTATCAGGCCTAATTTCAAATATGATAAGAGCAAATGCTTATATGGTCTTAAACAGAGGCTGCTTTAGTCACAGAATGGGATGCCCCGGGCAGGAATCGAGCTGGCAGGGTACAGTAGTGCTTTGGCCAGCAAAAGTGTCTTTATCAGGCTAATTTCAAATATGATAAGAGCAAATGCTTATATGGTCTTAAACAGAGGCTGCTTTAGTCACAGAATGGGATGCCCCGGGCAGGAATCGAGCTGGCAGGGTACAGTAGTGCTTTGGCCAGCAAAAGTGTCTTTATCAGGCTAATTTCAAATATGATAAGAGCAAATGCTTATATGGTCTTAAACAGAGGCTGCTGTAGTCACAGAATGGGATGCCCCGGGCAGGAATCGAGCTGGCAGGGTCCAGTAGGGCTTTGGCCAGCAAAAGTGTCTTTATCAGGCCTAATTTCAAATATGATAAGAGCAAATGCTTATATGGTCTTAAACAGAGGCTGCTTTAGTCACAGAATGGGATGCCCCGTACAGGAATCGAGCTGGCAGGGTCCAGTAGTGCTTTGGCCAGCAAAAGTGTCTTTATCAGGCCTAATTTCAAATATAATAAGAGCAAATGCTTATATGGTCTTAAACAGAGGCTGCTTTAGTCACAGAATGGGATGCCCCGGGCAGGAATCGAGCTGGCAGGGTACAGTAGTGCTTTGGCCAGCAAAAGTGTCTTTATCAGGCTAATTTCAAATATGATAAGAGCAAATGCTTATATGGTCTTAAACAGAGGCTGCTGTAGTCACAGAATGGGATGCCCCGGGCAGGAATCGAGCTGGCAGGGTCCAGTAGGGCTTTGGCCAGCAAAAGTGTCTTTATCAGGCCTAATTTCAAATATGATAAGAGCAAATGCTTATATGGTCTTAAACAGAGGCTGCTTTAGTCACAGAATGGGATGCCCCGGGCAGGAATCGAGCTGGCAGGGTACAGTAGTGCTTTGGCCAGCAAAAGTGTCTTTATCAGGCTAATTTCAAATATGATAAGAGCAAATGCTTATATGGTCTTAAACAGAGGCTGCTGTAGTCACAGAATGGGATGCCCCGGGCAGGAATCGAGCTGGCAGGGTCCAGTAGTGCTTTGGCCAGCAAAAGTGTCTTTATCAGGCCTAATTTCAAATATGATAAGAGCAAATGCTTATATGGTCTTAAACAGAGGCTGCTTTAGTCACAGAATGGGATGCCCCGGGCAGGAATCGAGCTGGCAGGGTACAGTAGTGCTTTGGCCAGCAAAAGTGTCTTTATCAGGCTAATTTCAAATATGATAAGAGCAAATGCTTATATGGTCTTAAACAGAGGCTGCTTTAGTCACAGAATGGGATGCCCCGGGCAGGAATCGAGCTGGCAGGGTACAGTAGTGCTTTGGCCAGCAAAAGTGTCTTTATCAGGCTAATTTCAAATATGATAAGAGCAAATGCTTATATGGTCTTAAACAGAGGCTGCTTTAGTCACAGAATGGGATGCCCCGGGCAGGAATCGAGCTGGCAGGGTACAGTAGTGCTTTGGCCAGCAAAAGTGTCTTTATCAGGCTAATTTCAAATATGATAAGAGCAAATGCTTATATGGTTTTAAACAGAGGCTGCTGTAGTCACAGAATGGGATGCCCCGGGCAGGAATCGAGCTGGCAGGGTCCAGTAGGGCTTTGGCCAGCAAAAGTGTCTTTATCAGGCCTAATTTCAAATATGATAAGAGCAAATGCTTATATGGTCTTAAACAGAGGCTGCTTTAGTCACAGAATGGGATGCCCCGGGCAGGAATCGAGCTGGCAGGGTACAGTAGTGCTTTGGCCAGCAAAAGTGTCTTTATCAGGCTAATTTCAAATATGATAAGAGCAAATGCTTATATGGTCTTAAACAGAGGCTGCTTTAGTCACAGAATGGGATGCCCCGGGCAGGAATCGAGCTGGCAGGGTACAGTAGTGCTTTGGCCAGCAAAAGTGTCTTTATCAGGCCTAATTTCAAATATGATAAGAGCAAATGCTTATATGGTCTTAAACAGAGGCTGCTTTAGTCACAGAATGGGATGCCCCGGGCAGGAATCGAGCTGGCAGGGTACAGTAGTGCTTTGGCCAGCAAAAGTGTCTTTATCAGGCTAATTTCAAATATGATAAGAGCAAATGCTTATATGGTCTTAAACAGAGGCTGCTTTAGTCACAGAATGGGATGCCCCGGGCAGGAATCGAGCTGGCAGGGTCCAGTAGTGCTTTGGCCAGCAAAAGTGTCTTTATCAGGCCTAATTTCAAATATGATAAGAGCAAATGCTTATATGGTCTTAAACAGAGGCTGCTTTAGTCACAGAATGGGATGCCCCGGGCAGGAATCGAGCTGGCAGGGTACAGTAGTGCTTTGGCCAGCAAAAGTGTCTTTATCAGGCTAATTTCAAATATGATAAGAGCAAATGCTTATATGGTCTTAAACAGAGGCTGCTGTAGTCACAGAATGGGATGCCCCGGGCAGGAATCGAGCTGGCAGGGTCCAGTAGGGCTTTGGCCAGCAAAAGTGTCTTTATCAGGCCTAATTTCAAATATGATAAGAGCAAATGCTTATATGGTCTTAAACAGAGGCTGCTTTAGTCACAGAATGGGATGCCCCGGGCAGGAATCGAGCTGGCAGGGTACAGTAGTGCTTTGGCCAGCAAAAGTGTCTTTATCAGGCTAATTTCAAATATGATAAGAGCAAATGCTTATATGGTCTTAAACAGAGGCTGCTGTAGTCACAGAATGGGATGCCCCGGGCAGGAATCGAGCTGGCAGGGTCCAGTAGTGCTTTGGCCAGCAAAAGTGTCTTTATCAGGCCTAATTTCAAATATGATAAGAGCAAATGCTTATATGGTCTTAAACAGAGGCTGCTTTAGTCACAGAATGGGATGCCCCGGGCAGGAATCGAGCTGGCAGGGTACAGTAGTGCTTTGGCCAGCAAAAGTGTCTTTATCAGGCTAATTTCAAATATGATAAGAGCAAATGCTTATATGGTCTTAAACAGAGGCTGCTTTAGTCACAGAATGGGATGCCCCGGGCAGGAATCGAGCTGGCAGGGTACAGTAGTGCTTTGGCCAGCAAAAGTGTCTTTATCAGGCTAATTTCAAATATGATAAGAGCAAATGCTTATATGGTCTTAAACAGAGGCTGCTTTAGTCACAGAATGGGATGCCCCGGGCAGGAATCGAGCTGGCAGGGTACAGTAGTGCTTTGGCCAGCAAAAGTGTCTTTATCAGGCTAATTTCAAATATGATAAGAGCAAATGCTTATATGGTTTTAAACAGAGGCTGCTGTAGTCACAGAATGGGATGCCCCGGGCAGGAATCGAGCTGGCAGGGTCCAGTAGGGCTTTGGCCAGCAAAAGTGTCTTTATCAGGCCTAATTTCAAATATGATAAGAGCAAATGCTTATATGGTCTTAAACAGAGGCTGCTTTAGTCACAGAATGGGATGCCCCGGGCAGGAATCGAGCTGGCAGGGTACAGTAGTGCTTTGGCCAGCAAAAGTGTCTTTATCAGGCTAATTTCAAATATGATAAGAGCAAATGCTTATATGGTCTTAAACAGAGGCTGCTTTAGTCACAGAATGGGATGCCCCGGGCAGGAATCGAGCTGGCAGGGTACAGTAGTGCTTTGGCCAGCAAAAGTGTCTTTATCAGGCCTAATTTCAAATATGATAAGAGCAAATGCTTATATGGTCTTAAACAGAGGCTGCTTTAGTCACAGAATGGGATGCCCCGGGCAGGAATCGAGCTGGCAGGGTACAGTAGTGCTTTGGCCAGCAAAAGTGTCTTTATCAGGCTAATTTCAAATATGATAAGAGCAAATGCTTATATGGTCTTAAACAGAGGCTGCTTTAGTCACAGAATGGGATGCCCCGGGCAGGAATCGAGCTGGCAGGGTACAGTAGTGCTTTGGCCAGCAAAAGTGTCTTTATCAGGCTAATTTCAAATATGATAAGAGCAAATGCTTATATGGTCTTAAACAGAGGCTGCTGTAGTCACAGAATGGGATGCCCCGGGCAGGAATCGAGCTGGCAGGGTCCAGTAGGGCTTTGGCCAGCAAAAGTGTCTTTATCAGGCCTAATTTCAAATATGATAAGAGCAAATGCTTATATGGTCTTAAACAGAGGCTGCTTTAGTCACAGAATGGGATGCCTCACAGCAGACTTAAGATCAGTTCAGTATATATGCACAGTTAGTTACTATAAGCAGCCTGAAAACGCTAACAAAGGCTGGATGAAAAAAAAAAAATCTCCCTGTCAGCCAGCTCCGTTTTTCCTACCTTTCCCTGGCTTTCTGTCTGTCTCCTGTCTGTCTCCTGCCTGTCTCCTGCCTGTCTCCAGCCTGTCCCTGTCTGTCCCTGTCTCCAGCCTGTCTAACTGCCTCAGCTACACAGCGTTCTGTCTGTCTGTCACGAATGCAATAGAGAAATGAGGAAAAGCAAGATGGCCGCCGTTAAATACCGCTGTGTGACGTCACCGGGCTTGCTGGCTGCTGATAGGCTGCATGTGACTGCCCCAGCTTGCACTGGCGCGGGATACATGTCCAGACATGTCCCGCCCGCCATCTTAGAATGCCTGTAATGTAAATGAATGGATGTTAAAGGAAAACTTCGAGTGATCGAATCGCGGGGAAATTCGGATTCGATCCGAATCGAATTTTTCCTGAAATTCGGATCGAATCCGGGTTCGTCCGGATCGATTCGCTCATCCCTAACTGTGACAATGACACTGCAATGCCAGACCTGCACATACAATTCTGCATACAAAAAAAATAAAAATATAACAATATAAGTGTTTGGTTGCTGTAGAGGGGGAGGCAACACAATCATTTTATCCTAAAATTGAGAAAAATAATAATTTAAAACGCTATTTATACACAACCAAATAAAACACCATTGAAATGTATGACATAACGCTGCTGAGTAACAGGTGCTACATGGCTCTGCTGAACATACAGCGCTGGCGCTTTACACTGAGCCACCGCTAGTTATAAATGTGACACTACATGACGCTATTAGAGGCGCTCGCCAGATTGACTATCATGTATATGGTTTTCACATACTGTGCCCGGCGTTCACCTGGCGCTATGTGGTACTACGTGGCGTTAGCGTTTCTTAAATAACTCCCTTAATGTCTCCCGGCTATCCTCACCTTACCCCTCCTCAGCAGCACATCACTCCCATTTAGGGCCAGCCATAGGTGACATGTCATGTTGTGCAATTTTGCAGTATGGTGCTCCTCACCAACAACATTTATAAGAACTACAAAGGCAGCACAAAAAAAGGTAGAGATGGATGGTGCACAGAAAAAACTAAAGAAAGACAGTAAGGTAGAGAGACAAGGAGATGTGGAAAAAGGGCGAGAGGAAAAAAGACAGGAAAAAGAGAGGAAGAGAGAGAAGTTGTAACAAGGAGATGAAAGGGAGCTGACAAGAAAAAGAAGCACAGAATTTAGAAGAGCTGAGAAAGTGATGGAAGGAATTTGCAAAAGAGAGTGATGAACAGGCAGGAAAAATGGAGGAAGAGAGAGAAGTTGAAACAAGAAAGAGATGGAAGGGAGACGACAAGAGAAAGGAGGACAGAATGTGAAAAGTAGAGATAAGTATAGGTTTGAAAAAGAGAAGGAGAGAGGTGAAGGAGGTGAAAAAAACAGGGATGATGTGGTTACTGGGCAGCAGAGGCCACAGAATGATTTGAGACAAAAATGTGCAAGTTTACTATAGCAAAACGCTCTTTAAACACAGCCAAATGAAACACACAGGCTGATTCATTACTAACGCCAGGTAGCGACAGATGAGCGTCTGTAGCGAGGATTTCAGAGCAAACAGTAGTCGTTGTGCTCCACCATGGTTCATTGTTAAATACGTTATGTGATTCGCAGTACTACGCTGATTACTGATTGCACTGGTTTTTTATTATTGCTGCCGCCGCCGCCGCGCGCTTTTACTTTGCTCCGCGGGTGGCGGCGACATCGCCTCAGGCGCTGCTGCGCCGTCATTGGCTGGCCTTGTCACGGGGGTGCGTTTTCGCGCTCTTCGGGGGGGGCGGGCTTTGCGGATGACGTTTTCCACATTACTTCTCCGCGGCCCGCCCCTCAAGGTATATGCGGGCGCCATTTTGGAGCTCCTGTGCTGCGTGTCTGGCGTCTCCCTATCGCGGTCCGTAAGTGCCCCTGTGGGCTGGCTTTTCTTTTGTATTTAATTGTATTATGCTTCCGGGTTCTTTGCTTTATGTCTTACAGGCGGGTCAAACTTTTTTGTGGTTTCTCCCGGTCCTATCGCCTCTATTTAGCGCTAACTCCTTATTGGAGGGCTATTGTATTTGTATATCTCCCACTTCCCTAGCAGGCTCTTGGGGCATCCCGGGTAGCCTTATTGGCGTCAATCCCAATTGGCCTATTGTGCCACAATAATCACCATATGGTGCCAAAGAGTTGGGATAAGAGGTATCCCTTTCCCACTGAGATGGTTAAACGTTGGTCATGTCCTCCCGAGGTGGATGCACCAGTTCTGGGGTTGTCCAACACATCCGTCATGCATTCCCCTGACTCTACTACCCTGAGGGATGGGGAGGACAGGCTCATAGATCAGCTAGCTTGCCATGCCTTTGCCTGTGTGGGGACTGCGCTGCGTCCGGTCTGTGCCTCTGCCATTACGGCTGTTGCTATTAAAAGCCTGCTCAGGAGTCTCTTAGATGGGGCCCCTGATGATGCTGGTAGTGAAGAGTATAGAGCTCTTCTGCGTTGTGATGAATTTGTTGCATATGTTCTCTCTGCCTTGGATGATACCATTAGAATGTGTGGCAGGGCATCTGCCTTGTTGGTGGCGATACGTCGCTCGGTCTGGCTGCGCCAGTGGGCAGCTGACAACGCTGCTAAGAAGGCTCTCACTGGTTTTCCCTTCAAGGGGCTGCGCCTCTTTGGTGAACGTCTGGACTTGTTTGCTAAAGGAGGCAAGTTACCTCAGCGTAGAAGGCAGCCCCGGTCCTTTCAGTGTTCAGGTGCCTTTCTTCCTTCCGGGGTTCCAGAATTGGACAAGGAGCTTCCTTTGCTGGAGCCCGCAGAGATTTTTGGGGCAGGGGCAGAGGACTCGGCCACCCTGGTCCCTCCTGGGGCCCCAAGCCTAAGTCCTCCCCCAAGCCCCCTCAGGCATCCGGGTGGGGGGACGGCTTCGGCTCTTTGCTCATGTCTGGAGGCGTCATGTCTCAGACCGGTGGATTCAGGAGGTAGTGTCCTCCGGTTACAAGACAGAGTTGCAGCCTGGCCGCCCCCAAGATTAATCAAATCCCGGATGGCTCAAAACCCCGTGTCAGCTCAGTGTCTGTCCCTTGCTTTCCAAGGCCTTCTGGAATTGGGAGTCATCTGCCCTTGTGGGAAAGGGGCAAAAGCTACTATTCCAATCTTTTCACTGTTCCCAAAAAAGACGGGTCCATCAGACCCATCCTGGATTTAAAGCGCCTCAACAAATTTGTCAGATTCAGACACTTTCGCATGGAGACTGCGCTCCGCTGTGAATTCTCTACGCCCAGGGGACTTCATGACCTCTGTGGACATCAAGGATGCTTATCTTCACATTCCAATCTTTCCTGGTCATCAGAGATTCCTCAGGTTCACTCTGGAGGATCAGCACTACCAATTTGTGGCCTTGCCCTTCGGTCTCACCTCAGCTCCCAGGGTTTTCACCAAGGTGCTGGCAGGGGTGTTGGCTCTGCTGAGATCTCATGGCATTCGCATTTTTCCTTACTTGGACGACATGCTTATCGCTTCTCAGTCCTTCCAACAGGCCGAGCTGGATACCCAGCTGGTGGTGTCCACATTGGAGTCATTCTGCTGGGTGATCAACCACCCCAAATCTTCTCTGTCTTCTTCCATGGTGAAGTCCTTTCTGGGCATGATTCTGGATTCATCTCAGGTCAAGATCTTTCTTCCTCAGCAGAAGGTGGAGAGTCTTCAAAAGCAGGCACGACTCCTTCTGTCTTGTCCTCATCCGTCCATTAGGCAGGGCATGCAGCTGGTGGACCTGATGGTGTCCTGCTTCGAGGCGGTTCCATATGCTCAGTTTCACATGAGACCTCTTCAGCTTCACCTCCTGTCAGTATGGGATCGGGACCCCGTGTCCTTAGATCAGGTGTTTGTTCTGTCCCCTCTGGCCAGGTGGTCTCTATCGTGGTGGCTGGACTCAAGGAACCTGCTGGGGGGCAGATCCTTTCTGGCCCCTTGTTGGGAGACTATCACCACGGATGCCAGTCTGACAGGTTGGGGGGGCTTTTGGAAATCCCTGAAATTCCAGGGTCAGTGGAGCCCTCAGGAGGCCCATACCCCTATCAACATTCTGGTGTTGAGGGCGATCAGGTTGGTTCTCGCCCACTTAACCCCACACCTTCGGGGTCGGGCTGTTCAGGTCCGCTCGGACAACCAGACGGTGGTTGCCTACATCAATCATCAGGCAGGGACCCAGAGCAGGAGGGCCCTCAGGGAAGTGTCTATGATTCTGTCCTGAGCGGAGGACAATGTTCCCTGCATCTCGGCTGTGTACATTCTGGGGGTGGAGAATCTGGAGGCAGACTCTCTGAGCAGGGGGACCTCTCGTCTGGGAGAATGGTCCCTCAGCAGCAGGGTGTTTCGCTCCCTGTGCCACCGCTGGGGTCAGCCGGATGTGGATCTGTTTGCGTCCCGTCACAATCACAAGCTTCCAGTCTTTGTCTCTCTGTCCCAGGATCCTCTGGCCTTAGCCATGGATGCCTTAGCAATGTCTTGGAAGAGTTTTTAGCTCCTGTATGTGTTTCCCCCGTTTCCCCTACTGGGCAGGGTGCTGCGCAAGATAGCTCAGGAAGGGGTGCCAGCCATACTGGTGGCCCCCTGTTGGCCAAGAAAAGTGTGGTTCGCAGACATCTTGCAGCTGGCAGTAGATCAGTACGCCTTGCCCCGGGTTCCAGATCTGCTCACTCAGGGGCACCTACGCCACACCAATTTACAAATGCTGGCTTTGACAGCCTGGCTGCTGAAACCTCCATCTTGATGGAAAAGAGGCTGCCTGCCTCGGTTGTTAATACCATGATCAGGGCTAGGAAAAGGTCCTCTTCTTCCATCTATTATAGGGTTTGGCGTACTTACATTGACTGGTGCGAGTCTAAGTCGCTTCCCTGTCGTGTGTTTTCTATTCCTAGGATTCTGGAATTCCTGCAACATGGTTTGGATCTGGGTCTTCAGCTCAGTACTCTGAAAGATCATGTTTCTACCTTGGCCATTTTCTTCCAAAGATCTTTTGCTCAGCATCCCCTGGTCAAGACCTTCTTCTAGGGGGTTACTCACGTGTGTCCCCCACGTTACCTATGTTACCAGTCTGGGACTTGAATTTGGCCTTATCTGCCCTGCAGGGGTCTCCCTTCGAGCCCTTGCAGGGGTCCCCTTTGTCCATTCTTACACTTAAGGTAGTCTTTTTGGTTGCTATTACTTCTGTTAGGCGTGTTTCTGAGTTGGCGGTGCTTTCCATCAAGCCCCCTTACTTTGAGAGACACCAGGACCAGGTGGTGTTTCGTTTTAAGCCAGACTTTCTGCCTAAGGTTGTTTCTGCTTAGTAACTCTAAGGAGAGGGTTTTACACTCTTTGGATGTGGTCAGGACTCTGAAATTCTATTTGGTGGCTACTGAATCCTTCAGGAAGACTGATGCTCTTTTTGTGGTCCCGTCTGGACCTAAGTCTGGCTCCAGCTAAGTACACTATCAGCAAGTGGATCCGTCGGGCTGTGGTACAGGCCTATTCTGTCAAGGGGAAGGAGCCTCCGTTCCGCCTTACTGCTCATTCTACTCATGCTATTGGTGCTTCTTGGGCTTTTCAGCACCAAGCTTCTGTTGAACAAGTTTGCAAGGCTGCCACTTGGTCTTCTGTTCATACTTTTTCTAAGTTTTACAAGGTTGATGTTAAGGCCTCAGCTGATGCTGCCTTTGGTCGCAAAGTTCTGCAGGTGGCAGTGGTTTAAACTGTCTGCTGTTGCTTTTGGGGATCCCACCCTACCTTAGGGACACTGCTATTGGATGTCCAAGGAGTAAGGATTATTCTGGAACAGGACGTGCAGTATACTTAGAATAATACAATTCTGTGATTACTTACCTGTAGAATTGGTATTATACGTATACAGCACGTCCTGTTCCACCCTGCCCTTGTTTTCATTATTTATTTATCTTATGTTCAATATTGATAATGGTTATAGTTCTCCCGGCTTCATTTTAACTGCTTTTCAAAACTGGGGAATTTGTGGGAGGTCCCTGGTATATATGGGGCTGGGAGGAGCCATTTTTCTGTCTCTGCAGTCCAGCGCCATCTTGAGGATGTATTACCCATGAGTAAGGATTATTCTGGAACAGGACGTGCTGTATACGTATAATACCAATTCTACAGGTCAGTAATCACAGAATTGTATTATTTCTTATAGGGCATTCAGGTATTGGGCAATTATGTAGGTTCTATTTGTGATTATATATTGTATTTGTATCTATTGATTGGTTGCACTTTGCACTTTATAGTTATTTGATATAGGATCCGGATCATAGGTAGGATTTGCACATTGTTATTTGCACTGATTAGATCACTTGTGTTTATGTGTTTTAAATATAGATGCTGATTGATATTTGTGCATGCCAGTGCTCTCCCCATCGCCTACACACTTCCATGTTGGTTTGTCTTATATGTATTGTCTCATTATGTGTTTAAGGGATTTTAATTGTGTCGTAGTTATGTGTAGAGATTAATTTAGTGATATGGAGTGCCTCCCTCTATAATTCTGTGTTCTTGAGGTGAGCTTTATGTAGCTTTGGGAGTGACATCTTTAATGATTATAGGGTATTGTGCAGATCCCCTTGCCTTTATCTATTGTAGTAATACATGTGACACTACATGGCGCTGTTAGAGGCGCTCACCAAATTGACTTTCTTAAATGTGGTTTTCACATACAACGCCTGGCGTTCACCAGACGCTACGTGCTGCTATGTGACTCTACCTGGCGTTATCGTTTCATAAATAACCCCCAAAGTCTAACGTTGCAGGGACTCATTTGATAAACAGTCAAAGGTCTGATCAACTTGTGCTATCGTCACATGTAAGTTTAGCTTACGGGGACATAGGGTGAGTATAGCTTTTTTATTTTAGTTGCCTGGACTGTTCCTTTAACTTCAACCCAAATCCAAAAAGCAACACCATTCTCAGTATATAATGTGTTTCCTTCTGCACATGCCTGTTCATCCCTCAGTCGTCTTTGTGATGCCTTCTTAAACTCTTCATTACTAAGTTTTAGTAAATGAGAACTGGCTTTTCCTTTCAGGAGCTGGACACCAACCTGGCCACCATAACAGCTGCCTTCCAAAGAGCCACCGCCGAAAAAATCTGCTGTCAAGAAGACGTGAACAGAACTAACAAGACCATTGAGCTGGCCAACAGATTAGTGAAAGGTCTGGAGGTGAGGTCCTACAGGGCAGCCTAATGAAGCAGCCTACAGCAAGCGCTTCTTTGTTATCCACTAGTGATCTGGCAGTAACAGAAGCACTTAGCTGGGAAACTGATGAGCTGAATGGAATTATATCATTATCATGCATTTATTTTCATGGCACAAACGTGTTTCTGACCTTTCCACGTTGCCGGCGTCTCTTTGTCAGGCTTAAAGAAGGATTTGAAACGCTTTGCCCGGATTCCAAGCTGTGCCTTCTGGAATATTAAGTATTATGTACCGCCTGTAAATGTGACTAATTAAAATGCAAGCAGCGCTGATAACTATAAAACAATGTTAATGGGGCTTTTAAGGGCGAATATGACTATGAAGATGGTGTCTCCGGGCCAGGGCATTAAACCTTATGGGATTAACAACTTTTTTTCAGAGGCCAAACACTCTGCACCCAAAAATCTTGATAAACAAAAAGCTATCACTTAAAAACAAGTACTGTTCAAGAAAACAGCACTCAAGAAAGTGACTTCTTTGGCAGGGCATCTCAGTTTGGGATGTCTCGCTGTGGGTAACCCCAGGATAGCCCATAAACTCATATTTTCCTAATTTACATGGCGCTTGAGCGACTCACATTACATTTAGGAAGTTATTTAAGAAAGGCTTAGGCACGTAGTGCCAGGTGCCAGATGAGCGTTGGGTGAATGGCAGGTCCCAGTCAAAATGGTGTATTTATCAAGTCAAAAATAGGGCCAGGTAGTGCCCCATCTATCAACAGCACCGGCGATGGGATGAGTGCCACTCTGAGTTCCTTACAGTGCCAGATAGGACCAGGCGCTCACCCTGCCCTGATCTCATACAGTTCAATGGGCTGGGATGGTTACAATTATTGAAGCATTTTAGTTGAATTTTTTTTTTTAATTATGGGCAGGCACATGTGCCACGGGATCCCTGGGCTGGCTGGGATTATTTTTATATGCATTTTTAGCCCTTTTTTGTGCTGCAATTTTGTCCATGATAAAGCTATGTTTAATGTCCCTAATGCAATTCCCATTTTTAATTTAAAAAAAAATCCTAAAAAATAAAAAATAGAGAATCCCCCAGGCGCTGTGTGCCTGAATTCACTTTTTTTAGCGCCTCTTGGAGCTCCTGGTATTTTTTGGATAAATTATGTCAGCTTGTGGCCTGACAGGGAACGCTACAGCTGCCAGCGCCGGCGGCTAGAAGCCCACGCTATGGTGCGGGCACTGTTGAGAATCTCAGACAAGGCGCTCAAGTGGCGCCCGCACCAATAGTAATAAATTAGCCTCCCCAATTTCCATTGCTCCACTGATGTCAGTGTAGCAGGGAAAGATGAATGAAGCAAGCAGCAGCGCAACGGCCGATAGGGAGCGTTAGTTGTGGCCAAAAGATTACTTGCAGTGCCCCTCAATCTTGTGAATGTGGCAGACCGGCCAGGAGCTGCTGCGGTTTTACAGTGAATCTGGGGAGTAAGTTGCAAACGTTTATAAGGTAAGTATGGTTTATATACTGGTAGTTTACATTTACAAAAAAAGTTTACATTTTACATTACAAAAAAAGCAAAAAACATAAACTTTAATCCTCAACTAAAGTTTGTCATGTGATTTGTCGAGCTGTAACAAATCCATTGTTGTTGCTGGGGTTAGGTCATACTCTATTCTTCAAAGGCAAAGCTGTTCCCGCTAGGTAGTCACTGTCAGGTCATAGATCATAGGAACGCCATAATAGATGGGTCAGATGGGAATCACTGTTACATTCTGCTGGTTATTTGTTGGCTCATTGCTCCCTCGTTACTGTGAAACTGTTATCCCAGACACATCCTCTAGTAAAGGAACTAACCATATTCCAGAACATCTCTGGCAGCAAATAATGTCAGTTTGTGAATGTCTGTTGCTACCCCAAAAAAAAAAATCATCTTAGTTTACATTAACCTGACATATCATTTTATTAATATGGTTGTTACTAATATAGATTAGAAATGTGCCATTATATTCTGTGATGCTTTAAAAAGTTTGAATTAAAATGGCTGGCTGCTTCCCTACACCCACTGGATGGAACCTCTGGGATCACCTGCAAAACTCACCTCTCCGGGGAACCCACGGCACTCGCTGCCACATTGTGGCTGTGGCGTGATCAGATATACTAGGGGCAGGAGTGAGCTGCAGACCATAGGGAGACCGGGGATGTGGCAGCTCCTCTTTTGCTGCACCAGAGCTCTGTTTCCAAACAGAGCTGTATGCCGGGCATTCATTTGCCTGGAATGAGGGGAGGGGAGGTGATCCCTACACAGAAGTGCTGGTCACTGAAGTTCAGGGTCTGGCCAGAGAGGAGTGTGAACATATTGGAATGTTGTAAACTGCCAAAAAGGATTCCTTGTGCACTCTGTGTACTTGGCGTAAAGTTTTATTCTATCCAATGAAATTGTTAAAACAAATATCTGATCTGATTTTTTTTGTTTATATGATTTTTTCATTAAATGAGATTTTAAAACATTGACAGTTTTCTTAGCCTTGTGTGAGCCTTGTGTACTAAGGTAAATGATGAAGCTAGAGCACATTCTTATTTATTGTGATTAGTATTATATTGTATGTGACTATAAGTGGTCTCATGTGCGTTGTATTCCGAGCATGCTCCATAGGGCTGGTCAAGGTGACTTTTTGGGTGACCTGAGGGGTTTCACACAGTGGGAAATCCCAAATTGGGATGCTCCGGGGGCCAGGATAGTCAAAATCCTGTGTTTTCTTCCACTTTAAAAGGTCATTCCAAGCAAAGGGTTAAATTATTCTGCTTTCTGCTCTCCTTATGTTGGCTGGCAGGGGAGGCATCGTTCATCCAGCCATCATTCTGCCTGCTTTATATTTCAGCAACTCCCAGTGAACTCTATCCCTTCTGCAGGGCCTCCTCAACAGCAGAAATGTTTCTTTTTTCTATGTCAGGGTCGTTTCAGGAGTGCATACATTTTGAGGACCCTAAAAATTACGGCCTTATTTATCAAGGGCTAGCGCCAGGTAGTGTCTGACGAGCGCCAGGTACCGCCAGCTAACGGCGGCTACCGAATCAAGTACGCCCGGCGGCGGTCACAATGACGCATTTATCACGCTAAATGAGGCTAGCGCCGGCGAGAGCGTCAGCTAGCGCGGGATTCATCATGTAGCTGACTGCAACGAACAGCGCCGCTGCTAATCCCATCACAGCGACAGGTATGACCTGGCGCCCCCTGGCGTGGTCCAATGCATTTCAATGGAGCAATCTTTAAATAATCATAATTAATTGCTATTACTGTTTTTTTTTTATTTAATGTCAAAAATTCTGTGACCACTTCTGCAATGTTAGGATTTTTTTTAAAGTAAAAAAAAAAAAAAAAATTGTGCAGAATTGATATTACAGGTCTGATATTCATGTATTCATATTACAAAATGTTTAGAAAAACTTGTATAATTTTTACATATAAAAAAAAAGGTTGTTTGGGGGTTAAAAACTACTTTACAGACATCGCAGCCAGCGCTCTGGGGTTTAAACAAGGAATTCACAGCGCGAGAAATTTTTGAGCGTGATTTGTTAATGAATCTGCAGCAAGCCGTTCGCTCTGGCCATTCGCTGTCAGGCGCACCCATACAACGCGGAACCTGTGAAACAGCGACCCCTAACCCCGTATTCAACATTACCGCACACCGACTGAGTCGCTGTCAACAAGCAAACCCCGGCCAAGCACAGCGAATACTAGCTGGCGCTGTGAAAATCACGCTACTGGCGCTCATCTGTCGCTACCTGGCGCTATTAATGAATCGGCCTCCCCGTCAGCAGAAGGAAGCGTGTTTTATAGGGTTTATCTGGGAATGCAGAGGGCTGTTATATGAAAGATGCCACCCTCGACAGCCAGCATGGAGCAATCAAAAAGCAGGCTAAGGTAACCCTTTGCCCGGAATGTCCCTAAGGCACCTTCAAAACTCCTTATTCCATCGTACCACAAAGATGATGCACTTCTGTCCTGGCAGTTAGGCAGCTAGGTATTTGTTTTTGATGATATGATGATACTAAATGAGATGATAAGATATGAAAAACATAAGGGGCCTAGAACAGAGCCTACACCCAGGAGAGAGTTGATCCCTGACCATTAACATGGCAGGCATCTACTGACCAGGTTCTGGGCCCTGACAAAAGATTGAGAAAAATAAATCAAGACACTAAACTTTGAGTTTTGCATATACATATAATAGTGACCTACAAGTCAGCAACACTATTAATTTTGTACATTGCAGTCAGAAAACATCCGGTGGGCTCAGTCGGTGGCTTTATATCGCAAACAAGAGCAAACCCTGTGCGGAGATGTCCTCCTTACAGCCGCATTTATCTCCTACGCTGGTTCCTTCTCCAAAAAGTATCGCCATGAACTTGTGGAGCATTTGTGGATGCCATTTTTAAGATCTCAAAAGGTAAAAATGTAAAAACAATAATGTTCGATCCTGCACCTGATTTTAATTGGTGCAATAGAGCACCTGCTCCGGCCTCCAGTATCATTATCACAAGGGGACGCCCTGTCTTTTTCCCCCCTTTTTTAGTGACAGGCCACCCCTGGCACGACACTGCCACCAATTTCGGGATTAGGGATTGAAGCTCACCTCGTGGGTGTTGTTGCGAAGTTAACTGTTGCACTATGTGTAATATAGATTGCTGGGCCACATTTCTGGGCTGACTTCTCAGCCAGGGGTGAGGCGGTGGGGTCTAATGAAGGGTGGGGTAGAACTGGTTGCTGATTGGATAGAGCAGGTGGGGGGTGTAAAGCTGATTGCTTGGGTGAGGAGAATGTAATGTTGATTGCTGCTGGTGGGGGGAAAAGAGTGTCCGACTGATTGTTGGGGGGGGGGGGGAGTGTAAGGCTGATTGCTGGGGACAGGGGGGTAACATGCTCATTACTTCAGGGGGGGTTGTTAGTGTAAGGCTGATTATTGGGGGTCCAGGGAATGTAAGGCTGATTGTTCAGTGTCAGGGTACTGAATGACTGATTGCTGGGGGCAGGAAAGTTTAAGGTTGATTGCCGAGGGAAGCAAACTGACTTTTTTGGAGTCCTCAAAGTGGACAGTTTAAACCAGTTTGTGGGTGATGGGCGTGGTAGGGGTGTGGGTTAGTGTTTGGCTTAATTACAGGTCAGATGCATTATGAGTATTTGGTCCATAGAAGATATTGGTAATTCAGTCAATGCTCAGAAGTCCATGTATTCCATGCAATGCAAGACAGCCTTCCCAATGTCAGCAAAGTGGGAAATGTTGGTGTTTCCAGAGTTTTTGGAGGGACCGAAAGTGAGACATCTGGCCAGTTTAGAGGGTTGGGAAGTGAAAGGCTGATTCTTAGGGTTGGAGGCGTACAAGGCTGATTGCTGGGGACAGGGTAATCTAAGACTGATTACTGGGGGGTGGACAGTGTAAGGCTGCTTGTTGGGAGGAGGGGGGGTTGTAAGCATGATTGCTGTGGACAGGGGAGTGTAAGGCTGACTTCTGGTGATCAGGGGGATATTAGGCTGATAATTGCAGGGCAGGGGGGTTCAGGGGAGTGATTTCTGGAGTCAGAAGCATATAAGGTGATTGCTGTGGGGGTAAGGCTAATTGTTAGGGGGTCTGGGGAATACAAGGCTGATTGGTCAGGGGAATGTAATACTTGGTGACACATTGTAAAGGTATGCATCGTTATATTGCCTTCTGTATTAGTACGGCTATTAAATTGTATAGCTACTTTCAACTTTGGGTGTCCTGGGGTGCTGGAAAATGCAGATTTTATTTTTTTCTCTAGTTGTGGGGTGGACTGTGTGGTCTTGGAGAGTGTGTAGTACAGGGGCGTAGCTAGGGGGGAGCAGGGAGGGCACTTGCCCCAGGTGCAGCAGGTCAAGGGGGAGCCTGAGCACAGATGGGGGGCGCCATTTCGAATCTTTGCCCAGTGTGACAGAAAACCTAGCTACGCCTCTGATGTAGTAGAGGGTGTGATGTTGGTGGGTGGTCCCCATAAAAGACACACTCTGTATCATGGACACTATTAATCTGGTTCTGCCTCCATTAAAGACATCAGTGTGCTATAATGTTTTCCTGCCTTGTATTCTTTTAGTTTGCTATTCCGATGACAGAAGGCCTGGATCCGATATGCATGCTGACAGATGATGCCACCATTGCCAAATGGAATAATGAAGGCCTGCTCAGTGACACCATGTCTATTCAGAATGGCACAATACTGTCCAACTGTGAGCGATGGCCTTTGATGATAGACCCCCAACTTCAAGGGATTAAATGGATTAAAAGCAGATATGGATCCAGGCTAAAAGTCATTCACTTGGGACATAAAGGGTAAACAATCTAATAATCACAGTTATACAATGAAAATGTTGCCTTGCAATTATATCGTTCAGGGTAAAACGGTAGATCCAATTCTATGGGAAATTGAGCAAATTATCTTTTCCTGAATAATAATATAATGTCTTATTTGAAAGTGGCCAGGCAAATCACATACTCACCTTGCAGCTTTTGCAGCTTCCTTTGCAAACCAGTGCTTATTGGTAATCTCTGTATCAAACAGCCCCTGCGTCAGTCACAGTGAGTTCAGCACGCCCACTCTATTCAATTCAATATAGGAAAAATGCTGTGGCCGGTCACTGTGACTGACGGAGGGAGGGTGGACATTCATCCTAAAAGTGAGCATCCCAGCTGCCGATTCACCACTGTGCATACACTGCTGCCAGTCCAGGTTTTTCTTATCTTTACCCTGTGCCCCCAGAAAAATCTGGCCACATGATTGGCTGCTGGCAGTCACATGGTATGGAGTGCTTTGAAACCACCCAAAAAGTCCAGACCACATGACTGTCAGCAGTCAAGCCGAGGGAGCACTGCACAGTTAAAGCGGACCTTCACCCTGAATAAGATCATACCTTATGTTTCCCACTCCCTGTACATACAAATTGCCCACATTAAAAATCATCCTAAATGCATCTACTGTATGTTATGAGCCTTTAAATATCCAAGATGGCGGCTCATGGAGCATCAGGCAGCCTACAAACAGGAAGTGTCTTCT
Organism: Gastrophryne carolinensis; assembly: GCA_027917425.1. NCBI lineage: Eukaryota > Metazoa > Chordata > Amphibia > Anura > Microhylidae > Gastrophryne > Gastrophryne carolinensis. The sequence goes on along the minus strand of CM051240.1, from coordinate 230,678,377 downwards.
GACTGTGTCGCTCTGCATTCTGGGATTGCTGTCCTTTCCCTGACCCCATCTCTGCTCTGTCTGTGCAAAGAACAGCTATAACCCCGCCCCTGCACTTTATCCCGCTCTCCTCTCCTCAGTATGTGATGCTTCTGAGGCAAGATGGCGGCGCCCGTATCCTAGAGTCCTGAACAGAGTTGCAGTCCAGTGGGGGAAAGAATAATAAGTAAGTGGCTAAAAACTTAAAATATATTAATTTTAGATGCTGGGGAATAGTTTTTTAATTGTTTGGGCTTTTCATTAAATCATGCTGAAGCTCCGCTTCAAGTGAAATGGTTTGTGTGGGGGGGGGGAGAGGATTGCGGCAATGTGGATGCCTACAATAACAGCCAACAGCCATTTAGTAGAAAAAAAAAGAAATGTTGGTCTGCTTTAAAGCTCCTGCAACTCACTGATCAATCATGTTGAGATACAGGCAAGAATAGTATTGTACCAGCTATAATTACAGTAGCTTCCAATTCTGAATAAGTTCTGCTTTGTTTCCCTACACAGATATGTTGATGTAATTGAGAAAGCAGTCTCTGCTGGAGACCCGGTGCTGATAGAAAACTTAGAGGAAACTATTGACCCGGTACTTGATCCCCTACTTGGTAGACACATGCTTAAAAGAGGAAGGTAATACATCTCTGTATATCTGTGTCTGAGTGCAGCTCCTTTCAACAAAAGTACACATTTCCAGCTAATTTAACCTAAAAGTGGACCAACCACATGGTCGTCCCTAGAGTCTAAAAGACTGCAGGGTCAGCTGATCAAGCAACCTCAGGGCATCCCATTTTGGGAAGGCCCACTATGTGACCCCTCCCCCGCCCTGCATTTCCCTCACCATTTCTGTGGGGCTCCCTTGTCATGCTTGCCCGCTGTGGCTGCATCCCCGGCCCCGAAGCTCAGTGCGCCGCACACTGCAGGGAGACCGGAGCTGCAGCCACTCCCTTATGCCAGCTCTGTGTCCAAAAAGGGCTATATGTTGTGCGTTAAGAGGCATGGCCTACGGCAGTGGCGGACTGGGGCCAAAGATTTGCCCTGGATTTTACCAGCCCCTGGCCCTGTTGAAGCCCCCCCCACCATGATACTGGGGCTATAGCATTGGGGGCTGGGGTTCCTTGGCTTGTGGGCTGAGAGGGAGACTAAGGGGACAAGGACTGAATGTGGGTGTTAAAAGCAGCAGCCCAGCTAGCCCCAAAGCAGTGCACCGGGCATTGTCCTGGGTCTCCCTCTGGCCAGTCGTTCCTTAGACGAGAAAGGACCGGGGAAAGGTGGGTTGCACACAGGGGCATCCCGACTCGGGATGTCTCCCCTGGGTAAAAAACAAAACCCGGATAGTTAAAATTCCTTGGTTTTGGTCGATTTTAAGACATTAATGTGGCCAGAAAATGGGATAAAATCTGAGGATGAGCCAATTTGTTTGATCAAAGAGACCAACACCTATTTTAGACAAAATAGTTGTTGGTGCAGACGCAAGGAGGCGTCTAGATTATGTAAACCACCAGCTGCCAATCATGGACACACAAAACATACACTTATCATGGAAAAATGTATTCATTAGCTGAAAAATAATAATTTGCTGACCAAAACTCACCAGTGATGCAAAAACCAAATTAGCCAATCCTCCCGCTTACATTCTACATCATTAGATTAAGTTGCTAAACAGGCCCTTGTTTTAAATCCTCAAAAGCTACACAGCTCCCTACTCCTCCATTTCTTCCTTCTCTCAAAACTCAGTCACTGGGTCATGATGCAATCTGTCAATCGCTGGTCTTACCACTCAACCCCCCCGGGAATCTGCCAGGTGGGCAGGACTTCAGTAAAATTGCCAGATGTCTTGCTGGGATAGGAGAGAACACAGGATGGTGAATCTGTCCAAAAGGCACTGCCTGTAGAATAGGGAATACAGGGGATATTGGTCAAAAACAAAGGGTTTGGTCCGCTCAAGGGACATAAACAATGACGTTAGAATTACAACATATGTCCACTAATAACATGATGCCAATAAGAATAACATATTTTAGTTTTTCTACAAAAGTCAGATGAATAGGGGTTAATTCACATGAATTGTACTGGATCGTGACCTGTTTCATGAGTATCACAAAAAACACATTGCTTTGTAAAGCTGGTCATATCACCACACTAGTCATGGTAAAGGTAAGGAAGAACATCTGTAACCAAATAAGGTAACACAACTTATTTCAGATATTCTCTAAAAGTCAGACAAACATGGGGTGAATTTAAGAGGATTTCAATGGATTGTGGCCAGTTTCATGACAGAGTATCACAGACTCTCATTGCTGTGAAAAGCTAATAATTTCAGTACACTAATAACAGATGTAGCCATGAGAAAAGGTAAGGAAGAACACATCTGTACTCGGTAATACAACATATTTCAGTTCTTCAAAAGTCAGGTAATAAAGGTTGAATTCAGATGGATTTCAATGGATTGGGATCAATTTAGTGAGAGTGTATCACAAAGTTGATCATCACGATCATGGGATTTAGATCCAGGCCAAAGCTACCTTCAACCCAAATTTGCAGATTTCATGCGGTTTACCCAATTCCTGGATACCGGGAAGATTCAGATCAAATTATTCTTCCATCCATCACTATCCTGTGAACTGGTATAGGGGTCCCTTACCAGTTACTTACCAGTTGACAAATAATACACTAAAATAAAAAAGAACTCATCCTTATCATGTCTTCCTTCATCTATCCTCTACCAGGCTGCATCCGACAGGGCAGGGGCTCCCGTCTGGTTTGGTGGGCTCTAGTTTGCTGCTAGTGGGGAGCCACAATTGCAGCAGCCTCGCTAGCATTTGTAATGAGGAATGACACAGGCCCCCCCTTGCTGGGACAGGGAGCTTTTATACCACAAAGGAGGAGCCTCTGTGGTATCCTCCCCATGTGTCTAATGGCCTTACTGGAGGGGAGGAACATGGAGGGAAATTCCCAGGGAATATAAGTGGATCGTCAGAGGACACGACCCAACAGTTAGTTCTTTTATTATTTTTAGACTGTATTTTTAGATTTTAACTGTTTGTGAACTGGTAAGGGGTTCTCAAGGGACCCCTATACCAGATCACATGTTGTGTTGGCCAGAAATTTTGAATAATGGAGGCTATCCGTCCAGAGGGCTTCCGAATAGTATTGTCCCCGCTCTAGCTCCTGACTAGTAATCACACTGCATTGATCTAGTTAAAAGACGAGAAAAGGTAAGGAAGACCACATCTGTACCTAATAAGGTAACAAAACATATTTAATTTTTTTCTCAAAAAGTTAGATGCATTAAGGAGGAAACTCAGTAGATTGTGGTCCATCTCATGTGAAAGTATCACAAAAACACATTGCTGTACAAAAGATTGTCATCTCACTACACTGAAACAGAGGTAGCCATGGGAAAATGTAAGGAAGAACATGTCTGTATGGAATAAGGTAACACAACATATTTAATTTTTTTTCTCCAAAAATCAGACAAATAAGGGGCAAATTCAGGTGGATTTCAATAGATTGCAGTTTCCTTTTCTCTTTGCCTTATTTAGAATGCTCTGATGTATCTTACAAGCAATATGGGTTTTGTCAATCTCGTCACCTTTAACCGTCGGCATTAGCCGTCTTCATTTCAGTAAATTTTTCCTTTTTTCTCCTAATTACAGTGTCTGAGATTTCTTCAGTTTCTAACACATCCGTGGTGTTTTCATTGCAAGTAATCAGCATTTCATCTCTGATTAGGGTCACTTCATAATTCCCAATGTCTAATTAGTTGATCAATTATAGTAATTTATTTTTTAAGGAAACGTAGATGGAGTCCGTTTAGACATCATTGTGAATGGTCGCTCATACAGGATGTGAGTGTGTGATGGAGATTTTTGTTAGCCCCATTGTACAGTATTTTTCTTCTGAGCCCTGCAAAACATTTGGCTTCCTCATCCAAAATGTCCTGTTGGACACCCCGAGATCATAACTGCAGCAGAGCTCCCGGCCTGCTGAGTATTGATCGCGCTGAACGCACTTGCACAGTTCAACAGAACTTTGAAAGGTATGTTTAATTTCTCACTCTCTTGGGGGTATTCGACTCAAGGAGTGATTTCACGGCGTGTTGTGGCTCAGAAAATGACTACTACTTAGATCAACATTGGTTGCAACTCGGAATTTCAATGACTGTTGACTTCGAGACAAATACTTTAGCAAAGAGAGAGGTGACTGGAAAACTTGGGGAATCATCACACAAATCACATAGCATGGTATTATGTTGAAAGGGACTCAGTCTCCTTGAAAATCATTTTTGATAAGCAGCAGTTACTACGTGACGTGAGTCTGTTTGTACTGCTAAATACAGAACACCATTATAAAAGCACAAGAAAAAATAGCTTGAAACCATATAAAAATATACCCACTATCATAAAAAATAAATATTTATTAATATTAAATGAACACATTTACACAATATAAATCCTGACCTACAAGCTCGCTGGCAACTGAGGGTCCAGTGGGTTCCTGTCATGGCTGACCTTACTTTGTAAGTGCCCTGTGCAAGACTGCAGGTTGGTGCCCAATGGACAACACATACTGTGTACCCCCCAATCGCCTTACCCCAACTCCTATTGAATGAACACATTTACACAATATAAATCCTGACCTACAACCTCGCTGGCAACTGAGGGTCCAGTGGGTTCCTGTCATGGCTGACCTTACTTTGTAAGTGCCCTGTGCAAGACTGCAGGTTGGTGCCTAATGGACAGCACATACTGTGTACCTCCCAATCGCCTTACCCCCCCTCCTAAAAAAATAATCTGGCATAGGTGGGAAGATGGTGCCCCCTCCCATTCAGGGACAAAAAATACTGTCTGCCCTCCAATGAATCCCACTTACCCCACAAAATGCAAACTGGCAGAGCCTGAGCTTAGTATATGGTATCACCACACAGACCAAATGGTGATGCTCCATTAAAAAAAACACCAAACTTACCAAATAAGTTAAAAGCCTGCTGCCAAGTCGGCACACTGATGACTGTCCTATATGCCTCTCTTTTATTTCCTGCAGCGCCGTAGAAGCCATAGAACACCTCCAAAGTTTCTATTCCTCCTCCATTGGCATGCTTCAAGTGGTTGCACAGCTGGCTCCAATCACAGCCGGGCATACACATAAGCAGATACTTTGAGATGCTTTGAAATGGCTCATTTTATCCAATTCCCATTAAGGTATAAGGCGGAAGGAAGTTAGCATATGCTTGGACAGGGACTTTAAAACATGCCAAAACCCAATTTTTTGACAAATATTGCCCACATCCCTCACGCCACAAGCTGTGCCTCTTAAAAAGTTTTACTGCCCTGTTTTCTCATCTGTCCCTGCAATAGATGTGTCCATTTCCCCAACATCCCAGATTGTCTGAGAGTTTGAGTGGCAGAACCAATGATTGTTGGATTGCTATATCCCCATCACCAAGGATTTGAAAATGTTGTTGTTCAAATATTGCTCAGCTGGGTCCTTTTTCATTATATATAAAATGTTCACCCTCGGGACTGCCATCAGAGCCAAGAATAGAACACCCTTTTCTACTCCAAGACTGCAAAGGATTGAACTATCGGTGGAAAGATTGGCTTCTTTGGTTTTGCATTGCTGGTAGGTTTTGGTCCACTTTAAGCTAAACCTCACTTTTAACCTCAAATATTTGTTGCTCTAATAGTCTGGAGCCAAAATCTAAGTGGGGATACTTGTAATTCCAATATGCAATGCTTTTCAAAGGGTTTACAACACAAGCACTAGTGAAATGTTAACACTCCCTCGTGTTTGACAGATACATTCAAATTGGGGATAAAGAAGTCAAGTTTCACCCCAAATTCCGGCTGATTCTTCACACCAAGCTTGCCAACCCACATTACAAGCCTGAAATTCAAGCACAGACAACACTTATCAATTTCACTGTCACACGGGACGGTCTGGAAGATCAACTGCTGGCTGATGTGATGAATCTGGAGAGACCTGACTTGGAACATTTCAAGGTACAGTCATTTTAATTTGAAGCCATATTCTAATAGAGGTATTACTCAGCCCCAACTGGCTAATACTTCCTGATAAACAGACTGACCTGCCTCTTTTTAGGAAAAGTTGAGTCCTTTTTGCAAATATACTGGGGACGGGGGCCTTATATAGAATAAAAGGCAGACATAGTGACTGTACTTTAGGAGGGTTATATACATGCTAATTTCTCCGATTTTGTGATGTACTTTAGTTATTCATTTTAATGTGCCCTGGTGTCTACTTTTCATCAGATTTGGTCATCCTCTTTTTTTTAATTACTACTGGCTAGAAAATGTTGTAGATGGCTATGGGGTTGAATTAGCACCATTTAAATGACACGATAGATGAAAAACAAAATAGTAGAGCTCTTATTATACCTTTCCCCTAGAAAGTCAATAGAAGTTAATGGCACTTTTTACTGTATCTGTATCTGAACCGATTCTTTCAAAAAAGAGTATTTACTAAATGTAAAGCTAAAATCTACAAAAGTTAAACATCTTTGTCAAAAATGAAAATTCAAAAATCATCTGTAGAGATTCAGATTTGGTGCAAAATGTAAGAAATGTGTACAGAGGCTGGACAGAATTTACCCCCTGGACTATTGGTCACCTTAACCCTTGAATAGTCTGTTAGAGTATAGTGCTTTCTGTTTTTTATCAAAGCTCTGAAAAGAAACTGTGTACACCTGTATGGGATGTATATGTAAAAATATACAGCATATATATATATATATTTATATGCCCGGACACCTTTATGTCAATATACTCCTACATATACATTAAAATACTTTATGTCTTAAATGCCTACAATAACATAAAGGTTTTATAGTTTATTATAGAAAAAACAAAAACACAGAATAACCCAAAAAGCTATTTGACATTTTTTATGTTAATGGAATGATTAAAGAAAGAAAATGGTCACTTGAAAGTACAGGATAAAGGCTTAAATTATACTCCCTTTTCTCTCTGTATATTAGCCCTGACCTTAAACGCTTTAGAACTATTGTAAAATGTTGAATAATAAGGAAGATTAAAAGGTAGCAAAGTGTATTCCCATTGTTAGTATGGTTCGAATTACAGGTCTAAAACTTGCCATTTTCTTTTCAGTCTGAGCTCACAAAGCAACAGAATTATTTCAAAATTGAGCTGAAAATGCTTGAGGATGAATTACTGACACGCCTATCGGCAGCAGAAAGTAATTTCCTGGGGGACACACTCCTGGTGGAAAAGCTGGAAACGACCAAACACACTGCCGCGGAAATAGAAATGAAGGTAAGTAAGGTGCTGTTGGGAATACTGGATAAACTGCAGGGTGATTTCCATCAAAAATGATCTAAGTGGACAAATGCAATTTTAATTTAAAATATTGTATGATCAATTATGTTGTATATATACTTATTTTAATGTAGAGAACATTTCATAATAGTCATAATAATACTCTTGTAATTAAATTATGACAGCTGCACAGCATTACAAGTCTTGTTAAAAAACTAAAAATTACTTACTCCTCGCTTGCTTCATAGTACAGTTGAAAAAGTCTGTCTGTCAAGTTCAACCAAGGGGTAAGAGAAGGATCAATAAATACATAACAGTTATTGTCTTCTGTCACGGAAGGGGAAAATGCTCTGATGATGTAACATAGGTCTCATGGGATATGGGGAGCAATTCTGTTTTTCCCATAAGGAAGTATGAGCTTCTGCGGCAGACTGCCCCTAGGCCATGGTTCTCAGGATTACCTAGTTCAGGGGTTCCCAACAAATGGTACTAGTACCACTGGTGGTACTTGAGATCCTATCAGGTGGTACTCAACAAGGCTGCAGTGTGACCAGTACTCTAAAGTGATCTGCTACCATCTATATTTTGCCCAAGCCTGATTTGCTCCATAAATGCAAAACTGCTACAAAAGGTGATGAAAACTATTTTTTGGGTTTCATTCATTTGAAATGACAACAAACACACACACACCCCAGGTGGTACTTGATATGAATGGAAAATGGAAAGTGGGAACCCTGACCTAGTATAATGTATGGCGACTTGACAGACACAGACCGGAAACTGGAACTGACTTCAAACTTGGGATACAGAATCAACAGCGTACAAGAACAGGGCTTGGCTGGACTAATTGAATGTAGCAACTAGCAGACAAGGCAAACAAGACCTGACAGGACTAATTACTTAGTAAAGCACGGTTTGATTTGGATGTGTCTTTCGGGGTGAATTAGAGATGAGCAAACCAATAAGCACAAAGATAGTCCCTGCTGTGTGAGCGTCAGACCCTTAGAAGCAGTGTCCGCACGTGATAGGTGACTTTGCGGTGAATGGGGCTAATTGGGAAGGGTAGTGCAGGGCTTGTAGGGATAGTGGAGCTGTTTAGTCAGGGAGTGCTTAGTGTGTGGATCAGTGTAGGGACCTCCAACTGACTGTAATTGCCAGGTGCTGTGTTTTTCTCTTGCTAATTGGGGTCTTTGACTGTCATAGGTGTCTGTCCAGCAACCACCTTCTGATAAATTGTGTGACAGTCTGCCATTAGTGGAAGATTTAGCAACCAACTTCTGCGAAACACTACATATGCTTGAAATGGTGCCCGGCCAGAATAAAGCAATTGTAATGTTTTTTATTTCGATTTAATTCAGATCGAACTGAATTTTGCTCAACTTTAGTGTGAATTGAAACTCACATCTAATTGAGCTTTTTACTTGAACACAAAAAAGTTTAATTAAACAGTTTTTCCTAAACAATTCACCAGTACCTCCAGCTGTAAAAATGCCCAATCACAGGTGCAGGTGAATTTTTGGAATTTTGTATGTTAAAGTAAAAAAGATCATTTAGATGTGAGTTTCAATTCACAACCACTAACTTGGCATGACCCTTATTTCTTTATTTCTGGGTGTAGTTGTACAAAAATATTTTCCTTGCATGCAAATGATGGAATTAACCATTTGGCACGAATATTACCAGTTTATGACTTTGTCATCTTTTAAAATCTTCCACAAGATAATGGAATCATTGTATGATATACTGGTTAAGGTCCCATCCAGGTCAGAGGTTCTACAGAGCACCAACATTATTTTGGAGATGCTGTAATTTTGAATTAGCTATGTCCCACTCTCTTTCTTTATCTCTCTCTTTATCAAAAGATCCTTCTTCTCGGGATATGCTTTTACACAACGTATCAAGACTAGAATTTTAATGTTGTGGGTGCAGAAAAACGAATTATGAATTACAGTCTTAGGTTACATTTGTCTTGGCCATGGAAGCTGATCTATTTATCTATTCTGGCCCCCTGGTTCTGACCAAATGCCAGACATTGAAACCCTGGTATCAAGGAACATTTGCAAGGTATCAGCATTTGTAGGTCATGGCCAGGACCTGTTAGCTGACGGGGTTGATGCTCTGGTCACTCCATAGATATCTTACTCTCTAGTTTGATTGGGGTTCCCAATCTTTTTTAATTACAGGGAAAATCCAACTTTTGTGAACTTTGCCACCAATCTCAGATCAAGGGGTTGGACTTTGCTTCCACAGCCCCAGCGTGTAACGCTAGATGTAATTCTTTCAGGTTCTGGTTGGAAGTGAGCAGCTGTGAGACTTTTTATTGGCTTGTACACAGGCCATGCCCACCCACCAGCTGGAACGTAGAAGTATTGCACCCAGTGTTACATACTGGGGCTGCAGGCCTTGATCACCTGGTGATTATCTCACCAGAGGTCAGTGGGAAAGTAAATGAATGTGTTCTTTCCCTTTAAAGTGGGCAAAACTGGACCTAGCGTCTATAAGATGCTCGGTCCTGTTTGACATCCACCCCCTGGGTATCCAAATTTGGGATGCTGTGTGAACCCCCCCTCTCCAGTTGCCCAATATGCTTACCTCTTTGTGGTTTTAGCCCTGTGGGGATCTTTGATATACTGTACTCAGTCATATTGTTTTTACAAAGTGTAGTTTGTGAGTACAAATAAAATGCTATTTATTTATTTGATTGGATTTATTGAAGCTGCATATCCTAAAATCCACTTTAAGTACCAACAGGGCCGGATTAAGTGTTGTGTAGTCCCCTGGGTAGAAAATCTGGTGGAGGTAAATGTATTAATAATAGTCTAATGCAAAATACTTATTGTCAGTCCTCTCTGAACATGCCTGCCATGGTGCTACCTGTAGTCTCTAACTCACTCAGTCTGTGCTAATCTTGGGAACCCTGCTGCCCTCTTCACCTCTTTTGTCCTCAGCTCCAGCCCTGAGCACCTCTGCTCTGGGGCACCTTCTTCTGCCTGAAGTAAATTAGATAACTTGTTTCCAGTGCTCCCTCTATGGCGGTGGGGGGAACAAGCTACCAGCATTTTTTATTAATAAAATATAAACAGGTTCTTTCTTCACTTATTTAATTTCTTAAAATCCTTGTCGATCTTCTTCGCTTCAATTTTTGGGAATGGCTGAGCTGGGAAGGGCATGTCATGGTGCAGCTTTATGAGTCATGAGCCTGCACTACTGTGGTTAGAGACAGCTGTGGGACCATTGTGACTTGCCATGATGAGAGCACCAAAGCACAGAGTGGCTGTTGGAGCACTTTTTTGCGTGGAGGAATGAATTTTAGAGGAGCGCAAATTTTGGAGCCCTGATACAGCTTCTTCCTGGTGCTGCAGGACATGGAGAAAAAGTACACTGGAAAGGGTTTGGGTGAGCTGTTTGCTGCCTTATTATTGCAGTTCCTTTAACAATTCTAGCGAAGTAGTTAGAGTTCTGCCATCAAAATAATCTGGTATCATAGACTCATAGAGTATCTTTGATGTCTACCTACTGCTCTGTCGGAAGTACTTGAAGATCTTATTTTTTTACGACACGTATCCAACATCATACCAACAGATTAGTGTTATTTTTGGACCTCAAATAGGGCTAATTTTGATGCATGAGCCTAATTATATTCTTGGGTTAATTAGAACAATCTTCCTCACAAGGAAAAAGTAACATGTAACTTGAAAGAAATGTATTATCAAAAATTAAGAGGCATAGAGAGACGCACAATCATCCCTGATTAAAATCATACATCGGGGGACCCTGAGTTACGATGTTAAATCACCACAAACCTTGTTGACAATTTCAAGTTATGATAATTATGTTGATTTTAACCTACAAATATGTTTTAGCTCTCTACAACTGTTGATATATCTCTTCTTTTACATATCTGCAATATAAGTTGATGTTCTTAGATACAGTGATTCTTTGCACTATATATATATACAGTATATTATATATATATATATATATATATATATATATATATATAAACAACAGAACTATTGAAGATGGAGAAATCCTCTATTAAAGAGTGACCAGAAATTCGAGAACGGTGAGACAGAGAGACTATGAATATGCAGAAACTGTGTGTATTTGTGATAACCAGTGAACAACACACACATCAAACAGGCTGCTGTACATGTATATACATGTGGAGTGCATATATACAAGATACAGGTTCAGATTGAGGTTCAGGTTCAGAAGTCCAAAGACAAAGTCCAGGTAGAAAGTTCAGGAGACAGATTTAATGCTGATCCACTAACTGAATGGGTGGATCAGGTTGTATAGAGCAGGAAGTCCCACAGGTGCTGGCTGATAACCAACACCTCTGCAGGACAGAGCCATCTGCTGGTGAAGCATATATATATAAGCATATAGCAGGGGAAACTCAAGCTGTGGAGGAACTCCAATACTGACAGGACATTACAGTGTATGTGTCCACTATTACCTTTCTATGGATTTCGTAAAACCCCCAATTTCCCATTGCACTGTAAGTATTTTTTTAACTCCTAACAATTCAGGAACATATTTAGCTGTGCAATTGAAAAAGAATTGCAGAGGTAAATATGGCACTGAATTGCAGAAAGGTAAAATCATGAGAAAAAGATATGGGGCTGAATCAACTCTAATATGACACCTTTTCTCATCGAGTACCACATTCAATTTTCAAATTATTTCTACGTATGGCTTGTCATTCACCTAAAACAGACATTTTATCTGCAAGAAAAACACGATTGCAAGGTCAGGTTAGCATCTTGATGGGCTCTCGCTAACCTCTGCAACAAGGCAATATGCTAACAAAACCATTGTCAGGTTCTAATTCTTATCACAACTACTAGGGGGCTACACCTAAACTCCTATAGCCTATGAGTGTGGCATAGCTTTTTAAAGCGCTTCTTCCTCCTTAGCATTTCTTCCTCTGTTAGTAGGCTGTGGAAACATTAGTATGTTAGTCCAAAATATGTTGTCTCCACTATTTATGGACTTCTGAACCATGCAGAAGCTAGATTCAACCTGGATCTTGCTGAATCATTCCGGTTTACCCCACCCCGGATACCTCCAAGCTAATCTCAAGGGATTATTTTGGCAGGATGCCAAAGGACACTGCCTGGCAGGGGACAGATTAATGTTTTTTTGTTTGTTATTTAAAAATGTAAATTTTAAACTGTATCACCAACTACACAAGTATGCACAACTCAATAATGGCTGAGATAGGGGCGTGCTCCCTCACCCCCAGCTGCAAAACTTTTTGCACTAAGCACCAAAAAAAAATTAAGGTACAGAATGCCGCCCTTGTGGAATCCAAGTATAATACTAGGGTATAACCGGGTGGACAGCCGGTTGCACCCTAGTATTATACTTGGATTTCCACAAGGGCGGTATTCTCTACCTTAATGTTTTTTTGGTGCTTAGTGCAAAATGTTTTGCAGCTGGGGGTGAGGGAGCACGCCCCTATCTCAGCCATTATTGAGTTGTGCATACTTGTGTAGTAGAGTATTCTCTACATTCATTTATTATTTACTTATACATTATTTCTCAGTTCTTTTCCCAGGTGTACCTAAAGGATGGAATGGTGCACCAATTATTGGTTTTGAGTGTTTTTTTCTTGGGCATTTGATAGCAATAGCACAGTCACTTTTTTAGTGGGAGGATTAATTGTATTTAATAGATATTATAGAAGTTGTACCTCAGTATAGAGATTGGGTGTCATGATAAATTATTCAGTTTATAGATTGTGTTGTATGATGAATTATGTTTATTAATTATATTTTAGCAGCAAATGCACTTTTCTGTAGAGGTTTTCTGGCACATGGCGGATGCTGATTGCACTTGAGCATTTTATGTATCTTGGATTATTAACTATCAATTATTATTTATCATTTATGGATATGCCTAGTAAGGAGGAAGTATAGACCCAGTGTGGACATAAAATTTAGTGTCTGGTTGGATATTATCTAGCGCCTAGGGATTACTGCGGGAGTATGTTTTTGAATGTGTGTTGTATTCTGTGTTTTTAATTTGTGCAACTGAATGAATACACTTGATATACATTTTGATGTTGGGAGCAGTATTTTTTAACTGATTTGAACCTGGTAAGGGGTCTGAGGGACCCCCTGTACAAATTCACATGTGCCTACCAGAGCTATTCTACCGGTACCACATGGCGGATACTGGGGAATATCCAGCCAGAGGGCCTCCAAACCGGATTGTCATCTCATCACTAGTTTCCACCAGATGTATCGGGTTTTGGGTTCCCTTTAGGACTATGAATGATTTGTACTGCTTATGATTCCAGTTCATATGTTGGAGCTATTGTGTCCCGCATTTGGGGGCACCGAACGCTGGATACTGGAGAATATCCAACCAGAAGGCTTCCAAACCGCATCACCTCCATTCCATCTCATCACAAGTGGCATTAGGGATATCTTTTTGGTTCTCTTTAGGACTATGAATGATCTGTATTGCTTCTGATTAGCTACCTGCGAATACATACAATAATACATGCAGTAGACGCAGGTTGCAAGTTGCAGTGGCTGCACATATAGCACCCTAAATCTAAACTAAACTACGTGGCAGAAGGGTCATCCATGAGCCCCTATGATGCTGAAGCTCTGATGACTGCATACTTTGCACCTGGATTCTGGCGGGGGAAAGGACTCCTTATGTGGAGACGATAACTATTTAATTTATTTCAAATTTATTTCAAATGCCTATTGTGGTTAGTGGGTTGGTGGGTGTATAATGAATGGGAGGGGAGTGAATAGGTGGCTGAAAAGACCAGCTGAGCAGCAGGACTTGAACAGAGAAACTCTGACAGCTCTTGCAGCAATCACTTGTTATACTGACTGCCAGATCTACATCAACTACTGTATTTCAATACAATTGCCATTCAATCCCACCAGCTAAGAAATACATAAAAATACACATAACCAACATGTACAATTAGCAGTTGCTTATTAATAGTCACTAGTTTCTACTTGAGCTTCATTTCATGGGACTGTTTATACTCAGAGAATATTTATTTGCAGAGGTTACAGACCAATGAAAAACGAAATTAATACTATTTGTACTGTTTCAAGCATATTTTTAGAGCCAATTATGCACAAACCTCTAGGTCTGTGAGCGTGAAATGTAATTTCCAATTTTCATAGCACCGCTATGAAGGTCTCTGGTCTGGTTTGTGAACACAAACTTAGAGTTTAGTTCGTCATGGAACAATATTCAAATGGCGAGAATGACAAAGAGTTGGGATGGGGAGGCCTCTCATCAGCTGCAGAAAAAAATTCAGTAACTAACAAATAATAATGTGTTGTACTGTGTTAGACACTGAGAGCAGTAAAACGTCAGCAAATAAGGTAAAGAGGAACTCCAAGATGTTTGTAGCCCCGCAGCCACCCCTTCCCCCATTGTGCTAAGCCCAATTCGGGCATTAAAACAATAAAACTCCTCCGCTGGTCACCACAATCCTCTCCTGATTCTGGTGGGAAGCTGCTGTGTTTTTTTTCCCTTCCTGCTTCTGCTGTGCAGATGAACTCTAAAATATCAAAGGCCTTTCATCATGTCTGGTTGACTTTTGCTTAAAACATTTTACTTATAACATATAATTGTGTTCTCTCAATAAAATAAATAAAAAATAAATAAATAAATACAAAATAAAATCAAAGGTGATCTAGCACTTGTCCATTCCAGTTGAGTAATAATTTACAGGCATCTTAAATCTCAATCCCCAGGGTTGGGAAATTAAACAGTTATGTGACTTATTTTGGCTTTAGGTCTATAGGAACTAGCTGTATCTCTGTCCGGCTATGTCCAATGCAGCAAGAGATAAATACTGTTGCTCAAGTGTCTAAAACGGCAATAAATAATTAAATGGCTCAATTTGGGTTTCGGGTTGAATATTATTGTTGAGCCCTTTTATGCCACGTCTAGTGCAGAAAAATAACCAGCTCTTCATTTTTTTGGTCACAGGTTTTGGAAGCCAAGGTTAATGAAGTGAAGATCAATGAAGCTCGGGAGCATTATCGTCCTGTGGCTTCAAGAGCCTCCCTTCTCTACTTCATAATAAATGACCTGAAAATAATTAGCCCCATGTACCAGTTCTCTCTTAAGGTTGTAACAAAATAACAATAATGGATTAATAATCTTTTTATTGATACTGTATTTCGGGCTCTAATAAGAGAGCCAGATTAGAAAACAAAATTATCTGCAAGTCATAACTGTACAAACTTTTTTGTATTCTTAACTTACTTCCTCTCTAAAGCTTCGTAGTTTGAGAAGCATCTCCTCTGTGGTCTCCTTTCTTTTAGATTGTAGGTTGACAAGGATAGGACCCAGTGGTGTAACTAAAAGTGACAGGGCCCTTTCCAGGCTAATTCAGTAAACCTTTTTCTGTCTTTAAGCTCAAATGGGCGCAGCTAGACAACTAATGACTCAAACAACAGAGACAGATTCTGCTTCCTTTTTCTAAATGCTGCCAAGTTAGCACAAAAATGTTGAAAAAAGGTGGAGAAGCACGATGGGATCCCCCGACCTTTTGGGCCCCAGTGCGGTTGCACCCCCTCAAGTTACGCCCCTGGTAGGACCCTCACTTCTAAAGTACTCCCATATCAATGTGTATCTGTAGCACTTCTGTTATCACCTGACTCATAATACAGTGAGCATTATAGATATATTATTTTATCACATTCCTGCCACATCTACCTTGTACAGTACCACAGACGTTTTTGCAGCTCTATAATAAACAATGACATAAAATAAAGTGGCCCATAATATGAACAAATATAAATATATACTGTATAAACCTAATTATGTCCACAATGTATATAAAACATCTATTGACAACAAGACAAGTGTATAAATGATGTGTAAAGTACATTGGTGAGTTATACAATTGTAAAGTCTAAACACTTACAGCAAAACCAACTTTTACGATATATAGTATCCCACATCAATTATACATGAATTCCCAAGACAATCCCCTCGATTCAAAGAGCAAAAGTTAATTGATTTCGTATCGAGAATCGTAAGTTTGGGTGGGTGTTTGTCATTTTTTCCTGTTTTTTTGGCCATTTACGACTCGCACGAGCCTACGTTCGAATGCGTATATGCTCTTACGATCATCGCAAGTTCGTTCCTAAATTTTAGGATGAAAACGTAAAACTTAGGATCAAATCCTAAAACTTAGGATGAAAACGTAAAACTTAGGATAATTGGATGTGTTTCGGTGTGATTCAGAGAACAGTTTGCAAACCTCTAAATACGTTTTAAAAGAAAGCCACTGCCGACACCTTTTAGCAGTCGTATTGCTGTTCTTGAACAGGTTTTTTGGCTATGTGGAGGAGTCTGCGCGTCTTGAGCTGCAATGAACTGCATGTATCAGCATGGCCGAGGCCATAAATTGTATGGCAATGCATACCTGATTCATGTATGCCTTATAAAAGCATTGTAATGTGGACCTTAATTAGTCCTTTGCATGTAAACCTTTATTTGGCAATATATTTGCGTTAATTAAAGAAACTTATGTCCTTTGTTATTTATTTTTAAATTGATGTACTAGAATAATATTTTTTGATTGCATTTATTGGTGTAGTTGTTTACCTTTGCTTTGTTTAATTATTTAAGCACATCTTTGGTCAGATGCATCACACTTACTGAGGAGAGGAGAGCGGGATAAAGTGCAGGATGTGGGTTACTGCTGTATTTTGCACAGACACAGCAGAGCTGGGGGCACGGAAAGGTCAGAAATCAAAGAATTCAGAGCAACACAGTCACAAGGCCCTTTCTGTTTGCAGGCTGCCCGATAATACCTGAGCCGCCATCTTGGCTGTTTCTAGGCTCATAACATGCAGAAGTTGCTGGGTGTTTTTTAATATTTGAGAGCAATCTGTATGTAGAGGGTGTGGGTAACCACACTAAAAATTTAAAGTTGTACCATTTGAAGCATAAATATTAAAATTAAATCCACAAGTAAAAAATGCAAGTTAACTAAAAATTAAACAAAGTAAGATTTACTTATGCAAATGCATTCATTAATGGTTGGTTACTACAAAATGAATGAAATAAAGAAAAATAAAAGACCAAATATTTAGAATGCACTTTAATGAGGTAAGTTTGTAGTGCGGAGCCGCAAGATCAGAAGGATTTACGTCCAGACAAAAAAGGAAAAAGGGCAAAACCAATGTTGCAACCTGAGAAATGAAACGGAAAATTCAGGATGGAAACTGACATAGGTCTGATTCCCGAACTGCCATACGAACGGACGTATATTTTAGGATAGAAACGTATTTGCTTATAGAATCACTCGCAAGTTCATACGAACGCACGAGCGGACGTGAAAAATAGGATGATCGGCACCAAAATCCAAGCTGTTACATGTTTCTTTGAATCAACCCAAATGTTCTAGTTGCTCTAACTGTTCCCACGTGCTCTAGGACCAACATCTAGGTCCAACATTTAAACATGTCCAACATCTAAATGTCCAACACTAATAGCAGAAACAAAAGTGAAGATAGCACAGAGCATCGAGTTCTTAGCAAAATTCTTCATTTCACAAAAAGGAGCCCTCAGGCACTTCTCCTGTTTTGTACTTTATGGACAGGTGTTTCCTCCACCATACCAAAGGCTGCTTACTGAAAGATCACTGCTCCAATGCTCATAAGTTGCTCAAACCAAGTAATTCATTAAACGGGTGTAGCCCAGATCCAGGCTCAATTCCTCACTCTAATCTGGTCATCACTTTAATCACTGCCGACGCATTTCATTGGTATATCGACTTGAACCAAGGCTTTGGCTAAAGAGGACCAAAACCCGGAATTTTCATTATCACAGGTTTTGGTCCTTCCTCCTGGGGCTCCCTGGTTGCCCCGCTATGTGATACCCCCTGAAAACGCCAGGCAGACTCACCTCTCCTTGAGCCCATGGTGCAGGCTTCTTCCACTGCGCGTATTAATGTGTGGCTAGAGAAGCTGAATAGAAATCCCAGCTGCGGCATATCTCGCTCCCTTCAGCTGTGCGTGGCCTATTCAGTTGCTGCAGGTGTGGCTGCGCACAGGGGGAAGGGATGCGAGTGATTCCAGCGCTGGCCACACAAGTGCTGTGGGCTTGGGGGAAAGGTAAGTGTTTCAGGTGCCCTGGGCGGTTTTACACAGCGGCATTCCAGTTTAGGAGGAGCGAATATGCCCTGGAGTGGGTTTTGATCCTCCTTAAAGTCGATACATAAAACATGAAACACGTTGGAAGGGCTGAGTGGCGACAGAGTATCTGCAAGATGCACATAGTCTGGATTCCAGTGGCCATCAGCGCTCCCTCCGCAGTGGCAGAGGTATAGATATAGGAAACCAGCAAAGGGCTTGCTTGATTTAATTATATGTGCATTTTGAATTTTTTAATGCAGACCAAAACATTTGCCCATAGCCCCACCGATACTCTCTTCTTAGGGTGTAGAACTAGAAATAGATATTTTCGATTTTTGAATTGTCCTGGAACACTGAATGTTTTGCTGTCCCTCACAGCTGAAAACAATTACTTTAGGCAAAAATCAGGTGCACATCCATCACCCAATTACCTGCGGAAGCCTCATGGGAGGGGAGAAATATATTGATGAGTGGCCCTGCCTCCCCGCACTGCTGTAACACAGCAACAGGATTGGTTGGTGCATCCTAGTACTACGTTGTTGGAGATGACGCTTAGAACATAGAGCCAGGTCAGCAGCCAATGGCGCTCTTGGCAGTTAAAGGAGCACCAGCATAACATTATTTAAGCTGTTGCTATTTAATGGTTGGGGGGTAAATTGTGGTTGAAATTGGTATTGTTAAGGTGGAGTGATTGTTGAGCACCCTTGATATATGCATCAATAAATTAATTAGGTTTGTGTATAAGCTGAAGTGCTGGGGACCCTTTATTTTTTCTTTTTGGTGGCTCACCTATCTAGCTATCATGGCTGTATTCATCACACTTTTTTACAAATCAAAGGGTCAATCTTGTCTAAATAACTCTTGTGATTCATGTGTGCAACCATGATGGGATTACTGTGGCATGTCGCCCCATTGACTTTCATTGAGATGAGAAGGGAGGAGGAAGTGCCTTATCTCAAACATCTCAATAGAAGACAATAGGGCAGCAACCACAGGCATTCCCATCATGACTGCTCCCCTGAAGCACAAGAGTAATTTAGACTGGACTGTCCCTTTAACTCTCATACACAGAGATGGCTGAGGGCTTTATATTTACTCTAGTATGGTACATTTAAAAAAAGTTGTGGCTTTTTTTGTGGCAATAATGTAATATGCTGAATACAGTATTTTCAGTAATTCAGTTTTAGTCCACAAATTGATATAGACTCAGCAGATAAACGGCTTGAGGAACAGAATGTTCCTAGGATCGTGCTGATTACTTGAATGATCCCATTACACATCTAAGGGTCACACTGGGGTGTATACAATACCAGGTGCCATACAATGACATTCTTTCTTCAGTGTCATACTTGCTTTGGACTTGGAAGTCCACCCTATTGGATCGGCTGGCACATGAGGACTTACTTTACCAGTGCAGGTCCACATGCTCCTGCAGAACACAGCCGACTAGTACTACCATTGGCTGTGCTGCTGCTCCTAGTCACTTCTGGGTTCATGTAGTCCAGTAAAATACACAAACCCATTTGAAGCTGTGGATCAGTGGCCTGTGACGTCAGTCACCAGCAGTCCGTAGCTTTCCCCTCAGGCCCATGCTGCAGCTCCTGCTCGCCTCGCTGCCGCTCAATGTGATGTATAGGAAAAGCTGTCCATTCTCTGTGAGGGGCTGGCGCAGGAACAAAGGCTGCACCCAGGAGCATTGTGGGATATATACGCCCAGATGTAGAAAGATGGTGGAACGGGAGCGAGGTGATCAGGAGCCAGCAACCTGGTAAGGGGAGGTTTTTTTTTATATAAAACAACATTTTGACTTTCAGCCTGCTTTAAGGTATCATATTTACTTCTAGTCTCACTTGGCCAGAATGTTGACCCAAAGCTCCCTTTCTGCTAGTCATCCAAGTTCCTACACCGACTTGCTAAAGTCCTGGCACATGTAGAGAAAAACCTTCTAGCACTTTTTGTACACATTTTTCTCTTTAACATGTGTTATTAATTTTTAAAGTGTACCAAATTCCACAAAGAACTGAAAGCAATAATTCCTATATATTTGAAATAAAGTTCCCTTATACATTCTCCTAATCCAGGACCCAACTCCACCTAACCAAAAAAGGACAAAAAACAATTAGATCTACTCCTTAGCAAAAACAAATTACTGTATTGGGGACCACTTTTCCAAAGTAATTGAGTTCCTAATTTTTAACCATAGTGAGTATCCTTGAGCAGCTATTCCAGGTCTCCTGGAGGTTGGAAATGTGTCAGTCCACAAATAAAGGGAACAGAAGTCCATGAAAGGTCAAACTAAAATCTAAAGAATTAAATTAGTTCTATTTTGTAACCTACCTAGATCGAGCCTTTCCACTAACACCGGATGGATAATTTAGCCATTATGTTGTGGTGCTCCGGTCTTCATTGTTAATTGACATAATGTGAATTCATTTCTTCTGTGCAGGCATTTAATAACGTTTTTCACAAAGCTGTGCAGCAAGCAGAACCATCAGATGATGTCCAACTGAGAGTGAATAACCTCATTGACTGTGTGACATACTCCACTTTCATATACATCAGCAGAGGTTTGTTTGAAAAGGACAAAATAACCTTCACGGCCCAGCTGGCTTTCCAGGTATGGTGTGAGTACACAGATTTATAGTTTTCTGGAAGGTGGGGTAGGAGGGGATTTGTGGTACAGTGGGGACTGTAAAGCTAGTTGTGAAATGCAGGTTACTACATGAAGAGTAGATATTCATATTGTGGTCTATTTGCTGAAGCATAGCAATGGACAGGATTGCTTGACGAGAGATGTTTTCTCTCTGGTCAGTCTTGGTTGAGTGAGTCTCACACAAAGCAAAAACCTGCTCTTTATGGGTATAAGATATACTGGGAGGGGGGGCTAGTTAATTTTGTGAGCCAACATATACAACAGCATAATAGGTTGGTTCTGAAAAACATGCTACTGTAAGTTTCCAAATTATGCCCCACATACAATCACAAAGCTAAAAGAAAGGAATAGACACATGCCAAATTGATTCCGGTATAATCCATGGGTACTTGTCCCTGCTTTATTCAGTGTGAAAACCAACATTGGTTGCTTTTCATGCTGAATAAATCAGGGACAAGTACCAAAAGATTACACTGTAACTTGGCATGTGTCTTCTTTTTTTTATTGCACCATCTACAACATCTATCCATTACCAACATGAAGTCAGGTGGTAGAAAAAAATAATTGCAGAGCAATCCACCCCAAAACTCCCCCCATCTGGAGAGGCCTACACCAGCTCTATAACATAAGAGTGACCATGCAACTTCAACTTCAAATCTGATAATAATCAGATCATATGATAGGCTTATATCAGCAGACTATGCAGGATCAGACTAGAAAGGATCTATGCCCACTTGGGGCATCTATATGGTTGTTTCTTCAAAACCAAATAATTATTTCTTACATTTGCAGGTTTTTATGACATTAAATAGAGGTGCAGGATTCTATTTGGCTCATTAGCAACCCTGCGCTGTTTTAATATCTTTCAGCTTTAGCATCTGGCCAGGTCCTGTTTTGTCTTTGATAATACCGGTACCTCAGTGACCACTAGTGTAATTAATGTCATGCTTTATATTATTTGCAGCATCTTTGTTTTCTTTTATTTTTCATTATTTGTTTTTTTTTTATAACTTTGCCAAAATGCCTCACTTTCTTTTGTACTAGATTTAATTTATTGAGAAAAAAAAGAAGACTGCACATCTGTAAAGAATCATTTAAATTCACAACATTTGGTTATTTCTAATGAGATACCCGTGCCATTTTTGTTGTTTATTTAGTCAGCTACAGATGTCAAGCAAAGTTTAGACCCAATTATTAGATCATCATTATCCCAGTCTGCTGAAGATGCACATACAAAATATTCATTACATAAAAATTTATAGGAACATTTTTTTTTTACAGAAAAAAGTGGACACTTTCTTTTGCTAAACATGTGTTTAGGCTTGTAAACAGCTAAGGTCATTTATTTGGCCAGACTAATCTAAATATTTTAACATTCAAGAGTTTTAATGTCAGATGCACAGTGATCCTCAGTTACACTAAACAATGACATTCTTGTTCTGCATTGCCTTGGGTCATACACTTCAGCAGAGGTTGTTTATTAGATGTGTTTGTTTACAAATCTAATGACCTGGACATAGAAGCTATCCTTGATCTGATAGAGGACTCAGGACACCATTGCAGAATCTTTCTTTCATTTTGTCTCTGGCTCTCCTGAGGATCCTAATGAGCTAGATGTCCAAAAGTGAGGAAAATGCTGCTCCTGTGATGGTGTCACGGGTTTCTCAACAGAGAAATACCGATTGTAGAGAATGACCAGAAATTGAGGCCGCGGGTATGCGGCAACCGTGTTTAATAGTGACAAACAGTGCACATACCCAGCATACTGCTGTACATATTTACAAGTGTATATATAACAAACACATGCTGCAATAACTATACAAGAATAAAGGTGATCACTGTGTGCTAAAGCTGCTGTGCAGTAATATAGGTTAATTTAAACATACTCTGGCGGCTGAATGAATACACAGGAGGCGTCAGGAAACATGAATAGAGATCCAATGAAAGTCCAAAGATGGATTCAAGACTGAGACAGGGAAGGAAAACACAATGACACAATGGCTGTGGCAGGAGTCCTGGGTTCAGAGTTCTGGGATCTGGGTTCAGAGTTCTGGGTTCAAGGAGACAATTCAATGCTGATCCATGGCTGAATGGGTGGATCAGCTTATATGGAGCAGGAAGTCACACAGGTGCTGGCTGATTACCAACACCTCTGCAGGACAGAGCCATCTGCTGGTGGAGTGGCACATAGCAGGAGAAAGTCCCAGAAAGGGAGCCAGCTGAAAGCAGAACCGAGGAGAGGCAAGCCAAGCTGTGGAGGAACTCCAGACCTGACAGTTGGTTTGGGTCTCCATAACTCTCTGGAGGGCATTATGGTCCTGGGTAGAGCAGCTCCTAACCAGACTGTAATGACAGTAGTGAGAATGCTTTCGATGGTGCTCCAGTAGAGGTTGCTGAGGATTTTAGCTGGCATCCTTCTACAAAAGTATAAATGTTGCTGTGCCTTCTTTACTAGATTAGATGAATTATGTGAATTTTATTTGAAAGTGTTCACCATCTCCACCTAATCCATACCAATGTGAAGTGGTGAGTGCTGCCCCCTCCTCTTCGTTAAATCAACAAAGTTTGTTGTCCTGGAACCATGTCACCAAACTTGGCCACCTCCCTTCTGTTCGCTGTCTTACCACCTCCTGTGATCTTTTGTGGCATGGCTGTGGAAAAAAAATGGAAAGGAGCGGCGGTCCTGCTACAGCATCTACAGCATGCTGCATAAAATGGAGGAGAGGCACATGGGACAGACTTCTGGTGCCTTATTTGTCAGGAATGACTTGCCTTCAGTCCGTGCCCGTGGTGTCCCTAGGCAACTGGCCAGGGTTTCTCCTGCCCAGCAGCTGCCTCTGCCTCCGATGCCATCCCCAGCGGCGCGTGTGTCGCCGAGTAAGTCCTCCCCCCTTGCCCGTTGTCACTCAGCTTGTGCTTGCTGGCCTTTACAGTCAGCTCATGTCTTCCGGGGGTGCAATACTCAGAATGGCCACCGGAGGCTGTTTAAGAGAACAAAGTCTAGAAGGTGCAGCTCTGAGCAGTCTGCCTGGGAAGCTCAGCTGGAGCAATCAGCCCAGAGCTCACCAATCAGACTACAGGGCCAGTGCTCCAATCTGCTGTCAGATCCTAAATGCACCAATCCCAGCCACTGTCTCTGTCCAATCCTGCCGGTTTTCCCACTATAAAGGGATTTCCACTGCAGTGTGTCATTGCCTGTTATAGCGCCTAGTACCAAGCATTGAAGCTCGTTTGATTCCTGTTGTCAACCTCAGCCTGAACCGACCTTTTGCCTGCCTGACCACGATTCCGCCTGACCCCTCTGATACCTCGCACCGTGACCTTCTGGATTTGACCTCGGCTTGTTTGACTATTCTTCGTTACCTCCATTGGATACCTCGCCCCGTGACCTCCCGGCTCTGACCTTGGCTTGTAATCGGACTTCCGGCATCCTCGCTTGGGACTCCCTGCCGTTCATCAGACTCCACTTTAAGCTGATAATCTTTGCGCCCTATAAGTCCTGGGGGTAACCGAGTAGGAGAGGCATTACCCGCGTCTCCTACAAGCGGGGACTTGTCTATAGGCAGAAGAGGCGGTGGAGATTGGGGATTATCAGCTCAAGACAGACTGGTGTCTGGTACAGTCCTTACATTATTATTGAGATTGGCTTTCATATACACCCTTGCAGGACTTCTTTTAGGCTCTGTTCACACCTCTCCGTTGCGTTAAGAGCAAGTGTTTTGTAAATATTCCAGAGGGTCATTGTATCAAAACAAACACTACGCTTTTGATGCATTAGAAATGCGTTTGCATTGCGTTTTTTAAAAGAAAAGCATTTTTTGCATAATAAGTAACGTCTATGGCAACGCAAATGCAATGGTACACTGGGTTATACCTGCTTTGAGTTGCCATAGACTTCTATTGATCTGTGCTGTTACAATGTTGCACTGAAAAAGGTGTCTGCAACACGTTTTTAATGTGCAGATGAGTGAACTCTCCCATCTAGAATAATGTACAATGCTACCTCTGCATTGTAACTGTGTTTCAAGCAGCGCAACAACGCAGAGAAAGCGCAGAGGTGTGAACAGAGCCTTAGTCCAAGGGCCCTTCTTTTAGTTTTACCTTTTGTTGCGAGCTATAATATTTCTATTATAACACTCTATTATATTCTCTCACTTTGTAAAGTGGGCCAGAAGATATTATTATATACATTAATATTACATTCTAATCCATTAATGACAATTATTGCTGACAGCTTCATGGTTCATACAACATGAACTCTTCGCCTACCCTGACGCAAATGCATTAGCTAAACTAATCAAGGATAAAGAGTTCTAGTTTAAAGTGTACAAATATGTCACCCATGATGTGACCCCCTTGACACAACGTCACTTTGCCTGCTAGTTACCTAACTATATACATTTTACTCTTACAGCTTTTGATAATGAATAAAGAAATTTCAGCTCAGGAACTTGACTTCCTACTGCGCTTTAACATTGACCACATTTATAATAGTCCCTTGGAGTTTATTTCAAATTCAGCATGGAGTGCCATTAAGGTGAGTCTTACACAGAACCCTTTTATACGTGCAATAGGGTAATCATATCAATTGAAGTGTGAACAATGAGATTATGAAAGAGGTTCTGAATTAAAAAAAGTGAATATTGCAGATGGCACCAATGCTATTTACAAAATGTCAGTATAAAAATTCAAAATCAAGGGGTGAGTGAATTGCATTGTTTTGTGGTTCCTTGCAACCCATAGTACAGAACGGGGAGGCCGATTCAGTAATAGCGCCAGGTAGCGACAGATGAGCGCCAGTAGCGTGATTTTCACAGCGCCCGCTAGTATTCGCTGTGCTTGGCCCTTGTTCGGTTGTTGACAGCGACTCAGTCAGTGTGCGGTAATGTTGAATACGGGGTTAGGAGTCGCTGTTTGACAGGTTCCGCGCTGTATGGGAGCGCCTGACAGCGAATGGTCATAGCGAACGGCTCCCAGCATATTCATTAACAAATCACACTCAAAAATTTCTCGCGCTGTGAAAAGCTTGTTTAAACCCCAGAGCGCTGGCGGCGATGGCTTAAAAGTAGTTTTTAACCCCCAAACATCCATATTTTTTGATTAAAAAA
This sequence comes from Gastrophryne carolinensis, assembly GCA_027917425.1. NCBI lineage: Eukaryota > Metazoa > Chordata > Amphibia > Anura > Microhylidae > Gastrophryne > Gastrophryne carolinensis. The sequence continues at coordinate 230,652,150 of CM051240.1, read as the reverse complement.
TTAAACAAGTTTTTCTAAACATTTTGTAATATGAATACATTAATATCAGACCTGTAATATCAATTCTGCACAATTTTTTTATTTTTTTTATTTTTTTACCTTAAAAAAAATATCTAACATTGCCGAAGTGGTCACAGAATTTTTGACATTTAAAAAAAAACAAAAAAAAACATTAATATTAATTAAATATGAAGATTTAAAGATTGCTCCATTGAAATGCATTGGAGAGCGCCAGGTAGCGAGAGGTCATACCTGGCGCTGTGATGGGATTAGCATCGGCGCTGTTCGTTGCAGTCCGCTACATGATGAATCCCGCGCTAGCTGACGCTCTCGCCAGCGCTAGCCTCATTTAGCGTGATAAATGCGTGATTGTGTCCGCCGCCTGGCGTTCTGGAGTCGGTAGCCGCCGATAGCTGGCGATACCTGGCGCTAGTGAGACACTACCTGGCGCTATCCCTTGATAAATAAGGCCCTTAGAAGCGGATTTTCAGTAGTAGCCCTTATGATAGACCTCGGCAAACAGCTCCCAGACAAGGATCCTAACATTTTTTATTAAACCGGAACCGGAACTCAGCATTATTTAATGATAAGCCAAAATGTTTAAAAAATATTCTCCAGCATCTAAAATCAATACATCTTACGTTTTTAGTCACTGGGCTGCAACTTTTCAGGACTCCAGGATACGGACGCCGCCATCTTGCCTCAGAAGCATCAGATACTGAGGAGAGGACAGGGGGGGCAAAAGTACAAGGGGTGGGGTAAGCAGGGCTGTAGTCAGGAAAAGGTCAGCAATCCCAGAATGCTGAGTGTCACAGTCAAAAGACACTTCCTAATTGCAGGCAGCCTGAGACCCCATGTGCCGCCATCTTGGATATTTAAAGGTTCATAAAATGCAGTAGATGCAGGTGGGGCAATCTGTATGTACAGGGTGGAGGAAACATATAAGATAGGCTCTTATTTAGGGTGAAGGACCGGTTTAAGTTTTTGTAATAAAAGGAGCCCTAGAGACAGACCCTTCTGCCAGGACAAGTAAGGCATTGGAGAGCTGCACCAGAGTTTAGGGTTCAAAGGAGGACTTTAATGAAATACAGTATAAAACACAAAAAAACTGTAACTTTACTTTAGGTATTACAACATACAGAAAACAACTATATACAAACTAAACTAGGCAGGAATAAAAACTGAACAATGAAATAAAATAAAATGACATAAAAACAAATCTATTACGCACAAGACTAAGGGACTGAACAAACAATACAATAAGTCAAGACTAGGGCCCCAAGTTGCTGGTACAGAAACTCACCCAGATGTCTGGGTGCTAGGATGTGAAAAGCCTTCAGCAAATAGTAGAGAGGAGATAACAAAGAAAAATAGCTGCTGCTATTGGCTAGAATATAGGTAAGTATATTAAGCATCCCAATCGCTATGGTGATTGTATGTTTGTGCACACATACAACTTTTTCTCACATTTAACCCATCGGTGCCCGGAGCGGTGAGCTGCCCTAACCGCAGAACCTGGGGAGCAGTTGAGGGGATAGATGCTTTGCTCAAGAGAACTCCAGTCATGTCACAGAAAGGAGAAAAAAAAGCAAAAGAGCCAGCTCACCAACCTCACTCTGCAGGCAGGGATAAGGGAGATCCCAGGCAATCTTCCACAAGGAGTAGCAAATGCAGTGTGAAATCCAGCCATACAGTAAAATTTAACTTTTACGACTGTATGACTAAGAGCCTGCAGGCTTGAAACGCGCTACGGGTGCCGTGTCCATGACTCTTATATCTGGGCCGTTTTTCGTTTCTATCTAGATTTATATTTTCTCTTCCATTGGCTATTTTTAATGGATTAATTAAAAGTAAAATTTTACTGCAAGGCTGGATTACACACTGCGTATGTCACAGCAAGGAATCAAACCTGCAACCCTGCACAGGCCGATTGCTTAACCGCTAGGCAACGACTGCACCTAAAGGTGATATGTATTGATTGTCAGTCACCTGAAAAATTGTTCAAATACAAAAGATAGCCATCTAACCCTTTAAATGCCAAGACCATAAAATCAATGTTGTTGCTTCTCCGAACGCTAAGTGCCAAGTCTGTAATCTTCAGATTACAGAGAAGAAAAAAAAGCTCACGTCCATCCAGGATCCTGCTTCCGATTCCTGGTCCAGGGTCTTCAGCAGGGCGGAGAACAGTAATTCTCTGCCCCATGTGCAGGAATCTGTCATCTTTCTCCCCGCTGCAGGGAGGAGCATTTATACTGGCAAGTGAGCTGATCTCAGTTCGCTGTTCCTGTATAAATGGCGCCTCCTTGCAGCGTAAGCAAGTGATTTGCCCTAATCCCTCACCCCATTACCCATCCTCAAAGCCCAGGGGGGTGCATAAAAGCCTGTGGGCTGGTAGCCCTCAGGGCCAGGGGCCAGCCGTTCAACCTCAACCCCCTGGTCTACCAGCTCCCATAGCTGGTGCCCGGGCTGGTTGTGCTGGAGACGGGAACCCACAAGGTTTTTTTTTAATTTTTAAGAGTCACTTCTTACTTTATATACCCATATTCTGTGCTGGGATTCAACACAAAGAGATTGTGTAAACTATACAGAACAGGAAACAACTGGAACTAAATCCAAATACCATGTGAGTAATTGAGAGCAACCTTACAGTTAAAAGTTAGAAGAGAGTGGGTCCATACTCCTTAAAAATGTAAGTCTTTAATGAAAAATATTAAAATCATCTCCAAAAAATTATCAAAAAGCAGTGCTAAAATGCAAAGGTAGACCCAGAGTGACACAAAACATACAAGACCTTCTGACGCGTTTCGGGTATTCTGTCAGCCCTTAGTCATAGATCACAGTTAAAAGTTACTATAGGACCAAAGACACCCGCAGCCAGGGGGAGGGGGTTGCTGGGGGGTGACCTTTCACACGTACAGCTGCTAAAAGACTGGGCAGAGATACTTACCCTCTTGCTGTAAACCTACCCCTTTCTTGCTTATTTGCTGTGACATAGCTTCATATGGCCACTGGCAACCTATTGCATTTGCTGACCCATCAGTGTGCAACCGGTTGAGAAACAAGGTTGGCCTCTGGTGGTCATGTGGGGCAAGGCCTCACAGCAAGGTCTGCTGGTGAACCGGAAGCAGGCAGAGGTAGGTAAAGAACAAGGAAAAAAGAGTTACCCCTTGGGGTGAGGTTAAAATTACTGTTGGCCCACTATAAATGCAAGGTCTTTGCTTTACGTGGTTTAGTGGCTCCTCTCCAGACCAGTGCTCTGTTTCTTACATAATGCAATGTATAAATATAGAACAATAAACACTCAACAAAGCTGCAGAAATCAATGAAAACACTTAAAGTAATCTTCCAATACATTGAATCATTTCTGCATTGTCTGTTTAGCATGATAACATTTTGGATGGAGAATCATTTGCCTTTTGGACCCATTGTTGTAACTGATTAAATATTTGTCTGTGTATGGCCAGATGTAGTCATTATATGTTTGTGATGTACAGACAATGAGCTTCATGGATGAATTCCGAGGTCTAGACAAAGACATTGAAGGATCGCCAAAGCGGTGGAAAAGGGTTATTGAATCGGAATGTCCGGAGAGAGAGCGGCTGCCTCAAGAATGGAAAAACAAAAGTTCCCTGCAGAAAATGATCTTGATGCGCGCAATAAGACCAGACCGAATGACATATGCTATCAGGTATATTACCAACTATTGGCCATTTGCACAGAAATAATAGGATGCATTTAAGTCAGGGATCCACAACCTTCAGCCTGCACAGCCCTTAATTGTGGCCCCCAATACTCCAACAATGTTGGTGAGCTGGAAAGCTGCCTTGTTTGCAGTGCAGTGCTGATTTGTAAAGCAGGAACTGAGTTACAAAACTTCTCTGTCGAGGTAGGTGACAAATATTGGCGCTATTAGGTTGAAGGAGACATTGGATTTTGTGCGCTCCTAGACATGTTGCAAACACGGCATCTAAAGAATGGGCAGAAGTCAGGGAAAGGCTACCAGCATTGTGTCAACAAGTTAGCTCAGAACAAAACCTTTGCTTGGGAACTTTATGGTGTTTATTCCCACATTTATCCCCACATCTGCACACCACTGTTTACATCCTACCATTTCTGCTCATTTCGCTTTTTCCTTCACCCCTGCCCACTTCTTCCCGCCTTTAACCTGCCTATATCTGTCCACCTTTGCATATGCAGTATATGAAAGAAAATGACAAAGGTCACAGCTTTCCTGCAGTAAACAGCTTGCTTTTTCCCCACTTCCATGTTAATGCTGCCCCTTAAAGTGGAGGGATAAGACAATGTGGCCCTTAAACCCAAAGTAGTTGTGCTACCCTGGTTTAGATGAACAAGCTTAAAGACTAGGACTAAAGATATCCCTAAGCAGTACAGGCATATGTCTATAGGTATTATGGATAAAGCACAAACCAATAAAGTAATTGTCCAGGCAATCAGTGCCTGCAGTGCTTCTGACCTTGGTGTTTGCTTTCACTCTTAGAGATCACTGAGGATCACTCCTTTCTGTACTCTATTTGGCAACCCTCCTCCTTCTGGGTATCGTCCATCAGTTGAGGTGATAGTCCTGACAACAGACATCTATTTAGAATTCATGCCTCTGTTCCTCCCCATCCTGGCTGCTAACCACTCATTCCTTTTTCCCTTTAGTAAATCCTCTGAGATTCCCCCACCCCTCTCTGCACTCTGAAGGAAAGCCTCATGCTGATACAAGCAGTATACCTGGAGAGAGGACACACCCACTACCCGGGAAGTGTAGAGATCAATACAAAACATAAATTATATTTTGTACGGCTATTTGGTCATTAGGTTAACAGCAGTGTCTGGACAATGATGTGAAGCATTAATCTCCAAAGCTAGTCATTTCTAGGGGGTATTCAATGAATCGTCCAAATCACATTTTTTGGATATTCGTTCATCTCTAGCAGTGAGGCCTAGTCCATTTAATCCAAACATATTTTTCAGAAACTTTGTTGAAGAGAAGCTTGGAGCAAAATATGTGGAGAGGCGTAAGACAGAATTTGCTAAATCCTTTCAGGAGAGTGGTCCAGCTACAGCCATTGTTTTTATACTATCTCCTGGAGTGGATCCCTTGAAAGAAGTAGAGACACTTGGTAAGTTGAGCACCAGGTTACCTAAATATTTGTTTGTGTTTATCATGAAAAAAAGTGAAAGTTAAGGTACCTGTACAAAAATAATTATTATGGCAAGACATTCCAGCCCTGTGAGGGATTGGAGGTGCCCCCTCCATGCTCAAGATATTTACTGAAAATAAAAGCTGTAGTAAAAGATAAGGAAAGATAAAGGGAAAGGTGTTGATAGGAAAATGAAAAGGTCGGGGGTGGGGGTTGTTGCATCACATAGATTGAAGAAATGTAGCTAGTTGTTCTGCATGTGAAAAATGGATCCAGGGCCCCCATATATTTTAGTGTGTTTGATGAAAACTACATTTTGTTATTTAATATAGCAGCCATCTTAACCTTGACATCAGTGAAAAACTCCCCTCTTTAGCCTTCACTATTAATTTACTGGCTGCCATAAAAATCTGTTACCAGTGATTCACAAAAATTGAGGATAATATTGAGCTTGAAACCAGGTATCTTTGCTAAGGTTCCTCCCCAAGGAATTAATTGAAGATTGCCAATATTGGGCTTACAGGAGGGCTTCCCAGTGATTTGTGCGATGATCCCTTGGCTGACCAACCCTTGAAGTGTATGTCAGAATATGAAGGAACATATTTTGCGATATTAGAATTTCCAAGCTATTACCACTTACTGCAATAAAATCCTCTCCTGATATCTGCTTTTCATTTTTTAAGGCCATTATTTAAGAAGTGTGCCGTTCAGCATTAATTTTCTGGCACCAGTTTTTCAGCGCTGGGATCTCTTTTTTTGGAGCTGCTATTTGGACAGAATGGTGCTGGAAGTCACAGTGCCCAGTGTTAACTAATTCGCTTTGATAGTTGCACTAGGTATTGGCCAGCCTGTGTTAGCGCCTTTTGAACCCGAATTATGATAATAACAGCGCCAGTGAGCGTCACTTTGTACCACCATTTTTTAGGCACTGCACAAGCTATTTATTAATTTTTGCCATGCTGAAAAATTTGGCGCTGTATTTTTCCAGTGCTGGGCGGCTTTTCCTTAATACAGGATTTCACTGCTGGGGACAAACTTTACAGTGCATTTTAGTTGTTGTCCAATTTACATATTGGTAAATGAAAGAAGATATAAAAAACGAGTTTACAAGAAAAAAAGTAAAATTACATTTGGTGACCTCTAGGTCCTGCATTTACATCTTTGACAAGTCACAATGCAAGTTCTGAACAAATAAATGTGTGTAATATTTAAGATAGACCCTGGCGAAGTGTCTAATTGACACGCAACGCGTTGGTGGCGGCTGCGGCGGGGGATCCCCGGGAGACAGGTGATGTAAACCTTTTGTACTTGTTTATGTTTTCTTGCATCATTCCTGCTCGGTGGCGCTACAGCCAACTCCTCATTTATATCTTCCTGGTTGGTTCAATTATCATGTGTATGCTGCATTGCACTATAGCACTTTAACCTATCACTCATTGTGGTTTTGCAAAAAAAAATTTTTCTTTGTATGCACTTTATTGGGGCACACAATTTCCCATATTTTTTACCTTTTGTTTTTGGATTGTTGTTTTCATTGTTGTTGAATTGCACACACATTTGCACATTATGCATTATGCGCTTTATTGATATAGGTCATAGCACCTTCTTTAACTCCCCTTTTTCTTCCCCTTTTTTATTGCTGGCATACATATGTATTATCCAATCACATTTATTGACCAGATTGTTATATGCCACCCAGCACCGGCATTATTAATATAGTCTCCGTAGATAGGATCCCCTGTGTTTGTGTACATGTTTTTTAATCATGTCATGTGTTGTATGTGTTGATACAATTATTATATGTATATCTTCTTCTTAAATCATTGTGGAGTTAATTCATCAATAAAATAGATGATTATTTTATTATTTTGAGTGCGGCCTGTTATATGGTGGTCATTTGAGGGGATATATCCAGGTTCCTTTTTTGACCATACTGGCTTTCGCACCTACATAATAGACAGTGGGACGGTGCAATTCCATATCTCTTAATATTTAATATGTGCGAGAAACACCTCAATACAGTTCTGCCCATTGTGCTCTATAGGATCTTAACCTACAGCGGCACTATAAACCGGCACAGCTTAAAAGAGCACCCAGCATTGCAAACTATCTATGGCGCTAGTGATAAATTAGACGCAGGCTGGCGGCCGCATCAGAGCTGCCAGTTTTCGTTTGTTAAATCGCTGCTTAGGCAAAAATATTGGCACTGAGTAGTATAAACAGGCGCTGGCGCTTGAAAAATACGGGCTCCCCATGTTTGCTCATTTTAGGCAGCAACACCACTTCCTATTAGCATCCTCCGATAACAGATGAGCAAATAGGTCCCTAAAAAGGAAAATTAATTTTAATGTGACCGTATTTTCATGGCGGAATTTAGAGTTCTGCAATGGGTCAGCTAACCGCAACTAACCATAAAAATATACAGGTTTTATTTGGGTCTAAAACGGAATCACCAATTTCCAACTTAGAGAGTGTAGGTCAATGTCACAGCTCAGCCAGACAGGAGGTGGGTGGGTGAAGCTAACCAACCAGATAAACCTGTGTTGTGTATTAGAGCAAAATAGGTCGTATATGAAAATATCTCCAGAGCATCAATGCCAGCTGTTCAGAGGCATATTTAAAATTACAGGGTTCAATAAGATTGTGAAAAAAGATTAAAGATGAACATTGAAGGCCCTGGAGTCTAAAAGAGTTTCCTCCGATCGACACTTTTACTCAACATCTGCTGGAGCCTTGCATTTTTTTAGCATGAAGTATTAGTTAAAATTATATTAAACATAGTTTTTAACAGTTCTCATTAAATACAAAATTAGGCTTTTGTGAGGCGCGTTCTGATTCTTTGCCCCGGGCACAGAAAAGGTCTAGCTAAGCTTCCGGATAAACCCTCGCCCACTGTCGTATATTGATATTACCGTTGTGATTGCTTGTCTCGTATAGGTGACAGACTTGGATTTACCATTGACTCTGGAAAACTTCACAATATCTCTTTGGGTCAAGGGCAGGAAGTTATTGCGGAAATCGCAATGGAAAAGGCATCAAAAGAAGGCCACTGGGTTATACTTCAAGTAAGCCATTTCAGTTTGCTATAGAAGAGCTTCATTGCTGAGCTATAAAACTCTACTTACACAAAAAAAAAATCTTTTCTATAAAAACGCTTTGTGAAATGGAATTGGGTACATGTCCAAATATGTTTCTTTTTAATGATACAGTCTGGTTATTTTGTGCTGATTGAAAGTGGGATTTTTATTTATTTTGAGAAGATAGCACTGATCACAGTTCTCACATTGGTGTTTCTTTCCAGATGAAATTTTTTCACTTTGGGGCGACCAATTTTACTATCAATTTAAAGCTTGAAAATGTAATGCAAAAATGCTGCGCATGTGTAATTAGCATACTGAGCAGAAGAAGAAAAGAAAATAACTATGAACAAAATGAAAACACAGATTTTCCAAAAATGCTTATTAATAGGGTTCTTTTTTATTACTATTAGGCTGAATTCCCATGTACCCACTGCCTTGCATGTATAGGGGCCAAAATGCAGCACTTTTGGTTGGGGTATTTGAATGCAGCATTAATGACTAGAAAAATATAACCTTACAGAGATATGACATTTTTTTTACCCCCTACAGAATTTAGCTCCTATTATTTTTTTACTATTATTTACTACTGCATACTATACTTGTCACTTTAAATGCATTGGAGTAATTATATTTGATTCCACTCTCAGAGCCATGATTTAAAGCCCAGTTCCTTTCTATGTAAAGCAAGAAGAGTTTTGCTGGAATTGGTACACCAGTGCCCAACTGTCAAAAGCTGGTAATACCATGGGCAGGCTCTCGGTTCATAGAGCCTCTATAACTCAGTGGATAAAGTACAATCCCCGGCACCTGATCCCCCCAAGAGAATATCCCCAAAAGACCTAACAATAGTGGACCATGTAGAGTAATCAAATATAAAGTTTATTAAATAATTAATGCATACAGACACATATCATAACAACAAACAAATACATGTAAGATCCTCAAAAAGGGTCTGTTGTGTGATATAAATATGGTAATAAAATATGGACAAACCTGTGTCGAGGGTCCCCGAACACAGACTTCAGCCAGAAGTCTGTGTTCAGGTTCTGCATTTGGCTCAACAGTAAAGCTGGTTGATAGAAGGCTGAGCTGAGTTATTACTCCCATTTTACAGCCCTCTACCCCTTACTACCCTCATTTTACAGCCAATTTTGTGTCTACAAGTTGGGGTCGCCATTGATATCAATGGGGTTTGGGTCAAGTTCAGTTCTTGAGCATTTGTTCAAAGTTGGGCTGAACTTGGGGAGCCTGGACCTCTATGGGTTTGCTAATCATTCGTCATAAATAAACAGTAGACAGTTTGCGGGTTTTTGCTAGTTCGCTCTACTTTACTGTACATGTGTTTCTGATACTGCGTGCGGCAATAGCCTTTTCATGGGTGGCTTTCAGGGGTTGTGGCCTGGACGCGCCCCCTTCTTTCATTGTAGTACACCCACCCCTGCCTGCACATCACATTTATGGTACGTCGTTGCAGCATATTTTTTTGCACCACCTACAAAGATATATTAGAATATGTAACAGTAGGTTTTTGTTGGTCAAAGAACAGTTCCTTCTTTGAAAAGTTTATTTACTAGCCTATAGATAATAACTGTATGCCCCCCCCCCCCCCCATGTGCCCAATATAACTTTTGTTGGGTTGTGGTTTTTATATCATCTTGTTCTTTGTTTCTATTTCCCTCCTAGCACAAGATTAATATAGATTAGATTTAAAGAGGAAGTCCAAACATTCTGTAACACCCTACCTGATACTTCCTGCCCCTGTTCTTAGCCAAATTGGGCAATAACATAAGAAACATCTCACTGGGGGGGCAGTCTGCGTAGAAGCTTAAGCTAGGACCTTGAGTCACAGGTAAATCAACCCATCCTGTGCAGCAGTGTGACGGTGCTGGTTTCTCATTCAAATCCAACTTTCAATCAATTCCACGGCTGCTAAGCAGATCTCCATCGGTATCAAAGAAGGGTTTTGTCGATCAGATGAGTTGTTTTATTTGGGAGAATGTAACATTACAAAAAGCTTAGACTTCCTCTTGAACTACTGGGTCGGCTCTGCAACAGAATTTCTTCTCCATCACTTGAAGAGCAATAAGCGGAATGGGACTTCGCATTAGGGCTCATGGTGGGGGTGGGGGTGGTGGTTAAGGCCCAGGCTAAGGTTGTTGAAGGTAAATGCTCCCTACCATATAACTACAATACATGGGTACCATTTATCCTTGCAGAACATACACCTGGTGGCTAAATGGTTAAGCGCACTGGAGAAATTTCTGGAAAAGTATAGCAATGGAAGTCACCCAGACTACCGTGTCTTCATGAGCGCTGAACCAGCCCTGACACATAAAGAACACATCATTCCACAAGGCATCCTGGAGAATTCCATTAAAATAACCAATGAACCTCCAACAGGAATGCTGGCCAATCTGCATGCTGCACTGGATAACTTTGATCAGGTTGGTAGCATTGTATATTATTAAATATAGCATAATATAAATAAAGTATAACTGCAATCAGAAACTTGTAGCTAGTATACCTGCAACAAGCAACTGCCTGGCACCTTTAATAGGTACATTCCCTTCCCTTCTGTTTACATACAATCTAAATAATACAAAGATCCACCGTAAGCAGGGCAGCCATCAGGGCAGGAGAACCAAGACTCCAGTATGGGGACAATGGGCCCAGCTGTGAAGAGGGGGTCCCTTGCCAGGTGGCCCTAATGTCCACCCTGATGCGCAGGCTGCCATAAAATTACTGCTGATATTGATGATAAATGAGGGTGTCTTCCCCCCTCCCCCAGGGTCATTTGCATTGGGGCCCAATTAAAACTAGCAGTCAAGCCCTCACACATAGGTTACAGAGGGGGTCAGACCCTATAAAGCTTATATATCTCTTGGCCCCTCATAAACTATAATGTGATGGCTGAACCCCTAGATTGAATTTTCAGTTTCCTTTATGGCCTGAATAATAAGGTAAGTCTGGCTGCCTTGGGGACACAGGTCCAGTTCAAACTAAGACCCTAACCATCACATATAGGTTATAGAGTGGCCCAGTCTCTATGCAGTCTACTTTGTGTCCATATAATGTAATGGCTGGGCCTTTAGCCCCTGGAGCTTTTGTTTCCTATCTTGTCTGTCTGGATTTTAAAGTGAACCAACACCCTGGCTGATCGGCCCGGGAATCTATAAGATTCCTTGGCCGATCAGATCCCCCCCCCGCTGTGTGAACCCCCCCGGACGCCCCATTCACCTTACCGTACTCCCGATCCGACGGCGCATGCGCGGGATGCAGCCGCATTTCGTGCTCCTCTCTAGCAAAGTGCGTGCCCGCGCCAGCCATTTGTGAATGGTTGTTAGAGGGAAGCGCAAGATGCAGCCGCCAGCGTGCTCGGAGCCACTGTGGTTGTACGTCACTTGGACGCGCATACCGTAGCGACTCCTAGCGTGGTGATTGGACAAGTGGCCGCGCATGCACCATAGGAGCGGGGTGAGGTGAGTTTTTCCGGGCGTTCTGGGGGGTTTCATGCAGCGTTTCATGCAGCGATAGTAAAAATCCTGGATGTTGGTCCACTTTAAAGTAAACCTGGGTTGCCTATTTTAAACCAAGGGCCAAGCCATCACACATTGTTTTGAGGGAGGCCCAGACATTGCTGCTGTATGGGGCTAAAACCTCCAGATGGCAGACCGGCCCTACCCCCCTACCCCCTAATGGGGGCCATTAATTTTATCACATCCTCACTCATAGAAAATATATTGTAATTTATTAGCACAATCTTTAATAACCCCCCCCCCCCAAATGGAAGCAATTATGTTTAGACTGCCTTCATATGTCTAATGACTGTATATTTTTTTTTTTATCATTTTAAAACACATAGAAGTCAGATTTTTTGCTTTGTCTTTACCTGATAGAGATTTGTATTATTATTGTATTATTGATTTCCGGTTCTGGCATGCAGCATTGCCTTGCTATGTACAGAGCACGCAGCCTTCCTGTAAGTGAGCTCCTCATTAGAACACTATAGGGAATTGCTGGATTGCTGGCGGAGGTGTTAACATGTCGGCTCTCCGCTGTCTTGCAGAACATCCTTGACCAATGCACTCGAGAGCAAGAGTTTAAAAGCATCTTCTTTTCCTTGTGCTTTTTTCATGCCTGTGTGGCCGAGAGGCGTAAATTTGGCCCCCAGGGGTGGAATCGAAAGTATCCTTTTAACATCGGAGACCTCACGATATCTGTGAACGTTCTTTACAACTATCTGGAAGCCAACTCGCAGGTATGATAGAAAAATAAAGACAGGGATTTATTATTCTCCTATTTGTGGGTCTCAAGATCTGACATGTTAGGCAAACAGGAGAAATGTCTGCATTGTTTTTTTATGTGACAATTGTTTTTTTATTGCAGAAATTTAACACAATACAGGAAATGTAAAATAACCAACTAAACTAACTGTATGATACAAAACAATGATATTCAAAGTATCTGGATTTATTTTTGTCATATGTCATACGGAACATAATAGGACAGGTCAGTTAGTTTAGATAGATCTGAAGAGGCTTTCCAACCTTTTGTGGACTTTCCTTAAAGTGGACCAATAGTCTATATTTTTTTACTAAATTTAAAAAAAACAAAAAAAGTTAATGATTAAGCATGCAAACTATCTGCTGCCTCCCTCGGGTTTTACCTTAGGGCAGTATATATACTCACTTAGCCAAGGGATCCATCTTCTGGGTCCCTCGGTTTCCAGGCGACCTTCCGACGGATTGCGCCATCTTGCATCCCATCAGGCACTGGGCGTGTCCCCCGATCTCGCGCCTGCGGATTGCCCATGAAGGAATGCAATGGGGCCGACCAAAATCCCGCGCGACGTCGCTGAGCTGCAAGATCGCCGTGGGACATTGACAAGCACGGCTAAGGGCGTACTTGTTATTACCAGACTGCTAAGTGGACGGCAGTGTGAGGATCAGGCCCTGAAGCATCCGGATGTCGCAGCAGGCAGCAACGACATCCAAAAGGTAAGTAAGGACCGATGGGGCAGAGGGGATTTGGCCCCTTTTTATTTTTGGTCCGTTGTTCCTCTTTAATGACTTACTTACCTTACCTGCCTGCAGGCTCCCAGACAGCTTACTCCCGAGATGCCACATTGTTAGACTCGGGAGTATGTATCCCATAATCCTCCTGGGTGCAGCCTTTGACCCTCCCAGGGAGGTGGCCTCTCACAGCAAGCTGCCAGCTTTTGTTACCCTGGGAGGCGGCACAGTGAGCTGGAGGTACGGGAGTGGACAGGAGCGACGACATCAAGTGACGTCGAGCGGCGGTGAGGTAAGAAGTGCTGACGTTGGCCGGTGACCCAAGCCATTAGACACCCACTAGTCTGCAGCTTACTGTTTATTCATGAAGCGGCTTGCAGAAGCAGTTTTACAGCTGACATCAATCGGCTGTGTGGCTGCAGGGACATCTAGATCTGCGCCAGGAATGTGAGTCCTCTGGGCTTTTTTTTTTTTTTGACTGTTGGTCCACTTTAAAGACCTCAGACCTCAGGGACCCACACAGATGAGGTTCCAGCTTAACATCTGTTAGCTTAACATCTGTAGCGGTAAAACTAAAGACTAATCTATAATCAAAAACCATCTAAAAATTGCCCATCTAAAATATAACATGCTATACCTGAAGCAATGTGACTTTACTGAGGGCAGATCATGTCATACTAATCTTATTAATTTTTTGGACTATGTCACCAAAGTGTTGTGGATATCGCTCTCTGGATTTTGGAAAAACTTTTGACACCATGCCACATAAAGAGCTCATAAATAGTGAGGGCCTTCAGATCCTGGCTGAAGCTACTGTAGATTTGGGTCAAATTACCTGGCATGCCACCCACCTATGCTGGCAGATGGGATGCCACTACGCTGTGAACTGGTATAGGGGTCTCTTGGACTCGCACAAAGAGTTAAAAAGGAACTCTGTTTAGAAAGTAACCTCACTTCAATTTCCAACAGCACCTCTAGGCTACAGAGCAGGGCTGCCCAGATACCTACCTCTTGCAGGTTGCAAATCACATGGCCAATTTCCAGGGTCTTGAAGGCTGAATTACATAGAGTACAGAAGCCCCAGGAGCAATGTGTTGTGAGGAAGGTAGACTGAGTACCCTTTTTTTTTTTTATGTTTTCACCCTTTAGATGCCTTCTAAACAAAATAAGGAATCTGCTTACCTCGGGCAACTGCTACGGATATTGTTTCAGTTACTATTATTGATAAATGTTAACAGGATACACAGAACACTGAGAAACAATGAATTTTGTGTGTGTGCGACATGTGCTTACAGGTCCCTTGGGAAGACCTCCGGTATTTGTTCGGGGAGATCATGTATGGCGGTCACATTACTGATGACTGGGACAGACGACTCTGCCGCACATACTTAGAGGAGTACCTGCAGCCCGATCAGGTACCTCTGTGATGCCTATTAGAATAATGCAGAGTTAGAGCTCCCTCTACTGGAGCCATTGAGATTTCATCATCTGTCTTTTGAAGACGCATGTAGTAAATCTTTAGCAATTTTTGGAATTCCACGAAAATGTATTTTAATGTATCCAGGTTTTTTTAACTTGCATTTTTTTTGTTCTTTAAAAATATCAGCAGTGGTGCCAAGGATATTTTTACTTATTTTATTTTGGTATATAAATGGTCACATAGAAAAAGGAAGCCAGGTTTTTAATATTTGAAACCTCCAAAATAAATTTCATTTTATTAATACCTGATGATACATGGACATATTAAAAACAATTTAAAAAACATATAATACACATGTCCTCACAAAGGGAAGAGGGGGGGGGACACCCAGATGGAAAATGATTGTTGAGAGGCACTGATATCCACAAAAATATCCAATGATAATACTATATATAAAACTATATAATGAAAGAATGTGCATACAACCTATAGAATGTGCATACAACCTTATATGTTTTTTAAATTGTTTTTAATATGTCCATGTAACATCAGGTATTAATAAAATAATTTTTTTTGGAGATAGTTGGTAGTGCCACGTTTTCCTCTTTGGGGGAGGCAGGGGGTTGTGGGACCCCCTCTCTTTGAATTTGGTTATTACCTTGTCCTAGTAGTGTGCACACAATTTACCTTAACAAATAAGTTCAGTGCGGTCTCACATTGTTCGTTGTCATATTTGAAACCTAACATTGATCTAAACACCTTTTGAAATAGTAACACACATTTGAAATAGTATATGTACCGTATGTTTCTGCCCTGTCTGTAATTACTACTTTGTAAAGCGCTACGGAAGATGATGGCACTATATAAATAAACAATAATAATAATATTAACACCTAAATCAAAGAGGATCAAAAACCTGGTACTTGATTTAAAATGAAGCCTTCACCTGTTATCTATTCATAGAACGGCATTGTCTTCCGGGTGTTGGACAATGTAGAAATGTTAATTCTTATAATACACAGAAGTATGGGAAGCGTTGGACAATGTAGAAATTATTATGCTTATAATACACAGGGTATTACGAGTTAGATGTGACAGAAATTGCTATTTTTATTTAGGTATTTAATGCATATATGGCCATTGTATGCTTGCACACACGTGGAGGCTGATTCATTACTAGCGCCAGCTATCGGCAGATGAGCGTCTGTACAGTGGCTAGTAACCTGGCCAGCATTGATGAATGAGATGTATGTTGGGCATTCTAACACCAGTACAGCATTGCAGCGAGGGAAAGTTAGCGCCAGCTCAGTGCAACCGACTCTCAGCAACTCACACCATATTCAATAAAAAAACACACTCACTCACACACAGCGTCGGCGCTCTGGATCTGGTCGCTATAGCATAGAGCACCAGACACTGTGTGATTAAAGTCTGTTTTTGAACGCATATCCACCAGTAACAAAGCGAAAACACATGGAATGACATTGTGACATTAATACTTTAGTGCCAGATCTGAAATGACAATTCTGCATAAAAATATAAAAATCAAAAAAAATTTCAAAAATATTTTATTCCAGACCAGGAGAGGTCAAAAAAATGTTTCAAGGTAAAAATAAAATAAAATAAAAAAAAATTAGGATGAGTAAAGAGATTAGAAGGAACGTCCATTGAAATGTATGGGAGAGCGACAGGTAGTGAAAGGTAAGACCTGTCGCTCTGGAAGCTAGAGCGCTGGCGCTATAAACTGAGCCACCTGTAATGATGAATCGTACGCTACATGCCGCTGTTAGAGTCACTCACCAAAATCGCCTTCATAAATGTGGTATTGCGTACAGCGCCCAGCGTTCACCAGACGTTACCTGCCGCTATGAATCACTACCTGGCGCTAGACCTTCATGAATAAACTTCATAGAAATTGCACACACATCAAACCTGAAACCCTCCAGTCACAAGATCACTAGGCAATGACTGCCTCATATTCCACTGCTTCTATCCCATTACATCCCACCCTCAAACCTCATCTATCCCCTAAATGGAACCCAAAGGCTTCACTGAACCCATCTATCTAGATCTGACCTTACGACTTCACTTAACCCACTAAATGTGACCTTCAAACCTTTATCTCATCCACAAAAAGTTCACTGAACCCACTTTGCCTACCCTCTTAAAACTCATCCAACCCCACTAAACCTTCCCCAAAAACTACACAGGGCCCCGTACAACCAACATTTTTGGGGCTCCTTCCACGGAGGTCCTGAATGAAGCTGGGGTGGATGAGTAGATTTGGGTGGTGGATGATGTGGGCTGCTTTGCTTCTATCAGGGCCGTCAGCTGGGACATGGCCGACGTTTGGGGTGTTTGGGATGTGCTGTCGCACAGGGCGCCTTCCCAATCTCTCTTTTTCAAATTTTTTATTTCTAATGTTTTTCTAGTCATCTTCAAATCTCTCACTTTCTCTCTTCTTCTCTCTCCACTCTCTTATTTCCTCATCCATTCTCTTTATCTCGCTTTTTTCCTTCTCTCAATCTCTTCTCCACATTTTTATTTTTCTCTCGCCTACCTCCAGTCTTTCTTTTTCTGAATTCCCTGTTTTTCTCACCTCGCCTTTTTCTCTTTCTTCTTTCTATGTTTCCCCCGTTGCTGGATTTGTGAATCCTACAAAGGGTGACACCTACCTTGAAGCCGGGCCTGAGCTGGGGCCCCATTTATGGTTGGGCCCCTCACAGGAGTCTTGCCTGTATTGTCCCTGATGGTGGCCCTGACATTACCTAACCCACTAAATCTAACCCGAAAACTGAGCCTAACCCACTAAAACGTTAACTTACCTTCTAACTGCGACCCCTCCAAATATCACCTAAACCCAGAGGAGTAGCTAGGCTTTCTGGCACCTGAGGCAAAGATTCAAAATGGCAGTGTAATAGTCCAGGTTAAACCCTTCTCTAGGTGGAATCAAGATGCCCCACTGCATAACACCTCCTGGTTTAAATGTTTACTCACCTCATTCCAGGATCACATAGGTGGATCAGAGCGATTTGCTTTTGCACAGCATCCCCCAATTCCTTCACTGTGCGTTTAACCCCCAGCAGACCTTCTGGCAGGCATGTAGGACAAGAATATAGTGGTCAAGGGGTTTAGCTGTGGGGCATCCCAAATTAAGATGCCCCTCCGGGAATAGGGTTTACTTGAAGCCACTTTCATTTAGGTTCTCTTTTAATGCCAAAAAAATCTGCACCAAAAAAGGAGCTGTCAGTAAATCTCAGCACTGAAATTAGTGTGTCCTTGTTTTGTATATGTTTAGACACAAATGTCAGTTTGTTGTGTTTGTGTTTTTTATGACAGGTTCCAAATGTTTGTTCTAGTTTATAAAACAAGCAATTTTTTGACTGCTTGTCACAGACAAGCAAACTGTTGTTATACTGTTATAGACCCGTCAGCAGGCTGTCAGATATATTGTTGGGTCATCTGTTATTGAAACACACTGCTTATAGTGGGGTGATTCAGTAAGGATTCGAGCAGAGGGTCCGTAGGGATGGAGGAGGATTTGAGGAGCCCCTCTAATCTTTAAAGCAGACCTGTTAGCATTTCAAAGGGCCCAAAGTAATGTTAACTGCAGTTGTAAATTTGACATGCACTTGTCATGATAATAATGATATCCCTGCAGACACACCCCTGAGGTCCCCAGGAGGGTGGGTGGAGGATTTGGACAGATGTCTGCTTTAATGCCCTGCAAATGTGGTCACACCTGTCACATTCCTATAAATACCATAAAATGCATTTGGGGCAGACAGATATTCTTGGGTTATTTGCAGTTCGGTGATCGACATTTGGTTAGAACATTATTACTTATATACCTCCAAAATATTTACCCCCTTTGAGCAATAGGGGGGCTATGTGGGGTCTTCCATCCAGTACTTTCAGTATGGAAATGCATACAAACTGGTATCCCCACAGAGAGCCTGCCAGTGTGCCCCAGTGTATGCGTATATACAGCGTCGGACTGGAGCACATTGGGCCCACCAGAGAAAATCATTCTTGGGGGCCCACCAGAGGAAATAATTCTTGGGGGGCCCACCAGACGAAATCATTTTTGGGGTCCACCATAAAGTATCATTTTGGACCCATCAGAGAAAATCATTTTTGGGTACACAAGTAGAAATCATTTTTGAGGCCGCATCATGAGACTGTGGACACTGGTAGAGGGAGTACAGCCAGGGTAATGAGAATGCCTGTCTTACAGACCCCGTCCATTATGCTGCATCACAGAGCCAATGCCCATGCAGCAATATTTCAGAAGATAAATCTTTTATCTTTAATAAGCTGAAACTGTAAACCTTGATATCTCGACCATTTCTTCTTCAAATTAAAAACAGAAAACAGTTTAGGACAGTGCCAAATGTAGACTGACACAATGGTCTAACAATTGCCTTTGCCTGTTGTATCAAGTAACAAAGAAAAATACTTCAGACAAACCAGAAACACTGATAGTCTCCAATCTCGTGTATTGCACTGAGAGTGGCCTTGTGTCATATATGTTTTTTTTTGCGCACTGTGGACTTTCTTTTTAGGATTAGAATTATCTGCCCCTACAATGCTATAGCCTCAGCCATGGTTGCACACCCCTTCTTTGGCAAGGAAGCACATTGTCATTGGTTGGCAGTTAGCTAGTGAAATCCAATACTAATTTTTGGTTCCAGTTCACCCCTGCCAATGATCACATGCATGGAGCAGCACACCATGCTGTGTACATCCATGCCGGCAAGTGCCAGGACCCCAGGCATCTTCAGAGGTACACTTGTACTTGACTTGGGTAAAGGGATGACTCTACAATAGGCCCCACCAAGCAGGCAATGAACTGTTCCCCTCAGGACCAAAGGGCAATCATCTGCAGTAAAGGTGGTGAGAAATAGAGGGTGATTCATGGCAGCTCAGTATAAGGTGCAGACCAGCACTATTAGCAGCAATTGTAGACACTTCAGTGGCAGCAGAGACAGCAGAGAAGCCTTAAGGACAGGAGGGCGATTGGCGGCAATGGAGGAGGCATCAGCGGCAGTGGAGAATATAGCAAAAACAAGAGGATGGTAGGTGGCAGTGGAGAAGACTGACTGCAATCAGAAGCAAAAGAGAACCTGTTGGTGTTGAAGGATGACGTAATGTTCCATGTGAAATGACACACTGCAACTCTCTTGACCAAGAGCCCACATAAACCTAGAGCCAGCCCTGATCAGCAGAAGCACCCGCGGGCTTGTACTCTTTCGATAGCTTGAAAGAAAATCTGCCTATATTGTGCTAAATAAAGCTATACAAATCCAACTTATTCACCAAAAAAAAAAATGTAGGGTTTTTTTTTTAAGGAGAAAAGATGGGAAGAAGAAAACTACTGGTGGAAACTTGACCGTGGTGACACTGCACTCCTAAGAATATTGAATCATTTCAAAATAAAATCCTGCACGTGAACGTTTTGCAAACTGATTGCTGATTTCCTAAGCTGAAACCCCCGGCATTTCATGGCTGGTCAGCTATTTCCCAGCCGCCGACTCTGCTTATTGTGAAATGAGTAAACTCGACACAGAGCTGCTGAGATGCTGAACTGCGTAAATAACTACGCCCATGATGCAATTAAACTAAATGACAATCATATTGCTGGGACAATCAAAGCTCTATGTGGCACGTTTAATTGTAAGGCAAACATATCTGTGATGGGGCAAAAAAAACAAAAAAAACAATTGCGTGTTAACCTTCCTCATTATCAACACTTCCTGCTTGGTACTGTGTCAGCGACATCTTGGAGGGATAATCACACTGAACACAGGCAATCATCACGGGAGAGGAGTGTTCCTTTGAAATTAACTTTGTCAGACTCATTTCACAATTGCAACAAAGATATTGTACGCTTTACAGAGAGCTGACAGATGATGGGCAATCATATATAGGGGAAGACTAAGTTCATCGCAAATGCTTAGTCAGGTTTTGGATTTATTGGTTTTATTTTTATCCCAGCCGGGCTCAGACATTAATAAACTGTAAACTGACCTGATCCAGGTGAACCTCCAGTAAAAAATGTCTAAAGATATGCAGTAGAATATACTCGAATCGAATGCCCTGCTAGTTAACATGAAACAAAACTAGATATTAGTTGGGGCTCTAAGAGATTTCCCTGGGGGTATCCCGATTTGGTTTTCCCAAATACTCACTTCAATCCTCAATTCAAACAGCCACAGCTAAGCTTAACATGCCATGGATTCCCCACGCCCTTCGGCTTGTGGGGCCTCTCTGGCAGACCTTCAAGAGCCCGGAGCAGAGATGCCACCAGAGACCTATATGTGCACGGTGGGATCAAGATGAGCATACACCTGGGGGTTTTGCATTGCAGAGCATCCCAAATCACAATGCCCCTTAGGTAAGAATTCAACCCAGACTCTCTTAGACTTTATTCCAGGTTACTGTCTACTTTAACATTACCTTGGAAAATCAATACTCACTTACTTCCTGTGTTCCTGGCCTACGGCAGCTGCAGCCCAAGCAACCCCTTCTGTGCAACTAGGTTTGCAGGTCAATAATAGAGTGGTGTAGGAGCTAAACTGGTTGAGTAATTCTGATCAATTTTGGGCTTGTTGGGTATCCGAAATCAGGCTGCCCCCACAGTGCTTTTCAGATTATGTAATGTATTTCTCAGTTAAGACTTAGCACAAACAGCTCAAGGGCCAAGTGGTGGGTATGGTCACTTTTAAAGCAGACCAACACCCATTTAATACAAAATGACCGCAGCACACTGGGGGAATCCTGATTGCAGATTGCCTGCCCAGGCATTCCCCCTCTCCTGCAAGCCCGATTTGGCATGCCTTCATCTAACTGCCTCAGTGACCCAGGCAGTCATATAATCCTCTTCCCGGATCCCAGCAGCCAGAAGGACTCCACACCATGTGATCACCAGGGGCCAATTGCAGGTTCTGGTTTTGCTGAGGGATAAAGGTAAAAGTAAGCCATACTTGCTTTGCAGAGGGGAAATGGGGGGGGGGGGGGGGGCATCATGGGCACCCTGCACTTTTCTCAGTTGTGATCAAACCCCTTTTTATAAAATATGAGTGTTGGATCACATTAAAGTGATGGTAGAGCCTTATGCCCTTATTCATCAAGCGCTGGGCCAGGTAGTGTCTGACGAGCGCCAGGTAGCGGCAGCTAACGGCGACTACCGACTCAAGTACGCCCGGTGGCGGTCACAATGACGCATTTATCAAGCAAAATGAGGCTAGCGCCGGCGAGAGCGACGGCTAGCGCGGCATTCATCATGAAGCCGCCTGGACCGAACAGCGCCGCTGCAAATTCCCTCACAGCGCCAGGTATGAGCTGTCGCTCCCTGGCGATGTCCAATGCATTTCAATGGAGCAATCTATAATAATTCATTATTAATTGGTAATAATTTTTTTTTTTTTTTTTTTAATGTCAAAAAATTGGAGACCACTTCTGCAATGTTAGGATTTATTTTAAAGTAAAAAAAAAAAAAAAAAAAAAATGTGCAGAATTGATCTAACAGGTCTGAGATTAATGTATTCATATAACAAAATGATTCTAAAAACATGTATAATGTTACATTCAAAAAATATGGTTGTTTAGGGGTTAAAAACTAGTTAATACAGATCGCCGCCAGCGCTCTGGGGTTTAAACAAGGAATGGACAGCGACAGCACATTCGGAGCGTGATTTTTTGATGAATATGAAGCTAGCCGTTCGCTCTGGCCATTCGTTGTCAGGCGCTCACATACAACGCTGGACCTGTGAAACAGCGACCCCCCCAGCCCGTATTCAACATTACCGCACACCGACTGAGTCGCTGTCATCAAGCTTAATGCCGGCCAAGCACACCGAATACTGGCTGGCGCTGAAAAAATCACGCTACAGTCGCTCATCTGTCGCTACCTGGCGCTATTGATGAATCGGCCTCTTAGTTTTGCAGGGGCAGAAAATGGGCTATGGGGGGGAAGGGGGGGAGTACAGTGTGCCTGACTATGTTGAAAATTAAAGGGATTGACCACTGATGTAAAAAAACTACAGGGTGCTTACCTTTTGTCTCCCACAATCCGACTCAGCACCTCACCTGATCGCTGGATCACATTGTGTGCCGTCTGAGGCCTGTACAGCAGTCAGAAATGATTCTCTATTGGGCTCATTCCTCCACCATCAGTCACAGGAGCACTGCCACACCTGCTATATCCATTTCAATGAAGGGGGTGTGCCCAGGCCTACATTGTAGTGAATAGAGAGGGCATGGCAGTGCTCCTTTGACTGATCGCGGGGGGTGTGAGCTGTACAAGTGCTGCGGGTGTCAGATGCGATACAGCGATCTGATCAGATGAGCCACTAGAGTCAGGATGATCAGTTGTGGGGGGACAAAAGGTGAGAACCATTTTGTTTTTTTACATGGGTGGTCACTCATTTTAAAGCGGAAAAACCGACTGAACATGTGAAATAGATATGGCCAAAGCTCCCTTTTTAGAATGTAGAACTAGAAATGAATTATTTTTCCTACCGAATTGTCCAAGGACACTGATTTGTTTATCATCCCTCTCTGTAAAATAGCAGGCGATCAGCCATTGCATAGGTACGTCAAAGACATCACTGCCACTTACAACAGTGGCAAAAACTTGAGGAGACGTGGCTTCCTGATAAAAGAGATGGCATTATCGGGGAGGAGAGTGATGCAGGAGCAGTGGAAATTGCCCAAAGGTCCTCTTCATGCAGGGAGAAATTCAGGGGTGCTAGTTAGAAAAGTAGGTTTTGTTCTGCTTTAAGAGCAGAGACCTGGGAGGGGGTGTTGGAAGAGTAATGGGTGAATGTTAACAGGCTCTGGGTGAGATGGGTTGCATGCTGGGAACTACACCTAGATCAGTGGGCCACAAATCATTTGGGCCCACGAGGAATTCTCCCTGTGCTCTCTATTACCATTCTGCCCCTGGCCCCAGGGATGATGTCCCATCACACCAGGGTAGCCTATAACTGCCTCATATTTTAGCCACATGATTCACCAGTCATTTAAAACTCAGCCCTAAATAAAATATATAATATAGGATGCCATCATGTACAAATGTACAGTCAGTCCCAGATACAATGTGATATATATATATATATATATATATATATATATATATATATATATAGTTATTATTTATACTGTATCTTAGGCAAGTGGTTAAAAGATAAGCCACAAGCTGCATCTTAATACATATAAGTTGCCCAACACTAACATTATGATCATAGGGCATTATTTGAATATAGCTGAGATACAAAGCGCTGCATAAACAGGCATCTTATGTTGTGTGATGTGATTCCAGCCTCCAAATACTTGACCTTTAATATTATTCATGCTGTATGTTAGTCCCGCTTGCTGCACGGAGCAATGAAAGCAGAATGCAAGCATCCTAAAAAATTCTCTTGATCTCTTGTAGTAATGACTGAAAAGAATGGCAGGGACAAGAGAATTAAGCATGGAGATCCCGCTGGTCATAGCAAGAGTAACTTGGATCTGTGGCCACCCCGCCAAGGAGGATTATTTCTGTTTTCTGTCACATTCAATGAAACTCCTTTATAGTAGAAATCGGCAGGTCCCTGGAGAATGGAGAAAAGGGGGAGGAGGGGAGAAAAACAAAAACACAAAAAATCAAAGAATTGAGATAAATCACTATGTTACCAAATGTTTTCTTTTACCCTGCTGATTATTTTGCTCACCCAAAAGATTCATTTTGAAATATATATGTGTGTCTGTGTGATGATTTTATTTGATGCTCTCTTTTATGTTTTAGTTTGATAGGAAGCTTGCCTTAGCCCCAGGATTTGTGATACCCTCTAACCTGGATTATGAAGGCTACCACAGATACATTGATGAGATGTTGCCTCCCGAGAGCCCCGTCCATTATGGCCTCCACCCCAACGCAGAGATTGAATTCCTAACTGCGACTTCAGACAATCTTTTCCGCACCTTGTTAGAATTGCAGTCGAGAGATTCTATAAGCCGAGAAGGAGCGTCTCAGACAGAGGAGGAAAAGGTTAGTACCATGAATCCTTGTGCATTGCTAAATGTGGTCCAGGTGTTCTGGAGCTTAAAGGAGAATTATTACAAAAAAATGGTTCACTAGTAAAAATGTGCTTGACCGCAAGAGGAGGGGTTACTTAAACCGGACCTTCATCCTGAATAAGAGCCTATCATGTATGTTTCCCGCACCCCATACATACAGATTGCCCAGCTTGCAAGCTTAAGTGGACAGCATCTCTAGGGGGCTTTTAGCCCTTCCATACAAATATGAACAGCTAAAAAATAAGGCACGTTTAATAAGAGTTACAACTAAGTAGGTTCTCCTGCACCAGGATTTTCACAATCCCTGGTTTGGCTTCTTGGGATGCTCTGCTGTGTGAACCCTCCCAGAACGCCAAGTATTCTTACTTTGCTGTCAATCCCACAGTGCTTGTGCAGGCAGGCTCTCCTTCAATCATAGTTAATGTTGTTAATGAGCAGCATAGAACTCTGCATAAAAGGGGAGTGGCAAGCATCCCTGTGTCTGTTTCCCCCCGTCTATTTTAATCCCTGCCAGCAGGGATGAGAGATGCTGCGACATCCGTTGCTTGCGCTCTAGGATTGCATGTGCATGGTCTGCCCAGCAAAGCCTTTTGATTGCCAGTAGTGGCAGGAACAAGCCAATGTGATTGCAGTTGGGCTAGGTACGGTTGGGTATTCTATGGTTTAGGTACATGGGCATCAGTAACCAGTGTCTCAACAGTCTATAAGACCAGCAAATGCATGGTGCACTTTGCTGGTTCTTATATTAAAGTTGAGTGTATTAAAAAATATGTTTTCCTCTGATAACGAACTGAGTTGGACAAAGAGGAATTTGTTTTGACTTTCAAAGAAAAAGGTAAGCATACTGGGATGTCTACTAATCACCTTCTGCTAAATTGCCTGGCTGTCATATTGGGGTGTCAACTAATTACCTTCTGCTAAATTGCATGGCCCTCGTACTGAGGTGTCCACTAACCACCTTCTGCTAAATTGCCTGGCTCTCGTACTGGGGTGTCCACTAACCACCTTCTTCTAAATTGCCTGGCTGTCATACTGGGGTGTCCACTAACCACCTTCTGCTAAATTGCCTGGCTGTCATATTGGGGTGTCAACTAATTACCTTCTGCTAAATTGCCTGGCTCTCGTACTGGGGTGTCCACTAACCACCTTCTTCTAAATTGCATGGCTGCCATACTGGGGTGTCAATTAACCACCTTCTGCTAAATTGCATGGCTCTCGTACTGGGGTGTCCATTAACCACCTTCTGCTAAATTGCATGGCTGCCATACTGGGGTGTCCAGTAACCACCTTCTGCTAAATTGCATGGCTGCCATACTGGGGTGTCCATTAACCACCTTCTGCTAAATTGCATGGCTGCCATACTGGGGTGTCCAGTAACCACCTTCTGCTAAATTGCATGGCTGCCATACTGGGGTGTCCATTAACCACCTTCTGCTAAATTGCATGGCTGCCATACTGGGGTGTCCAGTAACCACCTTCTGCTAAATTGCCTGATTGTCATACTGGGGTGTCCAGTAACCACCTTCTGCTAAATTGCATGGCTGCCATACTGGGGTGTCCATTAACCACCTTCTGCTAAATTGCATGGCTTTCGTACTGGGGTGTCCACTAACCACTTTCTGCTAAATTTCCTGGCTGTCATAGTGGGGTGCCCACCAACCACCTTCTGATAAAATTTCCTGGGTGTCATAGTAGGGATGTTCTGGGACTTTTCATGCTGTTGCCACCTCCCACTCTTCCCCAATGTGACTGTTCCTGTTTTTGAACTCTTTATGCTGTTGCCACCAGCCACCATGTGGAAAGGCACATACACTACACTACAAATGCTTTAAATAATGGCCAGATTATAGCAATTTTAGCACGATTTGTTTTGATTCAATCTGGATCATATCAAATTTCTTGAGAAAACGGTGAATCAGTTGAATCCAATCTCGAATAATTTGCTCAACTCTACTTATGATAGCATCTCTTTAAACTAGTTTAAGGTTTACCTTCACTTTCATGTCAAATCTACTTCAATTAATCAATCAAATGCATTGCAATATACACATAAAATCAATATACATATATATATAGTACATATGCAACATATGCACGAATACAAGCTAAAAAACAGGGAAGGAACAGAGGTGGGGAAATGCACATGTCAACTCTTATTCCTGAAGGGATAGCGCCAGGTAGTGCCTGTACAGCGATCTGGTGAGCGACTAGAACAACGCCATGTAGTGTACGATTCATCATTATCCCAGGCTCAGCATACAGCGCTGGCGTTCAGCCTTGCAGAGCGCCACGTCTTACCTGTCTGTACCTGACGCTCTCCCATACATTTCAATGGACGATCCTTAAATTTCTTTCCTGTTCCCAATTTTTTTTTTTATTCTTAAAAAAATCTCAAAACTTTCTGACATGTATCCTGGGCAAGAAAATGACATTTTTGAAAACTTTTTGGATTAATAATATAATACATGTCTGGTATTAAAGTGTTCATGTTACAATGTTATTACAATGTAATTCTATATGTTTTCACTTTGTTACTAGTGGATCCATGTTCATAAACAGACTTTAATCACACAGCCTCTGGCGCTATGGGCTATAGCTACATGATTTTGAGCGCCGGTGATGTTTGAGGCTGTTTTTTCGATGAATGTGGTGTGAGTCAGTCGCACTGAGCTGATGCTACCGTTCGCTCCCATACAGCGTAGTACTGCGACCCACACATCATATTCATCAATGCCGGCCAGCGACTAAGGCACTCTAAATCAAAGAACCATGGCCGAGCACAGCGACTACTAGCGGTCGCTCTCAAAGCCTCGCTACAGACGCTCATCTGTCGCTATCTGCTTTAGTAATGAATTAGCCTGCCAATGTCATCAAAATTAGACTGAATTTATTATAGTAGTGTGCAGTACCTTGTATGGCAGATTAGTAAAACCTCCAAAGGATAACTATCTCAGACCTCTACTTATTATTAGTCATTACATTGGAAAGTTAAGTGAGGAGCATCATTTTGATCTCCCGTGGAAGTGTTTTCTACATAAGCATTCAAAAGTCATAGGACTCTGTTAAGATGTTTATATGGTTTTCTGTGTTGTGTGTTTGCAATGTAGATCCCATGGCAGGCGTGTTAAATTGACCGTACAGAGCTGCTGGTTTATTGCTTTATTTTTAATACCTTCGGATTTTAAGTCAGTGATTTGGATATAATGGCTGCTGTTATATGTATAAAGAAAAGTCTCACAGCCCAACAGGGAATTCAAATGATGGAATTAACCAATACATATCTGGCTTTAAGTCACTATTTCTCCCCAGAGCCTAAACCTCTTCTCTTCTACCAGATGACCTCTCCAGCTCCCACTCTCATTATAAGTATGGCCGGTCTTGTTACATGTGTATACTCACCGTTACATACACTCATACATATAATGAGTCATTAATAGCAAATTCATTTATACTTTTATGCAAAATATAACTCTATGGATAAGAAGACTTGTGTGAAGTGCTTTGTGTGTGGGTGAGCTGCTTATTCAAAAGCAGATCCAGACAGCATTATTTAATTTCATATATACAGGGAGGACCAAATGTCCCCTAACAAGGTCATCATACCTCCCAATTGTCCCTGATTTGGAGGGACTGTCCCTCTTTTGAGCCCCCCTGTCCCTCGTTATTCTCATTTGTCCCCATTTGAGGTCTGCATCAATAAATTATTAATTTGCCTATTCAAAGTGTTTCTATTGTTGTAACTGTTAAAATTGTTAAAAATTCTCCTATCCATCCCTCAATGAGGGGGCATGGCTTAATTTAACAAATGCCCCTCTTTCCCACCCCCCTGAAAAGTTGGTAGGTATGAGTAACGCAAAAAATATATACTTACCACAGTGGCCCAGGCTCAGATATTGCAATTATGTGTAAAATGTGAAAGGATAAAGGGTAGAACATACTCCTTAAAGCGGAATTCCAGTCATGGGGCAAAAACCCAATGTTTCGGGACCAAAAGGTGCCTGTTCATCAGGATACAAAACCTGATTTGGGATGTTTAGCAGTGTTCAAACCCCTGATTTCCCCGTGTAATCAACTTTATTCTTGATCCTACAGCACATGCTTCTGGCAGCATCCACTGAGCTATGGTCAGCTGACCTGAATGTCTATTGGCGGGACTATGCAAGGCAGGGGGAAGTTGGGATACTGTGAGGCCGATTCATTAATAGCGGCAGGTAGCGACAGTTGAGCGACTGTAGCGGCATTTTCAGAGCGCCCGCTAGTAGTCGCTGTGCGTGGCCGTTGTTCGACTCAGTCGGTTTGCTGTAATGTTGAATATTGGGTGAGGAGTCGCTATTTGACAGGTTCAGCGCTGTATGGGAGCGCATGATAGCGACTGGCCCTAGCGACCGGCTCCCACCATATTCATTAAAAAATCACGCTCAAAAAATTATTGCGCTGTAAAATGCATGTTTAAACCCCAGAGCGCTGGCGGCAATGGGTTAAAACCATATTTTTGAAAACCAAAAAAAACAAGTTCTTTAAATAATTTGGTAATATGAATACATTAATATCAGACCTGTAATATGAATTCTGTACAATTTATTTTTTTTATTTTTTTCCCCTAAAGAAAATAATCTAAAATGGCAGAAGTGGTCACAGAATTTTTCACATTAAAATTGCATTCCATTGAATGCATTGGAGAGCGCCAGGTAGCGAGAGGTCATACCTGTCGCTGTTCAAGGTCGGACGCTGGCGCTGTGGGCTGAGGCTGGAATAATGGTGAATGAGTGGCTATATGGCGCTATCTCAGTCGCTAAGCAGGATCGGCTTGATAAATGTGTGATTGTGGTGGGGAGCCGGCGTTCTCGTGGCGGGGCCCGTCATTACCGGTCGCTCACCAGTCGCAACCTGTCGCTATTCCTTCATAAATAAGGGCCTGTGTTTCAGAGTGCAGCAAAGCTTTACCGCAGCTGTCAGTCAAACGGCCTTATTTATCAAGGGCTAGCGCCAGGTAGTGTCTGACGAGCGCCAGGTACCGCCAGCTAACGGCGGCTACCGAATCAACGGCCTTATTTATCAAGGGCTAGCGCCAGGTAGTGTCTGACGAGCACCAGGTACCGCCAGCTAACGGCGGCTACCGAATCAAGTACGCCCAGCGGCGGTCACAATGACGCATTTATCACGCTAAATGAGGCTAGCGCCGGCGAGGGCATCAGCTAGCGCGGGATTCATCACGTAGCCGACTGCAACGAACAGCGCCGCTGCTAATCCCATCACAGTGACAGGTATGACCTGGCGCTCCCTGGCGTTGTCCAATGCATTTCAATGGAGCAATCTTTAAATAATCGGGATTAATTGCTATTAATGTTTTTTTTTTTTTTTTTTTTAATGTCAAAAATTCTGTGACCACTTCTGCAATGTTAGGATTTTTCTTTAAGTTAAAAAAAAAAAAAAATTGTGCAGAATTGATATTACAGGTCTGATATTCATGTATTCATATTACAAAATGTTTAGAAAAACTTGTATAATTTTTACATTTAAAAAAAATGGTAGTTTGGGGGTTAAAAACTACTTTACACACATCGCCGCCAGCGCTCTGGGGTTTAAACAAGGAATTCACAGCACGAGAAATTTTTGAGCGTGATTTGTTAATGAATCTGCAGCAAGCCGTTCGCTCTGGCCATTCGCTGTCAGGCACACCCATACAACGCGGAACCTGTGAAACAGCGACCCCTAACCCCATATTCAACATTACCGCACACCGACTGAGTCGCTGTCAACAAGCAAACCCCGGCCAAGCACAGCGAATACTAGCTGGCGCTGTGAAAATCACGCTACTGGCGCTCATCTGTCGCTACCTGGCGCTATTAATGAATCGGCCTCAAAGTTTGAGGGGGAGATAACAGGGAAACCAAGGGATTTTACACTGGGGGTCATGCACCCAGGGAAATCTGAGAGGGTCAACTTATTTATAATGGTTTTGTTCCACTTTAAGTCTATTCTCCTCCCCATTAAGAAGGCCAGAAACGCAGATTATAAATATGCTTTCCATGGCAGGCCAATTCCCAGTGGTGACTGGTGACCCATCCAGTCGAACCCCCACAATAAAGATACTTTCCTAGTAGGAAAATATTCTGACTCCCCATCAGCAACCCGAGGATGTTGGTGACCTGGGTGTCCGCCCCAAATGAACACTCCAAAGACCTGCCATAATAAGCCTTTAGCGCTGCAGAGGCATCCTAATTCAAGGAAAATGGTTCTAGGAGCAGAAAAGCCTTCAAATAAAATTCTACAGCTCATAAAAATATAGTTGTCCCTGAATAATTGCACCACAGTTCTATGGGGTGTCACAGTACAGTTGAATAATGTGATATCCACATGAACTTTCCCAACATGCCTTAGATCAGATGTGCCCCCAGACATTGAGACTCATAATTTACATGCTACCCGCTACTGCTCTGCACATCTCTCACCAGCAGCACTGGTATAAGTATGGAGTGTGGAGTGCTCCTATTGTCTTCAATGGGCACCTTTATACATGGACGTTACGTGTGTATGGAGGTGCCCACTGAAGTATTTGAGAGCCCGCTGTACTGAGGCCATGCCCACCTGCCTCACTGATTTCACTGCGAGTGAGCGATGTATGCAGCGGGGGTGGGTGGCATGTAAGTAGGGAGTCTTGAGGGGGTGACTTTCCCTTTAAGTCTATACTAAAAGCTAACAATGAAGCAGGGTGCCATATGCACTTTAAAGGACCAAAACCCAGGATAGTCAAAATCCTGGGTTTTGGTCCTTTCCACGGTGGCCCCCTGATCGGGGGTGCCCCGCTGTGTGAACCCCTCCCAGATCACACGGTGCATCTAAGAGCAGCGGCTCTGATTGGGGTGCCCCCGGGGAAAGGACTAAGACCCAGGATAGTCGAAACTTTTGACTATCCTGGGTTTTGGTCCACTTTAAGAAAATAATTTAAAGATGGAGAATTCATCAAAAAAGGATCAGGACGGGTACATTATAGCTTGCCACCTTAAAGGGGAACAAAACCTGTGAGTTTCAGTATCCCAGGTATTGTACCTCCTACATGCGGCATCCCCATTTGATGACTAATATTATATTTTATTCCTGATACCCTTTTATTGTCCATTTTTATCCAAAGACGCCATATAACAGATAACCCTTCTAACAAAAGACCTTCCAGAAACAGGAAAGGCCCCATTTGGTTGGGGGGGGGGGGAAGATTACCTTTGGGAGATGGGCCAACTGCTCCACCACAATCCCAATTTCAAAGACCGCCTGCTGATTCCGCTCACATCTTCGTCAGACTGAATAGAACCACAAGGGACCCCTGACTGAGGAAGCTCTGGTGGCGGAGTGGCCAGACTGCAACACAGTACGAGGAATCACTGGGTCGCCTTTCACCCTAGCTACAAGGACTGAATCGTGAGGCCCAGACGCATACACACATAGTTTTCTCATTACTGTAACCAGCTCAGAACCTCAACTATAGAGATCTCCTGTTCTGATCCATTCCGACCCACAGTCCTTGGACCCACCAAATGCTCTGCATCATGCCAGTGTCTGGTGCCAGATCCAGGGCCCTACAACCCTCCCAGCAAGAGTTATGACTAGGGATGAGCGAACCGGTTCGGACGAACCGGAATTCGCTCCGAATTTCAGGGAAAATTCGATTCGGCACGAACCCGAATTTTTTTTTTGTTCGTGCCGATCGAATTTTCCCTGAAAAAAAAAAAAAAATGCCGGCGTGGTGGGAACGGGCAGGCCGGCTACGCTGTCAGCGGGCGGCGGAAGCGGATGACGCGTCCTCTGATGACAGCTGAGAGCGGCGCCGGAGCGCTCCGGTGCCGCTCTCAGCTGTCATCAGAGGGCGCGTCATCAGAGGGCGCCTGAGAGCGGCGCCGGCCTCCATGCTCCGACCATGCAGGTAAGTGTTTGCTTTTTAAACAAATGCCGGCATGGTGGGAGCGGGCAGGCCGGCTGCGCTGTCAGTGGACCGGCTTCCGCCGCCCGCTGACAGCGTCGCCGGCCTGCCCGCTCCCACCATGCCGGCATTTTTTTTCTTCAGATGAGCGATTCGTGAAAGTTCGATTTGGGCGAACCCGAATTTCTTGGGGAAATTCGGCGAATTGCCCGAATCGAACTTTCAAGAAGTTCGCTCATCTCTAGTTATGACCCAAAATTACTTATGGAGATTATTCTGGCTGGTAAATGAGGGGACAGCCCAATTCTCAGTAGGGAGGGGGGAGTGAGAGACCTCAGCATAAAAGTCTTCAAATGGGAAGGGGCCATGTAGTCATCGTGCTGGTAGGACTGGGAATCTGTCTGTAATTACTTCCTTGTAACCTGTATTCTGCTCTTCAAACCTGCATATGCACTATTCATTACTTGTATTTTCTGCTTAGTGTAAACTTACAGGCTGATTCATTACTAGCGCCAGGTACCGGCAGATGAGCGTCTGTAGTGAGGCATTGAGAGCAACCGCTAGTAGTCGCTGTGCTCGGCCATGGTTCGCTGTTTCAGAGCGTCTCGTTCGCTGGCAGGCATTGATGAATATGTTGTGTGAGTTGCGCTAACACCAGTACAGCGCTGTATGGGAGCGAACAGTAGCGACTACTCAGTGCGACCGACTCACACCATATTCATCAAAAAATCTGCCTCACACAGCGCCGGAGCTCAAAATTGTCGCTGTAGCACAGAGCGCCAGAAACTGTGTGAATAAAGTCCTTTTTTGAACACATATCCACTAGTAACAAAGCGAAAACATATGGAATTACATTGTTATTACATTGTGACATTAACACTTTAATGCCAGACTTGTATTGATAATTCTGCATAAAAATATAAAAAAATCTAAAAAGTTTTAAAAAATGTATTTAAATAGGCCAGGAGAGGTCACACAATTATTTGATACAAAACAAAAAAAAATTATAAAAGAAAAACCCTGTTTAAACAAAAGAAAAGTAACGTCCATTGAAATGAGGAGAGCGACAGGTAGCGACAGGTAATACCAGACGCTCTGGAAGCTAGAGCACCGCAGGGATCTGCAAAGCCGTCTCTGATGATGAATCGGTCGCTACGTGTCGCTGTAAGTGGGGCTCACCAGAATTGCCATCATATATGTGGTATTGTGTGCTGCGGCCAGCGCTCACCTGCCGCTACCTGCTGCTTACAAGGCACTATCTGTTGCTATCCCTTGATGAATAAAGCCCTTAGTGTACCCTTATTGCACTAAAATATATATCATTTAACCTGAGCTGGTTCTATTTGCTTTGATCGGATTAGGAAAGCATATTGCATGATTCAGGAAGCTGTGGCGCCAGCTAGGCACACGTGATATTCCTTCCCCCACAGGGGCTTCCCAATTTGGGATGGGCCACAAAAAGAAAGACCTAAAAACTCCAGGCCGGTGTTTGCTTCTCTTTAGTGATCATATCAGTTGGTGGAGGATAAAGCATTATTGCATTGCACGGTGGTATACCGCTATATATATTTTGCAAATATTTTTTCTTTCCGATTCCTCACTAGCACACAGGGATAATTGATATCATGGACCACAGCCAAGCTTTTAATAGTTGCCTTGATCAGAGAAAAAGCTGTATGTGTCCTTTTCAGAAACATCTGATAAATTAGTAGATTAAACATCAGCGTTACCAAGTTACAGTAGAGGATTATTTGATAGTTTTCCTCTAACAAGTACTTTACTAAATTACAGGGACAAGCAATCCTCCATGATTATAATACGCCTGTAACAATTGTCATTATTTGCCTGACAACAGCACGCCATCGCATCAAGGAATTCATTACAATACTATGGAATAGAGTTGTAATAGAAATAGATAAAGAAGTATTATGTTGTGCGTGCATACAGCGGTTGAAATAAGTATTAAACACGTCACCAATTTTCTAAGTGAATAGGTACTGTCTAAGGTGCTGCTGGCATAAAATTCTCACTCGGGTAACAATCAATCTGATCCACACATGCAATCAAATCAAACCATAGATATCCATTAATTAAACCAGACCTTAACCCTGAATAAGAACATATCTTATATGTATTCCAAGTATGTCACACACCCCGCTTCCACTATCCATGACATATGGGTTATGGTCCAGTAGAGGGCGAACTTCTGCAGAGATGAAAGCAAAAAAGAAGCCCCTCCCGGCCCATAAATACCTGGGACCTCCCACACATTCCCACTTCCTTCTCTGCAGGACGGCGAGCAAGTCAGAAGATGTATGCTGCTCTTCCTTGCAGGTAAGCCGGGCTTACACCCGGCCATTCTTTGCCCTATTTCTGCCCGGACCTTTTACATTAAGCCCAATTCTAGCCTCCCAGCCTTGGCTGCAGGTCCGGGTGATGGTAGGCATCACCTTAATAGGTGTTTAGGGAGCCATGCTCCCCCGTGAGACCCCATACAAGGGGGTAGGCGGTATCCGGGTTGGTGATCCCGGGTTGGGATGTCCTGTCCCTTTTATATAAATATCCCTTACACCCATGGTGCGGTTTTCCCCCCCTTACGGGTCCCTCTGTTAACCCTCCAGTGAGGGTGGGGGGGATGGGTATTCTCCCTCTTCGCTTTCTTTCATACTTATATGAGTGTGTGTGTGCGGTGTGATTGGGTGCTTCACCTTACAGGGCTGTACGCCTTTTCTTGCATTTTCTGCAGTCCGCTGAGGGGAGCTTCTTCCCCTCAGGCTGCGATGTTTGAGGGGGCGGGGCCGGGCGCTTGCGCGCTGCCGCAGCCCGCCCCCTCCTGCTTTGGCGCCTTTTGAGGTCCCAGCCGGCTGCTGGGAACCGTGCTGCTGGTTGTGAGGGAAGGGGGTGGGGCCAGGCGTGGCGTGCGATCAGCGCTGGCCCGCCCCTACTTCTCCCTCTCTCTTTGCTTCTCGGTGCTGCGGTGCTGCTAGCTGCCATCTTGCGAGACACGTGAGTGCCCTTCTGGGGCCCCCTTTTTATCTGTTAGGGTATTTTACATGTGCCCCATTCAGACTGGGGGCAGCGCTGGTCACACTGTGTTATAAGTTAATTTTTGTTTGATTGTACTATGCATATGTGTGTGTGTGCAGGTGCTTCTGGCCACTGCCTTGTGTCTTTCAGGAGGACTCCCGGCTCCTCTGCTTAAAAGGGGGTTCTCCCGGTCCTAGAGTCCCTAGAGTAATTTGGGGCACCTATAAATCCTCCCACTCGGGACCAAAAGGGGCATCCCGGGTTGCTTACCAGCGTAATTCCCTCTGGTCATTGCGACTACCTTAAAATCACCATATGGAGGCTCCACAGGATACCGGGCTCGGGCTCCCTTTGGGACAATCCCGGCTATGTGTGGGTTGTGGGGTACCCCTTACGGGGGAAAATGTACTAATTTGCATACCATGTGCGCGACAGGCCATAACGCGGCAGTCGAGATCCCAGGCGTCTGGGTCAGTGCCGTCCATCTCATCTCCCACCCCACCCCGCATTATCTTACCCCAGGTGACACTGCCATTAGTGAGGAGTCGCACTCGGATGTATGTGCTAGGCTGGCCAACCTCGAGAAAATTATTTCTAGCTCAGTGGGCAGAAAGGCCCCTGCTAAGAAAAAGCATCTGTCACCGGCTACGCCGGTAATTGATTTTGATGATTATGACTCCCCTGACTGGGCTGATTATTCCCCGCTTGAGGAGTGGGAATTGTTTGAGGAATCTGAGACTGAGGAACTGCAGTTCTTTGATTCTGATGCCGGGCAGGCGCTGGGGGATGCTGTGGATACTCCCAAGGTCCTGGCCCATCTCTTAGAGGTTCTGGATATTTCTCCACCAGCGGAGGCCCCTCCGAAGAAGGGGGAATTCTTTGGGTTCTCTAAGCCCCGCTTGGAGTTCCCAAATCAGGATCATTTTGACAGCATGATTCTTAGAGAATGGGAGAAGCCGAGTCGGCTTCACGGTGTTCCTCAGGGATGGGATAGGAAGTATCCCAGTTGACGAGATGAAGCGCTGGGCTTCCCCTCCCGAGGTTTATAGCGCCCATCTTAGGATTGTCCAACACCTCCGTTGTACATACTCCTGACGCCACTACCCTTAAGGATGGCGAGGACAAGCGCATTGATCAGATGGCATGTCATGCCTTTGCCAGTGTGGGTTCAGCCTTACAGCCTGTCTGTGCATCGGCACTCGTGGCTGTGGCTACCAGGTCTGAGATTAGGGACATGTTAAATGGGTCCCAGCTCAACCCGGCCAGCGTTGAATTCACAGCCCTTAAGAGGTGTGAATTGTTTATGAATTTTGTTTTGTCAGCTATGGACGACACTATTACCATGTGTAGTAGAACTTCGGCTCTGCTGGTGGCCATGCGCCGATCGGTCTGGCTACGCCAGTGGGCGGCTGACATTGCGGCCAAGAAATCACTTACAGCTCTGCCCTTCCTGGGTGCGCGGCTGTTTGGAGACAAATTGGATTCTGTGGCGAAAGGTGGAAGCTACCTCAGCGTAAGAAGCAGCATCGCTTCTTTCGGGGGCAAGCTCCTTCAATCCTTCCTTTCGCGGTGCCAGAGTGGGCAGAGGTCTTGCCTACTCTAGCTTCAGAGGTGATTCCTGGAACAAAGGACGTGCCCGTCCAGCCTCTACCTGGGGTTCCAAGCCGAAGCCCGCTGCCAAGCTAGCTCAGCAATGAGGAGACGCCCTCACCCCTATGGGTGGGGGCATGGCTGCGGCTCATCTTTCAGGTGAGGTCACAGACAAGTGGATTTTGGAAGTGGTATCATCCTGGTACAAACTGGAGTTCGAGTACCGGCCTCCTCCCAGATTTCTAAGGTCTCGGGTGCCCTCGGATCCCCGGGCTGCGCAGGGGCTCCTGTTGGCTGTGAGGAATCTCCTGGATATGGAGGTCATATGCCCAGTGCCTTTCTCAGAGAGAGGCCGGGGCTACTATTCCAACTTCTTCACGGTTCCCAAAAAAGATGGTTCAATAAGACCCATTCTGGATTTGAAGCTTCTCAACAGGTTTATCAGAACCAAGAAGTTCCGCATGGAGTCTCTGCGCTCAGTTCCCTTCGTCAAGGGGACTTCATGACGTCCATAGACATCAAGGATGCTTATTTCCATATACCGATCTTCCCAGCGCACCAGAGATTTCTCAGGTTTGTGGTGGGAGATCAGCATTTTCAGTTTGTGGCTCTCTTGTTCGTGCTGACCTCGGCACCGAGGGTGTTTACCAAGGTTCTGACGGGCATAATGGCCCTGCTCAGAGCCCAGGGCATTCGCATTGTGCCGTATCTGGACGACCTGCTTATTACAGCTTCTTCCCTATGCCAGGCAGGGCTGGACACCAGGATGGTGGTGACGGCGCTGGGAAAGTTTGGATGGGTGATCAATCACCCCAAATCTTCTCTCTCCCCATCACGCGAGATCTCTTTTCTGGGCATGATCCTGGATACCAGTCAGGCCAGAGTGTTCCTACCTCAGCCAAAGGTGCAGAGGGTTCAGGACCTGATTCGTATTCTCCTGACCAATCCTCAATGTCTCCCAGGGATCGGCAGTCCCTTCAGTGGTGGCTGGAACCAAGCAATCTGATGAGGGGCAGATCTTTTCTGGCCCCTTGTAGGGAGACGGTTACCACGGATGCCAGCCTGTCGGGCTGGGGAGGATTCTGGAAGGATCATCAGTTCAAGGGGTTGTGGGGTCCTCAGGAGGCTCACACCCCCATCAATGTCTTGGAGCTCAGAGCTATCCGTTTGGTTCTGTCACGTCTGACACTTCACCTCCAGGGCTTACTGGTTCAGGTTCGATCAGACAATCGAACTGCGGTAGTTTGCATCAATCACCAGGGAGGGACTCGCAGCAGGAGTGCCCTCAGGGAAGTCTCTCTGATTCTAACATGGGCGGAGAGCAATGTTCCTTGCATCTCAGCAGTGTACATTCCAGGAGTGGAGAACACGGAGGCGGACTCCCTGAGCAGGGGGTTTTCTCGCCAAGGGGAATGGTCTCTCAACCACAGGGTATTTCGGGCCCTGTGTCACAAGTGGGGGACTCCGGAGGTGGATCTCTTTGCCTCTCGGCACAATCACAAGCTTCCATCCTTGTATCTCTGTCTCAGGATCCTCTGGCCCTGGCAGTGGATGCCTTGTCCCTTGCCTGGAGGGATCTGGGGTTTCTGTACCTGTTTCCCCCTTTTCTCCATTGTAGGCAAGGTAGTGCGCAAGCTGGCTCTAGAGGGGGCACCAGCAATTCTGGTGGCCCCAAGGTGGCCAAGACAGGTTTGGTTCGCAGACGTAGTAAGACTGGCGGTAGATCAGTACAAGCTGCCCCTATTTCCGGATCTGATCTCTCAGGGTCAACTACGTTACCCCAATTTACAAACGCTTGCTTTGACGGCGTGGCTGCTGAAACCTTCATCCTGAGGGAGGAAGGATTGTCTGAGGCGGTTATTCAGACCTTGATTAGAGCTAGGAAGAGGTCTTCCTCTAACATTTACTATAGGACTTGGCAGTCCTATATTGACTGGTGTGAGGCTAGGTCCTTACCTTGCAGGGTGTTTTCGATTCCTAGGATTTTGGAGTTTCTACAACACGGCCTGGATCTGGGGTTCCAGCTCGGTACTTTGAAGGGTCAGGTTACTGCCCTGGCTGTCTTTTTTCAAAGGTCCCGTGCTTTGCATTATCTGGTCAAGACTTTTTTCCAAGGGGTCACTCATGTTTGGCCCCCTAGAAAG
This sequence comes from Gastrophryne carolinensis, assembly GCA_027917425.1. Taxonomy (NCBI): domain Eukaryota; kingdom Metazoa; phylum Chordata; class Amphibia; order Anura; family Microhylidae; genus Gastrophryne; species Gastrophryne carolinensis. The sequence goes on along the minus strand of CM051240.1, from coordinate 230,612,747 downwards.
CCTTTGGTTCCCGTTTGGGACTTAAATTTGGTTCTTTTGGCCCTCCAGGGGCCTCCCTTTGAACGATGCAGGATGTGGCTCTTTCTGTGCTCACTCAAAGGGTTGCCTTTTTGGTGGCTATTACCTCTGTTCGGCGTGTCTCTGAGTTGGCGGCTCTGTCTATACCGGCCCCTTACTTTGAGAGACACCAGGATAAGGTGGTTTTTCGCTTTAAACCAGATATCCTTCCTAAGGTGGTTTCTTCTTTCCATCTCAACCAGGATGTAGTTCTCCCTTCCTTGTGTCCTAAGCCTAGCTATGACAAGGAGAGGGTTTTGCACTCTTTGGATGTGGTGCATTGTGGTGGTTGCTGCTTCTCCTTTTCGTAAGACGGGCGCCTTGTTCGTGGTGCCCTCCGGGCCCAGGAGATGTTTGGCGCCAGCCAAGTCTACCATTAGTAAATGGATACGTCAGGCCGTTGTTGGGGCCTATTCCGTTAAGGGGAGGGTTCCTCCTTTTAAGATCACTGCTCATTCTACTCGTGCTGTTGGGGCTTCATGGGCCTTTCAGCACCAGGCTTCTGTTGAACGAGTTTGTAAGGCTGCTACTTGGTCTTCCGTTCATAATTTTTCCAAGTTTTATAAGATTGATGTGCGGGCCTCAGCGGATGCTGTTTTGGGCCGCATGGTTCTGCAAGCTGCAGTGGTTTAATTTGGTTAATTTTTGGCTGTATTTGGATCCCCACCCATGACGGACACTGCTATTGGATGTCCCATATGTCATGAATAGTGGAAGCGGGGTGTGTGACATACTTGGAATAATACCATTTTGTGATTACTTACCTGTAAAATGGGTATTATAAGTATGTCACGCTTCATCCCGCCCTTTGGTATTCTGGATCCTTTATATGGTGAACCTTTTATTGTTAAGAATGTTTTATTGTCTCTTCCTGGTCCCCTTACTGCTGTCATATACTGGGGAATGTGTGGGAGGTCCCATGTATTTATGGGCCGGGAGGGGCTTCTTTCTTGCTTTCATCTCTGCAGAAGTTCGCCCTCTACTGGACTATAACCCATATGTCATGAATAGTGGAAGCGGGGTGTGTGACATACTTATAATACCCATTTTACAGGTGAGTAATCAAGTAATCAAGCAATCAAGTAAACAAAATGGTGTTTTCTCCTTCCCTCTACATACAGATTGCCCATATTAAAAATCATCCTACCTGTATCTATTGCATCTTCTGAACCTTTAAACATCCAAGATGGCGGCACATGGAGTGTCAGGCTGCCTGCAAACAGGAAGTGTCTGACTGTGCCGCTCTGCATTCTGGGATTGCTGTCCTTTCCCTGACCTTAGCTCCTCAGCTATAACCCACCCCATTGCATTCCCCCCTCTCTCTTCTCCTCAGTATGTGATGCCTCTTAGGCAAGATGGCGGCGCCCACATTCTAGAGTCCTGAACAGAGTTGCAGTGCAGTGGAGAAAAGAGTAAAAGTAAGTGACTAAAAACATAGAATATATTATTTTAGAAGCAGGTGAAATAGTTTTTTAAGGGTTTTGGCTTTTCATTAAATTATGCTGAAGGTCCGGTTTAAGTCTTCACCCACCCGGCTGGGGGGGAGGGGGGGGCGCTTGTCAAGGGGCCCAAAGAGGCAGAATCGGGGATAAAAAATTTTGATGATGAGTCTGGCGGGGTGAAGGCCAGCGATCTGTTCCTGTCAGCCCCTCAGCGCTCATTTTAAATGGGCAACAAAAAGATGGCTGCCGCTCCCATGAATGACTATCAAACCAGCTTTTCTGTGTTTGGGCCAAACAGCGAACTCCAACACACGTGGTACGGGTTCGCTCAACACGAGTAATGAGAAGAAATGACACAGGGAAAAAGTAATGAACATGCTACTTTATGCAAAAGCCTTTGTTGGTGATGACAGCTTTAAAACGCTTCCTGTATGGAGAAACTAATCACATGCATTGCTCAGGTGGGTCCATTCTTCCATACAAACACTCTTCAAATCCTGAAGGTTCCTTGCAGAGGTGAAACTAGCCTCTCTGCTGCCTGAGGCGAAAGGTGCCACCCCCCCCCCCCTTGGTGTGCTTCTTCTCAATGGTTATGTAGGGGGCAGGGACTGCAGCCACTGTGCCACCAATAATTGACTGTAAAAAACATGACCACTTGCAGCAGTGCACCCCATCTCCACTAAACCACTAATGAGATAATGAGTAAAAAAGTTACACAATAAAGAAAATAATCCAGTGATTGCCTCTAGTGGCCTCATTATAGGTCCACCCCTGGTTCTGTTGGCTTCCTCTATGAACTCTGAGATATAACACTTCTGTCAGACTATGCTTTATTGGTGTAGAGTGGGGAAAAATTAAATTTATATATTTTTTTTAACTGCCGAACGTTGCTGCACTGCAAGAAACACATTTGCTCAAACATTAGCGATGCAGCAACATGCTGAAAAAATTATAAATTATATTTTGAATTATAAATCAGGTCTTTAGTTCCTTCCATAGAATTTCAATTTGATTCAGATCAGCTGAATGGCTGGGCCATTCTAGAGAGTTTCTTTGGCTGTGTTTGTGTTTGGGATCATTGTCTTGTTGAAATGTCCACCCTTGTTTCACCTTTATCATCCTGGTCGATGGCAAGAATGTCTTGGTACATTTTTCTATTCATCCTTCCTTCAATTATATAAAGCATGCCAATGCTGTATGTTAAAAAAAAACAGGCCCACACCATGATGTTTCCACCTCCAAATGTCACTGTTGGTATGGTGCTTATGGGGTCATATGCAGCACCACCTTTTTACCTCCAAACAGAGTGTGTATTATGGCACTTAAAGAGTTACATTTTGGTCTCATATGACCAGTTTATATTCTTGCAATATTTCACAGGTTTGTCTAAATGTTGCTGAGCAAATTTTAAACATGCTTCAACGTGCCTTTTCTTTAGCAATGGATTCTTGCTTGGTGAGCGTGCATACATGGAGGGTGATTTTTGTTTTCTTTGAAACAATCGTTCTTGCTGATTCCAGGTCCTTCTGTAGCTCTCCACAGGTGGTCATTGGCTTTTGGACAACTCTTCTAATAGTTCTTTTTGTAGCACACGTGGCCTGAGGGGTTAACATGCAAGCGTGTGGGGAGTGAGTTCAGGATGCTGGGCTACGGAGGGCCTCATGGGTGGCGTGGGATGCTGGCAGGCTTCACACTCTTGCAGGTTATACATTAAATCCACAGGAGACAAGTATCTTAAAAAGTAGTTACTCACTTTATTAACAGCACTCAAAGACAGTTCCTCTTAGTAGAAATAAGGCTGCAGCAGGCTTTCTGCCTTCCAATGGTAGCTAGGGTCTTGTCTTCCTTCTCAAGCACCAAGGGTATACCTCTCGCTTTCTAATCTACTTTAGCAAGACAGAAGCAGACTCTGGCTGGATCCTTCTGTCAGTCTCTGGCTACTGTCTCCTCTCCTCCTGCACAAGTCTGTCACTCCGGTTACTACTTTAAGATTGAATAAAGCGAAGCTATCTCTAACTAGTATCCTAATTCTTATATAGTCTTTACTAAACTAAAGGTTAGAGTCTCTCCTAAACCCAACTGTTAGTCAGACCAATGTATCCAACCATCAACCGTCTGCACAGGTGCCAGGATGTTTACAGGATCTGGGCTCCTAATATTGATACATTAAAGTGGACCAAAACCCAGGATTTTGACTATCCTGGGTTTTGGTCCACTTCCCCGGGGCACCCCGATCGGGGGTGCCCCCCTATGTGAAACCCCCCAGAACGCCCAGATCAACCCACCTTACCCCACTCCTACGTCGCATGCGTGGGCATGCGCGTCAAAGTGATGTCTTACCTCAGCGGCTCAGAGCGCACTGGTGGGCGCATCTTTCGCTTCCCTATAACAGGGGGCGCAGTGTACTGACTATAGGCCTGCGTCAAGAATGTGACATTTCGTTATGTGGATAAAAATCTTTTCGATTTGTATCCATATAGCAAAATCAGTGGTGTTGCGAAATGACCCCGGTGCTAACATTAAATGGGCCCAAATAATGGTGCATACAAAAACTCTTTCCAGTTGCTTTAACTGAACCGAATACAACTAAACTACAACTAAATGTAATTATATCATCACAATAAGATCAGATATCAAAAATAAGATTTTTTTATTTATATAGGTTAAGACCTTCCTGGATGATATTCTGGACAAACTTCCTGAGGGGTATAACATGTCCGAAATAACCTCAAAGACAACTGAGCGCTCTCCATATATCCTAGTCTGCTTCCAGGAATGTGAGAGGATGAACCTCCTACTTCATGAAATTAGACGCTCTTTAAAGGAACTTGATCTTGGACTCAAGGTAATAACTAGTTTTTGTTGTTGTGGGGGTTCCTGGGCCACCTCCACACTTTTCTGGTGTCTATTAACTAGCATATGCATCAGTGTTCTCCCAATGTTTGCTTGGGTTTCCTCCCAGTACTATGATCTCCTTCTACAAGGAGTCCTCAGCCCTCTCACCAAGGCCCACCAGCAAGACATATTTGGGGCATTGACACATAATTGGCTCTATAGCTTTGTCTGAGCAAAAATTACATCACTAATGCATCTGGAGATCCTCAAAACAGGGACTGTTGGTGGGCCTTGAGAAGGAGATTGGGCAACACTGATGTAGAAGAGCAATGGATAAACTAGGAGCTAGACTACCTAGGGTTTCTCTATACCCCCAGTGCTGCACACAAGGGGGGGGGGTGATAGCTACTCCATATTTGTGAATTATTTTGCAGAAAACAGATATATTGGTCTGGGATCTTATCTTTTTTTCTTGTTTCTTATAAAACAAGATAGAGAGAGATTTGTTCATCAATAGAAATGTGAATAAGTTATGCAGATAAACTTTGAATGCACCTCTATAGAATACATAACACCCCTGTCTACAATACTCTGATGTTGTAAATAAATTATATGTTCGGTAGAAGCTGAGAGGTTGGCCTTGTTCATGAGGCATGTGGGCACCTGATGTGATTGGAACACAAATAACGGCATTTTTTTTGTTAGGGTGAGTTGGCAATCTCTTTCGAAATGGAGCAACTGCAGTCAGCCCTGTTTTTTGATACTGTTCCTGAAACATGGACAAAGCTGGCTTACCCATCAACCTATAATCTGGCCCAGTGGTAAGTGTGAAACAAAGGTGTGAAGTTTGGTAACAAAACTAACAAGTACAAAGGAGACAATCTTTTCCATCCCACAGCACGATGCACACATCACATTGCACTGTAAGCTATCTAAATGTCAATAGTAGGCTCAGAACTGCTTTAGAAAGCTGATTACAATAGAAAGAATTAACATAAATGCTTTGCTATTTGTCTTAAATAATGTAACATAATGGACCTCTCAGCAGGGAGCTGGCAGGCTTTTCAGAATGAGTCATCTTGTTTGCTATACTCCCAGCAGGAGGGAGAGATAGCCCATCCTAAGATTTTACCTCCCAACCACAACCCACTATAGTGGTGTTCACAGACAGTGACCTCTCTACCTATGACACACTTACCGTATAGTGTGAGCATGAGGCCAGCATCCACTTGGGCAGGGGTACTCAACCACTTCATGTAAAGGTCCATTTAAAGGCATCTGGTGAGAGGTGAAGGTCTGGGCGGAGGGCTGTCGTGGGGGGGGGGAGTGGATAGTTATAAGTCAGTCCACTGGGGGAGGGGCAATAGATTCCCCAGCAAATCTAAAAAAGGCTGCTTGTACCTTGCAATGCCTCTTCCCGTCCGTGCAGTGCTTCATATTGCATATTGCAATGCTAGGTGCCAGGGAGCCATGGCAGGGAGACTAAGTACTACATCGCCGATCAAGGGGGCAGCTCGGAGCTTGTCAGGGCTGTTAGGGCAGGGGTCCAGAAATCTGGCAATGAGGTCCGCATTTGGACCCCAGTCCGCCAGTTGAGTATCACTGCACTAGGGAATCTATTACTCACTCTGGATCTTACCTGGCCTCTGCTTCCATGCTGTTTCCCAGATGGGTCGGCAGTTAGTGGCCTCATTGCCTAGCAACCGCTGGTTGGCATTGCAAAACCCACTGTCCTAAGTGTCTCTGTTGCTTAGCAATGGCAAACGTTGATTAGTTCATTGTACCAACTGATTGGAGACAGCTAGACAGCTACTCTTCCTTTTGGCAAGCCTTGTTGCCGACCAGTGCCTTGTCTGACAACGTCCTGGGCCAAGCCTTGTTGACTACCTGTCTAACCACATTATCTGCCAAGTCCTTTTAAAGACCTTTGGCTTGTCTGACAATGCCAAACCCTGTGCCCAACCCATGCCACATCTGACCAGATCCAATGGCAAGCCCTGTTACTGACTCATGACACCTCTGACCAAGTCAAGTGCCAAGCTTTTTCGCCGACCTGGTGCCGCTTCTACCACCTTCGGTATCAAGTCCAACAGCCAGCTCTCACCACATTTGACCCCATCTGCACCACTGCTTCTGCCCATTGTCCCAGATTATACTGTCAGCCACATCTCTGGCAACTGGTGAGCAGCCTTAAAATTGTTGAAGGCACTACCTGGACAAATATAAAACAAAGATGGTACCTTTTTACCCTAAAGCAGCTTTCTTATAGTCTGATGCTTTAAAGTCCCTGTCTATACACGTGTTAACTTCCTCCATAAGAACTGTGTGAAATTTCAAAGCATCTAAAAATCTTTGATTATATGTAAATAGCTTATGTATTCTAAACTAAGTTGCTGGGCTCTCTTTCGTTTATGGACCTGGCTGAGCCAGGAAGGGTATGTCATGGTGCAGCTTTGAGTCTTGAGCATGCTCTGCTGTTATCAGAAACAGCTGTGAGATCACTGTGGCTTGGGGTGGTCGCTTGCACTGAAAGCTCAAAAGGACAAAGTAACCGTTACACCACTTTTTTGCATGGTTCTGGAGAAATGGAATGTAAAGGAAGTCAAACTTTGGAACCCTGCTATGGCCTACACTGCAGGAAACAGAGAGGAACATGGGACAGACATCAGGGGAGCTCCTTGCTGCCTTGTTATATCTGTTTCCTGGACAGCCCCTTTAAAATATATCAGTCTTTAAAGAACAGGTCTATGCACAAGCACATCGCTTCTTAGGGGTGGGGATGCAAGTGGACACAATGTCTTTTTTGACTTTGTACACTAGTAACTACCCCATAGAAAGTAGTTATGCACCCAAGTGTGCCATCGCACAGGGTGCCGTGGTCAGGGGGACACCATGCAGCTGTCTCTATACATTCGATGCCCTAACCGCCCACCTGGCAACTCAATCGCCGTTTGCCCGCCTGCTCATTTTATTGGTTCTTTGGGGGAGGGTGTTAATTGGAGCTGATGGGGATGCATGGTTGGTTTAGTCAGAAGGAAGGGGTCCCATGCTCATCTCTGTTCTGCCCTTTAAAAGGGACCAAACCTGCTGATTCTCCATTCCCAGGGCATCCCAATGTGGAAACCCCCTTGGATCACTGACTTCCAAGCCCCTCTTTAAAGTGGACCAACACCCAGCAGGATCGCCCGGGAATCTTATAGATCCAATCCCTCCCGCATCCAAAATTGGGATGCCCCGCTGTGTGAAACCCCCCAGGACGCCCGCAAACCTTGCCTGAATCCCGGTCCGACGGCGCATGCGCGGGCCGCATCTCAGGCTCCTCTCTAGCAGGGCCCGTGACCGCGCCAGCCATTTGTGAATTGCCGGTGCGGGCGCACTCCCTTTTAGAGGGAAGCGCGAGATGCGGCTGCCAGCGTGCTCAGAGCCGCTGAGCTAAGACGTCGCTTAGACATGCATAGCTCAGCGGCTCCGAGCGCGCTGATTGGACGAGCGGCCGCGCATGTGCCGTAGGAGCGGGGTGAGGTGAGTTGAAGCTAGCGATCTGGGGGGTTTCACATAGGGGAAGTGGACCAAAACCCAGGATAGTCAAAATCCTGGGTGTTGGTCCACTTTAACAATAAAAGCTTTACCCCTGATATGGCTAAGACTTTCTGCTTAGCTCCCCTTAAATACTGAGTTTGTAACCACTACTACTACTACAGGCCCCATCATACCCATGACCAATCACATGCTGCCCACGGATCAAGCCACAGGTCCCATGTGATCTAATGTTACCATTACATGTTTGTCAGGCTTTTCCCTTTAAAAGCCACTTGGCCTTATTCTGACACTTTCCCTGTAGTCTATGGGGCCTGTTATTCTCTATGGCAGTGGTGGGGGGGGGGGGCTGCCATATAATGTCTAGTTTCTATCACTGCAACTATTAATTCATTTTTATGGGTATCCCAACTTAATCCACTAACATATAACTAATGTCTCTCTCATTGCCTAATCCATGGATTGGTATTAATCCTTACTAATTGTAGTTCACCCCTTCACCTTTCCAACCTGTCACATGTTTTGGAAGCATGTTCTTGTAGTCAATATTCTTTTAAAGCGGAACAAAACCCATTTTCCCCCCTGTGGTCGTCCTCCCAGCTCGAGAATCTCGGGGCGATGTTGCTAACTCGGCGGTGGTTTTTCCACTGCCAAAGCCGCACCCCATAAAACTTGATATTGTCGATTGGCTAATCTCAAGAGTGTCATGTGACTGGATGGCCGCATCCTCGGCTTTCTGTCTCTGTTGTTGCACTCCCTCCTGCAGCCTATCTGAATGGCTGGGCACGGGAGCGCACACAGCTACAAGGATGCTAGAGATGCAGCTGCCGGAGAACACAGCCCCGTGGGAGCCACCAGGAAAGGTGAGACTGCCAGTGACCCTGGTGGCTTCACACTGCGGGGCATCCTAAAACAGGCTAGCAGCCAGCCCTGGAGTCTTTTAGATTTCAGGGCCAGCCGCCAAGGGTTTTGTACTGCATAAAATGTTTTTGCATCTTCGAATCCTCCTCTTTGAAAAAAAGGTGTTCCTCCATGCTGTGGAATGGTTGGTTGACAGCCAGGTCCCCCATTATAATAAAATATTTCTCCTAATTGGAAAATATTGATATCTGCTGATTTGATGTTAGAAAGCTCCTGAAAGGCTTTGCAGTACATATCAATTTTTTCTTTTTAGCCGTAACAAAGTGATGTTATTAAAACACAAGTGTCATCTGCTGAACCTAAGATGGTGGGTTTAATGGAAACGGGGAAACTACAATCCAATTTCCATATCCTTGACTAGACAAGCTTGATGATACACTCGCCGCGTAGCTGAGCGCATTTCCTTTTGTAAGTTGCGAGGGAGAAAAAAATGCATTATCCACAATTTGTTTGTTGGCTCTTTCCCTCTTTTCATGCACTCAGAGTTCAGTCCTTAATGTTTTATTGAAATTGATTTTAAATGAGCGCTATTTTTATTGCACATAATGACTTTCAAATAATCTCGAATTTATCTTGCTTTCCCATTGTCCCCACTTGGGTTTTAGACAATATTTTCAAAAGCAATTCATTGAATTCCATATCTTAAAATGGATCTGTCTAAAATGCACTAAAGATTATCTGTACTGTAATTGTGTGGAAAATTATACTGATTTAAAACAAATTCTCATGGAAATGAAAATGTAAGTGCAGACCCAAAAATGTAAAAGTGCCAATTTGTTGTTCTAACTCCATGGGAAAGCACGGAGCTGTTCGCAAATTACATTTTTTATATACTGTACCTTACAGGCTTGAGGTATGGGTTTGCTTTATAATAAAGGCAGCAGAAGTAAATGACTTTACATAGTAGGTTAACAGATGGATGCTGTCAAACTGTCATTTAAAAAAAAAAGAGATATAGGTAGCGGTTGTGGCCAAAGAAAATAATAACATAATTTTAAGCAACCCACCAATGAAGCCAATCCCGCCATTGATTGTCCCCTCCTATGGAGTGCAACAGACATAAGAGAGTGCACCCTAAAAATTACTGTTAAACTCCCTCCCAAAGGAAGAAAGCTGGGAGGTAGGTAGCAGAGTTGGGTCTGGCTGGCAGGGTTTAGCGGCAGGGTTTAGCGGGGTGCAGTGGCGGGTCCCGGGGTGCAGTGGCATTTCAGGATAGGTAGCCCCCCTGTGAGAACAACTAAGGAGGGGGTATCAGGAGTTATGACAGAACAAAGATAGGAAAACTACTTACCTCTTTAGGGTAATCCCTGTAGAGGCATCCCATGTGGGTGGGTCACCTGGGTCCAATGGCAGAACAGTAGGTGGCAAGGCAGGTGGCTTCTTTAGATCTCTTATGTAGCAGGCCAAGACGGAGACTATCCTAGACTGGCAGTCTTGGGGATCCCCCTCATCAAACAAGGAAGAATTCATCTTGGGACTGGCAGGCTCTTCTGTCATAATAGCCCCCACCACAGAAGCATGGGGTGGTACTGAGGTCTCACAAGATGAGAATTTGCAGCAGGATATAAAAGGCAGGGAAGGAGCCACTAGGGGGTTGTGGGTGGGAACCGCAGAGGCGAGATGATGGGCCCCACACATACTGTACCATGCTAATTCGCTGAAAGGGTAGATGCTGATTGACAACCTTTGGAGGTGAGTACATGGTGATCTGGGTCTACGGTACTGTGGTAACATAGTAACATAGTATGTAAGGCTGAATAAAGACATTAATACATCAAGTTCAGCCTATATAGAAAAGCAGATCTATAGCCATAGCCGGTAATGTTATTACATGCAAGGAAGGTATCCAGACCACTTTTGCATTCTTTTAGTGTATTCATCATGACTACTTCCTCTGGCAGAGAGTTCCATTGTCTCACTGCTCTTACAGAGAAGAATTCCCTCCTATGTCGTTGGAGGAATCACCTTTCCTCTAGCCTTAGTGGATGCGCTTGGGTTATGGTTGAACTGCGGGGTATACTTTGTACTGACCTCGAATATATTTATACATAGTTATTAGGTCATCCCTCAGGTGTCTCTTTTCCAAACGAACAAAAACCTAACCATGACAATCTTTCAGGATACTCCCAGCATTCCATTTATTAATTTACTTGCCCGTGGCCCACCTTTGAACGCACCCCAGTTCTGGTCCTTCTTATGCTCTGGTGCCCAGACGCCTGTCCTCCCAAGCATGACCGGCTCAGTGCCACCGCGGAGTGGGCTGTGTTTCTGAAGCCACTCTATAACCACTGACCCGCCATCAGCCCCAGGAGCATGGAAAGGTGGAGTGGCCAGCAAGCTTCCAGAGCAGTGCACAAAGTGATTGTGTTGTTAAGATTATTACAAGCATTTATTTATAAAAACAGCTAAAGAGACTTCCTAGTAGCAGTCTGTTTTGAACTGTCTAAATATAAGGGTAACCTCCCCCCCAAACTACTGCTGCGTTGTAACAGGAGTAGAAAAATAATTTTCACTAAGCATGACATATTGTAAACCCCACTTGTGTCATTCTGTTCCTGGGCTCTTACATCACCAGATCATGGCCTCATGGGCGGGTATTTCATACAAGAGCACTCAGCACCACAAGATTTGAACAATGACATGTTTACATCCTGGGCGTTGGGTCATGATGCAATCTGGCAACTGCTGGTCCTGATACTCAAACTTCCCTTCAGAGAAATTGCTGGATATATTGCTGGGAAAGGAGAGAAGACAGCATGATTAAACCATTCGAAAGGTACTGCCTCTGGCGTAAGGGATGTTGGGGATCTCAGTCATATAGATGGTGTTTGGCTCACTAACCAGCCCTAGAGTCTATAAGACTTTAGGGTTGGCCAATTCCCTGCACCTAGGGCATCCCAAATTGGCATCCGCATGTGGGATTCTCTACTATGTGATACCCCCTAATCGCTTGGAATCTTAACTTTTCTGACAATCCCACTGCGCATGTATGAGCTGCCTTCCCTACATCCCTCTAGCTGCTGCGTACACCTGTGCTGAAGGCTTCCAGATGGCTGGCATGTATACGCATTGCGGGAGAGGAGCGGTCACAAAGGATACCTGATGCCCTCAGCATTCTTAGCCACTCACTAATTTACAAAAAAGCTGAGGAAAGCCCACGCATGCACCTTGGGATTGGCAGTGAGGTAAGAATACCAGTGACTGAGGGAATTTGACAAAGTGAGGATTCCCTAATCAGGATACCCTAAGGGTTGGGGACCAAAACCCAGGATAGTTAAAATGCTGGGTTTTGGTCCACTCTAAAGGGATTGTCCAGGCTAAGTGTAAAACCAAATCATAGTTTGCTTACTTGCCATGCTTATTTATCATGCTGTGTTGCTGAATAATGCTCTTGAAGATAGGATCTAGCCCCTATCTCTGTAGCCAGGGCCGGCGTCAGAACACTGAAAGCCCAGTCAGCTGCCTAGGGCCCCCAGGATGTGGTTACAGAACTTAAATTTTTTCGCCACTAACATTGCATTGGGCCCCTGCACCGCCTCCCCCTAGTGAGACGGGTCGTCACTAACCTCGTAACAAGGCTGAGGTGCACGCTCTTTCATTGGTGGTGCAGTTGCCCTGCCCCTTAACCTATGCTCGGCCTTGCACTGGCTTGTGTGTTGATCTGTGAACCAAGGTAATGCAAGTTACACAGTGCACACGCTTTCTTTCTCTGTCTCTCTTCTCCATTCATCCCTGTGTCTTCACCTCTGCCCCACTCATCCATGTCCCTTCAGCTCTGCCCCATCCATCCATGTCCCTTCAGCTCTGCCCCATCCATCCATGTCCCCCTAGTTCTGCCTAATCCATCCCTGTTCCCTCAGCTCTGCCCCATTCATCCATGTACCCTCAGCTCTGCCCCATCCATCCATGCCCCTCCAGCTCTGCCCCATCCATCCATGCCCCTCCGCTCTGCCCCACAACCCTGTCCCCTCAGTTGTGTCCCATCCACCCCTCTCCCCTCAGCTCTGCCCCATCCCCTCAGCTCTATGCCTCTCCATCTCTGTCTTCCCAGCTTTGCCCATCTACCCCTCTTCCTTCCAGCTCTGCCAGTCTATCTAACTTCCACACCAGCTCTACGCAACCACTCAGCCATTCCTGTCCTTTTCATTTTGCCCTTCCTGTTTTGTCCATCCTTCTTCCTCAATAGTCTGCCCATTCATGTGGTGCGAAACTAAAAAACAGCTCCAATTGGCGGTTGGAGGGCAAGCAGCCCTTCTTAGTTTTGGCCATGAAATTTATAGACCTCTGACCCGCGACTCTCCACCGCAAAGGGACCCACTGAGACCATGCTGTTTTTGGGCCCACATAAACCTGGGGCCGGTCCTGTCTGTAGCCACACCCTCAGATTTTACACAGCAGGTTCACATTATTTGAGCACTTCCTACTTTTGACATAGGCAGCATGTAGCTCATGAAGGAAGTCTCATGTGGTAAGCTCTGCCTGGTGGGTATATAAGGTGTGTGACAGGCTATTTGCACACATCCCTTGTCGCTGTCATGGGTAAAAGAGGGGATTTATCAAGGTTGAAAAAAACAATGAGGAAAACATTTTGTTTAGGGTTGACTTGACGAAATGTTTGTGATGATTGACACTTCAAATGGGGACAGGCTAACAACAACAATACTGTATATGACTAATGGCACCAGACTGTCTAAGCAATTATAGTTCAAAAAACAATATTCTTAGCAGCATTATCTTTTAAAATATGGGTGCCAAGATATGAAGATCAGCTGATCTGTTTGCTGATGGCATAAGCTTTGTACTGATACAGAACTTGCATATCTGGTGTGCCCATAAAAGCCAATAAGTCATTGAATGCGTATAGAGAACAGGAGTGGTCATATTAGGACTTATCTAAAAGGGAACAAGAAGCTGGTTCCAAAAATATGACTTTGAGCCCTGGTATCAGAACCAGCGAGTACAAAAACCACAGAACTATTTTTAGAGATCAGAAATATCCTGCCAACAGTAAAGCAACCAGAGACCATTCATGTGTGGTGGTTGTTTCATAAAAGGGAATGACTGGCTCACTCCAAGAACACTGCCAAGAATAAAGAATGATACCTAAACATCATCCAAGAGCAACTTCCCCCAACTTTACCAGGAGCCATTTCAGTGATGAACAATGCTTTTTTCAGCATGATGAAGAATCATGTCATGCAAAAATGATAATTAAGTGGCCCGGTGAACAAAACATAGAAATGTCGGCACCTTGGCCGGGAAACCCAAGATATCAATCCTATTGACAACCTTCTGTCTTTAAAAAGTAGGTGCACAAAAATTGTGATGAACCCAATTACCAATCAGTTAAAATTTGGTCCAGAAGCAAATTTTCAGCATGTCAGGATGAATAGCAGAAGTCTTGAAAATAAGGGTCAACTCTGGTGTTGGGTGAACCCTCTAATGTTTGGGTTCGGCAAGCTCAGCCGAACTTTGAACAAAAGTTTGGTTAGGGTGGATGAACTTGCTGAAACCGAACTGTGGGCCCCACTAAATTCAACGGGGACCCAAACCAGGGCCGGATTATGAGGGGGGCGCAAGGGGCGCATGCTCTGGGGCTTCCACCATTTGCCTTGCAAAGGGGGCCTCCACCAACCTTTGGGTTATGGTCTGTTCCAGGAAGCTTTTCAGTCTTTGGTCTGACAGGCCGCGGGCCCAGCAACCATGCTATCGGCAGCAGTGGGGACGCGTCTGGACAAGCCTTTTTCTGCTTTTGCAAACCTGTAGCCAAAGCCACCACAGGGCAGGACGGAGAATCTAGAGCAGCAAAACCGCTGTCAGCAACTCTACAGTGATGGGTGCGTGCAGAGCTGTCAATCGGAGGCCGCTCACTGCACATAAGCCACCAAGCACAGCCGCTGGCAGCTCAATGCAGGGAACTGTTTTCTGCTTGACCAGCTGGGCGACTACACTACCCCCCACCCAGAATGGCAAAGCAGGAGTTCCTGAGCAGCACGCAGCACAATGTGATGGCGGGAAAATGTGATGGAAGAGTGCTGTAACTTACCTGAGCCACTAGGATTGTCCTTACTAATGGGAGTGACAGCCATCTTTCTTTGCAAGCGTTTCCAGATTTGCATAGGTAAGCTGGTTGATGGGCTGGTTGAACTTGGACTTCTGGCTTAAGTTCGGGTTTGGGAACCAGAACTTGCATAGTTCAGTACGAACCTGAACTTTGCATTTGGGGTTCGCCCAACACTGGTCAACACAGACACTATAGCAGCAAACTTTAGGAAAAACAATGTTTTTGTCAGCCTAAGAACTTTTGGCCACAGCTCTACTTTAATCCACTAGGGTTATCAGTTGTCTTCTATTAGCCAGGATTAACAATATCACCCCACCCCAAAGAATTTGTATATTACATATTGAAGAATTCAATTCAAGAATTTGAATAATACATATTAATCCCTGTATACAACCCTGTAGGTGGCTGAACCTACTGTCCTTGAATGGCTGTAGCCAACATGACATCCTATATCACCGCTGGAACAAGTCACGTGAATTCAGTCCTGATTGCCTTATACCAACTTTATCAGGTTTAGACTTTGCTCTGAGCAGCAGGCAGAACAATGCAACCTTTTTATCGCCATGCTTTGAAGTTTATCCTCAGATATAATAAAAAGTTACAATATCTTAAATGATCAGCACAAGCTTGTAAATGTTTCTGCCTGGTATACTTTATGAAAGGGTATTTGTATTTTTTTATGTATTTGACCAGCAGGTGCCAAATCCTGGGATTTAGAGAGCCTTGAAAAAATTATTCACACCCAATGAACTTTTCCACATCTTTAAACTTTACAGCCACAGACTCTAATGTATTTTATTTTAGTAAAATGTTATCATATAAACCAACTAAAGGTAGCAAGTATTTGTGTAAAGGAAATGATAGAATACTGTAGGCACTGTATGTAGAAGTTAACAGTGGGGATCAGCCTGTACAAAATGGACCAGCAACTCTTGTGATTCAGGGCGGCAACACCTGTATATTTATCTATACGTAGATATCAAACACTATGGTCTCGATTCAATAAAGGTAGAAAAAAATTCTCATGGTAGTTAAAGATTCAATTCATGAGAAATAAGCCTGAGAATGTCACTGTTGTTGAATCACCAGCTAAGAAAACAATGAAAGTCAATGGCACTTTTTTACTCCTAAGAAAAGTAGAGAACTGTTTACTCCTTTCTACACTGTAGTAAAAGCTGCCATTGACTTTCATTGTCTTTTTATCTAGTGAGTCAGTAACAGTGATATTCTCAGGCTTTTTCTCATGAATTGAATTTTTTACTACCATGAAAAATGTTTTTCTACCTTTATTGAATCGAGGCCATTATGATAAATGTTTTCTAGAGGGTAACAATGTAACACAAACCATGTCCATGTCTAGCCAAGGTTTACATTTGGAGTTTTAGTGATGAATCCATCACAGTTTGCTACAAATTGTAAAGAAAATGGTTCGAAAAGGGGCGGACAGAAACCAAAAACAGGCCAGGATTTTACAGTGCTGGCTAGCCCATTTTTAGGCCACAAGCTACTGAACCAGGGCCAGATTTGCTTCCCAGCAAATCAACGACAGCTGAGGCTTCAACCTTGCAGGTTCAAATTCTGGTCAGGTGGTGGAGGCACTGAAGAAGTCTTGCTATTATAAAGGCAAATTCTGCAACAGGAATGGGTATGGCCCCTGATGACCATGATTCTGAGGCTATATTATTGTAGAGGCAGAACAAGGGCTGGTTGGTCAAGGCTGGGGGGGGTACTCTAGCAGTAGCGAGTCAAGATGGAACTAGGGAGAGGAATGAGTGTAATCCAACAAAGGTTCTGGGCGAGTTGGACTGAGTGCTGGCAGCTATGTCCAGCCCAAGCTGCCCCAAAGCTGTGCAGCCTACCAGGAATGCTCCTTGTGCTTCATATGGCCAGTCCAGTCCTGGGTTTAATGGGGATCTACTCACACTTGGTGTGAATCTAGTGTTCTGCTATTATATGGGGGTTTTGGGGTCAAAGTCATAAAACGATGGCCCAGCGGATAAGATGTTTGCCATTTCTGCTGCAACCGTCTTATTACTGGATCTGAACTAAGTATAACAAGCCCTGGCGGGAAATATTTTCCCAGTTCTTTCCTAAGATTGAGGGTATTTACTCCCACCAATTATCAGATTTGGGGTTCAATCTCCAGGAATTCAATACCATAACCAACCATCCCTACCATTAATATTATGTAAATCTTTTATACAGGCAACTTTGGAATTTGTCTGCTTGTTGTCTGCTGTCAGTGTGGGTTTTGGTGGGGAACCCCTGCTTGGTGTTTAGTGTTTAAAGTGGACCGAAACCCAGGATTTCCACTATCCCAGGTTTTGGTTCTTCCCCCTGGGGCATCCCGCTTTGGGGTGTCCAGCTGTGTCGCCCAGTAAAGTAACTTCTCCTTGGTACAATGGCACATGCGCGGCCTTTCAATAGAATTTCAGCCACACACATCAGCGGCGTGCAACATCACTCACATCCTTTGGCTATGTGCGGCCACAGTTGATTTAAAAGCATGACAGCATGCATCCGTGCCCCCAACCTGCACTGGACCATTAATGAAATAGTAAAAAACAATAACATTAAAAAACGTCTCTAGTTATTACCCATCCCAATAACCCTAGTATAGACAGTGTACAGAATTCCCCCCAATCAGACCATTACAGACCCCACATTACAGGCAGTGAGGGACATCCCAATTACAGGCAGTGTAAGGCATCCCATTTATAGGCAGCGTGTGTGGCATGCCAGTTACAAGCAGTGTGTGTGGCATACCAGTTAAAGGCAGTGTGTGTGGAATGCCAATTACAGGCAGTGTGCGTGGCATGCCAGTTACAAGCAGTGTGCGTGGCATGCTAGTTACAAGCAGTGTGTGTGGAATGCCAATTACAGGCAGTGGGCGTGGCATGCCAGTTACAAGCAGTGTGCGTGGCATGCTAGTTACAAGCAGTGTGCGTGGAATACCAGTTACAGGCAGTGTGTGTGAAATGCCAAATACAGGCAGTGTGCGTGGCATGCCAGCTACAAGCAGTGTGCATGGCATGCTAGTTACAAGCAGTGTGCGTGGCATACCAGTTACAGGCAGTGTGTGTGGAATGCCAATTACAGGCAGTGTGCGTGGCATGCCAGCTACAAGCAGTGTGCGTGGCATGCTAGTTACAAGCAGTGTGCGTGGCATGCCAATTACAGGCAGTGTGCGTGGCATGCCAGTTACAAACTGTGTGCGTGGCATGCTAGTTACAAGCAGTGTGCATGGAATGCCAAATACAGGCAGTGTGCGTGGCATGCCAGCTACAAGCAGTGTGCGTGGCATGCTAGTTAAAAGTAGTGTGCGTGGCATCCAAGTTACAGGCAGTGTGTGTGGAATGCCAATTACAGGCAGTGTGCGTGGCACGCCAGCTACACGCAGTGTGCGTGGCATGCTAGTTACAAGCAGTGTATGTGGCATACCAGTTACAGGCAGTGTGTGTGGAATGCCAATTACAGGCAGTGTGCGTGGCATGCCAGCTACAAGCAGTGTGCGTGGCATGCTAGTTACAAGCAGTGTGCGTGGCATACCAGTTACAGGCAGTGTGCGTGGCATGCCAGTTACAAGCAGTGTGCGTGGCATGCTAGTTACAAGCAGTGTGCGTGGCATACCAGTTACAGGCAGTGTGTGTGGAATGCCAATTACAGGCAGTGTGCGTGGCAGGCCAGTTACAAGCAGTGTGCGTGGCATGCCAGTTACAAGCAGTGTGCGTGGCATGCTAGTTACAAGCAGTGTGCGTGGCATACCAGTTACAGGCAGTGTGTGTGGAATGCCAATTACCGGCAGTGTGCGTGGCATGCCAGCTACAAGCAGTGTGCGTGGCATGCTAGTTACAAGCAGTGTGCATGGAATACCAGTTACAGGCAGTGTGTGTGAAATGCCAAATACAGGCAGTGTGCGTGGCATGCCAGCTACAAGCAGTGTGCGTGGCATGCTAGTTACAAGCAGTGCGCGTGGCATACCAGTTACAGGCAGTGTGTGTGGAATGCCAATTACAGGCAGTGTGCGTGGCATGCCAGCTACAAGCAGTGTGCATGGCATGCTAGTTACAAGCAGTGTGCGTGGCATACCAGTTACAGGCAGTGTGTGTGGAATGCCAATTACAGGCAGTGTGCGTGGCATGCCAGCTACAAGCAGTGTGCGTGGCATGCTAGTTACAAGCAGTGTGCGTGGCATGCCAATTACAGGCAGTGTGCGTGGCATGCCAGTTACAAACTGTGTGCGTGGCATGCCAGTTACAAGCAGTGTGCGTGGCATGCCAGCTACAAGCAGTGTGCGTGGCATGCCAGCTACAAGCAGTATGCGTGGCATGCTAGTTAAAAGTAGTGTGCGTGGCATCCAAGTTACAGGCAGTGTGTGTGGAATGCCAATTACAGGCAGTGTGCGTGGCACGCCAGCTACAAGCAGTGTGCGTGGCATGCTAGTTACAAGCAGTGTACGTGGCATACCAGTTACAGGCAGTGTGTGTGGAATGCCAATTACAGGCAGTGTGCGTGGCATGCCAGCTACAAGCAGTGTGCGTGGCATACCAGTTACAGGCAGTGTGCGTGGCATGCCAGTTACAAGCAGTGTGCATGGCATGCTAGTTACAAGCAGTGTGCGTGGCATACCAGTTACAGGCAGTGTGTGTGGAATGCCAATTACAGGCAGTGTGCGTGGCATGCCAGTTACAAGCAGTGTGCGTGGCATGCCAGTTACAAGCAGTGTGCGTGGCATGCTAGTTACAAGCAGTGTGCGTGGCATGCCAGCTACAAGCAGTGTGCGTGGCATGCTAGTTACAAGCAGTGTGCGTGGCATACCAGTTACAGGCAGTGTGTGTGGAATGCCAATTACCGGCAGTGTGCGTGGCATGCCAGCTACAAGCAGTGTGCATGGCATGCTAGTTACAAGCAGTGTGCATGGAATACCAGTTACAGGCAGTGTGTGTGGAATGCCAATTACAGGCAGCGTGCGTGGCATGCCAGCTACAAGCAGTGTGCGTGGCATGCTAGTTACAAGCAGTGTGCGTGGAATACCAGTTACAGGCAGTGTGTGGCATGCCAATTACAGGCAGTGTATGGGCCTCCCAAATACAGACAGTGTGCAGCATGCCCCAAGAAAAAAACACCTACATTCCCCTGCTCCCACGCAGCCTTCTTCCACAGACAAAAACACACACATTACTGGAGCCCGCTGCCTCTGCAATTGCCGCTGCTGCCACCTGCCCATCCCCGTAGCCGCCACTGCCTGCCGACTCAAGCTCCCAGAATGCCTGTTCCGACTTCCAGATGGGTGTGACCTATTACAGGCCACTCCCCACCTGGTTGCCTGAAATGGGTCTTTGGGAATTTGGAGCAGTGGCAACTACCAGGACAAATGCTGAGGTGGCGGCGTCAATGGGGGAGGCAGCGGCGAGGGCAGCGGACGCCAGTAATGTCTATCTCTGTGTGTGTGTGTATTTTAATGACGGCGGGAGATGGCTGCTAAGGTATGGGAGCTGGGAATGTAAGTTTTTTCTAAACATTAAGACGCACAATAAGACGCACTGGCTTTTCCCCCCGTCTTATAGGGCGAAAAATACGGTAAGTGACTCCTCCTCTCACTATCCAGCATGTTTATATGTACTTACTATACTTACTATATACTATACTTACTATATACAATACTTACTTGTAATTTACTATTATGTGATCTAGTGATTCTCTATGAGATTATTCCTACAGCACTAATCACAGGGCTCAGCTTGTGTCAATACATATATCTAGATGTTTAAAAAAAAAAGTTTCGGAAACCTTATTAAACAGAATTGCGTTAACCTTGAAAGACAAGTCTCCCGCTGCTTTTCGAGCTCTGATGAAGTGAAGATGTAGTTTTGCTCGCGCTCTAGGTACAGCGATCTGCTCCTGCGTTGCCGTGAACTTGACTCGTGGACTCAGGATCTCTGTCTCCCAAGTGTCGTCTGGATATCAGGCTTCTTCAACCCCCAGTCCTTCCTCACAGGTAGGGAGCGCATCACAACTCATTAGTAATTTACTGCTACAGTAATTTTTATAATTACTGCCAGGAGGCCTCATTAAATTTGATCTAATGAATAAATATTGTATTTTTCAACATGATTAGCGGAACAGCTTAAACCGGGAGCCATAAACAATTATTTCCCAACATGCTTATCATACTTGAATGCAAGTTTGCCATATTAGAATATATTTATCAAGTGATGGATACATATTTTATTGTACTCCGGGATATTAGATATGACAATTAAGGGGATGGGACCGGGTTGATCTTCTGTAATAATAGGATTTTACGCATGGACAGCTCCTGTTTTTGGGGACATAGAATCTGAGTGGATTGTAGGCAACTGAACATTTGTTTGGTTTACTGGAAATGCGCTGAATTTGGCTGGAGATTTACTCCCTATAAATTACAGCAGAACTTCAAACAATATTTAAAGTAGAACTAAATCTGTGAATTTGACTTTCCTAAGTTTTGTTCCGTGCTATGTGAAACCCCCCAGTTAGTAAAACTCACCTCCCCTCAGTCCAAGGAGGCATGCGCAGCCTCTCGTCCCATCAGAGCCCTTTACCGTGTTTACATCCTTCGGCAAAAGGTTCTGATTGCTTTCATTGGCTGCGGACTCTTGTCCAATCAGAGCCCTTTGCCGTGTTTATATCCTTTGGTAAACGGTTCTGATTGCGGGTTCTCGTCCAATGCCTTTCGACAAATGGCTCTGATTATCTACAATGGGAAGCCCCAGGAATGCCAGGGATGTGGCAGCGTGCACGCTCCCATCCCTGTCCCATCTGAATAACTGGGACTCCCCATTGTAAGTAATCAGAGCTATTTGTCGAAAGGCAAATGGCTCTGATTGGACCAGAACCGCACCAATGCGAGTAATTACCAGTGGGTGCGGGATCTCATCCAATCAGAGCCATTTGCTGTTTGACAAACTGCTCTGATTATCTACAATATGAGTTATTACCAGTGGGTGTGGGCTCTTGATTACATCATTTTGGCAAATAATAATGTATAGTTTTACAAATGCCATTGAAAGTGGAATTATCCTATAAAATGAATGACATAAATGGTAAAACTAAGCTCCAAACAAAATGTAAACTGGCATATAGTGTCTGGCAATGCACTAGTTATTGTCCAGACTAACATAAAAAAAGCTGTATACTCACCTTTTGCCCCTCCCCCACTGATGATCGCTCCTAATCAGGTGCTGGCTGCTTTACCTGATCTCCTGATTCATGTCAACTTGGCACCATCAGCCACAGTAATGCTGAAACGCCCCCTCCATTTACTGCAATGGTGGGGGCATGACGGCATTACATTGACTGATTGCAGGGGTGGCGTTGCGTTGGGAAGTAGGAAGCGCTGGATGTGTGTCGCGCCTCGTGGCACGGGACATGGATCAAGTGATTGAGTAGCAGCCAGCACCGGATTAGGAGCAATCATCTGCAGGGGACAAATGGTGAGTATACAGCTTTTTTTTTAATTTTAGCCTGGACAATGTCTTCAATATTTAAAGTAAAATTCTAATTTCAATTTTTAAAAGTTTCCATTATTGTGCGCCAAATGATTTCTTATTTATTTATTTGCAACTCTGTGTTATAAAACAGTTTTCTGTAGCAACAATGTGCTTATTAGCAAAGTACACCAAAGGGGTCTCTTGGAGTACATATCAGAGACTCCCGGACTCTAGCTTGATAATCATCTGATTGGCTAAGGCACAGAACAAATGTTTAACCCTATGTGCTCTAATTCAAACTCTGTAGATAAGGGGATCACAGAGTGAACAAGGAGAGAGAGAGAAAGGAGAGAGAGCGAGGAGAGGAAGAGAGAGAGTGAACGAGGAGAGAGAGAGAGAGAGAGAGAGAGAAGAGAGAAAGTGAACTAGGAGAGAGAGATAGAGAAGAGAGAGCAAGGAGAGAGAGAGTGAACGAGGAGAGAGAGCGAGAAGAGAATGAGTGAACGAGGAGAGAGAGAGAGACGGTGAACAAGGAGAGAGAGAGGGGAGAGATAGCAAGAAGAGAGAGAGTGTGAATGAGGAGAGAGAGAGAAGAGAGAGCGAGAAGAGAGAGAGTGAACGAGGAAGTAGAGCAAGAAGAGAGAGAGTGAACTAGGAGAGAGATAGAGGAGAGAGACCAAGAAGAGAGAGAGTGAACGAGGAGAGAGAGTGAACGAGGAGAGAGAGTGAACGAGGAGAGAGTGAGAGAGAGAGAGGAGAGAGAGCGAGAAGAGAGAAAGAAGAGAGAGAGAGAGTAAACGAGGAGAGAGAGAGGAGAGAACGAGGAGAGAGTGAACGAGGAGAGAGAGAGGGGGGAGAGAGCGTGAGAAGAGAGAGAGTGAACGAGGAGAGAGAGTGAGAAGAGAGAGAGTGAATGAGGAGGGAGAGAGAGGAGAGAGAGCAAGCTAGAAGAGAGAGAGTGAACGAGGAGAGAGAGGAGAGAGAGCAAGCTAGAAGAGAGAGAGTGAACGAGGAGAGAGAGGAGAGAGAGGAGAGAGAGCAAGCGAGAAGAGAGAGAGTGAATGAGGAGAGAGAGAGAGGAGAGAGAGCGAGAAGAGAGAGAGTGAACGAGGAGGGAGAGAGGAGAGAGGGCAAGCGAGAAGAGAGAGAGTGAACGAGGAGGGAGAGAGGAGAGAGGGCAAGCGAGAGGAGAGAGAGTGAACGAGGAGAGAGAGGAGATAGAGCAAGCGAGAAGAGATAGAGTGAATGAGGAGAGAGAGAGAGAGAGGAGAGAGCAAGCGAGAAGAGAGAGATTGAACGAGGAGGGAGAGAGAGGAGAGAGAGCAAGCGAAAAGAGAGAGATTGAACGAGGAGGGAGAGAGAGGAGAGAGCAAGGAGAGAGGGAACGAGGAGAGAGAGCGAGAAGAGAGTGCAAGCAAGAAGAGAGCGAGTGAACGAGGACGGAGAGAGAGGAGAGAGCGAGGAGAGAGGGAACGAGAAGAGAGAGCGAGAAGAGAGTGCAAGCAAGAAGAGAGCGAGTGAACGAGGAGAGAGAGCAAGCGAGAAGAGAGAGAGTGAACGAGGAGAGAGAGAGAGGAGAGAAAGCGAGAGAGAGAGTGAACAAGGAGAGAGAGCGAGGAGAGAGAGAGTGAACGAGGAGAGAGAGCAAGTGAGAAGAGAGAGAGTGAATGAGGAGAGAAAGAGAGCTCTCAATTTGGGATGTCCCTGTTTCAGCTATTAACTCAAACTGGTGATCCCACAGTGCATTCTCCAGTTTAAGGAAAGTAATGAGTGAACAGGGGGGATTCACACACTGGGGCATCCAAAATCAGGATTCACCTGGCCCTAGATTTGTTTAGACTCCCAGCACAAAAGGGCCCACTGAGACCATGCCGCCCAAGGGTCCACATAAACCTGGAGGCAGCCCTGCTTGTAGTCCTTAGTTTTTACTAAAGGTCAGCAAAGCCATTTATACTTTAGGATCCCAGACACACAGGAATATAGGAAGCTTGGAAGCAGCAGAGGGATTTCTATTACAGCAGCACAATGGAGAGATCACTCTCACTTCGAAGTTAGCCGTGAAGCTGTGTACACTGTAACAGCAGGGTGTGTGACTCGCTGCTATACAATGTAGCATATCAGGGAGAAGCCATTGTCAGCAGCCACGCACCTGGCTGTTTTACAGCAGAACACAGCTGGACTCCTGTCGTGCTTGTTACAGTGCAGCAGCAGTGCAAGTTTTTAAACTCCCAGAGTTTTACTCAGTGTTGCTGTCTCTGTATGGCTTCTAAGATCTATTTAAACCGGACCAACACTCGTTGTTTCTTTAATGGGTGGGTGTTGGTCCCACGGTCAGCTAATTAAAACAAGCTCAGGGAGGCATCCAGAAGCTAGAGTCCCTCCCACACATAAACCCCCAGAACACCTGTAATCCTCACCTTCACTACGAGCCAGCGCCGGCAAGGGAGTCCTGTTGTTGTCCACCGGGTGGTCACGTGGGCCCTGGTCATATCCTCAGCGCCGGCCACCGGAACGACCTGCCCCCATTACCGCCCACCGGCCAATTGCTATTGGCCTGCTTTCCCAGAGCTGGCTGGTAGTGAAGGTGAGGATTACGGGCGTTCTGGGGGGTTATGTGTGGGGGGGAAGCCAGCATTCTGGATGCCCCCCCCAAGCTTGTTGATTAGCTGACTGCGGGACCAACACCCATTAAAGTGGACCAAATTCCATGGAGATTGGCCCAGGAATCCAGGGGCATCCGAAATCGAGATGCCCCGTTGTGTGAAACCCCCCAGTTCGCACATAAACTCACCTTTTTTCAGGTTCAACGGCGCATGAGCAAGTCGTGGATGCATCCCCTCTATCTCTCTACCAGGGCGTTTGTCTGCGCCAGGCATTTGTGAATGGCTGGGGCGGCTACACTCCCTGTTAGAGTGTAGCGGGGGATGCGGCTGTCAGTGCGCTCGGATCTACTCGCATTAGATGAGCTCCTGTATGCAGGGGCTTGAGCAGATCCGAGCGCGCTGATTGGATGAGCGGCTGTGCATGTGTCGTAGGACCCGGAAGAGGTGAGTTTGTTTGGGCGACCTGGGGGGTTTCACATAGCGGGGCACCCACGATCGGGGTGCCCCAGAAGCAAGGACCAAAACCCAGGATAGTCAAAATCCTGGGTTTTATTCCAGGTTAAGTCAAACTTGGCTTCCTAACATCTTTCTGTGCCTAATGTGGCTCTCATGGTAAGAAAGTCTGGGGACCTACTGCCATGGAGCCTTATACCTAATATCAGGCACCATGCTTACCTTTCTATGGTCCATCGGTGGCAGCTGCCACCAGTGGAGTGGCGAATATGCCACCAGTAACCAATAGGGTTAGATGAGCATGTGTGCACACACATGTCTGCCTTGCGAACCCCATTGGCTGTAGGGTGTCATGTGTGATGCCAAAGTGGCACGGGAGCACAGACATGTGTTGCCTGCAATTTCCATATCTCCACCGGCCCTACAGCTGGTGGGCATTGCAATTCTGGATGCTCAGGGGATTATCTAGGTCCGCTTTAACGCCTTGTTGCTAGCGGAATTTCTGGGTTGCGCAGTAATTTGTTTGATGATTGTGCCTGCGGGGAACAAGCTATATTTCACTGCTCACGCCATTTATACAACTAAGAAACATTCATTTAAGTGAATATCATATCTTGCAAAGTGGTGTTTATCGCGGTTACAGATGCTGAGAGATTCTAAAAAGAACCAATTAACACCCGAGTTCTTTCATTTCAAACAATTCTGGCAGCTGTCATGCAAAGTCTCGCTCGCAAAAACGAATGGCCCCTGGATAAGATGCATCTCACCGTGGATGTCACCAAGAAATACAAAGAGGAGTGCTCGCAGCCCGCCAGGGAGGGCGCCTACATCTACGGCCTCTACTTAGAAGGTAGGTGGGTGCGTGGGCCTGATTTACTAAAGCTATGCCAGGATGTGGTCACCAAACAGGCAGAGCAACATGTAACTACTTACCTCAGCACCAGGGCTGGCCTTAGGGTGTCGCCCTGTGCAAGATGCCAGGATGGTGCCCCCTAGACACACACACACAATGGAGAGCAGGTACCAGAGGAAGCACAGAAAAGAGAGATAGAGAAGGAAAGAGAGAAAGGAAGAGAGAAAGAAAGAAAGGGAAAAAGAAAAAGTGTGGGGGAAATAAAAAAAAAAGAGTTTGAGAGAGAAAAACACATAGAGAAAGATAGAAAAAGAAAGAGTGAGAAAGAGAAAGAAAGAAGAAAAAAATACAATTCTGTGAGTACTCACCTGTAGAATTGATTTTATAGTATACAGCACGTCCTGCTCCAGTAATTCCTTACGTCTGGGTTATTCCGCCACAAGGTGGTTTAGTGGACTGCAGAAAGACTTGTGGCCGGTCCCGGCCCCATAAAAAGCCAAGTACCTCCCACCAATTTCCAGTGTTGACAAGCAGTTATACAAGAAGCCGGGAGAATCAAAAAATGGATAAGAACCCAAAATAAACCTGAACAATAACCATACAGAGGTAACCAGGAAAAATGATAACAAGGGAGGGGTGGAACAGGACGTGCTGTATACTATAAAATCAATTCAACAGGTTAGTACTCACAGAATTGTATTTTTCCAAGTATACAGCACGTCCCTTTCCAGTAATTCCTTACGTCTGGGACATCCAAAAGCAGTGTCCGTAAGGTAGGGTGGGATCCCCAAAGAGCAAAAGCGTGCAGATTAAACCACTGCCACCTGCAGAACTTTGCGGCCAAAAGCAGCGTCAGCTGAGGCCCTAACATCAACCTTGTAAAACTTGGAAAAAGTATGAACAGAAGACCAAGTTACGGCCTTACAAACTTGTTCAACAGAAGCCTGGTGCTGAAAGGCCCAAGAGGCACCAATACCACAAGTGGAATGAGCAGTAAGGCGGAAGGGAGGTTCCTTCCCCTTAGCAGAATAGGCTTGCACCACCGCCTGACGAATCCACTTGCTGATAGTGGACTTAGCCGGAGGCAAACCCTTCCTAGGACCAGAAGGAAGAACAAAAAGAACATCAGTCTTCCTGAAAGATTCAGTAGCTACCAAGTAAAATTTTAGAACCCTGACCACATCCAAAGAATGCAGAGTCCTCTCCTTGGAATTAGCAAGATTAGGAAACAAGGAAGGCAAGACAATGTCCTGATTGAGATGAAAAGCAGACACAACCTTAGGCAAGAAATCTGGTTTAAAACGAAACACCACCTTGTCCTGGTGTCGCTCAAAATAAGGAGGTTTGATGGAAAGCGCCGCCAACTCAGAAACACGCCTTACAAAAGTAATAGCCACCAAAAAGGCTACCTTGTCAAAATGGGCAAAGCAGCCTCACGGAGAGGCTCAAAAGGATGACCCTGCAGAGCAGATGACACCAGATTTAAATCCCAAACCGGTAACATAGGTTTACGTGGTGGACGCACATGAGAAACCCCCTGGAAAAAAGTCCTAATCAAACGGTGATTGGCAAAAGATTTTTGGAAGAAAATTGCCAAAGCTGATACATGACCTTTGAGGGTACTAAGTTGAAGGCCCAAATCCAAACCATGTTGCAAGAATTCCAGAATTCTGGGAACAGAAAACACCCAACAGGGAAGAGATTTGAACTCACACCAGGCAATGTAAGCATGCCAGACCCTGTGGTAGATAAAGGACGAGGACTTCTTCCTAGCCCTAATCATGGTATCAACAACAGAGGCAGGCAAACCCTTTTCCCTCAAGATGGAAGTTTCAACAGCCAAGCCGTCAAAGCCAGCGTTTGTAAATTGGGATGACACAGCCGTCCCTGAGTGAGCAGGTCTGGATCCTTGGGCAGGAGGTACTGATCTACTGCCAATTGCACGATGTCTGCGAACCACACCCTTCTTGGCCAACGGGGGGCCACCAGAATGGCTGGCACCCCCCCCCCTGAGCTATCTTGCGCAGCACCCTGCCCAAAAGAGGGAATAAAGGGGACCCATAGAGGAGCTGAAACCCCTTCCAAGGCATTTCTAGCGCATCCGTGGCGAGGGCCAGAGGGTCCTGAGACAGAAAGACAAAGAATGGAAGCTTGTGATTGTGATGAGACGCAAACAGATCCACATCCGGCAGACCCCAGCGACAGCACAGGAAGCGAAACACCCTGTTGCTGAGGGACCACTCCCCCAGCCGAGACATCCCCCTGCTCAGGGAGTCTGCCTCCAGGTTTTCCACCCCCGGGATGTAAACTGCCGATATACAGGGGACATTCTCCTCCGCCCAGGCCAGTAACAGGGACACTTCCTTGAGGGCTCACTTGCTCCAAGTCCCTCCCTGATAATTGATGTATGCAACCGCCGTCTGGTTGTCCGAGCGGATCTGAACACCCCAACCCCGAAGGTGTGGGGTCAATTGGGCAAGAACCAACCATAACCGCCCTCAGTTCCAGAATGTTGATAGGAGTATGGGCCTCCTGGGGGCCCCACTGACCCTGGAACTTCAAGGACTTCCAGAAGCCCCCCCAACCTGTCAGACTGGCATCTGTGGTGACAGTCTCCCAGCAAGGGGACAGAAAGTTTCTGCCCACCAAGAGGTTCCTTGAGTCCAGCCACCACGAGAGGGACCGTCTGGCCAGAGGGGACAGAACAAATACCTGATCCAGGGACACAGGGTCCCGATCCCACACTGATAAGAGGTGTAGCTGAAGAGGTCTCATGTGAAACTGAGCATAGGGTACCGCCTCGAAGCAAGACACCATCAGGCCCACCAGTTGCATCCCCTGCCGGATGGAGGGATGAGGACAAGAAAGAAGAAACTGGGCCTGCGCTTAAAGACTCTCCACCTTCTGCTGAGGGAGAAAAACCTTGCCCATAAAGGACCTCACCAGTGACGGGAACAGAAAAGACTTGGGATGGTTGATCACCCAGCCGAAGGACTCTAGTGTGGACACCACCATCTGGGTATCCAGTTCTGCCTGATGGAAGGACTGAGACGAGATCAGAATGTTGTCCAAATAAGGAAGAATGCGAATGCCCTGAGATCTCAACAGAGCCATCACACCTGCCACTACCTTGGTGAATACTCTGGGAGCTGAGGTGATACCGAAAGGTAAGGCCACAAATTGGTAGGGCTGATCCTCCAGAGCAAACCTGAGAAATTTCTGATGACCTGGAAAGATTGGTACATGAAGGTAAGCGTCCTTAATGTCTACTGATGTCATGAAGTCGCCCGGGCGCAAAGTAGCGACTGCTGAGCGTAGGGTCTCCATGCGAAAATGCTTGAATCTGACAAACTTGTTGAGGTGCTTTAAATCCAAGATGGGCCTGAGGGACCCATCCTTTTTGGGAACAGTGAATAGTAGGGAGTAGAAGCCTCTGCCACTTTCCCTGAGAGGCACAGGGCGGATGACCCCCAACTCCACAAGGATTCGGACCGCAAGCCACAACCCCTGAGCTGACAGTGGGCTTTGAGCATCCGGGATCTGATAAATCTTGGGGGCAGCCAGGCTGCAAACTCTATCTTGTATACAGAGGACACCACCTCCTGAATCCATCTGTCTGCTACACTCAACCTCCAGACGTGAGCAAAGAGCAGAAGCCGTCTCCCCACCCGGATGGGTGAGGGCTCCTCCTCATACCTGAGGGGGCTTGGGGGAGGATTTGGGCTTGGGACCCCATGAGGGTCCGGGACGGCCTCGTCCTCTACCCCTGCCCCAATAGTCTCCGCGTGCCCCAGCAAAGGAAACTCCTCAACCAGCCCTGGAAGCACGGAAGGAGGGGAGAGAAGCACCGGTCCCCCGAAAGGGCCGAGACGGCCTCCTACGTTGGGGCAGCCTACCACCCCTGGCAAATAGGTCCAAGCGTTCACCAAAGAGCCACAGCCTTTTTAGCAGCATTATCAGCCACCCACTGACGTAGCCAGACAGAGTGTCGTATAGCCACCAACAGGGCAGAAGTCCTACCACACATTCTAATGGCATCATCCATGGCAGAAAGGATATATGCAACAAATTCATAGCAAAGTAGGAGAGATCTATAATCCTCACCTCCCGTGTCATCAGAGGCCTCATCTATGAGACACTTAAGCAACCCTTTAATAGCAATAGCCATTATGGCAGAGGCACAAACCGGGCGCAGTGCAGTCCCCACACAAGCAAAAGCATGACAGGACGGCTGGTCCAAGCGCCACCATCCCGCAGGGTAGTAGTGTCAGGTGAATGCATGACTGAAGTGTTAGACAACCCTAGGACGGGCGCGTCCACCTCGGGAGGACAGGACCAACGCTTAATCAGATCAGCGGGAAAAGGATACCTCCTGTCCCAACTCTTGGCCACCCCAGGTAGCTTACTAGAGCGTTCCCATGCCTTGAGCACCAGATTATTAAAGTGATTCTGCTCAGGGAACTCCAAGCGTGGTTTAACAGAATGGAAAAGCTCACCCTGCTGCTGTGGAGCCACGGCAGGAGGGGAAATACAAAGCACTTCAAAAATGTGAGTCAGTAACCTGTCAGTGTCATCTGAGGACCATGGCAAAGTAGGAGAGATCTATAATCCTCACCTCCCGTGTCATCAGAGGCCTCATCTATGAGACACTTAAGCAACCCTTTAATAGCAATAGCCATTATGGCAGAGGCACAAACCGGGCGCAGTGCAGTCCCCACACAAGCAAAAGCATGACAGGACGGCTGGTCCAAGCGCCACCATCCCGCAGGGTAGTAGTGTCAGGTGAATGCATGACTGAAGTGTTAGACAACCCTAGGACGGGCGCGTCCACCTCGGGAGGACAGGACCAACGCTTAATCAGATCAGCGGGAAAAGGATACCTCCTGTCCCAACTCTTGGCCACCCCAGGTAGCTTACTAGAGCGTTCCCATGCCTTGAGCACCAGATTATTAAAGTGATTCTGCTCAGGGAACTCCAAGCGTGGTTTAACAGAATGGAAAAGCTCACCCTGCTGCTGTGGAGCCACGGCAGGAGGGGAAATACAAAGCACTTCAAAAATGTGAGTCAGTAACCTGTCAGTGTCATCTGAGGACCATGGGTCTTCTCCAAATGGAGACCCGGTACCACCATATAACTTAGACTGTTCCTCAGAGGATTCTGAATCAGAGAATAATTCCCCCTCCTCAAGAGGGTAAAAGCCTGAAAATGAGTAAAGTCCCTCATCCTCCACAGGAAAGAGGGAAGCAGCGGGAGATAAATGCCTTACGCGGGGCTGACCCAGCAATATGCTTTTCAATGCTGGCCACCCGTGCAGCCAAATCATAAAACGACTCCCCACCAATGTGCCCCTCACTGGGGGTCAGATGCAAGCGTGGGGGGGTAGGCGAAGCAGAAAGGGGCGCAGCACCGGAACCTGTAGCAGAGGACCCAGGCTGCAGCGCAAGTACATGTTGGGCACAGGTCAAACACACCCTGACACCGTCACTAACAGGGGATACCCCACACGCAACACACAGCTGGGCTTGTCCCGAAGGAACCCCAAGAACATCGTCCCTGGAAGCCTCCATATGGTGATTAAAATACAGGCGTAACGGCCAGTACAGGGACACAGCTAGCAAAAGCCACCCTTTTTGGGATGCCCCCCCAAGCCCGCTAGGGAAGGTGGGAGAATGGTAAGGAGCAGGGCCGGGAGAACCAGTCAGAGGTGACCCGCCTGCAAGACACAATAAGCACACAATAATCATCCCCAGCGTATACTTAGTAAAGCAATATAACAAACCCCCCGTACGGGACTCACGGACCAATCGGATAGATCGGTCAGAGACCAGACCGCGTCGCAACACCACAAGGACGAGGCCACAAAATGGCGCTGGCAGCAGCACCGAGAGGGGCGGACCGCGAGAATATGACGCAAAACGCGTCAAACCGCGGACCGCCCCCCCCCCCCCCCGAAGAGCGCGAAACTGTGATCACGTGAGACGCCGGCGCCATGACAGTAACCAAAAAAATACATAGCGCCAACCACCGCGGAGCGCCGTACAATGGTCCGCACAACACCTAGAAAGCACACAAATACAGACCCCCGGGCGCCCCCTGCCCACCGAGCGGGCCACAGCAAAGGGTCACGCCCAACCTGCTAGAGGGGAGGGGAGAAGGGTGAAGGGAACCAAGACCCAAGGATTGAGGCTTGGGCATCCCAATAATTCCCACCATATAAAGCCGGTCGCCGGCTACCCTTTGGTACAGGGTCTTGCAGCCCGGAGCCGAGCTCCTTCAGCACCTGACCCTAGTGCTGTCCTACCTTCCCCCGAACCGGCTGGGAGGCAGTGGGTCCAGAACGGGTGGAAATAAGCCTGCAGGGCCCTAGGCTTGAAAAGCCTCACTCCCTGCGCAGAAGAGAGCCATCTTCTATCCTCGCAGTCCAGACTGCAGAGAAACACTGGAAATTGGTGGGAGGTACTTGGCTATTTATGGGGCCGGGAGTGGCCACAAGTCTTTCTGCAGTCCACTGCGCCACCTTGTGGCGGAATAACCCAGAAGTAAGGAATTACTGGAACAGGACGTGCTGTATACTTGGAAAAGAGAGACAAAGAGGTAACGAACTTGTATTTACTAAACCATTCAACTCAGCACTAGGGCCAGAATTAGGGTGTTGCCCTGTGCAAGATCCCAGTATGGTGCCCCCTAGACACACACACACAATGGAGAGCGGGTACCAGAGGAAACACAAAGAGGGAAAGAAAGAAAGAAAGAAAGAAACAGAATAAGACAAAAAAAGAGAAAGGAGTTTGAGAGAGAAAAAGACAGAGAAAAAAGATAGAAAGGGTGAGAGAGAGATTGAAAGAAAGAGCAATATAAAGATAAAACAAGAAAGATAAAGCAAGAAAAAAGAAAGGAGGACAGAACAAAAGAAAGAGAAAGAAAGAAAGAGACAAAGAAAGCGAGAGAGATGAATAGGATTGCAGAGAAAGAAAGAGAGAGAGAAAAAAAAGAAAAAGAGAGAATGAAAGAGCAAGAGAAAGAAAGAGAGAAAGCAAGGGGGAGAGAAAGAACAGAGGAAAGAACAAGAATATAAGAGTGAGAGTGGAAAAGCAAGATTGAAGGAAGGTACAAAAAGAAGGAAGGTGTGAAGAAGCTGAAAACAGAGGCAGAAACGTGCAAAAAAGAAATGAAAGAGATGGGGGTATTTTTTAAAAAGGAGAATCCTGCTCAACTGCTCCATTTGAGAGCTCCTGGCGCCCCCTTACAGAGAGGTTGTGATGGGGCCCTGTGGGAGCGCACTCCTTACACACCCCAAAAGCCGTCCCTGCTCAGAATCTTTCTTGGGTGTTGTTGCTCTTTAGCGGGGTATCCCGGTTTGGGATATTCGTCTTTTTGTATCGGCCAGGATCACCAGTAAACTCACATTTACCCTGTTTCCACAGCGCATGGGTGGGCTTTTCAGCCAATCAGCAGCACTCGTTCCATTCAGACCTCCTTTGCTGTGCCAAAGAAATCTGAATGGAGCGAGTGCTGCCGGTCGCATCCCCGCCCCTGACTCTAGCTGTGGGCTTGTGGAAAAGGAGAACGTATGGGGCGGGATTTCACACAGCAGTGCATCCCAATTCGGGATGCCCCGTAAAGAAGTAGTCCTCCCTCCCAAGAGTCTTATCGGCTTGAGCGAGGGTGTTGCTCTTCTTTAAAGAGTACCAAAACCAAGGATTTTGACTCTCTAAAGTTTTGATCCTTGTCCTGGGGCATCCCGAATTGGGATGTGTGATACCCCATTGGAACTTTGCCGTAATTAAGTCTCCACTGATCCCACAGTGCATGTGCAGGCTTTTCTCAGAACAGCATTCAATGCTGTATATATAACAGAACACCTGAGATTTTCACTCTACCAGCGGAGTGTCCCACTGTGTGAAACCTCATGGACTGACTTATCGTCTATAAGACGCTAGGTCCGGTTAGATACTCCCAGTTTGGGATACCCTTCTGTGAGGTATTATTACCTCACTGATGAACCGACGGTTGCTAAACATTTTAATACTGTTACCACATACACATTAACTATTTTGTTTATTGCAATGAGTGTTATGTGGTATTTACTATATATATATGCCAATGTAAGTATGCCTGAACTTGACTTTACCTCAGCATAGGCCGGCCAGCTCCTGTATTACAGGGTCATTAATCATATGTTGTGTTTCAGGAGCACAGTGGGATATACAGGGAGGACACCTTGCTGAAGCTCGCCTCAAAGCTTCCAACCCCATCATGCCCGTCATCTTTGTTCGAGCCATTCCAAATGACAGGCAAGACACCAGAAACACATACGAATGTCCTGTTTACAAGACAAAAATTAGAGGGCCCACCTATGTGTGGTCCTTCCACCTGAAGACCAAAGAGAGGCCTTCAAAATGGATTCTTGGTGGAGTGGCTTTACTGCTGAGTGTGTAAAATAAAGATCTAATTACTGGCTTTGTTCAATGTAGACATGGTTTGCGGTTTATTCTGGTTTGGCAGCACCTGAATCTGAATTCTATTCAGGTATATGTGGGGTAAATTCTAAACGTGTTCTGGAAAGCAACCTAAAGCAGCCATATACCCCATATTGCATGTGCATTAGCATACCCCCCAACCATCCTGATTTCTGTGGGACAATCCCGCCTTTGGGCATCTGTACCGGCATCCAGTGGCGCTTGCACATCCAGTGCCGGGAGGTCGCAACAGCCAGGCATCTAAAAGGCCGCCAGGCGTCACCAGCCCTGCACACACTCGGACTGGCTGTCTTTTTTCCTCTTTGAGCTAATTGGTGGTTCAGTGGGTGGGTCCTGCGGCATCGATGGGCGGGACGCCAGGAAGGAGCATTGTCCTTGTG
Source organism: Gastrophryne carolinensis (assembly GCA_027917425.1). Lineage (NCBI taxonomy): Eukaryota > Metazoa > Chordata > Amphibia > Anura > Microhylidae > Gastrophryne > Gastrophryne carolinensis. Next base: position 230,577,650 of record CM051240.1, on the reverse strand, counting down.
GAAGGGGGAGATCGCACCGGAGAGGGTGATCGCCTGCATTGCAGTGAGTGTCTTTCTGTCTGTGTCTGTGTGTGTCCTGCCCCTAACTGGATGCCCCTCACTGACTGTAATGAGGGATGCCTCTCACTGGTTGTAATGAAGGGATGCCCCTCTCACTACAGCCCCTTGCTTTAATATGTTTGCAGAGGCCTTGGCTGTATTATTTTTATGTTTATTATGTTATTTAATTCTTAGGTGGTCTTTCCCTTTAACGGCGTGGCTGTGGCGTGGTTTAAGTGTCAAAAAATGTCCCTCTTTACGGCTTTCAAAAGTTGGGAGGTATGGCATTAGTCCATGTCCAGGCACACTCAAAGGTATTCCCATTGTATAGGGCTACACGTGGCAATGTCTTCATTTTGCCAGAGTAATTTGAAAATAACATTTTACCTCATGTCCTCTGTGATGGGAGTGAGTCACAGAAGCACACTGTGTATATTGCTTTAGATAGAAAGCGCCGGCCCCTTAAGGAGTCGCCCACATGACTGGCTGAGCTCCTATCGGGAGCTGGACCAGTTAGCCGGGGAGGATTGTGGGAGAGAGGAGGGGGGCACTATAAAGAGGCCGGGAAGTCCCTCCCTCTCCCTCTTTGACCCCATCATCCTCCCGGCGCTGGACTGTGCTTTCTGCCTGACGCAAGTCCAGAACCAAATAGCCCCCTCATCCTGCGGGCCATGGCATCCAGAGGGACTGGGTAAGTGCGCCTCCCCCAACTCGTCCTCTGCTCCCCATGGCACGCAGGATGACTCCTGCCTCCCCGTTGCGTTGGATGGTCCCCTTCATCGGGGCGATTTTGCCATCACTCCCCCGGCCCCCTCTCGCATCTTGCGGGGTGCCGGGGGCTCTACCTGCCTGCTGTCCCTCGATCGTGGCTGCCTAACGTGCCGGGGTACCGTCCGGCTTTCCCGCCGGCTGTCTGTGAGGGCGGTGGGGGAGCCGGAGTGGGCCTCGTGTGCAGCCTCCGCTGGGCGCCCCCGCCGGGTGTCTGTGCACCCCGGCCCTCTAGGTGTCTGCAGTCGGGGGGGGGGGGAAGAGACCCCCCCCTCCATTGATCGCGACTGCCCGAAGTGACGGGGAACTAGCCGGCTTCCCCGCCGGCTGTCGGTGAGGGTGGTGAGGGAGCCCCTTCCCCCTCCTTACCTCCTCCCCCCACAGGGTGTGGTGTGGGGATTTCCCTCCCTCGCACCTGTTATCCGCCGCTGCCGCTGGGAGCCTCCTCTCCCCCCCGCCGGGTGTAGGTGTCATTCCCCCCCTTTACCTGCCTGCTGTCGGGGGGAAGAGAACTCCACCCTCCGTTGATCGCAGCCCCCCGATGTGCCGGGTCGTGCACGCGGCGGCCCGCGCTGCATGTGGGGGGATTCCCCCCCTTTTTTTCCTCTCCCTCCCTCTCCTGTCATCTGTCAGCGCAGGCCTTGCGCGCTGCGCCCTCCACGCTGCGGTGGTGCCCCCCGCCCATCCCCCCCGCCGGGTGCCGGTTGCGCCCCCCCATCCCCCACGCCGGGTGCCGGTTGCGCCCCCCTTCCCCACCCACCAGGTGTCACTTATCCCTGGGTCCCAGTTCCTCACCTGACCCCGCTGGTGGGGAGTAATTGCCACTTCCTGGCGCCGCCAATACGCAGGCGTGCTCGATGGGCTGCGCGGGGGGCATTAGCTGGTACCCTGGGTGCGGCATTTGTGGGGGGGTCAGTTCACACCGCCGCCCACCTCACTGTTCGGCTCCTGTTCTGGGGGGGGGGGGGGGGCTGCCCTGCCGGAGCTCAAATGGCGGCTCCCCTGCCTACGGTCAGGTTGGATGGGGGGTTCCTCCCATCTGGCACAAGGGGACCCTTTGAAGTGGGGGTCAGAGCCCCACCCGTTTATGCGGGTGGGTGGTTGCCCATATAGCCCTGTTTGCCGCCCCCGGGCGCCTTAATGGCAGCCGGCGGCACCGTTATGGGGGGGTGGGGGCGTTCACAGCACCCCCCCCTTTTTTCTCCCACACACCTAGGTCGTGGTGCACATGGGCGGGCCCCTCAATCGCCTGATCGGCACCAGTGTGGGTCGCCACCTCCCCCCCTTTATGTAGTTCATGGCAGCGGCCCACTCGGCCAGGGCGGGACCAGTAGCAGCAGGGTGGCGGTGCCATACATCAGCGGGACCAGGACATCGCTCCAGCAACAGGAGATCACGTGGAGTTCGCGGCGGCGGCCCACTCGGCCAGGACGGGACCAGGTAGCAGCAAGGTGGCGGTACCAGGCATCGACGGTACCAGGACATCGGTTCAGCGACACGGGATCACGTACGGGTGGCAGGCCAACACACCTGCACACCTTCACGGTATGCCCAGCTGGTCATCGTGTATGTTTGTCATTCGATTTGGTTTAGAAACTATGCGTTCGGGGGAATTTTGAGGAGGCAGGAGGAATGGTTGTCCAGGGTGGTAGATGGTATGGCGAGCCAAGTAAACGGCAGGGGTAGGGCGCTCAGGAGATAGGGTAAGGGGACATAGGGGGGGGGGATTGGAGGATGGGCAGGTCGACGGTATCTCTTGGTATCTCTTGGATGACTAGTAGCCTGGCAATTTGTTTAAGGGGTGATTTGAGGGAGGGTTGTAAGAGGTGGTGGTCATGAGAAGGCTGGAGTGGGCTCGTTAAAGGGCAGGGGTGTGGTTAGTTACATTCCTGACCACCAGGGTAATTGCGGTTGTCGCCTTACTGAGGCTGTGTGGTGGGATGAAGGGAGTTTGTGAGGACCTTCAGAGGTGGAGTGTGGGTATGGTTAATCTCCATTAGTAACAATTGGGGCACGTGTGGTGTGCAGTAAACTGACAGGTTCTGGGTCAGGAGGCATCTGGGTATTTGAAGGCAAGCGGACAGTGCGCTGCAGAAGGAACAAAAGTAAGGGGGCATGGGGGGGGTTGTTTGAAGCTTGGGGATTCCAAGTTATGCATGGCAGGCATGGGGGAGGCTAAGACAAGCCCGCTGTTGGATGGTGGGGGTGTTGGAGGAGCAAGGATGGGTGACCCGGCTTATGGAGGACTGGGGGATCCGGGTTGGGAGTAGTTACAGAGGTGGTAGGTTGGGGGTCGAACTAACCAGTTGGCCGAAGATTAATAATAAAAAAAAAAAAACGTATCGGTTTTATTTGGTTTGGTTGGGGTGGAGGTTTGGAGGCTCGCCACCATTCTGGCCGGTTTAGGATCTGGGAGAGGGTCCTGGGAATGTATCCGCTGAGGAAAAAAAAAAAAAAAAAGGGGGTAGAAAAAACAGGGAGGGGTAAATGATCTAAGGGGAAGGGAGCAGCATGCTGCTCCAAGGTTGGATTTGGGGCTTTGACCCGAGGAACAGATGTGACCTGCTTAGGAGAGGAGCACTGTGGCAAGGAACAGTTTGCGTTTGGGGTTTTTTTTCAAGGTGGGGGGGGCAGAGTTGGTCAGGGGAATGCCTACGGGCGGGCTGGTTCATTTGTTTAGGAATGGTCGGTGGCCCCGGGAAGTAGGAGTAAGGAGCTGCTTGGGGGGTCTAAAAGGCAATAAAGAAGTAGGTGGGTACAGGGTATATATGGGAAAGTGAGTTGGGGCTCATTGTATATTAAGGTCGGATGTTTCGGTGAGGAACATCGGGTGTTCGTACCCTCGATTGGATCCAGAGAGCGTTTCGTTGGGGGAACGGATCAAGGATTGTCACCCGATGGTGGGGAGGGCCAGAAGGGTCTGAATGCGTGGCCACAGGGAAGGGAGTGGTGTGTTAAAATGTTAAAATTCGGTGCGTTCAACGGATAATAGGATACTCAGATTGGTGGAGGACGTGGCCCACTGAGTAAGGGTGAAAGCTCTTAATAGGATAGAATCGGCGGGGCTTTTTGGGACATTCATACTGGTGGATTATGTGGGGCCCACTGTGGAGGGGCAAAGAGGGCGAATTATACATTAAGATCGGAGTGTTCGGCGTATTATTGGTTACTCAGATTGGTGGAGGACCTGGCCTACTGAGTAAGGGAAAGAGCCCTTAATAGGATAGAATGGGCGGGGTTTTCGGACATTCGTACTGGTGGATTATGTGGGGCCCACTGTGGGGGGGCCAAGAATGCAAATTTTATTAAGATCGGAGTGTTCGGCGGATTATCGGGTACTCAGATTGGTGGAGGACGTGGCCCACTGAGTACGGGCAGGAGCCCTTAATAGGATAGAATCGTCGGGGTTGTCGGACATTCATGTTGGTGGATTATGTGGGGCACACTGCAAAGGGGCCAAGAGCGCGAATTATGATAAGATCGGCGTGTTCGGCGGATTATTGGTTACTCAGATTGGTGGAGGACGTGGCTCACTGAGTAAGGGAAAGAAGAGCCCTTAATAGGATAGAATCGGCGGGGTTTTTGGACATTCATACTGGTGGATTATGTGGGACCCACTGTGGAGGGGCCAAGAGCGCGAATTATATTAAGCTCGGCGTGTTCGGCGGCTTATCGGTTACTCGGATTGGTGAAGGACGTGGCCCACTGAGTAAGAGAAAGAGCCCTTAATAGGATAGAATGGGCGGGGTTTTCGGACATTCGTACTGGTGGATTATGTGGGGCCCACTGTGGGGGGGCCAAGAATGCGAATTTTATTAAGATCGGCGTGTTCGGTGGATTATCGGGTACTCAGAGGACGTGGCCCACTGAGTACGGGCAGGATCCCTTACTGCTGTCCCACCCACCCTCCCCTGTATTGGATTCATTTAGTGATTTTGTTTTGACACCAGGGTTTATGTATGGTTCTGTGTGGGGTGTAATAGTTGTATATTAAGATAAATAAATTGTAAAGAAAAATAAATAAATAAGCTTGAAGGTTTAGGCTTTGGCAGTATTGTTCTTTTAATCATTCTGTTAAAAAAAAAAAAAAATGGATAATTGTTAAAAAAAAAAAAAAGATATAAGAAAATATAAAATGTCATAATGATTGTATGGTATTATGTTAAATGCCTGGGTGAGTAGTATGTGACTTTTGTATGTATTGATATTTACTGTTAAGGATTAATTTTGTCACAGCCGGTGGGCGGTCTCCTCACTTTCGGGTCTGAGTGGGCAGGTTAGATGAGTACTGAGGCGTAGAAATGCGGCTGTTTTTCGACCGGGAGAACGAGCCAGGATGGCCAGCGTAGGGGCGAGGATGGCTACAGTTTGGGGTAGCCAGGCTGTTGTCATTTTGCACCTTGGCGGTTAGCCCGGTTGAGCTCTGAGCCTAACGGAGAGTGTGGCTGAGCTTAAGAAAATGGCTTCCGTTTATTCAGGTGCATCCAGGATTTCCTCCTCGTCAATCTTGCAGGCTTAGTTTGGTTGGTTACCACTCAGACTCGATTAAGGGGTTCAGAGATTTTTTGTGTTGTCTTGTATTTATTTGTTCAGCTGTGGCCGATTAAATCATTCCAAAGATTTATACGTTGTGCAGTGTTTTATTGGGGGGAGCCGGATGAACAGCGGGAGATGACATGGAGCTCTAGCCCAGTCATGAGCAGAGCTGTGACTGACAGTGTGGAGATCTCCATTTTAGCCTATCACTAATGGGGCCTTTCTGACACAAGATTTAGGATTGGATTGGTAGTCACATCAGGGAGAGGGGGGTTCTGGAGTGAGAGGAAGAAAAAATCCCTTCCTTTCTGTGATCAGAACAAAGTGACAGTATGATACTGACACTGCGTCGGATAAACTGCTAGGCAAATTATTTTAAAGTTTGACTGGTCAATCCCTTCAAAGCGGAGCAAAACCTGGAGTTTTTTACTTCTGGGTTTCATTCTGCTTCCCTGTGTGAAAGCCCTCCAAAACACCCAATCTGCTTACTGCCGCATGCACGTGCTCCAGTCCAACCAGAGCCGCTTGCTGTGATGATGTCATTAAGCAAGCGGCTCTGATTGGGATGAATGGGGAATGCGAGCTCCCGTCCCAGCCTATCTGAATGGCTGGGAGGAGAGTGCTGGCACAATGCCGGGGATGCAGGAGCACACGCTCCCCATTCTCAACAGTCAGAGCCATTTGCCAAATCATGTCATTTAAGCAAGCGGCTCTGATTGGACAGGAGCCCGCACATGTGCTGTTGGACTGGGGAAAGTCAGCGTCCAGCCCTGGAATGTTTTAGAATCCAGGCCGGATGCTGCTAGGTTTTGTTCCGCTTTAAATAGATATTCCACTGGCACTCTGCCATCTTGTAAAGGTTGACAATTATTGTGAAACAATTCAACGTTTCGGGGCCACGCAGCGTCCCTTTCACAAGTATAGCAGACTGTTATGCTTGAGACAAGACCAGTACTGAATTGGTTTGTTTCACAATAAAGTAAAGTAATTATAGGATTTGGTTTACTGAAAATCAACTCATGAAAATCAAACATTGCTTTTGAATTGCGGTTACACACAAAACATTTTAATAAACAAACTGATGAAGCTGGCCCGGACAAAAATGGTGGTACTCCTAGAAAAGACTAAAAATACTGACCATAGGTACATGTTAAACTAAGCTGTGTACTGCACTTGTATTAAAGCAGAACAAAACCTGGGAATTTGGCTTCCCCAGGGTTTATTGCCGCATGACCGAATTGGGATGCCCCGCTGTGTGAACCCCCGCCGCCCATAAAAGTCCACCTGTCCGGGCTCCAATGGTGCATGCGTGGGCTCTCATTCAATGAGCGCTTCCTGCTGCGACTAATGACATTGGAGCGGGGAAAGGTGAGTATTTACAGGTGCCCTGGGGAGTTTTACACAGTGGAGCATCTGTTATAGTATGTCCTGGGGAAAAGCCAGGGCCCGTCCCTAGAATCTTTTTGATTCCAGGCTAGCTGCTGCTGGGTTTTGTTCCACTTTAAGTCAGTCTGCCTATTTAAAAGGTCCAGTCCATCAAAATTGCCCATTTTTTTAAGGCTGCCCTGGCACCCTAGAGGAGGGGGAGTTACATAAAGACACTTCCACTGTGCCGCCATCTTTGCTCTGGTCGCCTCATGTTGGCAGGGGAGGTGCTTTCCACGGTGGCATGAGGCAGCCTGTGTAAAGATAGCGGCACAAGGTGTTTTATTATGTAAACCCCCCCAACCCTGCTTCAGTGCTAGGGGAGGGAGGCAGGGCTTGGAAAACTGTCAGTCTGGCTGGACTGGACCTGAACACTGACCAAAAAAAGCTAAGGAGAGATGTGTCTCAGGTGACAAAGAAAATTATAGGCAGACATGTTCAAGGTATAGGAAATGTGAGACCATTCTCACCTACCAACATGGGCAGGTCTGAAATTAAGCGCCCCATAATTTGCCATAATGGTCAAGTGACCATGTGCTTTATCTGATCACTCATCCTTGTAACCTACAGTATGTAGGTAGAACCTGGCAGTAATTGGTAAATGTGGATTTTGAGCTTAAAGTGCACTTTTCCTTCAGAAAGGAAGTTAATGTTGTCACCTTCTATCTCCAGCCCAGTGCCCCAAAACGGCCTGTGTTTATTTTTTTACTAAAACCTTTGCCCAATATTGCTAAACGCCTAACAGGAAGCACTATTATGGTGAATGGCCTGTCTTATGCTAATTAGTTCAGTTACAAATAATCGGTCACATTAGGGAAGATTTAACACCCAGAAGATTATTTTTTTCTCATGTTTTTCTATGTGTTTTTTTTTTACTTGAAACTTTACGTGAAATTCTATACACTATTTTCCCCTGGTGGCACTGATGCTTCTTAAAATGAACCAAAACCCAGGATAGTCAATATTTTTGACTATCCTGGGTTTTGGTCCTTTCCCCGGGGGGCACCCGGATCAGGGGAGCCAACTCACCTCTCCCCGGTCCCACGGTGCATCTAAGAGCAGCAGCTCTGACAGCCGCATTCTCCGGGAGTGTGCCCGCCTCGGCCATTCACAAATGCCTGGAGCGCGCACGTGCACTGCTAGAGGGAAGCGGAGGATGCGGCCGTCAGAGCAGCTGCTCTTAAAGCGGACCTTCACTCTGAATAAGAGCATATCTTGTATGTTTCCCACACCCTGTACATACAGATTGCTCACATTAAAAATCATCCTACCTGCATCTACTGCATGTTGTGAGCCTTTAAACATCAAAGATGGCGGCTCATGGGGCTTCAGGCAGCCTGCAAACAGGAAGTGTCTTCTTACTGTGCTGCTCTGCATTCTGGGATTGCTGTCCTTTTTCTGACCCCAGCTCTGCTCTGTTTGTGCAAAGCACAGCTATAACCCCACCCCCTGCACTTTATCCCACTCGCCTCTCCTCAGTATATGTGGTGCTTCAGAGTCAAGATGGCGGCGCCCGTATCCTAGAGTCCTGAACAGAGTTGCAGCCCGGTGGAGGAAAGAATAATAAGTGACTAAAAACTTAAAATAATACAATTCTGTGAAACTCACCTGTAGAATTGTTTTTGATTATATCCAGTCCAGGTCGTCCCAGTGATGACATGTGGGTATTCCGCCCCCAGGGGGCGCTGTACTGCAAGATCAAAAGCTGCAGCTCCTCCCGGCCCCTATAAAGGCAGGTGTCCCTCTATCATCTCCAGTGGTTAAAAAGCAGTAAAGAAAGAAGACAGGCCGGGACCCTGTAGTAAATAAAGGACAAGGACTTCTTCCGAGCCCGAATCATGGTATCAACAACAGAAGCCGGCAACCCCTTGTCCATTAAGATGGAGGTTTCAGCAGCCAAGCCGTTAAAGCCAGCGTTTGTAAATTGGGATGACGCAGTTGTCCCTGAGAAAGAAGATCTGGATCCTTGGGCAAGACGTACCGATCTACTGCCAGCTGCACGACGTCTGCGAACCACACCCTCCTTGGCCAACAGGGGGCCACCAGAATGGCTGGTACCCCCTCCTGGGCTATCTTGCGCAGCACCCTGCCCAGCAGAGGGAGGGCAGGGAACGCATAAAGGAGCCGAAACTCTGTCCAAAGGAATTGCAAGCACGTCTGTGGCGAAGGCCAGAGGATCCTGAGACAGGGAGACAAACCTTGGAAGCTTGTGAATGTGGCGGGACGCAAACAGGTCCACATCTGGCTGACCCCATCGGTGACACAGGGAGCGAAATACCTTGGCGCTAAGGGACCATTCCCCCAGCCCGATGCACGGTACATTCTCCTCCGCCCAAGACAGTATCAGGGACACTTCCTTGAGGGCTAGCTTGCTCCGAGTCCCCCCTGATGATTGATGTAAGCAACCGCCGTCTGGTTGTCCGAGCGGATCTGAAGAGCCCGACCCTGAAGGTGTCTGGTCAGTTGAGAGAGAACCAACCTGATCGCCCGCAGTTCCAGAACATTGATGGAAGCATGGGCCTCCTGGGGGCCCCACTGACCTTGGACCTTCAGAGACTTCCAAAAGCCCCCCAACCGGTCAGACTGGCATCTGTGGTGACAGTCTCCCAACATGGAGGCAGAAAGGTCCTGCACACCAGAAGGTTCCTTGAGTCCAGCCACCACGAGAGGGGACTGTCTGACCAGGGAGGACAGGGCAAATTCCTGATCTAGGGACGCAGGGTCCCGATCCCAAATTGACAAGAGGGGCAACTGAAGAGGTCTCATGTGAAACTGAGCAAAGGGAACCGCCTCGAAGCAGGACACCATAAAGCCCACTAACTGCATCCCCTGCCGGATGGAGGGATGGGGACATAAGAGCAGGGTCCGTGCCTGCTTCTGAAGGCCCTCCACTTTCTGCTGAGGCAGGAATACCTTGACCTGAGAGGTATCCAGAGTCATGCCCAGAAAGGACCTCACAAAAGACGGAGACAGAAGACTTGGGATAGTTGATCACCCAACCGAAGGACTCGAGAGTGGAGGTCACCACCTGAGTATCCTTCTCGGCCTGATGAAGAGACTGAGCCGCAATCAGAATGTCGTCCAGGTAAGGAAGGATGCAAATGCCCTGGTTCCGCAGCAGAGCCATCACACCCGCCAGCACCATGGTGAACACCCGAGGTCCCGAGGTGATACCGAACGGTAAGGCCACAAACTGGTAATGCTGATCCTCCAGAGCAAACCTCAGGAATCTCTGATGACTTGGAAAGATTGACACATGAAGATAGGCATCCTTGATGTCCAAAGTGGTCATGAAGTCGCCCGGCCGGAGGGTACTGACAGCCGAACGTAGCGTTTCCTTGCGAAAGTGCTTGAACCTGACGAACTTGTTGAGACCCTCAAAGACCCGTCCTTTTTGGGGACCGTAAAAAGATTGGAGTAGTACCCCTGACCCTGTTCTTGGTAAGGCACTAGACAAATGACTCCTGACTCTAAGAGGCATTGAACCGCAAGGCGCAAACCCCGAGCTGACAGAGGGTTTTGAGACATCCGGGAACTGAGGAATATTGGGGGTGGCCAGTCTGCAAACTATCTTGTAACCGGAGGACACCACCTCCTGAATCCACCGGTCTGAGACGCGAAGCCTCCAGACGTGAGCAAAGAGCCGAAGCTGTCCCCCCAGGGCGCCTCCTCGGAGGGGGTTTGGGCTTGGACCCCCAAGAGAGACCGGGACGTCCACGGGACCTACCACCTCTGTGGCTACCCGAGAAGAGGGAACCACGACCTCTCCTAGAGGCACGAAAGGAAGAGGAGGAGAAGAGGAGGAGAAGGAAGGCCCCCTGAAGGGGCCGAGACTGCTTCCTACGCTGAGGTAGCCTACCATCCTTGGCTAGGACATCCAGACGCTCACCAAAGAGCCGCAACCCCGCAAAGGGGAGCCCAGTGAGGGCCTTCTTAGCTGCAGTGTCAGCAGCCCACTGACGCAACCAAACAGAGCAGCGCATAGCCATCAAGAGGGCTGAGGCCCTACCACCCAGCCGGACGGCATCATCCATGGTAGTAAGCACAAAGGCAACAAAATCAGAGCAAAGCAAGAGGGCCCTATAATCCTCCCTCCTCCTACCAGCCATGGCGCCATCAGTTAGACGTTTGAGCTTCTTCTTAAGAGCAATAGCTGTGATGGCAGCAGCACAAACCGGACGCAGCCCTGCCCCCCCCCCAAACGTAAAGGCATGGCAGGCCAGCTGATCCATGCACCGGTCCGCGCTGTCACACAGTGTAGTAGTGTCAGGGAGGGCATGACCGAGGTGTTGGACAGCCCTAGGACGGAAGCGTCCACCTCAGGGGAGCACGACCATCACTTGACCAGGTCAGCAGAGAAGGGATACCTCCTATCCAAACCCTTGGGCACCGTGGGCAATCTATTAGGTTGTTCCCACTCCTTGAGGACCATATTAGAGAAATGGCCCTGCTCAGGAAACTCCAGGAGCTGTTTATCAGGGCGAAAGAGCTCACCCGGTTTCCTCTTAGCCACCTTAGGGGTGGCGATGTGCAGGGTATTGAAAATGTCAGACAACAGTCTATCAGTGTCATCAGGGAGACATGAATCCTCCGTGGAAGCATTCCCAGGGTCACTGTCTTATTCCTCCTGCTGGTCCCCAGAGGAGTCCTGGAAAAGCTTCCCCTCTTCTAGGGAGTCATGGCCACCAAAAGCATCAAGTCCCTCATCCTCCTCAGCAAAAAAGCAATTCTGTGAGTACTCACCTGTAGAATTGTTTTTGTTCTTGCATGGCACGGCCTGCTTTGGTATTCATAACAGTTGGGTTATTCCACTACAAGTACTGCAGAAAGCTGTGGCATCTCCCAGCCCCCTATAAAAAACGGGATTAACCATAGAGTTCCCAGCGTAGACAAGTAGTGAGACAAGAACCCGGGAGAGAATAAAGGTAAAAAATGTAAAAAAGGTAAAAAAACCCAATTAACTTGGAACAATCACCATAAAGAGGCAACCAAGAATAACAAGAGTGGGTCGAAGCAGGCCGTGCCATGCAAGAACAAAGACAATTCTACAGGTGAGGTCTTTATTGCATGGCAAAGCCTGCTTCGGTATTCATAACAGTTGGGACATCCAAAAGCAGTGTCCAAAAGTAGGGCGGGATCCCCAATAAGTAACAGCCAGCAGCTCAAGTCACTATCGCCTGAAGGACCTTGCGGGCAAAAGCAGCATCCGCTGAGGCCTTAACATCAACCTTGTAAAACTTGGAAAAAGTATGAACAGAAGACCAAGTAGCGGCCTTGCAAACTTGTTCAACAGAAGCTTCGCGCTGAAAAGCCCAAGAGGCACCAATAGCACGAGTGGAATGAGCAGTAATTCTAAAGGGAGGTTCCTTCCCCTTAGCAGAATAGGCTTGAACCACCTCCTGACGGATCCACTTGCTGATAGTGGATTTAGCCGGAGGCAAGCCCTTCCTAGGTCCAGAAGTGAGAACAAAAAGAGCATCAGATTTCCTGAAAGTCTCAGTAGCGACCAAATAAAACTTCAGAGCCCTGACCACATCCAGAGAATGCAGTGTCCGCTCCTTGGAATTAGCAGGATTAGGACACAATGAAGGCAAAACAATATCCTGATTGAGATGAAAAGCAGACACCACCTTAGGCAAGAAATCCGGCTTTAGCCGAAACACCACCTTATCCTGATGCCTCTCAAAATAAGGAGGTTTGATGGAAAGCGCCGCCAGCTTACAAAAACTCGCCTTACAGAAGTGATAGCCACCAAAAAGGCTACCTTAAGAGTCAGAATGGGCAAAGCAGCCCCACGGATAGGCTCAAAGGGAGGACCCTGCAGAGCAGACAACACCAGATTCAAGTCCCAGACTGGTAGCATAGGCTTACGAGGTGGACGCACATGAGTAAAGTTTTAAACAACCGGTGGATGGCAAAGGATCTTTGGAAAAAAATTGCCATAGCCGAAACATGACCTTTGAGGGTACTTAGTTGAAGGCCAGAATCCAAACCATGTTGCAAAAATTCCGGAATCCTGGGAATGGAAGAAACACGACAGGGAAGAGACTTGGACTCACACCAGGCAATGTAAGTATGCCAGACCCTGTAATAGATAAAGGACGAGGACTTCTTCCTAGCCCGAATCATGGTATCCACAACAGAGGCAGGCAACCCCTCCTCTGTCAAGGTAACTAAGAATAATGATAACAAGGGTGGGATGGAACAGGACGTGCTGTATACGTATAATACCAATTCTACAGGTGAGTAATCACAGAATTGTATTATTATAAGTATACAGCACGTCCTGTTCCAGAATATTCCTTACACTTGGGACATCCAATAGCAGTGTCCGTAAGGTAGGGTGGGATCCCCAAAAAGTAACAGCGGACAGTTTAAACCACTGCCGCCTGCAGAACTTTGCGACCAAAAGCAGCATCAGCTGAGGCCCGAACATCAACCTTGTAAAACTTAGAAAAAGTATAAACTGAAGACCAAGTAGCGGCCTTGCAAACTTGTTCAACAGAAGCTTGGTGCTGAAAAGCCCAAGAGGCACCAATAGCATGAGTAGAATGAGCAGTAAGGTGGAAGGGAGGCTCCTTCCCCTTAGCAGAATAGGCCTGTACCACAGCCTGGCGGATCCACTTGCTGATAGTGGACTTAGCTGGAGCCAGACCCTTCTTAGGACCAGATGGGAGCACAAAAAGAGCATCAGTCTTCCTGAAGGATTCAGTAGCCACCAAATAGAACTTCAGAGTCCTGACCACATCCAGAGAGTGTAAAACCTGCTCCTTAGGGTTACTAGGAATAGGGCATAGAGAAGGCAAAACAATGTCCTGATTAAGATGAAAAGCAGACACAACCTTAGGCAGAAAATCTGGCTTAAAACGAAACACCATCTTGTCCTGGTGTCTCTCAAAGTAAGGGGGTTTGATGGAAAGTGCCGCCAACTCAGAAACACGCCTAACAGAAGTGATGGCCACCAAAAAAAACTACCTTAAGAGTCAAAATGGACAAAGGGGCCTCACGCAAAGGCTGAAAAGGAGACCCCTGCAAGGCAGATAAGACCAAGTTAAAATCCCAGACTGGTAACATAGGCTTACGTGGAGGACGCATGTGAGTAACCCCCTGGAAGAAGGTCTTGAACAGACGATGGTGAGCAAAGGATCTTTGGAAGAAAATGGCCAAAGCAGAAACATGACCTTTGAGGGTACTAAGTTGAAGACCCAAACCCAAACCATGTTGCAGGAATTCCAGAATCCTAGGGATAGAAAACACCCTACAGGGAAGCGACTTAGACTCACACCAGTCAATGTAAGCATGCCAGACCCTATAGTAGATGGATGACGAGGACTTCTTCCTAGCCGGAACCATGGTATTAACAGAGGCAGGCAGCCCCTTTTCCCTCAAGATGGAGGTTTCAGCAGCCAGGCCGTTAAAGCCAGCGTTTGTAAATTGGGATGGTGTAGCTGCCCTTGAGTGAGCAGGTCTGAATCCTTGGGCAGAGCAAACTGATCTACTGCCAACAGCACAACGTCTGCGAACCATACCCTTCTTGGCCAACAGGGGGCCACCAGAATGGTTGGCACCCCTTCCTAAGCAATCTTGCGCAGCACCTTTCCCAGCAGAGGAAAAGGAGGGAACACATAGAGAAGCTGAAAGCTCTTCCAAGACATTGCTAGTGCATCCATGGCCAAGGCCAGAGGGTCCTGGGACAGAGAGACAGAGACTGGAAGCTTGTGATTGTGACGGGACGCAAACAGATCCCCATCTGGCTGACCCCAGCGGTGGCACAGGGAGCGAAACACCCTGCTGCTGAAGGACCATTCTCCCCGGCAAGAGGTCCCCCTGCTGAGGGAGTCTGCCTCCAGATTTTCCACCCCCGGGATGTACACAGCCGAGATGCAGGGAACATTCTCCTCCGCCCAAGACAGTATCAGGGACACTTCCTTGAGGGCCCTCTTGCTCCGGGTCCCTCCCTGATGATTGATGTAGGCAATCGCCATCTGGCCCGACCTTGAAGGTGTGGAGTCAATTTGGCAAGAACCAACCTTATCGCCCTCAATTCCAGAATGTTGATAGGGGTGTAGGCCTCCTGAGGGCCCCACTGACCCTGGAATTTCATGGATTTCTAGAAGCCCTCCCAACCATCAGACTGGCATCTGTGGTGACTGTCTCCCAGCACGGGGCCAGAAAGGATCTGCCCACCAACAGGTTTCTTGAGTCCAGCCACCACGAGAGAGACCATTTGGCCAGAGGGGACAGAACCAACACCTGATCCAGGGATCGAGGGTCCTGATCCCAAACTGACAAGAGGTGAAGTTGAAGAGGTCTCATGTGAAACTGAGCGTATGGAACCGCCTCGAAGCAAGATACCATCAGGCCCACCAGCTGCATCCCCTGCCGGATGGAGGGATGAGGGCAAGACATAAGGAACCTGGCTTGAGACTGAAGTCTCTCCACCTTCTGCTGAGGGAGAAAAATCTTGACCTGAGATGTATCCAGAGTCATGCCCAGAAAGGACCTCACCATTAACGGTGACAGGAAAGACTTGGGGTGGTTGATCACCCAGCCCAAGGACTCCAGTGTGGACACCACCAGCTGAGTATCCAGCTCGGCCTGCTGGAGAGATTGAGACATGATGAGAATGTCGTCTAAGTAAGGAAGGATGCGAACGCCCCGAGATCACAGCAGAGCCAGTACGCCCGCCAGTACCTTGGTGAATACCCTGGGAGCCGAGGTGATACCAAAAGGCAAAGCCACAAATTGATAGTGCTGATCCTCCAGAGCGAACCTGAGGAATCTGATGACCTGGAAAGATTGGTACATGAAGGTAAGCGTCCTTGATGTCTACAGAGGTCATGAAGTCCCCTGGGCGTAGTGAATCGACAGCTGAGCGCAGAGTCTCCATGCGAAAGTGTTTGAATCTGACAAATTTGTTGAGGCACTTTAAATCCAGGATAGGTCTGATGGACCCGTCTTTTTTGGGAACAGTGAAAAGATTGGAATAGTAGCCTCTGCCCCTTTCCCTCAAAGGCACCTGGCAGATGACCCCCAACTCCAGAAGGTTTTGGACAGCAAGGCACAGACTCTGAGCTGACAGGGGGTTTTGAGCCATCCAGGATTTGATGAATCTTGGGGGCGGCCAGGCTGCAAACTCTATCTTGTAACCGGAGGACACTACCTCCTGAATCCACCGGTCTGAGACGTGAAGCCTCCAGACGTGAGCAAAGAGCCGAAGCCGTCCCCCCAACCGGATGGGTGAGGGCGCCCCTTCATGCCTGAGGAGGCTTGGGTGAGGATTTTGGCTTAGGACCCCAGGAGAGGCCAGGACGGCCACGTCCTCTGCCCCTTCCCCAGTGATCTCCGCTGGCCCCAGTAAAGGAGACTCCTCGGCCAGGTCTGGAACCACGGAAGGATGGGAGAAGGGCACCTATACCCCGAAAGGACCGTGGCGGCCTCCTACGTTGAGGTAACCTACCGCCCCTGGCAAACAAATCTAAGCGTTCACCAAAAAGGAGCAGGCCCTTGAAAGGGAAACCAGTGAGAGCCTTCGTAGCAGCATTATCAGCTACCCACTGACATAGCCAGACAGAGCGGCGAATATCCACCAACAGGGTAGAAGTACTACCACACATTCTAATGGCATCATCTATAGCAGACAGGACATATGCAACAAATTCATAGCAAAGCAGGAGAGATCTATACTCTTCTCCTCCCGCATCATCAGAGGCCCCCTCTAAGAGACTCTTAAGCAAACCCTTAATAGCAATAGCTGTAATGGCAGAGGCACAAACCGGGCGTAGCGCGGTCCCCACACAGGCAAAGGCATGGCAAGCCAGTTGGTCCATACGCTGGTCCTCACCATCCCTCAGGGTAGTAGTGTCAGGAGAATGCTTGACAGATGTATTGGACAGCCCCAGAACGGGTGCGCCCACCTCGGGAGGACATGACCAACGCTTAATCACATCAGCAGGAAAGGGATACCTTTTGTCCCAACTCTTGGGCACCCCTGGCAGCTTGCTAGGCCACTTCCATTCGTTGAGCACCAGATTATTAAAGTGAGACTGCTCTGGGAATTCCAAACGTGGTTTAACCGTATGAAAGAGCTCACCCTGCTGCTGCGGAGCCACGGCAGGAGGGGAGATACAGAGCACTTCAAAAATATGAGGCAAAAGCCTGTCAGTGTCATCTGACGACCATAGATCTTCCCCAAAGGGAGACCCTATACCACCATAAACCCTAGGCTGCTCCTCAGATGATTCTGAATCAGAGAACAATTTCCCCCTCCTCCAGGGGGGAATAACCAGTAGTGTCTAAAATTTCCTCCGTTTCCACAGGAAAGAGGGAGACGGCGGGAGATAAACGCCGCTTCTTAGCAGAAGCCTTACGCGATGCAGACCCAGCAATGTGTTTCTCAATGCTGGCCACCCGTGCAGCCAAATCAGGCTGAGACTCCCCGCTGGTATGCTGCTCGTAGGGGGTCAGATGCAGGCGTGGGGGGTAGGCGAAGCCCGAGCGGGCGCAGGCCCAGCAACAGGTAACCCAGACTGCAGTGCAAGTACCTGCTGGGCGCAGGCTACACATACCCTGACATCATCACCGATTGGGGATACTCCACACGCAACACATAACTGGGCTTGTCCCGAAGGAACCCCAGGCTCATTATCCCCAGAAGCCTCCATATGGTGATTTGAAAGGCACAGTAAGGGTTAATGCTAAAGGGCTACACGGGATGCCCCAATGAACCGCTAGGGAAGGCGGAGATAATGAGGGGAGAGGGCCGGGAGAAACCACAGGACCGCAGACAAGACATAATCAAATATTCCCATGAGAATAAGGCATAAGAAAAAAACAGAGAAAAATCACTCCACTGGGGAACTCACAGACCGCAAGGAGCCAGCAGCAACAGAAAAATACCATTTTGTGAATACTCACCTGTAAAATGGTATTATAAGTATGTCACACACCCCGTTTCAGATAGTCATTACACTTGGGTTATACTGACCTGTAGATGGCGATCTTGCAGAGATGTCAATAAAAAGGAGGACCCTCCCGGTCCATAAATACCTGGGACCTCCCACTCATTCCCCAGTATTAAAACAGCAGTAAGGAAACAAAGGGACCAGGAAGAGCCAAAATAACCAGTAACAGTAAGAAAGGTTCACCATATAAAGGATCCAAAATACCAAAGGGCGGGGTGAAGCGGGGTGTGTGACATACTTATAATACCCATTTTACAGGTGAGTATTCACAAAATGGTATTATTCTAAGTATGTCACACACCCCGCTTCAGATAGTCATTACACTTGGGACATCCAATAGCAGTGTCCATAAAGGGCGGGGATCCAAAACAAGGCACCAACTTAAACCACTGCAGCTTGCAGAACTCTGTGGCCAAAAACAGCATCCGCTGAGGCCCGCACATCAACCTTATAAAACTTGGAAAAGGTATGAACGGAAGACCAAGTAGCAGCCTTACAAACTTGTTCAGCAGAGGCCTGGTGCTGGAAAGCCCAGGAAGCCCCAACAGCACAAGTAGAATGAGCAGTAAAATGAAAAGGGGGAACCTTCCCCTTGGCAGAATAGGCCCCAACAATGGCCTGACGAATCCACTTACTAATGGAAGACTTGGCGGGCGCAAAACCTTTCCTGGGCCCGGAGGGCACCACGAACAAAGTGTCAGTCTTACTAAAGGAAGAAGTAGTCACCAAATAGTACTTCACACAGCGAACCACATCCAAAAAATGCAAGACCCTCTCCTCGTCTTTGCTGGGCTTAGGACACAAGGAAGGTAGAACAATGTCCTGATTAAGATGAAAGGCAGAAACCACTTTAGGAAGGAAATCTGGCTTGAAGCGGAAAACAACCTTGTCCTGATGCCTCTCAAAGTATGTCGCCTGAATGGACAACGCCGCCAACTCCGATACACGCCGAACGGAAGTGATGGCAACCAAAAATGCAACCTTCTGAGTAAGCGTAGAAAGAGCAATATCCTGCAAAGGCTCAAAAGGAGGACCCTGAAGAGCAGAAAGGACCAAATTCAAATCCCAAACTGGGAGCAAAGGCTTCCTAGGAGGCCGCAGATGCGTAACCCCCTGGAAAAAGGTCTTAACCAGAGGATGAAGAGCAAAAGACCTTTGAAAGAAAACCGCCAGGGCAGAAACCTGCCCTTTAATGTACTAAGCTGGAACCCCAAATCCAGACCATGTTGCAGAAATTCCAAAATCCTAGGGATAGAAAACACCCTGCAAGGCAAGGCCCTGGCCTCACACCAATCAATATAAGACCTCCAAGTCCTATAATAGATGGTAGAGGAAGACCTCTTCCTAGCGCTATCAAGAGTCTGAATCACAGCATCAGAAAGACCTTCTTCCCTTAAGATGGAGGTTTCAGCAGCCACGCCGTCAAAGCCAGCGTTGGTAAATTGGGGTACAGCAGTTTATCTTGAGTGAGCAGATCCGGCAGAAGGGGCAGATCTAACTGACCCACCGCCAACCGCATGACGTCTGCGAACCAAACCTGTCGTGGCCATCTTGGAACCACCAAGATTGCTAGCACCCATTCTAGAACCAGTTTGCGCACCACCTTGGCCACCATAGGGAAAGGAGGGAACAAGTAAAGAAATCCCAGATCCCTCCAGCTCAGAGACATGGCATCCACTGCCAGAGCCAGAGGATCCCGCGAGAGACACACAAATGCCGGAAACTTGTGATTATGCCGAGAGGCAAAGAGGTCCACCTCTGGAGTCCCCCACCTGTGACAAAGTGAGCGAAACACCTTGGGACTGAGAGACCATTCCCCCCGGCGAGATGAGAACCTGCTCAGAGAGTCCGCCGCCGTGTTCTCCACTCCCGGAATGTAAACTGCCGAAATGCATGGAACATTGCTCTCCGCCCAGGCCAGAATCAAGGACACTTCCCTGAGGGCACTCCTGCTGCGAGTCCCTCCCTGGTGATTGATGTAGGTGACTGCCGTCCGATTGTCCGACCGAACCTGAACCGGTAAGCCCTGTAACTGATGAGTCAAGCAAGACAGAACCAACCTGGTGGCTCTCAACTCCAGAACATTGATGGAATTGTGAGCCTCCTGAGGCCCCCACAGACCCTGAAACTGATGATCCTTCCAGAAACCCCCCCAGCCCGACAGACTGGCATCCGTGGTGACCGTTTCCCAACGAGGAGTCAGAAGGGATCTGCCCCTTAACAGATTCATTGGTTCCAGCCACCACTGAAGGGAATGCCGAACCCGGGGGGACATCAGAAAAGACTGATCCAATGACAGCGGAGACCTGTCCCAGGCCGCCAAAAGATGAAGCTGGAGCGTCCTTGTGTGAAACTGAGCAAAGGGAACCGCCTCGAAGGAAGCCACCATCAATCCCACCAGTCTCATCCCCAGCCGGATGGACGGGCGAGTATCCAGAGACACTCCCAGAAATGACACCACCCTGGACGGAGAGAGGGAGGACTTGGGGTAGTTGATCACCCAGCCGAATCTCTCCAGAGTGGATACCACAGTCCTGGTGTCTAGCTCCGCCTGGCTGAGCGAAGTCGCCATGATGAGAAGATCGTCCAGATATGGCACGATGCGGATACCCCGGGCTCTGAGGATGGCCATCACCCCTGCCAACACCTTGTCGAAAACCATTGGAGCCGAGGGAAGGCCGAACGGAAGAGCCACAAACTGAAAATGTTGATTTTCTACAAAGAACCTGAGAAATCTCTGGTGTGCCGGAAAGATTGGAATATGCAGATAAGCATCCTTGATGTCTATGGACGTCATGAAGTCCCCCTGACGAAGTAGTAAATGGCTGAACGCAGAGTTTCCATGCGGAACTTCTGGGGACGGACGAACCTATTGAGTAACTTTAGATCCAGAATGGGACGAACAGATCCGTCCTTCTTGGGCACCGTGAACAGACTGGAATAGTAGCCCAGGCCCCGGTCCGAGGAGGGCACAGGGCAAATGACAGCCATGTCCAGAAGATTTGCTACTGCCGCCCGTAGCCCCTGCGTGGCCAGAGAATCTGAAGGCACTCGAGACCTGAAGAATCTGGGAGGGGGCCGGAACTCAAACTTCCCGAATCCATCTGTCTGAGACCCAGACCCGGGAGAAGAGTTGCAGCCGTCCCCCCACCCGCAAGGGTGAGGGGGCCCCCTCATTGCTGAGCCGGCTTGGCAGCGGCTTTAGGCTTAGAGCCCCAGCTGTGTCCTGGACGGGCACCAACCCTGCCCCGGTTCCAGGAATCACCTCTGGAGGAGGAGAAGGCCAATCCCCTGCCAAATTTGGCCCCACGAAAGGAAGGAGTGAAGGAAGCCGCCCCCCGAAAGGGACGACGCTGCTTCTTACGCTGAGGTAACTTACCACCCTTTGCAACCGAATCCAATTTTTCGCCAAAGAGCCGCAACCCCACAAAGGGAAGGGCCGTAAGCAACTTTTTGGACACAAAATCAGCCGCCCACTGGCGCAACCGAACCGACCGCCGGATAGCCAAAAGCAAGGCCGAAGTTCTACTACACATCACCATTGTGTCATCCAAGGCGCCTAGTACAAATGACAAAAACAACTCACACCGCTTAAGGGCGGTGAACTCCTCACTAGCCGGGTCAAGCCCGGAAGTAGTCAACAGTCCTCTAACAACCGACCTGGCAGCTACTAATAAAAGCGCCGAAGCACAAACAGGCCGCAAGGCTGACCCAACACTGGCAAAACCGTGACAAGCCATCTGGTCAATGCGTTTATCCTCACCATCCTTGAGGGTAGTACAGTCCGGAGAATGCAAGATGGAGGTGCTGGACAACCCCAAAACAGGAGCATCCACCTCGGGAGGGGACGACCAGTGCTTCACTGCGTCCACCGGAAAGGGATATTTTTTGTCCCAACCCGGAGGTACACCTGGAAGTCGAGTAGGCCTCTCCCATTCCTTGAGAACAATGCCATCAAAATGCTTTTGATAAGGGAATTCCAAGCGCGGCTTAGTCGCCTCAAAGAACTCCCCCTTTTGCGGAGGAGCCGCTTCAGGAGGAGAAATAGCCAAGACCTCAAACATATGAGCCAGGACCTTGGAGGTATCCAAAGAATCCCCCTGACCCTGCTCGGTATCAGCACCAACAAACAGCTCCCCTTCCTCTAGCGGGGAACAATCGGACCAGTCCAGAGAGTCAAACTCATCCAAGTCAAAAGCCTGCGTGGCTGTAGACAAATGTTTTCTCTTAGCCGGGGCCTTTCTGGCAACAGCATTAGAAAACAATTTTTCAAGATTGGCCAATCTGGCGCACACCTCAGAATGCGACACCCCACCCATGACAACATCACATGGGGTACGGATCAGACGGGGGGGAGTAGGAGAAGAGACCGGCGGAGCAGAACCATACGCCGGAGATCCGGACTGCCGCGTAATAGTCCGCTGCGCACATGGTACACAAAGAAATACATCATCCCCCGAAAGGGATACCCCACACCCCAAACACTGCCTGGATTGCCCCGAGGGGAGCCCAAGTCCCGTATCTGGGGAAGCCTCCATATGGTGATTCTTTATAAAATTAGTCACAATGACCAGAGGGAATTACGCAGTAAATGCTACCCGGGAGGCCCCTTTAAGTCCCACGTGGGAGGAATTTCACAGAAACCAATTTTAAAACCAGGGACCCCAGGACCGGGAGAACCCCCCTTTAATAGTAACAAGGGTCCACCTGGAAGACAAAAGACAGGCACAGCAATCAGACCCCATACAAGTAAATGTCCAATAATGTCAATAGACAAGCATTGCAGACAACCACACAGAGGGGCATGGATATAATACAAAACTAATGGGGGCCCCAAAGGCCACTCACCGACCAAAATGACAGCCAACCGTCACACACGCACACAAGGGGAGGAAGGAAAAAAGGCGCGTAAGCAGTGGTAGAAGGAGTGCGGGCGGGCGCGGCTCGCGCGTCACTCCCAGCCAATAGCCGGGAACTAAACAGCGGCGCCAGCAGCACAGGGGCGGGCCGTAGGCGATCGCGCGAACGCCCAGCCCCGCCCCCCGCACCTGAGGGGAAGAATTTCCCCTGCCGCCATCAGCTAACAAGGCGGCCGGCGCCGCGGTACCACCGGTGCTTAAGTACAGTAACAAAATGCAAAGCACACACACACACTGTGATCAAGTGCCCACACCAACAATAAAGGACGCAACAACATTTCAGTCTTCAAGGGACAAGGCCCCCCCCTCCAAGGGTATCTGGGAGAGGGGGAATCCCCACTAGGGTGGAAGGCCAAGGGACAGGGCATCCCAAGCCGGGGTCACCAACCCGGCTAACCGCCTACCCCTTGGTATGGGGTCTCACGGTGGAGCGTAGCTCCTAAGCACCATAGGGTGCCGTCTACCACCCTGCGCTGGGTGGCAAAGTAAAATCAGTTAAAGGGACCCAGACAGAAATAGACCCAATAGAGGGGCCGGGAGTTATCCCGGCTACCTGCAAGGAGGAGACATCCATCTTCTGACTTGCTCACTGTCTGCAGAGATGAAAGACTTGGGAATGAGTGGGAGGTCCCAGGTATTTATGGACCAGGAGGGTCTTCCTTTTTTTATTGACATCTCTGCAAGATCGCCATCTACAGGTCAGTATAACCCAAGTGTAATGACTATCTGAAGCGGGGTGTGTGACATACTTAGAATAAGACAAAATGGCGTCCGCAACCTCGAGGGGCGGACCGTGGAGATAAGAGGTAAAATGCATCAACCACAGAGCACGCCCCCCCCCCCCGAAGAGTGCGAAGCGCGCCCATGTGATCCAGCCGGGCAGTAGCGGCCCGGCAGCTCTGAGGTGAAAGGGGCTGCCAGCCGCGGAGCGCAGTACAAACGCGCGGCGACGCGTTTTAATACAGTGACAAGCACAACATATGTCTAAAGTCTTAAACCACTAGACAAACCCCCCCCCCCCCGGAGATCTCCCGAAGGGAGATTGAGGGAGGATAACAGCAGAATTCCCAGGGGGAACGGCGCCCAGGGGCTAATATGAGGAATGAGGGTGGAGGGGGAATGGGAATAGGGTTTAACTGCACAGGATAACCGGGCAAAACCATGAGGCAATGGGGGCATCCCAAAAGGCTCACCATTAGCCTAAACAGCCTACCCTGTTAGAGCAGGGACTGCGGTAGGAGCCTAGCTCCTCAGCACCGTAGTGCTTCAATCGCCTACCTTCACCCGAACCTTATCAACCAAGGCTGGGAGGCAGTAGATGGGACGGAACGGGTGGGAATAGTCCTGCAGGGCCGCAGGCATGTAAGCCCCGCTCACCTGCGCCACATAGAGAAGTATCTTCTATCTTCTCAGCGCAGACTGCAGAAATAAACTGGGGAATTTGTAGGAGGTCCCTGACTTACATAGGGCCGGGAGGAGCCACAAGCCGTTTTCTGCAGTCCAGCGCCATCTTGTGGATTACCCAAAGTGTAAGGAATATTCTGGAACAGGACGTGCTGTATACTTAGAATAAACCCCCCAAGGGGGACTCAGGGACCAAGGGCACCGCAGGGTCACCAAGGCACAGACCACAGGATGAAGCGACACACTGGAGGAAACAGCGCTGCAGCCCAGAAAGGAAAAAACGCAGCTAATCCGAAATGGCGCCAGCAGAGGTACCTCTAGGGGTGGGCCGCGGGGGGATGACACGATACGCGTCATCCCCCAGCCCCGCCCCCCCAAAGGGCGCGAAAATGGCGCCCACGTGACCTCGCCAGCGCCATGAAAAAGTAAAAAACGCCACAGCTTATAACGCCCACAGCCAGAGCGCAGTACAAAGCGGCGCGGCGGGCAAAAAACACCCAAAAACACACTGTAAAACGCCAAAACACCACAACAAACACCACTCGCCGCTACCACCCGACCCCCCCCCCCCCCAACAAAGTCAGAGAGGGGGAGAGAGAGACTAGAAGGCAGCGGCGAGTATCCAGACCAGGAGGGGGGGGGGACCCCTGAGGGAAAAATATCATTTTGTGAATACTCACCTGTAAAATGGGTATTATAAGTATGTCACACACCCCACTTCAAACATTAATAATTACAATAGGGTTAACTCACCGCTAGGTGGCAGCATTGCAGAGAATCTCCAAAAATTCAACAGGCCCCTCCCGGTCTATACATACCTGGTACCTCCCAACAATCACCCAGTATTAGAACAGCAGTAAGACAAGGTACCAGGAACAAACAATGTAACCCTCAACGTAAAGAACTAAACTTCACCATATAAAGAGCCAGGATACCGAAAAGGGCGGGTGAAGTGGGGTGTGTGACATACTTATAATACCCATTTTACAGGTGAGTATTCACAAAATGGTATTATTCTAATACACACCCCACTTCAAACATTAATAATTACAATAGGGACATCCAACAGCAGTGTCCAGAAAAGGGTGGGTATCCGACCAGGCAATAACGCAGAAAAAACTCAAACCACTGCAGCCTGCAAAACCTTGCGGCCAAAAACAGCATCCGCTGAGGCCCGCACATCAACCTTATAGAACTTAGAAAAAGTATGAACAGAAGACCAAGTTGCAGCCTTACACACTTGTTCAACCGAAACCTGGTGCTGAAAAGCCCAGGACGCACCAACCGCACGAGTAGAGTGAGCAGTAACGCGAAAAGGAGGATCCTTCCCCTTAGCCGAATAAGCTCCAACAATGGCCTGACGAATCCATTTACTAATGGAAGACTTGGCCGGAGCCAAACCCTTCCTAGGCCCACAGGGCACAACGAAAAAGGCATCAGTCTTACGAAAAGAAGACGTAGCACGTAGATAGTACCTAACACAACGTACAACATCCAAGCAGTGCAAAGCACTCTCCTTGACATTCTTAGGCTTAGGACACAAGGAAGGAAGAACAATGTCGTGGTTAAGATGAAAGGCAGAGACCACTTTAGGGAGAAAGTCTGACTTGAAGCGAAAAACCACTTTGTCCTGATGATCCTCGAAATAAGGAGCCTGAATAGACAAAGCTGCCAACTCTGAAACACGCCGAACCAAAGTGATGGCCACCAGAAAGGCAACCTTCTGAGTAAGAGTGGACAGAGCAATATCCCGCAAAGGCTCAAAAGGAGGAGCCTTAAGAGCAGAAAGAACCAAATTCAAATCCCACACTGGGAGCAAAGGCTTCCTAGGAGGCCGCACATGCGAAACCCCCTGGAAAAAGGTCTTGACCAAGGAATGACTAGCAAAAGACTTCTGGAAAAAAATTGACAAAGCAGAAACCTGCCCCTTCAAGGTACTCAGCTGAAGACCGGAGTCCAGCCCCGACTGAAGAAACTCCAAAATCCTAGACACAGAACAGACCCGGCAAGGCAAAGACCTAGCCTCACACCAATCAATATAAGATCTCCAATACCTGTAATAGATGGAAGAAGAAGATCTCTTCCTGGCACTAATAAGAGTCCGAATGACCGCATCCGAAAGACCCTCCTCCTTTAAGATGGAGGTTTCAGCAGCCAAGCCGTCAAAGCCAGCGTTTGTAAACTGGGGTAACATAGTTGACCCTGTGTGAGAAGATCCGGCCGAAGAGGCAGATCGAACTGATCTACGGCCAGACGAACGATGTCCGCGAACCACACCCGCCTTGGCCACCTTGGAGCCACGAGAATGGCGGGAACTCCCTCCAGAACCAACTTTCGCAGAACCCTGCCTAGCATGGGAATCGGAGGAAACAGATAAAGAAACCCCAGGTCCCTCCAGCTCAGGGCCATGGCATCCACCGCCAGAGCCAGAGGGTCCCGGGACAGGGACACAAAGGACGGAAGCTTGTGATTGTGACGAGAGGCAAACAGATCCACCTCCGGCGTCCCCCACCGGAGACAAAGCGACCGAAACGCCTGGGGATGGAGAGACCACTCCCCCCGACGGGACGCACACCGGCTCAGAAAGTCCGCCTCTGTGTTTTCCACTCCCGGAATGTAAACTGCCGAGATGCAAGGGACATGAGTCTCCGCCCAGACTAAAATCAGAGACACCTCCCTGTGGGCACCCAGACTGCGAGTCCCTCCTTGGTGATTGATGTAAGCAACCGCCGTCTGATTGTCTGATCGAACCTGAACCGGCAGACCTTGTAAATGATGCGTCAAGCGAGACAGAACCAACCTGATGGCTCGCAATTCCAGAACATTGATGGGCAAGTGGGCCTCCTGAGGGTCCCACTGCCCCTGAAACCGAAGATCCTTCCAAAAACCTCCCCAGCCTGACAAACTGGCATCCGTGGTGACAGTTTCCCAAAGCGGGGTCAGAAACGACCTGCCCTTCAGAAGGTTGTCCGAGACCAACCACCACAGAAGGGACTGCCGAACCCGAGGGGACAACGGGAAGGACCGATCCAACGACCCCGGACGCCGGTTCCAAGACGCCAAAAGATGAAGTTGAAGAGTCCTCGTATGAAACTGAGCAAAGGGAACTGCCTCGAACGAGGCCACCATCAACCCCACCAGTCTCATCCCCAGACGAATGGACGGATGAGGATGGGAGAGAAGCAACTGGACCAATTCCTGAATCAGCAGAACCTTGGCCTGAGTGAGAAACACTCTGTGCTGGCAGGAGTCCAACGACATCCCCAGAAAGGTCACCACCCTGGCCGGAACCAGCGAGGACTTGGGGTAATTGATCACCCAGCCGAACCTCTCCAACATAGACACCACCGTGCTGGTGTCCCCCTCTGCTTGACTGAAGGAAGGCGCCATGATGAGAAGATCGTCCAGGTAAGGCACAATGCGAATCCCCTGAGCTCTGAGCAGGGCCATCACCCCCGCCAACACCTTGGTGAACACTCTCGGAGCAGAGGTGAGGCCGAATGGAAGAGCCACAAACTGAAAGTGCCGATCCTCCACCACGAAACGAAGGAACCGCTGATGAGCTGG
Source organism: Gastrophryne carolinensis (assembly GCA_027917425.1). Lineage (NCBI taxonomy): Eukaryota > Metazoa > Chordata > Amphibia > Anura > Microhylidae > Gastrophryne > Gastrophryne carolinensis. The sequence goes on along the minus strand of CM051240.1, from coordinate 230,550,028 downwards.
AAAGATCGGAATGTGCAGGTATGCATCCTTGATGTCTATGGACGTCATAAAGTCCCCCTGCCGAAGCGAACCGATCGCAGACCGCAGGGTTTCCATGCGGAACTTCCGGGGCCGAATAAACCTGTTGAGAAACTTCAAATCCAGAATAGGATGGAAGGACCCGTCCTTTTTGGGGACAGTGAAGAGATTGGAGTAAAACCCGCGCCCTACCTCTGAAGAAGGAACCGGGCAAACGACAGCTAAGTCTAGAAGATTCCTTACCGCCGCCAGGAGCCCCTGCGCGGCCAAAGGATCCAAAGACACCCGAGACCTGAAGAACCTTGGAGGAGGACGGGACTCGAACTCCAACTTGTAACCGGCCGAAACCACCTCCCGGATCCATCTGTCCGAGACCTCCTGGTCCCACACCCGGGAGAAAAGTTGCAACCGTCCCCCCACCCGAACGGGTGAGGGCGCCCCCTCATTGCTGGGCGGGCTTGGCAACCGGCTTGGGCTTGGCACCCCAGACGCGAGCGGGACGGCCACGGCCTCTACCCCTATTCCAACTGGCGCCCCTGGAGGCCGAGGAGCCGCACCCCTGCCGGCTCCGGCTCCCCGAAAGGACGGATTGAAGGAGACCATCCCCCGAAAGGAACGGCGAAATTTCTTGCGCTGAGGTAACTTACCTCCCTTGGCAACAGAATCCAGCCTCTCACCAAAAAGCCTCAAACCCAAAAAGGGAAGAGCCGTGAGCGATCTTTTAGAATTAAAATCAGCCGTCCACTGTCTCAACCACACACAGCGCCGGATAGCCACCAGCAAGGCAGTAGCCCTGCCACACATCAACATGGCATCCTCTTGAGTGGCCAGGATAAAGGACAAGAAAGAATCGCAGCGCTTAAGCGCAAGGGACTCATCACAGGTAGGCTCGAGATCTACACCCAAGTCCCTGACAATAGACCTGACCGCAAAAGTCAAAAGAGCCGAAGCACAGACAGGCCTTAACACCGAACCCGCACATACAAAACCATGACGGGCTAGCTGATCAATCCGGCGATCCTCGCCGTCCCTGAGCGAAGTCGTGTCAGGGGAATGCACGACCGCCGTGTTGGACAGTCCCAAGACCGGAGTATCTACCTCAGGGGGGACAGACCAACGCTTCATCAATTCCGCCGGAAAGGGATACTTCCTATCCCAGCTAGACGGCACACCAACGAGACGTGTAGGTTGCTCCCATTGCTTGAAAACAATTTCTTCAAAATGCTGTTGGCTGGGAAACTCCAAGCGCTGCTTGGACACCCCAAAAAGCTGACCCTTAGGCCTAGGAGCAACCACCGGAGGATCCAAATCCAAAACCTCAAACATCTGGGTCAGAATGGTAGAGGAAACGAGAGGAAGGCCCTCAGCCTGATCCCCCTCAGTACCCAGCAACTGCTGAACATCAGAATCTTCTTCCTCAATGAGCTCACCATCTTCAAGGGGACGATCCGACCAATCCAGATCTCCAACAACTTCCTCATCTGAATCCGGCGGAGGCGGAGACAGATGCTTCCGCTTAGCTGGAGCCTTCTGAGCGGCCATTGCAGAAAACCTTTTCTCAAGACTGGTCAAACGGGCACATACCTCAGACTGCAAATCCCCGCCCAGGACAACGTCACACGGGGTCCGGAATAAGCGAGGGAGAGAGGGAGATGGCGCGGCCGACGAAGTGCTAGGCACCGGAGTACTGGACTGCCGTGCAATGTTCTGCTGTGCACATGGGATACACAAAATGACATCATCTCCCTGGAGCGGAGTCCCACAACCCCCGCACACCTTGGATTGTCCCGAAGAACCATTCCCGGTATCTGTGGCAGCCTCCATGTGGTGAAATTTATGGTATTCGCAGAACCCAGGGATTTATGCAGTACGCGACCCGGGATGCCCCCTAATTACCTAAAAATTGTCTAAAGATTGTCAAAAAAATCCTGACCCAGGGGAATAGCATAAAAAAAACCTTGTATATAGTTTTATGAAAACACCCCCCACAAGCCAGGTATATAAGACCGGGAGAGCCCTGCCAGACGGGATCCCAGGATCTGAAAGACACAAAAGAACAGGGACAACAGTCAATCCAGGCACAATAATACCTATACAAACATACAAGAATATCATACAACCCCCCCCCCCTCATTAACCATAGACAAAAGGAGATGGTTAATATACACAACCAGCACCTTAAAAAGACGTGCAGGAGCGAGGAGGCGGGAGAAGGAGGGGACGCAAGGCGGGGGCCAGGCCACCAGTCCTTTATGTGACCAAAACAACCCCCGCAAGATACTGCCAGAAAACGCCTACCTGAGAGAGCACAAGGCACCCGAGAGGCGGCCCGAACACCGCTCTGTGACAGTGAGGGAGGGGAAGACGAGCCCCGGGAGCGCGGGAGCCGAAAAAGCCCCGCCCCTCCAAAACGGCCAATCGGCGCGCGGCCCGCCCCCCTGCGGCGTCATCGCAAGCCAGACCAGCGAACCGCGCTCAGCCTCCAAGACGGGACCGGCGGAGCAACCTGCCGGTCCCAAGTGCGCAACACACACACACACACACACACGCTCATCTCCCTCTATCACCCCTGTGCAGGCCGGACACGCCAGGCTGCAAGCGCCGAGCCCGTCCCCCCGGCTCCTGAGGGGAGAAACGCCAACTCACACCAGCAGCAGCTGAAGTAAAAATACCATTTTGTGAATACTCACCTGTAAAATGGGTATTATAAGTATGTCACACACCCCACTTCAAACATTAATAATTACACTAGGGTTAACGCACCGCTAGGTGGCAGCATTGCAGAGAACTTCTCCAAAAAACTTCAACAGGCCCCTCCTGGTCTATACATACCTGGTACCTCCCAAGAACCTCCCAGTATTAGAACAGCAGTAAGACAAGGTACCAGAACCAAACAATGTATCCCTCAACGTAAAGAACCAAACTTCACCAAATAGAGAGCCAGGATACCAAAAAGGGCGGGTGAAGTGGGGTGTGTGACATACTTATAATACCCATTTTACAGGTGAGTATTCACAAAATGGTATTATTCTAAGTATGTCACACACCCCACTTCAAACATTAATAATTACACTAGGGACATCCAACAGCAGTGTCCAGAAAAGGGTGGGTATCCGAATCAGGCAATAACACAGAAAAAACTCAGACCACTGCAGCCTGCAAAACCTTGCGGCCAAAAACAGCATCCGCTGAAGCCCGCACATCAACCTTATAGAACTTAGAAAAAGTATGAACAGAAGACCAAGTTGCAGCCTTACACACTTGTTCAACCGAAGCCTGGTGCTGAAAAGCCCAGGAAGCACCAACCGCACGAGTAGAATGAGCAGTAACTCGGAAAGGAGGAGCCTTCCCCTTAGCCGAATAAGCACCAACAATGGCCTGACGAATCCATTTGCTAATGGAGGACTTGGCCGGAGCCAAACCCTTCCTAGGCCCACAGGGCACAACGAAAAAGGCATCAGTCTTGCGAAAAGAAGACGTAGCACGTAGATAGTACCTGACACAACGTACAACATCCAGGCAGTGCAAGGCACTCTCCTTGGCATTCTTAGGCTTAGGACACAAAGAAGGAAGAACAATGTCCTGGTTAAGATGAAACGCAGAGACCACCTTAGGGAGAAAATCTGACTTGTAACGAAAAACCACTTTGTCCTGATGATCCTCAAAATAAGGAGCCTGAATAGACAAAGCTGCCAGCTCTGAAACACGCCGAACCGAAGTGATGGCCACCAAAAAAGCAACCTTCTGAGTAAGAATGGACAAAGGGACATCCCGCAAAGGCTCAAAAGGAGGAGCCTTAAGAGCTGAAAGAACCAAATTCAAATCCCAGACTGGGAGCAAAGGCTTCCTGGGAGGCCGTACATGCGAAACCCCCTGGAAAAAAGTCTTGACCAAGGAATGACTAGCAAAAGATTTCTGGAAAAAAATTGACAAAGCAGAAACCTGCCCCTTCAAGGTACTCAGCTGAAGACCGGAGTCCAGCCCCGCCTGAAGGAACTCCAAAATCCTAGACACAGAAAAGACCCGGCAGGGCAAAGACCTAGCCTCACACCAATCAATATAAGATCTCCAATACCTGTAATAGATGGAAGAAGAAGATCTCTTCCTAGCACTAATAAGAGTCTGAATGACCGCATCCGAAAGACCCTCCTCCATTAAGATGGAGGTTTCAGCAGCCAAGCCGTCAAAGCCAGCGTTTGTAAACTGGGGTAACAGAGTTGACCCTGAGTGAGAAGATCTGGCCGAAGAGGCAGATCGAACTGATCCACGGCCAGACGAACGATGTCCGCGAACCACACCCGCCTTGGCCACCTTGGAGCCACGAGAATGGCGGGAACTCCTTCCAGAACCAACTTTCGCAGAACCCTGCCTAGCATGGGAATCGGAGGAAACAGATAAAGAAAACCCCAGGTCCCTCCAGCTCAGGGTCATGGCATCCACCGCCAGAGCCAGAGGGTCCCGGGACAGGGACACAAAGGACGGAAGCTTGTGATTGTGACGAGAGGCAAACAGATCCACCTCCGGCGTCCCCCACCGGAGACAAAGTGACCGAAACACCTGGGGATGGAGAGACCACTCCCCCCGACGGGACGCACACCGGCTCAGAAAATCCGCCTCTGTGTTTTCCACTCCCGGAATGTAAACTGCCGAGATGCAAGGGACATGAGTCTCCGCCCAGACCAAAATCAGAGACACTTCCCTGTGGACACCCAGACTGCGAGTCCCTCCTTGGTGATTGATGTAAGCAACCGCCGTCTGATTGTCTGAGCGAACCTGAACCGGCAGACCTTGTAAATGATGCGTCAAGTGAGACAGAACCAACCTGATGGCTCGCAATTCCAGAACATTGATGGGCAAGTGGGCCTCCTGAGGGTCCCACTGCCCCTGAAACCGAAGATCCTTCCAATAACCTCCCCAACCTGACAAACTGGCATCCGTGGTGACAGTTTCCCAAAGTGGAGTCAGAAACGACCTGCCCTTCAGAAGGTTGTCCGAGACCAACCACCACAGAAGGGACTGCCGAACCCGAGGGGACAACCGGAAGGACCGATCCAACGACCCCGGACACCGGTTCCAAGACGCCAAAAGATGAAGCTGAAGAGTCCTCGTATGAAACTGAGCAAAGGGAACTGCCTCGAACGAGGCCACCATCAACCCCACCAGTCTCATCCCCAGACGAATGGACGGATGAGGATGGGAGAGGAGCAGCTGGACCAATTCCTGAATCATCAGAACCTTGGCCTGAGGAAGAAACACTCTGTGCTGGCAGGAGTCCAACGACATCCCCAGAAAAGTCACCACCCTGGCCGGAACCAGCGAGGACTTGGGGTAATTGATCACCCAGCCGAACCTCTCCAACATAGACACCACAGTGCTGGTGTCCCCCTCTGCTTGACTGAAGGAAGGAGCCATGATGAGAAGATCGTCCAGGTAAGGCACAATGCGAATCCCCTGAGCTCTGAGCAGGGCCATGACCCCCGCCAACACCTTGGTGAACACTCTCGGAGCAGAGGTGAGGCCGAATGGAAGAGCCACAAACTGAAAATGCCGATCCCCCACCACGAAACGGAGGAACTGCTGATGAGCAGGAAAGATCGGCACGTGCAGGTACGCATCCTTGATGTCTATGGACGTCATAAAGTCCCCCTGCCGAAGCGAACCGATCGCAGACCGCAGGGTTTCCATGCGAAACTTCCGAGGACGAATGAACCTGTTGAGAAACTTCAAATCCAGAATAGGACGGAAGGACCCGTCCTTTTTGGGGACCGTGAAGAGATTGGAGTAAAACCCGCGCCCCACCTCTGAAGGAGGAACCGGGCAAATGACAGCTATATCTAGAAGATTCCTTACTGCCGCCAGGAGCCCCTGCGCGGCCAAAGGATCCAAAGACACCCGAGACCTGAAGAACCTTGGAGGAGGACGGGACTCGAACTCCAACTTGTAACCGGCCGAAACCACCTCCCGGATCCATCTGTCCGGGACCTCCTGGTCCCACACCCGGGAGAAAAGTTGCAACCGTCCCCCCACCCGAACGGGTGAGGGCGCCCCCTCATTGCTGGGTGGGCTTGGCAGCTGGTTTGGGCTTGGCACCCCAGACGCGAGTGGGGCGGCCACGGCCTCTGCCCCTATTCCAACTGGCGCCCCTGGGGGCCGAGGAGCCCGCACCTCTACCGGCGCCGACTCCCCGAAAGGACGGATTGAACGAGACCATCCCCCGAAAGGAACGGCGAAATTTCTTGCGCTGAGGTAATTTACCTCCCTTGGCAACAGAATCCAGCCTCTCACCAAAAAGCCTCAAACCCAAAAAGGGCAGAGCCGTGAGCGATCTCTTAGAATTAAAATCGGCCGTCCTCTGTCTCAACCACACACAGCGCCGGATAGCCACCAGCAAGGCAGTAGCCCTGCCACACATCAACATGGCATCCTCCTGAGCGGCCAGGATAAAAGACAAAAAAGCATCGCAACGCTTAAGCCCAAGGGACTCATCACTGGTGGGCTCGAGATCCACCCCCAAGTCCCTGACAATAGACCTGACAGCAAAAGTCAAAAGAGCCGAGGCACAAACAGGCCTCAACACGGAACCCGCACATACAAAACCATGACGGGCAAGCTGATCAACCCGGCGATCCTCGCCGTCCCTGAGCGAAGTCGTGTCAGGGGAATGCACAACCGCCGTGTTGGACAGTCCCAGGACCAGAGTATCTACCTCAGGGGGAACAGACCAACGCTTCAACAATTCCGCCGGAAAGGGATATTTCCTATCCCAGCTAGACGGCACCCCAACAAGACGAGTAGGTTGCTCCCATTGCTTGAAAACGATTTCTTCAAAATGCTGTTGGCTGGGAAACTCCAGACGCTGCTTGGACACCCCAAAAAGCTGACCCTTGGGCCTAGGAGCAACCACCGGAGGCTCCAAATCCAAAACCTCAAACATCTGGCTCAGAATGGTAGAGGAATCGAGAGGGAGGCCATCATCCTGATCCCCCTCAGAACCCAGCAACTGCTGAACATCAGAATCTTCTTCCTCAATGAGCTCACCTTCTTCACGGGGACGATCCGACCAATCCAGATCTCCCACCACTTCCTCATCTGAATCCGGCGGGGGCGGAGACAGATGCTTCCGCTTAGCTGAAACCTTCTGAGCGGCTATAACAGAAAACCGCTTCTCAAGGCTGGTCAAGCGGGCACATACCTCAGACTGCGAATCCCCGCCCAGGACAACGTCACACGGGGTCCGGAATAAGCGAGGGGGAGAGGGAGATGGCGCGGCCGAAGAAGTGCTAGGCACCGGAGTACTGGACTGCCGTGCAATGTTCTGCTGTGCACAAGGAATACACAAAATGACATCATCTCCCTGAAGCGGAGTCCCACAACCCCCGCACACCTTGGATTGTCCCGAAGAACCATTCCCGGTATCTGTGGCAACCTCCATGTGGTGAAATTTATGGTATTCGCAGAACCCAGGGATTTATGCGGTACGCGACCCGGGATGCCCCTTAATAACCTAACACTTTTCTAAGGACAGTCACAAGGTCCTGACCCAGGGGAGTAGCATAAGACCCTTATAAAAATATATATAACAATAACTATATATATTTAAGTGTATATATATATATATTGCAAAGAAAAAACACCCCCCACGAGCCAGGTATATATGACCGGGAGAGCCCTGCCAGACGGGATCCCAAGATCTGAAAAACACAAAGGGAGAGGGACAGGCGTCAATCCAGCACCATAACCAAAAATCCACATAACATACAAAACCCCCATCACCCCCCCCCCCATTAACCAGAGCAAAGGAAATGGTTAATGCCAATCAGCACCATAAAGATGCGCCGGAGCGAGGGGGAAGGAGAAGGAGGAGGAAGGATCCGAGGGGTCAGCCAGCAAAAAACCAAAAACGCCTACCTTGAGAGGAGAGGAAAACCGCGCAGCCTGCAGAAGATGGCGGCCCGCACACACGCAGTGAGGGAGGAAGAGAGAAGCTCCGGGAGCGCGGGAGCCGAGAAGGCCCCGCCCCTCCGGGCGTCCAATCCGTGCGCGACCCCGCCCCCAGGCAGCGGCAGCGGCAGCGTCTGCCGGCGGGGACCGCAAGCAGACCTCAATGACGGGACCGGCGGAGCCACCCGCCGGCTCCCAGTGTACAGCGCCGGATTGCAAAACACAGACCCACACACTGATAACATGGTCCCCCCTGAGCAGCCGGACAAGCAGGCTGCAAGCGCCGGGTACGGCGCTCAGCCACCGGCGGCACCGCGAGGCCCCGCCCCCCCCCGGCTCCTGAGGGGAGAAGACACACAGACAGGGGGAAAAACGGCAGGCAAACATACAGTGAAGTTAGACAATGTAAAATCACAAAGGGATACACAATGTAGAGCGCAGCAGCACACTCACGCAGCATGTCACCGTTAAAAAACATGTCACCGTCCCAAGCGCGTCCCACACCCCGGAAAGAGACACAATATCCCAGGGCAAGGCACAACCTGACCACTAACTCCTATTAAATGGGGCATCCCACATCCGGATCACCACTCCGGGAATCCCGCTATGCCCCGCAATGAAGGGTCGAGCGGAGGAGCTAATCTCCTAGGCACCAATGGTGCCGGCTACCTTTTTGCCCGGCCTACAGCCGAAGCTGGGAGGCTGCAATTAAATAGAATACATTCAAACAAAAGCCGGGCAGAAATAGACCACGGGGGGGGGGGGGGGGCGGGGGGATACCCCGGCTACCTGCAAGCAGGAGACTTCTTTCTTCTGTCTTGTCGCCACCTTGCAGAGAACAACACTGGGAGGTTCTTGGGAGGTACCAGGTATGTATAGACCGGGAGGGGCCTGTTGAAGTTTTTTGGAGAAGTTCTCTGCAATGCTGCCACCTAGCGGTGCGTTAACCCTAGTGTAATTATTAATGTTTGAAGTGGGGTGTGTGACATACTTAGAATAGACACACACACAAGGCAGATCCATACAAAAAAACGCCACAGTAAACAGCGCAGGAGCCCTCACAAAACCAGCCAGCGCAGCAGCCACACTCACACAACCATGTCACCGGTCCCAAAGCGCGACACACACCCCGGAGTGAGGAATAACTAATGTCCCAGGGCTAGGCACATCCTGAACCGCTAACTTCCACTAATTAAATGGGGGCATCCCACATCCGGATCACCACTCCGGGAATCCCGCTATGCCCCGCAATGAAGGGTCGAGCGGAGGAGCTAATCTCCTAGGCACCAAAGGTGCCGGCTACCTTTTGCCCGGCCTACAGCCGAAGCTGGGAGGCTGCCAGTTAACAAGTATGCTACAAAACAAGAGCCGGGCAGAAATAGACCACGGGGGGGGGGGGGGCCGGGGGGATACCCCGGCTACCTGCAAGCAGGAGACTTCTTTCTTCTGTCTTGTCGCCACCTTGCAGAGAACAACACTGGGTGATTGTTGGGAGGTACCAGGTATGTATAGACCGGGAGGGGCCTGTTGAATTTTTGGAGATTCTCTGCAATGCTGCCACCTAGCGGTGAGTTAACCCTATTGTAATTATTAATGTTTGAAGTGGGGTGTGTGACATACTTAGAATAGTAAGGGACACAGTCCCCAAAACACTCACCCCCTCAGAAGCCAGGACATGAACTCTGCATCCCTAGTAGCCTCACCATAAAGCCTATGGCCGGCTACCCTTTGTGGAACAGGGTCTGCGGCTTGGAGCAGCACTCCAGGAGCACTTGACCCTAGTGCTCTTTTACCCTCACCCCATCTGTCAGCCAAGGCTGGGAGGCAGTGAGGGTCCAGAAACGGGTGGAAATAGACTTGCAGGGCCGCAGGCTTGGTTGCCCCGCTCACCTGCGTAAGAGAGAGCGCCATCTTCTAACTTCGCCGGTTACACTGCAGAGGAAACACTGGGAACTCTATGGTTAATCACGTTTTTATAGGGGGCTGGGAGATGCCACAGCCTTCTGCAGTACCACTGCGCCACCTTGTGGCGGAATAACCCAACTGTTATGAATACCGAAGCAGGCCGTGCCATGCAATAAAGAAAATGGGAGGGCGTGGGATCAAGGTGCCGCTTCTTGCCAGAGGGCTTACCTGTCACAGGCCTGGCAAGCTGCCTTTCAATGCTGGCCACGCATAGTGCCAGATCAGAGTGTGACCCCCTGCTAGTATCTCCCTAACTATGGGCTAAATGCAGGCGCGGGGGAGTTGGAGATGCCGGAGGGAGCGCAGAACTGGGCAGAGAAACGCTCAACCCAACCTGGTCCACAATAACACTTTTGGCACACAAACTGCGCCACCACCACTCAAAGGGGAAGCCCCGCACGTGACACAAAGCCGGGGTTGCCCCCAAGCACGCCATCCCCAGCAGCCTCCATATGGTGATTAACACAGGGGCAATCGGCCAGCACAGGGTAAGGACTAATAAAAGCCAACCGGGATGCCCCCAGAAGCCAGGAGAGGGGAGATAGAGGGGGGAGCAGGACCGGGAGAAACCAAAACACAGTTATCCCGCCTGAAGACAAACAGAAAAACACATAAGCCTCCCGCAGCACATGCCCAAAAGGAATAAGCAACCCCGAAGAGGACTCACGGACCAAGGAGACCGGACGTGCAGCACACACCGAAGATCGCCAAGCCACCAGGCCACGGATGGTAGACTCAAGAACTGATCACCGCCGCAGCCCACGGAGGAAGAGGGGCCCCGGACACGCAGCAGCCACAAAATGGCGCCAGAATGAGAACCTTGAGGTGGGGCGCGTATCGCGTCATCCCGCGGAACCGCCCCCCCCCCAGAGCGCGAAACAGCGCTCACGTGACCCGCGCCGGCGCCATTACACTCAGAAAACGCCTCACAACAGTAGCGCCTCCCGCCGCGGAGTGGTGTACAAAGCGCCGACGGTGGCGAAAAATACAACTCTGTGAAGTACTCACCTGTAGAGTTGGTATTATACGCATACAGCACGTCCTGCTCCCGAATAGTAATAACATGTGGGTAATCCTCCGCCTCAGGCGCCGTGCACTGCAGACATGTAGAAAACAAGCTCCTCCCGGCCCTACATATACCGAGGGACCTCCCACAAATCCCCAGCATTGAAAAGCATTGAGAAGAGAAGCCAGGAGGAACAAACCACCCAGAATAACTGGTAGCAATATCTTAATGATAACAATCACCATACAGGGGATCCAGAATAAATGAAACCAGGGTGGGGTGGAGCAGGACGTGCTGTATGCGTATAATACCAACTCTACAGGTGAGTACTTCACAGAGTTGTATTATTCTAAGCATACAGCACGTCCTGCTCCCGAATAGTAATAACATGTGGGACATCCAATAGCAGTGTCCATAAGCAGGGTGGGATCCCCAGAAAAAGCAAGGCACAGCGGACAGTAAAGGCGCTGTCACCTGCAAAACTTGCAACAGGCATGACATGAGCAAAGGCTCTAACGTCAGTCTCATAACAGGACCATGAAGGTATGAACAGAGACAGGCCATAAGTCTAGTAATTGAACTAACAGAGAAAAAGCCCTGGTGCTGAAGGGCCAGTACCCAAGCACCCAGATAACGGAGTAAACAGCAAAAGGGAAAAATCACTCCCCTGAAGGAACATAGGTCAGTGTAGTGACCCAACCAGCTCACAGGCAAGGAAGCCTTGTGGCAACACTTGTAACACCCCCAAAGGGAAACAGAAACAGGTCACCCAACCAAGGCGGGAATACAGATTCTTAATTATCAGAAAGCCAAGGCTTCCTCAGGATCAGGGGGCATCCAGAAGGATTGATCCAAAGGCGCAATGGCGCTGGAATAGATATCAGGCGCATACCTAAGGAGGTGCCTGTAGACTCCAAGAACAGCAGTCCCCCTAAAGGCCAAGAAAGCCGGCATGGGGAGAAGTGCAACCTGTAGAGGGATGTAGGCCCTCATATTAGTATTATTAAGAACAAGCCCATGGCTAGACTAAGGGACTGAAGCAAAGGTCCAACTGACCACCTGGACCGGAGGCCCAGCGTAAAAGGAACACCCCCCAGGCATGGGGTGCCTGTAGCCGTATATATTTGTACATGTATATGTATGTATACTTCGAGTCAGGGTTAAGCAACCAGATCCATCGTCTCAGGCACATGTCTGACGGAGTCAGGAGGCCCCAGAGAAGCGGGCTGGACTACAGGGCAGCTGAGACAGCATCCAGGCAGGGTCCCCAGGAAGTCCGCAGGGTAAAAAATGAAAATTGATCCCCACAGGGACTATGGAACTACTGGGGAAATGCAGCTAGGCAATCCCCAAAGGAATTCCCTACAAGGGTGACAGAACCAGACTCCTGCAGGAAGGCCAGGACAAAACCTACACCTTCAGAGTCCCCAGATGGGGAGCCAACCCCAACTTACACTGTAATGACTTTAACCGAGAATGCCTAACAGGGAAGAGACTAAGGCCCATGCCAATCAATATGGGATACCACAAAGCCGTTATAGACGTAGTAAGGGGAAGCTGGGGAGCTAGCTCCTGACCCCCTCTCATACTAAAGGCACCCAGAAGATGAGGCCCGTCCCCAAGGGGCGAATGAATCAGCAGTCAATCCCCAGCCAGGAGACCTTATATTGGAAACAGGAAGAGACCTGATGAGGGCAGAACTGCACACCTAAAAGAGATATCACAATTCAGCAGCCTTCAGCAGAGGCGTCTGCGAACCATTACTCCCAAGGCCTCCTAGGCCATAGATCCCATGGGACTCTATCAGGCCAACCGTGCGTAGAACCCACCAGTAGGGTGATGAAGAGAAGGCATATGGATTAACAAGGATATGCCTAAATACTCAGCCCCCCTAACCGGAGTCAGAATATTCTGGGACAGTAGAAACAAGGGCAGAGGCCCTGTGTCAGGAGGGAGACCCCTCAGAGCCACGCTAGATAGCATAACCTGCCGCTAAGGGCATCCATTGAGGCGAATACCGCTGAGAAGCAGGGGGAGTAGACCCCCGCCTAAGACAGGATCAGGGACCCTCCAGAGGTAGCAACCTGTCACAATCTTTAGACCAGCATTAAAAACAGGCCATTGTCTTTCAACAGACCAGGAGTGCCCCATAAACCGACCGATCCTGACGGAGGAGAAGGCCAGCCATATAGAGTAAACGGGGGCCCACCGTTTCAACAAGCCTAGCAGGTAAGATGGACCCTCTAGGGGGCCCAACCTAGAACCACCGGGGGTTGTGGAAGGATTTTCCCATTCCCCCGCCAAACCTGCGAGGCTTGGTACCCAGGGTGACCATACGCTAGGAGATGCTGGCAAGGAAGGGGAGTGCCCCCCTGACGGGGCCCTCGCATATGGGAAGCTCAAGAGTAACCACCTTACCAAGAAAGCATGAGCACAGACCAAGCACCGGGGTGCTGGGACATATGTAGGTTCAGTAACCTACCGTGCCGAAGAGCCGAAGGGCTCGGTATATAAGTGACATCATCTTGATGTGCCGCCAACGGGCCCACCAGTCGCCATTCCGCCTGGTGAAGGTAAGGCGCCAGTAAAAGGGGGGCAGAGCCCCCGTAACCAGGGGTCCCCTAATGCTAGAGAAGGAGGCTGCAAGCCTGAACCGATTTCCCAGGAACGGGGGATAGGGGATAAGGGACCATGAGGGGATGAGGTGGTTGAGCAACCATCCAGTAGCTCCCAGGGGACACTGTCGGCCAACCGACCCACTTTGGTCTGATGCAGAGACTGGGGAGTAAGGAAGACGACCCGGTAGGTCCCAACGCAGACGCCCCCCTCAGGCGTGTCCCCAGTCACGCCCGGCTAGTAGCCTGGGCACGAAAGAGAGGCCCCAAGTAATGCCTCAATCCGCAGGGTTTATCCTGCGACACTGTCTAGAAATAGTCTTGGCATCCAGCAGACCCCAGGGAGACTAAGAAGATCTAGAGCTTCGCAAGAAGCCGAAAGCCCGCCCCCCCCCCCCCGCGCAGGGGGCCCGTGACCTAAGACAGAGTTGTCATATATGGACTACCTGTGAAGGTAGAATTGCTAAGCCTGCCATAGGCCAACGTGGTCCAGACTACCTCATACTGTTGAGGGGGGAGGAAGGAAAATATAGAGGCCAAAGCCCCATACTGTTAAGGCAATTAACAAGTGCGCCCAACACTGTAGGCCCAGTCCGGCCTGCGCCAGTTTCAGAAGGGAAGGCAGGGACTAGAAGCACCCTGACAATCACTGAGGGGGGGCCGCCCAGCAAGAACCCATCCTGAGCCCAGGGGGATTACATCCCGGAACCACCAGAAGGAGAAGGCATATTCCTGGATGTGAGACAGCTGTGGCAGTCGTCCCCTCGCCCAGACGGGCGAGGGCGCCCCTTCATGCTTGAGAGGTTTTGGCAGATTTGGACTTGGTCCTGCCAGAGGGCCCAGGGCGCTGCCTGCCCGCCCCATGTTGGAAATCCACACCGAACAGCTGGAAACACACCTCAGATTCGCGTTTGACACTAACGTAGGGAGGTGGAGGGGTGACCCTGCCTCGTGGAGGCCGGAGCGGCCTCCTGAGGAAGGGTGCTATAGCCTTTTTCCCAAAAAGGTCCAAGCGGGCCCCAAATAACCGCCGTTCTCTGAATGGAAGGCAAGTGAGAGCCTTTTTTGTAGCTCCATCGGCGCCCCACTGTCGCCGCCAGACCAGGCGGCGAATGGCTACCGCAAGTGCCGAGTTCCTAGCACACATCTTAATGGTGTCATCCAGTGCCGATAGAATAAACTTCACAAACGCTTCGCAGTCTGATAGCGCACTAAACACCCCCCAAGGGAGGTCCTCAGGGCGGTGATCTAGTATCTTTCTGACAAGGGTCCTGGCGGTCACCGCAGTGATGGCCGCGGCACAAACCGGGCGCAGGGCCGTCCCAACACACAAGAAGGCGTGTGAGGCCAGTCTGTCAATGCACCGGTCCTCAGTATCCCGAAGGGTACAGTAAAAGAGAGCAGTCATAAAAGGGGGGTTTGTGACCCCTATAACCGGCGCGTCCACCACCAGGGGAGCTGACCATAAATTAACCACATCTGGGGGAAAAGGATACTTCCATTCCCAGGCCCCTGGAATCCCTTTAAGCTTACAAGGCGATTCCCATTCCTGGGATATAAGATTCTGGAAGTGTTCCTGTTCTAGAAACTCCAAGCGCGGCGGCGCTGTATGGAAACTCTCCCTTTTCGGCTTGAGGATCTCCCCAGGAGGGGAGATTGACAAAACCTCAAAAATCTTGATAAGGATTTCATCTGTGTCACACAAACCCCAGGAACCAGGCTCAGATTCATCACGGCCCGCGGGCATCCCATGGGAGGAGCCCGAGTCTGAAAATAGCTCACCTTCCTCAGAAGGGTCAGGGTCCTGCATATCAGCAGAATCATCGGTATCGTCGGGAACCGGAGAGCCTGGAGGCGTCGGGGACCGCTTTTTACCAGGGCCCATACGCTCCGCCAATCCAGAAAGCACCTGCTCCGCCGTGGGCAACGCTCGCGGCACCGATTGCAGGTCATCCCCACTGGAGTGGGACTTGTCATGAGTGATATTTGGGAGCGGGGAGACGGGGGTGAGGAAGGGAGGTTCCTCTGTTAGCGAACCTGCCTGTTCTGCACACTGTCCGCCTCAGCCAGGGGCTGGCCACACACTGCACACAGCCGGTCACGTCCCGGAGGGACCCCGGTTCCATAATTCTGAAATGCCTCCATATAGTGATTTTTAAGCAGTATGACGCAGGGATTTATGCAATAGGCAACCCTGGATGTCCCAAAACCCGCTAGTAATGTGGGAGAATTTGTAAAGAGGACCCGTTGTAATATAAGTTAGGCCGGGGACGGCAGCGAAGTCTTGGCGTCTGAAAGACATAATGGAACAAGGGGAGTGGAGTCAGTGCCATGTGCTGTCTGAAAAACATAGAAACCATGCCGCCCCGGAGGGCACTTACATGACCAAGGGAGGAGGCGAACCACACCACGCGCGAAGATAGAGAAAATGGCGCCAGCGAACCTCGAGGGGAGGGCCAGGCCAGGCTGTGACACGAGGCGCGTCATGCCGAGTCTCCGCCTCCCCCAAAGAGCGCGAAGCTCTAACCAACGGCAAATTAGAACAGCGGAGAATAAGAAACCTCAAACGCCGACACGCTGGAATGAATCTGCCGAAGCAGACTGTTAGTAATAAAGACAGCTCGCACTGTACAGTGAGGCGCGACACTGACCACATGATTAAAGGACCAAGGCGGATTAGCACTAGGGCTGCCACACCCCCCCCCCCCCCGAGTTACGGGAGGAAGCGAGGGGGAAAGCTGACGGTGTCCATGGACTAAGTCTGTGAGGGGCACGGGCAAAATTACGGGAGGGGCATCCTCTAGAGGCTCACCATCGGCCTGACCGCCTACCCTATGGAGGGGGATTGCGGTGGAGCATGGCTCCATTCAGCACACCAGGTGCTGCCTACCTTCACCCGACCCGCGCAGTCTAGGCTGGGAGGCATATTTCTTCTGAAGAGGACAGATGGAAATAGTCCCACAGGACCTTGGGCCGTAAGGCCCGCTCGCCTGCGAGAGCGTGATACTTCATGTCTTCGCAGTTCCAGCACTGCAGAGAAATCTGGGGATTTGTGGGAGGTCCCTCGATATATGTAGGGCTGGGAGGAGCTTGTTTTCTACATGTCTGCAGTGCACGGCGCCTGAGGCGGAGGATTACCCACATGTTATTACTATTCGGGAGCAGGACGTGCTGTATGCTTAGAATACAACCACATTCACAGTGGGCCATCTCAATTCGGATAGTAAAAATCCCGGTTCACTCTAAAGTGGACCAACACCCTGGGGTGATCGGCCCGGGAATCTATAAGATTCCCGGGCCGATCACCCCCCTCACCGCGGGACATCCGAGATCGGGATGTCCCGCGGTGAGGAACCCCCCCGAAAACTCACCTCCTCGGCGGCGGCTGCGGCCGCCGCCGCCTCCCGCGCGCCCCTCTAGCCGTGCGTGCGCCCTGTCAGAGGGACGTGCGGGAGGCGGCGGACGCGCTGGCTTGTCCGTCGCTGTCACCCGGCCACGTGGGAGCGTTTTGAGGTGAGTATTGGGGTGTTTCTGGGGGGTTTTACACAGCGGGGCACCCCTAATCGGGGTGCCCCCCTGAAGTGGGCCAAAACCCAGGATAGTCAAAATCCTGGGTGTTGGTCCACTTTAAAAAGGACCAGCCATCCGATGAGTGGCTGGAGGTGTTATTTTCCCTGACTGGAGTGCTCCTTTAAATGAAATAGGTGTGTGTGTGGGGGGGGGGGGGGGGGGGGCTGTAGATAGTGAGGTGTTTGGGTGATGGAGCTCCAGCAATCTGGATGGCCCCCACCACTGGCATAATGGTATTCAAACCAGGATTCCCCGGGAGTGAAAACCAAAACCCGGCAAAGGGAACAAAGACACAGAACATATTCATAGAGAAGAGACACCTTTTCAAATGCAGACATGCTGAAAAAACATACCAAAAACAATGCAATATATGGGATATTTTAATACACAATTTTTATTGAGACCATATTCAATACAACCAAAACATTGGCATATTGTTTTTTTTTTTTTACATTGTGAACCAGACCTCAACAAAGAAGAGTTTTGGCTGCAGCCAAATATTAAATGCATAAAAAGCTGTGTGGACACACAAATTATTCCCTTTAAAGTGGGGACACATTAAAAGTTGTCACACTGTCAGTTAAAACCTTAACAGCAAAAAAATTAAGGTGAAAGAAGAAAGTCAGATACAGTAAAATTCAGACTATATTGTAAACCTCTCTATGTACAACTATAAAACACTTTTTACAATTAGTTTTAAAGCAAACCTATACTGATAAATCCACGGACAGCCGGGACAAAAAGTGAAACTTCCATCATTTAGCGACCACAGTAGTTCCCGTACCCCAGGATTGCCTTCTCCAGCACCCCCAAAGGGGCCACGCCTGTACATTGTCTATAAAGTGACCACGCGAGGGAGAGCTACAGTGTGCTGCCCAAAGACAACATGCCTCCTTTTGATTAAAACTGTCCATTTGACAATACAAGCTTGCTTTAAAACCCCCTAGGTATGGGATGCCGCCCCATGGGGTAATGTTAAATTGAAAGATCCAAGAACAGACTGAAACTTCCACTTCAAAGTCACAGTGCTGCAGCAACCACCATTCTGCTTGTGATCATTGAAACAAAAAAAAAAACAAAAAAATGATTAATGCCGCTGACAGGGCTTCTGCAAAGCTGTAATTGTCGGTCACGTGCGCAGGGGTGGAATGAGTTTATCTGCAATAGTGGCAAATATATATTATATGTATGTATATATAAAAATCCTGGTACTCAACTCTGCCAGAGCTTTCTATCCCCATCTATTTTGCTAAAGCTGAACAGAATCCAGGGCAGCTGGCCCTGAAATCTAAAAGAATCCAGGACTGGCCTCCCCCCAGGACACCCAGAACTGGGATGCTCCAGTGTATGAAACCCTCCCAAGATTGCTGGTATAAGTTTACCTTACGGGCTCTCGTCCAATCAGTCATTTACCAAGCTTCTTTAATTTGACAAACGGCTCAGATTGTTTACAATGGGAAGTGTGAGGGGCAGAATCCCCAGGCTGTGCGTGTGATCCCAGCCATAGGCCGAGATGGGAGTGTGCATGCTCTATCGGAGCAGTTTGCCTGAATGACATAGGCACGGATAATGGAACCGATTGGACATGTGCCGTTAGAATGCGAGGAGGTCATTTATACAGTGTGTTCTAGGGGTTTCACACAGCGTGGCATCCCCATTTGGGATGCCCCTGGGGCACTCGTCAAATCCCAGGTTTTGTTCCGCTTTAAGTCAATGTACCTGGAAAAGTTAGATGGTTGTAATTCTGTGCATTTCTGCAATAAAAAAAAGGCATCTTGCGATTTGGATACAACCATCATGTAGTTTTTACATGGAGCTTGGGGTCTAGACATACGTTACTGTCCACTTAATACTAGCAGGTAATATTGTTCAATAAAAGTAAGAACTTGTATAAAAGCAGAGAGAAAGGCAATTAGGCTACAGACATTTTGAAGGGGGGTTGGCCTCAGTATGTCTTAACACACAAAGGATATAAAAAAAAAAAAAAAAAAAAAAAGCAACAGTGACTAACAAGTTTTAAAAAGACAGATAAGCCAACAAATCAACACAATACAATCTCAAAGGCTGAATAATATACATATATATTTTTTTAGTTCCACCAAAATGGAAGTCCATTGTATTTCATGTAAAAAATATAAACTATACACATTTTATGTACATTACTACAGTAGATTGGTCCAAATCTTTGCTATACACACAGATACCATTGAAATAGAGATCTGCAATGAATAAGGTTGCCACAGTTTTCGGAGGTCTTCAAGTTCCGTGACAAACTATTCATACAGTTTGCACCTGAAAATACACACACTGCCCGATAAAAAAAAATGAAGATTACCACCTGGATTTAAAGGAGCACTATCAAGAAATTGTGTAATTTTAAAATTCCACATTAACGCCTCGACTTATGACAGGAGGGGTCACACACACCTGAACTGAAAAAAACTCCCGCCAAGCTTGTGGCCTTCACCTAGTAGGAATAAAATTTAGGGGTAACAGGTTTAGTCTATGAGAGGTGAAAGTCTGTCACCCGATTTCCTTTCTACCATTAATATATAAAAAAAAAACAAAAAAAGAAAACAAAAAACCTAGCTGGATATTTCCTGATGACAGGTGTATAGGTGACCCCTCCTCCTGGCCACCCAGCATATTTATAGGGATTTTTATTATTGGGCCATTTTCACGATAGTGCTCCTTTAAGTTAGCAAATGGTTCTGAGCTGCCCAATTGATAATGATTACTGCATGAGGGAATATGTATCAGCTGGCAATTATTTAACCCTCAACAAATGCAGGAAGTGGCTTTTCATAAGTTAAAAAAAATAATAATATGTGGTTGGGGAAAAGATGGTAATAATTTCAGAAGGGTGAAATTGCATGCCTCAAGCAGAGAAGAAAAAAAAAAACAAAAAAAAAAAAAAAAAAAAAGAAGATTTTCCGAAACAAAGTCTGGTTTCAAACTACAGTGATTGCTGAGCGATCAGGTTTTCGGCCAAGCACCCCGCATTCGTTGACGTCAATGTGTGGAGGGGCGTTCAGCACTAGTGCTCTCCACTCACATTAGACTAGCAAACCACTTAGACTAGCAAAAATGTCTTCAATTTTCTAGGAATTATAAAAATTGGAAAAAGGACGTGATCTGATGAGTCCAGATTTACCCTGTTCCAGAATGACGGGGCATCAGGGTAAGAAAATCATGTCTAATGCAAGCTACTGTACAATCCTGTGGGAGGCGCTGTGCTAGGATCTGGGCTTGCTGAAGTCAGGTCTAGGTTCAGCAACAGTACGTGTCCAAAGAATGAGATCAGCCAACTACCTGAATATACTGAGCGACCAGGTTATTCCATCAAAGGATTTTTATGGCACATTGGGCAGATTCCAAGAGGACAATGCCAGGATCAATCACACAGAGAGGTTCAGGGAGCCGGAGCCATCATTGCCACACATGGATTGGCCACCACACAGTCCAGTCCTGAACCCCATTGAGAATGTTTGGCATGTTCTGGAGCAGACTTTGCACAGTGCACCTAATCTTCCATCTTCAAAACAAGATCTTGGAGATAAATGAATGCAACTCCAGACAAAAATAAATGTCATGACATTTCAGAAGCACTGCTAAAGCAAATGTGTGCTGGAATCAAAGCTAAAAGCGCTCCCACCAAATGTGTGAACTTATTTTTTTGCCAGGCAGCGTGTATACTTCAGGTCATTTGCAGTGGCACAGGAAAGGTCATAGGTGTGCCATAGGCTCCAGTGCATGACATATCTGCAGCAATAATTCAAGGCAACTAGACTTGCTGTGTTTTTTTGCAGAAAGGCCAGGCAGGTGACTAGTGAAGCGTCATTAGCAAAAAGTCCAGGTGCTCGGATTTATTACTACAGATACAGCCAAGGGAAATGGTAGTAAAATGTTCATTGATGATGCAACATGGGAGAATGGTTTGCTTCTGTAATCCAAAGCGAGTTCAGTCCTCCTCTTCCAGCTGACGTTTCAAGCTAGGGGAGCAAAAGGAAAAAAGACTCAGAAAAGAGTTCTGGCAGGATTTGTATTAATTTAAATCCAAGCATTACCCCTACCTGTCACCATCTCCAGCCTTGTGCCGAGGGTCAGGCTGGAGAACTGGGAAAGAAAGGCCCATAGGAAGATAATGTAATACAATTGAGTTCTATGGAAGCCAGAGTAACTGCAAGTTCTATATTGATTTTTCTTTGCAAAATGGAACAGTGCCTGGGGGGTATGTTAAAACGCCCCCAGGTTACTTTTTCACTGGAGTCCCACTTTTAGGAAAGCCTTCTCAGCCTTGTTTTAAAAAGAGTACTTTTAGATCCCTTAACCCCGCCCCCCAATACAGCATAACATGGTTCTTTCCATCCCGCCGGATGAGAATATAAATTTGACATTAATACAAATGACCAAAATGATGTTTACCTGCTCAGATATGCATGAACGTTGTCAAAGCCGTGGTACTTCGCTAGGTAAACCAGCACACCAGTAGCACACCTGCCATTACGCTGTCTACAGAAACTGCAGTTACAAATTCCTCTGCAAGGTGGGCAATGCCACTCCTAAAATGAATAAAAACAAAAAATAATAATGAAATTACATCATTAAACAAATTTAACAGTAGAAACGGGATAAAGCCATCTCCCGACCTTTACAATTTGCAATGTTATGGTCACTTCCATGTTAGGCATGCATAGGCTACACTGGGAAATGGTGGCGAGATTGGGAACACAGGCACAAGGCCAGGAATAGGGATGCAGAACACAATTAGGGTTATGGACTGGGGAGTGAGTGATGACAAACAACCCATCTGCACCATCAGAGAGAAAAAATACATTTCTGTGATTACGCACCTGTAGAATTGTTTTTAGTGTGTACAGCACGGCTTGCTTCATTTCAATTCTTCACATTTGGGTAATCCGCCACAAGGTGGCGAAGTTGACGGCAGAAAGACTTGGGGCTCCTCCCGGACCATAAAAAGGGCAGGAATTACCCCGAGACTCCAGTGTTTGGAAAGCAGTAATGCAAGAAGCCTCAAACCTCTCAAGGAAATCACTGTAACACGGCAAAAGAGGATAACGATAACAAGGGAGGGATGAAGCAAGCCGAGCTGTACACCGTAAAAACAATTCTACAGGTGAGTAATCACAGAATTGTATTTTTCCTGGTGTACAGCACGGCTTGCTTCATTTCAATTCTTCACATTTGGGACATCCAACAGCAGTGTCCATGAAGAAGGGTTCCCATTCTTTGAGGACCATATTGGAAAAATGTCCCTGCTCCGGGAACTCTAAGCACTGCCTGTCAGGACGGAAGAGCAGGTGTAGAATGTTTCAGCACATGGCCTGGTTACAAACCCTCAGAAACCAAGCAAACAATCGGCCAGCACAGGAGAAGGGCTGACAGGCCCCACCCGGGATGCCCCCAAGGAATGCTCTACAGAAAAAAGGGACTGGGGGGGGGGGGTATAGGACCGGGAGAAACCACAACACAGAGAGCCCGTCTGAAAGACATAAATATGAAAGAATGAGCATCCCACAGCACATGCAACAAGAGCCCCAATGGGGAAGAAATGAGGGAGCGACTCACGGACCAGCTACTGGTGAATGGCATCCGCTGAACCACGACAGGCACGAGGAGGGACCTGCGACGTCCCGCAGCAGCAGGCAGTCCTGGGCCCGACGCAGCAGCGTCCCCCAACAGCGAGCCCCCCGGACGCAGCAACCGACAGGCGCGGGGCAGAAGATAGCGCCTACAGAGAACCGAGCGAGTTGATGATGCAATACGCGTCATCCCGCGCCCCCCCCCCCCAAGAAAAAGTGCGAAGTACTCCCGGCGCCCGGAGCCCAGAAAGGAGGGCACACCTCCGCAGCGTCCCCCGCCGGAGTGCTCGTAGCGGCGGGGAGACAAAAGGCCGGCAGCGCCTGCGGCCACCTCCCCCCACCCGGCAACGGCTTGGGGGGGGGGGGGGGGGGGGGGACACAGGGGGGGGAACCCCAAATTCACAGATTAAGGCATACAAGTAAAACACAAGCACACTAACCATTAAGCTAAACAGCTCACTCAAGTATGAAAAACACCAGCAAAAGTGTGACACAAGCAGGGTGGTTTCTCCTCTCCCCCATATAGGCTCACCATTTACCTATGGCCGGCTACCCTTCGGTTACAGGGTCTGCGGCTCGGATCAAAGCTCACCGAACACCCGACCCCAGGTGTTCCCCTACCTTCACCTGCTCCGCCAGCCGAGGCTGGGAGGCAGAAGGGTCCGGAAACAGGTGGGAATAGGCTTGCAGGGCCGACGGGCTTGGTACGCACCGCTCACCTGCGGATAACCAGATAAAGCCATCTTCTGCCTTCGCAGGCCAGACTGCAGAGAAACTCTGGGAGTCTCTGGGTAATTCCTGCCCTTTTTATGGGCCAGGAGGAGCCACAAGTCTTTCTGCAGTCAACTGCGCCACCTTGTGGCGGATTACCCAAATGTGAAGAGTTGAAATGAAGCAAGCCGTGCTGTACAGCAGGAAAAAGTGGCCCACTACTGGCAGGGGTGGCTCGGTACTCAATGTAGAGCCCCGTTATACAGGAGGAGAATGAACTTACTGGATCAAGTAAAGCCGTCCTAACTTCCTCTCCGTAGCGGTTCTTTAGGCACGGACCACAGAACTGACCCCTCACTCCTGAGCATTCAGAATTTCGGCAGTTGGTTTTGGTATCAATCGTTTTTTGACGACATTGATGACAGGTTGAACCCTAAATGAAAAGCACACGTAGCCTTTAGATTTGACATCCACGACATAACAAAGGCATTTACTATCAGCAAGCTAGTTTAGAACTCAAAAAACACTATCAAGTTCTCACTCATATAAGACATGGTAAACGTTCAGCAATGGAATACTTTATGTAGACTTAGCTTTGGTCCCAACAGGCTTTTGATACTTACAGTGACTCTATTGTAGACTTTTTCTCGCCCATTGACACATATGTTGTTCAGCTCCTCCTCTGTGATGTCCTCCACAGGCCTGATAATGTGGGGCAACGTTAAAGAACTTTGCCTACGCACTCGAGGAATGTAAGTTTCATCCTGCAACACCAAGGGGAAAAAAATCCATTATGAGTAACCCCTAGGACAGGTTGCCAGAGCAAACAGCTATTTGTATGGAACCTACATCATCCTCTTCATCGTCCATTTTTCTCTTCCTAACCAAGTAAAAGTGGTCGTCCTCCTCTTCTTCCTCCAGACCAGGGCTGGGTGGTCCATCGACCTGAGTTCGTGATCGTGTATGGGGACGAGAGGTTCTGTCTGGGTTCCTTCTTTGCTGCCCAATAGATTGTCTAGGAGTCCTCTTTACTTTCTGCAACAAATAAGGTAAACACCTACATTAAAAAAAAAATAATTCGACAGCTACATTCACTTTCTAAAGAATGTCGCACAAGCTCCATGAAACTGGCAAGTTCCACTATCGGAGACAATTGGACGTCAGTTTCTAGATTAAGTATGGCCACAATCTGTTCGGCACCCCCCAGATTACACGTATGTTCGGTTAAATAACCGTCCCTGGGACATCCTAGTTTGGCATGCCCAGCTATGAAAAACTCCCAATGGTGGATTTCTTGCATCCTCTGAGGTCTGTCAACCATAGAGGGACGCAGGTAGTGCCGCTGCCAACTGCAGGAGCTCCTAAGCTCCCCTCGCAATTCCTTACCCCCTCATTTTTGTGTGGCTAAAGAAGCAAATTGGAGTAGAACCGCACCAGTGCTTTGGGAGTATTGGGGAGTTATATTTATTGGGCAATTTAAACCCCAACAACTTGACCCAATAAAATAAAAGGCAAACTGTCAGTTACTTACTGGAGTGGAGGGAGAGAATGGATTTTTGCAGGACATGAACTCCGGTATGTTCTTCAGCTCAGCCATCAACTTAGCAAGCTATACATAAGGGGAAAAAAAAAAGAATGGCAAAATTTAAATAAATACGTATAGAACCACAAATTATAAGGGGCACGGCTGTTCCTTTAGGTCCATATTTTTTTAATACATAGGTGTAGAATGTTTCAGCACATGGCCTGGTTACAAACCCTCAGAAACCATGCAAATCTGGACACAAATATTAACTCTGAAAATGAAATCACATGAAAGCCCACAACTTACCATTTCTTTGTTTTGCTTAATATTCAAAGCTCGCTTTTCCAAGAAATTGCTGCCACCTTCTGTGTCAGAATCACCACAATCTACTGGGCTCGCCGTTTCTTGTTCCTTTTGCCCTTTCTTGGGTGGATTTATTTTGGCACTCTGCTTGGGTGGCATCTTAAGGGCTACTCTCAGGGAAACCTTTCTTTTGGCTTGAACAACCCTTGCAGACGTTCGGGCTCTTACAGGTCCCCTTTTATTAATGGGTTTCTATAAAAAAAAAAAAAAAAAAAAAAATAGTTTTTTTCCCTCGATAAACACTTATTTGTATATTTATAAAGCACCATCATAAAGTAGGAATTACAGAGAAGGTAAAACAAATAAGCTTAGGATACACAGGTATTACATGTTGGATGTGGCAGAAATGCACAAATTCACTAGGAATGAGGGCCAAATCATCCAGAGACGCGTTTTAGATCAGGCAGACATCCAAAAAGGCAGTGAGGGAGGGGGAAGGATGTTTAGAGAGGAACCTCAGAAAAGGTCTTTAAAGAGGTATACCACGAATGTGGCCCACAGGCTAGGTGACTGTACTCTGCGATCCCAAGGTCTCACACAGTGGTGCATCCCAAGGGTTGATGGCACAATGTTACTCTTTCAAGTGTGTGAGAGGTGAAAGGGCATGGCAATACATTTCACCTCATTTCTGTCGCAAAGAGGAGAATAAGCTTGAGCCATCCATTATCAATGGTGCAAGTTTGCTGGACCAGGCCTTGTTTGAGTCCAGAAAAGGATTTGATGACTATACTGGCCTGCCATAAGTACTTGGAGACTGCACCCACTGGCAGCCCCCAACAGAGTCTGTAAACCTGGAGAGACAGAAGAGCCTAGAAGTAGACTGGATACTGATATAGGATATAAGTTCATTATTTTCTATACATGCACATGAAGTGTGGAAGCCGGATATTAAAGCTGCGTTTTGTTGTGCACAAAACTGATTCCTGATAAACTTGCAGCACCTTGGGTCTACATCCACACTTAGTGGACCAAAACCCAGCATGATCGGCCCAGGAATCTATAAGATTCCCATGCCGATCGATTCCTTCCTGCTCCGGGGCATCCCAATTTTGTGTGAAACTCACCCAGGTTGCCCAGTTCACTTACCTTGCTTCTCTGTCTAACGGCACATGCGCGAGCTGCATCCCCGCTATCCCCCTAGGAGGGTGCATTCCCGTTCTAGGCATATGTGAATGGCCGGCTCGGGCATGCTCCCTGTCAGAAGGGGGGGGGGGGGCTGGCTTAGATCGCGCGGCTCGGAGAGCACCGATTGGACGAGTACCTGCGCATGTGCCGCAAGACTGGGAAGAGGTGAGTTGCGCTCAGCGGTCTGGGGGGGTTTCACACAGTGGGACACCCCCTATCGAGGTGCCCCAGCGGAAAGGACCAAAACCCAGGATAGTCAAAATCCTGGGTTTTGGTCCACTTTAGGAAGCCTGCTGTTTTATGTTAGTCTGCTTACAAGTGGTAGCGAGACTAGCGATCCATTTGCCAAGAGAGGCACAAAGCGCACTACATGTTTCATGGCTTACCATGCCAATTCACAAGTAATGCGATATTTTTTAAGGGGCTTTCATAGACTGGATTTGTTTATTGGATAAGCATTCATTATTTTTGCCCTGACAGAGACGGTGCTGTGGTTGTTATGGTCACATGTGCTGTGTCTCACTTGCATCCAATAAAGGGGACTTGATTTATATAGTAGTACAATCCTATTTCCATGCATTCAGAATCTTTTACACCTTGCTCACCATGGTACCCTGGATTTCATCCTCTGAAAAGCCACTAAAAGACTCAGGTTCAGAGTCTTCGGAAAATAACCTGGCCAGCTTTCGACTTGTACCCGTTCTAAACTTGTTCTTCTGTAGAAGGGTGAAAAAAATAAAATAAATTAGCCTTGCAGTTTTTCAATAACTGTTAGAGCTCTGAAATCACATCTACAAGTCCCCTGTAAGAGAATGGCTTTTGTTACTGAGAAAGCAGCCAAGGTTTAATAAGCATCCCAGAGCTGTTACAGCAATCATCAAGCATCTTAGGTCAGGTGACATTTCAAAGGGGAGAATAAGTAGATAATCTACTTTCAACAATTACTACCTAGAAACTGCTAGAGTGAAAAAAAAAGCAAGAGAGTGAAATTACAGGAGATGGTGTATATTCATAAGCGCTCTATAGAAACGCTGGCAGAGGCATGCCGCTTCTAATCAGGCACAACACATTACTGGAATTTCCAGCATGGAAATCTGGGGCCTCCGCCACACTTACCGTGTTTGCAAAATTATCGGAGCCAAAACTGTCACAACTGTCATCGGAGGAAGAAGAGGTCTCCATGGGGATTAGCTTCACAGTGCAATAGCTGCGAAGACTCCTCCGATTTGAAGTCTCCATTTTCTGGAAGAGATAAAGCAATAACATTGATATTTTAGTGTGATAACCCAATGAAGCAAACCAAAGCCCTCATAGGAAATAAAATAGTAGCTTACAGAAAAAAAACAAAACCACGAATTACTCCCTGGACTTCTGAACCAGCAAAGAGTTGCACTGCTGAAATCACTGGGTTCTTCTGCCCTCTTTAGTTACATAGTATGTAAGACTGATAAAGACTTTAGTCCAGCCAGTTCAGCCTGTTTATCCCCTTCCAGTGGTCTAGTTCCATAGCTGGAAATGTTACATTTCAGACCACATTGTAACTTTTATTGTATTCTTCATGACTATCTCCTCTGGAAGAGAGTTCCATAGTCTCCCTGCTCTTACAGAGAGGAATTCCCTCATATGTCAGAGGAGGAATCACCTTTTCATCGAAGCTTATATAAAATTACCCCGCCCATGGGGAATGGGGGGGTGCCACCCTGCCCATGGGGAATGGGAGGAGAGAATGCCACCCTGCCTATGGGGAATGGGGGGGGGGGGAAGAGAATGCCACCCATTCACCATATACTCCCCCAATTCAGAAAAGAGCAAAGCTTGCCAAACTTCCATATCCCTCAGTAAAAAAAATAAAAATAAATAAAAAAGCAGGCCAAAATCAAGTTCTGGAATTGGTATGCCTGTGTGTGTGAAAGCCTAGTCCTTACTTCACTCCGGCAACACACGTGGGGGCACACAGAATGAATTGTTCAGCATTAAAGTGGACAAAAATGCAGCTGGATCGGCCTGGGAATCTATAAGATTCACGGGGCAATCCACTCCCTCCCCGCAGGGCATCCAAAATCGGGATGCCCCGCTGTGTGAAAGCCCCCAGGACGCCCATTACAATTACCTTAATCCCTGTTCAACTGTGCATGCAAGGGAGCACGCCCTGCTACAGGGATAGTGGAGATGCGTCTGCCAGCGCGCTCAGAGACACTGAGCCGAGACATTGCTCAGCAGCTCCGAGTGTGCAGATTGGACGAGTGGCTACGCATGCGCCGTAGGACCACGGTGAGGCGATTTGATGAGGGAGATCTGGGGGGTTTCACATAGCAGGGCATCCCCGATCGGACCAAAAACCCAGGATAGTCAAAATCTTGGGTTTTCGTCCACTTTAATGCCTCACAATCTATTCTAAATGGATGGGGCACCCCCGCCCTCTGACTCCATGCACCTGCCGCCATGCTGGTGATGGTTTGCACACCTGACAGAGAATCGCCGGGGACGCTGTTGGCAGACATGCACGACTGATTCCTCAGGTAAATCTATGGCAAAACCAGGGGATTTCAATCAGTGGAGCATCCCAAATCAGGTTGCCTTTCAACCACCCCTGGAATCCAACTAAATCCTTCACTGCTAGAGAAACATACAGGGCAGCGTGACTGGATGGACTGTTCAGAGACACTGACAACTATTACTATACAACTGAAGTATTCAAGAGGAACCATAAGCATAACCGTATGAATCCAATCATATCAATGACCCACAAAACCTGCATTTCAGTCAGTGACCATAAAGTAGGCTCTAACTTCCAACCATATGTATGGTTGTGGAACACAGGGCGGGGGTAATTGTGGCAGCATTTTATTATAGGTGTATATGCATTTTTTTTTTTTTTTTTTTTTTTTTTTTTTAAGAAAACCGATTCAGAGCCTAAAACATAAACAACAAAGCAGTTCTCTGCAGAGAGGGACACAGCTCTTCTCGGAGTGTGAGGAGAGATTTTGGCGCGCTCTGGTCACGTGGCGCCTACACTATGTGCTGCACAGCTAATTCCTCGCCAAGTGCATGCTGGGACTTGTAGCTCCAAAGCAGACACAGCTCATTCGGGTCGCCCAACCCCCGTCGGAAGCCAAGCTAGTGCATGAAGTTTAGTGCCCTCAATAAGAAATACATAGCTTCACTTCCAATATACAGCCACTATATACTGCAAAGAGCTGCCCCGATGCCTTACGTGCATCTGCAAACAAAAATGGCGTCAAAACCCAGCAGAGCCCGCTAAATAAATTGCGCGGAAGCAAAAACCTGGACTTCGCTCACCTGTAGCTGGAAGGGATCCATAATGGCGCTGATCCGGGCAGAGGCGATGTGAACACAGCTGAACTCCACGCTGCTCTGATTTCCCGCGAAACTTTCCGCGCGAAAAAGTTTGAGAGTGGGCGTGGCCAAGGCGCGTCCCATAGCCTTTCTCCTCACTAGATATGGGAATGGGCGTGGCCAAAGCGTGTCCCGTAGAAGCCCTTTCTCCCTACTAGATATCTGAGTGGGCGTGGTCAAGGCGTGGCCCATAGAAGCACTTTCTCCTCACTAGATGTGAGTGGGCGTGACCAATGCGTGGCCCGTAGAAGCCCCTTCTCACTAGAGATGTTAGTGGGCGTGGTCGAGGCGTGTCCCGTAGAAGCGCTTTCTCCCCACTAGAGATATGAGTAGGCGTGACCTATAGAAGCGCTTTCCCGCCAGAGATAAGGATGGGCGTGGCCGTGGTGCATTCCTTAGTAGCCCTTTCCCCGCCAGAGATAATGGTGGGCGGGGCTACAGCGCGGCTCTCGCAGGTCCTGGACGAGCCGTGACCGCCCCACACACCATGGCTACACGCCCACTTAACCCTTCGCCGCCTGGAGGAGGCCTAGAAACACATTGTCAGCTAATTGAGGGGTTATTGTGATTGCGTTAGCTAGCGGGCGGGGCGAATGTTTTTTTTTTAAGAAGGGGCTGAGTGCGCCGCGGCCATGACCTCGAAAGTGGCGCCAAATTTACACTGAGGGAGGAGGTGGCGGTTGCGATTGCGATGTGTGGAATGGCGGGCGTGTGTGCACTTGCTGCTACCCTTACGGGCTGATTGTTCAATTCATATACAAGCTGACCCTCTGCAGAATTATTGGGCGGAATATTTTGTGTTTAAGCGGACGTCCAGTCCAAATGTACTTCAAGTCCCTTTTAACAATCACCATGCCGATGCCTCTACAGTTAGATATAAACAAGGCAAGAAGGGCAACCTATTGGAGTAAGAGGTTGCTTCCCTATAAGATAAAGCTCTGGTTATAAAAAAGGTAAAGATAAGATAAAGCTCTGGTTATAAAAAAGGTAAAGATAAGATAAAGCTCTGGTTATAAAAAGGGTGAGCATCTCTAATGCTGGATGGGATTAATTAAACTCTTAACAGCCATTTTCACAGGTGCTGTCCTAGCACAGGGGGCATCCCGATTACCATTGCCCCCTGTGCCATTAAACCAGAGAAATCTTACCTTCTCAATTCCCTGGTGAAATTGAGTGTTGTGATTGGCTACTGCAAATATGGGGCAGCTGTGTCCAGTCACAGTGCTCAATTGTACCAGGGCTTGGGGGCATCAGCAATTGGGATGCGCCCTGCACTAGGAACAACACCCATTTAAAAGAGGTAAAAGGGCCTTTATGGGAGGAAAATTCCCTATACCATACCTTCCAACTTTTCAGGGTGGGAAAGCGGTACAATGTTGAAAGTGGAGCAAAACCCAGAAATTTGACAATCCTGGGTTTTGGTCCGTGCCCCCAGGTCAACCAATGTAACTCGCCTTCTCCCAGTACTATGGTGCATGCATGGCTTCACATCTCGTCTTGTGGGATTTCAGGTGGCTCCATTGCATCCCATTAATGGGCACCGTCGTGTACAGTGCCCATGAATGGAATGCAAGTTGGTGCTGCCCTTCGGGAGGTCCCCGGAATCCGAGAGACCCAGAAGATGGATGCCCTGTTAACAATTGCCCAAAAGTAAAACCGGAGGGTGTGGGGGGGCAGCAGATTGTTGAGGTTTTAACCTCCCCAGATGTTCTTTAACGGGACGCGTGCCCGCACCGGCCATGCCTGGTGCCTGGTTTGCGCCCTCCTAAAGGTATAGCAGGCAGTGGGCCCTGCTTGCACATGTGCCGTTGGACCAGGGGAGAAGGTGAGTTTACCGGGTAACCTGGGGGGTTTCACACAGCGGGGCATCCTGAATCTGAATGCCACAGGGGGAGGGAGTCAAGGGACCATGGAATCCTATAGATGGCCTCAATTTGATCCACTTTAAACTTCAAAGAGGGACATGTGACATCAACAATGGACCAGGGACTCAAAAGAGGGACAGATGGGAGGTATGCTATCCTTGGGCATGTTGATTCAGGATGCCCTGCTGTGTGAAACCCACAGAAAGTAAACTTGCCAAGGTGGAGATCCCGGGAGTATCTCTCCAATGCTGGGCTCACTGATTGATGGTGTGTGTATGGGGTAGGTTAACAACATCCTCCTTGGCTATCCCTGAGTAAACTCCCCTAACCGGTGGTCCCACATGGTGCAAGCTGTGGCCACATCCCTGCTATACCTCTATCTGCGGTGCTTGCCCACGCCAATTGTAAATGGGTGACACAGGTGCGGGCAGCAGCACTCTGGCTCTATAAATTGCTCCCCACTTTGATGTCAGAGCGGCTAGCAAAAACTGAATAGAAGGAAACACACTGTGTGACTGCCTGTCTGTGCATGTGCTAGAAATGTGAGCATGCAGGGCATCCCAAATACGGATGCCCCCTCTTTGACTTTCCCTGTGAACAAGGACTCTCCCTGGCACATATTTGTTGTGGAGTGTGTGTGTTCGCTTTAAATCTGACCAAAACCTTAGTTGCCGCTTGCCCTGAGACCATTCTAATTTTGGATGCCCCCCTGGTTACACCAGTACTCACTCCGAGAATCAATCCCATGGTGCATGCATGAGCCTTCAGTGGCATCCCCTACTCATCTATGGGATGTGCACTCCCCCTGAATGGAGATTGGCGGGTGCATGCAGAAAAATAGGAGGTGCCCAGCAAACGTTCCCTTCAGAAAGCCAGACATTGGGGAGGTTTACCTCCTTACGTGGCATCCTGGATTGCCCCGTTGTGTGACACCCCCCAAGTCCCAAGTAAAACCTACTCTATACCACACTATGCTATACATTTAGCCAGGCTCAAGCCTAGCGGGGGAAGCGGCCGTTGGGCCATGAGGCCCTTAGCTGATTCTTAGCCGAAATGATGATTGGAGCAGATTGCTGACTGGTTGTGCACCTGCACATGCGCTGTACGGCTGGGGAAAGGTGAGTTTTTATTGGCAACCGGAGGTATTTCACAAACATGGTGGAGGACCAAAACTCGTGATAGACAAAATCCTGGCTTTATTAACAACAGACCTGTAAAGAAGTAGGTCTCCACTGTGATGCTGCATACCTTAATACCTTTGGATGAAGGCTTGTTGCAAATCGCTGACATTCTCCTGTATTTTACACCCCCCCCCCCGACTCTTAGCCGTCTGTGACAGGCGCCGATGGAGCTTAGCCGTACTGCTGTCCTTTGAACTCCTCCCCCCCCCTCGCAAGTTGCTCCGAAGTCTCACGACTCTCCTGCTGAGATGAAGACAAGATGGCGCTGCACTACTGAAAGCACCTGAGAAAAATAGTTGAGCGCAGGAGGAAGAGCAGAAGACAGGTATGGTAAACCTTCCAAATTCAGACGCGAAAGTTTAATGGGGAACAGAGGGCAAAGTTTGGGGAGTTTTTGAGAACTCCCCAGACTGTCCAATGTTTCTCTTTAAAGTGCACTTTCGTGGACCTTCCCACAGACCTCCGATCAAAGGTTTTCCCATGCCACAGCCCCACTATGAGAATTTGGGCAGGGGAGTGGCCTTGTGTGCAGAAACTCTCATTGAGTACAATGAGTACCTCTGTATATAGGAACTTCTGTATCTCAGGAATGGGTGGGTATCAACGAAGTGGAACTGTCCCTTTACGGTTGTCTGAATCTAAGCCGGTATAGGTGGGGCAGCTAATTCCTCAGTGGCCGCCTCATTAGCCCACTGGCTGTGCCATCCTAGGGTGCTAGCGGACAGCTACAGCACCAGTTATATTGGCCTGTCTAGCGCAGGGGGGCAGAACGAAGAACGACCAGAGCCCTATATGTCAGACTAGTAGTAGAAGTGGATCTGGAGCATGGAATTGCTTCAGGCAACCGTTACATAACAATAAAGAGATTTGCTGCCTTTTGTCTAATACAAATCTTTTTTTTACTTAAACTATGTTAATATTTTAAGTAGGTGGCTGTTTATTTACAATGAGTTTGCTAATGTAGCTGCATTGCCCTGTCTAATGTAACTGATCCGCTTTCTCCACAGCTCATGCACTTGCATGCACACCGGGCATTCGTATGCAGATTGCTCCCCTCTCCCATTGTAATTCCTGAAAAAATAAATCAATAAAACTCTGCAGGTAATCGCAACTGTTACAACAATGGCCACATTGCCTGCTGAAGGCTCTCCCAGGAATGGAGGCGACTCCTGCAGAGATCACAAGCCGATGACTCTCAATGGTGAGTAGGGAAGAGAGTATAAGAGTGAATAAGTCTACACACCCCTGTTACAACACCCCTGTGTTGAAGAGCAAACTGAAAACTTTTTTTCCTATTGCATGGCACGGCCTGCTTCAAGAAGTCCTTACGTATGGGATATTCCGCCACAAGGTGGTGCAGTGTACTGCAGAAGAGTTGTGGCTCCTCCCGACACCATATAAAAACAAGATCACCAATAGACCTCCCCAGTGTTTCCTCTGTAGTGATACTGCGAAGATAGAAGATGGCTCTCTATATTGCGCAGGTGAGCGGGGCAACCAAGCCTGCGGCCCTGCAAGTCTATTTCCACCCGCTTACGGACCCTCTGTGCCCCCCAGCCTCGGCTGATGGATCGGGTGAGGGTAGAGGAGCACTAGGGTCAGGTGCTCCAAGCCGCAGACCCTGTACCACAAAGGGTAGCCGGTCATAGGCTTTATGGTGTGCCTACTGAGGGATGTGGAGTTCCTGTCCTACCTTCTGAGGGGGTGAGTGTTTTTGGGGACTGTGTTCTGGTCATCCCCTTGTTTTGCCTTGCTTGGTTTCTGGGGTGGCACCCCCTACCCTGGCCCGGCTCCTGCCGCTGCCTGCTCGCTCTCCTCTCCCCCCCTCCCCGGCGTGTGTTCGGGGGGGGGGGGGGGTTGGTAGCGGCGAGTGGTTTTTTAAAGCTGTTTTCGCCGCTTTATGCTCTGCTGCAGGCGGCGCTATGGCTGTGAGGTGTTTTTGGATGGTGATGGCGCCAGTGCGCTTTTGCGCTCTTCGGGGGGGAGGGGCGGGGGATGACGCGTATCGCCCGCCCCTCAAGGTTCTTGTGCCGGCGCCATTTTGAGCCTGCTGCGCGTCTGGGGCCCCTCTTCCTCCCTGGGTTGCGGCGGTGAGCGTTTCCTGTGTCGCATCCTCCCATGGTCTGGCGGCTTGGTGATTTTCTGCCTTCGGTCTCCTTGGTCCGTGAGTCCCTTTTGGGGGTTTTGTTTCCTTGGGGCATGGGCTGCGTGATGCCTATGTGCATGTTACTTATGTCTTTCAGGCGGGACAACTGTGGGTTGTGGTTTCTCCCGGTTCTGCTCCTTACCCCCCCTCATCTCCCCCTTACTGGCTCTTCTGGGGGCATCCCTTGGGGGGGTATCCCGGGTGGCTTTTTGTTAGCCCTTACCCTGTGCTGGCCTATTGCGCCTGTGTTAATCATCATATGGAGGCTTCTGGGGATAGCGTGCTCGGGGGTCCTTCGGGGCAATCCCGGCTGTGTGCCATGTGCGGGGCATCCCCTTTGAGTGGTAGTGGCGCGGTGTGCGTGCCGTGCGCCCAAGGTATCATTGTGGCCCAGGCTGGGTTGAGCGCTTCTCTTCCCAGTTCTGCGCTTCCTTCTGCATCGCCTACCCCCCCGCGCCTGCATTTAGCCCCCAGTACTAGCAGGGGGTCACAATCTGATCTGGCACTTCGTTTGGCCAGCATTGAAAGGCAGCTTGCCAGGCCTGTTCCAGGTAAGGCCTCTGGCAAGAAGCGGCACCTGGCTCCCACGCCCTCCCTCTTTGCTGAGGAGGGTGAGGGAATTGATGCTTTTGGTGGCTGTTACTCCCTAGTGGAGGGGGAGCTTTTCCAGGACTCTGACTCCTCTGGGGACCAGCAGGAGGGGTACAACAGTGACCCTGGGTCTGCGTCCGGGGAGGATTCATGGCTCCCCGATGACACTGATAGACTGTTGTCTGACATTTTTGAAACCTTGCACATTGTCCCCCCTGAGGTGGCTAAGAAGAAGCAGGGTGAGCTCTTTCGTCCTGATAAACAACATCTGGAGTTCCCTGAGCAGGGCCATTTCTCTAATATGGTGCTCAAGGAGTGGGAATGTCCTAATAGATTGCCCGCGGTGCCCAAAGGATTGGATAAGAGGTATCCCTTTTCTGCTGACCTGGTCAAGCGATGGTCGTGTCCCCCTGAGGTGGACGCTCCCATTCTAGGGCTGTCCAACACATCGGTCATGCCTTCCCCTGACACTACTACACTGCGGGACAGCGCGGACCGGCGTATGGATCAGCTGGCCTGACATGCTTTTACATGTGTGGGGGCTGGGCTGTGTCCGGTCTGCGCCGCTGCCATTACAGCTATTGCCCTTAAGAAAAAGCTCAAGCATCTCACTGATGGCGCTATGGCTGGTAGGAGGAGAAACTATTGCCCTTAAGAAAAAGCTCAAGCGTCTCACGAATGGCGCTATGGCTGGTAGGAGGAGGGAGGACTATAGGGCCCTCTTGCTTTGTTCTGATTTTGTTGCCTTTGTCCTTACTGCCATGGATGATGCGGTCCAACTGGGTGGTAGGGCCTCTTCCCTCTTGGTGGTTATGCGCCACTCTGTTTGGTTGTGTCAGTGGGCAGCTGACACTGCAGCTAAGAGGGCTCTCACTGGGCTCCCTTTTGCGGGCCTACGGCTCTTTAGTGAGCGCCTGGATGTTCTAGCCAAGGATGGTAGGCTACCTCAGCATAGGAAGCAGCCTCGCCCCTTTCGGGGTACTTCCTCCTCCTCCTCCTCCTTTCGTGCCTTTAGAGGAGGTCATGGCTCCTTCTTCTCGGGTAACCGCAGAGAGTCTTGGGGACGTGGCAGGTCCCGTGGTTGCCCCGGTCTCTCTTGGGGGGCCAAGCCCAAACCCCCTCTCAAGGCCCCTCAGGCATGAGGAGGCGCCCTCACCCATCGGGGTGGGGGGACTGCTTCGGCTCTTTGCTCACGCCTGGAGGCTCCGCGTCTCAGACCGGTGGATTCAGGAGGTGGTGTCCTCCGGTTACAAGATAGAGTTTGCAGCCTGGCCGCCCCCAAGATTCCTTAGAGCCCGGATGTCTCAAAACCCTCTGTCAGCTCAGGGTTTGCGCCTTGCAGTTCAACGCCTGTTGGAGTCAGGGGTACTACAATCTTTTCACGGTCCCCAAAAAGGACGGGTCTTTGAGGCCCATCCTGGACTTGAAGGGTCTCAACAAGTTTGTCAGGTTCAAACACTTTCACAGAGTTTCCTGAGGTTCGCTCTAGAGGATCAGCATTACTAGTTTGTGGCTTTACCCTTCGGTATCACCTTGGCGCCTTGGGTGTTCACCAATGTGCTGGCGGGCGTGATGGCTCTGTTGCGGAACCATGGCATTCGCATCCTCCCTTACCTGGACGACATTCTGATTGCGGCTCAGTCTCTTCCTCAGGCCGAGAAGGATACTCAGGTGGTGACCTCCACTCCTGAGTCCTTCGGCTGGGTGATCAACTTTCCCAAGTCTTCACTGTCTCCGTCTTTGGTGAGGTCCTTTCTGGGCATGACTCTGGATACCTCTCAGGTCAAGGTATTCCTGCCTCAGCAGAAAGTGGAGGGCCTTCAGAAGCAGGCACGGGCTCTGCTCTTGTGTCCGCATCCCTCCATCCGGCAAGGGATGCAGTTAGTGGGCCTGATGGTGTCCTGCTTTGAGGCGGTCCCCTTTGCTCAGTTTCACATGAGACCTCTTCAGTTGCACCTCTTGTCAGTTTGGGATCAGAACCCTGTGTCCCTGAATCAGGATTTTGCTCTGTCCCCCCTGGCCAGACAGTCCCTCTCGTGGTGGCTGGACTCAAGGAACCTTCTAGTGGGCAGGACCTTTCTGCCTCCGTGCTGGGAGACTGTCACCACAGATGCCAGTCTGACTGGTTGGGGGGCTTTTGGAAATCTCTGAAGTTCCAGGGTCGGTGGGCCCCAGGAGGCCCATGCTCCCATCAATGTCCTGGAACTGAGGGCGATCAGGTTGGTTCTTTCTCAGCTGACCACACACCTTCGGGGTCAGGCGGTTCAGATCCGCTCGGACAACCAGACGGCGGTTGCCTACATCAGTCATCAGGGAGGGACTCGGAGCAAGCAAGCTCTCAAGGAAAAGGCTCTGATACTGTCTTGGGCGGAAGAGAATGTCCCTTGCATCTCGGCGGTCTACATTCCTGGGGTGGAGAACCAGGAGGCAGACTCCCTGAGCAGGGGGATGTCTCGGCTGGGGGAATAGTCCCTCAGCAAAATGGTATTTCACTCCCTGTGTCACCGCTGTGGTCAGCCAGATTTGGACCTGTTTGCGTCCCGCCACAATCACAAGCTTCCAAGATTGGTCTCCCTGTCGCAGGATCCTCTGACCTTCGCCACGGATGCGCTAGCGATTCCTTGGACGGGGTTTCGGCTCCTCTATGTGTTCCCTCCCTTTGCTGGGCAGGGTGCTGCGCAAGATAGCCCAGGAAGGGGTACCAGACATTCTGGTGGCCCCCTGTTGGCCAAGGAGGGTGTGGTTCAAACGTCGTGCAGTTGGCAGTAGATCGGTACATTTTGCCCAAGGATCCAGATCTTGTCACTCAGGGACAGCTGCGCCATCCCAGTTTACAAACGCTGGCTTTAACGGCTTGGCTGCTGAAACCTCCATCTTGACGGATAAGGGGTTGCCGGCCTCTGTTGTTGATACTATGATTCGGGCTCGGAAGAAGTCCTCGTCCTTTATCTACTACAGGGTCTGGCGTGCTTACTTTGCCTGGTGTGAGTCCTAGTCACTTCCTTGTAGGGTGTTTTCTATCCCCAGGATTCTGGAATTTTTACAACATGGTTTGGATTCGGCCTTCAACTTAGTACCCTCAAGGGACAGGTGTCAGTTCTGGCAATTTTTTCCCAAAGATCCTTTGCCAATCACCGGCTGGTTAAGACTTTTTTCCAGGGAGTTACTCATGTGCATCCGCCACATAAACCCATGCTGCCGGTTTGTTGTCTGCTATGCAGGGTCCTCCCTTTGAGCCTATCCGTGGGGCTGCGTTGCCTATTCTGACTCTTAAGGTTGCCTTTTTGGTGGCTATTACTTCGGTCAGGTTTCTGAGCTGGCGGTGCTTTCCATTAAACCTCCTTATTTTGAGCGGCATCAGGATAAGGTGGTGTTAAGTCGGATTTCTTGCCCAAGGTTGTGTCTGCTTTTCATCTCAATCAGGACATTGTCTTACCTTCCTTGTGTCCTAACCCTGCTAATTCCAAGGAACGGACCCTGCATTCTCTGGATGTTGTCAGGGCTCTGAAGTTTTATTTGGTTGCCTTCAGGAAATCTGATGCTCTTTTTGTTCTTCCTGCGAGACCTAGGAAGGGCTTGCCTCCTGCTAAATCTACTATCAGCAAATGGATTCGCCAGGCGGTGGTACAGGCCTATTCTGCTAAAGGGAAGGTTCCTCCTTTCCGGGTTACTGCTCATTCCACTCGTGCTATTGGTGCTTCTTGGGCTTTTCAGCACCAAGCTTCTGTTGAACAAGTTTGTAAGACCGCAACTTGGTCTTCTGTTCATACCTTTTCCAAGTTTTACAAGGTTGATGTTAAGGCCTCGGCTGATGCTGCCTTTGGTCGCAAAGTACTTCAGGCGGTGGTGGTTTGAATTGCCTGCTGCTACTTTTTGGGGATCCCACCCTACCTTACGGACACTGCTGTTGGATGTCCCACGTACTACGTAAGGACTTTTTGAAGCAGGAAAAATACAATTCTGTGAGTACTCACCTGTAGAATTGTTTTTATTATCCATGGCACGGCCACTTCTGGGTCACTTTAACCCTTTAAATGCCAAGCACGTAACACCTACGTGCTGGCTTGGCAAGGACCTAAGTGCCAAGCACGTAGGTGTTACATGCTTGACTCCCCCCCAAACCCCCCCCCCCCGCTAGTTAAAAAAAAAAAAAATAATACTCACCTGACCCCTCGTTGGATCCGGCCGGGTCTCCTCTTTAATTTGGTGCCATCCGATCCCCCGTGGGGGCTTGGATGGCTCCAGGAGATCCCCCGGAATAGCCCCCCCCCGCTTCGGCAGCAGCCCTTGGGGGCGGTGCTTATGACGTCACTCCCGGGTGTCATCCCGGCTCTCCTCGGCTCAGCTGTCAGATGCCCTGGTGATCGCTGGGCAGAGCAGTGGAGGGGCAGGGGATGCTTTGATCCCCTGCTCCCCCTCCTCTGGCCAGCGATCACCAGGGCATCTGACAGCTGATCAACACAGGAGCTGACAATTGGGGGAGGTGAGTAAAAATAAAAAAAAACTTTT
Organism: Gastrophryne carolinensis; assembly: GCA_027917425.1. Classification (NCBI taxonomy): domain Eukaryota; kingdom Metazoa; phylum Chordata; class Amphibia; order Anura; family Microhylidae; genus Gastrophryne; species Gastrophryne carolinensis. Next base: position 230,509,937 of record CM051240.1, on the reverse strand, counting down.
TTTTTTTTAAATAAATGACATTTTGTGTTGTGTGTGTTTTTTTTTAATGTTAACCCTTTGTGAACTGGTAAGGGGTCCATGAGACCCCTATATCAGTTCACAAAGCTGGGGGCTGGCAAGTCACCTGCAACTAGCGGGTGACTTGCAATTAACCCCCGTACCCCCAATTACCTGCCTCCCCAAAGCCCGGGGGGGGGGGAAGAAGAGCCCGGGCCCACACAGGGTATGTTGGCTTGTAGGCTGCAGGGCGGGGGGGCCACAAAAGCTGGCCCCTCCACTCTGTTCCTACAAGCCCCCATAGCTGGTCCCGGGCTGGTTATGACGGATAAGGGGGACCCTACGTCATCTTTTTTTGGATTTTTTTAGGGTTAGCCTAACCCTTAAAAGTCCCCCAAAAAATGGGGTCCCCCCCCGGGAGGGGGGCCCTATGTCATTTTTGGGGGGATTTTTAAGGGTTAGGGTTAGCCTAACAGTAGAAAATTTACAAACAAGACATTTCATGTTAAAGCCTAAACTCTGCTGCAATATATATATATATATATATATATATTTTATTATATTTTTATATATATTTTCCTGAAGATTCCGGCAAAAATCACGGTTAAACATGGCGCAAAATGGGGAAAAATGACCTGTCAATAGAGGGTGACAAAAATTCAAGTAGGCTGGCAATTAAAAGGGTTAATAGTACCTATGCATGTTGGGTATTCTGCTCGGCGGACCTTGCGCTTTCAGATTTAGCTTGTTTTTTCTTGTTTGCATATGTTATTTATTCTGTTTTTGTATTAATTTTTTTAGGGAAACCCTGTGCAACCTAAGAATTCTTCGAGGGATTACTTCCAGAAAGGTGAGCCTACTACAACAAGCTGGGTACACTTAGAAAGCTTAACTTGTACTTTCAGGGAATATATGGTTTATCGGGGATATTCCAAATGTAAAGGGTTGTTTTGGTTGAAAAATTGCAAGGTGTGCACTTTGTCTGCAGAGCTGAAATTTTCAAGTAAAATTACTGTTATGTGCATGCTTTACTTTGTGGCGTTTGCCAACTCTTCCCTTGACAGTACCTATGCATGTTGGGCATCATTCTGTTCGGAGCATGTTGCTTTTTGAGATTTTACTTGTTTTTTCTTGTTTGCATATAGTTTTTTTAGGAAAATGTGGCTTGATACTTACTTTTTATTCTTTTTTAGGGAAACTGTGCAACCAAAGAATACATTGAGGGATTACTTCCAGAAAACTAAGCCCACATAAACAAGCTTGGTACGCCTAGAAAGCTTGAGGCGTGTGAATATATAGTTTGAGGGGGGTATATCAAATGTAAAGGGTTGTTTTTCTGGAAAAACTACAAGGTGCGCATAGCGCAGTTGTATTTTATCTGAAAATCTCCTAAAGCTCTGTTTCAGTTTGGGGGAGTCTCCTGGGCAGGAAAGGGTGTCTAACAATACATATGTGGTACCACTGTGACCGGGAGAAATTGTGGTTTCGCACGCAATAACATTTTTTGAAAAACATACATTTTTTTATTACAAAAAAACACTACAAATTGCAAAAAATAGATTTTTTTTATTTTTTTTGCACATATTTCACAAAAAAGTATTGAGAATACACAAAAAAAGGCCAAACAAGACATTTCATGTTGAAGCCCAGACTCAACAGGGAAATCCCTGGAAATCCTTTCAAAAATCACAGTTGAACATGTGTAGCGCACGATAGTGAAACATGGTCTGGCAACAGAGGGTGACAAAAGCTGCAGGTAGGCTGGCAGCGAAAGGGTTAAAGAGTGGCAAACCCATCTAGAGCCCAATCTTTTTTTTTAAAAATTAATTACCACTTTTTGATTTATATCATGTACCACCTAAGTTCTGCGCAGTAGTGTAACTAAATGATGGGGCCCTTGTGCCGACATTAAATGAGGCCCTTTCAAGGCTCATACAGTAAACTTTTTTTCTGTCTTTTAACTCAATTGAATGCAGCTAAAGACTAAAACAGCAGAGATAAATGGTGCTTCCTTTATCTTAATGATACCAAGTGAGCACAAAAATGATAAATTAGGTGGAGGAGGAACAATGCTAGGGCCCTTTGACCTCCTGGGCCCCGTTGCGGTCGCACCCCCTATAGTTACACTTATAGTTAGACCAGGACAAGGTGGTGTTTCGGTTTAAGCCAGAATTTCTGCCTAAGGTTGTGTGTGCTTTTCACCTCAATCAGGACATTGTCTTGCCTTCTCTGTGTCCTAATCCTAGTAACCTTAAGGAGAGGGTCTTACATTCTCTGGATGTGGTTAGGACTTTGATGTTTTATTTGGTAGCTACTGAATCCTTCAGGAAGACTGATGCTCTTTTTGTTCTCCCTTCTGGACCTAAGAAGGGTTTGTCTCCGGCTAAATCCACCATCAGTAAGCGGATACGTCAGGCTGTGGTACAAACCTATTCTGCTAAGGGGAAGGAGCCTCTCTTCCGCCTTACTGCTCATTCTACTCGGGCTATTAGTGCCTCTTGGGCTTTTCAGCACCAAGCTTCTGTTGAACAAGTTTGCAAGGCCGCTACTTGGTCTTCTGTTCATACTTTTTCTAAGTTTTTCAAGGTTGATGCTAGGGCCTCAGCTGATGCTGCTTTTGGCCGCAAAGTTCCACAGGAGGCAGTGGTTTAAACTGCCCGCTGTTACTTTTGGGGATCCCACCCTACCTTACGGACACTGCTATTGGATGTCCCATATGTAAGGAATATTCTGGGACAGGACGTGCTGTATACTTGGAATAATACAATTCTGTGATTACTCACCAGTAGAATTGGTATTATACGTATACAGCACGTCCTGTTCCATCCCGCCCTTGTTATCATTATTTTTGGTTACCTCTGTATGGTGATTGTTCATTTTGTGTTTATTATTCTCCCGGCTTCTTGTCAACACTGGGAATTGGTGGGAGGTTCCTGGCTATTTAAGGGGCCGGCAGTGGCCACAAGTTTTTTCTGCATTCCAGCGCCATCTTGTGGATGTATAACCCATGTGTAAGGAATATTCTGGAACAGGACGTGCTGTATACTTATAATACCAATTCTACAGGTGAGTTACTCACAGAATTGTATTTTTTTTAAACTATAGCAGTAACAGCACATTCCATAGCACCACTCCTGCAAGTGGCCACCCTAGGCACAGGCCTAGGGTTGCCTAATGATAAATACAGCCCTGTGTGTCAGTGTATTTTTTTACATTTAACTCTCTGTGAACTGGTTTGTGAGACCCCCTATACCAGTTCACAGGGCAGGAGGGGCTGATAAATCACCTGCCAGCAAGCAGGTGATTGCCATAATCCCCCACCCCATTACTTGCCTCTCCAAAGCCTTGATCTACCAGCCCTGCATACTTGGTGCATGGGCTTGTTTTACTGGATAGGGGGGATCCCAGTTAAATGTAATAAAAATACAGTAATACACAAGGATAAAAATGTTTGTATTTTTCCGCCAATACTTATGTCTAATCCATTACTGGTATCCACAGACTCCAGTGCTGTGTCCCACGCCGCCAGCCACACCGATCCTCCGCTGCTGTCACTTAGTCTCTCCGGCTGACAGTGACAGCTTGGCTCCCCAATGGGCGTGACCAGTGACATCACAGCTCAATCCCAGTATAAATGCCCCTCCCTGTGGCAGGAAGCAGAGAGATGCCTGGAGCCCAGCTGAGACCGACGTGGGACAAGGCCGGAGGATAAGGATATCACCTGGTGCTGGAACAGGGCTGGAGGCAAAGTTTTTTTCATCCACCCCAAACATTTAAAAAAAATTGCTCATCTCTAATCTTAACCTGCATGTGCATTGCAGTCTCCCTCCCTTGGACCCCTTACCTGTTCACATGTAGTAAAATCAAATTAACAGTACTCGCCTCCCCGGCAGCGTCTTCTCCGTTGGTTCAGGGCTCCCAACAGGTACAGTTGCTGCTCTTCTGAGTGCATCTGTTGAGGGAGGGAAGCTTTTATTGTACAAAATTGGTGCCTCTGTGTCATGCCCCCCCAGAACTATCTGCTTCACTGCATGGGGGATTTCCTGGGATATCTCATAGTCATGGGGAGGAATCCATAGAGGCCTCGTCCCTGTATTATAAAAGCTTCCCTCCTTGATGGCCGGCATTACTCCTGCCAGGGGTAGATTGATAGGGCGGCCTGTGTCCTCTTTGTTTCCAAATGGCGGCAGCAGCACTTACTTTGATCACTACAGCCGGATGGACAGAAACCTTTAAGGCAAGTCGGGTCAGCCACCGCTCCACCACTGTGTGCACTAACGAGCTGTCTTTTCTCCACTGGGTTAACCACTAAGCTGTTATTCCAAGTATGTCACACACCCCGCTTCCAATATTCATGACATATGGGTTATAACCAGTAGAGGGCGAACTTCTGCAGAGATGACAGGAAAAAAAGAAGCCCCTCCCGGTCCATAAATACCTGGGACCTCCCACACATTACCCAGTTTTCGTCTCTGCAGATGGCGAGCAAGTCAGAAGATGGCTGTGTCTCCTCGCAGGTAAGCCGGGGTTGCCCCCAGCCCCTTTTTTTCTCTATTTCTGCCCGGATCTTTCTGCCCAGCCTTGGCTGAAGGTCCCGGCGACGGTAGACTACACCTTAGAGGTGTTTTTAGGGAGCCATGCTCCCCCGTGAGACCCCATTTTAAGGGGTAGGCGGTATCCAGGTTGGTGATCCTGGTTTGGGATGCCCTGTCCCTGATATCCCTTTGACTCTGTAGTGTGGGATTCTCCCCCCTTCCGTGTCTCCCTATGCCCCTCTATGGGGGGGGGCCTTCTTTCCCTCATAACTTTATTTTATGGTTTACTATGTGTGTGGTGTGTGCTTGTGCTTCACTGTCTCTGTTACTACTGGGCCTTATGGCCGCATTGGTGGCTGCGTTTTTGTTGGGGAAGCTTCTTCCCCTCAGGTGCGCTCGGACTGGGGGCGGGGCCGGGCGTTCGGCGCGATCGCTGCGGCCCGCCCCCCTCTTCTTCTGGCGCCATTGCGGAGCCCAGCTATTCGCTGGGATCCATGTCCCTCTAGTGCTGAGGGAAGGGGGTGAGGCCAGGCGCGGCGTGTGATCCGCTCTTGCCCGCCCTTCCCTTCTCTCTCTTTCACTGGATCTCTGGTGGATGGACGCCATTTTCCTGCTGTGAGTGCCCTGCGGGGCCCATATACTTGTTTTCATGCTATTATTGTGCCCCGTTCTAGCGTTTTGGGGCAGCGCCTTTCATGTCCTCCATATATGTTTAGAAATGTCTATATATTTATATTGTTGCTGTATGATTATGTGCATTGATTGTGTGCCTTTCTCATGGGCCCTTCCCATTGTGTCTTTCAGGAGGACTCCCTACCTATTACAAAAAGGGGGTTCTCCCGGTCCTAGGGTCCCTTAGAGCAAATTTGGGGTCTTACAGATCCTCCCACTTGGGACTTAAAGGGGCATCCCGGGTAGCTCTGGCAGCGTAATTCCCTCTGGTCATTGCGACTACCTTAAAATCACCATATGGAGGCTTCCCAGGATACCGGGCTTGGGCTCCCTTTGGGGCAACCCTGGCAGTGTGTGGGTTGTGGGGTATCCCTTACGGGGGATAATGTACTTATTTGCATACCATGTGCTCAGCAGGCCATAACGCGGCAGTCGGGGTCCCAGGCGTCTGGGTCCGTGCCTCCAGTCTCATCACCTACCCCACCCCGCCTTATCTGTACCCCAAGTGACACTGTCATTGGCGGGGAGTCGCAATCTGATGTATGCGCTAGAGGCCCCAGCTAAGAGGAGGCATCTGTCTACGACCGCGCAGGTATTCGATTTTGATGACTATGATTCCCTTGACTGGTCTGATTATTCCCCACTTGAGGAGGGGGAATTGTTTGATCAGTCTGATGGCTCTGAGGATCAGCAGTTTTTGGATGCTGATGCTGGGCAGGAGCATGGGGATGCCGTGGATACCCCCAGGATTCTGGCCCATTTGTTTGAGGTGCTGGCTATTTCTCCTCCGGCGGAGTCCCCTCCGCAGAAGGGGGAATTTTTTGGGACCTCTAAGCCTCGTTTGGAGTTCCCAAATCAGAAGCATTTTGAAAATCTGATTCTTAAGGAATGGGAAAGACCTAGCCGGCTTCCTGGTGTTCCTCAGGGATGGGATAGGAAGTATCCCTTTCCGGTGGACGCGGTGAAGCGCTGGTCGTCCCCTCCCGATGTCGATGCACCCGTCCTGGGATTGTCCAACACATCTGTTGTGCACTCTCCAGACGCCACCATGATTAAGGATGGTGAGGACCGACGTATTGACCAAATGGCTTGTCATGCCTTTGCTAGCGTGGGTTCAGCCTTGCGGCCTGTTTGTGCTTCTGCGCTCACGACTGTGGCTACCAGGTCTGTGGTTGGGGGCCTGTTGAGTGGTTCCCAGCTTAACCCGGCCAGTGATGAATTTGCAGTGCTTACGCGGTGTGAATTATTCATGACTTTTGTCTTATCTGCCTTGGATGACACAATATGTATGTGTAGCAGAACCTCTGCGTTGCTGGTGGCTATTTATTCGCCGATCGGTCTGGTTGCACCAGTGGGAGGCTGACATTGCAGCTAAGAAGTCACTTACAGGGCTACCCTTCCTGGGTATGAGGCTGTTTGTAGATAAATTGGATTCAGTTGCGAAAGGAGGAAGGTTAACGCAGCGCAAGAAGCAGCGTCGTTCCTTTCGGGGGGCAGGCTCCTTTAATCCTTCTTTCCGCGGTGCCAGAGCAGGCAGAAGAGCTGCCTACTCTACCTTCAGAGGGGATTCCTGGAACAGAGGCAGAGGAAGGGCCCGTCCGGGACCTGTCTGGGGTTCCAAGCCCGCTGCCAAGCCGGCTCAGCAATGAGGGGGCGCCCTCACCCTTGCGGGTGGGGGGACGGCTGCAGCACTTCTTCCGGGTCTGGCCCCGGGAGGTCACAGACAAGTGGATCTTGGAAGTGGTCTCTTCCGTGTACAAACTGGAGTTCGAGGACCGCCTCCTCCCAGATTCCTCAGGTCTCGGGTCCCCTCGGACCCCCGGGCTGCGCAGGGGCTCCTGTTCGCAGTGCAAAATCTTCTGGACATGGAAGTCATATGCACGGTGCCTTTATCAGAGAGAGGCCGGGGCTTTTGTTCCAACCTTATCACGGTGCTCAAAAAGGATGGATCCATAAGGCCCATTCTGGATTTGAAGCTTCTCAACAGGTTCATCACATGGAGACTTTGCGCTCAGCCATCCTTTCTCTTCGTCAGGGGGACTTCATGACATCCATAGACATCAAGGATGCTTACCTTCATGTACCGATCTTCCCAGCACACCAGAGATTTCTCAGGTTTGTGGTGGGAGATCAGCATTTTCAGTTTATGGCCCTCCCGTTCGGGCTGACCTCGGCACCAAGGGTGTTCACCAAGGTGTTGGCGGGTATAATGGCCCTTCTCAGAGCCCAGGGCATTCATATTGTACCGTATCTGGACGACCTCCTCATTACGGCATCCTCTCTCGGACAGGCGGAGCTGGACACCAGGACGGTGGTGTCAACGCTGGAGAGGTTTGGCTGGGTAATCAACCACCCCAAGTCTTTTCTCTCCCCGTCAAGGGAGCTTGCATTTCTGGGCATGAATCTGGATATCATTCAGACCAGGGTGTTTCTACCTCAGTCGAAGGTGCAGATGGTTCAAGATCTGATACGTCTTCTTTTGTCAATCCCTCGCCCGTCTATCCGGCTAGGGATGAGACTGGTGGGGTTGATGGTGGCTTCCTTCGTGGCAGTCCCCTTTGCTCAGTTCCACATGAGGTCGCTCCAGCTCCATCTACTTTCGGTTTGGGACAGACGTCCGCTGTCATTGGATCAGTCATTTCTGATGTCTCCCCTGGTTCGGCAGTCTCTTCAGTGGTGGCTGGAACCAAGGAATCTTCTGAGGGGCAGGTCTTTTCTGACCCCTTGTTGGGAGATGGTCACCACGGATGCCAGCCTGCCGGGCTGGGGGGGGGGGGGGTTTCTGGAAGGAACATCAGTTCCAGGGGCTGTGGGGTCCTCGGGAGGCCCACACCCCCATCAATATCTTGGAGCTGAGAGCTATTCGGTTGGTGCTGTCACGCTTGACGCATCAAATCCACGGTCTACCGGTTCAGGTTCGATCAGACGATCGGACTGCGGTCGCTTACATCAATCACCAAGGAGGGACTCGCAGCACGAGTGCCCTCAGGGAAGTTTCTTTGATTCTTGCATGGGCGGAGAGCAATTTCCCATGCATTTCAGCAGTGTACATTCCGGGAGTGGAAAACATGGAGGCGGAGTCCCTGAGCAGGGGATCCTCTCGCCGAGGGGAATGGTCGCTCAACCACAGGGTATTCCGGTCCCTTTGTCGCAAGTGGGGGATTCCAGAGGTGGATCTCTTTGCCTCACGTCACAATCACAAGCCTCCTGCTTTTGTGTCTGTCTCAGGATCCTCTGGCCCTGGCAGTGAACGCCTTGTCTCTTGCCTGGAGGGATCTGGGTTTTCTGTACCTGTTTCCCCCCTTCTCCATGGTAGGCAAGGTGGTGCGCAAGCTGGCTCAAGAGGGCGCGCCAGCAATTCTGGTGGCCTCAAGGTGGCAAAAACAGGTTTGGTTCGCAGACGTCGTACGGCTGGCGGTAGATCAATACAGGCTGCCCGTTTCCGGATCTGATCACTCAAGGTCAACTTCGTTACCCCAATTTACAAACGCTGGCTTTGACGGCGTGGTTGCTGAAACCTCCATCTTAAGGGAGGAAGGTTTGTCTGATGCTGTGATTCAGACACTTGTTGGAGCCAGGAAGAGATCTTCCTCTAACATCTACTACAGTACTTGGAGGTCCTATATTGACTGGTGTGAGGCTAGGGCATTGCCCTGCAGGGTGTTTTCGATTCTTAGGATTTTGGATTTTCTTCAACATGGTCTGGACCTGGGGTTCCAGCTTAGTACCTTGAAAGGGCAGGTCTCTGCCCTGGCGGTCTTCTTTCAAAGGTCCTTTTCTCTGCATCCCTTGGTTAAGACTTTTTTTCCAGGGGGTCACTCATGTGCGGCCCCCTAGAAAGCCTTTGTTGCCCGTTTGGGATTTGAATTTGGTTCTGTCGGCCCTCCAGGGGCCTCCTTTTGAGCCGGTGCAGGATGTTGCACTTTCTTTGCTTACACAAAAGGTTGCCGTTTTGGTGGCTATTACCTCTGTTCGACGTGTCTGAGTTGGCGGCTCTGTCCATTCAGGCCCCTTACTTTGAGAGACACCAGGACACGGTGGTCTTTCGCTTTAAGCCAGATTTCCTTCCTAAGGTGTTTTCTGCCTTCCATCTCAGGATCAGGTTCCTTCCTTGTGTCCTAAGCCTACCAATGACAAGGGGAGGGTCCTGCACTCTTTGGATGGGAAGGTTCCCCCTTTTCATATCACTGCTCATTCTACTCGTGCTGTTGGGGCTTCTTGGGCTTTTCAGCACCAGGCCTCTGTTGAACAATTTTGTAAGGCTGCTACTTGGTCTTCTGTTCATACTTTTTCCAGGTTTTATAAGGTTGATGTGCGGGCTTCAGCAGATGCTGTTTTTGGCTGCAAGGTTCTGCAAGCTGCAGTGGTTTAAATGTGTGCATTATTTCCTTTTTGGGATCCCCACCCATGTTGGACACTGCTATTGGATGTTCCATATGTCATGAATATTGAAAGCGGGGTGTGTGACATACTTGGAATAATACCATTTTGTGATTGCTCACCTGTAAAATGGGTATTATAAGTATGTCACACACCCCACCCTTGTATTCTGGATCCTTTATATGGTGAACCTTTTATTGTTAAGATTTTTGGATTTGGCTCTTCCTGGTCCCCTTACTGCTTTCCTATACTGGGTAATGTGTGGGAGGTCCCAGGTATTTATGGACCGGGAGGGGCTTCTCTTTTGTCATCTCTGCAGAAGTTCGCCCTCTACTGCTTACAACCCATATGTCATGAATACAGGTGAGTAATCACAAAATGGTATTATTCCTCCACTGGGTCAATCACTGAGCTGTCGCTTGTCAGCCAGTCAGTTCTTACACTGACTACTTTGTCCAGCTCCACGAAAGATATAAACAATAATTCTAAAAAATCAGCCGCTGAAACAATGGGGTACGAGGATATGGTGATACTTTGTGCCAAAACCGTCTCGCATAGAGTCCAGGGACAGCTGATTCCGTCTCCCTGAACTGGGATGCCCCGCTTTGTGAAACCCCGCCATTCGCCCACAATTCTTACCTTTCCAAGTAACTCACGGCAGGTGCATGGCATCACTCCCATACTCTTTCAGCTGTCCGAGGCCATGTCCTGCAGCAACTGAATGGCTGTGCATGGCCATGCACAGCTGATGGATGCGAGTGATGCCGCGGGTTGCCAATTGTCAATGTGTGTGGCTGGGATTCTATTCATCTTCTCCAGCCGCACATTAATATGCACAGTCGGAGAAGCTGATTGGAAGTCTTGCATGCACCGATGGACTGAGGAGAGTTGTTTGCTGGGTGAAGGTAGGTTAGCTACACACAAACTGGGGTGCCCCAGGGGGACAGACCAAAACCCAGCAGGATAGTGAAAATTACAGATGGACCAAAACCCAGGATTTTGACTATCTTGGGTTTTGGTCCTTGCCACCTTGCTGTCTGAAACCCCCCAGGTCGTCCGATGATGCATGAGCAGCTGCTTGTCCAATCAGTGCGCTTCGTCAAGGAGCTTGTCTAATATGAGCCGATCCGAGCACACTGGTGGCCGCACCCCCCACTACCCTCTAACAGGGAGCATGCCCGCGCCGGTGATTTACTTTTTTTCCCCTCTGCACCCCTCAGTATGTGTGATGCTTCTGAGTCAAGATGGCGGCACCCGTATCCTAGAGTCCTGAACAGAGTTGCGGCCCAGTGGGGGAAAGAATAATAAGTAAGGGACTAAAAACTTAAAATATATTCATTTTAGATGCTGGGGAATAGTTTTTTAAGGGTTTGGACTTTTCATTAAATCATGCTGAAGGTCCAGTTTAAAGAACTTTTCCTCACAATTTTCCCATATTCCACATACTATGCAATATGTGTACTTTATACAACTAAATGTTAAATTATGATTTTGCCGTTCAGTTATTTTAGTTTTAATGAACCTAGCGAAATTATAACTCGAACTAAATATCTGCAAGGAGGGCACTATTTTATCATTTAGTGGTGGCTGCCGCACCATTGAAGAACGCTATATTTCAGCTGCTTGTATAAGTAATCCCAAAGAACCTTTTTGGGTTTTTTTCATTGAGAGACAATAAAATTGTGATCAAATTGTATTCTGCTTTAATGAAGAAATAGCTGGGCTCTTCTTATTAGACAACCTCGTGCAGCATGGATAATGCGCAAGATGTTTCTTCTAAATACAAACCGCCAGCTGTTTATTTGTGCACAATTTGATGTAATTGTGGATCTATACAACAGCACACAAGAAAGTGTTATTAAGTTGCACACACTGCTACTAAATTTGTATTTCATTATCCTCTTTACAAAATGCTCAACAGAAAAGTTTATGAAAAATATGATGTATTCATAAGGCCCCGAACATTTAGTGAACTATTTTTTTTTAAAGCGTAGTTATCCCAGGAAGAAAAAAACGTCTTTGCAGATGCTTTCATGATGAGCCTTGTTTGGATGTTATATTTTTTAAGACCAATAAGAACTGGTATGATTTAAAGTGGAACAAAAATCCCGGTACTTGTTCCCTAACCCAGGGGCATCCCCATTTTGTGTGAAACCCCTCAGATCGCACATAATAACTTACCTTTCCCCGGCCCTATGGCACAAGTGCAGGCTCTCATCCAATCAGAGTTGGTTTTGTTTGTGGCTATTGGGAGTGCAAGCTGTCTCATCCCCATGATCGAGCGTGCTCCCGTCCTAAGCCTGGGAGCGCTCGCAGAGCCTAAAGGTGCTGGGGATGTGGCTGCCAGTGATTACATTGGCGAGGGATTTCACACAGCGGGGTTATTCCGATTTAAGATGCCCCAGGGAAAGCCAGCGTCCACCCCTGAAATGAATCTTTAAGATCCTAGATGAAACCAGCTGAGCCCACTGGGGGATGCATCTCCGCTGCCCTTTGACAGGGTGCGTGCCTATGCCAGTCACTCACAAATGCATGGCGCCGGCACGTGTCCGGCGTAAGGTATATCTTATGGCATCCGCAGCTAGCGCATGTGTCGTCGGATTGATGAAGAAGGTAAGTTATTCTCGGAATTCGGGGTGGTTTCACACAGCAGGTTATTCTGATTCGGAATGCCCCAAAGGTAGGAAATCAGATGATCTTATAGATTGCAGGGCTGCTAACCTTGGGTTTTGGCAAGGGATTTCACACAGCAGGGTTATTTCCAATTGGGTTGCAGGAAAGTCCAGTGTCCACAGTGTCCAGTCCACCCCTGGAATTAATCTTTTAGATCTTAGACAAAAGCAGCTGAGCATGCTGGCGGCCGCATCCCTGCTGCCCTTAAAGTGGACCAACACCCAGGATTTTGACTATCCTGGGTCTTGGTCCACTTCGGTGGGGCACCCCCGATCGGGGTGCCCCGCTGTGTGAAACCCCCCCTAACCCCCCGAAAAACTCACCTCTCCCCGCTCCCAGCGCCGACGTACAAGAACGTCTAAGCGGCAGCCGCCGCCGCCGCCTCCCTCGCGTCACTTTCGGCGTGTGCGCGCCCCCGCCGGCCATTCGCAGACGGCCGGCGCGGGCACGCGCACGCCTACAGGAGCGCGAGGGAGGCGGCGGCGGCCGGCCGCCGCCGAAGATAAGGTAAGGAGTTTGGGGTGTTTGGGGGGGTTTCACCCCGCGGGACATCCCGATCTCGGATGTCCCGCGGGGTGGGGGGTGATCGGCCCGGGAATCTTATAGATTCCCGGGCCGATCACCCGTGGGTGTTGGTCCACTTTAAACAAGATGCATGCCCACTCCAGTCACTCACAAATGCTATACCCGGCGTAAGGTATGGCTTTTGGTGGCCCCAAGCTAGCACATGCGTTGTTAGATCAGGAAGAAGGTAGGTTATTCTCGGGATTCAGGGGGTTTCACACAGCAGGGTATTCTTATTCGGAATGCCCCATGGCGAGGGAATCAGGTGATCTTATAGATTTCAGGGCCACCAACCTTGAGTTTTGGTCCATTTTTAAGCAAAATATTAGTTAAAATTTTAAAGTGGACATACATGTAAGAATACAATTCCCTCTCCTTTCTAGGACTCCATTGAGTGAAAGCATGGCATGGACTCAATTTTCTTGCTATTACTGTTTGATTTCCTTTCCCTGGGGAACCTGATTTGGAATGCCTCGCTCTGAAAAATCCCTGTAAAACATATCTTTCCAGCAATCCCATGGCTCATGCGCAGACCACCTCGGCAGCACTCCAGCTGATACATGTTCTCATGCCAGGTTTGTCTGTAACCCCAGTGTGGGCGTGCACAGCCGGATGGGAGTGAACAGTGGGAGCACCTGACCATCCATTCATTCAGAATAAGTTGCCGGACATAATTACGCACCACAATCTTTTCTGTTGCGTATGCTACCCTTACCCTTACCTTCTCCACTGATTTGCACTCCGGATCCTGGGTGCCGCCATCTTTGAAGAAAGAACAGAACCTGCTCTTTGCACGCTTCCGCCTGCACTAGTAATTGATTGGCGGCGACGAGCCCAGACCTGGGGCATGCAGCTTTTTGTTTTTTTTCCTGCGGCCACTGTACAGGCGGGAGGAGCGGCACTGGCTCGTGAAGAAGTTACGTTTTTTTTTCTTTGTAACCCCCCCCCCACCAGTGTAGGGCAGCGGGGGGTGTCATACTTTGAGTGACATTCCGCTTTAAAGTGGACCAACACCCAGGATTTTGACTATCCTGGGTTTTGGTCCACTTCCCCCCAGAAACCCCGAAAAACTCACCTCTCCTCTCTCCCACGTGACCGCCGCTGCCAATCCCCGCCAACGGACAAGCGGGAGGCAGCGACGGACAAGAGAGCACCCCTGACGTCGCCTCCCGCGCGTCACTCTTACAGGGCGTGCGCCCGCGCCGGCCATTCACAAACGGCTGCCGCGGGTGCGCGTCCTGCTAGAGGGACGTGCGGGAGGCGGCGGCGGGATCGTGGATAAGGTAGGGATTTAGGGGTTTCTGGGGGGTTTCACACAGTGGGGTGCCCCGCAGTCAGGGGTCTGATCGGTCCGGGAATCTTATCGATTCCCGGGCCGATCATGGGAGGGTGTTGGTCCACTTTAAGGCAAAACTAAACCCAAGCAGGGCCTGGGGCAAGGCTGTGAGGGCTCAGCAAAACTCACCTTTGGGGAGCGAGAGTGGCTGCATCTCTGGTCTGTGGCACGCTACCAGCCATTCAGATAGGCTGGGGGCGAGAGCGGGCCTGCATCTAGCGATGTGGTGACTTTCGCTCCCATTTGCCAAGCGCAGAGCATAAATATTCGCACCAAACTGGTCTGATTGGATGAGAGTCCTCAAATGCGTCGTAGGACCGGGAAAAGGTGAGTTTGTACTGGGCCATCTGGAGGGTTTCGCACCAATTTGGAATGCCTCAGGGGCAAGGAATAAAACCCAGGATAATCAAAATCACAGGTTTTGTTCTGCTTTAAACATACAACTCCCGTACTATCTATTTTGTATGACAAGTTCTCTTTAATGCTTCATTTAAAGTGTGAAGAGCACTAAATATTTAATTTAATGTGATGTGTTGGGGGGAAAAAATAATTATCAAATCACTTCCTATTGTTATGTTGTTTCCCCGAGCTGAAAAGGATGAAATATGTTACGGGAGGAACTATTTATTGTATGCAGGGGATGCATAAGGCTATTTCCATTTGAAATCTTGTAATGAATGCACTTGTTACATGGAATTTGTCTCCAATCTTTCCCTGGAATATATTAGAGTCCTCTTCATATATTCTGTAAATTTTAACCATAAATACTTAGAGTCTTTTTCAGTTCTAGCATACTATTAAAACTTGATGAATGAAAGCTTTCTCCCGAGATGTACCGCTGAAGAAGCATGTCACACTTAACTGAATACATTATAGATCTACTTTTACTGGGATGGAGGTTTGTTGGCGAAGTATAAAACTCCAGCAAACTTCTCTTGGAAAAAATAAAAGATCGACATTGAAAGGTGGGCACATGTCATTAGCCCCCCCTTCATTATTGTTACCAGGGTTGTTCCTAAGGGCAGATGAACAGGGCATCGCCCTGGGTGCCAAAACCATTGCGTATGCTGGGACGATGCCTTTATCCCAGCCATCCTGTTTTTTGCTGATGGTTGAAGGCTAGTTTTGGCGAACCCTAATAAATTTGGGTTCAGCGTGTTAAGCCGAACTTTGAATAAAAGTTCAGTTCGGGTACCGAACTTGACGTGGTCCCCGTTGAAATCAATGGGGACCCGAACTTTGAAACTCAAAGACACCCCCATGCAGGGAGTGCAGCAGCAGGAAGTGGCTGTGCAACTTACTTAAGCCACACAATCCAGTTGGTGGGCTTTTGCTCAAGAGCACTTATGTCAGGACCGCTTGCCTCTAGGCCATAACTTGGTAGGAGGAATTTTTTTTTCTCCTCACCCTAAGTGCTGTTTAGCCTAGAAACTGCCCTGTCTATGCCTACCCATGCTATTTCCTGAGTTGATGAACAAAGTCATTGCTGGGGGCAGGGCTAAGCAGCTCATGGGCTAGCCGGGCCAATTAAATCCCAGGGCGATTTTTGGCTCCTATCTAGAAGGGTTCTATGGCTCTTACAATCTATTAATTTTGAATTTGGCTCCCGAACATCTCTGAACGTGCATAATGTGTCTCTCCTGATAAGAAAGGTTGGGGACCCCTGCATTAGGGTATTCAGGGGAAGAGGAGAGATGGGAAGGGAGGGGTTTCAGTTAGGTCAGCTTTAATCATGTTAAAAGCCCCCACTTCTGTATCATCATTATATAATTTTGCTAGTTTGGACGCCAATCAAGGGAAGTACAAACAATAAGGTCGATTCACAGCCTTTTTTTTAAACGCACTTAAACATGAAAAAGTGCACGTATGCATATCTTTTTCGTATTTTTTGGTCCATTTTCGAGCTTCTGGTTTGTATTTTTGGACGTATTAGTGTTTGCATAAGTGCGTTTAAACCTTTTCGCTATCATATCTATATCATATACTTCCCAAGCTGCATGATTTACAGCCTTGATTAGGCATTTGATTCGGGACGGGCCTATAAAATGGGTTATTTCACGCTCCACATACAGGCTCTTAGTATACAGTACGTCCTGCTCCAAGTCAAATACTTACAGTTGGGATATACTCCGCCAGATGGCACTGGACTGCAGAGACATCGAAAATAGGCTCCTCCCGGCCCCTAAAATACCCAGGGACCTCCCACAAATCCCCAGAATTTCTCTTCAGTTTGGCTGCGAAGGACGAGAAATTGGCTCTCTACTCGCAGGTGAGCGGGGTTATTAACCTGCGGCCCTGTAGGACTATTCCCACCCGTTCCACTAGTAATATGCCTCCCAGCCTTGGCTGCGCTGGTCGGGTGAAGGTAGGCAGCACCGCCGTTGGTGCTTAGGAGCGCTGCTCCACCGCAATCCCCCACCAAAGGGTAGGCGGTTCAGGCTTATGGTGAGCCTCTATGGGATGCCCCTCCTGCACTATTGCCCCTGCCTATCGGTGGGCCCTATTAAGTGGCCGCCGTCCTCCCTCATCCTCCTTGTAGTCTTCGGGGGAAAAGAGGGGGGGGTGTATGTGTGTAGATATGTATGTTATGCAGTCTGTGCTTTCACTTTTCACATGTCTTTTTCTTGTGTCAGCTGCCGCGCTGACTGGTCTTTATTGCTTTTAAATTTACCGCCGCGCGCTGACTTGGTTCCGCGCTTGGCATTACCTCAGGCGCTGGTGCGCCATCATTGGCTGTTGGCCTTTCTGGCTTCGCGCTCTTCTGGGGGGGCGGGGCCCGTTTTTCGCGCGTTCCGCGTCATCGCTATTATTGGCCCGCCCCTCGAGGTATACAGACGCCATCTTTTCTGACTTGGTTGGCCTATGTGCGACGGACTCCTACCTACCGCGGTCCGTAAGTGCCCTCGCGGGCGGCTTTTATCTGCTTCACTTTTGTTACGATGTACTTAAAGTGGACCAACACCCAGGGGTGATCGGCCCGGGAATCTATAAGATTCGAGATCGGGATGTCCCGCGGTGAGGGACCCTCCCCAAAAGCCCCAAAAAACTCACCTGATCGGCGGCCGCCTCCCGCGCGCCCGCGCTGGCCGTTTGTGAATGGGGTGCCCCCCTGAAGTGGACCAAAACCCAGGATAGTCAAAATCCTGGGTGTTGGTCCACTTTAAGGTCTTGTCTGCTTATGTCTTTCAGGCGGGACGAACCCTTCTTGGCTTCTCCCAGCAATGTTTTTTGTATATTGCTTATAGGCCTTGTAAAAATTATACTCCCACGTCCCTAGCGGGTTATTGGGGCATCCGGGGTTGCTATTTAGCGTTATTCCCTATCGGCTTATAACGCCGCTATAATCACCATATGGAGGCATCCCAGGATAATGTTACTGGGGTCCCTTTGGGACAAGACCGGCTGTGTGTAGCGTGTGGGCAGCCTCATGCTGATGCTGACAAGGCGCGTGTCTGTGTACCCTGTGCTCAGCAGGTGCTTGCATTGCAATCTGGCCTGCCAGTGGCTGCACCTCGTTTCACTTCACCTACTCCCCCAAGCTTAAATCTCACTCCTGTTGAGTTGCATACTAGTGGGGATTCTCAGCCTGATGTGTCTTCTAGACTGGCTACTGTTGAACAGATTATTGCGAAGTCTTTAGCGCGTAAGGCCCCTGCTAAGAAGCGGCACTTCACGCCTAATGTTACTGTTTTCCCTATGGGAACTGAGGAGTTTATGAATCTGTGTGGCTATACCCCGTCTGATGAAGGGGAGCTCTTTTCTGATTCAGGCTCATCTGATGAGAGACCAAGGGGTCATGACGATTCTGGCTCTGACCCCTGGGCCCCGGATGACACTGACAGATTATTGACCCAGATTTTTGAGGTTCTGTCTATCTCTCTCCCTGTTGAGGCTCCCAGGCAAAGAGGGGAGCTTTTCCATACAGCAAGATCACGTTTGGAATTTCCAGAGCAGGCACATTTCGATAACCTTGTGCTCAAGGAATGGGAACGCCCCAGTAAACTTCCCGGGGTTCCAAAGCGTTGGGATAGGAAGTATCCCTTTCCTGCTGAGGTGGTTAAATGTTGGTCACCCCCCCCCCCCCCCCCGAGCTGGATGCCCCGATCCTAGGGCTATCTAACACCTCTGTCATGCATTCCCCTGATTTTACTACCCTGCGGGATGCCGAAGACCGGCGTATTGATCAGCTGGCATCCCACGCCTTTGCATGTGCGGGGACGGCGCTGCGCCCGGTCTGTGCCTCTGCCATTACTGCTGTGGCCACTAGAACCCTTATCAGAAATTTTCTTGATAGTGCCCCTGATGACTTGCCTTGTGAGGTGTTTAATGCACTCACCAGTTGTGATGTTTTTGTAAACTTTGTACTATCAGCATTGGATGACACCATCAGAATGTGTGCCAGAACTTCTGCCCTCGTGGTGGCTATACACCGCTCGGTTTGGCTGCGCCAGTGGGCTGCTGACAACGCTGCCAAGAAGGCCCTCACTGGTTTTCCCTTTAAAGGACTGCGTCTGTTTGGAGACCGCCTGGATCTTTTTGCTAAGGGAGGCAGGTTACCCCAGCGCAGGTGGCAATCTCGGCCCTTTCGGGGTCAGGGTTCCTTCTCCTCCCCTTACCGTGGTGCAAGACAGGGAAGGGGGGTTCTCTTTCCCTGGGGCCCGGGGAGATTTCTGGGGTAGAGACAGAGGACGTGGACGTCCTGGCTCCTCCTGGGGTCCCAAAGCTAAATCCTCTCCCAAGCCCCCTCAGGCATGATGGGGCGCCCTCACCCATCCGGGTGGAGGCTGGAGGCTTCATGTCTCAGACCGGTGGATTCAGGAGGTAGTGTCCTCCGGTTACAAGTTGGAGTTTGCTGCCGATCCCCCTCCAAGATTCATCAGATCCCGGATTCCTCAGGACCCTGTGTCAGCTCAGGAGCTAGTGCAAGCAGTGCAAGGCCTCCTGAAGCTGGGGGTCATCTGCCAGGTGCCTTTAGGAGAAAAAGGCAAGGGCTTTTATTCCAATCTTTTTCACAGTACCCAAAAAGGATGGTTCTGTCAGGCCCATCCTGGACTTAAAGATTCTCAACAAGTTTGTCAGGGGCAGGCGCTTTCGCATGGAGACTCTGCGCTCTGCCATCAGTTCCCTGCGCCAAGGGGATTTCATGACTTCTGTGGACATCAAAGATGCTTACCTTCATATTCCTGTGTTTCCAGGTCATCAAAGGTTCCTCAGGTTCGCTCTGATGGATCAACACTACCAATTTGTGGCCTTGCCATTCGGCCTCACTTCAGCTCCCAGGGTGTTCACCAAGGTGCTGGCTGGCGTGATGTCTCTGCTCAGATGTCAGGGCGTCCGCGTGCTTCCCTATCTGGACGACATTCTCATCACTTCCCAGTCTCTACATCAGGCAGAGTTGGATACTCAGCTGGTGGTGTCCACTCTGGAGTCATTTGGATGGGTGATCAACCACCCCAAGTCCTCACTGTCCCCTTCCTTGGTAACTCCATTCCTAGGAATGATTCTGGATACAGTTCAGGCAAGGATCTTCCTTCCTCAGCAGAAGGTGGACAGTCTGATTGCACAGGCTCAGTCCCTCCTAGCTTGTCCCCATCCCTCCATCAGGCAGGGGATGCAGCTGGTGGGCCTGATGGTGCGTGCTTTGAAGCGGTCCCTTATGCTTAGTTCCACTTGAGGCCTCTGCAACTTCACCTATTGTCTGTATGGGACAAGGACCCAGCGTCCCTGGACAGGGTCTGTGTGCTCTCCCCCCTGGTCAGGAGGTCCCTCTTGTGGTGGATGGACACAAGGAACCTGTCGGGGGGCAGATCCTTTCTTGCCCCTTCCTGGGAGACGGTCACCACGGATGCCAGTCTGTCAGGTTGGGGGGGTTTCTGGAAGTCCCTGCGGTTCCAGAGGAGGTGGGGCCCTCAGGAGGCCCATACACCTATCAATGTCTTGGAGCTGCGAGCGATCAGGTTAGTTCTGGCTTGCTTGACTACTCATCTTCAGGGCCTGCCTGTTCAGGTGCGCTCGGACAACCAGACGGCAGTTGCCTACATCAATCATCAGGGAGGGACCCGGAGCAAGAGGCCGTTTCTGATCCTGACTTGGGCGGAGGCCAATGTCCCCTGCATTTCAGCTGTGTACATCCCGGGGGTGGAAAATCACCTGGCGGACTCTCTGAGCAGTGGCACCTCTCGCCAGGGAGAATGGTCCCTATGCAGCAGGGTGTTTCAAACTGGTGTGGCTTGCCCCAGCACTTTGCCTGGCACTGCTATTCCTATGCAGACGTTACCTCCCACCCGAAGGTCAGACATATGCCAACTTCCACAATCCGCTGGGGCGCATCAGATGATGCAGACAGGAGCTGGAAAATGGTACCCTCACTGTTCACCCTTATGCTCTTGAGTACACTTGCCTGTGTTTGCAATTCAGGGGTGCAAGTGGATAGCCAGTAAAGGCGATCGTAGATATCAATTCAAGAGCGCAAGTGGATAGGAAGGCAGGATGGAAAAAATTCCCCCATTCGCAGCCTAACACAGGCAAAAGCTAGTGCGCACATGGGCAGCACGCCGGGACTATTTGGGCCAAAGTGGATCTATTGGGGCCTAGCAGGGTGTGGCAGCCAGATACCAGGGGGCAGCCCAGGTGATACTAACAATGGCTGCAATAATCTCTAAACAAGGCTGCACATGCAGAGCTAAAATGGTGGGTGGGTGGCGCTGTTAACAACCTGCTTAGCTTGACTTGCTATCTCTGTCTTTTCTCCACATTTTAGATGCTGATGACCCACTGTTATGACTTTCTTCCCTACATCTATGCAAAGAGGACATTGGCACTCGAGATTGTAGCAAAGCTGGTGGAGGAGGGTGACACCACCTACACGTTCACACAGATCATTCAGAATTGGTCGGACCTGAAAAGGAGAAAGAAGCTCTGGGTGAGGAAGTTTTTCCACCTACACTTTCCAATAAGTGACATTGCTTTGCTAACCACTCACACCTACAATCACATTAGACAGGGCGGTGTGTAAAATAATGCTATTCTCTTCTAGTGTGCTCAGGTGGAGAGTGCGGCCCACCCGGAGGCGACGAGGTCGACCAATGCTGACGAAACCTGGGAGACATGTAGGTGGAGGCACACTGGTGCCAATGTCCTCATGCTCTTCTGCAGGTGAGCCCCAAACTCACCTGGACCAACCTGCGGAGGAGAAGGCCCAGATGTTGGGCAGGGCGTCTGATGGCCATGATGATTCAGGTATGACCATCACACACAAACACACACAGGAAAACACAGACTTATTGGATTCCTGGGATATTTCCTTCTAGATGCCCAAGATGTCCTCATGGGTGAGCAGCGAGGGCATGGCGGTGCTGGGATTCTGGTTCTTGAAGAAGAAGGTGATGTCCCACACACAACACAATACAATTTACACCTCAACCAAATTGACTAACAGATATTTTCCAAGTATACAGCACGTCCTTACACTTGGGATATCCGCCACAAGGTGGCGCTGTGGACTGCAGAAAGACTTGTGGCCACTCCCGGCCCCATAAATAGCCAGGTACCTCCCACCAACTTCCAGTTTAGTTCTGCAGTCTGGACTGCGAAGATAGAAGCTGGCTCTCGCAGGGATCGGGCTTTCCAAGCCTATGGCCCTGCAGGCTTATTTCCACCCTTTCCGGAACCACTGCCTCCCAGCCACGGCTGCCTGGTTCGGGTGAAGGTAGGACAGCACTAGGGTCAGGTGCTGAAGGAGCGCTGCTCCGCCCGCAAGACCCTGTACCAAAGGGTAGTCGGCGACAGGCTTTGTTATGGTGAGCCTCTTTGGGATGCCCCTAAATCTTGGGTCCCCTTTTTTAATATCTCCCCTTCCCTCCCTTTCCCTAGAGGTTGTCGGGACACCCTCCCTATGGCCCGCGCGGCTGGCAGGGGGTGCCCGGGGGAGTCCGTTATTGTGTGTGATTTTAATGTTGCATTTATTGCTATGACATGCCTTTTGGCTTCAGTCATGGCGCCCCTCGTGATCTCAGTTTCGCGCTCTTCGGGGGGGGCGCGTTCTGCGTCATGCGCCCGTGGTCCGCCCCTCTAGATACTGCTGCCGGCGCCATTTTGTGGCCTCGTCCTTGCGGTGCTGCGACGCGGTCTGGCTGTTCTGCTTCTTCGTGCTTCTGTCCCCTTGGTCCGTGAGTCCCCTACGGGAGGGGGTTATATGGATTTAATCTGTATGCGCTGGGGATGCTTATTTTGTGCTTGTTGTGTCTTGCAGGTGGGTCACCTTTGTGGTTCTCCCGGCCCTGCCCATTGCCAATCTCCCACCTTCCCTAGCGGGTTTTAGGGGGCATCCCACCAAGGGTGGCTATAGTTAGCTGTGTCCCTGTACTGGTTTGCGCCTGTATTAAAAATCACCATATGGAGGCTTCCGGGGATAATGTACTTGGGGTTCCTTCGGGGCAAGCCCAATTGTGTATTATGTGTGGGGTATCCCCTGTGAGTGCCGGTGTCAGGGTATGTGTGCCCTGCGCCCAGCAGGTACTGGTGCTACAGCCTGGGGCGTCTGCTACGGGCCCTGGTACTGCGCCTCGTTCTGCTTAGCCTACCCCCCCACGCTTGCATCTGACCCCCAGTGAGGGGCACACTAGCGGGAAGTCACAATATGACTTGGCTGCACGGGTGTCCAGCATTAAAAAGCATATTGCTGGGTCAGCCCCGCGTAAGGCTTCTGTCAAGAAGCGGCATTTATCTCCTGCTGCTTCCCTCTTTCCTGTTGAGGATGAGGGACCTTACCCATTGTCTGGCCTTTAGTTGTTCTCTGATTCAGAATCCTCTGAGGAACAACCTAAGTTATGTGGTGGTACCGGGTCTCCTTTTGGAGAAGACCCATGGTCCTCAGATGACACTGACAGGTTATTGACTCACATTTTTGAAGTGCTCTGTATTTCCCCTCCTGCCATGGCTCCACAGCAGCAGGGTGAACTTTTCCATACTGTTAAACCTCGCTTGGAGTTCCCTGAGCAGAGCCACTTTAATAATCTGGTGCTCAAAGGGTGGGAACGGTGGTAAACTTCCTGGGGTGCCCAAGAGTTGGGACAGGAGGTATCCCTTTCCTGCTGATGTAATTAAGCGTTGGTCATGTCCTCCCGAGGTGGACGCGCCCGTTTTAGGGTTGTCTAATACATCTGTCATGCATTCTCCTGACACTACTACCCTGCGGGGCGGTGAGGACCGGCGCATGGACCAGCTGTCCTGTCATGCCTTTGCCTGTGTGGGGACTGCACTGCGCCCAGTTTGTGCCTCTGCTATAATGGCTATTGCTATTAAAGGGCTGCTTAAGTGTCTCTTAGATGGGACCTCTGATGACGCGGGAGGAGAGGATTATAGATCTCTTCTGCTTTGCTATGAATTTGTTGCAAATATTCTTGCTGCCATGGATGATGCCATTAGAATGTGTGCTAGGACCTCTGTTCTTCTGGTGGCTATACGACGCTCTGTCTGGCTACGTCAGTGGGTAGCCGATAATGCTGCTAAGAAGGCCCTCTCTGGGTTTCCTTTTAAGGGGCTGCGGCTCTTTGGTGAATGCTTGGACCTGTTTGCCAGGGGCAGTAGGTTACCGCAACGTAGGAGGCCGTCTCGGCCCTTTCGGGGGACTGGTGCCTCTCTCCCCTCCTTCCGCGCTTCCAGGGCTGGTTGAGGAGTTTCCTTTGCTGGAGCACGCGGAGACTATTGGGGCAGGGGTAGAGGACGTTGCCGGCCTGGCCTTTCATGGGGTCCCAAGCCCAAATCCTCCCCCAAGCCTCCTCAGGCATGAGGAGGCGCCCTCACCCATCCGGGTGGGGGGACGGCTTCGGCTCTTTGCTCACATTTGGAGGC
Source organism: Gastrophryne carolinensis (assembly GCA_027917425.1). Classification (NCBI taxonomy): domain Eukaryota; kingdom Metazoa; phylum Chordata; class Amphibia; order Anura; family Microhylidae; genus Gastrophryne; species Gastrophryne carolinensis. Next base: position 230,485,928 of record CM051240.1, on the reverse strand, counting down.
TACATATAGCAGACAGATGGATTCAGGAAGTGGTGTCCTCTGGATACAAGATAGAGTTTGCAGCCTGGCTACCCCCAAGATTTATCAGATCCTGGATGGCTCAAAACACCCTGTCAGCTCAGGGATTGCGGCTTGAGGTTCAAAACCTTCAGGAGTTGGGGGTCATCTGCCCTGTGCCTCTCAGGGAAAGGGGCAGAGATTTGTACTCCAATCTATTCACTGTTCCCAAAAAGGATGGGTCCCCTCAGGCCCATCCTGTATTTAAAGCACCTCAACAAGTTTGTCAGATTCAAGCATTTTCGCATGGAGACCCTACGCTCAGCAGTCAATACTCTGCGCCCCGGCGACTTCATGACATCCGTAGACATCAAGGACGCTTACCTTCATGTACCAATCTTCCCAGGTCATCAGACATTTCTCAGGTTTGCTCTGGAGGATCAGCACTACCAATTTGTGGCCCTACCTTTCGGTATCACCTCGGCTCCCAGGGTATTCACCAAGGTACTGGCAGGTGTGATGGCTCTGTTGAGATCTTAGGGCTTTCGCATCCTTCCTTATTTGGATGACATTCTGATCTCATCTCAGTCTTTCCATCAAGCAGAGCTGGATACCCAGATGGTGGTGTCCACACTAGAGTCCTTCGGCTGGGTGATCAACCATCCCAAGTCTTTTCTGTCTCCGTCACTGGTGAGGTCCTTTCTGGACATGACTCGGGATACATCTCAGGTCAAGGTTTTTCTCCCTCAACAGAAGGTGGAGAGTCTTCAAGCTCAGGCCTAGTTTCTTCTTTCTTGTCCTCATCCCTCCATCTGGCAGGGGATGCAACTGGTGGGCCTGATGGTGTCTTGCTTCAAGGCGGTACCCTATGCTCGGTTTCACATGAGACCTCTGCAGCTGCACCTCTTATCAGTGTGGGATCGGGACCCTGTGGAAAATCTGGATGCGTACTCCCTGAGCAGGGGGACTTCTCGTCTGGGAGAATGGTCCCTCAGCAGCAGGGTGTTTCGCTCCCTGTGCCATCGCTGGGGTCAGCCGGATGTGGATCTGTTTGCGTCCCATAACAAGCTTCCAGTCTTTGTCTCTCTGTCCCAAGACCCTCTGGCCTTAGCCATGGATGCACTAGCAATGTCTTGGAAGAGCTTTTGGCTCCTCTATGTGTTCCCTCCGTTTCCTCTGCTGGGCAGGGTTCTGCGCAAGATTGCCCAGGAAGGGGTGCCAACCATTCTGGTGGCTCCCTGTTGGCCAAGAAGGGTGTGGTTCGCAGACATCGTGCAGTTGGCAGTAGATCAATACGTCCTGCCCAAGGTTCCAGACCTGCTCACTCATGGGCAGCTACGCCATCCCAATTTCCCAACGCTGGCTTTAACGGCTTGGCTGCTGAGACCTCCATTTTGATGGAAAAGGGGCTGCCTGCCTCTGTTGTCACTACCATGATTCGGGCTAGGAAGAAGTCCTCGTCCTTTATCTACTATAGGGTATGGCATGCTTACATTGCCTGGTGTGAGTCTAAATCTCTTCCCTGTCGGGTGTTTTCTATTCCCAGGATCCTGGAATTCTTGCAGCATGGTTTGAATTTGGGCCTTCAACTTAGTACTCTCAAGGGACATGTTTCAAAAAGATCTTTTGCCAACCATCGTTTGCTAAGACTTTTTTCCAGGGCGTTACTCACGTGCGCCCGCCACGTAAGCCTATGTTACCAGTCTGGGATTTGAATTTGGTTTTATCTGTGTTGCAGGGTCCTTCTTTTGAGCCTCTACGTGAGGCTGCTTTACCTATTTTGACTCTTAAGGTAGCCTTTTTGGTGGCTATCACTTCTGTTAGGCGTCTGAGTTGGCGGCGCTTTCCATTAAACCTCCTTACTTTGAGTGACACCAGGACAAGGTGGTGTTTCGGTATAAGCCAGATTTCCTGCCTAAGGTGGTGTCTGCATTTCATCTCAATCAGGATATCGTCTTGCCTTCATTGTGTCCTAATCCTACTAATTCCAAGGAGCAGACTCTGCATTCCTTGGATGTGGTCAGGGTTCTGAAGTTTTGTTTGGTAGCTACTGAATCTTTCAGGAAGACTGATGCTCTTTTTGTTCTCCCTTCTGGACCTAGGAAGGGTTTGCCTCTGGCTAAATCCACTATCAGCAAGTGGATCCGTCAGGCGGTGGTGCAGGCCTATTCTGCTAAGGGTAAGGAGCCTCCTTTTCACCTTACTGCTCATTCCACTTGTGCTATTGGTGCCTTGTGGGCCTTTCAGCACCAGGCATCTGTTGAATAAGTTTGTAAGGCCGCAATTTGGTCTTCTGTTCATACTTTTTCCAAATTTTACAAGGTTGATGTTAGGGCCTCAGCTGATGCTGCTTTTGGCCGCAAAGTTCTGCAGGCGGCAGTGGCTTAAACTGCACGTTTTTGCTCTTTGGGGATCCCACCCTACCTTACGGACACTGCTTTTGGATGTCCCAAGTGTAAGGAATTATTGGAACAGGACGTGCTGTATACTTGGAAAAATACAATTCTGTGAGTACTCACCTGTAGAATTGATTTTATAGTATACAGCACGTCCTGTTCCATCCCTCCCTTGTTATAATTTTTTTGGTTACCTCTGTATGGTGATTGTTCAAAAGTTCTATTTGGGTTCTTATCCATTTTTTATTCTCCCGGCTTCTTGTATAACTGCTTGTCAACACTGGAAATTGGTGGGAGGTACCTGGCTATTTATGGGGCGGGAGTGGCCACAAGTCTTTCTGCAGTCCACTGCGCCACCTTGTGGCGGATATCCCAAGTGTAAGGAATTATTGGAACAGGACGTGCTGTATACTATAAAATCAATTCTACAGGTGAGTACTCACAGAATTGTATTTTTGGTGTGGCAGGTCCCTGTAAGAAGGGTGACTCCCCAAACCGACTACCCCACCAGCCTAGTAAGGTTATAGACAAGAGACTATTTACTAACATGCCCTCTTCAACAGGTTTGTAGGAAGCGCTAGACACTAATTGTTTGTTCTGTCTTATTTACAGTATACAGAGAAGATGCACAGCAGTGCTTGCAGGAGCTGTCATCTGCTGTGTATAGACTGGTGGGGGAGATTGCAGAGCTGGCCACAGCCATTGGGAGCCACCCACCTTAAGACAATGGGAGCCTGACACAGGCACACTTTTAAAGCCCCCTCCCCCGTTGTACATAGATTAATTTTTTTTACATTGTATTTTTAAACAAATAAATACTTTTATATTTGCCCATTAGGCTATAAAGAAATAAAAACAACATTTTATAAATATATCAATAATAAATATTTTTTAGATTTATACTTCTAAAACATTGTTGTGTCTTTCTTTTACTGTAATTTTTTTCCAAGAGTTATGTCTATATTATATACATGGGGCATTCCAAAAATATAACAAGCAAGGGGAACACTGGAGAAAAGGATGTGTAGTGCTAAGCAAGAACAATGGATGGCAATACAGAAACAGGTACAGGCAAGCATTTAGAAGAAAAGGCATTGATTGGCAATACAGAAAGTGGTACAGGTAAGCATTTAGGAGAAGAAAGAACACTGGATGGCAATACAGAAAGTGGTACAGGTAAGCATTTAGGAGAAGAAAACACTGCACGGGACTTCCTAAACTAAAACCTGGCAAGAAGAAGGCGCAACACTGGAGAGAAAGATGGGTAGAGGTAAGCACTTTGGAGCAGAAGACACTTGGCACAGCAATAAGTAAGTAATCCAAAGCCAGGGTCAAGAGCTGAAGAATGGAAAACACTAAAAATGAGAGGCTTGTATATGCGTACAAACCAGCGTATGCCCACACATTACGGATATGCGTACAAAAAATGGAATGGACGGTGAAACTTTTTGCAGCAAGGTACATTGAAAAACACCCAAAAAACACTGGACATCAGGACATTCGCAACACATACAGTAGCAGTTTATGCGCAACGCTTTTGCTGGCTTACGCAACAAAAAGAACAGAACGAAGCGTCCCTGATGGAGGCTCTGAATCATGCGAACACGTACAAGCAACGGAAAATTTGTGTAAGGAATGCTCTTATGCACTAAAACGAAAGCTATTATAGAAGGCTGTGAATCGACCTTCATATCCACTGCAAGTCATTTTCAGTCTCCAATCCTGAACAGAGCCTTTCCAGAGGGACACGTTGTCGTCCTCCCGTCGATTGTTTCCATAGCAGATATTGCGCTGATTGCCACCAATCAACATCAAAATATATCCTGGCATTTCCTTTGCAGTCCGGCAGCTGATTTGATTACCGGCTGCCTTCGCGGCTCGCATTATTACAATTAAAACGGGCATGAAAGGCAAAACGCACTGATATGGATGTTCCACCAGGTGAACGCTCAGCACGAGCGGCATTGTTTAAAAGTGACTGTGGAAGTGCGTGTCTATATTTGAAATATAATGAGTAAGGTTGCCACCTGTCTGACTTGACTTGGGAACGTGCCAGAATATTTCGGCTCCATTAAAGTGTATTGTAAAGGGCCGGGATGGCAGAAGTTCCTGCCTATTATCTCCCCCAGTCTCCAGCTGCTGACTGCATTGCTGCAGCCGGCCTGTGATTTAGCGCATAAAAAACCCACAGATTTTCATTTCCTCGCACTCTGAGAGCAAGGAATTAATCTCAGCAGAATAGTTAATAGATTAAAATCATTATTGTTCCCTTACAGGCTTTGTGTGTGAAGAGCATCTTATTTCACTGCCATTATTCCACATATTATCTTCCCATTGTATATCTGCATCAAGCTGACGCAGGCGCCGCACTGATGGAGTGGCAGGTGGTTTCTGCAGCAGGACCCTAATGTGCACCAACCCCTGTGTGCAGGCCTAGAGTTGCCATTGGGCCAAGACCTGGGAGCAGGGGCGGGCTTAGCAGGTTATTTCATGCAAAGTTATGTCTGGGTGTCTTAAAGAATGGAGCGTGAGTGGCAAATGGCAGGCGACACGCACATGGGATGCGGGATCGCCAGAAGGTGAGGTTATACTGGCATCCCTGTGAGAGGAACAACAAAACCGGAAAAGTGAAAGTTCACACCTGTTAACATTTAGATTTGATGGCTGCTTTAAATAACCTTACTGAAATTTAAAGTGGACCAAAACCAGGGGTGTACATACCATAGAAGCAGGGAAGGCAGCCGCTACCGTGCCCATGGCAGAAGGGGGCCCTGGTAAATGTGAATGCTGCCTTCCTGCACCTGTGTATGGTCTGATTCTGCCAATGCAGTATCTGCAGGCAATGCTGGGGGTCAGGACCATAGTGTTAGATTGGGCCCACCAGGAGAACTATCTTTGGGGGGGCATCCTACACTCAGATGTGAATGCTCCCAGCTTATATTTAGGGCACATGCATGCAGAAATTATGCCACTGTATTATCTGTATGTGCATTTGAGAGTCCAGGGTCCATTGGGGAATTTCCCGGTATCCCTGTGGGCCAGCCCAAGCCTGGCCATAGGTTGCACGGGACAAAACTAAGATGGCAGCTCATTGTTTCATCTCAGCGATTTGGGTTTGGAGTTCAGTGGAAACAAAGTCCTGGCAAGAAACGGACAACACTGGGCCCCACAGCAGTCTGCAATATCAGTAAGGTATATCTTCAGGGGTGTAACTATAGGGGGTGCGGGGGGGAGTGACTGCACCAAGGCCCAGGAGGCCAGGGGGGCCCACTCATTGTTACTTCCCCAACTTATATTTATCTTATTGTGATATCTTGGCATCGTTTAGTTAAAGGAAGCAGCAGCTGCTTCCAGTTGCGGTAAAATACAGATAAAGTTTACTGTATGAGCCTTGAAAGGGCCCCATTTAATGTTCGCAACAAGACCTCGGCCTGTTTCGCCACTTTATATCTGCTCTTTTTTTGGGGGGCCCTACTATGAAATTTGCTATGTACACCCCTGACCAAAACCCAGATTTTTCATTTACCTAGTCCGCATTACATGGGCATCTCAATTTGGGTGATCTGCTCACTATTCACTGTTTACTCACCTCGAGCCAAGCTCCCACAACGCATGCACTGGATCTTATCTAATTATTTTTGGGACACAGATGGCCATTGCATGCTCGCCCACACATTTAACCCATTCGTGCAGTTAGTGTATACACACTAACAGCGGTAGGCTGCCCTAATTACGGTACCCCGGGTAAGGTACCTTGCTCAAAAGCACTTCAATCTGGTCCCATGGGCCATAACCGAACCACCTGTCATAAGGCCACGAATGCACTTGTTAGAATTCACTAACCTGCATAATCATGCCCGAGTTCTGAATGGAACTGATTGCCACGTGCTTGGAGTCCATATGCCCGAGGGGCAAGCTGCATGTAACCCGGCCCTGACTACCGCTGTATGTGAGGAGACTGGCTGCTATTCGCCTCCCTTCACTTGTTTCCTGTAACTTGACAGTGAATCTTTCATTTTTCTGAGTCTCAGTAGTTGCCGGAAGCAGAGGGGCTCAGGGAGGACAACAAAATAGATACCGGAAAGCAGAGGAAAACCCTGGCTCTGGCGGTGAAATGCTAGCTAGGTGGCAACCATATCTCAGGGACTCCCTGAGAAGTGAGGCCCCACACATTTGCATGGATTATGTGGTGGTAAAGCCCATCATTGCCTGGGGGGGGGGGGGGAGATGCCCAATTCCCCCCAGCCACATAAGGACTCTAGTATTAGTAAAGCTGTCAGTGGTGCTTGCTTTCCCAGCCTCCCCTGCTCAGTGTCATGTGATTCCTGTGTCACATCTGAGGTGCGCAGAGGACAGAAGCTAAGACAAGGAGAGCGGGGAAGCTGAAAGCTTGTTCCACCTGCCGACTCTGCATTTAACCTCTTGCAGCCTCTCCCCCTGCATTGCTAAGAATCACTCTGTGGCTGGAGGAGACGACTTTGGAACTGGTGAGTTTATTACACTTCACATTGATTACATTTGGGGCGCTGATGTACACCTCAGTTTATCTGAGAGGGGATTTATGCACAGTGGGCCACAAATGAGGGGATATTCAATCTTTGTGAATTAATCTCTATTCAGTTTTTGGTTTAATGTTTTTGTTTTTAAAACTTCAAGCAAGTGGGGTTGTAGTGTCATCCACTGGATTGGATGTGCATCCACCACGTGAGTGTGGACATCTCTGACCATTTTTATTGAACCTCAGACTAGTGGCCACCTCTATTTAAGATGCCTCTGAGGTGGGGCATGCAAAAACCCCTTACACCAATTCATATGTTTTGAGTCGAGGTCAGCTTTAAAGTGTAAAAAAACTAGACTTGTGATCTAAAGGAGCGCAGTGTAGTTCTGGGATGCCCAAAGCTTTGTTTACCACAGCATCCTTGCTCTGCATGCCAGGCTTGATAGTCTCCTGGCTGGCGCACTTCAAGCAAAGGTGGTGATGCTGCAAAAAAGCAGAGGCTCAAAGACTTGGTGAATTTTACATTGAGTGGCATCCCAGTTTGGGATCCCCCCCTCAGCGGTGCTTGTTCCATTCAGATTTCCTTTGCCGCTCTGATGTCAGCTGTGGGTGTGTCATTCAGAAACGCACGGGTATGCGTCCCAGAGAGAGGTATGCTGGGGATAATATGGCAAGGGCTCAGTCAGTAAATTGGGTGATCCGGGGGGGTTCCACACACTGGACCATACTAATTATGGCCGACATTTGGGATGTTAAAGCATCCATCCAAACCTCTCTGTAAAGGGGCACCAGTAGCTATCTTTTCCAAAATATCCCCATCTATCTAGCCCCTCATTTATCAAATATTTCTCTATTTTTCTTTTACTTTTTTTCCTTTGTGAATTTCTTCTTTTTAGTTCCCTCCATCTTCCCCTTTTTCTTTATCCCCTTGTGTCATTTGTCACCTTCCTCCTGTCTCCCTCTATTTTTACCTTCCATCCCTCATTCTTTTTCAGCTTACCCAGACTATTTTTCTTTCTATCTCTCCTATTTTTTCCTCCCTTTTTTAGCACTAGTCATCTCTTTCACTTACTTTTTCTTTCTCCTCTACTCCATTGTTTTCCTACATTCCACCCATCTGGCTCTCATTTCCAAATACCATCCCTCTTTCTATTGTCACATTCCTTCCATCTCCTTCTCTTTTCTTTTACCTTGTCAACTTCTTTATCAATCTCTGCATTACTCTGCATTTCTACCTTTCCCCTCTTGCCCTATTCATCTGTCTTTAGTTTTTCCACATTCTTTCCATCTTGCTCTCGTTTCCTCCATATTTTTCTTGACACATTCCTTCAGTCTCTTTCTTTCTAAGGCATCTTTTTTTTCTTAATATTTTATCCCCGTTTCTCTTTTCCACATCCCCTCCATTTCCTCTCTTCTCACCTTACTCCCATCTATCTATCTTTTCACCTTTTCATATTACATTCTTTTTTACTTCTCACAATCACCTTTTGACCTCTTTTTGCTCTCTTTTCCACTTTCAGTCTTTATTTTTTGGCATTCCCACTGTTTGCCCCATCCCTCTGTCTCCCTCTTTTCTGTGTTTGCTCTGTGGCTTGCTTTCCATTTCAGTGTGTGTGTGTGTGTGTGTGTGTGTGTGTGTGTGTGTGTGTGTGTGTCTCTGTTTGTCTGTCTGTCTGTCTGCCTGTGGGGGGGATCCTAAAATCTTGCACAGGGTGACACTTACCCTAAGGCCGGCTCTATTCCAATTTCAGGATGCAATATAAATCGGGATACCCCTTATAGACTCAAGGGGGGCGGTTGTTCCTCTTCAATGATTTCCTTTAAATACCTTAAATTAAAATAAAATCCTCCTATACTAAGGTTATTCAGATTCTACAAGTTAGCCTTTGCCCCTGCGATACCTGTTGACAGACCAATTTTAAACCGGACCTTCACCCTGAATAAGAGTCTATCTTCTATGTTTCTAACATCCTGTACGTACAGATTGCTCACATTAAAAATCATCCTACCTGCATCTACTGCATGTTATGAGCCTTTAAACATCCAAGATGGTGGCTCATGGAGCATCAGGCAGCCTGCAAACAGGAAGTGTCGTCTGACTGTGTTGCTCTGCATTCTGGGATTGCTGTCCTTTCCCTGACCTCATCTCTGCTCTGTCCCCCTCTCCTCATTATGTGATGCTTCTGAGTCAAGATGGCGGCACCCGTATCCTAGAGTGCAGCGCGGTGGGGGAGAATAATAAGTGACTAAAAACGTATAATATATTAATATTCTTAGTATACAGTACGTCTTGCTCCAAAGGTAATACTTACAACTGGGTTATCCTCCGCCAGATGGCGCTGTACTGCAGAGACATAGAAAACAGGCTCCTTCCGGCCCCTCAAATACCCGGGGACCTCCCACAAATCCCCAGAATTTCTCTGCAGTGCCGACTGCGAAGGACAAGAATATGGCTCTCTCTTCTCGCAGGTGAGCGGGGTTATTAACCTGCGGCCCTGTAGGACTATTCCCACCCGTTCCACTAGTAATATGCCTCCCAGCCTTGGCTGCGCTGGTCGGGTGAGGGTAGGCAGCACCGCTGTTAGGTGCTTAGGAGCGCTGCTCCACCGCAATCCCCCAGGGGGGTGTGTGTGTGTACGTGTGTAACATTATATGTGTTTGTGTGCCTTTGACTTTATTTATGGCGTGTCAGCCGCCGCACTGACTTGCTTTTTCTTTACTATTGGCATTACCGTCGCGCTCTTCTGGGGGGGCTGGCTCTGGCGCGCTCCGCGTCATGGCTCGCACTGGCCCGCCCCTCGAGGTATACCGACGCCATTTTGTCTGATTGTGGGCTCCTGTGTGACGGTCTCTACCTACCGCGGTCCGTAAGTGCCCTTGCGGGCGACTTTATTATCATGTTATATTGAATGTCTGCTTACGGCCCACTTTCATTGTGTCTTTCAGACGGGCGAATCCTTTGGCTTCTCCCGGCCCTCTGTTAATTTTAACTTGTGTGGCCTAGTGTAATTACTCCCACTTCCCTAGCGGGTTATTGGGGCATCCAGGGTTGCTTTATAACATTAATCCCTACTGGCATATTGTGCCTTGTAATTACCATATGGAGGCATCTCAGGATAATGTGACCGGGGTTCCTTCGGGACAAGCCCGGTGGTGTGTAGCTTGTGGGGTCTCACCTATTAGCGGTGACAATGCACTTGTCTGTGTACCTTGCGCCCAGCAGGTGCTAGCGCCGCAATCTGGCCTTCCTGTGGCTGGGCCTGCACCTCGTTTCACTTCACCTACTCCCCCAAGCCTGAGTCTCACTCCCCATGACTTGAATACAAGTGGGGACTCTCAGCCTGATATGTCTGCTAGACTGGCTAGCGTCGAGAAGTTAATTGCTAATACCCTAGCGCGTAAGGCCACTGCAAAAAAGCGTCACTTAACACCTGATGTCACTCTTTTCCCTATGGAAACTGATGAGTTTTTGCATTTATGTGGCTATACCCCCTCGGACGAAGGGGAGCTGTTCTCCGATTCGGGGTCATCTGATGAGAGACCCGGGGGCCATGACGATTCTGGCTCTGACCCCTGGGCCCCGGATGATACTGACAGATTGCTGGCCCAGATTTTTGAGGTTCTGTCCATCTCTCCCCCTGCTGCGGCTCCTAGGCAAAAGGGTGAGCTTTTTCATACGGCTAGATCACGTTTGGAATTTCCCGAGCAAGCTCATTTCAATAATCTCGTGCTTAAGGAGTGGGAATGTCCCAGGAGACTTCCCGGCATACCTAAAAGTTGGGACAAAAAGTATCCCTTTCGCGCTGATGTGGTTAAGTGCTGGTCATCCCCTCCCGAGGTGGATGCCCCTATTCTAGGGTTGTCTAACACCTCTGTCATGCACTCCCCTGACTCTACTACCCTGCGGGATGCTGAGGACCGCCGCATTGACCAACTGGCGTCCCATGCCTTTGCTATTGTGGGGACGGCGCTGCGCCCGGTCTGTGCCTCGGCCATTACATCCATGGCTCTTAGGTCCCTGATCAGATGTGTCCTTGATGGTGCCCCTGATGATTTGCCTTATGAGGTGTTTAATGCACTATCTAGCTGTGATGTCTTCTGCCCTGGTGGTGGCTATACGCCGCTCGGTTTGGCTGCGCCAGTGGGCTGCTGACAGCGCTGCCAAAAAAGCCCTCGCTGGTTTTCCCTTCAAAGGACTACGCCTGTTTGGGGACCGTCTGGACCTTTTTGCTAAAGGAGGTAGGTTGCCCCAGCGCAGGCAGCAGTCTCGGCCCTTTCGGGGTCAGGGCTCCTTTTCACCCCCCTACCGTGGTGCTAGACAAGGGAGAGGAGTTTTCTTCACTGGGGCCCTAGGAGACTCCTGGGGTAGGAGCAGAGGACGTGGTCGTCCTGGCTCCTCCTGGGGTTTTAAGCCCAAGTCCGCTCCCAAGCCCCCTCAGGCATGATGGGGCGCCCTCGCCCATCCGGGTGGGGGGGCGGCTGCAGCACTTTGCTCACGTCTGGAGGTGTCATGTCTCAGACCGCTGGATTCAGGAGGTAGTGTCCGCTGGTTACAAGATAGAGCTGGGGGGTCATTTGCAAGGTCCCTTTAAGAGAAAAAGGCAAGGGCTTCTATTCCAACCTTTTCACAGTACCCAAAAAGGATGGGTCAGTCAGGCCCATCCTGGATTTGAAGATCCTCAACAAATTTGTTAGGAGCAGGAACTTTCGCATGGAAACTCTGCGCTCTGCCATCAGTTCCCTGCGCCCAGGGGATTTCATGACGTCTGTGGACATCAAAGATGCTTACCTTCACATTCCTGTGTTTCCAGGTCACCAAAGATTCCTCAGGTTCGCATTGGAAGATCAACACTACCAATTTGTGGCATTGCCCTTTGGTCTCACTTCAGCTCCCAGGGTGTTCACCAAGGTGCTGGCTGGTGTGATGTCTCTGATCAGGTCTCGGGGCATCCGCGTGCTGCCTTACCTGGACGACATTCTCATCACCTCCCAGTCTCTACATCAGGCAGAGTTGGACACTCAGCTGGTGGTGTCCACCCCGGAGTCTTTCGGATGGGTGATCAATCACCCCAAATCCTCTCTGTCTCCTTCCTCGGTGACTCCATTCCTGGGAATGATTCTGGATATAGTTCAAGCAAGGATCTTCCTTCCTCAACAGAAGGTGGACGCTCTGATTGCGCAGCCCCTTTCCCTGCTATCGTGTCACCATCCCTCCATCAGGCAGGGAATGCAGCTGGTGGGCCTGATGGTGGCATGCCTCGAGGCGATGCCTTATGCTCAGTTCCACTTGAGGCCTCTACAACTTCACCTTCTGTCAGTATGGGACAAGTGCCCAGCGTCCCTGGACGGGGTCTGTGTGCTTTCCCCCCTGGTTAGGCAGTCCCTCTCGTGGTGGCTGGACTCCAGGAACCTGCTGGGGGGCAGATCCTTTCTGGCCCCCTCCTGGGAAACGGTCACCACGGATGCCAGTCTGTCGGGATGGGAGGGGGGATTCTGGAAGTCCCTGCGGTTCCAGGGGAGGTGGGGCCCTCAGGAGGCCCACACACCTATCAACATCTTGGAACTGAGGGCCATCAGGTTGGTTTTGGCTCAGTTGACCCATCACCTTCGGGGTCTGCCTGTTCAGGTGCGCTCGGACAACCGGACGGCAGTTGCCTACATCAATCATCAGGGAGGGACCCGGAGCAAGGGGGCCCTCCAGGAAGTATCTCGGATTCTGATTTGGGCGGAGGCCAATGTTCCATGCATATCAGCTGTGTACATCCCGGGGGCAGAGAATCTCCTGGCAGACTCTCTGAGCAGTGGGGCCTCTCGTCAGGGAGAATGGTCCCTCTGCAACAGGGTTTTCCAATCCCTGTGTCACCGTTGGGGTCTACCAGATGTGGATCTGTTTGCGTCCCGTCACAACCACAAGCTCCAGGCCTTTGTCTCCCTGTCTCAGGATCCTCTGGCCTTGTCCACGGATGCTCTAGCAATGTCATGGCAGGACTTTCAGCTCCTGTATGTCTCTCCTCCATTCCCTCTGCTGGGCAGGGTTCTGCACAAGATTGCTCTGGAAGGGTGCCAGCAATTCTGGTGGCCCCCAGGTGGCCAAGAAGAGTGTGGTTCGCAGATGTGGTGCAGCTGGCAGTAGATCAGTACGTTCTACCCAGGGTGCCAGATCTGCTATCTTGATGGAAAAAGGTTTGTCTGCCTCGGTGGTTGATACCATGGTAAAGGCTAGGAAGAAGTCTTCTTCTTCCATCTATTACAGGGTATGGTGTGCCTACATTGACTGGTGTGAATCTAAGTCTCTTCCCTGTCGTGTGTTTTCTGTTCCCAGGGTTCTGGAGTTCTTACAGCATGGTTTAGAGTTGGGGCTCCAACTCAGTACTCTGAAGGGTCAGGTTTCTGCCCTGTCTGTTTTCTTCCAGAAGTCTCTTGCTCAGCATCCTTTGATCAAGACTTTTTTCCAGGGGGTCACTCATGTGCGTCCCCCTCGTAAGCCCATGGTGCTTGTTTGGGATTTAAACTTGGTTTTGTCTGCCTTGCAGGGTGCTCCCTTTGAACCTCTGCAGGACGCTGCTTTGGTCATTCTTACTCTCAAGGTTGTCTTTTTGGTGGCTATCACTTCTGTTAGGCGTGTGTCTGAGTTGGCGGCGCTTTCAATCCAGCCCCCCTACTATGAGAGACACCAGGACAAGGTGGTGTTCCGCTTTAAACCAGATTTTCTGCCTAAGGTAGTGTCTGCTTTTCATTTGAATCAGGACATTGTTCTGCCTTCCTTGTGCCCCAATCCTAGCAATACTAAGGAGAGGGTTTTGCATTCCTTGGATGTGGTTAGGTGTCTGAAGTACTACCTGGTGGCCACTGCGTCTTTCAGGAAAACTGATGCTCTTTTTGTGGTCCCTTCTGGTCCCAGGAAGGGTTTGGCTCCGGCCAAGTCTACTATTAGCAAGTGGATTCGTCAGGCTGTGATTCAGGCCTATTCTGCTAAGGGGAAGGAACCTCCCTTCCGCCTTACTGCTCATTCTGCTCGTGCTATTGGTGCCTCTTGGGCTTTCCAGCACCAGGCTTCCGTTGAACAAGTTTGCAAGGCCGCTACTTGCTACAAGTTTTACAAGGTTGATGTTAGGGCCTCAGCTGATGCTGCTTTTGGCCGCAAGGTTCTGCAGGCGGCAGTGGTTTAAACTGTCTGCTGTTACTTTGGATGTCCCAATTGTAAGTATTACCTTTGGAGCAGGACGTACTGTATACTAAGAATAATACAATTCTGTGATTACTCACCTGTAGAATTGATATTATGAGTATACAGTATGTCCTGCTCCATCCCACCCTTGGTTTTGCATTATCTTGGATCCCCTGTATGGTGATTGTTGTCATTGTCATAGTTACCAGTTTGGGTGGTTAAATTCTCCCGGCTTCTCACTGCTTTTCAATGCTGGGGATTTGTGGGAGGTCCCTGGGTATTTCAGGGGCCGGGAGGAGCCTGTTTTCTATGTCTCTGCAGTACAGCGCCATCTGGCGGAGGATAACCCAATTGTAAGTATTACCTTTGGAGCAAGACGTACTGTATACTCATAATATCAATTCTACAGGTGAGTAAATACAGAATTGTATTTTTAGATGCTGGGGAATAGTGTTTTAAGGGTTTGGGCTTTTCATTAAAACATGCTAAGGTCCGGTTTACGTTCAGTGAATAAACGGTAACGTACATTTGTATGAGTGGAAATAGTATTTTAATTTTTAAATTATTTATATGATAAAGGTCCTCTTTATATAGTGTATATCCCAAAAAATATAAATAGGTAAAAAATTGCTATTATACATTTGATACTTGAAACCCCCAATTAAATTAGTTCTAATAATAGTATAATAAACCTAACTATGAATGTAAACTGATGCTATTTATAGCTGCGACTGGATCCTTTGGTCCGGTCTTTCTTTGGCTTCATTGGCATAGATTGTTTATGGGTTTTTTTGGAATAGTCCACTTTAATCCATCCGCCATCATTATTGACCTTATCATCATTGTTAACCTCTTCGGAAGGTAGCACCGGCATCCCGGGTATGTGCCTGTTCTGGTTTTGGACAGTCCTATGAGGTCGGTAATCGTGGGATCTTGAATGATTTTGGGCCACCGTGTAGGACTTGTAGTATCTGCCATTACTCGCCTGAGGACTCTTTCCTCCGCTTCTCCTCTGCATTGAATAGCTTTGGCCTTTTTGGTGGTAATACCCCCCGTTCGCCATGTTTCTGGCTCTCTCTTTTTCTGAGGGACTATCTGAAGCTGTGCTGGATGCGCTGCTGCCTTTAGAGCTTTGAAGAGACAAGGAGGACAAATTCTTAGTGAGTCCGAATTGCGTGGGTGACGAACTGCGGGAGAAGTTGATAGGAGTCACTTGCAGCGTAGATTTGACACGTGTTCGCCTTACAGCAGCAGCGTATGATTCTTGGTTGTGGAGGTAAGGTAAAATCTGGGATAGATTATTAAGGCTGGACGACTGGGAACGAGGTCCAACTGCAAGTTGAGGGGACCTGTGCGTTTCCATCTGACGCATCCTTAATGTGTAGATCCACTGGCAGTCAATACCTAAAAAAAATAAACAAGAAACTTGTTAAAGGACAATTAAAGGCGAAAATTAAAATCCTGTATATTGCAGGTCTTAAAGGAGCATTCCAGGCAAAGGGTTAAATGATCCTGTTTTCTGTTCTCCCCTTGCTGGCTATCAGTGACTGCATCTTTCATCCAGCCTTCATTCAGTTTGCTTTATATTTTTTAATAACTCTCAGGACTGGTGAATAAAAGACGCAGCCCCTAAAAGCGGAACAGCACGCATTTCCACGCTAATGGGTGCGAATGTTGGTTGGGGATGCCCTGCTACGTGAAACCCCTCTGGATCACCCGAGGAAACTCACCTCATCCCGGTGCACGTGCGACCACTCGTCCAATCAGCGCGCTTGGAGCCGCTAACCTATGCACGTCTGAGCAGAGCGGCTCAGAGCGCTCGTGGCTGCATCCCCTGCTTCCCTCTAACAGGAAGCGTGCCCGCGCCAGTCATTCACAAATGGCTGGCACAGGCTTGCGCCCAGCTAGAGGATCCCGCAGCCCGCACATGCACCGTTGGCCCGGTAAGTAAGGTAAGTGTAGCGGGCGACCTGGGGAATCACGATATTCTAAGTATACAGCATGTCCTGTTCCAGAATATTCCTTACTCCTGGGTAATACATCCACAAGATGGCGCTGGACTTCAGAAAACAGCTTGTGGCTCCTCCCGGCCTTATATAAGTCAGGGATCTCCCACAAATTCCTCAGTTTCTTTCTGCAGTCTGCGCTGAGAAGATAGAAGATAGCTCTCTTGTGGCGCAGGTGAGCGGGGCTTATTGCCTGCGGCCCTGTAGGACTATTCCCACCCGTTCCATCCCATTTACTGCCTCCCAGCCTCGGCTGATAAGGTTCGGGTGAAGGTAGGCTATTGAAGCACTATGGTGCTGAGGAGCTAGGCTCCTACCGCAGTCCCTGTTCTAACAGGGTAGGCGGTTTAGGCTAATGGTGAGCCTTTTGGGATGCCCCCACTGCCTCATGGTTTTTGCCAGGTTATCCTGTGCAGTTAAACCCTATTCCCATTTCCCCCTCCATCCTCACTCCTCATATTAGTCCCTGGGTGCCGTTTCTCCCTGGGAATTCTGTCGCTATCCTCCCTCACTCACCCTTCGGGAGATCTCCGGGGGGGGGGGGGGTTAAGACTGTAGACATATGTTGTGCTTTGTCACTTTATTAAAACGTGCCGCCGCGCGTTTGTACTGCGCTCCGCGGCTGGCAGACCCATTCGCCTCAGAGCTGCCGGGCCGCTACTGGCCGGCCAGATCACGTGGGCGCGCATCACACTCTTCAGGGAGGGGTGGGCTCTGTGAATGATGCATTTTACCTGATATCTCCACGGCCCGCCCCTCGAGGTTGCGGACGCCATTTTGTCTTCTTCCTGTTGCTGCTGGCTCCTTGCGGTCTGTGAGTTCCCCGGTGGGGTGATTTTTCTTTGGTTTTTCTCTTATGCCTTATTCTCATGAGAATATTTGATTATGTCTTTCAGGCGGGTTAAAGCTTCGGTCCTGTGGTTTCTCCCGGCCCTCTCCCCTCATTTTCTCCCACTTCCTTAGCGGTTCATTGGGGCATCCGGGTAGCTCTTTAGCATTAACCCTTACTGGCCTACTGTGCCTTTCAAATCACCATATGGAGGCTTCTGGGGATAATGAGCCTGGGGTTCCTTCGGGACAAGTCCGGCTATGTGTTGCGTGTGGGGCATCCCCAATCGGTGATTATGTCAGGGTATGTGTATCCTGCGCCCAGCAGGTACTTGCACTGCAGTCTGGGTTACCTGTTGCCGGGCCTACGCCCCCTCGGGCTTCGCCTACCCCCCCACGCCTGCATCTGACCCCCTACGAGGAGCATACCAGCGGGGAGTCTCAGCCTGATTTGGCTGCACGGGTGGCCAGCATTGAGAAACATATTGCTGGGTCTGCCTCGCGTAAGGCTTCTGCTAAGAAGCGGCATTTATCTCCCGCCGTCTCCCTCTTTCCTGTGGAAACTGAGGACATTTTTGACACTACTGGTTATTCCCCCCTGGAGGAGGGGGAATTGTTCTCTGATTCAGAATCATCTGAGGAGCAGCCTAGGGTTTATGGTGGTACAGGGTCTCCCTTTGGGGAAGATCTATGGTCCTCAGATGACACTGACAGGCTTTTGGCTCATATTTTTGAAGTGCTCTGTACCTCCCCTCCTGCCGTGGCTCCGCAGCAGCAGGGTGAGCTTTTTCATATGGTTAAACTACGTTTGGAATTCCCGGAGCAGTTTCACTTTAATAATCTGGTGCTCAAAGAATGGGAGCGGCCTAGGAAGCTGCCAGGGGTACCCAAGGGTTGGGACAAAAAATATCCCTTTCCTGCTGATGTGATTAAGCGTTGGTCATGTCCTCTCGAGGTGGACGCGCCCGTTCTGGGGCTGTCCAATACATCTGTCATGCATTCTCCTGACACTACTACCCTGAGGGATGGTGAGGACCGGCGTATGGACCACCTGGCTTGCCATGCCTTTGCCTGTGTGGGGACCGCGCTACGCCCGGTTTGTGCCTCTGCCATTACAGCTTTTGCTATTAAGGGTTTGCTTAAGAGTCTCTTAGAGGGGGCCTCTGATGACGCGGGAGGAGAAGAGTATAGATCTCTCCTGCTTTGCTATGAATTTGTTGCATATGTCCTGTCTGCTATGGATAATTCCATTAGAATGTGTGGTAGAACTTCTGCCCTGTTGGTGGCTATACGCCGCTCTGTCTGGCTACGTCAGTGGGTAGCTGATAATGCTGCTAAGAAGGCTCTCACTGGTTTCCCTTTCAAGGGCCTGAACCTTTTTGGTGAACGCTTGGATTTGTTTGCCAGGGGCGGTAGGTTACCTCAACGTAGAAGGCCATCCCGGTCCTTTCGGGGGATGGGTGCCCTTCTCCCATCCTTCCGTGGTTCCAGACCTGGCCGAGGAGTCTCCTTTACTGGGGCCCGCGGTGATCACTGGGGAAGGGGCAGAGGACGTGGCCGTCCTGGCCTCTCCTGGGGTCCTAAGCCAAAATCCTCACCCAACCCTCCTCAGGCATGAAGGGGCGCCCTCACCCATCCGGGTGGGGGGGGGCGGTTTCGGCTCTTTGCTCACGTCTGGAGGCTTCATGTCTCAGACCGGTGGATTCAGGAGGTAGTGTCCTCCGGTTACAAGATAGAGTTTGCAGCCTTGCCGCCCCCAAGATTCATCAAATCCCAGATGGCTCTAAACCCCCTGTCAGCTCAGAGTCTGTGCCTTGCTGTCCAAAATCTTCTGGAGTTGGGGGTCATCTGCCAGGTGCCTTTGAGGGAAAGGGGCAGAGGCTACTATTCCAATCTTTTCACTGTTCCCAAAAAAGACAGGTCCATCAGACCTATCCTGGATTTAAAGTGCCTCAACAAATTTGTCAGATTCAAACACTTTCGCATGGAGACTCTCTAAGCTAAGCTAAGCTGTCAATTCACTACGCCCAGGGGACTTCATGACCTCTGTAGACATCAAGGACGTTTACCTTCATGTACCAATCTTTCCAGGTCATCAGAGATTCCTCAGGTTCGCTCTGGAGGATCAGCACTATCAATTTGTGGCTTTGCCTTTCGGTATCGCCTCGGCTCCCAGGGTATTCACCAAGGTGCTGGCGGGCGTACTGGCTCTGCTGAGATCTCAGGGCATTCGCATCCTTCCTTACTTAGACGACATTCTCATCATGTCTCAATATCTCCAGCAGGCCGAGCTGGATACTCAGCTGGTGGTGTCCACACTGGAGTCCTTCGGCTGGGTGATCAACCACCCCAAGTCTTTCCTGTCACTGTCAATGGTGAGGTCCTTTCTGGGCATGACTCTGGATACATCTCAGGTCAAGATCTTTCTCCCTCAGCAGAAGGTGGAGAGTCTTCATGCCCAAGCCAGGTTCCTTATATCTTGCCCTCATCCCTCCATCCGGCAGGGGATGCAGCTGGTGGGCCTGATGGTGTCTTGCTTCGAGGCGGTTCCATACGCTCAGTTTCACATGAGACCTCTTCAACTTCACCTCTTATCAGTGTGGGATCGGGACCCTGTGTCCCTGGATCAGGTGTTTGTTCTGGCCAGACGGTCTCTCTCGTGGTGGCTGGACTCAAGAAACCTGTTGGTGGGCAGACCCTTTCTGGCCCCGTGCTGGGAGACAGTCACCACAGATGCCAGTCTGACAGGTTGGGGGAGCTTCTGGAAATCCCTGAAATTCCAGGGTCAGTGGGGCCCTCAGGAGGCCCACACCCCTATCAACATTCTGGAATTGAGGGTGATAAGGTTGGTTCTCGTCCAATTGACTCCACACCTTCGTGGTCGGGTGGTTCAGGTCCGCTCGGACAACCAGACGGCGATTGCCTACATCAGTCATCAGAGAGGGCCCTCAAGGAAGTGTCCCTGATACTGTCTTGGGCGGAGGAGAATGTTCCCTGCATCTCAGCTGTGTACATCCCGGGGGTGGAGAATCTAAAGGCAGACTCCCTCAGCAGGGGGACCTGTCGTCTGGGAGAATGGTCCCTCAGCAGCAGGGTGTTTCGCGCCCTGTGCCACTGCTGGGGTCAGCCAGATATGGATCTGTTTGCGTCCCGTCACAATCACAAGCTTCCAGTCTTTGTCTCTCTGTCCCAGGACCCTCTGGCCTTGGCCATGGATGCACTAGCAATGTCTTGGAAGAGCTTTCAGCTTCTCTATGTGTTCCCTCCTTTTCCTCTGCTGGGCAAGGTGCTGTGCAAAATTGCTCAGGGAGGGGTGCAAACCATTCTGGTGGCCCCCATTTGGCCAAGAAGGGTGTGGTTCGCAGACGTCGTGCAGTTGGCAGTAGATCAGTATGCTCTGCTCAAGGATCTAGACCTGCTCACTCAGTGGCAGCTACACCATCCCAATTTTACAAACGCTGGCTTTAACGGCCTGGCTGCTGAAACCTCCATCTTGATGGGAAAGGGGTTGCCTGCCTCTGTTGTTAATACCATGATTCGGGCTAGGAGGAAGTCCTCGTCATCCATCTACTATAGGGTCTGGCATGCTTACATTGACTGGTGTGAATCGAAGTCGCTTCCCTGTAGGGTGTTTTCTATCCCTAGGATTCTGGAATTCCTGCAACATGGTTTGGATTTGGGTCTTCAACTTAGTACCCTCAATGGTCATGTTTCTGCTTGGCCATTTTCTTCCAAAGATCCTTTGCTCACCATCGTCTGGTCAAGACCTTCTTCCAGGGGGTTACTCACGTGCGTCCTCCACGTAAGTCTATGTTACCAGTCTGGGATTTGAACTTGGTCTTATCTGCCTTGCAGGGGTCTCCCTTTGTGCCTTTGCGTGAGGCCCCTTTGTCCATTTTGACTCTTAAGGTAATATTTTTGGTGGCCATCACTTCTGTTAGGCGTGTTTCTGAGTTGGCGGCGCTTTCCATCAAACCCCCTTACTTTGAGAGACACCAGGACAAGGTGGTATTTCGTTTTAAGCCAGATTTTCTGCCTAAGGTTGTGTCTGCTTTTCATCTCAATCAGGACATTGTTTTGCCTTCTCTATGCCCTAATCCTAGTAACCCTAAGGAGCGGGTTTTACACTCTCTGGATGTGGTCAGGACTCTGAAGTTCTATTTGGTGGCTACTAAATCCTTCAGGAAGACTGATGCTCTTTATGTGCTCCCGTCTGGACGGGTCTGGCTCCAGCTAAGTCCACTATCAGCAAGTGGATCCGCCAGGCTGTGGTACAGGCCTATTCTGCTAAGGGGAAGGAGCCTCCCTTCCGCCTTACTGCTCATTCTACTCGTGCTATTGGTGCCTCTTGGGCTTTTCAGCACCAAACTTCTGTTGAACATGTTTGCAAGGCCGCTAATTGGTCTTCTGTTCATAATTCTTGTTAAGTTTTACAAGGTTGATGTTAGGGCCTCAGCTGATGCTGCTTTTGGTCGCAAAGTTCTACAGGCGGCAGTGGTTTAAACTGCCCGCTGTTACTTTTTGGGGATCCCACCCTACCTTACGGACACTGCTATTGGATGTCCCAGGAGTTAGGAATATTCTGGAACAGGACGTGCTGTATACTTAGAATAATACAATTCTGTGATTACTCACCAGTAGAATTGGTATTATATGTATACAGCACGTCCTGTTCCATCCCGCCCTTGTTATCATTATTCTTAGTTACCTCTGTATGGTGATTGTTCATATGTTAATTTTTGAATTCTTGTTGTTATTGTTCTCCCGGCTTCTTGTTAACTGCTTGTCAATACTGGGGAATTTGTGGGAGGTCCCTGACTTGTATAGGGCCGGGAGGAGCCACAAGATGTTTTCTGCGGTCCAGCGCCATCTTGTGGATGTATTACCCAGGAGTAAGGAATATTCTAGAACAGGACGTGCTGTATACATATAATACCAATTCTACAGGTGAGTAATCACAGAATTGTATTTTTGGATGCCCCGGGGGGAGGGAATCGATCGGTCCGGGAACCTCTAGAACCTTTACAGTGGACCAAAACCCAGAATGATCGGACCAGGAATCTATAAGATTGATTCCCTCCCCCCCCCCCGGGGCATCCAAAATCGGGATACCCGGCTGTGTGAAACCCCCCCAGGTCACCCCGTACACTTGCCTTGCTTCCCGGTCCAACGGCGCATGCGTAAGTCGCGTCCCCACTATCCCTTCAACAGGGCGCATGCCAACGCCAAGCATTTGTGAATGGCTGGTGCGGTAACGCTCCCTGAGGGAAGTGGGGGATATGGACACCAGCATGCTCAGACGCCAGTGGCTCCGAACGTGCTGATTGGACAAGCGGCCGCGCATGCACCGTAGGACTGAGAAGAGGTGATTCGCGCTCAGCGATCTGGCCAGTTTCACACAGTGGGGCATACCCGATTGGGGTGCCCTGGGGGAAAGGACCAAAACCCAGGATAGTCAAAATTCTGGGTTTTGGTCCACTTTAATTCCTTATTTTAAGGAATAGTCCTCCAGTATGGGGACTTTAGAGTTTCTTTAAGATTTGATCTGCAGGCAGGGAGTGTCTACAATAGCAAATTTTAGACTTCGGAAAATAATATCAGGTTCAAAGTACAGTTAGTTTAGGAGAACAGTATACTTACACATGTGCTTTTTATACAAATATTAATTTATTGCTTTGTTTTTCATATTTTTTTTTCTTCATTTGTTAGCTGTAAAGTAGTATTTATAAGAACTAATAAATGCTCTCATGTTGGCACTTTATAATTAACACTGTTACATTTCAAATTGCAAAATTCCCTATTTTTAATTTTGCAGCAGGGCATTGTTTTAGCTCCCAGGGAGCAACAGCACCACTTGCTGGTAACTAGAAACGTTCTCTTGCTGGCATTTATTTTAATTTCGCTACTTCGCTAAAGAACTGGAGGCTTTACAATGCACAGAGGCATCTGCCAAGAGCTTTAGATTTTTATTTAACTATATTTCTTCAAAGATATTCTATTATTGGTACGTAAGCTAATCACACACAGCTAATAATATAGACAAGGATAACTCTGAGCGGTCCTTAAAAAACTTCTATTTCTAGCCTCTACATTTTTAAAGTTTATCAACACCCAGTAGAAGTGCAAGTGGCATCCCGATTGCTGATGCCCCCCACACATACTGTACATCACCAGCCCCGGTTTTACTTACCTTCACCCTGTTACTCTCCACAAAATACTGCCCCGTGCACAATTAGCCGCTGTCACCCTGTGATTGGCCATTGCTGATTACGTGGTACAGGATTCCTTTGGTAGCCAGAATTCCATACCATGTAACCAAAGAGCCGGATTCCGCCAGGGGAATGGGATGAAGGTAAGAAAAATCTGGGCCGGCTGGGGTCATCAGCAATCTAGATGCCACCGCTGCTTGTACCAACACTAATTTTGTTGAAAATTAGTGTTGGTCCTCTGTAAATAGACTTTTTGCCCATATAGGCTGGTCACAATCCAGCACTGGTGCTGGGCGCTCTCATTGCCGGATTTACAGAGCTGCATCCTGCTTTCTTTGCACCTGCCCGCGTGTCCTTTAACATGAATAGGGGGGAGGGAGCATGCACAGAACAGCGGATGCTGCTCTATAAATCCTTGCTTCAGCCACCGCAAGAAGTTGGACAGCACTGGATTCTGGGACCAGGTCAGTAAATGTTATTATTTAACCCTCATCCTTTCTAAGTTCTGAAGGGATTTGCCGGCACCCATTGCCCCCCTCGGTAGCTGATCGATCCTAATCCTGGTTTCAGCACCCAGAAGGCTGGGTCGCATCCCATACAGCTGGGTCCAAACAGCTGTCGGCAGCGCTTCTGTGTCCAGCTTACATCCCCTGTCATCAGTCACAGGAGAATTACCATGCCCTCTCCATTCACTACAATGAAGGGGGCATGTCAAGCCTCGGCACAGCACCTCTTGACTGATGGTGGGTCGCAAGCCCGATGCACCATCAATTCAAACCCCTGTTCGGGCCTGGGAAGGCAAGCGTTGTGACGTGGAGTGCGAACCAGTGATCTGGTGATTTTGCAGGACTAGCACCAATCAGCTGCGGTGGACAAAAGGCGAGTGCCCTTTTTTTATTGGATGGTCAAGAGCTTTTAGGACTGCACAGAACATTTGTAGAAATGTTCTAGTTCCATAAGCCCTGATTGTTGTAACTAGTGATTGAACCGGTTGCACTGTTTCTTTTTAAAAGAGCCAACCATAATTATTTCAAGAAATGGGAAAAAAAGTTGTTGTTCAGCACACTCTAATGTAGCTAAACTGCATTTTTATTTTTTTTATTTTTGCTGATTTTATAAAGGTGTGAATGCGTCAGCTGGGGGAACGTAAAAAGTTTTTTTGCCTGATTTTGGGGATTTTGAGAGAATGGGCATCCTACACAGAGATGATAAAATGACCCTATGTGTCACTTTAAAGGTTAGGCATTACTTTAAGTAGTCCTTCTACCAACCCATATTACCTAAACAGGGTATAGCTTTCTAGTTTTATCCTCCTTTTATTCTGATAATGGTGGGCAGAGAAAGAAAGTCTGAGAATCATAAAGTCTCACTAAGATTGGGGGTTAGGGGTTGGTAGAAATTGTGCTAAACCTACATTTCCAACCATTCTCAACACAATAGCAAGACATAAATTATTCAACCCAACCTAATGTTGCTAAACACCAGTAACCATATTGGCCAGCAGTGGAACGATGAACACCATATTGTGGCCACTGGGGGAATGTAGAAGGGTATTTTGCCTGATTTTGGAGCCTATAGGGTTTACATAGGATTAAGCTCCCAAACGAGGTGGGTAATAAATTGCTATTTGGGTCGCTTTAAAGCAGGGGTGTCAAACTTATTTTCACTGAGGGCCACATCAGCATTCTGCTCCTTCATTACTATTTATACAAATTCAAAGGGTCAGATAATAACAAACGGAAAACAAAATATGACCATTCAAATCTATAGTTAGAATCACAGAAACACTTTGCCAGGGCAAATGCAGACACTGAATTATTTTGCTCAGGACAGATGCAGACACTGAATAATTTTGCCCAGGACAGATGCAGAAGCTGAATTATCATTAAAGATCGTTTAAACCGTTTTTATAGGCACCTGCCTGGAGGCAGGACGCACAGAGGAGTGTAATGTACCAGGGCATTATCCAGCAGTGCCACATAAGATGAACTGCCAGTTTCAGGAGCCTTGGAGTGACCAGGCTGGCTAGAAGGGTCACCGACCAACCAATCGCCACCTGTCACAGGGGCCACATAAAAATGCTTGGAGGGCTGTATCCGGCCCCCAAGCCTCGAGTTTGTCATAAGTGCTTTAAAGTATAGGTCTTGTTTGTAATCCATCTGCCAACTCATCTTACCTCAACAGGATGGGACTCTGGCATTCTAACATGAGTTGGTGAAGGAGGAAAGAGTATTTTGGCTAAATATTTGGGATTATGGGGTTTTCAGAAGATCGCCACTCCAATACTGCAAAATGCTGCCCCACTGACTTCTATTGAGAGAAAAATGGAGGGGGGATTTAATTGTCTGATATATGTCAATTGAAGACAACGGGATGTATTTTGTCAGATTCTGGGGCTTATGGCTTTTCAGACGATCAGCATCCCAAGTGAGGATATGGGGAAAATTTACCCTATGGGGCATTTTAAAGTGTAGACATTACCTGTCAACTGTCTACCAAACCAACTTTCCTAAACAGGGCGGCCCTTTTTAGTTTTTTTTTTACTCCTTATTCTGATGTCCAACAAGCGGCGAGCAAAGGAGGGACGCAAGAATCATGGGCAGGCCGATTCATTAATAGCGGCAGGTAGCGACAGATGAGCGCCAGTAGCGTGATTTTCACAGCGCCCGCTAGTATTCGCTGTGCTTGGCCGTTGTTCGCTTGTTGACAGCGACTCAGTCGGTGTGCGGTAATGTTGAATACGGGGTTAGGAGTCGCTGTTTCACAGGTTCCGCGCTGTATGGGTGCGCCTGACAGCGAATGGCCAGAGCGAACGGCTCCCAGCATATTCATTAACAAATCACGCTCAAAAAATTCTCGCGCTGTGAAATGCTTGTTTAAACCCCAGAGCGCTGGCGGCGATGGCATAAAAGTAGTTTTTTAACCCCCAAACAACCATATTTTTTGATTTAAAAATTAAACAAGTTTTTCTAAACATTTTGTAATATGAATACATTAATATCAGACCTGTAATATCAATTCTGCACAATTTTTTTTTTTTTTTACTTAAAAAAAATATCTAACATTGCCATAGTGGTCACAGAATTTTTGACAGTTAAAAAAAAAAATAAATAAATTCAATTAATTATGAATATTTAAAGATTGCTCCATTGAAATGCATTGGAGAGTGCCAGGGAGCGACAGGTCATACCTGGCGCTGTGATGGGATTAGTAGCAGCGCTGTTCGTTGCAGTCGGCTACATGATGAATCCCGCGCTAGCTGACGCTCTCGCCGGCGCTAGCCTCATTTAGCGTGATAAATGCGTGATTGTGTCCGCCGCCTGGCGTTCTGGAGTCGGTAGCCGCCGATAGCTGGCGCTACCTGGTGCTAGCCCTTGATAAATAAGGCCCATAGTCTCACTACATTTTGTATTGGGCGTTGTCAGTAATTCATCCAACCCCATTGTAGCTAAACCCCAGGAACCAAATTGGGCAGCAGTGAATTGTTGAATGGGCAAATGTGGGGAAACATAGGATAGTTTTGGGCTTAAAGGTTTTTCACTGGATAGGCATCCCAAACTAGGATGTTTGGGGGTGGGATTAAATATCTACAAACCAGTTTCCAAAAAGAGTGGAGTTATTCTGCCCCCTCTGCAGTGTAGCTAGACTTTAGGGGCCATTATTGACAAGGGCATGTGTTGAAATTTAAATTGAATAACGAATGCAAGTAAGGACAAATCCCAAATGTAAATGTGTTGGAGCCATGAACATGTGTCTGGGCTGGAAGTTATATAAATAATAACTGGCCCTAGCAACCGACACTAGACTGTAGCAATCATGGAGATGTGAACATTTACTATGGGACTGGCTTAATTAACATGCAAGGTATTTAGTAGAGTAATATGTGTCTCGATCTGAAATTGAAGAATCTTACTGGAATCGTTGCTGTGCCGCCTCTCAGAGTTCAGCAGCGATGGCTTTATTGCGAGCTGGACCGACTTCACTGCGTCTTGCTTTTTCATCTTGTTCCAGTGAATTTTATGAATGTGTTTAGTTAATTTAGGCGTTCTGACATCACTCTGTTGGAAGAGAAAAAAAATACAAACAGCTCTATAAACACTCTACATATGAATTAACCAAAACACAACGAAAGAATAAAATAGATAAAAAAAAATAACATCAATGCAATCTTTATAAGGGGGCGCTGGGCCAGCTGGCTGTAGTTCCCCCTATTACTGAGTATCTGGTTGCCAGCAACAGTCTTCCACATTGTCTCATAAATGTCTGGCAGATTTCTTATTATATACCATAAAAGCCCACAGAGTGGAGAAAAAGTAATACAGTTTATTGACTTACTCAACAGATTTCAGATGCGAGCTTTCAAAACACATAGTAGGCTTTGCCAGACGTGATAAACCATAAACTGAATACTGTATATTTATATACAAAATATTATTTACTTGACCTACAGATGTATTTTAACTATTTGTAATGATGGCGCCAAAGATGCTGCTCTTAAGAACCTGTCTACTTTTCTGGCACCTTTTACTCTATTGTTGGTACATGTGTCTCTGGCCTCCTGCTGCTGAGCCGAGCATAGATCAGTGCAGATCAGCAAACCAGGCAAACCCAAGTTTTTAACCAGCATTCCTTGACTTGCTCCCCCATGAAGATTACCTTTTGCCAGTTTTCTCTGCTCCTGCTTTACTCTGCTTCCTGCTAATGCAGTTTGTTGTAGCTGTAAAGCTCCACCTCCTCCATTCATTGCTACTATAGTGAGTGGCAATGATGTCATTGCCACACTTATGCAGTGACTGATAGTCTGCAATCTTACAGAGAAGAACAGCAAAAAAATGTTGTTCCAGGACTATTCAAGGCAAAAATATCAATTTCTAGGTCTACATCCTAAGAATTTCACAAGCCTACACCATTTATTTCACAAGCTTGGTGGGTTTTGGTCCGCTTTAAGTAATCTTAGGAAGAATAACCTTCGTTGGGCATTCTTTAGGATGATTTTAGCATTTCTGTCCCACCACAAGCTGTTGGATATTGTGACCTTCCAAGGTGGTGAACCCAAGGAACTTTGGTGGAGAATTATTAGGAATCTATCAGATATACAGTATCTGGAAGATATATCCAGATATATGGCGTTGAATGCTGGATTGAAATCTTGGCATAGGAACTTGGATTATCCAATTTTCCAAGCACCAACTGAAAGGTTATGTACTCAGACGATCTGTTGGCGCAGTACACCAATTGAAATAGCAGTCAGTCATTCTGCACATGTATTGCAACACCAACCTCCTGAACATTTTCATGCCACAAATGTTAAGGCCTATAGTTGTTCTGTAATCCTGGGGTGAGGACTTCTTAGGCACCAGGGGTAGGGTAAATTACTTCAAGCACAGTGGAAAGCCTCAAACTCTGAGGAATGTTTGCAAAGAGTAGATAGCTGGCTGGTGCAAAATTTCAAACCGTGTATTGATATTTCAGCAGGAGCCAACACTTGCCTTTTATTGAGGCCTCTGAAGTGGAGGGTGACCTGTCCAATGTTCAGTGAAGACTGGCTGATGTGTTTTATATGAAGTTGAAACATGCAGTCTTTTCCACTGGGTTCATGACATCAAACCTGCAGTAGAACTAATTTGGATCCCCTGCTTGCTGTATGTTGACATCAAACGTTCCGATGCAAATTTGGTATATTGCTGGAGATTCCTCAAAGCAGCCCCTTATAGTCATCAGAAGACAGCCAAACTATTTTCTCTGTGTAGGCTCTAATCTCAAAAACAGAGAGTTCCTCATCCTTTTCTTCTTCCTTTTATGGATTTACCTGATCTCTTTAGTAAACTATGGTTTACTATATAGCCCATAGCTGTAGAACTACTTTTCTAGGACAACCATGCCCTTGCAGATACTGACCTGGAAAAGCGAGTCAGTCTATTCTGTTAGAGGAGCTAGTTAACTCAAAACAGTCCTGAAATTGTGGTTTGACCTCCAATTTCATGATTGCTCTGATGTGTGCTTTAGTCCTCTGCTTAGAACATGGGCCTAGTAGCTCCCTAAAAGTTTGTCACATTCATCATTGCCTAAACATGAAGAAGCAACTCTCTGCGTTTGCTTGATTAGCACATTCAAAAGAAAACTGGGAAATTTACCCTTAAAGTGGACCAAAACCCAGGAATTTGACAATCCCAGGTTTTGGTCCCTGCCCCCGGTGCATCCCAATGCAGGATGCCCTGCTATGTGAAACCCACCAGGCTGAATGCGTGGCTTCCCGTCCAATCAGCATGCTCGACGCCACTAAGGACAGGTGTGTAGCCGAGCTGCGCTGACGTCTGCATCCCTGCTACCCTCTAACAGGGAGCGCTCCTGCACCGGCCATTCACAAATGCCTGGTGCAGGCATGCACCCTGCTAAAGGGATAACAGGGATGCTGCCGCTGCTCACACATGTGCCGTTGGACCGGGGGAGAAGGTGAGTATACTGGGAGACCAAGGGCGTTTCACCAGAGGAGTAGCTAGGTTTTCTGGCACCTGGAGCAAAGGTTCAAAATGGTGCCCCCACCTTTGCTTAGGCTTCCCTTTTGCGCCCCACCCTGACCTGCTGCACTGCACTTGGGGCACATGCCCCCCTAGCTACACCCCTGCATTTCACAAAGGGGGGCATTCTGATTCTTGGGGACGGAATGTAGCAGCCCTGGAATCGTATAGATTGGTCGTGCATTTTGGTTAACTTTAAAGGCAGATAAGCACAGTATAATGTGTGGTTAGTGTTTAACTAAAATATATATTTGGTCTTGATGGCAATAAGATGCCACATGACTAATATACACTGTTAATCCTTTAACTTTTAGGACCCTTTGTGTTTTTACTTAGTTACCTCATATGACACTATGTACTCCACTGACTCATCCTCGCTTATTCCAACGATCCATTTCTCCATTACAAATGGTGGCTGTACAGAAAAATCAACCAGAACAGATTTTATGTTATTCATTTTATGGGACATACATTCATCAAATAGCAGCACTAAACTATATTAACAGGGCATGTTTGTTGAAAATCAGAACTCCAGCTGATCATGCCCCACACATTGTATGTCCCAAGCTGTTGCCTACACCGTGGAACATTGTTCACTATACTTTACGTGTATGGTTGGGTTTTAGCTTACACCTAGTTGTCCATCTGTTCCCTATGGGCACATTGCAGCCTGTCTGCTTGTCTTTCCTAGGTGAACAAGGAAAGTGGAATGGCCTGACATCAAAACTGCATTGGGAAAGCAGCTGATGGTATAAAATGTAGAGGTCTGGGTATAAACAGGGACGTGTCAGTTGGTTAATAAGAACTCCATCAACATAGAGGTAATAAGACAGTAAGCCCTTTTCCTAGTGCACAGCACGGCCTGTTTCATGTAGTCCTAACGTCTGGGTATTCCGCCACAAGGTGGCGCAGTGTACTTCAGAAGAATTGTGGCTCCTCCCGGCCCCATATAAAAACCGGAATCACCCATAGACCTCCAGTGTTTCCTCTGCAGTGATACTGCGAAGATAGAAGATGGCTCTCTATGTTTCGCAGGCGAGCGGGGCAACCAAGCCTGTGGCCCTGCAAGTCTATTGCCACCCGTTTACGGACCCTATTTGCCTCCCAGCCTCGGCTGTCGGATCGGTTGATGGTAGAGGAGCACCAGGGTCAGGTGCTCCGGGAGCGCTGCTCCAAGCCGCAGACCCTGTACCACAAAGGGTAGCTGGCCATAGGCTTTTATGGTGAGCCTGCTGCAGGATGAAGAAGCACTGCTGTCGCTATGGTGTAGGGGTGAGTTGTGCTTGGGGACTTGTGTTCCTAGCCAGTCTTCCCTTTTGTCTTTCTTCCCTGTGGGGTTTGTCTCCTGTCCCCCTCCCTCCCCTCCAGGCCCCCTTTTAGTCGGCCCCCGCCGCTGCCTGCCCTCTCCTCTGCTCCCCCTCTCCCCGCCGTTTTTTTTTCCGGGGGGGGTAGCGGCGGGTGGTGATTTGGTGTGATGTCCCTCTGTTGTTTTTCTCGCAGCCACCGCGGGTGTACTGCGCTCCACAGTGGCGGCGCTATTACTGTGTGCCTATCTGAAGACTGTCATGGCGCCGGCGTCATACCTCCGCGGCCTGCCCCTCGAGGTTCTCGGTCTCGGTGCCATTTTGCTCAGGCTGTGTGCTTGTGACCGGAGGCCCAATTTCAGCGTGGGCTGCGGCGGTGACCTGCTTGTCTGATCTCCCATCCACGGTTCTTCCGGCTGTACTGCGATCGCCTGCGTGTGCTGCGCGCGCTGTGCCATTTGGTCCGTGAGTCCCCTATGGGGGTTTTTTCTTCCTGGGGCATATACTGCGGGATGCTTATGTGTCTTGTTGCTTATGTCTTTCAGGCGGGATAACAGTGTATTGTGGTTTCTCCCGGTCCTATACCTCCCCCCTTTCCCCTCCTGGCCCTCTCTGTGGGCATCCTTTGGGGGGCATCCTGGGTGGCTTTTTTTATTAGCCCTTACCCTATTCTGGCCTATTGTGCCTGTGTTAATCACCATATGGAGGCTTCTGGGGATAGCGTGCTTGGGGGTCCTTCGGGGAAATCCTGGCTGTGTGTAATGTGCGGGGCATCCCCCTTTAAGTGGTGGTGGCGCTGTTTGTGTGCCATGCGCCTGAAGTATTGTTGCGGATCAGGCTGGGATGAGCGCTTCTCTTCCCAGTTCTGCGCTCCCTCCGGCATCTCCTACTGCCCTGCACCTGCATTTAGCCCCCAGTGAGGGGGATACTAGCAGGGGGTCCCAATCTGATCTGGCACTACACGTGGCCAGCATTGAAAGGCAGCTGGCCCGACCTGTGATGGGCAAGGCCTCTGGCAAGAAGCGGCATCTTGACACTGCGCCTTCCCTCTTTGCCGAGGAGGATGGGGGCCTTTATGTGTTTGGTGGCTGTGACTCCCTAGAGGAGGGGGAGCTTTTCCATGATTCAGACTCATCTGGGGACCATCAAGAAGGGTACGACAGTGACCCGGGGTCTGCCTCTGATGAGGATACCGCGCTCCCTGATGACACTGATAGACTGTTGTTGGACATTTTTTTGCACATCGCCCCCCCTAAGGTGGCGAAGAGGAAGCAGGGTGAGCTCTTTCGCCCGGACAAGCAACGCTTGGAGTTCCCAGAACAGGGTAATTTCTCCAATATGGTGCTCAAGGAGAGATTGCCCACGGTGCCCAAGGGATTGGACAGAAGGTATCCTTTTTCTGCTGACCTGGTCAAGCGTTGGTCGTGTCCCCCTGAGGTGGACGCTCCTGTTCTAGGGCTGTCCAACACTTTGGTCATGCCGCCCCCTGACACTACTACACTGCGTGACAGCGCAGACCGCCGTATGGATCAGCTGGCCTGTCATGCTTTCACCTTTGTAGGGGCAGGCCTGCGTCCTGTTTGTGCCGCAGCCATTACGGCCATTGCCCTTAAGAAGAAGCTCAAGCGTCTCGCGGATGGCGCCATGGCTGGTAGGAGGAGGGAGGATTATAGGGCCCTCTTGCTTTGCTCTGATTTTGTTGCCTTTGTGCTGACTGCCATGGATGATGCCGTCCGGCTGGGCGGTAGGGCTTCGGCCCTCTTGGTGGCTGTTTGGTTGCGCCAGTGGGCAGCTGACACTGCTGCTAAGAAGTCCCTCACCGGGCTTCCCTTCACGGGGCTTCGTCTCTTTGGTGAGCGTTTGGATGTTCTGGCCAAGGATGGTAGGTTACCTCAGCGTAGGAAGCAGCCTCTGGCCTTTCGGGGGCCCTCCGCTTCCTTCCCCTCCTTTCGTGCTTCCAGGGGAGGTCGTGGCTCCCTCTTCTCGGGTAGCCGCAGAGATTCTTGGGGCCCTGGCAGATCCCGTGGTCGTCCCGGTCTCTCATGGGGATCCAAGCCCAAACCCCCTCCCAAGGCCCCTCAGGCATGAGGAGGCGCCCTCACCCATCCGGATGGGGGGACGGCTTCGGCTCTTTGCTCACGTCTGGAGGCTTCGCGTCTCAGACCGGTGGATTCAGGAGGTGGTATCCTCCGGTTACAAGATAGAGTTTGCAGCCTGGCCGCCCCCAGTATTCCTCAGATCCCGGATTTCTCAAAACCCTCTGTCAGCTCAGGGTTTGCGCCTAGCAGTTCAACGCCTGTTGGAGTCAGGAGTCATCTGCCAGGTACCTTACCGGGAACAGGGTCAGGGGTACTACTCCAATATTTTCACGGTTCCCAAAAAGGATGGTTCTCTGAGGCCCATCCTGGACTTGAAGGGTCTCAACAGGTTTGACCGGTTCAAGCACTTTCGCATGGAGACGTTATGCTCTGCTGTCAGTACCCTTCGGCCGGGCGACTTTATGACCACTGTGGACATCAAGGATGCCTATCTTCACGTACCAATCTTCCCAGGTCATCAGAGATTTCTGAGGTTCGCTCTGGAGGATCAGCACTACCAGTTTGTGGCCTTACCATTCGGTATCACCTCGGCGCCGCGTATCCCAAGTCTTCACTGTCTCCGTCTTTGGCGAGGTCCTTTCTGGGCATGACTCTGGATACCTCTCAGGTCAAGGTATTTCTCCCTCAGCAGAAAGTGGAGGGCCTTCAGATGCAGGCACAGGCTCTGCTTTTGTGTCATCATCCCTCCATTCGTCTGGGGATGCAGTTAGTGGGCCTGATGGTGTCCTGCTTCGAGGCGGTTCCCTTTGCTCAGTTTCACATGAGGCCTCTTCAGTTGCATCTCTTGTCAGTTTGGGATCAGGACCCTGTGTCCCTGGATCAGGTATTTGCTCTGTCCCCTCTGGCCAGGCAGTCCATCTCGTGGTGGCTGGACTCAAGGAATTTTCTAGTGGGCAGGACCTTTCTGCCACCGTGCTGGCAGATTGTCACCATGGATGCCAGTCTGACCGGTTGGGGGGGAGTTTGGAAGTCTTTGAAATTTCAGGGTCAGTGGGGCCCCCAGGACGCCCATGCATCCATCAAGATTCTAGAACTGTGGGCGATCATGTTGGTTTTCTCCCAGTTGACCCCACACCTTCGGAGTCGGGCTGTTCAGATTCGCTCGGACAACCAGACGGCGGTTGCCTACGTCAATCATCAGGGGGGGACTCGGAGCAAGCGAGCCCTCAAGGAAGTGTCCCTGATACTGTCTTGGGCAGAAGAGAATGTTCCTTGCATCTCGGCGGTCTACATTCCGGGGGTGGAGAACCAGGAAGCAGACTCCCTGAGCAGGGGGAATCTCGGCTGGGGGAATGGTCCCTCAGCAACAAGGTATTTCGCTCCCTGTGTCACCGCTGGTCCCTCAGCAACAAGGTATTTCACTCCCTGTGTCACCGCTGGGGTCAGCCGGATGTGGACCTGTTTGCGTCCCGCCACAATCACAAGCTTCGAAGATTTGTCTCCCTGTCGCAGGATCCTCTGGCCTTCGCCACGGATGCGCTAGCAATGACTTGGACGGAGTTTCTGCTCCTCTATGTGTTCCCTCCCTTTCCTTTGCTGGGCAGGGTGCTGAGCAAGATAGCCCAGGAGGGGGTACAAGCCATTCTGGTTGGTTCGCAGACGTCGTGCAGTTGGCAGTAGATCGGTACGTCTTGCCCAAGGATCCAGATCTTCTCACTCAGGGACAGCTGCGCCATCCCAATTTACAAACGCTGGCTTTAACGGCTTGGCTGCTGAAACCTCCATCTTGATGGACAAGGGGTTGCCGGCCTCTGTTGTTGATACCATGATTCGGGCTCGGAAGAAGTCCTCGTCTTTTATCTACTACAGGGTCTGGCATGCTTACATTGCCTGGTGTGAGTCCAAGTCTCTTCCTTGTCAGGTGTTTTCTATCCCAAGGATTCTGGAATTTTTACAACATGGTTTGGATTCGGGTCTTCAACTTAGTACCCTCAAGGGACAGGTGTCAGCTCTGGCTATTTTTTTCCAAAGATCCTTTGCCAATCACTGGCTGGTTAAGACTTTCTTCCAGGGAGTTACTCATGTGCGTCTTGATGCTCTTTTTGTTCTTCCTGCGGGACCTAGGAAGGGTTTGCCTTCGGCTAAATCTACTATTAGCAAGTGGATTCGTCAGGCGTGGTACAAGCCTATTCTGCTAAAGGGAAGGTTCCTCCTTTCCGGGTTACTGCTCATTCCATTCGTGCTATTGGTGCCTCTTGGGCCTTTCAGCACCAAGCTTCTGTTGAACAAGTTTGTAAGGCCACTACTTGGTCTTCTGTTCATACCTTTTCCAAGTTTTACAAGGTTGATGTTAAGGCCTCAGCTGATGCTGCTTTTGGCCGCAAGGTACTACAGGCGATAGTGGTTTAAACTGCCCGCTGTTACTCTTTGGGGATCCCACCCTACCTTACGGACACTGCTTTCGGATGTCCCAGACGTAAGGACTACATGAAACAGGCCGTGCTGTGCACTAGGAAAAATACAATTCTGTGAGTACTCACCTGTAGAATTGTTTTTACTATGCACAGCACGGCCTGTTTCCTCCCTTCCTTGTTATCGTTATCTTTGGTTGCCTTTGTATGGTGATTTGTTCCAACGTTAGTTGTGAGGGTTCTTTTTACCTTTTTTACCTTTATTACCTCCCGGCTTCTTGTATAACTGCATTTCAACACTGGAGGTCTATGGGTGATTCCGGTTTTTATATGGGGCCGGGAGGAGCCACAATTCTTCTGCAGTACACTGCGCCACCTTGTGGCGGAATACCCAGACGTAAGGACTTCATGAAACAGGCCGTGCTGTGCATAGTAAAAACAATTCTACAAGTGAGTACTCACAGAATTGTATGTGGTTTCTAACCATGAAAGTGCATGGACAGTGTAGTTCCCTCAATTAAACTCAAGATGGCAGTAGTGGGATTAGGCCATAGACAATCATAGGGCCATGGACTTGAATGGAGATTGTTCTATAAGGTAAGGTATAAAGGCTTATTAGTCATATCAGGATACTGGGTACAAACAGTGGGAATAATGTCCCGGCTTTTAACATCACAGAAGAACCTGCTCCCTGCCGTCCTCACTGAACACCCGGGCGTGAGGGCTACAAAAATATCTGCCCTTGGCCAACAAAATGTTTATAGTAACAACACAGGGTAAACAATAGCAATAGTGTATATGCAGATATAGTTACCACTATACTAACAACGAGAACTGCCTATGTAGGAGTACTGACAACTATACTAATGAGGAAGGCATAGGTGCAGATACTGACCTCTATAATAACTGTATAGGTGGCGATACCTACAATGATACTAACGAGGACTGCATAGGCGGAGATAATGACCCTTATACTAATGAGGACTGTCTAGGTGGGAAGACTGACCACTATTGGGTTGATTCAGAGAACACTCTTTGTTAGAAGAGAAAACTGCCATTCACTTCCATTGTATACTGGGTGTACCCCAAGGTAGACAATGAAAGTGAATGTCAATTTTCTCTCCTAAAAAGGAGTGAGTTTTCTCACCAGGCTCTGAATCGACCCCTATACTAACAAGGAGTGCCTAGATGGGAATACTGACCACTATACTAAGGAGGACTGCATAGGTGGGGATACTGGCCCCACTAATGAGAACTGCATATGCGGGGATATTGAGTATGATACTAATGAGGACTGCATAGGTGAGGATACTGACCATTATACTAATGAGGGCTGCATAGACAGCAATACTGACCACTATACTAACAAGGCCCACATAGGCAGGGATACTAACCATGATACCAATGAGGATTGCATAGGTTAGTTAGTTTTATGCTTTGAGCTAGAACAATGTTTTTCCATATATTGCATTTCTGATACCATGCTGCATCCATATATGATGGCTGGAATTCTCCTTTAAGCACATTGTTACATGGCACATACATTATTCTGTGTTAAAAAGAACTTGGATCACAAAGAACACTGTTATAAGCTCAGTGG
Organism: Gastrophryne carolinensis; assembly: GCA_027917425.1. Lineage (NCBI taxonomy): Eukaryota > Metazoa > Chordata > Amphibia > Anura > Microhylidae > Gastrophryne > Gastrophryne carolinensis. The sequence continues at coordinate 230,448,954 of CM051240.1, read as the reverse complement.
GAATAATGTGCCGGCTTTTAACATCACTTACTTTAGTCATCCTCAGTACCTCGGCATCTGGTTGATTTCTGGTGAATGTCACGTCCTTTATATAAGTTATAGCAATTTCATCTCCATCTAGCTCAATGTACATTTTCCATTTACAGTCCTACGATTAAAGAGAGACCATTTAATTTGGAAACAAGAAAATAGCGTCTTTTATTTCTCTATTTATAGAGCTAACACAACGCAAGTGGGAGACACAGCTATATAGAGTGCCTAGAATGGATTATGCCATTGTGAAACCTGAAAAGCGTCTGCGTAGTAATTGGCCATATGCTGATATTACTTTGATGGTTGTAATGCTGGACTATCTATCATAACATAAAGCATGATGGGCTGCAGGTTTTATTTTTGTAGTATTTTCATCTAAAAATTATCGAATTGGATCTAATCTTAAAAAATGACTGCTTCAGGGGCATCCCAGTTAGGTAAATCTAAAACCAGAGACTTGCAGGGTCCATACCCCACAACGCCACCAGTAGCCAATAGTGTAGAACCACTGGTGAACCTAATATGATTTGTGCCTTACTCCTACCACCAGCGCCTCCTTTATTATTAACGCTTCATGTAATTTTCATATCACATTTTTGTTCTTTAATGAAAGTTCACACTGAAACTACAAACAATAATTCTACAGATAGATAGATAGTTTATCCTCATTAAAGTGGACCCAAACCTGCTGCCCACCTAACCAGCGTGGGTCTGGGCTAAGCCACATTGTGACAGGATGGGTGGGGGCACCCAGATTGCTGGAGCAAATCCTTACCTTAAAGCGGTCCTTCACTCTGAATAGGAGTCTATTTTATATGTTTCCCCCACCCTGTACATACAGATTGCTCACATTAAAAATCATCCTACCTGCATCTACTGCATGTTATGAGCTTTTAAACATCCAAGATGGCAGCTCATGGAACATCAGGCAGCCTGAAAACAGGAAGTGCCTTCTGACTGTGCTGCTCTGCATTCTGGGATTGCTGACCTTTTCCTGACCCCAGCTCTGCTTTGTCTGTGCTTTCCTGTACTTTCTCCCCCTCTCCTCAGTAAGTGTGATGCTTGTGAGTCAAGATGGCGGCACCCATATCCTAGAGTCCTGAAAAGAGTTGCAGCCCAGTGGGGAAAAGAATTATAAGTAAGTGACTAAAAACTTAAAATATATTAATTTTAGATGCTGGGGAATCATTTTTTAAGTGTTTGGGCTTTTCATTAAATCATGCTGAAGGTCCGGGTTAACCATGATTCTCAGCGAAATATGGCCCCGCGATTGGTCACTGCCAGTCACGTGGGCCTGCCCTTTCGGTGGGCAAAACAGGATGGCTCCTGGCCTATTGTCTTCAAGAGAAAACTTTTGATATTTCCAATGAGCTTTGCCAGGGGGCATCCTTGGGGTAACATCTTGCCAGTTTTCTGCTACCAAGGATGAATCCCTTACCTGTGGTGTAAGAAGGCTAAGTGGCCACTCATATGGCGTTTCCCAAAAGCAGAATAGATGTTAGTCTCCTGCCACTATCCTCCTTCCACTCCACCCCTTCACAACTGTTCGTCAGTGAAGGGGAAATGCAGGTTCAGAAGTTGCAGCACCAGAAACACAGGTTTAGATTTCCTAGGGATGTTTAACTGAAGAGACATCTGAAATTGGAGTAGGGGCTAAATGGGATAATTCAGTCATTTTTTTACTTTACGTCTGCCTAGAGCAACAAGCATCCCCCGAATTGCAAAATTCCAGCCATGGTATAAGGCGCTGTTTGTGAGAGGGCCGTTGTGTCACTGTAGCAACACAATGGCTGTTTAACTTACACCTACCCTGAACCATCGGCACTGTAAGGTAATATGCTTACCTTGCTCCAGCGTTGCTGGATCTCCATGGTAAAGTTCAGTCCATGGTAAATTCACAATGTATATAAATCCTCTTTGCTAGACATTTGCACTGAGGAATCACAGCTTAGACTCCAAGGACTGCAAAAGTATACAGTTAGTTACCGATGGGTTGAAAGACTAACCAAAGTCAAAAACCTGAAGTCAGACCAGCGGGCTTCACAACAGAAAGGTAAAAGTGTGCTAAGGTTCAGGCAAAGGTTGAGTCAGGCAGCGATCAAAGGATAAACTCTTAGACTAAACAACACAACTAAGTAACTGAATGTTGTCACAGGCAGGGTGGGTTGGGACAGGAAGTAGTGCCAGTCCAGTTGTTAGGGGCAGACTGCCTATTGGAAAATTCCCATTGGGCCACCCACCCTGCACAGTAATGTATTAGGTGTGCAGCCACACTGCCATTTTGTGCTTGGTTCATCACCATGCGAATGTGCATGAGCAAGACACTCCCACTGGCATGCAGAAAATATTCAAATGTCGGGTGATTCAGAGAACCATGCAAAAATTTTCTGCACATGAGTGATCAAATGCGAGATTTTGGTGACTTGCATCAAAGATGATCATTTCACTTCTGCATCTGTGATGAATGAATGACAGATGCAAATATAGGCATTGTTTTTTTTCACTGGAAAAACATGCTATATTGATTTAGATTTTTTTTAGTTATTTAAAAGAAGATGCACCCCCCAAGCATACAGACTCAAGGTCCTGCTCCACCATACCCCAAAAGAGGATGCGGGTAAATGGGTGGAGGTACCAGCAGGTCATCCGCTGGTCCTGGCAGGTAACACACTGCCCCCCCCCCCCCCCCCCCCCCCACCCTGTGACCTGTTTCACGGGTTCCATTACCAGTTCACCAACAGTTGTAATAAAAAACACATCACAGATAAAAATACATGTATTTGTCTAAATTGGACTTCATACTGTAACACGTCTTCTAACTTCCGCCCCCCCTGCCAGCCATTGGGGCCAGCGGCATCTCTTGAATGGACAGAGCCATTGTAACTAAATACATCACTGGAGGGGGATTTCCTAGGGTTTCCCCCTCCAGGCCACTCCCCTCCAGTGAAGTAAGAGTCACATGGTGGAGATTCCACAGAGGCCCCTCCTCTGAACTATAAAGGCCTTCCTCCCAGACTCCCTGCCATGACTGTTCCCCCCACATTCAAGAGGATGGCATTGAAGACCCCAGAGGCAGAAGAGTAAGACGCTACCTGGCAGAGCGCAGAAGGTAGAAGACATGGAGCGATAAATTGGCTGTTTCAGACTAATGTATTCTTTTGTGTGGCATGCTTTTTTTTTTATTACTACTGTTGGTGAACTGGTAGGGGACCGACATGTGACATGCCGGTACCACTGCCTGATTACTTGTAAGCAAGGGCAGCAATTGATTTACAATTACTTACTTACCTCCGCTAGAATTTCTGCCCAGGGATATCCACCACACTTCATGGCCCATACTGTATTTTAACTCAGTAAAATGAAACAACAGAGACAAATGATGCTTATTTTCATTCTATGATGCCTTGTGAGCACAAAGATGAGCCCCGTTGCGTTTGCTACCCCTGCACCCCCATTCTGCCATTCTGCCATTGGTCCTACATGGAGTCTTCTGTTGTGAAATGTGTGTAGTCGGTGAGCGCATTATAACAGTTGTGCATAGACCGTGAACTGCTACAAGCGATTATGTGAAATCTGAACTGACCACCACCACCAAAATGACGCAAACAAAACACGTGGAAAATGTTCAAGTAATTTTTGTTGGTTAACAAATAATAAGTCAATATATGGACTTGGGTCAGCGGATTTACTTATTTGCCTGCGAGGCATGCCAAGCATTGATCAACAATTAACTTCGAGCATGTGGGCTGCGGCAGCTTAAAGATTTGATGGATTAATTTACCATAAAAACGTTTGATTTGCTATGAATAATAATCTCCGCCATGCAGATTGAATCTGTCAGCGACAACAAAAAGAGAAAATGTAATGGAGCTCTGATGTGACATCCAGTGGGGCTTTCTGTGGTTTAAAGTGGGTGAAGGAGATGCGAGACAATCAGGGAAGCAGCAGCTTTTAGAAAGCTGTCAGTATTAGCTACGCATTATTTCATACTACATGGAAATTGTTTGTTTTGTAAGTGTAATTACTCCAAATTCCATTTTCAAATGAACTGCTTTGGATAAATGCGCCTGCAATATAAATGTTAACCAATTACTTAGATATGGTCCAGTATTACCCTATAGCAGGGGCAGACTAGGGCCAAAAATTACTCATGGTCTAGCTACTAATTTCTGGGCCCTGCCAGCCCATGACTGAGCCCAAGTGTAGGTAGCATGACTAAGGGGTAACCCCAAATTGTGTCGCAGCTGAAGTGTTCCGTGGTCTCACCATGTGGTTTTGGGATTGAAAATTTTATGTATTTTCAGTAAAAGTTAAACTGGACCTTCAGCCTCATTTAATGAAAAGCCCAAACCCTTAAAAAAAACTATTCCCCAGTATCTAAAATTAATACATCTAATGTTTTTAGTCACTTTTTATTCTTTCCCCCACTGGCCTGCAACTCTGTTCAGCACTCTAGGATACGGGTGCCGCCATCTTGGCTCAGTAGCATCACATACTGAGGAGAGGGATCAGAAGTGCAGGGGGTGGGGGTTATAGCTGTGCTTTGCACAAAGTAGAGCTGGGGTGAGGAAAAGGTCAGCAACCCCAGAATGCAGAGCGGCACAGTCAGAACACACTTTCTGTTTCCAGGCAGCCTGACACTTCATGGGCCGCCATCTTGGATGTTTAAAGTCTTGCAGTAGGCTGGTGGGGGAGGGGGTTACAGCTGGGTGACTCGGGGAGCAGAGAAATAGAAGGAGGTATTGCAAGTAACACAGGCTCTGGGTGGGGGCTTACCAGTTCACAAGGGGTTAAGTGTAAAAAAAAGACACTGACACAGAGAAAAAATGTTTTATTTATTTCCTCCGATCCTGTGTCCCGCGACGATTCAGCTCCAGCTGACAGCTGTCAGGGCTGATCACTGGAGGGGGCTCGGAGGCAGGGGACCACATCCCCTACCCTCCAACTGCCTCCAACTGGGTAATCAGCCCTGACATCTCAAAGTCCGGAGCCCGCAGCGGGATGACGTCATGCGTGGTGTCATAAGCCCCACCCACAAGGGGCGGGTCTAGCGGCGCGAACATCGGAGGGGGCATGTCTTGCCCCCTCCTCACCGTGGAAAAGCCCGGTGGGGCGATCAAAGCCCCCCCCCCCCCCCCCCCCTCCCCCGGTGAAGAGGAGACCCGGCCCGAGGGATCGGGCACAGAGGTGAGTAAATGTCATTTTTTTACTTTTTTTTTTTTATTTTTAGCAGCAGCGGCTGCCGAAGTGGGGGGGGGGGGCAGGCTATTTTTGCCCCCTCCTGAAGCCAGAAGAGCCCCTGGGGGTAATCGGATAACCCCAGGGTGAAGAGAAGACCCGGCGGGTTCGAACGAGGGGTCAGGTGAGTGTTAATTTACTTTACTTTTTTAACTAGCGGGGGGGAAGCCAGCCCGTAGGTACTATGTGCTTGGCACTTAACGGTCGGAGAAGCAACCCCGTAGTACCTACGGGCTTGGCACTTAAAGGGTTAAGGCTGGAATTTGGGATCATTTTATTTGCCCATATGTTCTTTAAATACCATTCTGCTGGGTGTTTTGTTTGTTTGTTCATCCTTGAAAAGGGAGGCAACTGGGACCCCAAAACATTGGCAAATGTATTTTTTGGATGTATCGCTTTATCCAATACACAATTTTGAATCACTTTTTGGTGTGCTGGCTTCCTTTTCTACTTTAAGTTCTGGAGAAAGTTGGCTCACATTGGCAGTGCATTTTTAGACCCATTTGCACTAAGTTTTGATAGTTTGATCATCTTCGGACTGTCATGTCCCACGATGTACATTTTAATTTACCTGGGGTAAGAGTTACTTCTTTTTGATTTTCTCCAAAAAAAAAAAACTTCTCCAAAAGGTGATGAAACCTATTCACACCATATAACCCATGCAATAGCAAGGGCTCCCCACCTCTCAGAGCCCCCCAAGAACCCTGCTGAGTGAACACTGGAAGCAGCTAGCGTGTAATACTGGTGATGCTGTCAGTGGCAAGGCTACATGAGAAAGAAAGCTGATTCTCTCATTTGTTATTTGTTCCCCTTTATTATTGGATTTTGTTATATAAAAATGCCTTTGATTAGGGCCCCTAGACACAACTTTGCATGGACCCCAAAAATTATAAGCCTGTCCCTGCCTATTTATGCTCATTTCATGCACTTTTTATGGTTGTTTTGTGTGTGTTTTTAAGTGTAATGATTTGGGATGCCAGAATTTGTGAAATCCTCCAGATCGCCTTGTTTACTCACCTCGTCCATGATCCCATGGTGCATGGGCAAGCTCTCGTCCAATAATTTTTTTACTCAAGCATTGGCTTATTAAAGCTAGATGGAGCTTTGCCGCCGCCTGTTTGTACCAGCCCATCCTGAAACGTCAGGGCACATGCACAATGGGATCACCAGTGAGGTTTACTTAACAAGGCAATCTAGGGGATTTCAGACAGCGGGGCGTTCCAAATCAAGATGCCCCAGGGATAGGATATCAGCCATCCCTGGAGCCTTTTAAACTGTAGTGCCAGTCCATGTGGCTTTTGTTCCTCTTTAATACGGTATTAGTTGCTGAAAACTCAAAAAGGTTACCCAATTGGTATTTGAGAAATGTAGAAAATGAAAAGTGGTACTTGATAGTAAAAGTTTAGGGAAAATAGTTATTCTAATGCCCTTATTCATCAAGCGATAGCGCCAGGTAGTGTCTGACGAGCGCCAGGTAGCGGCAGCTAACGGCGACTACCGACTCAAGTACGCCCGCGGCGGTCACAATGACGCATTTATCAAGCAAAATGAGGCTAGCGCCGGCGAGAGCGACGGCTAGCGCGGCATTCATCATGAAGCCGGCTGGACCGAACAGCGCCGCTGCAAATTCCCTCACAGCGCCAGGTATGAGCTGTCGCTCCCTGGCGATGTCCAATGCATTTCAATGGAGCAATCTATAATAATTCATGATTAATTGGTAATAATTTTTTTTTTAATTTTTTTAATGTCAAAAAATCGGAGAACACTTCTGCAATGTTAGGATTTATTTTTAAGTAAAAAAAAAAAAATAAATAAATATGTGCAGAATTGATCTAACAGGTCTGATATTAATGTATTCATATAACAAAATGATTCTAAAAACATGTATAATGTTACATTCAAAAAATATGGTTGTTTAGGGGTTAAAAACTAGTTAATACACATCGCCGCCAGCGCTCTGGGGTTTAAACAAGGAATGGACAGCGACAGCACATTCGGAGCGTGATTTTTTGATGAATATGAAGCTAGCCGTTCGCTCTGGCCATTCATTGTCAGGCGCTCACATACAACGCTGGACCTGTGAAACAGCGACCCCCCAGCCCGTATTCAACATTACCGCACACCGACTGAGTCGCTGTCATCAAGCTAATGCCGGCCAAGCACTGCGAATACTGGCTGACGCTGAAAAAATCACGCTACAGTCGCTCATCTGTCGCTACCTGGCGCTATTGATGAATCGGCCTCTAAGTATACAGCACGTCCTGTTCCAGAAGATAGTCCTTACACTTGGGTTATACATCCAGTAGATGGCGCTGGACTGCAGAGACAGAAAAGTGGTTCCTCCCGGCCCCATATATACCAGGGACCTCCCACAAATTCCCCAGTTCTTCTCTGCAGTCCTGGCTGCCATGACTAGAAGATGGCTCTCTCTACTCGCAGGTGAGCGGGGCTATTAGCCTGCGGCCCTGTAGGACTATTCCCACCCGTTTCCTTCTACTGCCTCCCAGCTCAGGCTGCTCTGGTTCGGGTGAAGGTAGGCAGCACCGCTGTCAGGTGCTAAGGAGCGCTGCTCCAACCGCAGTCCCCCACCAAAGGGTAGGCGGTATAGGCCCATGGTGAGCCTTATGGGATGCCCCTCCCGCATCTTATGCCCCTCGCCCCCTGTCCCCGCAGTTGGCTCCCTTTAGGCTGGCCGTTGCTTCCCCTTCGCTCTCCCTTGTAGATCTCGGGGGGGGCATGTCTTTACTATATATTTGTGTGTTGTGTTTTGATCCCTTTTGATTTGATTGCTCTAGTTTCCTTTTTCGCCGCCGCCGTACGCTTGTACTACGCTCTGCGGTCAGCGGCGACATAGCCTCAGGCGCTGCTGCGCCATCATTGGCTGGCCTTGTCAGGTGGGCGCGTTTTCACGCTCTTCAGGGGGGGCGGGCCTTGCGGCTGACGCGTTCTGCATCACTGTCTCCGCGGCCCGCCCCTCAAGGTATATGCGGGCACCATTTTAGTTCTCTGCTGCGTGTGCTTGGCGTCTCCCTATCGCGGTCCGTAAGTGCCCCTGCGGGCTGATTTATATTATATTTCTCTATATTGCATATTGCTTATGGGATGTTTTCTTTTATGTCTTGCAGGCAGGTCAAACTTTGTGGTTTCTCCCGGTCCTATCCCCTCTATTTAGTGTTAACTCTTATTGGAGAGCTATTATATTCCCTTACTCCCACTTCCCGAGCGGGTTATTGGGGCATCCCGGGTTGCTATTATTAGCGTCAATCCCTATTGGCCTGTTGTGCCGTGAAAATCACCATATGGAGGCTTCTCAGGATAATGTGCTTGGGGTTCCTTTGGGACAAGCCCGGCTGTGTGTGGCGTGTGGGGTATCCCCTATAAGTGATGATGTCAGGTTGTGTGTACCCTGCGCCCAGCAGACGCTTGCGCTGCAGCCCGGGTTACCTGCGGCTGGGCCTAGTGCTGCACCCCCTCTGGCTTCGCCTACCCCCCCACGCTTACATTTGACTCCCAGTGAAGTGCATACCAGTGGGGAGTCTCAACCTGATTTGGCTGCCCGGTTATCCAGCATTGAAAGGCATATGGGGCCAGGAGGAGCCACTTTTCTGTCTCTGCAGTCCAGCGCCATCTACTGGATGTATAACCCAAGTGTAAGGAATATCTTCTGGAACAGGACGTGCTGTATACATATCATACCAATTCTACAGGTGAGTAATCACAGAATTGTATTTTTGTGTATGCTGCTCATGCTACCTCTGTTACATGCTTTATAACAGGATTTCCACTTGGGTTATGGTTCATTTTACAGGGGCATCCCATTTTGAGTTACCACATTGTGTGAAACCCCAGGGCTTGCCAGTTTACTTACCTCTCCCATGGTCTCTCTCCCAATCAGAACTCACCGTTGTGCATATCCATTTCTGGCAATGCGTTCGGAATGAATGGATTTCCAGACGCCCCCTACTGCCTACTGCCTACTACTGCGATGCGTGCAACTGCCACAAGCCATTCAAATATGCTGGTAGGGGCGCCTGCATCAGATAGAGTGCTGGGCATGCTGAATTGTGATGCCCAGCATCTAGACCGGCATTTCCAAATGAGTGGTACGGGTACCTATCAAGTGGTACTTGGCAAGGCTACAGACTGACTTGTACCCCAATTTGATCTGCTGCCGCCTACGCTTTACCTAACCCTAAATTTGCTCCATAAATGCAAACCTGTATAAAGTGATGAAAGCTATTTCTGTGTGTTTTTCTGAATACAGCTGAAGGTGACTTTCAGCCCATACATACTCCAGTTGGTATATATAGAGATAATCAGAAACTGGAAAGTGGTACTTGATGAAAAGAGAGTAACCCCTAGGTTACTAATGATTTGGTCCGCTTTAAACTGGACCTTCAGCATCATTTAATAAAAAGTCCAAACCCTTTATTTCCCAGCATCTAAAATGATAAAATAATTTTATTAATAATAATATAATAAAATATAATAATATAAAAATTTTATATATATATATATATATATATATATATATATATATATATACACACATATATATATATTTATAATTATATTAATTAATATAAATATATTAATTAACATAATTAATTATATTTTCTTTATTGCATGACACGGCCCGCTTCGGTATTCATAACAGTTAGGTTATTCCACCACAAGGTGGCGCAGTGGTACTGCAGAAAAGCTGTGGCTTGTCCCGGCTCCCTATAAAAACGGGCTCAACCATAGAGTTCCCCAGTGTTTCCTCTGCAGTGGACTGCGAAGTTAGCAGATGGCGCTCTCTCTTGCGCAGGTGAGCGGGGCAACCAAGCCTATGGCCCTGAAAGTCTATTTCCATCCATTTCTGTTCCCTCACTGCCTCCCAGCCTTGGCTGACAGATCGGGGGAAGGTATAAGAGCACTAGGGTCAAGTGCTCCTGGAGCGCAGCTCCAAGCCGCAGACCCTGTAACACAAAGGGTAGTCGGCCATAGGCTTTATGGTGAGCCTATTAGGGATGCAGAGTTTCTGTCCTAGCTTCTGAGAGGGTAAGTAGTTGGGGACTGTGTCCCCTCATATTCCAAGTGTGACATACACTCCGCTTCAACTCTTCATGACATTTGGGTTATTCTCCAGTAGAGGGCGAACTTCTGCAGAGATGAATGCAAAAAAAGGAGCTCCTCCCAGTCCATAAATACCTGGGACCTCCCACCAATTCCCCAGTTTCTTCTCTGCAGGAAGGCGAGCAAGACAGAAGATGAAGAGTTCTCTTACTTGCAGGTAAGCCGGGCTCGCGCCCGGCCATTTTTGTCCCTATTGCTGCCAGGACCTTTTCTAAATTGTCCCTATTTGAGCCTCCCAGCCTTGGCTGCAGGTCCTGGTGAGGGTAGGCAGCACTTTATGGGTGTTGTAGGAGCCTTGCTCCACCGTGAGACAACATTGCAAGGGGTAGGCGGTTGTCCGGGTTGGTGATCCCGGTATGGGATGCCCTGTCCCTTAATCCATATGACCGGATTCCGGCTTGGATTTCCCCCCCCCCGTTGACCGTGTCAACAGGGTCCTCTCGCCAAGGAGAGTGGTCTCTCAACCCCGGGGTTTTTCGGTCTCTTTGTCGCAAGTGGGGGACTCTGGAGGTGGATCTCTTTGCCTCACGGCACAATCACAATCTCCCGGCCTTTGTGTATCTCAGGATCCTCTAGCTCTGGCAGTGGATGCCTTTTCCCTTGCTTGGAAGGATCTGGGGTTTCTGTACCTGTTTCTTCCCTTCTCCATGCTGGGCAAGGTAGTTTGCAAACTGGCTCTGGAAGGGGCACCAGCAATTCTGGTGGCTCCAAGGTGGCCAAGAAGGGTTTGGTACGCAGACGTTGTAAGGCTGGCGGTAGATCAGTACCGGCTTCCCATAATTCCGGATCTGTTATCTCAGGGTCAACTACGTTATCCCAATTTATCAACGCTGGCTTTGAAGGCTTGGCTGCTGAAACCTTCATTCTGAAGGACGAAGGTTTGTCTGAGGCTGTTGTTCAGACCTTGATTAGAGCTAGGAAGCGGTCCTCTTCTGGCATTTACTATAGGACTTGGCGGTCCTATATTGGCTGGTGTGAGGCTAGGGCCTTGCCTTGCAGGGTGTTTTCGATCCCTAGGATTTTGGAGTTTCTTGAGCATGGTCTGGATCTGGGGTTCCAGCTTAGTACCTTGAAAGGGCAGGTCTCTGCTCTGTCTGTTTTCTTCCAAAGATCTTTTGCCTTACACCCGCTGGTTAAGACTTTTTTCCAGGGGGTCACTCATGTTCGACCCCCTTGGAAGGCTATGGTTCCTGTTTGGGATTTGAATTTGGTTGTTTCGGCTCTCTAGGGTCCTCCTTTTGAGCCGTTACAGGATATTGCTCTTTCTGTTTTCACTCAGAAGGTTGCCTTCTTGGTGGCTATTACCTCTGTTTGGCGTGTCTCTGAGTTGGCGGCTCTGTCGATTCAGGCCCCTTACTTTGAAAGACACCAGGACAAGGTGGTCTTTCGCTTTAAGCCAGATTTCCTTCCTAAGGTGGTTTCTGCTTTCCATCTCAATCAGGATATTGTTCTCCCTTCCTTGTGTCCTAAGCCTAGCAATGACAAGGAGAGGGTTTTGCACAATTTGGATGTGGTTCGCTGTGTTAAGTACTATTTGGTGACTACATCTTCTTTCCGCAAGACGGATGCCTTTTTCATGGTGCCCTGCAGGCCCAGGAAAGGTTTGGCGCCCGCCAAGTCTACCATTAGCAAATGGATTTGTCAGGCCATTGTTGGGGCCTATTCTGCTAAGGGGAGGACTCCCCCTTTTAGGGTCACTGCGCATTCTACTCGTGCTGTTGGTGCGTCCTGGGCTTTTCAGCACCAGGCTTCTGTTGAACAAGTTTGTAAGGCTGCTACTTGGTCTTCTGTTCATACTTTTTCCAAGTTTTACAAGGTTGATGTGCGGGCTTCAGCGGATGCCGCTTTTGGCCGCAAGGTTCTGCAAGCTGCAGTGGTTTAAGTTGGTGCATTCTTTACTGTTTATGGTTCCCACCCATGAGGGACACTGCTATTGGATGTCCCAAATGTCATGAAGAGTTGAAGCGGAGTGTATGTCACACTTGGAATAATACCGTTTTGTAAGTACTCACCTTTAAAACGGATATTATGAGTGTGACATACACTCCGCTTCACCCCACCCTTTTGGTATTTTGGATCCTTTATATGGTGAACCATTGTTTCTTGGTTGTTAGTTTTGTTATATTTGGTTCTTCCTGGTCCCCTTACTGCTTTCTTACACTGGGGAATTGGTGGGAGGTCCCAGGTATTTATGGACTGGGAGGAGCTCCTTTTTTTGCATTCATCTCTGCAGAAGTTCGCCCTCTACTGGAGAATAACCCAAAGTTGAAGCGGAGTGTATGTCACACTCATAATATCCGTTTTAAAGGTGAGTACTCACAAAACTGTATTTTTCCTTTGGGCCCCTCCCGCAAGATAGCCCAGGAGCGGGTACCAGCCATATTGGTGGCCCCTTGTTGGCCAAGAAGAGTTTGGTTCGCAGACGTCGTGCGGTTGGCAGTAGACCGGCACGTCCTGCCCAAGGATCCAGAGCTTCTCACCCAGGGGCAGCTACGCCATCCCAATTTACAAACTCTGGCTTTAACGGCTTGGCTGCTGAAACCTCCATATTGATGGAAAAGGGGTTGCCTGCTTCTGTTGTTGATACCATGATTTGGGCCAGGAAGAAGTCCTCGTCCTTTATCTATTACAGGGTCTGGCATGCTTACATTGCCTGGTGTGAGTCCAAGTCTCTTCCTTGTAGGGTGTTTTCTAGTCCCAGGATTCTGGAATTCTTGCAACATGGTTTGGATCAGGGCTTCCAACTTAGTACCCTAAAAGGCCATGTTTCAGCTCTGGCAATTTTTTTCCAAAGATCTTTTGCCAATCACCGGTTGGTTAAAACCTTTTTTCAGGGTGCTTCTCATGTGCGTCCACCCTGTAAGCCTTTGCTACCAGTCTGGGATTTGAATCTGGTGTTGTCTGCTCTGCAAGGGCCTCCCTTTGAGCCTATCCGTGAAGCTGTCTTGTCTATTCTGACTCTTAAGGTAGCCTTTCTGGTGGCTATCACTTCTGTAAGGCGAGTTTCTGAGCTAGCGGCACTTTCCATCAAACCTCCTTATTTTGACAGACGCCAGGATAAGGTGGTGTTCCGGCTCAAGCCGGACTTCCTGCCAAAGGTTGTGTCTGCCTTTCATCTCAATCAGGACATTGTCTTGCCTTCATTGTGTCCTAATCCTGTTAATTCCAAGGAGCGGACTCTGCATTCCCTGGATGTGGTCAGGGCTCTGAAGTTTTATTTGGTCGCCACTGAGCCTTTCAGGAAGTCTGATGCTCTTTTTGTTCTCACTTCTGGACCTAGAAAGGGTTTGCCTCCGGCTAAATCCACTATCAGCAAGTGGATCCGTCAGGCGGTGGTTCAAGCCTATTCTGCTAAGGGGAAGGAACCTCCCTTTAGAATTACTGCTCATTCCACTCGTGTTATTGGTGCCTCTTAGGCTTTTCAGCACCAAGCTTCTGTTTAACAAGTTTGCAAGGCCGCTACTTGGTCTTCTGTTCATACTTTTACGAAGTTTTTCAAGGTTGATGTTAAGGCCTCAGCGGATGCTGCTTTTGGCCGCAAGGTGCTTCAGGCGGTAGTGACTTGAACTACTGGCCGTTACTCTTTGGGGATCCCACCCTACTATGGACACTGCTTTTGGATGTCCCAACTGTTATGAATACCGAAGCGGGCCGTGCTATGCAATAAAGAAAAAAGCAATTCTGTGAGTACTCACCTGTAGAATTGTCTTTGTTCTTGCATGGCACGGCTCGATTCGCCCCACCCTTGTTATCGTTATTCTTGGTTGCCTCTTTATGGTGATTGTTCCAAGTCAATTGGGATTTTTTAACTTTTTCACATTTTTTACTTATTCTCTCCCGGCTTTTTGTCTCACTGCTTGTGTACACTGGGGAACTCTATGGTTGAGCCCGTTTTTATAGGGAGCCGGGACAAGCCACAGATTTTCTGCAGTACCACTGCACCACCTTGTGGCGGAATAACCCAACTGTTATGAATACCGAAGTGGGCCGTGCCATGCAAGAACAAAAACAATTCTACAGGTGAGTACTCACAGAATTGCTTTTTTATATAATTGGAATAATAGTAACGGAAGATTTCTTTCCCCCACTAGGCTGCAACTCTGTTCAAGAATCTAGGATCTGGGCGCATACTGGGGGGGGGGGGGGGGGTTAGTTGTACTTTGCACAGACAGAACAAAGTTGGGGTCAGGAAAAGGCCAGCAATCCTACAAGCAAAGCTGAATACAAGCAAAGCTACAGGCAGCCTGAGACTCCATGGGCCACAGAAAATGCACTAGGAGCAGTTAGGGTGATTTTGAATGTGGGCAATCTGTATATACAGGGCGGAGAAAACATACAAACTATGTTCTTATTCAGGGTGAAGGTCTGGTTTAATTCTGACAGTTGCAGCTACCTTTTTTTCTATTATTGCTGTATAATAATTATTATTATTATTGAAAAAAGTGTGTAAAAAAGTTTCCGCATGTTAATATGAGTTTCCGCCAACTCCTGTAAGTTTTTTTTGACCTTTCTGAAGCTCAGCTGCCAGGACCTTCCTGTCTGTAGGCAGCCTGAGACTCCACAGTCCGCCATCTTGGATGTTTAAGGGCTCAGAAAATGCACTAGGAGCAGGTAGGGTGATTTTGAATGTGGGTAATCTGTATATACAGGGCAGGGGAAACATACAAGCTATGGTTTATTCAGAGTGAAGATATAGTTTAATTGTGACGGTCGCAACTATCTATTTTTCTATTACTGCTGTATTATCATTTGGAAAAAAGTGTCTAAAAAAAGTTGCTGCATGTTAATATGAGCTTCCGCCAACTCCTGTAAGTTTTTTTTTTTACCTTTCTGAAGCTCAGCTGCCAGGACCTGCTGTTTCGCAGTCATAACAGCAGAACATCAGCTACGGCACCTGGGTTATTTATCATGATGTTAAACCCAGTTTTACTTTATTCTTTTGTTTTTTTTTTTAAAGCCCAGCAATAGAAATTAGCCTAATTTGCTCCTCATCTTTCCTAGCAGCTAAGTCAAGACCCATTCCCAGTATTGTCCCGGGGGACAGTCTTATTAAAGAGCAAGAAAAAAAAAGTGCAAAGCGAGGATGCCTTTTCTGAAAATTCCATTAATGGTCCTCTCTTAGCCCACGTAGGTTCCCGGGTCTGGGACTAAAGGACGTTTTAATCTCTTCAGGAAAAACAATGTCTGGTAATGATGTAAAGGACTACCACAGCACTGATGTACAAAAAAAAAATCATAAATTATTCAGCACCTTTCACTTGGCATCACTGTGATATCCTCATTAGCAGTGGCTCACAGTGTCTGTCAGATGGCGTCCGCAACCAACGCCGGCGTTACATTGTCTTTTGAGATGTGCAGCTGGTTCCATGACACTGCCAGTATATGAAAACATGACGCCAGTTTGTTTTATTTAGTGCTAAACCTTCCAGTTTGTAAAAACAAGGCTGACACAGAGCCTGACATGAGGCAGTGAAAATAATTAGCTCCCATTTTCTCAGCCTCCTATTTCCTTCTCCCCGCTGCGTTTTCTTTCCACTAAACCACCACATGTCAGTCGAAATGGGAGGCAATTAGTGGGCTCATTTCAGTCCCCACAACTGTGCTGAAAAGAAAGTATTTATGATGGCACAATGAACAGCTGAAAGATTAAATAACATTTGCCTTTTGAAAAGAAAATGACTTCAAGCTAAATGGCCAATTTTTGATTATTCTCAAACAAGCTTAGAGTAGTTTTTTTTTTTTAAACACAAGAAAAAGAAAAATGAGTCTTTTTTTTTTTTTTTTTTAGGTCGAAGAATCAAATAAATCTTGACACTGTAATGCAAATGACTGATGTTTTATTGCAAAATATGTAAATGTATTATACCCTTAACAATGGCGCATGTCTGGGGTCAGGAAGGATTGGGACTAACTAGACTCGATGTAGACAAGGTTACTATGAAATTGCATTTTTTGTGTGTGTGTGTTTGCACGTGTGTTAGTGTGTGTTGTTTCACAAAAAAAAAAAAAAAAAAAAACAAGGCCTTCGGGAATTCTTAAGCGTTAAATGCGTCAAATGAAGCGTACTTTTTAATGGCACAGTGCTCATTTCGAGATGGGAAATAGCTTTGAAACCGTCATGGCTTTGACATGTTTATAAAGGTCCTGACATGTTTTCTTGGCTTGATGACATGCGGCTTAAATGAAGAAAGGCAAAATAATGCCCCTCTTCTTCAGAAGCTTTTTAATTAAGGCTATGCAATATGTCTTACGAGTTAGATTTTTTTTTCGATGGTAGTTTGAATTTATTTGTATTAGGTTGTATTGTGTTTTTTGTGTGTTCATAAAAGCAGGGCCGGTGCCATCACTCAGCTTACCCGAGAAGGTGCCTGAGTGACCCGGACTCCCCCCACATGGTGGTCATGTGACACTCCTCTTCCCTGCAGTGGGCAGAGTTGTTCCCACTTCCCTGGGGCAACCCCTATGAATGACACAGCTCCATGGAGCAACCAGGAGTTAGGACTGTCAGCCAGGGGTGAATGGCCAGAAGGGGGAATTGCCACTGGGCCACCCGCCCTGCACTGTTGGTTTTCAGGTGAACAGCTACATTGCCATTTGATATTTTGCCATTCCCTCTATTTTTTTATTTCCTACTTTTTGTTTATTCATTCCTTCTTTTTATTGTTTCTATTTTAAAAGTCTTTCTTTCCTTATTTCTTTCTATTCCTTAAAGTAGACCAAAACCCAGCGCAATCAGCCCAGCAATCTATAAGACTCCCAGGCCGATCGAATCCTTCTCCGCGGGGCAGAGACGTAGCCCTGCTTTCTGGCACCCAGGGCAAAGATTCAAAATGGCGCCCCCATCTGTGCTCAGTCCCCCTCTTTGGCATCCCCCTGACCTGCTGCACCCGGGGCCTGGTCCCCCCCCCCAGCTATGCCCCTGTGTGAAACCCCCCAGGTCGTCCCATACACTTACCTTGCTTCCCGGTCCAACGGCGCATGCGCAAGCCGCGTCCACATCCCTGCTATTTCTCTAGCAGGACGCATGCCCGCACCAGCCATTTGTAAATGGCAGCGCGGGCACACTCCCTGTTAGAGGAAAGCGGGGATGCGGCCGCAGCTCACACATCCGGCGTTGGACCGGGACGCCTTAGACGGCGTGACGTCAGCGGCTCCGAGCATACTGATTGGACGAGCGGCCGCGCATGCGTAGGACCGGGAAGAGGTCAGTTGCCCTCTGCGATCTGGGGGGTTTCACACAGTGGGGCACTCACGATCAGGGTGCCTGGGGGGCAAAGGCCAAAACCCAGGATAGTCAAAATCCTGGGTTTTGGTTCAATTTAACCCTTTTACTGCCAGCTACGTTGAATTCACGTAGCTGCCTCTCCTGTCCTTAAATGCCAGCTACATAAATTTTACGTACCTGGCTTTCCCCCCTGCTAGCTGGCAAAAAAAAAAAAAAAGACACTCACCTGACCCCTCGTTTGATTCAGCCGGGTCTTCTCTTCAAGATGGTGGGCTCAGATCATCGGTCGGACCTCCTCCGGCTGCAGGGGAGGGCCCGGAATAGGCTGCCCCCCCCCCCCCCCCGTATCAGCTGCCTCCGACTTTTCCTGTAAAAAAAAAACAGAAAAAAAAATTTCATTTCCTTACCTCCGTGTGCGCTGGCTCCCGCTGTCCCTCCTTTTCACCTGGGGGGCCTCGGATTCCCCCCCAGGACTTACCAATCTTCAGTAGAGAGCCCGGGAGGCTCTCTCCCCTCTGCTCCTCCTAATGACATCCCGGCCCCGATCACCGGCTTCAGCGCTCTCAGCTGTCAGATACCGGTGATCGGTGCCCGGGGAAGGAGGTGGCAGGAGATCCTCTGATCTCCTGCCTCCCCCTTCTCTGGATGCCGATCACCGCCATCTGTCAGCAGAGTGGCGAGGGACAAAGCAGCTGACAATCGGAGGTAAAATACTTTTGTGTGTGTGTCTTTTTTTGAACAGTTAACCCTTTGTGAGCTGGTAAGGGGTCTATGAGACCCCTATACCAGCTCACAAGGCTCTGGGTCTGGCAAGTCACCTGCGGCTAGTGGGTGACTTGCCATTAACCCCCAGCCCCCCCATTACCTGCCTCCCCAATGGCCAGGGGGGGGCAGAAGGGCCCGGGCCACTTAGTGGCTATGTGGGCTAGTAGCCTGCAGGGCCAGGGGCCACCAACGCTGGCCCCTGCGCCCTGTTCTACAAGCCCCCATAGCTGTCCTAGGTCGGTAACGCTGGGCAGTGGGGACCCTACGTCATTTTTGGGGGGATTTTAAAGGGTTTTTAACCCTTAAAATTAAAAAAAAAACTGAGGGCGGGGGGACCCTATGGCAATTTTTTTTGAAATTAACCGCTTATGTCCTGTTACACAGCAGGTATAAAATGCTTCCAGCATTTTGTGGTGTGGTGTGTTTGTGTTTTTTTTTACATTTAAAGTGGACCAACACCCAGGATTTTGACTATCCTGGGTATTGATCCTTTCCCCAGGGGCATCCCGATCGGGGATGCCCCGCTCTGTGAAACCCCCCCGATCGCCCACAATAACTCATCTCAGCCCGATCCTATGGTGCATGCGCGGCCGCTCGTCCAATCAGCGCGCTCAGAGCGGCTGAGTTATGGATGTCTAAGAGACGTCTAAGCTCAGCCACTCTGAGCGTGCTGGAGACCGCATCCCCCACTTCCCTCTAACAGGGAGCGTGGCCACGCCGGCCATTCATAAATAGCCAGCGCGGGCACGCGCCCTGCTAGAGGGATAGCGGGGATGCGGCCCGCGCATGCGCCGTAGGACCGGGATTCAGGTAAGTGGTAGCGGGTGTTCCGGGGGGTTTCACACAGAGGGGCATCCCGATTTTGGATGCCCCGGGGGGAGGGAATAGAACGGTCTGGGAATCTCATAGATTCCTGGGCCGATCAGCCCTGGGTGTTGGTCCACTTTAACCCATTGTGAACTTGTAAGGAGTCCATGAAACCCCTATACCAGTTCACAAGGCTAGGGGGCTGTCAAGTCACCTGCGGCTAGCGGGTGACTTGCCATTAACCCCGGCCCCCCTATTACCTGCCTCCCTGGGTGGGCAGAAGGGCCCGGGCTGATTTAGGCGGTGCGGGCTTGTAGGTGGCAGGGTGGGGGGCCACCAAAGCTGGCGCTGCGCCCTGTTCTACAAGCCCTGCATAGCTGATCCCCGGGCTGGTTATGCTGGGTAGGGGGGACCCCATGTCATTTTTATGGGAATTTTTAAGGGTTTTTAACCCTTAAAATGAAAAAAAAAATGGGGATTACCGCCCCGCCCCCCCCCCCCCCCCTTGGAAGAGGAACCTCATGCCATTTTTTTTCTTGATTTAACCCTTTATAGTGTGGATTGTAGTTGTATTTTATTTTTACATGTTATAAAGTGTTCTTTTCAGTTTGGGGGGTCTTCTGAACAGTAACGGGGGCTACCGATACATATGTGGTACCGTTGTAATCGGGAGAAATGGGGCTTTCACATGCAATATGGTTTTCTTTAAAAAAAAAAAAAAAAAAAAAAAAAAGGTTTTATTTGAAATAAAGGAGACAATTTTCTAAAAAAAACATTTTTTTTGTTTTGTTTAATTTACTAAAAAATATTTAAAAAAACAGTAAAAAAATTACAAACAAGACATTTCATGTTAAAGCCTAAACTCTGCTGCAAAAATAAAATATATAATTTTCCTGGAAATACCTGCAAAAATCACAGTTAAGCATAGCGCAAAATGGTTAAAAATGATCTGTCAAGAGAGGGTGACAAAATCTCAAGTAGGCTGGCAGTTAAAAGAGTTAAAAGTACCT
Source organism: Gastrophryne carolinensis (assembly GCA_027917425.1). Taxonomy (NCBI): domain Eukaryota; kingdom Metazoa; phylum Chordata; class Amphibia; order Anura; family Microhylidae; genus Gastrophryne; species Gastrophryne carolinensis. The sequence continues at coordinate 230,428,758 of CM051240.1, read as the reverse complement.
ATGCATGTTGGGTATCGTTCTGCTCGGGGGACCTTGCGCTTTTAGATTTAGCTTGTTTTTTCTTGTTTGCATATTGATATTTTAGGAAAACTAATTTTTTATTCTGCTTTATTATACATTTTTTAAGGAAACCCTGTGCGACCAAAGAATTCTTTGAGGGATTACTTTCAGAAAAATGGGCCCACTACAACATGCTGGGTACGCTTAGAAAGATTATCATGTGTACTTTCAAGGAATGTATGGTTTGTGGGGGGTATTGCAAATGTAAAGGGTTGTTTTGGTAGAAAAAGCGCAAGGTGCGCACTTTGTCTGCAGAGCTGAAATTTTCAACCAAAATTACCATTGTGCACATGCTTTACTTTTTGGTGTTTGGCAACTCTTCTTTTGACAGTAGCTATGCATGTTGGGTATCGTTCTGTTCGGGGGATGTTGCTTTTTTTTTGTTTCTTGTTTGCATATAGTTTTTTTTAGGAAAATGTGGCTTTGATCCTGTTTTTTTTATCCTTTTTTAGGGAAGCTCTGTGTAACCAAAGAATACATTGAGGGAGAACTTCCAGAAAGCTGTGGCAACATCAACAAGCCTGGTACGCCTAGAAAGCTTGAAGTGTGTATTTCCAGAGAATATATAGTTTGTTGGGGGTATTTCAAATGTAAAGGGTTGTTTTTATTAAAAAACTGCAAGGTGCACATAGCGCTTAGCATAGCTGTATTTGATCTAAAAATCTCTTAAAGTGCTGTTTCAGTTTGGGGGAGTCTCCTGGGCAGGAAAGGGTGTCTACCAATACATATGTGGTAGCGTTGTAACTGGGAGAAATTGGGATTTCACACGCAATAAGATTTTATTGACAAACTTACATTTTTTTATTACAAAAAAACACTACAAATTGTAAAAAAAATTTTTTTGCACATATTTCACCCCAAAATATTAAGAATACACTTGAAAAATGACAAACAAGACATTTTATGTTAAAGCCCAGACTCTGCTGAAAAAGCAATATATACTTTTTCTGGGAAATCCCTGGAAATCCCTTCAAAAATCACAGTTGAACTTGCATAGTGCAAAATAGTGAAAAATGGTCTGGCAACAAAGCGTAACAAAAACTCCAGGTAGGCTGGCAGTTAAAGGGTTAAAGGGACTCTAAACCCAATGGCAATCATTTCCCAGCAAGCAGCTCACCTGATACCTGTCCCATGTGCTTCTTCTCCGTTTCCTGCAGCGCCTGGCAGAAGCTGTAGCAGGACTCCAACGTTTGCGCTTGTTTCAATTTTATTCCTCCAGGTTCATGAAAAAAGTTGTCCTACAACCATTTTGTCACTTGGTGCTCTCAGTGTGAGTGAGTATGGCAATCCATTGAGGCCAAGTAGCTGTCTCTAACCACAGCAGAGCATGCTCAGGACTCAAAAACCTGCGCCATGAAATTTCATGTTCATCCACTACCCAGAAACTGAAGCAAAGAAATCTGTTTTGTATAGAATACATAAGGTATTTACATACAGAGATTTCCAGGTGCTTGGAAAAAGCTTTTTATTTACGGTTCCCAAGGGGGAGAAAGTGGGAGAAAGTAAGTGTTTGCCTGGAGAGGGGCTTTGATCCTTTTCTTCCTTCCCTCTTTTTATTTATTTCTATTCTATAGAAAATGCTGTATTCCTATGTTTGGCTGCCCTCACTAACAAAACCCTGTAATGTTGATTTATTGGCAGAAGGTTATAGGAGCACTATCGTGAAAAAATGGCCCAATGATAAAAATCCATATAAATATTCTGGATGGTGGGAGGAGGGGTCACTTATACATCTGGCATCAAGAAATACCCAACCAGGCCTGTTTCTTTCTTTTATTGGAAGGAAGAGGTAGTGAGGGGTCACAGGTTCCGTCACTCCAATACACTGAAGCCTGTCACCCCGGGATTATGTTGTTACTAGAAGAAGAAAACCACAAGCTTGGCAGGAGTTTTATTCCATTCAGGTGTATAAGTCTCTCCTCCTCTCATTGTTGTGTTTACATGGATTAATACTACACAGTTTCATGATACACCTCCTTTAAAGTGGCCTTTTTGACTATCCTGGGTTTTGTTCCTTTCCCTGGGTGCTCCCCCAATCGGGGGTGCCCCGCTGTGTGAAACCCCACCAGATTGTCACAGCCAACTCACCTTATCCCGGTCCCACGGAGCGTCTTAGAGCAGCGGCTCTGACGGCCGCATCCTCCGCTTCCCTCTAGCAGTGAATTTGTGAATGACGATCGGGGTGCCCCCAGGGAAAGGAACAAAAAAGGAACAAAACTTTTGACTATCCTGGGTCAAGCCCACCGAACTTATCTAATACATTTGACCAAGGTTGATGCAATTCAGGGGATGCTAGTTAAAAATATCTGGTACCTGGGTGATATGTATGGGTAGTCGGCAGCTTAAAAATGCACAAAACAATTTAACATTTAACGTGGTGGTTCGAATGCACATAAATATTTTTCACCACTTTTCAGAGCAGTCTTTTCCTTTGAAGCAAATCAGGCTAAAATATAAATGGACTGATCAGCTTGGGGCAGGGGCGGACTGGGGTTAAAAAACGGCCCAGGACTTTTTGGGGCACACCGGCCCTGCTGTACCGTTCCTCACCCAGTATGGTATCTTAATGTCACATCATATACATACATATACATACACTATAGTAAGTCGGAATTAAATCCTCAACCAACCTTGCAGTGTTGCACATACCATTCAATGACACCTCAGCTGCAGTTGCTAGGTCCCCCCGTCTTTGCTGCCCAGTCTTCACTGCCTCTACTGGAACCTCTGCTCTTCTTTGCCATTACTGCTCCACCAGAAAATGCACTTACAACCCCCATCTCTGCTCTGTTCCATGCTGCCCCCGTCTCTGCCCTGCTCCATGCTGCACCCCCGCCTTTGCCCCGCTCCATGCTGCACCCCCGTCTCTGCCCCTGCTCCATGCTGCACCCCATCCCTGCCCTGCTCCATGCTGCACCCCCATCTCTGCCCCTGCTTCATGCTGCACCCCCATCTCTGCCCCTGCTCCATGCTGCACCCCCATCTCTGCCCCTGCTCCATGCTGCACCCCCATCTCTGCCCCTGCTCCATGCTGCACCCCCACCTTTACCCTGCTCCATGCTGCACCCCCATCTCTGCCCTGCTCTATGCTGCACCCCCATCTCTGCCCTGCTCCATGCTGCACCCTCATCTCTGCCCTGCTCCATGCTGCACCCCCATCTCTGCCCTGCTCCATGCTGCACCCCCATCTCTGCCCTGCTCCATGCTGCACTCCTATCTCTGCCCTGCTCCATGCTGCACCCCCATCTCTGCCCTGCTCCATGCTGCACCCTCATCTCTTCCCTGCTCCATGCTGCACCCTCATCTCTGCCATAATTCTTGGTATACCTCCAGCTCTGCCCTAATTATTGCTGCACCCCTATCGCTGTCCTGCTGGGCACCTTTTCTGAGCCCCACCAACAGGACTAGTGGTTTATTATGGGGCACAGAGAAAATAGTCCAAAGTGTCAGTTCAGCTTGTGTGAAAGCAGGGAATAGTGATGCACACAAAAAAAAAAAAATATTTCAACTCCACGTCTTCCAAAACATTTTAATTACCCCCATAAATGAAATATAACAGACCTAGACTGACAATCATTTCCCCACACATGGAATTCATTTGCCACACAATTTTGCATTGAATGAGAATGGTTTTTGGTATAAAAATTATTTTTAAAGTCACCCTCTGGTCAAAAGTAAGACTGGCAAGCCGTTTAATTCCGAAAATGGCAGGAGAGTGAACCACTAGTGTGAAACATTTCAGGCTATGTTGCTCTTAGTCATGCCCCCAGACAAAAATATGTGCTTAAGTAGTAAAACATTTTAAAAGATCATTAACCCTTAGTTTGCTTGCCTGCCAGCCATGCTGCCCAAAACTCTGGGGGTAGGAGGTGGAGCTACTGAGTCATGGAGCCTCCCCACAGTGATTGGCTGAGCAGAGAGATTCATCAGCCAATGGGAAGGTACCAAACTTTGACAGGGGAAAAAACTTTAACAGAAAGCCGCGGGGCAGTGCAGTAAAAGCTGCACAGTGTAGCGCACTGCAGTGGTAGTAGTAGCGGTACTGCCACACTACACAGCCTCTACCACATGCCCTGAAATGCGCACTCACTGGCTGCCACTCAGCTGCATCCCCGCTCACCGGCCAGCCACCACCCGATCCTCCGCCCCACACATCTGCTGCTCACCAGCCACCACCTGTCCTCCCCATCGCTAACCGGCCACGGCCTTCCCAGGTGCTGGCCTACCGGGATTTTGCCCGGTATGCCCTATGGCCAGTCCGCCCCTGGCTTGGGGTACAAATCTGTCTTCAGCCTCACCAAGCACTGCCTGATACACTATCGAGAGGAGCACGTACCCCTGTTCTAGACCCATTATCAAAAAACAACCACAATCTGACCCCAAAATCATGACATCAGATTTGTGCTACACACCAGGCTTCTCTAAGGGAAGTGTGTTGATGGAATAGGTGGAAACTGTAGCCATGTTAAACCAGACGTCAGGGTTTATGCTACACAGCAGGTTTCCTGAGACAAGTTGAAAAATTCCACCTCTATAGTGTAAAGGCTAAGTAGCGTTGACTGTATTTCTCACTAGTCAACCCTAAGCCGGTGCTTACAGTGTCTAGCTGCAAGAGGCAGCCATGCTGCAGCACCAAATTGCGGCGGTGGATGTTGGCATGCAGGGAGCTTCTAAATCTGGTCTATTTCCAACTGCAGAAACATCTATCTATGTACTTTTCTATATATTTGCAACTATTAACCCTTTGCTGCCCATGTAAATCCTGCTGCCTTTTTTCTTATCCTGAGTTGTGTGATTATTTTGAATGCCCCATCTGGTTCCCCTGGCCATATCTATATTTGTGAAAATTTCATCTGTTACTATCTGCTAAACTTTTACTGACCAATATTGCCCCTTGTGTGTTCACTGACCCATAGCGCCTAGCAACATTCCATCTGGAGTTTTATTACTTCGTACCCTCCCAGACCAAACCTTTAGGCCTGACCTGAGCCCCACCCTTTAGGCCCAACTGTTGTGCATGAGCTAATCAGGCAGTTCGAAACCGTTCATATTGAGTGGCAGTGGCTGCAAAGCCACTATGGCTGCAATTCAGACTCCTTTCCAAGTCTGCAGCGAATTTAACCTGAATTCAACCTGGAGGAAACCTGCACCAGATTCGGCTTGTCTGATTAGACCAGCATCAACTAAAATGATTACTTTTTATCTCATGACACTGCTTCCTCTTACCCTCAGAATCCTAGCCTCACAGTATCCCCCTGCTCCTGGTAAATCCCTATATATCTCCCCCTCTCTGCTCTCAAACTCCTTCCTCTTTGCTCACGAATTCCTTTCTTTGGAAAAATCAATCACCACCTCTATATCCAAGCACAAGACACATTACTCAACTCTCAAAAGCCACAACCATCTCTTCTCTCTCCTTTTACTCTTACTTGCTGCTGGGGACATCAACCCTAATCCACGCCCGCTCTCTCCACCCCTCTCCTCCAAAACGATTCCCTTTTCATCAAGGCCAAAAATCTGCAACTGTGTTAAACCTGGATACACACGCCACCCTAACCCTCTAATCTGATACAGCTTACTCCCTCCCCACACCTTCCCGCCACAGTCACCTGCGCACTGTGGAATGCACGCTCAGTGCGCAATAAACTCGCCTATATACATGACCTGTTTCTCTCTAACTCTTTTACCTTCATGGGACTCACAGAAACATGGCTTACCCCATCAGACACAGCTTCACCCGCTGCCCTTTCACATGGGGGACTACATCTCAGCCACACCCCCAGATCCAACAACAAACAGGGTGGGGGTGTGGGTATCCTTCTATCTGAACTCTGCTCCTTTAACCCACTCCCCGCCTTGCCATCTCGATCCTTCTCATCTTTTGAAGTTCACTGTGTCCGTTTATATTCTCCCTGTAACCTGAAAATTGCTGTCATCTACCGCCCTCCTGGAACTACTACTCTTTTCTTCGACCACTTTTCTACCTGGCTCCTTCAGTTTCTGTCCACAGACATCCCTGCAATCATCATGGGTGACTTCAACATACCAGTTGACACTAGCAACCCTGCTGCCACCAGACTACTGTCACTAACCTCATCTTTCGGACTAAAGCAATGGTCTACTGCACCCACCCACAAAGACGGCCACACAATTGACCTCCTCTTCACTAACCTCTGCTCTTTATCAAACCTCTCATCCTCATTGCTCCCCCTCTCTGATCATAATCTGCTGACTATGAGTCCTCTCTCCAATTCCTGCTAACCCCCCTCCACACAAACCTACAATTCAACACAGGGACTTAAGAAACCTAGATCTTCAGTCCCTTTCTGCCTCACTTCAACCTCTTCAGTCCTTGACCTCATTCACGGACATAGACGCTGCATCAACACACAACCATGATACACTCTCCTCAGCTCTAGACTCTGCCGCCCTCCTCACCCATAGCTGTCCCCGCCCCAAAAATCGCCAACCCTGGCTAAATGCAAGCACAACCAGATTGAAACAGCTGTCTCGAGCTGCTGAATGGCAATGGAGGAAAACCGAACCAGTTGTGACTTTCAATTCTATAAACAAGCCCTTCAGGAACTCAGGACGGCCCTTTCATCTGCTAAGCAAGCATATTTCTCTTCACTGATTTCTGCACAAGCCCGGAATCCCAAACAACTATTCAACACTTTCAGTTCCCTACTCCGCCCACCACCCCCTCCTCCAACCTCCCAAATAACAGCAGAAGAATTTTCTACATTCTTCAAAGAAAAAATTGACAACATTCGACTTGGCTTTGCCCCTCAGAATCCCTCACCACTTCAAACAATCCCCCAGCCTTACTCTCTTACCTTCTTCACTCCAATAAGTGAGCTTGGACTAACCTCTCTCATTTCTAGGGCCCACCTGACTACCTGCTCCCTCGATCCTATTCCATCTCACCTTATTCCTTAACTGTCTCCATCCCTCACTCCAGCCTTAACCTCTATATTCAACCTTTCCCTCTCCACTGGCACCTTTCCTTCCTCCTACAAACATGCTGTTATTACTCCGATAATCAAGAAACCCTCTCTCGACCACTCTGCCCTCTCCAGCTACCGCCCTATTTCACTGCTTCCTTTCTCCTCCAAACTTCTTGAACAACATGTCCACTCAGAACTGTCACAATACTTATCCACTAACAACTTACTTGACCCCTTACAATCAGGATTCTGCCGTAATCACTCCACTGAAACTGCCCTCACCAAAGTCAACAATGATCTGCTCACTGCCAAAATCAAAGGTCACTACTCCATCCTCATCCTTCTTGACCTCTCCTCAGCCTTTGATACTGTCGACCACTCTCTGCTTCTTGATATTCTCTCCTCTCTTGGGGTTCAAGGTCTTGCACTCTCTTGGCTCACCTCTTACCTGTCTGACAGATCATTCAGTGTATCCTATTCTAACACGGTCTCATCCTCACGTTCCCTTTCTGTTGGTGTGCCGCAAGGTTCTGTCCTAGGCCCCCTACTATTCTCAGTCTACACCTATGGCCTTGGTAAACTTATAGACTCACTAGGCTTTCAATACCACTTCTATGCGGATGACACTCAGATATATCTCTCAGGCCCCAATCTCTCCTATCTCGCCTCCCCAACTGCCTTGCAGCTATTTCTTCATTCATGTCATCTCGCTACCTCAAGCTGAACACGGACAAGACAGAACTGGTCATTTTCCCACCATCTAACTCCCCTCCCCTCTCTAACACGTCTATTTCTGTCAACAATTACACAATAACAGCAAATCCCCAAGCTCGGTGCCTGGGAGTCATTTTGGACTCTGCCCTCTATTTCAAACCACATATTATAACACATATATACTTCCTGGCTACCTCCTGTCGCCTCCAACTTAAAAACATCTCCCACATTTGTCCTTTCCTCTCACCTGACACCACTAAAATGCTAGTGCATGCCCTGGTAATATGCCCTGGTCATATCCCGTCTGGATTACTGCAGCATCCTTCTTTGTGGCTTACCAACTAACAGACTGGCACCCCTCCAATCTATTCTGAACTCTGCGGCTCGCCTCATCCATCTCTCCTCTCGCTCCTCCAGTTCTGAGCCTCTCTGCCAATCCCTACACTGACTGCCAGTCCCACAGCGAATCCTGTTCAAAACTCTAACTCTTGCATACAAAGCTCTCTCCAACCAGGCCCCTCCCTACATCTCATCTCTAATCCAATAATATCAACCTAGACGCAGCCTCCGCTCTGCTACCGACCTTCTCCTGTCCTCCTCCCTGGTCACCTCCTCTCACGCCCGCCTCCAGGACTTCTCACGTGCAACTCCAATCTTCTGGAATGCCCTCCCCCACCCAATCCGCCAACACTCAAAACCTTCAAAGGAGCCCTCAAAACTCACTTATTCAGACAATCATATCATCTGGCTTAACCAATCTTCTAAAAGGGCACATGGCACAAAGCTCAATACGGACTGTTCGTGATCCTTTCCCCTCGTCTTCACCCCTCATCATTTAGACTGTAAGCTCGCAAGGGCAGGGCTTTCTCTCCTATTGTGTCTTGTACTCAGAATATCCATTGTCAACTCTGTAAAACTGCATTTGATATATTATATGTACCGTATGTTTCTACCCTGTCTGTAACTACTACTTTGTAAAGCTCTACGGAAGATGATGGCGCTATATAAATAAACAATAATAATAATAATAATATTTGTCTGTCTATCCATTCATTTATCTATCTAGCTTCCTGTTCTTTTTCTTTCCAACGTGCCCCCCCCTTATTTTAGCCCCTTTCCTGTCTCTTCCTTGCCTCTTCTTTTCTTTCCTACTTCTTATTTTTTCCTACCCCCACACATTTTGTCTTCTTTTTATTCCTTATTTAAAGTCCTGTGGGCTGCTGCATCCTGCCATTGTAGTACTGTGTTTGTATCTATCTATCTATCTATCTATCTATCTATCTATCTATCTTACTGTTCTTTTTCAATCCATGCCCCCTTCCACTTCTTATTATATACCCTTTCCTGCCCCCCCCCCCTGCCTCTTCTTGTCTATCCCCTCTTGTATTTTCCTGCTCCCCCCTCACCATTTTGCATTATTTTTCATTCCCCTTTCTCTCTCTTCCCCCTCCCATCCTCTTCTCCTCTTTTTCTTCTCTGTCTTCTTTCCTCTTAGCTTGATCGCTTTTCCCCCTTCCTTATCCCAATTTGCTTAAAGTACCTTTCCAAGCAGCACAAAAATAACAGGCTTGCTCCCATGGGGTCATATGGTCTGCTGCATCTTATATCCTGCCACTACTACTACTACTACTACTACAAACTACTGTTTGTGACTGGGCAACAATGGGGGGGCAAAAGTGCCTAGGACAGCGCAAATTCTAAATACAGCCTTGACTTGATAGCATTTAATCACACAATAACTTGAATACAATAAAAATTGTAAAAAATGTGTGAACATGGGCACTTACCTCAGGGCTGTTACCCGTTTTTAAATGGTATCCAAACACAAGTTCTAAATTCACAATCTTTTCTTCTTCTTCACTCTCGGTTGCAAGGTCCTGCTGCACAGATGGAGTAATTTGTGTCACTTGCATTGTGGATCTTTTTTTAGCTTTACAGACAACATTCAGGAGTGTGTCACACACACAGCTGAAATGTTTCTTTAACAACTATTTTCCGTCTCGCAGTTGACATCACTGCCGAAGATAGTTGCCACCCACGCCATCAAATGATGGGAACAATGCTCTACAACCTTAATGTGTTTTCAATTCTGGAAAAAACAGGTTCACCCTTAAATCTGGTTCATCCAACATCATTCTGATGAAAACACAGTTTGAGTGCATGACAATTAGAATATCCATAAATAATTATGTTCCAGAAATGATCATTTTCCATTGTTTGTTTTCATCTCTGAAATGTTGAATTACAGATGAGCCTACGTTTTGAATTCTCATTACAGATTTTAATTCTTAATGAATATTTTTTTTCTGATCTATAGTAAATTACAATAATCTGCATTGAGTCAGGGTAACTTTATATGCTGGCCTTACTTTTTAACTGTATAGTGGCAGATATGGATCTAAAAGCTACATTTGCACATTCAAAATAGGGCAAGTGGGTTTGGGGCCAAACAATGCAATCCTAAAGATTTGGAGAGGCAAGGCTCACTTTGCTAGCACCTCTTCTATATATTTTTGGATACCTGTGCCCTGAGTTTGGAGGTCCCTCCTTACTCAACACACAAAAAATTTAAAACTAAATTACGAAATTCTACTAATGGTTGAGTGTTGTATTGGAATTTGTAAATAACAGAACACTATGGAATTATCCAGCAAATTTGGCAAGGCTCTTCAGGCCTCTCCCTCCTAAGATGGAAAGTGTGAAAATTACCAGTGACGTATTGTCAGTCTTTTCTGTGTGTCATCTGTTGGTTTGCCTGGTTTGTCTGACTCTTCCCTCCTTAATCTGTGGGATCTTCTCCATCCACACCCAGGTGTTCCTAATTGTCATCATGGTCTACCACTGCCCCGTCTTCTTGCTGGCATTGAATGTCTCTGTGTTCTGTGTGCATGTGTGTGCTCTCTGTAGCAACACATCCAGTCTCCTGTGTTTTCATGTCTGTGAGCAAGCAAAAAAGCTGCCTAAACGTTGCTCTGTCCTCTACCTTTTGTTGGGTTTTGGCCTTCTGTCTGCCATTTTCTGCTTCCAGAGGCATCCCTGTTTGTGCCGGCCTTTTCTAGAGTTGCTTAGTCTTCTTCTCTCTTGTTCTTTGTTAGGTTTCAGTCCTCCTGCTGTCATTAATCTGTGGTTGCTGTTTGTGTCCTGTCACTAGCCTGCCCTCTGTTTCCCATTGTCTGTAACCACCAGGGGACTACTCTGGGCCTGCGTAATCCCCATAATCTAGGACTTGGTCAAAGAAGTGGGGCTCTCCATCAGGTTCCATGCCTTCCATACTTCATGTACCTGAACGCTTGCCTCTTTGGTGGTGCAGACAGGTTGTCTTTGTGTCTGCCTACCTGCTCCCAGTCCTAGTCAGTAACTCTACCTGCCAACAGGACAGTTTCTAGCCTAAATAGCCCACAGGGCCAGAGAGAGAGAACGTTTCTCCCCCCCCCCCATACCTAAAGGGTGCTGATGCCAATTATTGACAAAGGAGGCCGCAAAGGAAGATAACAGAAGGGAGGAAAGAAAGGAATAAAGAGGGAAGGGGGGTGAAAGAAAAGATGAGGGAAGGATGGAAAGAAACTAATGTTCACCTTTTCTGTCTGTGTCTCTCTATCTATCTATCTATCTATCTATCTATCTATCTATCTATCTATCTATGTGAATGTCTATCCATTCATCTATCTTCCTGTTCTTTTTCTTTCCATCGTGCCCCCCTTTATTTTAGCTACTTTCCTATCTATCTATCTATCTATCTATCTATCTATCTATCTATCTATAATCTATCTATCTATCATAGTCTTCTTCTCTCTTGTTCTTTGTTAGGTTTCAGTCCTCCTGCTGTCATTAATCTGTGGTTGCTGTTTGTGTCCTGTCACTAGCCTGCCCTCTGTTTCCCATTGTCTGTAACCACCAGAGGACTACTCTGGGCCTGTGTAATCCCCATAATCTAGGACTTGGTCAAAGAAGTGGGGCTCTCCATCAGGTTCCATGCCTTCCATACTTCATGTACCTGAACGCTTGCCTCTTTGGTGGTGCAGACAGGTTGTCTTTGTGTCTGCCTACCTGCTCCCAGTCCTAGTCAGTAACTCTACCTGCCAACAGGACAGTTTCTAGCCTAAATAGCCCCCAGGGCCAGAGAGAGAACGTTTCTCCCCCCCCCCCCCATACCTAAAGGGTGCTGATGCCAATTATTGACAAAGGAGGCTGCAAAGGAAGATAACAGAAGGGAGGAAAGAAAGGAATAAAGAGGGAAGGGGGGGGGGTGAAAGAAAAGATGAGGGAAGGATGGAAAGAAAGTAATGTTCACCTTTTCTATCTGTGTCTCTATGTCTATCTATCTATCTATCTATCTATCTATCTATCTATCTATCTATATGTCTATATCTATCTATCTATCTATCTATCTATCTATCTATCTATCTATCTATCTATCTATGTGAATGTCTATCCATTCATCTATCTTCCTGTTCTTTTTCTTTCCATCGTGCCCCCCCTTATTTTAGCTACTTTCCTATCTATCTATCTATCTATCTATCTATCTATCTATCTATCTATCTATATCTATCTATCATCGATCTATCTATCTATCTATGTGAATGTCTATCCATTCATCTATCTTCCTGTTCTTTTTCTTTCCATCGTGCCCCCCCCCCTTATTTTATCTATCTATCTATCTATCTATCTATCTATCTATCTATCTATCTATCTATCTATCATAGTCTTCTTCTCTCTTGTTCTTTGTTAGGTTTCAGTCCTCCTGCTGTCATTAACCTGTGGTTGCTGTTTGTGTCCTGTGACTAGCCTGCCCTCTGTTTCCCATTGTCTGTAACCTCCAGGGGACTACTCTGGGCCTGTGTAATCCCCATAATCTAGGACTTGGTCAAAGAAGTGGGGCTCTCCATCAGGTTCCATGCCTTCCATACTTCATGCACCTGAACGCTTGCCTCTTTGGTGGTGCAGACAAGGTTGTCTTTGTGTCTGCCTACCTACTCCCAGTCCTAGTCTGTGACTCTACCTACCAACAGGACAGTTGCTAGCCTAAATATCCCCCAGGGCCAGAGAGAGAATGTTCTCCCCCCCCCCCCCACACCTAAAGGGTGCTGATGCCAATTATTGATAAAGGAGGCCGGAAAGGAAGAAAACAGAAGGGAGGAAAGAAAGGAATAAAGAGGGAAGGGGGTGGGGGTAAAAAAAGATGAGGGAAGGATGGAAAGAAACAAACAAGGGGAGAAGGGAGGAAAAATAAAGCAGGAAAATTGAAGAAAATAAGAAAATTGAAGAAAATAAGAAAATTGAAGAAGGAAATAAGGCGACGGAAGGAAGTAAAGGAAAGAGAGGGTAGGAAGGAAAAAGGGAAAGAAAGAAATGAAGGAAGAAAGACAAAAAGTCAAGGAATGCGGGAAGGAAAAATACGAAAGAGGGAAGAAAGAAGGAAAGTACAACAGAAAAAGGGATGAAGGAAGGAAAGTAGCCCCCGCTGCTTTGTACTGTTTAGGCATTTATTGAGGCTTACGCTCAGTATTGCAACTTTGCCGCCAGTTCCCGATCTGAAACTTCGACAATCCTATCGTGGTCTGTTCTCCTGTTCCTGGCCTGTTTTCAGAGTCCAGTTCAATATCCATTGCCTGCCTCAACCTACCTGTTCTCAGTCTGTTCCTTATATGAGACTCTGACTACCCTATCCTGGTCTGCTCCCCCAATCCAAGTCCAACTCAATTTGCAGTCAAAACACCAGGTTTCCAGTCTACCTTTAATAAATCTTTTGAATACCCAGCATTCCTGTATGACAGAAAACCTTGTTGGCCTCTCCAACCTCCTTCTCTATGACCAGATAACCTAAAGCATGCTATTGCTTACTATGGTCATTTATGATCTGCCAGCACTAGAAGCGCCCTCACTCATGGGAGCGGCAGCCATCTTTCTGTGGCGCCACTCGGAGATAACCTGGGACAGGAGGAGGAACCGGATCGCAGGGCTGAGTTAAGTTACTTACAGCCGCTTCCAGCTGGGGACCCATCAATGGGGACCTAAGTTCAGATTCAGCATTACCAGAACCAAACTTTTATTCAAAGTTCGGCTGAACTTTCCAAACTATTGGGGGTTCGCTAATCCCTAGTGTTTCCTGATACTTCCAAACTCAGTGCACAGATATCCCAAACTGAGCCTTGTCATGCCAAATATTTTATATTGCCCCTTGTAGGGGCTCTTGCATGTGCTTTACCAATACAACTGAATGAATATAGAGACACACTGCTTTCCCCCCACTTGCGAATGTGACACGGACAATATGAACTGAACCTTTGTGGTTATGGCCTATTATAATTTATAGTCAAATAATCTTTGAACTTTTGCCTAGCACTATAGCTGGAATGTTATGCATTGTTATAGCAAAGCAATATATCATTTTTATAAGGTTGGCTGATTACTAAAGAAGCATTAGAGAAGCTAGATGAAGGCCTCCTTGACTATATAAAGTTAAAAAAAAATAAATCCCCACGAGTTCCAGCACCCAGTGATTACTTTGAATGGTATATCCATTTTAACCCAAATTTCCAATGAGGGATCACTTATTGGTCCCTTCCTATTTCATGTCACCCACTGGTGAGCAATGGGGTTTGCTGGCGAGAAATGCAAGGAAAGTGAAAATGGCAGCACCCATACCCACAGAATCTGGGGTTCTAACTGAGGCATTCAGATGTAACTTGTAACACTTTCATGGGCCCGGGGAGCATGGCTAAATATTAAGTTTCAATGATTTGGGTGTTTAGTTTTGTGACAGTTTTGCTTTAAAGGATTTCTAACCCCAAATTGTCTAATAAAATTCCTGCCAAGCTTGTGGTTTTCCCATACTGGTAGAAAAATATCTGGCATTGACAGGTTTTAAATGGTATCATTTCACTTTTACAGAGAAGAACTGTTAACTGCTTGTCTCCAGAGCAAGCCAGTGGGGAACAGTAGCATTACCCTTTTAACATCTGCCCTAAGCACTGAATGATGAGCAAAAGCATCTACACACAGGCAAAGATTTGCAATAGCAATAAGCTGTTATCAGGGCTGTATTTACCATTAGGCAACCCTAGGCACGTGCCTAGGGCGGCAACCTGGAAGGGGGGGGGCACTGCCCTTACTACTGTAGTAAAGAAAATAAATAAAAAATGTCATAGCCAGAACATTAATGCCTCCAGATTAAGGCTGCAGAGTGTATTTGTGTGAAGGGGGGGGGGGGGGGAGGGCAATGAGTTGAACACAGACCAGAGCATCTCCCCTCCACTGGTGTGGTCATGTGACTCCTGTATGTCAGAATACAGTAAAAGATGTATCATGCTTATGTGCTTCTCTGCATCTCACCCTTTGTACCCTACTCCACACACATTCTCTGCATCTAGGCCATTGCACCCTTTCCCCCTACACACTTTTTTTTGTATCGACCGCAAAGGGGGCACAAGCACTTAAAGTGCCTAGAGCACCATGAACACCAAATACGGCCCTGGCTGTTATTCCAGTGCAGATTAGCTCAGGGGTCAGGCTATTAGTGTTGAGCATATCTCACCCATAAAAGCAGAATAGTACATTCATAACTTCACCACTGATTCTTTCTCCTTTCGGTAGAAAAGAAAGAAACAAGCTTGGCAGGATTTTATTTAACACTGAGGCCCTTATTTAACAAGGGATAGCGCCAGGTAGCGACTGGTGAGCGAACGGTAATGACAGGCCCCGCCACGAGAACGCCGGCTCCCCACCACAATCACACATTTATCAAGCCGATCCTGCTTAGCGACTGAGAGAGCGCCAGATAGCGAATCATTCATCATTATTCCAGCCTCACCCCACAGCGCCAGCGAGCGACCTTGAACAGCGACAGGTATGACCTCTCGCTACCTGGCGCTCTCCAATGCATTTCAATGGAGCAATCTTTAAATATTCATAATTAATTGTTATTGTTTTTTTTTTTTTTTTTTTTTTTTTTAAATGTCAAAAATTCTGTGACCACTTCTGCAATGTTAGATTTTTTTTTTTAATGGTAAAAAAAAAAAAAAAAAAAAATTGTGCAGAATTGATATTACAGGTCTGATATTAATGTATTCATATTACAAAATGTTTTTAAAAACTTGTTTTTTTTTGTTTCCAAAAATATGGTTGTTTGGGGGTTAAAAAACTACTTTTAACCCATCGCCGCCAGCGCTCTGGGGTTTAAACAAGCATTTCACAGCGCGAGAATTTTTTGAGCGTGATTATGGTGGGAGCCGTGATATGGTGGGAGCCGTTGGCTATGGCCATTCACTATCATGTGCTCCCATGCAGCGCGGAACCTGTCAAATAGCGAATCATCACCTTGTATTCAACATTACTGCACACCGACTGAGTCGCTATCAACAACCGAACAACGGCCAAGCACAGCGACTACTAGCGGGCGCTGTGAAAATACCACTACAGTCGCTCAACTGTCGCTACCTGACGCTATTAATAAATCAGCCTCCCCGTGTATAAGTAACCCTTTCTCTTGCTATCTAGAATATTTGTGTGTATTTTATTATTGGACCATTGTTTCGCCATGGTGCTCCTTTTGACATGTTTATATTTAACATTTAAAGTCATTGCCGGGGCAAACAAACTACAATTTCAGTCAGCCCCAAAGTTTTTACATTTTTAAAAACAATCGCCCAAAGCTGAGAAAATGTATGATTTCTGTCATGTGCTTTTTATATAAATTTCCTGGGCAGTGGGTGTGGCCACTTTTTTTGGAGTTGAGCACGGTATGCTCTTACATTACGTATAAAGGCAGCATAGAGGCTGTTTTTTTTCAGTGTTTTTTTAAAACACTGAATGCCAGGGTAATAGGGAGTGCAGCAGGCTGCCAACTGATGAGATATGGGCAGTGCTCGTCCAGCCTGAGGTCATACTGGGAGAAAAGAGGGAGGGAGGGAGGGGCAGATAGAGAAACAAATGTACATGAATGGGCAGTCCATCGTCCTGAACGAAGAGCACAATTGGAGGACGATGGGTGGGGGCAGTAGAGGAAGGACTGCAAAACGATGCTCAGAGAGGATGAATCATCGGCCGTCATACAAACACTGCGCTTAGTGTCCCAGCCAAGGTAGGAACTGTGGGTAAAGATTTAACCCTTGGCTGGACAATAGATTTAACCTAAGATTTCTAAATGTTTTTGGCGGTGAACCTTCAAGCCAAAATGTGTTGTTGCGACAATGTACTGCCCCCCAGACTAACTTACCTTTGTTAGTGGCGGAAAATGGAAAAGATTTAGATAATCGTGGGTCAGTCTTTCAATTGCTGTCTGTAAGACAAAAGAGAAACACATCAAATAATTATGCTACTTAAGGATGTCAGAAAAAAATCAAAGCTGGCCCCTGTGCCCTGTTCTACAAGCACCCCTAGCTGGTCCTGGGCTGGTTATGCTGGGTAAGGGGGAACTCACACCATTTTTTCTTTGGATTTTTAAGGGTTTTTAACGCCTAAAATTCCCCAGGAAGGGGGACCCTATGTCATTTTTTAAATTAAAAATAGAATTAAATTTAAAAATATATATATATATATATATATATCGTCTTTGAGACAGACTCGGGATATATTGTATCGTCATAAGTGTATCACCATACATATCGTATCACCAGATTCTTTCCAGTTCACACCCCTAATGCTAATATGCAAAAACCTTACCTTTGGTTCTACCTCACTTTGTTGTTAGCACATTGGGGCAATGGAGAAATGATCATGGGAGGATGATTTCTTCTAATATTGCAATGCAGTTTCAGAAACAGATTTTTTAACATAAGAGAATGCCCTAAGAGATGTTTATTTCCATTAACCTTGCTTTAACTAATAAGTAGGGGGATAGCACATCGCCTTCCCATTAAATGGTATATATTCCTGCATTTATTGCAACAAGGCTGTCACCCATCACTGTTTTTCGTCTATGCAATGACCCTGCTCATATAAATGTTTGTTTTGCGACCCCCTTGCTTCCCCTCCTGATAACCCCAGCTAAGCAACTTTATTGCCCTAGTAGCACCCACCCCCCCAGCTGTTTGACTGAGCTAATCAAGGCCTCTCACAAGTGGTATAACTCTGAGGGGAATGGCTGCATGTCAGCCTGGGCTGCAGTCCTGGATTTCTCAAGTCCGGGATTTTTTAAGTCCATCAAAGAATTAGGCCTGAATTGAGCCAGTGACCAGAATGGAACAGGCACCAGACTCTGCTCGTCTGAAGAACTCATCCCCAACAATGCTCCTCTGGTATTTTACAGTCCTGCTTCCACTGACTCTAAAATTCCTGAACTCCCAGCATCCCCCTGCACCTGGTAAGTGTCTCTATATCTCTCCGTCACTGCTCTCATCCCCCTACCTGTGCTCGCATGAGTTTATCTCACTGGCTAAATCTCTCTCCCTTTCTCCATGCACCCACAAAACACGCTCTGCCACTTTCGAAACCCACAGTCACCTCCTCTCCCTTTCTCTGCTCCTACTTGCTGCTGGTGACATCGCTCAAAACCCAGGTCCATTTCCTTCGCCTCCCCGCTCCTCTACACCCCACAACTCATCACAGACTAGCCTTCACCATGGTAGCGAACCAAAAAACACACGGAACCTAGCAAACCTCTTAACAATCACCCCCTCCCCACACACTCCCCCCACAGTCACCTGCGCACTGTGGAATGCACGTTCAGTGTGCAACAAGCTTGCATACATCCATGACCTCTTCACTACCAACCTCTTCACTTTCATGGCCTTTACCGAAACCTGGCTCACTCCCTCTGATACAGCCTCACCCACTGCCCTCTCATATGGGGGCTTACAGTTCAGCCACACCCCAAGATCAACCAACAAACAGGGTGGAGGTGTTGGCATTCTTCTGTCTGAATACTTCTCATTTAACCCAATCCCTGCTCTACCCTCCCTTTCCTTCCCTTCCTTTGAAGTTCACTGTGTTCGTCTCTACTCTCCCTGTCACCTAAATATTGCCATTATCTATTGCCCTCCTGGACCTGCCACTCTCTTTCTGGACCACTTCTCCACTTGGCTTCTCCACTTCCTGTCCTCTGACATCCCGGCTATAATCATGGGGGACTTCAACATACCCATTGACACCAACAACCCTGCAACCACCAAACTATTATCCCTAACCACCTCCTTCGGCCTCAAACAATGGTCTACCAGCCCCACCCACAAAGAAGGACATACGCTTGACCTACTCTTTACTCACCTCTGCTCTGTATGCAGTCTTTCCTCATCCCCACTTCCCCTCTCTGATCACAACCTACTAACACTAACACTCTCTTCCCTTACCACTACCCCCTCTACACACAAACCTGCAATTCTTCGTAGGAACCTCAGAAACCTAGACTTTCAATCTCCGATGCTTTACATCCCCTTCACACCCTGCCCTCATTTACCAATGTAGACACTGCAGCTTCATACTACCATAATACACTAACTGCTGCCCTTGACTCTGTTGCTACCCTTATCTACAGCCGCCCTCAGGCCAAAAAAAGACAACCATGGCTTAACACTAACAGTGCAACATTGAAACGACATTCTCGAGTTGCTGAACGGCATTGGAGGAAATCCAAAATCAAGGAGGACTTCCTGTTATACAAGAAAGCCCTTCAGGAACTCAGGACTGCCCTTTCATCTGCTAAACAGGAATATTTCACATCACTCATATCGGCACAGGCCCGGAATCCAAAACAGCTATTTTACACTTTCAACTCCCTTCTCCGCCCACTGCCACCTCCTCCATCCTCACAGCTAACAGATGAGCAATTTGCCACATACTTCAAAGACAAAATCGACATGAATCGAAGTGGCTTCACCCCCCAGAACACCTCTCTCCTACCAACATCCCCCCTGCCCCACTCATTAACTCATTTCACAGTGTTAACTGCTCAAGGTCTCTCCTCCCTGGTCTCAAAGGCTCACCTGACCACCTGCTCCCTTGATCCCATTCCATCCCACCTTATCCCTCAACTG
This sequence comes from Gastrophryne carolinensis, assembly GCA_027917425.1. Taxonomy (NCBI): domain Eukaryota; kingdom Metazoa; phylum Chordata; class Amphibia; order Anura; family Microhylidae; genus Gastrophryne; species Gastrophryne carolinensis. The sequence goes on along the minus strand of CM051240.1, from coordinate 230,409,068 downwards.
TCTCCATCTGTCATTCCAGCCCTAACATCTTTATTCAACCTCTCCCTCTCCACTGGTACCTTTCCCTCCGCCTATAAGCATGCTGTTATAACTCCACTCATCAAAAAACCCTCTCTGGACCCCTCTGCCCTCCCCAATTACCGCCCAATCTCTCTGCTCCCTTTCTCATCCAAGCTTCTTGATCAGCATGTCCATACAGAACATACCAACTATCTGTCTACAAACTCCCTCCTAGATCCCCTCCAATCTGGTTTCCGCTCGTGTCACTCTACCAAAACGGCCCTCACCAAAGTCACCAATGATCTACTGACAGCCAAATCCAAAGGCCACTACTCTGCTCTCATTCTTCTCGACTTATCATCTGCTTTTGACACCATCGACCATGCTCTGCTTCTCAATATTCTTTCTTCTCTTGGAATCCAAGGTCTCGCACTCTCTTGGCTCTCCTCCTATCTCTCTCACCGCACATTTAGTGTATCCTACTCAAGCACCATTTCCTCTCCCCGGTCTCTGTCTGTTGGGGTACCACAAGGCTCAGTCCTAGGACCCCTACTTTTTTCAATATACACTTCTGGTCTCGGACGACTAATAACCTCGCTAGGCTTCCAATATCACTTTTATGCAGACGACACTCAGATCTACCTCTCTGGCCCGAATCTCTCTTCTCTCCTCTCTCGCCTTCCTGACTGTCTAACAGCCATCTCTTCCTTCATGACATCTCGCTCCCTTAAACTGAACATGGACAAAACAGAACTGTCATTTTCCCACCATCTCACTCCCCTACCCTCTCTAACACCTCAATCTCTGTAAATAATCTTACAATAACTGCAACTCATCAAGCTCGATGCCTGGGTGTCATTCTGGACTCCTCTCTCTCGTTCCGACCTCACATTCACTCCCTAGCCACCTCCTGTCGTCTCCAACTCAAAAATATCTCCCGCATCCGTCCCTTCCTCTCACCTGTCACCACTAAAATGCTAGTGCACACCCTGGTCATACCCCGACTGGACTACTGCAACACCCTCCTCTGTGGTTTGCCAACAAAAAGACTGGCACCCCTCCAATCTATTCTAAACTCTGCTGCTCGCCTCATCCACCTCTCCTCTCGCTTCTCCAGTGCTGCCCCCCTCTGTCAATCCCTCCACTGGTTACCTGTCTCCCATAGAGTTCAGTTCAAACATCTAACGCTAACCTACAAAGCTCTCTCTAACCAGGCCCCTTCCTACATTTCATCTCTGATCCAGCATTACCAACCCAAGCAAAACCTCCGCTCTGCCTCTGACATTCTCCTGTCCTCTTCCTTGGTTACTTCCTCACACTCCTGCCTTCAAGACTTCTCCCGTGCCTCCCCACTTCTCTGGAATGCACTTCCCCGCTCGATCCGCCACTCTCCATCACTCCAAGCCTTTAAAAGCGCCCTCAAAACTCACTTCTTCAGACAAGCATATGACCTGGTGTAAGCAACTCCTATAACCTTCAATGGCACATGCAGCCCTACCCAAGCTCTACCACTTGTGACCCCGCCCCCTTTGTCTCCACCCCCATCCTTTAGACTGTAAGCTCGCAAGGGCAGGGCACTCCTCCCTATTGTCTCCTGTGCTCACAACACTTGGTTTTAACCTGTGGCATCTAATTTTGTATTGTTCTCTGTACTTATATGTTTTACCCTGTCTGTAATCATACCATGTAAAGCGCTACGGAAGTTGATGGCGCTATATAAATAAACAATAATAATAATAATTTATATTACAGTGTCTGAAATGAGCAAACCTTTAGATGGATGATGTGTCCTTTGGAGACTATGCCCATGTCTTTGAGGTCACGTTCTTCCAGCAGGAGCAGCCTCTTGCCTGTAATGTGATGATCCTTAAAGAGAGTGGGATAGATGCTCTGCAGCGCTGAGTTGTCATCTGCAAAAAAAAGGGAATTAGCTACACCTTACAGTATGAGTACTCACAATGACTAGTGGAGACGAGCCATATAGCAGTCTTACCTGACTTAACTAACTGTTGCATCCAGAGAAACTGTATAAAAAAATACATGATTTCAGATTTAATTAGGAGAAATGTACATGGCTAAACCAAAAACTCATTATGTAGTGTTCTAGCTCAACTGTTAAATCTAAATGGTTTATCAAGAACTGACCTTTAGTGGCAATAAATTCAGTAGGGCAAGCAAGGGTGTACCTGTTATGAGACCAGCTGGCCCAGGTGGTACTGCAGGGTGGGGTTTCACCAAGTGCTGGACTTTTTACAATTTTTTTAGTGGTTGAGCTGAGATTGGGATCCGCTGCACATGGCCATGTTTTTACAGCCAATGATTGGTGCTTCAGGGGCCATGGCCCCGTCCCCATAATAGGAAGGAGCCAAGTGGAGCAATGCACTGCTCTATTAAGAAGTGGAGTGGAATATCCTGGGAACAGGGGTCACCTTTCTATATTCCTGTGTAAATGAGCATTTGCAATGCTTTCCTTTGACATATTGAACTGGTCAGTTTATTGTTATTCCCTGTGCCTCATCTATGGGCCAATTTGACTTTTGGAAATGAAATCTCTTATCTGCAAGCAGTTATATTGATTCTCATAGTCTTGTCCAACTAGGCATACATCCACCAAACAGTGTACTTGGTCTACCCTTAAAGTTACTTATGACAAGTTTCATCAGATCAATCAGAAACTGATTTTAATTTTTGTTCCAGAAAAGCTTACCACGTCTTCTTCTGTCCAGGAACATATATCAAATGAGGGAAGTAGCTGTGAGGATGAGGAAAACAAGGAAACGTTAGACATAATTGTTAAAGGGCATCATTGTGACTGTATTTATACTTTATGTACTTTTTTTATTTCGAAATTTTTTTTATTCAGGAATTACGAGTACAATACATGTTTACATTTGTGCTTTGCAATTGGATAACACTATATTGGTTGTGATTGCACTGTCAAATAATCAATGTCTTTCAATAAATGTAGGTATTCCTTGTTCTTTTTTATATTATAAAATGTTTAACTTATATGGCTCATTAAATCAACAGAACTCACACCATAAAGACTAGAGAAGGGTCTAGGCCCTTCAACGATCGTCAACGGATGCCCCCTTGCTAGAACACACTACCCCCTCCCCAGTTATTGGATTGGCGGGTCGTCTGCTGCCTCTCTTTCCAGGAACCATGATGGTTGTCCAAAACAGAGCTTTAGTTTCAACTTGAGTTCCCCATGTAAGCCAACCTAAGAATTGGAATGTACAGTATATTTGCATGCTAGTAAGCTGAATTTGTTTATCCGTTAAAGATGTCTTCAACAGACTTTTTAGGTTAAACTCTTGTGTTTTTGTTGTTAAGCCAAAATAATGGCATCCCCGATCTGTTCTCTTTAGATGAATCCACTTGTTGTTCTGATGAGGATTGCGCAGTATGATATCTTCGTCTTTACCTAAGTCTGACGTTCCACAACACCCACAGGGTAGGGGGATCAGCTTATGACAGTTGAACACAGACATCCCCTAGTCCACACAGACACAGGGCGGCACAGGGGTGAGAAAGCGTGGTCCACATGGTCACTGGTGGGGTAAAACCAGTGAACAGGGCCCTGTCAGCATGGTAGGACTGACACCAGCTCTAAATTGACCATAAAACCAGAAGCTTGGACATGTGAGTTTGTGGATCACAAATAAAATCTCAACATTAATTGTATATTTATTCGCCTTAAGGGCACACTAGACAAGTAATGTGAATATAATGAATATAAATATATTCAAGTAGGTCAGATAGGAAAATAAGTTTGTACAGTAAGCATAGAAAAGTAATTTACTATTAGGTGCACTAGGAAGCCACAGAGATGTGTGTGGGGGTTCCTGGTCCTTGTTCTTGCTGTTCTTTCCAATGTAATGACAGCGTGACCTCTCTCAGAAAGAGACAGGTCACCTCTACCTTCCTTCTACATTTAAACCCCTGGCTGGTCACTCCCCTTGGAATGAACATCAATCTCCTCCCCTGGCTACTGCTGTTCTAGACCTATTATTCTAAATATTCTAAACCTAAAATAGAACCCAGCTTCCTACCTGGAAGTCATAAGAAATTGGTTCTGGTGGCAATGGACCCAGCCGTGTTTTGGTCACATTTTGAACATGGCTGTCCTACCAGGCCTCTGACATGAGTTCTCCATACCTCAGCCTCAGGAGGTCCTGGGCTGCGTTATGTTTTCCAGAATCTAAAAATGTAATCCGGTTATGGCTAATACAGTTTCTGGGCCAGTCAGAGATGGGATATTGTAATAATATTTTCTCACAATGGAAAAAAGAGAGACGAGGTGAACATGGAAAAGAAGGGGTACAGAGAAGGATTGATGGAGTATGGGAAAGAGATGAAAACCAGAGAGAGGATAAGAAAGTAATAGCTATAGAGAGAAGCAAATGAAAAGTGAAATAGGAGAAAGACTTAGATGAGGTAAAAAGAGGAAGGAAAGATGGAGGGTATGCAGAAAATAGCATGCTAGATGGATTGTGGAAAAGAGGTGAAAACGAGAGGGATCAGGAAATGTAGAGAAGAGAAACCTGATGAGCAAGCTGAGAGTTTCCTCTCTAAACTGGTGTCCTCTTACAGACTTGAGATTGAGATGGCACCCTGTGTACACGCACAAGTCGTACACCCCAAAGGCCTGCCATAGCTACCAGCAAAGATGACTCATTGATGCTATCATTGAAGATATTGAACAAGCTGGATATTTCTCCTCCAAGGTGAGATTCGGGTAGAAGCCCTAGTCTATAAATATCTGCCATACTAGCAGTGAATCCAGCACCATTAGACCAATAAATGTTTAGCAAAGAGAATGCCACCTGCCAAGTGCTAGACTGGTCTGATCTTATCTCATAACCAGTAGGAACATTGCTTTCCCAGGCAGGCCCATCAAGTAATTATTGCCATCCATGCAAAGCTGATGTGGAGTGGTCAAGGGCACGGAAGTATCTTTGCTATCTGAAAGGGCGTGGTACTACTCAAATTCTGTAAAGCAGAAAGAATTATATTTTTGTAACTTTTAATTTCTTCCTCTAAGATCAAAGAGCAGATGCAGACAAAGAATGAAATGTGATTTTACTGACAACTGAGAGACAAGGCCAAGTTCACTGGTGAATTTAAATATCCTCCGCTGTCCTCATGTCCCCAGCTGGGAAGGGGGTCAACATTTATCTGCATGTGCTTGATCCACTAAAGTCTTCTGTTATTCTTCCTGAGCTCGTTTTTACTATGATTATCCAATTATGCATTCAAAAACTCAAACAGCAGATTTGTGAGCCCCATCAACAGTGATAGATTTCCATTAAATGGTGGGTAAAAATATACGCGCGGCACATTGTGCATGGCATAAGTAGATGTATATGCTAAAAGCTGTGTGTTCAAAGTCAGTATCACGTCCGCATTGCCATTCATTTCTAATTGCATGTAGATATCTAATAGCAAGAAATGTGACACTGAGGTCACATTTATCTGTTCTAATGGCTATCATTAAGCTAATATTATTTTTGCTGCGGCCATTGGGGCCAACATAATGGAAATTGAGGCTTCACAGAAATTTCCTATTTTGTTTCAAGGCATGAGGTTTCAGTATATGAGATCTTAAAGTGAACCAGTGTCCTCAAAAAATACAATTCTGTGATTACTCACCTGTAGAATTGGTATTATGAGTATACAGTACGTCCTGCTCCAGATAGATTACTTACACTTGGGTATTACTCTGCCAGATGGCGCTGGACTGCAGAGACATCGAAAACAGGCTCCTCCCGGCCCCTCAAATACCCAGGGACCTCCCACAATCCCCAGCATTGAAAAGCAGTTAACGAAAAGCCGGGAGAATTAAAACAACCCAAACTGGTAACTACAACAATGATAACAATCACCATACAGGGGATCCAAGATAATGCAAAACCAAGGGTGGGGTGGAGCAGGACGTACTGTATACTCAAAATACCAATTCTACAGGTGAGTAATCACAGAATTGTATTATTCTTAGTATACAGTACGTCCTGCTCCAGATAGATTACTTACACTTGCGACATCCAATAGCAGTGTCCATAAAGTAGGGTGGGATCCCCAAAGGTAACAGCAGACAGGTCATACCACTGCCGCCTGCAGAAGCTTACGGCCAAAAACAGCATCAGGCCCTAACATCAACCTTGTAAAACTTTGAAAAGGTATGAACAGAAGACCAAGTAGCGGCCTTGCAAACTTGTTCAACAGAAGCCTGGTGCTGAAAAGCCCAAGAGGCACCAATAGCACGAGTAGAATGAGCAGTAAGGCGGAAGGGAGGCTCCTTCCCCTTAGCAGAGTAGGCCTAAATCACAGCCTGACGGATCCATTTGCTGATAGTAGACTTGGTAGGAGCCAAACCCCTCCTAGGACCAGAAGGGACCACAAAAAGAGTGCTGCCATGACATTGCTAGGGCATCCGTGGCCAAGGCTAGAGTATCCTGGGACAGGGAGACAAAGGCCAAGAGCTTGTGATTGTGACGGGATGCAAACAGATCCACATCTGGTTGGCCTCAACGGTGACACAGAGATTGGAACACCCTGCTGCATAGGGACCATTCTCCCTGACGAGAGGTCCCCCTGCTCAGAGAGTCTGCTATCAGATTTTCCACCCCCAGGATGTACACCGCAGATATGCAGGGAACATTGGCCTCCGCCCAGTTTAGAATCAGAGACACTTCCTGGAGTGCCCTCTTGCTCCGGGTCCCTCCCTGATGATTGATGTAGGCAACTGCCGTCTGGTTGTCTGAGCGCACCTGAACAGGCAGGCCTTTAAGATGATGAGTCAACTGGGCCAGAACTAACCTGATCGCCCACAGCTCCAAGACATTGATAGGTGTGTGAGCCTCCTGATGACCCCACCTCCCCTGGAACTGCAGGGACTTCCAGAACCCCCCCCCCCCAACCTGACAGACTGGCATCCGTGGTGACCGTCTCCCAGGAGGGGGTCAGAAAGGATCTTCCCCCCAACAGGTTCCTGGAGTCCAGCCACCACGAGAGGGACCGCCTGACCAGGGGGGAAAGCGCAAAGACCCGGTCCAGGGACGCAGGGTTCTTGTCCCATACTGACAAGAGGTGGAGTTGCAGAGGCCTCAAGTGGAACTGAGCATAAGGGACCGCCTCGAAGCACACGACCATCAGGCCCACCAGCTGCATTCCCTGCCTGATGGAGGGATGATGACAACATAGCAGGAACTGGACCTGCGCAATTAGACTGTCCACCTTCTGCTGAGGAAGAAAAATCCTTGCCTGAACTGTATCCAGATTCATTCCCAGGAATGAAGTCACCAAGGAGGGAGACAGAGAAGACTTGGGGTGGTTGATCACCCAGCCAAATGACTCCAGGGTGGACACCACCAGCTGAGTATCCAACTCTGCTTGATGTAGAGACTGGGAAGTGATGAGAATGTCGTCCAGGTAGGGCAGCACGCGGATGCCCTGAAACCTGAGCAGAGACATCACTCATGCCAGCACCTTGGTGAACATCCTGGGAGCTGAAATGAGACCAAAAGGCAATGCCACAAATTGGTAGTGTTGATCCTCCAGAGCGAACCTGAGGAACCTTTGATGACCTGGAAATACAGGAATATGAAGGTAAGCATCTTTGATGTCCACAGACGTCATGAAATCCCCTGGGTGCAGGGAACTGATGGCAGAGCGCAGAGTTTCCATGCGAAAGCGCCTGCACCCGACAAATTTGTTGAGGATCTTCAAGTCCAGGATGGGCCTGACTGACCCATCTTTTTTGGGCACTGTGAAGAGGTTGGAATTGAAGCCCTTGCCCTTTTCTCTGAAAGGGACCTTGCAGATGACCCCCAGCTCCAGAAGGCTTTGCACCGCCTGCCACTAGATCCTGAGCTGACACAAGGTCCTGAGGAATCCGGGATCTGATGAACCTTGGGGGGGGGGGGGGCAGACAGCAAACCGGAGGACACTACCTCCTGAATCCACCCGTCTGAGACATGAAGCCTCCAGACGTGAGCAAAGTGCTGAAGCCGTCCCCCCCGGATGGGTGAGGGCGCCCCTTCATGCCTGAGGGGGCTTGGGAGAGGACTTAAGCTTGGAGCCCCAGGAAGAGCCAGGACATCCACATCCTCTGCCCCTACCCCAGATGTCTCCTCGGGCCCCAGTAAAGGAAACCTCCCTCCCTTGTCTAGCACCACGTTAGTGGGAGGAAAAGGAGCCCTGAACCCGAAAGGGCCGAGACTGCTGCCTGCACTGGGATAACCTGCCTCCCTTAGCAAACAAGTCCAGGCGGTCCCCAAACAGGCGTAGTCCTTTGAAGGGAAAACCAGTGAGGGCTTTCTTGGCAGCGTTTTCAGCAGCCCACTGGCGCAGCTAAACCGAGCAGCATATAGCCATCACAAGGGCAGAGGTTCTAATGGTCTCACATTCTAATGGTGTCATCCAAGGCAGAGAGGACATAGGACACAAAAACATCACAACTAGAGAGTGCATTAAACTCCTCCCTAGACACATCATCAGGGGCACCATCAAGGATACTTCTGAGCAGGGTCCTAATAGCCACAGCCGTAATGGCAGAGGCACAGACCGGGCGCAGCACTGTCCCAACGCATGCAAAGGCATGGGACGCCAGCTGATCAATGCGCCGGTCCTCAGCATCCCGCAGGGTAGTAGAGTAAGGGGAGTGCATGACAGAGGTGTTAGATAACCCTAGGACCGGGGCATCCACCTCAGGAGGGGATGACCAACACTTCACCACATCAGCTGGAAAGGGATACTTCTTATGCCAACTTTTAGGTACACCGGGAAGCCTGCTGGGGCGTTCCCATTCCTTGAGCACAAGGTTATTAAAATGGGCTTGCTCAGGAAATTCCAAGCGTGACTTAGCAGTATGAAACAATTCCCCCTGTTGCCTGAGGGCCGCAACAGGGGGAGAAATAGATAGAACCTCAAAAATCTGAGCCAACAGTCTATCCGTATCATCTGGGGCCCAGGGGTCAGAGCCAGAATCGTCATGACCCCTGGGCCTCTCGTCAGATAACCCTGAGTCGGAGAATAGCTCCCCTTCCTCCAAAGGGGTATAGCCAGACAGTTCCAAAAACTCATCAGCTTCCATAGGGAAAAGAGTGACATCAGGCGTTAAGTGCCGCTTTTTTGCAGAGGCCTTACGCGCCAAGATATTAGCAATTAACTTCTCAACACTAGCCAGTCTAGAAGACACATCAGGCTGAGAATCCCCACTTGTATGCAACTCAGTGGGAGTGAGATTTAAGCTTGGGGGAGTAGGTGAAGTAAAACGAAGCGCAGGCCCAGCCACTGGAAGGCCAGATTGCAGCGCAAGCACCTGCTCGGCACAAGGTACACAGACCCGTGCATTGTCAGCGCTAATAGGGGACACCCCACAAGCTACACACAGCCGGGCTTGTCCCGAAGGAACCCCGAGCACATTATCCTGAGACGCCTCCATATGGTGATTATAGCGGCACAATAGGCCGATAGGGAATGACGCTATAAAGCAACCCAGGATGCCCCAATAACCCGCTAGGGAAGTGGGAGCAATTAACACTAGGCCTCACAAGTTAATAAACTAAATAGAGGGAGTAGGGCCGGGAGAAGCCAAGAGGGTTCGGCCCGTCTAAAAAGACATAAGCAAAGGGGGGCCGTAAGCATACAAATAAATAACAGCAGTAATAAAGCCGCCTGCGAGGGCACTCACGGACCGCGGTAGTAGAAGCCCGTCACGCAGCAGCCGGAACCAAGAGGAAAATGCCTCGAGGGGCGGGCCGCAGGGACAGTGACGCAGAACGCGTCAAAAGTAGGCCCCGCCCCCCCGAAGAGCACAAAGCCATACATGTGACAAGCAGCCAATGACGGCGCACCAGCGCCTGAGGTAAGGCCGCCGCCAAGTGCGAACACAGTGTAAGCGCGCGCGGCGGTGGCAATTTTAAAACACAATAGGTGCAAACAAGTCAGCGCGGTGACTGACGCTAAGCATAATAAAAAATTTAGTGAAGCACAAGGCCAATACACATATACACACACACACACACCCCTCCCCCAAGGGCTACAAGGAGAGCGAGGGAGGACAGCGGCCACTTAATAAAGGGCCCACCGATAGACAGGGGCAATAGGGCAGGAGGGGCATCACATAGAGGCTCACCATATGCCTATACCGCCTACCCTTTGGTGGGGGATTGTGGTGGAGCAGCGCTCCTAAGCACCGACAGCGGTGCTGCCTACCATCACCCGACCAGCGCAGCCAAGGCTGGGAGGCACATAAATAATGGAACGGGTGGGAATAGTCCTACAGGGCCGCAGGCTAATAGCCCCGCTCACCTGCGAGAATAGAGAGCCATCTTCTTGTCCTTCGCAGTCCAGACTGCAGAGAAGATCTGGGGATTGTGGGAGGTCCCTGGGTATTTTAGGGGCCGGGAGGAGCCTGTTTTCGATGTCTCTGCAGTCCAGCGCCATCTGGCGGAGTAATACCCAAGTGTAAGTAATCTATCTGGAGCAGGACGTACTGTATACTAAGAATATGCAACCAAACTGGCAGGTCCGCTAAGATCACCATTATAACCTGAGGACATCTGAGGACTATGCCTTAAATTTGCATCTTTCCTCTCCTGTGAAAGGCCTAGATCTCACTATGGGTTCACAGATATTTGTGGGATAGTCCTCCGAAAGATGACTCAAACATCTCTTTCTTCCTCTAGTCACATTGTCACATTTGGCTACAGTGAGAAGACCAACTACTCATCATCGCTAACTGGAATCTAGTGTTAGATATTGAGGAACATGACAAGCAAGGGTGAAGCAGGTCCTGGTCTTCCTTCTGCAACTGGCCAAATTACAGCACACGGGATGGAAAATGCCCAAGAGAAAATTCCCCCGGGGAGAAGGTTGGTATATTTTTTTTGGCAAGTTTTCCTAATTATGCCCATAAATGGTGCTTATCTTTTCCCATTTAGTTGAGAAATAAAAAAACACTGTAATTGCCTTTGGACATTTTTTGGAGTGCTTTAAAGCTGATCTCCAGTCTTCTTTTACTACAGTGGTCACTGCATCCCCTGCTCTTCAGACCTTCTGGTTTGGTATGCTAGTCCTCAAGAATCCCTATTGAAGGCCCAACAATTTCCACTCACCCAATCCGCTCTCCTGCTCCGCTCTTGCACTGCCCCCCAATGAGCAATAGAGTTTGTCAGGCGGAATTGTGGGCCACAAAAGTGACACATGCAGACCCACCCAGAGAATCCTATTGGTATTAAGTGAAACTGTAAATTTGGGGATGTGGCTGCTGGGCTTCCAAGTTGAATTCAAGCAGTGGAGCATAATTTTTTAAGGGGGGGGGTCAATTTTGATTGACTTGAAGCGGATGGAAACATATTTTTTTCCCAATTGGGTTTTGACTTGCTTTAAAATGGACCGACGCCCATTTTACCCAAAATATACATCCAGATTGCTGATGCTTCCCATGTGTTGGTAAGGAAAACAGGGTTTGTAGGAGTTGTATGCACAGGGAGGGGGAGGACATCAGCAATCAAGAAACACTCGAGCTTGTACCTACACTTATGGGTTGATTCAAAGAAACATGTAACAGCTTGGATTTGGCTCACGATCATCCTATTTTTTACGTCCGCTCGTGCGTTCGTATGAACTTGCGAGTGATTCAATAAGCAAATACGTTTCTATCCTAAAAGATACGTCCGTTCGTATGATATCTCCCGAACTTGCCTCAGTCAGTTGCCAATCGTAAAAATCACGTTCATGTGCTCACCTGTTGCGGCGGCAGCCTGTTTTTTCGGCTGCTTCCATCGTCCAGCTCTTCCAATTACTTGCGTTTGCCTCTAGTTTTCATTGGTTTTTGGCCTCTTAGATTCGTGCGTTCGTATTTTTATAAGATCTTGCGCATGCGCACCCTCAACCAGAAACTTACATAAACCCCGTAGCGGCTGCATCCAACTTCATTTCTCGGTCCCTCAAACTTACCTAAACCCTTTAGCGCTTGCATCCAACTTCATTTCTCGGTCCCTCAAACTTACCTAAACCCCTTAGCGCTTGCATCCAACTTCATTTCTCGGTCCCTCAAACTTACCGAAACCCTTTAGCGCTTGCATCCAACTTCATTTCTCGGTCCCTCAAACTTACCTAAACCCCTTAGCGCTTGCATCCAACTTCATTTCTCGGTCCCTCAAACTTACCGAAACCCTTTAGCGCTTGCATCCAACTTCATTTCTCGGTCCCTCAAACTTACCTAAACCCCTTAGCGCTTGCATCCAACTTCATTTCTCGGTCCCTCAAACTTACCGAAACCCCTTAGCGCTTGCATCCAACTTCATTTCTCGGTCCCTCAAACTTACCTAAACCCTTTAGCGCTTGCATCAAACTTCATTTCTCGGTCCCTCAAACTTACCTAAACCCTTTAGCGCTTGCATCCAACTTCATTTCTCGGTCCCTCAAACTTACCTAAACCCTTTAGCGCTTGCATCCAACTTCATTTCTCGGTCCCTCAAACTTACCGAAACCCCTTAGCGCTTGCATCCAACTTCATTTCTCGGTCCCTCAAACTTACCTAAACCCTTTAGCGCTTGCATCAAACTTCATTTCTCGGTCCCTCAAACTTACCTAAACCCTTTAGCGCTTGCATCAAACTTCATTTCTCGGTCCCTCAAACTTACCTAAACCCCTTAGCGCTTGCATCCAACTTCATTTCTCGGTCCCTCAAACTTACCTAAACCCCTTAGCGCTTGCATCCAACTTCATTTCTCGGTCCCTCAAACTTACCTAAACCCTTTAGCGCTTGCATCAAACTTCATTTCTCGGTCCCTCAAACTTACCTAAACCCTTTCGCGCTTGCATCCAACTTCATTTCTCGGTCCCTCAAACTTACCGAAACCCTTTAGCGCTTGCATCAAACTTCATTTCTCGGTCCCTCAAACTTACCTAAACCCTTTCGCGCTTGCATCCAACTTCATTTCTCGGTCCCTCAAACTTACCTAAACCCCTTAGCGCTTGCATCCAACTTCATTTCTCGGTCCCTCAAACTTACCTAAACCCTTTAGCGCTTGCATCCAACTTCATTTCTCGGTCCCTCAAACTTACCGAAACCCTTTAGCGCTTGCATCCAACTTCATTTCTCGGTCCCTCAAACTTACCTAAACCCCTTAGCGCTTGCATCCAACTTCATTTCTCGGTCCCTCAAACTTACCTAAACCCTTTAGCGCTTGCATCCAACTTCATTTCTCGGTCCCTCAAACTTACCTAAACCCTTTAGCGGCTGCATCCAACTTCATTTCTCGGTCCCTAAAACTTACCTAAACCTCTTAGCGCTTGCATCCAACTTCATTTCTCGGTCCCTCAAACTTACCTAAACCCTTTAGCGCTTGCATCCAACTTCATTTCTCGGTCCCTCAAACTTACCTAAACCCTTTAGCGGCTGCATCCAACTTCATTTCTCGGTCCCTAAAACTTACCTAAACCTCTTAGCGCTTGCATCCTTCTTCATTTCTCGGTCCCTAAAACTTACCTAAACCTCATAATGTACATATGTCTAGATGTTTCTAACCGTGTTTTTTCTTGTTTGTGTAATTGTTTGTGTTTGCGCATATTAGAAAAGACACATTTATGAAGTATTAAAATATAATTTATTTAAAATTTTTTGGGGGATTTGGTATATTTTTGTCTGTCAATTTTTTGTTTTTATTGGGGTGTTTGGTTTCCAACCCCTTTTTTTTTTGGTAAAATTGGTTTTAATACAAAGATATTAAAAATTTTTTGGCCTTGCCTTAAAAACAGAGTAACATTTTATGTTTTTTTTCAAAAAGCCAAAACTTTAAAACATTTAAAACAAGAACAAAGTTTGTAAAACTTTTAACCAAAGTAGCCAGGACCAAGGGCACTAATCCTCCTCGTCTTCTTCATCTGTTGGCCCCAACGTCGCCTGTATGGCCAGCAGCTCGGCCACCAACTCCTTCATTCTTTTTTTTTTCTCCGCCAATGTTTTGGGGATCATCCCTGTAACCAATAGAGAAAGAAACATAAATCGGAGTCCCAGACCGGTTTGTATGCTGGAAATAGATTTGGGGTTAATCAAATACATGTAAATGCATGACATATGTCATTCTTCAAAGGGATACAGTTAATGCATTTCCCACAGGTAAGTCTTTAAACTCCTTAAACCGGACCTTCTACATTATTTAATGAAAACCACTAACTATTCCCAACTGATTCTGCACCAGATCAAAGTAAATTTGGAATTTTTTTGGATTACAGCGCCGCCATCTGGACTCTGAAGCATAACACTTAATGAGGAGTGGAGAGTTGGATAAAGTACAGGGGAGTAGGTTACAGTGGTGCGTTGGGAATCCAGAGCATAGCTGGGTTGAGGGAAAGGTCATCACTCACACAATGCATGGCAGCACCTTCCTTTTTTCAATCTGTATCCCATGCTGCCTGTAAATATTGTGCATTCCATATTCCCCAATATTGGTTTTGTTCTGTCTAATAACATGCATTAGATGGCTGAAGGGTGTTTTTCCATGTTTCTAATCTGTAGGTACAGTGTGATGGCTAAGTCTTTGGTTCTTAATACTAGTTTGGGTCCTCTTTAAGCTAACGAAGTGCCCACATGAAAGTGTGAACTACACATTGGCTACGCCTTTAGTTATGTGTGTGTTATTAGCTAAGCAAACATTAATATGAATAATGGCATGGAGACTTACGGAGTTGGTGGCCGACAGATGGCTGGTTGGGGCCAACAGGCTGCCCTTGGTCCTGGCTCTGCTGTGAAGAAGTCCCTGGAGAAACATGTGACATTTGGTTAGTATTTGTAGAGAGTCACTATCCCCAACATATCTGGCTCCCAGTCTGGCTGACATCACTCACCTTCGCCAGGATCTCCTTCCAGCATCTCTGCTGCCTCCTCCTCCACTATCTCACCCGCTCCAGAAGCTTCTACAAATACATAATAAAGGAGAACTTAGTTTTTGGCCTGCCATGTATATCTTTGTGCCTATACATGAAGAGTGACATACCAGAGCCTTCCCCATGCGTGGCCAGGTATGACTCCACGCCCACGCGCCTTGGCCCCTCCTCTGTGGTAAGGTCCAGGGGCTGGTCTGAGGAGGCCACAGAGGAGGGGTAGGTCCGTCGCCCGGGAGATCCACCACCTTCACTCACAGATGCAGAGTCATGCAGCACTGGTCGGCCTGTACGTCTCCGGGTGCGGCGAATTCTGAAATCCATTTCCAACACTACCAAAGAAAAGTCATTATAAATAAAGGCATAACTTAGACATTTGGAACATATACCATGCAATTGGTTTGTACTTACTTGGGAAATGGATCCCAAAAAACCTCCGCACCCGGGGCATGTGCAGACGCTTCAGGTCCGACCAATGCTGCATTATCTGGGTGTGAGTGAAGGTGGTGCTGGTCACACGGTGGATCTCGGCGATGATCTCCCGGGCGATGTCCCTTTTCTCGCACACATTGGGCGCGAAGTCATACCGGCGCTGAAGCATGATCTGAAAAACATAATGGACACAGAGCTTTTACTTTTACACACAGACCCATATGTGTTGCATCACAAGTTGAGTATTTAATGTCATTAACACACACATTTCGAATGGCCGCCATTTTTGGGGAGTGCCTTAAAGAGGACGTTGACTGTGATTGACAGTCTGGTCTTATGTTATATGTATCACACACCATGTACATACAGATAATAGCCAACATCAAGAATCAGGCCACCTGCATCTATGGCATGTTAGGATGGTTTAAACATCCAAGATGTAGCCTAATGCTTAGGCTTTTGGACCACGTGTGTGGCTTCCCGTTGTGTTTTTATGGCTTAGGACAACAGTGTTCCGCAAACATCCGCATCAAGGTCCGAGACAGGCCAGGTTTGACAGCTCGCCCCGCTACTCCACAGGTTAATTAACTGTTGCTAAGCCGGAGCAATTGGCCGAATTAGGACATCAGCATAGACAGGTGAAAACGTGGCCAGGCTCGGCCCTTGAGGATGAAGTGTGAGGAGCCAGTGATTAAACATTAAGAGACCCCAAACTAGTTCCCAACGCATCATTTACATTTAGGCCATCATTGACTATTCTATTAAAATGCACAGGCAGCCACTTACCAGCATGAGGATCTCTTCCTGTTGACGGGTGAAGATAGTGGGCGCCATCTTTAGTCTTCTTCCAGGCAGCAGATAAGTGAAACCCCAGCGGTTTCCTGGTTCCGCTCGAACGTACGTTCGTACGAGCGCGTAGTCGTGCGCATAGGCGTCACACGCTGGGCTCATTATTTAAAGGTCCCTTCCCCCCAAGCTCATTCTCTTTGAGCATTTCTGTACGATGGCACCAAAAAAGGCGATGAGCAAGCGACCCCAGGCAAGCAAGACCGCGGAGGGCCCCACCACAAGGTCCCAGCAAGCTGGCCGAAAACTGAGATCCAAGACTCCCACCTCGGCCCCACCAAGGGACCCTGGACCCTCAGGTACCCAAAAAAGGGGCCCCAAGCCTCGTGCCCCTCCTGCAGCCAAAAAGCTGGCAACTGCAGCACCCACCACCTCTGCCCCCAGAACAGGCAGCACCAGTGAGCCCACACCGGCCATGCCTTCAAGTAGGGCAGTTCGGAAACCCATGCCCCGCAGCAGGGCCCGAACCCCATCCAGGGCCCGAAGTACAGCCAGAGGGCGAAGAACACAATCCAGGGCACGAAGCCCAGACAGGGCCCGAACCCCATCCAGGGCCCGAACCCCATCCAGGCCCCGAAGCCCATCCAGAGGCCGCAGATCCAAAACCAGGGCCAGAAGCCCCTACAGGCCCAGAAGAACCCAATCCAGGGCCAGAAGCCCCGACAGGGCCCGCAGCTCCCAATCCAGGGCCAGAAGCCCCTACAGGGCCCGCAGCTCCCAAACCAGGGCCAGAAGCCCCTACAGGGCCCGCAGCTCCCAAACCAGGGCCAGAAGCCCCGACAGGGCCCGCAGCTCCCAATCCAGGGCCAGAAGCCCCTACAGGGCCCGCAGCTCCCAATCCAGGGCCAGAAGCCCCTACAGGGCCCGCAGCTCCCAAACCAGGGCCAGAAGCCCCGACAGGCCCAGAAGAACCCAATCCAGGGCCAGAAGCCCCTACAGGGCCCGCAGCTCCCAAACCAGGGCCAGAAGCCCCGACAGGCCCAGAAGAACCCAATCCAGGGCCAGAAGCCCCGACAGGGCCCGCAGCTCCCAAACCAGGGCCAGAAGCCCCTACAGGGCCCGCAGCTCCCAAACCAGGGCCAGAAGCCCCGACAGGCCCAGAAGAACCCAATCCAGGGCCAGAAGCCCCCGACCTGGCACCAGCCGGGAACCTAGCCCCCCAAGAGGGCCCCGAATTGCCCCCATGACCACATCTACACCTGGAAGTTCGGTGGCCAGCCACGCAAGAACACCCAGTCCCTTGGCCAGTCCAGTCCAGTCATTGGGAAGCCACCAATCCGGCCATTCCCCTACCCAGCCCCAGGCCATAATGTCACCACATGTGTCTGCACACATGGAGGAGCAGCCAAGCCAACCATCTGGCCGCACATTGCGCCGCGGCCAGTTGAGTGGGAGATTCTCCCATGACCAAAATATGGCATTGGCTAGTGGCCTTACATTATACTATGACGAGCTATATGGGAGCAAATCCAAACACACCACCAAGCAGCGCAAGATGGAATTGTTTGAAACCATCCTCCGACAAGTAAATGCAGCGGGGGAAGAGAGGAAAGATGTGTCCCAAATTCAGAAGAAAATCTCTGATCTGAAGTATGCTGTACGGCAAAAAGAAATTAAAAGGCATAATTACAGGTAACTAAATGTTTCCGCTAAATCTAATGTTTTGGATGTACTGTATGCACCTTTTCTGAGTCCCAAACAATTTTCTCTTTTCAGCCTGAAAACTGGCGGTGGCTTTCCATCTAAATTGGAGTTTACCCCTGCTGAGGAGATTGTGCTTGGACTTCTCCATCCGGTCGCGGTCGGTGGACATGCTGGTCTAAGGGACACAGACTCACCGACCCGTACCCACGGTGAGTACTCTTAAATCTGCATGTTTGCCTGTTTGCTAAATAATCGACAGTTCACTAGTAACAAGCTAACGGGATGCCCCTATGGTTTGCCTTGCTTGGCCTCGCACTACTGTGGCTGTTTGTGTCCTCTTTTTGGCCCTGGGAATCACACATTTAGGCCCACAGCCATTATGGCAAAGTTCAAATGTCCAATTGTATTGTTAAAGTCATGAAGTTTCGCAAGATAACTGAGATATTTGGAATCAATCACAAAACACACATCATTATGTATGGGTTGCCTTTTGCTTGTGTGAGTTGTGTTTGAGTTAACAATTTAATTAGCCACCCACAAACATATGTGACCAAGAGCAGCGAGACTCAACTGGCGGCCCGGGGTCCCAATGCGGACCTTGCCACCACATTCAAGGACCCCTGCCCAGACAGCCCTGCACTCAGTTACTTCTGTGTTGACGTGCTCAGAGCTGCCCCCTTGATCGGCCATGTAGTGGTTGGTCTCCTGCCCAATGTCATGGCTCCGTGAAACATAGCATTGCAATATGAAGTACTGCCCAGGAAGTGGCATTGCAAGGTACACAGTAACTTATTTAAATTTTCACTGGCCACAATCGTGTCCCGCTGCCCCTGCTCTGGCCCATGTGCCACAGTACCCCCATGCCCCCCCCCACATAAGGCCCATACATTTGTAACAGATTGGCTCCATCCATCCCATCACCATCAATACGTTAACTCCCCCCTTTAGCCATCCAATCCCTGTCCCCTCAGCTCTGGCCCATCCAGCCCAGCAAGGGCAAGCAGCCTTTATTAGTTGGCACTTAGAAATCTCCAGCCCCTCCACCAGTGTCTTTATTTTTAACTAGACACCCCCTGCGTCAGCACCATGGCCAGACATTCACCTCTCACCACATACCTTTAAATGGGCGTTTCAAACAATTGTTTGAGTAGGCCGGACCTAGCGAATGGTAGGCTAAATCCAAAAATGTGCCCTGAAAGTTGGATGCTGACTGGGTACACTTCATGACTTAGAACTGAGGTCACTTAGCAGTTTGTCCGAGCCATTGCACCTATGTAAACTTGCGTGGGTTTGAACAAAGGTCACCATTGCTCTAGAGTTGAATAATATTACAAATAGAGCTATATTTGATTACATATCCCAAAAAAGGTTATGTGTGTGTGTTTACGTGGTTTTTTTTTCTCTTCTTCAGCCCAGCATGATCCCTCAGCAAGGGTAAACTCACCCCCCAGTTTGGTTATGCCTACCAGGTCCGTACAGCATCGGAGCCCAGATCAGAGATTTTCGGTAAGTTAATTTAGTAGCATAAATACTAACAAGTGCTTAAGAATGTGTTAAACTGTTGAAATCCAAAATTGGGACGCAAACTTAGCCTTTTTTTTTTGATATGTCCCTACAGACCCGCACACTCATGGAAGAGATCCAGGACATGGAGGAAGATGATGATGTCTCCGTACAGGGCACGTCGGATGAACTCCCCCTGGGTCCCAATTTGGAACTGCTCCATAATGTTTCTCTGGCCAATCCTCAGCAGCAGAGTGAATCTCCATCCATTGTGCTTGCACATGGGGAGACTGACACTACAGTCCCCAGTGTTCACTCTGCTGCTGAGGATTTGCAAAGCAGGCCGGTTGCTGTTGAGGGTACGACACCACGCGGCAGGGCACGCCCAAGAGCCAGGGTAATTGTGCGGCGGACTCCATTACGCCGCCCCACAATTTCCCAGGGGAGGCAGAGTGCCCTGCTTCAATTATGGACCCAACAAAGGGACTCTTATGACGCCCAGCTCGTTACAGAGCGTGAGCAAAGGCATGCCGACATGGTGAACATCCATACCAGTCTACAGGGCATCCTCGCGGAGTTGCGTACCCTCAACAGCAACGTGGCCAATGCAAGTAATGGCATCCAGTCAGCCATGGCTGAGATGACCAATATGCAGAGAAACATTGTGGAGCAGTTTCAAATTCACAATGCTGCCATGGCCCAGGCTAGGTCCCATTCCCATGGACCTCCACCTGGACCTCCACCGGGGTATTATGGGCAGCCACCCTATTAAGCCATGGGTGTGTGGGACATCTTTTCTCTTAACC
The DNA here is from genome assembly GCA_027917425.1 of Gastrophryne carolinensis. Classification (NCBI taxonomy): domain Eukaryota; kingdom Metazoa; phylum Chordata; class Amphibia; order Anura; family Microhylidae; genus Gastrophryne; species Gastrophryne carolinensis. The sequence continues at coordinate 230,388,939 of CM051240.1, read as the reverse complement.
CCCACTGTATTTACTTGTCCTTTGAGGTTTCAAACAATCCATTTTGTGTTGCTCTGGCAGGTTGTGTTTTGTATTTGCTCCCATATAGCTCCTTAGAGTAATGCTTAAGGCCACTAGCCAATGCCATAGGTCTATGTGGAGTTTATCTGGCCACTTATGGCTTTACCTATGTATTTGGTTGGTGCTCCTCCTGTTTGCAGACATGTTTGTGTGACATTATGGCCATGCCCAAATATCCCTGGGCACAGGCAATATTAATGACTGGACTAGGCTGGCCTTTGGACTGGGTGTCCTTGTTTGGTTGTGCCACTCACTTCCAGGTGTAGATGTGCTCGATGTTTTTTTTAATGTTATCCATTTGTTACCACAGATGTATGTGGACTGATTTCTGTTAACCACTATAATTTTTCATTTGCTAAGTAAAACAAAAATTTCACTTCCAATACTTGTGGCGTTTTTAGTGGGAAGACATTTTTAACAGCTTGGGCTAAACCAGATAATTTTGGTTTGAAGAGGTGTAACAATGCAAAGCTAAAGCTAAGGAAACTACATGAAATACATTAGGCAACAATTAAGGTCGAAATGTTTTACTTAGAGGTAATGCCACATTAGGGCAAAACAACATATGTTTCAAAAAGGATAACACAGACATACAGAATGGTGAGACAGGGAAAAAAGTTAACTAAAATGCTGGCTGATCAGGTTGGCTCGAACAGATTGGCCAGACTCACTGGGGGGCCCCTCAAAATTCTCGGCTTCATCCTCGACGGCTGAAGAGGGCAGGCTGTCCACATAACGTGGGACACGTTCCATGATGGCAAAATTGTGCAAAACAGCACATGCCATTATAATGTCGATCACTTTCTTGGGATCATATTGCAGGGCCCCCCCAGTATGGTCAAGGCAACGAAAACGTGTCTTCAGCAGACCAAAGGCCCTCTCCACAACAGCCCGGGTCTTGCGATGCGCACGGTTATACGCTTCCTGAGAGGCATCCTGGGGCCGCAGCACAGGCGTCATGAGCCAGGGTAGAAGTGGGTACCCGGAATCACCTTAAACAGAGAATTAAATGTAATCAAAATTAAAAAGGCAACACAACCAACACCCAAAATTTCACAGATATCATAATGATGTAAGGTAAAGTGTTCCCAAAAAAATACAGGGCACATTAGGGCCCACAAAAATTGCACTAAGGTATCACCTAAATAAAAATGGCACTTCTATATACCAATTAATTAACAAACATCTGCACGGCCAAGGGTATTTGTATTTTACATATATTTGTAGTTTTCAGACATGTTACAATTAGGATGCTGCGGAGGGCCTATCCACATTTCTCTGGAAACTACAATGTATGCAGTTTAAGTCCACTTTGACATTTAACGACCAATAGTCCCAAAGGAGCCAAAGGTCAAAGATCCCTATCCACATTTCACTGGAAACTACAATGTATGCAGTTTAAGTCCACTTTGACATTTAAAGACCAATAGTCCCAAAGGAGCCAAAGGTCAAAGATCCCTATCCACATTTCACTGGAAACTACAATGTATGCAGTTTAAGTCCACTTTGACATTTAAAGACCAATAGTCCCAAAGGAGCCAAAGGTCAAAGATCCTTGGGTATAAACTCCAAACCAATATATTTAGGCACAAGGAACTTACAGACATCCTAACTAAAGGGAAAACATTCTGAAGGCCACAGCGAGACAAGGATTTTTAGGGTAAGTTCCTAATATATGAGCCAAGAAAAAGGCAGTTGTACGCTTCTGTAAATTTATCCTTAAAAAACATATCAACAAATACAAGATTAATGCCACATTTAATAACACACAAATAGGACACACTTACCAAGCAGCCATGCCCCCGAAAATTCACCTGCCTCAAATCGCCGAAACAACCCAGATCGCCGGAGGATATAGGAGTCGTGGGACGATCCGGGGTAGCCGGCAAGGACACTCATAAACCGCATATCCGGACCAACCACGGCCTGGACATTAAGTGAGTGTCCCATTTTACGATTCCTTAAGGAAAAAACATACAAAAAGGGTAATTGATATTTGACCAAAACTAATAAATTAACCTCAAAACATGTCTGCACTCTATTGGGAAAGACTAATGAAAAGCCGAGATAAAGCAGCTACACAAATGAGGGATAAACAAATATGCTGGCGCAAAGGAAAACAGGTTACATGACACGTTGGGCAACATAATAACCAATCTCAATACCTATATATATACTCGTCGGCTGCCCTAGGTACGAGTGCCACATGTGTGCAGTCAATTGCACCAATAACGTTGGGCATGTCGGCCACATTATAAAACCCAAGCTTAATGGCGTTTCTGGCTGCCATATCATCAGGAAAATAAATATATTTTTGAGTTATGGCAGCCATGCCTTCCAAAAATTTAGACAGTGCGCGGCTCAGCGTAGGCTGTGACATCCCCACAGAGAGGGCACCCAGCCTCTGGAACGAGCCGTTCGCCAAAAATTGCAGGCAGCCAAGCATCTTGGTCATACCTGAAATTGCATGCCCCTTCCTTGTGGTGCGGGCTAACCATGGCCGCAGCTCACTATATAATTTATGGAGGGAAGCGCGATTAAGCCTGGTCAGCTCGAACAGCTCAACATCATTCATGCTATCGATGTTCATGCGACGACGCAGGGGCAATCTGCTCTCAGACATCTCGATCAACTCAATGCCAAAAAGCATAAGCCCTTGATGTGCCACAAACTCGCTCCGCTCCATCCTACTCCCGAGGCCAAATAGCTGCCGGCAAACATTTCGTAAAGCAGCTCTTTAATGGGCTTCAAAACAATTAGCAATCACCTCTCTGAATTGGGCGCAAGCCCATGTGAAGGACGTAAAAAATAGGATCGGACGCAAATAATACGATTTGGACGGGAAAAACACACGAACTAACGCAAATTATACGATTCTCGTACGAAATGCGTATGTTCATATACGTCTATGCGCGAACGATCGTGCGAATACGAAATGGCCAAAAAAACCAGAAAAAATGACAAACACCCACCCAAACTTACGATTCTCGATACGAAATCACTTAACTTTTGCTCTTTGAATCGAGGGGTTAGTTTAGATTATTATGTCTATAATATGTGCTGGTGCTCTTTAATACAGGTACACATTAATTTCAGATATCCGAGGTTATAAATACTCATAAATGTAGGCACATAGCCACACATAAGTATGTTTATACTGCCACTAGATACTAATTCTTATATATCTGACATATTCATTATCATGCGTCACGATTAGTTGCACTCTGCAGCCAGTAATCCTTCTAATGACAGTAAATTGCTTTGTTCTGCAATACTGAAACCCTTTGGATAATCTTCCATTACTAGCACAACCAGAATAAATATGCTTGCTTCACTTTTGATGAAAGTAGAAATTCATTAAGAGCATTGAATCTGCCTGATTACAGAAATACAATGCTTTAATATGCTGTAATTCCTCTTAATACGGCATGACAGGTCTGTGGATTGAAATGTGTTGATGAATCCTATTTTAACATGGATGGCTCAATACAAAACAATTGCTGAAAGAACGAAGTAAAGGAGCATAATCTGTATCAAGGCTTTTAATTGCTATGAAGCAGACAAGCTTAAAATATTGGATGTTATTAGTGAGCAAAACGTGAAAGGACTAAATATAGTTATGATCAGTTCTGGCTGTGCTCATAACTTTTTTTTTTATAAAGAACCAAGAATCTAACCCCAACCCATTGGAACTTTTCTTACAATGGATTACATTGCCTAGATCTCCAGAGATCCAGAGAATCACTTCTATGGCTTGTGTCTGTCAATTAATTTAATCTAAGTTTAATTGTGGCTGGTTCCACACCAGCACAATTGCAGGGTGCTCGCGCTTTCGGGGGCTCACCCCGCAGGCACTGTGTTCGGCAATCTGAGGGGGTTAGCGTTTGCATTCTCCACTCAGTGGTGAGGAATTAGCTTAAAGTGGACCAACACCCTCCCCTGATCGGCCCGGGAATCTATACGATTCCCGGACCGATCAGCTCCCTGACTGCGGGGCACCCCGATCGCTGTGTGAAACCCCCCCAGATCCCCGAAAATCCTACCTGATCCTCGTTCCAGCGGCGCATGCGCGGGCCGCCGCTGCCTCCCGCGCGTCCCTCTAGCAGGACGCGCACCCGCGCCGGCCGTTTGTGAATGCAGTAAGAGGGACGCGCGGGAGGCAGCGGCGGCCCACGCTCAACTTGTCCTTCGCTGCCTCTCCTTGTCCGGCGGCGGCGATTGGACGAGCGAGTCACGTGGGAGCGGGGTCAGGTGAGTTTTCGGGGCTTTCTGGGGGGTTTCACACAGCAGGGCACCCACGATCGGGGTGCCCCGCGGAAGTGGACCAATACCCAGGATAGTCAAAATCCTGGGTGTTGGTCCACTTTAACTAGGTTGGGCAAGGTTTAATATGCCCTCTATAATAGATGCTCTTCGTGCAAAGTCCGCTATCACTAGTTGGGTGGAGATTAGTATGTCTGACTTCGTATCAATAAATCTATAGTTAAGGTTCATGAAAAGATCTATTAAGGCTTTTCTAACATGGATCTGAATCTACTCCTATGTCCATAGCTCAAGTCAGCTAGAAACCAACACATGTCTGAGTTTTCATATAAAAGAATGGGTTTGAGCTATTGGTAGGACTTCACAGTCACCACAAATAATGGTGTTCCAGTGGCTGTGACATTTTGTTAGATGAACTTATTTTCACTACAGTCAAGAAGTAAGCCTAATTAGTCCCATTTTTTTTAGACCTCCCACACCAAAAACGTGGTGCCAAGTGTTACACTCACTCAAATAAAGAAAATAAATGCAATAAATAAATAAAAATAGTTTTTAAATTAACTTTTCTATACTGGTGTCCAGGGGCGGACTGGGAATAAAAAACGGCCCTGGACTTTTTGGGGCGCACCGGCCCTGCTGCACTTTTCCTGGCCCAGTATAGTATCTTAATGTCACATTATATATACACCTAATTTTTCGTTCCACAACACACATCCGGGGTTTATAGGACAAAAATAAGAAAGAAAATATTCGGAACCAAATGGTGTGCTAAAATCCCCCCATTACAGACAGTGTGCAGAATCACTCCATTACAACCATTAAGTAGCATCCCTCTGGACAGCCACTGGAGGCATTCCTCTGGACAGCCACTGGGGACATTCCTCTGGACAGCCACTGGGGGCATTCCTCTGGACAGCTCACACAGGGTGGGGGCATTCCTCTGGACAGCTCACACAGGGTGGGGGCATCCCTCAATACAGCTCACACAGGGTGGGGGCATCCCTCAATACAGCTCACACAGGGTGGGGGCATCCCTCAATACAGCTCACACACAGTGGGGGCATCCCTCAATACAGATGACACACAGTGGGGGCATCCCTCAGTACAGCCATGTGCAGCATCCATCAGTACATGGTGTCCAGAGTGTGTGTGTGTGTGTGGATGAGATTGGGAGGCAGAGATGAATGGGGGCCTTTGGTCAGACTGGGGGTTATAGGTGAATTGGGCCATGTGTCAGGCAGGTAAATGGGGCTGTGTACATTGTACCTGGTCTTGCTGCTGATGTCTGGATTCCAGGTTGGCAGTGTTGTGTTGCGCAGAGGAGGGGACAGGAAAGCCTGAGCTGCTGCAGGATGAGCTGGGGAGAGAGGGGGGTGGGCTGCCGCCATCTACCATGCAATACTGCTCCCCTCCAACATCTCCTCCTGGCCCCGCCCCCTCCTCGGGCTGCATGGCAGATGATTGGCTGCTAGGCTTTCTTCCTCTGAGAGCAAATCTTTAGGTTGTCCAGCGCCGCCTGGTTGCTTTTTTGAGGAGCTATTATAGCCCAGTAAAGCAGGGAGGGCAAAAGAAAAAAAAACGGAACCTGAAAAGCAGCCGCTCGGCCCTGGACAACTAAAGATTTGCTGACAGGTGAAATACGCACACAATACTACACATTTTGCAGCCTTCTCTGCTGCCGGCCTACCGGGATTCTGCCCGGTATGCTCTATGGCCAGCCCGCCCCTGCTGGTGTCTGAAATCTGTGTTACTCTACTGTAAGATCTACCTGCATAAACAACCCTCCACATAATTCCCGTCTAAAATAAGAAAATATATATACAATACTTGCTTTTCAGCACTACATGTATCCGGGCAGCTCCTAGGCTCAGATTGGGCAATTGGATGATTCTTCAGTTGGCCCAACCCACCAAACCAGAGGATTATCAATGGACATGGAGAATGTGACGAGAAATGGTGAAACTTCAGAAGGTGGCAAGGACTATAAGCAGAATCAATGGATCATTCAGGGGCAGTGGCAAGGTGACCAGGACCACAAGAGTATGATTGATAGCAATTGTGTATTCTTCTGTGGCAGTGTGAAAGTGACACAGCCAGTGGACAATTGGTTGCAATGAAGAAGTCAGTGTTGATTGCGGAAGCGGAGCTAAAGGGTGACATGACAAGAAGTGGCATGTGACATGACAGACCACAAAGTGGGCCCACATAATTCCTTACTGTGATGTCAGTAGTGGTGGCGTCCATCCAACATTTTGCTCATGAAAATGTTGTACAGCCAATACAAGACTGCAGGGGGTGCTACACTGATAACTTGTACCTGCCTAATTCTTTATTATGTGAGATCTGAATGAGAATAAAATGTCCCAGCTGAAATCGGAGCAGCACTATTACTAATATAAGTATGGAGTAATGGCTAATGGTAAACGAGTTACGTTTTGCCAACTGTAGGGGGTTCAAGTAAACGGATCTGGAGGTGTGTATGTGTGTCGGCCTGAGACGGGATGTTGCAGGAGCCACAGGCCAGCGGAAGGGGAGCACCGTGAATGGACTCTTTTTTTTTACACACTGCCTGTAATTGGGATGCCTTTCACTGCCTGTAATTGGGATGCCTCTCACTGCCTATAATTGGGATGCCACACACTGCCTGTACTTGGGATGCCTCTCACTGCCTGTACTTGGGATGCCTCTCACTGCCTGTAATTGGGATGCCTCTCATTGCCTGTAATTGGGATGCCTCTCACTGCCTGTACTTGGGATGCCTCTCACTGCCTGTAATTGGGATGCCAAACAAAGCATGTAATGTGGAATGCCGAACACTGCCTGTTATATGGGGGGGTTGGGGAATCTGCACACCTTAATAGGGGTGTTTGGGAGAGGGTAATTTAGCACATCATTTGTTTCAGAATATTTTTTTTCTTATTTTCCTCCTCCAAATCCTTCCTTGGTGCTTCTTACGGGGAGAAAAAATGCGGTACTTATTTTGCATTTTAAATTTAAACGGAGCAAAAACCAGGGGTTTTGGCTTGCCTGAGTTTTGCTTCTAGGCCCAGGAGCATCCCAATTTTGGATGCCCGCTGTGTGAAACTTCCCAGTTCCCCAGTAAATATGACCTGATCATCGATCCAATGGCACATGCAGTGCATAATAATGATTAGCAATAAAGCCCTGTTTAGACGAGAGTTCTGGCATTTGGGGGCGAGAATTGCCGCATCACCAGTTCCCTTTAGACGTGTGCATGCTCACGTCCCAGCCCATTTGAATGGCTGAGTGTGGGAGCATGCTTCAGCCCAGAGATGTTGGGAATGCGTCCGGCATTGTTTACATTGCCATGGCAGCCAGTACAAAAGTGTGTTTTTGTGACATTTCACACAACGTGATGCCCCAGGGGAAGGCCAGCGGCTGGCCCTGGAGTCTTTTACAGTCCATGGCTGACAGCGTTGTTTTTTTTCTGCTTTAAGAAGCTCACCGAGATACAGTAATTCACCCCCAGAATTAAACTTGCGTTACCAAATAATTAGGCCCCCTATTGATTGACCTTCCCTTATGACTTATGTATAGATCTGGGTGTGAACATGTTTCTTTTCCAAGCTTCACGTAGGGGCCGATATACAAAACTTGATTTTCTCTACAAATAAAAATCTTTGTGTTTTTTTTAACTTTATTTAGCAATATTTCTCATTTTTCTAGACAACCTTCCATTTCAACAAAGCAAATACCTATTTATATATCATTAAGAACATGTATTATTATTTACAATTCACAGGCTGTTAGTTTTTTTTCCAATTATATAATTGTATTAGAAACACAGAACCCATCCTTTAAAATTAAAAAGTTTAAAAAAAAAAATCACACACACAAAAACAACAATAGACACTTTTGTCATGTCCGTGTAAAAGCATTATTTTTTTGTGACCATACCAAACATTAAATATGAATCCTTCATTGCTAGTGCTAGCAGATCAACAGCCTTTTATGACAATAAATAAAACAATTTCAGCAGACTATTGAAACGTACACAAAAACTATTGGCAGAAATGAATGGCGGAAAGCTTGTATAATAATCCGAACGCAGAGTGAATAGGAAGTGTTTGCCAGACACAGTACAAATAAAAGTTATACAATGGCAAACAAATATGTAAATACTTTTCAAATCAGGCATCACAAACAATACAAACCCATATTCAATTGTACATTTTGTTATGGAGAAATGACACAATTTGCTTCAAGTTGTACACCACAAAAAGCGAATACAATAAAATATTTAAATAATATCATCTCACAATGAACTGACCTAAAAAGTGTAGACAGGAAAATAGATATATTTTTTAAAAGCCACATTATTTGGCCTTGTGGTTCACACATTAAAACTCAAGTTTTTAAAAAATGGCTTCATCCTTCCTTGGTTGGCATGTTATTCATTGCTGTCATCCGACCAATCATCATCTCCAAAGCCTATGGCCATGTTGATCTTCTTGCCTTTTCTGACGGAGGTGGTTTTGGTGGAGTTCTGCTTAGCTTGCATGTTTATCTTAATCCCAGAATGCAAGACGGGTCCCACAACGCCCATGTCGAACATGTTCCCAAAGCCCTTCATCATGGCCTGCAGGCTTTTGTTCACTCCATCCATCTCCCCATTGCTGGTGGCTGTGATCTGGCATGACATCTCCGCACTGTTTGACTCCTCTGTTTTAGACTCAAAGAAACACTTCTGAGAGAGCCTCGCGGTAACAGGGAAAAAAAGCTATTCAAAAGGGAAGGAAAGGATAGAGGCAAAAAAAAAGGAAAGTTAAAATCAATTTAAATCAAAGGATCCATAAAAATGGATTTGTTGGCAGTAAATAGAAAATAAAAATGATTAGTGAATTAAACAAGCAAAAACTGATCAGAGTCAATCTTTGATTGTGAGTTGGTGTGAATTCAGTTTTTAGAGATTTATTAGAGATAATAGAAGAGACAAAAAGAAAAGCTTTGATTATTGGTATGAAAGAAGACAGTACATATAATGAAAATCAAACAGTGCCTGTTTCTCGGGGAGACAATTATTTAGGAAAGTTTAAAATTAGTCATTAAATATCCAACTGTAATCATGAATATTTATGTGTATGTGTCGAGTTCAGATTGAATTCTAAAGTTGCAACATAGCAGAACCTACAGTAGATATAGCAAGTCCACACACCCCTGTTACCAGGGTAGTTTCTAGGCAACATAGCACCCAGTGCACAAAAGAAAAAATGTTGTGATCTCCTAACCCATCCTATGGCACTGCTGCTGTCCCATATAGGTATGCCCCACGTGTGCCTTTACCATAGCAACAGGCAGTGCCCCCTCCCCATGACTGAGCCAAATAGGGGGGTGAGAGGCCTATCTTATAGCCTGTACTACTAACAGCGACCTTGACCCATCTGCAGAAAACAGGAAGGCTCGCATAAAGGCTTCCCCAATGGCCTTGGCACCCAGGGCTATCGCCATGTCTCGCCACCCCCTAGAAACTGTCTGTTACAATGCCAGATTTTTGTACCAGTGGCTCGTCTGGGTGTCCCCTTCAGACAGCAGTGTTTACATCCAATGTGTCGCTATCCCAGACCTTCCAAGTGGTGCGTGTGGTCTTGCTGGGGCAGGGGGGTGTATTATCATTTTTGTTTGAGCAGGCCATTACATGTTGCTAGGCAGGCTAGCAACAGGTGAGGGGGGTTAGCCAGATGTCCCTTATTAAAGCACTTGGCAATCCTCAAGCATTGATTTAGGCAGTGTTTCTTGTTGTTCCCAAACCCTTTCTTGGGTAGACAGGGTTGCGTATCTGTGGGAGACCTGAGCCGGATGGTAGGCCGGATGGTGCATTTTTATTCCTTTTTATGTAACTGATATATGATCTAAGTATGCTAATCTATCCTGTGACTGTTTCAATTTGATTGGTTGTGTCTCTTCGTTCATTTGTAAATGGCTTTGAAATGTTGGCTGCCTGTGCTATTCCCACTTGGATTGAACTAACTTGATTGAACTATAGTTCTGTCTTTTTCTACAGATTTTTAGGTTTTTGTCCACTTCTTCCAACTGTTGAGCCATGAGACCCCTGTGATATGCTGTAAGCAGTTGACGGACCATGGCTTTTGCTGTAAAATGCAACAAAAATAATATCAGGAAAGTACCCCTGCTGAACTTTATATTGGGCTGATCAGAATCATGAAAAATGATGGCAGCTGTGTACTGTTTATTTTTTACCATGAGTTTAAATGTGATTCTGATATCACAATTCTGAACACAACCGCACCCCCAATTACAAGAGGGTGTCACACTTATTATCATTATTTGAGCTTTGTTATTTTTATATCTTCTTCTTGGTCTGATTTTTTTTTCATGCCAAAAATCTGACATTTTCAGAGGCAGTTGAAAGCTCTTTTATATTAACTGCTGAATATGTTTAACCTGTGAACATTAATAATTCACTAATATGCTATATTACTAATTTACAAATGTTACTTTTCGATGTATTTTAGCCTCAAGTTTTATGCATTCATAGCTACAATACTTGGCTAAACCTACATAAACAACCCTAATTTGAATGAATATGCTAAAAGCATACTCACCTTCTCTCTTCCAGCTCTGCAGCTCTTCCATCCTGCTTTGTTGAATTAAAACCTAGTGTTTGCTGAGATTGCGTAACCCGCCATCTAGTCTTTATTCACAGGGGAATGGCTGCCTAATTTGGCATGCCCACTGGAGAAAGTTCTTGAGCAACAATATTCACCCTGGTCCTATGTTTCCAACGCTGTCAAATAGGGTTTTCTGGTCAGATGTCCTATGAAAACTAGGGGTCACCAGCAGTGCCGTGAATGCACCATTGGAGGTTGCCACTACTATGGGAATGCCGAATAGTGAGTATTTTGCCTTATTCCGAGTTTCCTACAAATATTTAACTGGAATCCTGATTTGGTAAGCCCCAGAGTGGATGGTTACAATTGACCTATAGTCATTGGAAATGTGTTTCATGCTAAAATGCACTAAAGTTTTTGGCTCCATAAGACACACTTTTACCTTCAAAAGTGAGGCGGGAGGGGGATGTTAGTGCATCTTGTGGAGCGAATGTAAAAAAAAAAAAAAAAAACTTTCGTTACAGGTAATTGGGTGATTTGGGGGGATCCTGCTTGTCATGGGGGGGATTGAGGGGGAATCTGGAACACTTGAGTTAGTTAGATTTGGTTGTAGCACACTAAAAATAGGTAGCTTCAAAAGAGGAAAATGTAGATCAGCAGATCTGGGTTCAACCACCTCAATAGTGCCCTCTGCTTTTTGGACACTGGTACATATGTTAAAAAATATAAACTATGAGGTAATGAACACCATAAACAAAGTTATGCATGATAACACATGATTTTAATGCTTATGAGTCGTGAAAACAGATGTGCAATTTTTCCTCTTGACAAAGATCTCATAGCAGATCGAAACGTTGAGGGATTTTGATGACCTGCGGTCAGCCTGTAAGCATTTGTACTGACTTATCTGTTTATTTTGCTTGTTATGCATTTGTTACCTTGATACTTTGGTGCTCTATGTCTGGAAGGCAGCACTAACAGGGCTTCCTTTATTTCTAAGTGCTACTTGATTTTGTACCTTGTCTTGCTTTCTGACAATTGCCCTATGTGTATTATGCCCTCCATTTTCTGTATATATACTTGGTTGTCATAGAACCTATATGTTTCACTGTATATAGCTTGCACATCTGTTTTCACGACTCATAAGCATTAAAATCATGTGTTATCATGCATAACTTTGTTTATGGTGTTCATTGCCTCATAGTTTATATTTTGGAATCTGGAACACTGCCTGTATTTTGCAAACTGCCTGTAATGGGAGGATTGGGGGGGTTATATTACACAGTCTATATTGGGGGGAATTCTGCCACACTGCCTGCAATAGGGCGATTTAAGGGGGGGGGGGGGATTCTGCCACACTGCCTGTATTGGAATGGGGGATTCTTCCACACTGCCTGTAATGGGGGGGATTGGGGTGGTATATCTGCCACACTGCCTGTAATGGGGTGATGGGGGTTCTGCCTCACTGCCTGTAATGGGGTGATTTAGGGTGATTCTGCCATGTTGGCTGTAATGGGGGGATACTGCCATGCTGCATGTAATGGGGTGATTTGGGGGGATCCTACACACTGCCTGTAATGGGTTGATGAGGGGGATTCGGCCACACTGCCTGTAATGAGGGGATTGGGGAGATGAGGCACGCTGCCTGTAAACGGGGGATTCCGCACATTGCCTGTAATGGGGGGATTCTGGATACTGTCTGTTATGGGGTAATTGGGGGGTTCTGCACACTATAAAGGGGGATGCTGCAAACATGTAATATGGGATTATGGAAACTATCTGTTATAGGGAGATTGGGGGGGGGGGTTCTTGCACACTGCCTGGTGTGTGTAATGGGGTGTGTGTGCTGCACAGCGCCTTTAATGGGGGGATTCTGAACACTGACTGTAATGAGGGGAATCCAACCACTGACTGTAATGGGGGTATTCGGCATGCTGCCTGTAATGGGGTGAATACAACATGAAAGGCAATGCAGCAAATGGAAAGCAATGTGAGCCACTTCAGTTAAAGCAGACCAACAGTCAAAAATAACTTACACCAGACCAACACAACAAACACATATGCATCTCTCCCCAGGGCAATTTAGATTGCTACATATAAAAATTAATTTACCTTTTTCTAACTCCTGCTGTGGTCAATTTTAGAAACAAAATGGCAGCTTATGCATTTGCAGGCCACCTGCAACCAGGAAGTGCTGCTGGACTTCCTGCAACTGTGCATTTCCAGTTATGTCAGTTGAATCCAGGCAGCAGCATGGCTGAGATGCTGGGAGAGGAAGCTCCAAAATGGCCGCTACCTTTCTTTTACAACTGGGCCAGGCTGTTGGTCCGGTTTAAGTGATATGGTCTATGGTGTGAGCTAATAAAACAGACTGTGCAGACAACTTTGAAGACATTGTTTTATTAATTATAGTTAGGTGCAAATACAAGCCTATTATACAGAAATATCTCATGCAAGGCTCAGTTGGGGATATTTAATAAAGGAATCGCCAGGATATTTTCTATATAACTTGATCAAGTACCCAATTATTTTGTAATTTTCAGAACAGGTCTATGAGTCTTGCTAAACATATGAACAGATACTTCTGATGGGCATCTGTAGGCAACAACAAAAAGGCCTCTCCTCTTATTCCCCCACCACTCAATGGTCCTGTGCTGTGCTGAATCGCTGCTCTGGCCTTTAGATGTTTCTGCTGCTGCTCACTGTGACTGCGCCTTGCTCAAGGGGAATGGAGCTCTGGGCTCTGTTAGTGGTGTTATGAACATAGCCCTGTTCTAAGCAGACAGAAAAACTCCTGAAACCAGCAGGCATGGAACATGAAACTATGGCCCTTATTTAACAAGGGATAGCGGCAGGTAGCGAATGGTGAGCGAACGGTAATGACGCTCACCGCCACGAGAACGCCGGCTCCCCTCCGCAATCACACATTTATCAAGCCGATCCTGCTTAGCGACTGACAGAGCGCCAGATAGCGAATCATTCATCATTATTCCAGCCTCACCCCACAGCGCCAGCGAGCGACCTTGAACAGCGACAGGTATGACCTCTCGCTACCTGGCGCTCTCCAATGCATTTCAATGGAGCAATCTTTAAATATTCATAATTAAATGCTATTTGTTTATATGTTTTTTTTTTTTTTTTAAATGGCAAAAATTCTGTGACCACTTCTGCAATGTTAGATTTTTTTTTAAGGTAAAAAACAAAAAAAAAAAATTTGTGCAGAATTGATATTACAGGTCTGATATTAATGTATTCATATTACAAAATGTTTATAAAAACATGTTTATTTTTTTTTAACAAAAATATGGTTGTTTGGGGGTTAAAAAACGACTTTTAACCCATCGCCGCCAGCGCTCTGGGGTTTAAACAAGCATTTCACAGCGCGAGAATTTTTTGAGCGTGATTTGTTAATGAATATGCTGGGAGCCGTTCGCTATGGCCATTCGCTGTCATGCGCTCCCATACAGCGCGGAACCTGTCAAACAGCGACTCCTAACCCCGTATTCAACATTACCGCACACCGACTGAGTCGCTGTCAACAGCCGAACAACGGCCAAGCACAGCGAATACTAGCGTGCGCTGTGAAAATAACGCTACTGGCGCTCATCTGTCGCTACCTGGCGCTATTAATGAATCGGCCTCTATGTTTTGAGGTGAGTGTTTTTTTTCTTGTTGCTTACAAATGTCCAACCCTGGTCTCCTAGACAAATATAATGATTTTAGTGAAACATAATGAAGAATTGGAACATATAGCTACTTTGGTATATGCTTAGAACTCTATACATTTGCACCATGCATCCTTTATTGAATATCCCACTGTCCATTTACATTATTCATGCATACTTGTTTGTGATGCCAAAATAACAGACATATTACATTAGTAATCAAAGACTTAAAAAGAATATTACGGTACAAATATATTTTTCAATAATGAACATGTGTTAAAAAATCTACACAGGGATTGTACTGATGGAGATCAAATATTTACAGTGGACCAAAACCGGACCTAGTGCCTATAAGACACTAGATCCACTTTGCATCTTACCCCAAATTGGGATGCCCCACTGCGTGAAACCCCCCCCAGTTGCCCTATATGATTAGCTCACCATTGAGGCCACGGCCTTGCACAGACGGCAGTGGCATCACTTGAATGTTTCTAAGACTGTGCTCCGTCACTCCTGCCATAACTGAATGGCTGGCATTGCCATACACAGCCTAAGGATGCAGGGGGGTGCCACGCACACATTAAGATGCACAGCCGGAGGAGATGATAGGAGAGCTGCTTCTGCACCCTGGGGTAATTGGAAAGGTAAAAGCAGGCCACTGGCGGGGTTTCACACAGCGAAACACCAAATCGGGATGCCACAGATGAACAGACCAAAACCCAGGTCTTGATTCACTTTAATACTGGCAGGCCTGATTACAAATTGTTTTATTTTTTGCCAGGGGTTCATGAATTTGCAGCCAGACAAGGCAAAGCAGAAGTGGTAAGTATTAACTGTCTGGTCTCAGATTAAAGGGCACACAGCACGACATCCCAAATCAGTCTGTCCCCTGTTGCATCCTCAAGATAAATAAATCTTTTTTTTGGCTTTACTTCCTCTTGAAAAGTGTTAGGTATGTGTGTCAATATTCAAATATTATAATTTTCCAAGTGTACAGCACGGCCTGTTTCATTTCAATCATTACTTCTGGGTATTCCGCCACAAGGTGGTGCAGTTGACTGCAGAAGACATGTGGCTCCTCCCGGCCCTATAAAAAGCCAGGAATCACCCATAGACCCCCAGTGTTTCTCTGCAGTCATGACTGCGAAGACCAGAAGATGGGATAACAGACGGGATAACAGTGTTGTGGTTTCTCCCGGTCCAATAACCCCCCTCCCCCTGTCCCTTCTCTGTTGGGCATCCCTTGGGGGCATCCCGAGTGGGCCTTCTAAGCCTTATTCCGTGTTGTCTTATTGTGCCTTGTTGCTAATCACCATATGGAGGCTTCTGGGGATAGCGAGCTTGGGGGCCCCTCGGGGCATGCTCGACTGTGTGTCATGTGCGGGGCATCCCCTTTGAGTGGTGGCGGCGCGGTCTGTGTTCCGTGCACCCAAAGCATTATTGCGGACCAGGCTGGGCTGATCGCATCTCTTTCCAGCCCTGTCCTCCCTACAGCATCTCCTACTCCCCCGTGCCTGCATTTAGCTTCCAGCGAGGGGGAAGCTAGCAGGGGGTCGCAATCGGACCTGGCGCTGCGCGTGGCCAGCATTGAGCGACAACTGGCCCGGCCGGCTGCGGGCAAGGCCTCTAGCAAAAAGAGGCACCTTGACGGATTTGTCCCTCTTTGCCGAGGAGGACGAGGGCCTTGACAGGTACGGCGGCCGTGACTCCCCGGAGGAGGGGGAGTTGTTCCGTGACTTGGATTCCTCTGGGGATCGTCAGGGCGAATATGACAGTGATTTTGGATCTTCCTCGGACGAGGATACCTGACTCCCGGATGATACCGACAGGCTCCTGTTGGCTGTTTTTGATACCTTACACATCGCCCAAAGTTCCCTTCGGCCGGGCGATTTCATGACCACGTTGGATCAAGGATGCCTACTTTCACGTTCCGATCTTCCCAAGTCACCAGAGGTTCCTGAAGTTTGCTCTGGGGGATCAACACTACCAGTTTGTGGCCTTGCCGTTTGGTATCACCTCGGCTCCTCTGGTTTTCACCAAGGTACTGGCCGGTGTTATGGCTCTCCTGAGGAACCAGGGCAACCCTATCCTCCCTTACCTGGACAACATTCTGATTGCTGCTCAGTCTCTTCATCAGGCCGAGATGGATACTCAGGTGGTGACGTCCACTCTTGAGTCCTTCGGCTGGGTGACCAACTATCCCAAGTCTTCACTATCTCCGTCTTTGGCGAGGTCCTTCCTGGGCATGACACTGGATACTTCTCAGGTCAAGGTTTTTCTCCCTCAGCAGAAGGTGGAGGGCCTTCAGTTGCAGGCGCGGGCCCTGCTGTCATGTCCTCACTAGGGATGAGCGAACCGGTTCGGACGAACCGGAATTCGCTCCGAATTTCAGGGAAAATTCGATTCGGCACGAACCCGAATTTTTTTTGGTTCGTGCCGATCGAATTTTCCCTGAAATGAAAAAAAAAAATGCCGGCATGGTGGGAGCGGGCAGGCCGGCTACGCTGTCAGCGGGCGGCGGAAGCGCGTCCTCTGATGACAGCTGAGAGCGGCGCCGGAGCGTGGAGGCCGGCGCCGCTCTCAGCTGTCATCAGAGGACGCGTCATCAGAGGGCGACTGAGAGCGGCGCCGGCCTCCACGCTCCGACCATGCAGGTAAGTGTTTGCTTTTTAAACAAATGCCGGCATGGTGGGAGCGGGCAGGCCGGCTGCGCTGTCAGCAGGCCGGCTTCCGCCACCCGCTGACAGCGTAGCCGGCCTGCCCGCTCCCACCATGCCGGCATTTTTGCTTAAAAAAAAAATGCTGGCATGGTGGGAGCGGGCAGGCCGGCTGCGCTGTCAGCGGGCGGCGGAAGCCTGCAGTTGGTGGGGCTAATGGTGTCCTGCTTCGAGGCGGTTCCCTTTGCTCAGTTCCACATGAGACCTCTTCAGTTACATCTCTTGTCGGCTTGGGATCTGTCCCCTCTGGTCAGACAGTCCCTCTTGTGGTGGTTGGACTCGAGGAATCTTCTAGTGGGCAGGTCCTTTCTGCCTCAGCGATGGGAGATTGTCACCACGGATGCCAGTCTGACCGGCTGGGGGGGAGTTTGGCAGTCACTGAAGTTCCAGGGTCAGTGGGGTCCCCAGGAGGCCCACGCGCCCATCAACATCCTAGAGCTGAGGGCGATCAGGTTGGTGCTCTCCCAGTTGACTCTCCACCTTCGGGGTCGTGCCGTACAAGTCCACTCAGACAATCAGACGGCGGTGGCCTATGTCAATCATCAGGGAGGGACCCGAAGCAAGTGAGCCCTCAAGGAAGTGTCTCTGATCTTATCATGGGTGGAGGAGACTGTTCCCTGTCTTTCGGCGGTTTACATTCCGGGAGTGGAGAACCAGGAGGCGGACTCCCTGAGCAGGGGGACATCTCGTCTGGGGGAATGGTCTCTCAGCAACAAGGTATTTCACGCTCTGTGCCACCGCTGGGGTCAGCCGGATGTGGACCTGTTTGTTTCCGGTCACAATCACAAGCTTCGAAGATTCGTCTCCCTGTCAAAGGATCCTCTGGCCTTCGCCACGGACAGGCTAGCGATTCCCTGGAAGGAGTTTCGGTTCCTTTATGTTTTCCCTCCCTTTGCTCTGCTGGGTCGTGTGCTGCGCAAGGTAGCCCAGGAGGGGGTACCGGCCATTCTAGTGGCCCCTCGCTGGCCGAGGAGGGTATGGTTCGCGGACATCGTCCAGATGGCGGTGGATCGGTACATCTTGCCCGACGATCCAGTGCTTCTCACTCAGGGGCAGCTGCTCCATCCCAATTTACAAACGCTGGCTTTAACGGCTTGGCTGCTGAAACCTCCATCTTGCTTGCTGGCCTCCGTTGTTGATACTTTGATTCAGGCTCTGAAGAAATCTACTATTTACTACAGGGTCTGGCATGCTTATATTGCTTGGTGTGAGTCCAAGTCTCTATCTTGTCATGAATTTTCCATTCCCAGGATTCTGGAGTTTTTGCAGCATGGTCTGGATTCGAGTCTACAACTTCTGACCTGACCCTCAAGGGACAGGTTTCGTCTCTGGCAATCTTTTTTCAAAGCTCTTTTGCCAATCATAGGCTTATCAAGACTTTTTTCCAGGGAGTTACTCATGTGCGTCCGCTGCGTAAGCCTCTGTTACCGGTTTGGGATTTAAACTTGGTGCTTTCTGCTCTGCAGGGTCCTCCCTTCGAGCCTCTGTGTAAAGCCGCTCTGTCCATTCTGACTCTTAAGGTAGCCTTTGGTCGCTATTACATCGGTGCGTCGAGTATCTGAGCTGGCGGTGCTTTCCATGAAACCTCCTTATTTTGAGCGACTTCAGGAAAAGGTGGTGTTCCGTCTTAACCCGGAATTTTTGCCCAAGGTTGTATCTGCCTTTCATCTCAATGAGGACATTTTCTTACCTTCCTATTGTCTTGCCCCTGCTAATTCCAAGGAACGGAACCTTCGTTCTCTGGATGGGGTCAGGGCGCTCAAGTATTATTTGGCGGCTACTGAGCCCTTTTGGAAGTCTGACTCTCTTTTTGTTCTTCCTTCTGGACCTAGGAAGGGTTTGCCTCCAGCCAAATCCACTATCAGCAAGTGGATTAGACAGGCGGTGGTGCGAGCTTATTATGCCAAAGGGAAGGAACCTCCCTTCCGCGTTACTGCTCACTCTACTAGGGCTATTGGTGCCTCTTTGGCTTTTCAGCACCAGGCTTCTGTTAAACAAGTTTGTAAGGCCGTTACGTGGTCTTCTGTTCATACTTTTTCTAAGTTTTACAAGGTTGATGTTAGGGCCTCAGCTGATGCTGTGTTTTTGGCTGCAAGGTGCTTCAGGCGGTAGTGGCTTGAACTGCCTGCCATTACTCATTGGGGATCCCACCCTAATTTAAGGACACTGCTATTGGTTGTCCCAGAAGTAATGACTGAAATGAAACAGGCCGTGCTGGACACTTGGAAAAATACAATTCTGTGATTACTCAGCTGTAGAATTTATTTTCCTGTGTACAGCACGGCCTATTTCATCCCTCCTTTATTATCGTTGCCCTTGGTTGCCTCTTTATGGTGATTTGTTTAAAAGTTATTTTTTGTGAGGCTGTGTATTTTTTATTATGGTTTATCTCCCGGCTTCTTGCATAACTGCTTTTCAACACTGGGGGTCTATGGGTGATTCCTGGCTTTTTATAGGGTCGGGAGGAGCCACAAGTCTTCTGCAATCAACTGCGCCACCTTGTGGCGGAATACCCAGAAGTAATGATTGAAATGAAACAGGCCATGCTGTACACAGTAAAATCAATTCTACAGGTGAGTAAAAATAAAAATATCGATTTTCTTAGGGATTCGTGCTGATTGAAATTCTTAAAAAGAAACTTACTTTATCTGCACGTGTACAGGTGACTTCCTCACTTGCGATCCTTTGTGGGGGTGTCCTATGTCATTCTGCAGCCTGACGGAGGACACAGGTCCTCCATCTGGCATTGGCCTCCCACCACCTCGCTCCCCCACCTGCGGCAATCGCTGGCAGGGCAGAGGATCTTTGTCTTCTGCCCAACTGCTGAGCGGGGAGCGGCGGAGATTTGTGAGGGAGGAGGTGAGTTTTTTTTTCTTTGAGCGGAATTTATATTTGTAAATGAAGTAGGCATCAATCCTGTAAATACCCTTCTAAAAACAACTTCACGTGAATTCTTAATATCTAAAATAGATTTAAACTTAATTTATTTAATTAATTAAAAACATTGTTTAGTCCTTCCACTTACAAGGTCATAATATGTCACCAAAAAAAAAAAGTTGCCATGATCTAATTGGAATCTACCCCATTTTGAACAGACTTTTATCCTGTGATGTGTCCTCGCTTCTTGCGAGTATATCCCTATTTATTCCCCAAGCAAGGAACACACTGTGACTTGTCTTCTTTCAAGGATGTAGGAAGTAATGCAGAGGTCACACTTCACTACCAGCTGCCTGACAGGTCAGCCAATTAATTTATAGTTGTCCTGTAAAATTTTGTAAGATCCATTTCTGGGCAGCACATTACAGAGTGCTAATATCCCAATAAATGTCACCCTTGATCAGCTCGGCTTGCGCCACAGCAAAAGCTATTAAAGGTCCGGTCTTGTCTGTTTATTAGCTTTTATTAGCAGTCTGATAAATCAGACAATGTCTGAGCCCCGAGACACATTTACCACTAAGATGTACATACAACTTATTGTACAAAGACACAGATGTAACTGTTTCTCTCTTTATATATTTAGATATATATAAAGCTATAGAACAGAAAATAATTTTCTCATAATAAGGTGACACAAAGAGCAACATTGACAAGTAAACGGCATGAACAGTAGCAAGTAAATGTCCATTAACTGATGTCAGATCAATGAAACATGATTCTAATTGGTATGGTTTGCTACACCTTGCTTTTTACCCTTTTGCATTAGCCTATTTGCACCTTACTGCCTATTTGATCAAAATGCTTCTAAAGTGACGTTCACATTCATGATAGGTGAAAGTGTAAAATAAACGCAAGCTACGCAAGATAAGGCCATTTAAGTATGAGCCAGAATGTGTACATTGCTCTATGGCCAAGATTAATCAACCAGGTGATGTGAAAAAGACATGCTGCAACAACCGCTATTCTACCAAATAATAAATATTACAAAAATAAGACAAAAATGATTGAGAAATTATAAACGCTGATAAATGAATCTAAATATATCCCAGAATATAAAAAATATATGCAATATGTCTATACCACTGTGCATCAACAAAAAATCTTAAAATACCAATAGTCCAAAAATGTCAACAACTAGGTGACCAAGTTTCCTAAGCGCGTCTTTAAATATTGAATCAGTATTTAAAGGAGGACTATCACAAAAAATATCCATATAAATAAGCTGGATGGTGGGAGGGGGGTCACTTATACACCTGGCATCAAACAATATCCAGCCAGGCTTGTTTTTTTCAGATAGATATACACAATGTGGGCACCACTAATATAATTATAAAGAAGTAATCAAGATGGTGGTGCTCCCCTAGCCCCAAACTACAGTAGAACCAACAACCAATATCTGATGGGACTAGAATTAGGGCACTACACCCAAAGATAAAAAATAAGGGGGTTTTGGGGAGCTGCTTTATTCTGTATTTATTTAACATTGGGAAGTCGCCTGTATTATTTGATGTATATTGATGTATAACCTGTGTATAGGATGGTCCAGGAAGGGTAGTGTTTTTGTCTTGTCTTGTCTTGTGGTAATTGTTTTTTATCGATTTTTGGCCAATAATAAAATTGTTTATGGTTTTAAGATTGGGCATAGTGCCCTAATTCTAGTTCCATCAGATTTTGTTTTTTTTTTAATGGATAGAAGAGGAAATCAGGGGGACAGGCTCTGTCTCCCCTGATACATTTAAAAAAAGTGGATTATAATGATTTATATGGAATTTTAAAATTACTCATTTTCACGTTACACCTCCTTTAACCAATGTGAGTAACAATGCAGTAACTTAAGGGACAGATATTATACAACAATACAGAAAAACTGAGCAGCACAGTAAATAATATAAATAATCACCAGTGGTATTTATTGGATCCAAGATTATTAGAAGCCCTGCTGTGTAGCTTCAAAGGCAAGGATTGAATGTGCAACCTGAACAACTTCCTTCCAAACTGCCCTCTGTGCTCTGCATGCCTCTCCCAACTGTGACACTGAAAGGATCACGCTTATATGCAATATACTCAAGCTATCAACATGTACATTTCCTGCATAGATGAATAAAGTTGGACCTTGTTCATTTACTGATCCTGACTTAACATTGTTATGAAATCAAGGATATATATATATTTTTATATTAGAAGAAGCCTGCAAGTAGAGGCTGAAACGTGTCAGAATGCATTTTCTATACATTTTATTAGGATGGAAGTAATTTAGTGATATACAAAACATTTCTGCTAGCTTTATATGTAATGGATGAAATTGGGTTGAGCCATCATGGTAGCTATGTGGTCATTTTATTTTGTACTTGCATAACTTATATTAAAGCAGGCATGGCATGCAATTGATGCAAGCAGATTAGTTTCATCATATGGTGTTGCTGCTCAAAACACCAGTACAGCCATAAAAAGTGTAATTTTTACCTACCGGTGTGTGAGACTGTTCTGTGAGCTTCTGTTCCCACATTTTTAGGCGTTTCTCTCGTTCTTTTAGTTCTTGTTCTTTAAAGCTTAAATCCCGCTCCAGTTTTTTCAGCCTCTCCAGTGTTTCCTCAATTTCACATCTGTAGGATACAAACATGTACACTTTATATGTGCATTTAATAGGGTAGGGGCAACGATTAATAGAAACATAGAAGGTTGACGGCAGAAGGAGAGCATACAGTCCATCTAGTCTGCCCTTATGTGTATACTGTATGTTCTCTTTATCTTAGGATAGATGTGTGCTTATCCCAGGCATGTTTAAATTCAGTGACTGTTGATTTTTCAACTACCTCTGCTGGAAGTTTGTTCCAAGCATCTACTACTCTTTCTGTAAAATAATATTTTCTAACATTGCTCCTGATCTTCCCCCCGACTAGCTTCAGGTGCCCCCTTGTTCTATCGTTAAGTTTCTTCTTAAAAACACTTCCCTCCTGAACCTTATTCAATCCTTTCACATATTTAAAGGTCTTAATCGTGTCCCCCCTCTCCCTTCTTTCCTCCAGACTGTACAAATTACGTTCTCTAAGTCTCTCCTGATAAGTTTTAAGTTTAAGTCCTTCCACCATTTTTGTTGCCCTCCTTTGGACACGTTCTATTTGAATAATGTCTTTTTGCAGGTAAGGTCTCCAGAACTGCACACAGTATTCTAGCTGTGGCCTCACCAGGGCTCTATACAGCGGCATCACAACCTCCCTCTTCCTACTGGTGATGCCTCGAGCTATGCAGCCGAGCATCCTGCTTGCTTTTCCCACTGCCTGGCTACACTGTCCACTCATCTTGCAGCTATCAGTAATCAGTACCCCTAAATCTCTCTCCTCCGAGGTTCTGGCTAACACAGTACTGCCCATACGGTGCTCAGAGCAGGGATTCCTTCTACCCAAGTGCATGATTTTACATTTAGAGACATTAAACTCTAGTTTCCACAGTTTTGACCATCTATCCAGTAAAGCTAAATCATTTTCCATGTTGCAGACACCTCCCGGAATATCCCCCCTATTACTAACCTTTGTATCATCAGCAAACAGACAAACTTTTCCTACCAAGCCTTCTCCTATGTCACTTACAAATATATTAAAAAGAATGGGGCCCAGGACAGAGCCTTGCGGCACACCACTTGTAACTCGCCTTTGTTCAGGCGAGTTACAAGTGGTGTGCCGCAAGGCTCTGTCCTGGGCCCACATTTTAATTTAAACTTTTATTTATAAAAAGTGTAAATCTTAAACCCCAGCCCTTATTAAAGGTATAATAAAGGCGACGTTGCACTGTCCCAAACTTCAATCCATATTTCAAAAACACCCGGTAGTTATCTTTAATAGTATTAGAGCACTGGACATTCATAAAAAAAATCAGGAGAAACAGTGGGTATGTCAACAGCGATGTGATGTAAGCATAATGTGATGAGTGTGAGAGGAGGGAGGGGTTTCAGAGCTGCAGGGAGGAGCAGCCAACCAGGACATCTGGGCGGGGAATGTTTCCATTCTTGATCCACTAAAGGGTGATTGATGGACCAGGCCAGTGGAGTGGGGACTGAAAGCTGAATTAGGAAGTGATTTTCCTCACTAAGGAGAAAGACAGAAAAAAAGCACAGCACTAAAATCACTGAAGGGTAAGCTACTGCTATTTATTTTTTGACTTGCCAATCACTTTAATCTATAAACAATCTCTGATTATTTATCTCTTAAGGGCTAGGCTTTGCTTTGAAATCATATTGCAGGCAAATGAAATTGTCTATTGTGTTGGGCACTGTCCTAAATTGTTTTCCGTTTTTAAATTAAGGCCTGAGGAAAAGTGTGCGGAGGCAGTCACTGTACAAGGCGATGGACGGGATACATGTACAAGAGGCAAGGGGGGAGGGGTTACCTAATGAACAATAAAGATGCTTGAGGAAAGAAAGCAAACATGACACCCAGCATCAGCACTGCCTGTATGTCTCTTACACACACTTGATTTTTCACTCTTGGGTGAACAATGTTTTTAAAGTCTATGTTATGTACTCGAAATCACCACTTTGGTGTACATAGCTAAGGTAAACACATTGTTGCTATGGGAAATGGCTTTCTTTTAGAACACAGAGTTGCAAACAAATAGAAAATTAAATAACAGATAAGTTTAGCACATTTAAAGACAGAAACTTGCCATCGAAAGCATACTCTAATATTTTGAAAGTTATTTAAAGATTAATTTTAAAAACATGTTTTTTAAATATCATATTTATCAGTTATTACAAAAAAGTTTGAACTACTAACATACTCTTTACTATATAGCCAAGTGATCCTAGTAGTATATCTCTCATCCTTAATAGCTTTTTTGTCATTCTTTCTGATATCCAATGTATTATTATCCAAATGATATCTATGTAATGTATGTACCTAATGACTAGGGTTGAACAAGCCCGAGCTGCAAAGTTAAGGTTCGTACTGACATTTGTGCCCCTGAATGGCATTCGGCTGGAACCCAAATAAGCTGGTTGATGTGCTGCTGAAAGCCAGAGCCTTTATTTTTTATATTTTTTAGTATTTTTTTCATTAGAAACAATTTTTATCTAACAAAAAATAGAATGACTTTTTATTTTTTTATTTTATATTTCCAGTTTTCAATGTTGCATTCAATTTAACATATAAACTGCGGGTTCGTTTTTTTAATACTTTTTGGTATAAATCAATATCCCTATATTAGAATGTGTGGCAGAACAACCACCATTAATCCATATAGCAGAATGTGTGACAGAACAACCCCCATCATGTGGGAACCTGTGTTCCCCTCCTTGCTAAATTGCTAAGTGTCCTTACTCCTTTACTCACCTCATACTCACCTCCCTATTTTTCCATAATGTTTCACATGATCTCAATTTTTCTTTAACTTTCCCTCTATCCTTCTTTTAATACTTCCCATCCATCTTGTTGTTTAAACATTAATGTATATGTGTGTATGGCTTGTTTGATGCCCATAGGAAGGAGTTGGTAGGGCAATTAAGTTTTTTGAAAGCATGAGAACTAACAGAGGTCGAGGTTTTAGGAATAATTTAGCCTGTATCAAAAAGTTCCTTCTTTATTTTTCTCAGTTACCAGTGATATTTAATCCACATGTTTTTACAAGTTTGAAACCACTGACTTGTTTCATAGTTGTATCTTTCACAGTTTTACTATTAAATAGGTAATAGTGTTTAAAGCTTTGAGATCTGTATAAAAGCTCATTAAATACAATGAGCAGAGTTGTCTTGTAGGCCATGAAACACAAAGCTATAGGATTTCACAAACACCACCTTTTCAAAAGTCCTCCTATTTGTCAGACAGATTAAATAAACCATATTTGGTCTGATACCTTGCAAATTGACCTCTTTTTATAACTTTTCCAGAATGAAAGTGGTACAAGAGCACACACAGACCGCATGGTACCATATTCATAGTTGGAACAAAGATAAATATCATCCTTTACAAAGACCAATATATTTTGTCCTGCCAATGCGGAGATATAAACTGGGTTGCCGCTGGGAATTAAAATATACCCCACTGGCAATCGGTAGGTGGTCAGCGATGGGAATTGTTCCAGAAATAAGGATCTGAGAAACGTGATCAAATAAGTTAAAGATTACATTTTTATACAAAGATTTTGATATCTCACTATTCAATTCTACATACTGTTCTTTTGACCTTTTCAAGCGCTTGGAGCAAGCCCACTTTTTTGGCAGATGCCTCTCTACTGTCAACATTACAAAACTGGATGGACGGCCACCTATCACTTAAGACGGCTCTGCTACAGAAGCGAATGGTTTGATCTTCCCAACGTAAAGACCGAGACAGTGGTGAATCCTCATTAAGTGTAGTACTTACACAATGAAAGGTAAAAATATAAAGCCATGCTCTTCCCCCCAACCCAGCTTTTTGTGCCCTTTGAAAAATAAATTCAGTTTCCGAA
The DNA here is from genome assembly GCA_027917425.1 of Gastrophryne carolinensis. NCBI lineage: Eukaryota > Metazoa > Chordata > Amphibia > Anura > Microhylidae > Gastrophryne > Gastrophryne carolinensis. The sequence goes on along the minus strand of CM051240.1, from coordinate 230,362,269 downwards.
AAAAAGGATGTAAAAATTTACACATACCATATATATATATATACGCACATACACACTTTTAGAAATAAAGGGACATAGTAACATATTTTAGTGCTGTTATTTAATTCTTCTAAAACTGGATATAGACGTTAACATGTGGTTGATGGAATAGGGGACTTTATTGCCCCTGCAGAAAGGAGCATACCTACTTAGCTTTATCTCTTGAATTTTGTTATGTTGTTTGGCTATGTTTGGGGACTTGTTTAGGGGATTTGGAGTTGTTTTCAGGTCGTATATTTTATTAATCTCATGAAGCCCACATACTTTGCCACCCCTTGGTAAACATGATTTCCAATGAATATTGGAAATTGGAATAAATATTCCAATTTCCATGAACCTGTCCTACTATAATTCTATGAATTTCAAATAAAGTATTGCAACTGAAAGAACTTTCCCTATTCTAAGTATTATGAGAGTATGACCTTATGATTGGAATAACTTACTTACTTTCAACTGCTCTCATCAGGCCAGCAGCAAAGAGTTCCAACAGCCAGAACTACCCATCATAAGAACATTCTTTTTCTAGCTAAAATAATGAGTCAGGCGCCCCATCTTTATGATTATTCTAACTTTTCTATTGGAAATTCAGTGGATAAATGTAGTATTTGGACTATTTGTGTTGTATTTTACTATTGCTCAATTGTAAATAGTTCAGCGCGCTTGGATCCACTTGCGTTAGACAAGCTATTGGACGAAGGGGCAGAAGCGGATCTGAGCCGAGGGCTGCACATGCGCCGTAGGACCAGGGAAGGGTGAGTGAGATTCGGCGACCTGGGGGGGTTTCACACAGCGGGGATAGTCAAATCCTGGGTTTTGGTCCACTTTTAGGTAAACAAAATCACCCAATGGGATATTTGAACAACCGTAGAGAGGCTATCTATAAAGTAAAATTAATCAACACACATAAATGAACAGACCTTATTCCTAAAAGAGTTTGCCACAAAACAGGAATGAATCCGCCAAAAATGGCTGTAGTTTTCATTCCTCGTCAGTAGATGGAGCTACAAATTCTAAGTACCGCACATTGCGCTAACCAGCCACTCCGGCAGCTTCATACAGCTCATGGGGAATGGGAAACATGTCGCTGTTAAATCATGTTATTTATACTCCTATCATGTGACCTGTCTGCAGACCAGCAGTCACTTTTTCCATTTGCCCTACAGTAAACTACATCTACAGATTTACTGAATTCTGATTCTAATAAAGCTAGGTGGGGTTTTTTTTGCTTCTGGTGTGTGTACGGCAGTCGTAGTATATTAGTTTGCAGATAAAAGCACAAGACTATTGCCCTGCTTGCATTTCGTTGAAGTCTTGGAATATTTCGGTATGTGTGTAACAGCTTTCCCTGGATAGAGTCCAGGCTTTCCTTATATAGCATGTAGTGGGAAACTCGAACAAGCAGTCCCTTTGGAGATGAAGATGTAATGCTAAAGAGATCAGATGGCTTCATCTTATTGTGGAAAGGCAGCAGGAGTCAGTTTCCTACCATGATAATCGGAGAAATAAGATTTTAATTAGTTGTAAATACTTAGTTTTACTATTTTATTCAAAATGTAAATGCTCTGCAATACAATTTCCTGGGGAAAAGTAAAAAGCAACAAAATCGATAATTTTACAAATATAGCTTAAGACTAAGGAGGTTATTTAAGAAAGGATAGCGCCAGGTAGTGCTTCGTAGCGGCAGGCAGCGTCTGGTGAACGCTGGGCGCTGTATGAGAAACTACATTTAAGAAAGTGAATCTGGTGAGTGACTCTAACAGCGCCATGTAGCGTCACACGTATTACTAGAGGCGGCTCAGTGTATAGCGCCGGCGCTCTAGGTTGCAAGAACGCCACATATTACCTCTTGCTCAGTGTCGGTCTCCCATACATTTCAATGAGCGTTCATTTGGTTGCGTTAAAATAGCGCGTTTGGCAATTTTTTTTCTAAAATCATTGTGTGACCTCTCCTGGCTGCAAACAAACACTTTTATAAATTTTTTTGACTTTTCATATTTTTATGCAGAATTGTCATTACAGGTCTGGCACTAAAGTGTCATTGTCACAGTGTTAAAGCAATGTCATTCCATGTGTTTTCGCTTTGTTACTGGTGTATTTGTGTTCAAAAACAGACTTTAATCACACAGCGTCTGGCGCTCTATGCTACAGTGCCCAGCCTTAGAGCGCCGACGCTGTGTGTAGTTTTTGTATGGTTCAGTATGGTGTGGAGCACTGAGTGCTGGACGCACTGAGCTGGCGCTACCTATCGCTCGCTGCAGCGCTATACTGCTGTTAGAGTGCCCAACACACTTCACATTTATCAGTGCCGGCCAGGTTACTACAGCGACTGAGACGCTCTGTTACAGCGCCCGATACCTGCTTACAGCGTCTACTAGCAGTTGCTCTAAGTGCCGCTATACAGACGCTCACATGCCGATACGTGGCGCTAGTAGTAAATCAGCCTCCACATCTGCTTTTAGCAAGCCTGCTTTTCGCATGTGTGTCTGCAGGGAGGTTGTGGGTGACCTCCAGGTAAGTATACTAGTAATCACTGCTAACAGGGGTGCACCTGTAATGAGACCATGTGAGGTAGCTGCCTCAGGCGGCACTGCAGAATAGGGGGTGATGGCAATTTTTTTTTCTTAATTATCTTTTATTATCCATTAGTGGTTCATTAGTGGTTCAGTGTAAATTGAGGGGCATCACTGCATGATGTCATGTCTTTACAGTCAATCATTGCTGGCTCCCTACTCCCCCACATCGAGTTGCCACCACATGATGGGTCATAGGAAGGAGCTAGGCAGAGCAGCACACTGCTTTTTCTGAGCAGAGCGACAGACTCTGGGGGGGGGGGGGGGGGCACCATTCTATAGTTGGCCGCAGAGAGCAGATAGGTGAGGTTCACCCATGACATCTGAGATTGTTTTTTTTAATTGAGCTTTTGTACAAAAGGGCCCCCCTCCGTAACCTGTTGGTCTGCCGGCAGAGGTGCACAGAGTGCGAGAGCAAGGGTGTCACTGTTCTACGCATTTCTTTTGGTCCACTTTTATAGAGGCACTGTATAGCTGCAGTGTGCAGTTTTTATATTAGGTAAATAAGTAAATATGGAATTCAGAGTAGCTCACATTGGCTGTGTTAAATCCTGCATATGGGCTCAAAGGTGCGCAAACAGGCCCTGACCTATTAGGAGAAACCTAGTGTGCCAGTGCAAATGCACTTCATAAATCAGGCTCAAAGATCTTCTTTTGCAGCAAGCCATTTTTTCGAATTTAGCTCAATTTATTGCTCCGCCCAGTAAATCAGAGATTAACAAAGAGTTATTTCTGGTGTATACACAGTGCAACAATGAAAATACAATCGACCTAGGAAAAAAAAAGAGATGCAGACTAGTACAAATTTCCTTCAGGCCTAGGAGGCACAGCTTTTGATTAAGGTGCAGACAGCCAGGGGGAAGAAACCATTTCTAGATCTAGAAGTCCTACATGGTGGTAGAGCAAAATGCCGCACAGGGGGTAGATACTGGAATAGGGCATGTTCTGGATGGGAGGGGGTGGAGAAGAAGCTTTTCCACCCTTGACTTAGTTTAAAGATTGTGTAGTTCCTGGAGGGATGGTAAAGGCGCTCCATTGATTCTTTCCACTATATTGATAGTTCTTTGGATACTCACTCTCTCAAATCAGACAGAAAACTAAAAACATAGATTATCATGCTATCTTTGAATGAAAACCTGTATGTTTAGACAGGGCAGTTTCTAGGAGAAACAGCGATCAGTGCAGGAAAAAAAATCTGCCTCCTCCTCCCCTTCCTATGTTTCTGCTGCCCCACAGCAGTATTTGCCATGCTGTGTCTCTTCCATATCAGCCTCCTCCTCTATGTCCAAAGCAAGCAATAAAAAATTCTATTCACATAGAATCAAATTCGGTCAAAATGTCCTAAAAATTGGGTCAGTAACAAATCTGAAGCTTTAAGGATTTCTTGTGGCCAAATTTGATACAACAGTTGTTGGCTTCTTAAAAGAGCTGTGTTGCGAAATCGAGGAGGTACTTATACACCCCAACTGAAAAAAATCCCCCCAAAATCCTTCTTCTGGAATGAATACAATTCTGGGCTGACTGTTTTTGGTGCTGCAAATCACTATTCCTGATGTTAAATAATCAGCTTGGATTGGTGCTCTAATTATTGGCCAGCCTGTGTCAGCCTGTTGGACTCATATGCCGATTATAACAGCACCAGTGACAGCCACCTTGTACCGCTGTCTTTTTAGGTGCTGCACACAATTATTTATTCATTTCTGGCACCCTGAAAATATTGCGTCCGTATTTAACATGTGCTGGACAGCGTTTTATCATTACAGTTATAGGACAAAGGGGACAAACTTTACAGTGTGTTTAGGCTGCGTTTTAGTTAATGTGCTCCTAAGGACACATTGGTAAAAGAATAATCCGTGATAAAAGATTTTACAAGAAAATTATAAAATGACATTTGATGACATCCCGTTCCTCGTTTTCATTATTGACAAAGTCACAAGTTCTGTACAAATAAATGTACCGAAACAAGAGCGGCAGTCACCTCGAAAATGATGGCACCAGTGATAAATTGGATGCAGGCTGGCGGATCTATCAGCTCAGATTGTTTCTTGTTAGACCGTGCACTGTGCCGCTGAGGCTAAAATATTGGCGCTGAGTGGCATTGACTGGCGCTGACGCTCGATAAATGAGGCGCTTATTGCTTATCATTGTAAACCTGCCATTGTAGCCTTACTCTGCAAGCAAAGAGCAGCCAGTATTTGAAAAACAGAGCTCACTATTTTTCTAGAAGATGCAGGGATACGACTTCCTCTGTCTAATCAGATTTTCAAGCTGATGCCTTGGGATGGTGATCTCTGATCTTGTAGAATACCAAGGGAGCTGTTCAATAAAATGTTGAGAGCTCTCCAATTTATAGGAGCTCATTTGATGCTTATTTTCTAATTTGTGAAGAATAAATTTACCTCATTGGAAAACATCTGCACCAAACATTCTGCTCCTCAAAAGGCCAATCAAGTGTGTGGAGAACTCTTTAAACTTGAATGACTTCCAACACAGAGTTTTCCGCATTTAAATAAATAAGATTCTATAGAAGTTATAAAAACTTGTACCAGATGCTGACACAGTGGACCATACCTCCATTCTGCCTTGTTGTGCAAAAATGAATTGCATTGGTCTGGCAATTTGCTGTCATTTGACATGGACTCCAAGTTTGCTATGATCTGTTTAAACGATGGCCTTTTCTGTAAAAGAACACAGCAATCAATGTATAGATCAAAACAAACATTAGAAGCAATTAGCAGAAATGCAATAATAATGTTATTACATATTATATTATATATTATAAAATATATTTTTTTAAAGTGTTGAAAGCTAAGCTCCAGCCAAATCTTTTTCATTTTGGATAGGACGAAAAAGGTTAGAACCTATTTAAAGAGAACCTAAACCCAAGAATTTTTACCCACCTGCCCCTTATTATTATCCTTATTAGCTGTACTAATGGGTAGGGGTATACATCTACAGGGCGGAGGTCTGCTTTAACATCCTTTTTACATTCCCTTAGGTCAATATTTTCCTATTTATGTATCAGAATAGCCTTGTGTTTTACAGGTATGATCCTGTATATTTTGTGCTGGTCATCAGTGTTCAGTCCTTTTTATTAACTTACTGTCTCTCGTGACCAGGAGTGAGGCTTGAGCTACCAATTGGAATCATAGACAATGAAAAGATTATGCGCTGGGTTGTCCAGGCATTAAACAAATATAGTAAGGGATCAGTGATCGCCAGAAGTGGCTTCCTCCCAGTCAGGTGCTCAGAAATGTACTCGGGTCTCCCAGTGTCCCGGAGCACTTTTGCCATCTCCGACAGGGGGCTGTTGCAGGTAATAGAGTTGGGCGAGCTCCAGTCACTGTGAATGACAGAAGGGCACATGGAGGGGGCAAGTACGAGGGGCTGCTGAAGCCTTAGCATTTCCTCTATTACAGTAAATAGAGAGGACATGTTAATGTCACTGTGGCTGATGGTAGGGAGTGTCCACTTGTCCTGGAGGTTGCCTGTCATTGGAGATCTGGCCTGGAAGGTGTAGGACAGGATCTCAAATCCAGTAAGTTTCTTACAGCCAGAAAAGGACAGTCCCTTTAAAAAGCAGTCTAGGATGTCCGATTTGGTGGACCAACACCTGTGCAGGCTGGGGGGGGGGGGGGGCATCCAGAATGCTGTACCCCCCCTCCAGAATGGCCGATATTCTTACCTTAGCCTTGACCCATGTTGGGATTACAGCGTCACTACTGGACACTCACGTGGGTTGTGATGTTCTGACTGGCAGAAAGCCCTGTCCACATAAGCTCCAGTCTTATCTGGAGGTTAAAAATCTATTTGGAAGCTGCTTGGCCGTTTCTGGAACAGCTTCTAATAAAGAGGGTAATAGAAAAGTTTCCTCTAGCACACCAGAACTAAAGTGGAGAATTAGACTATGTAAGGGCTATAAGATATACCATCAATGCACATTCCTTCCCAACCCTCTCCAAGTAGACACTGTAAGAATATAAGGTAATATCTCCTGTAGGGTAAGGCTATGAGATACAATATAACATAGTAACATAGTATGTATATACTTATGTCCATTCAGTTCAGCCTGTGTATTAAAGGACATCTACATCAAGTGGTCTAGTAGCCATAGCTGGTAATGTTTTATTCAGCAGTGAGACTGAATGACCTAGATTACAGGAAAATATTGCAATGAAGCCTCCTTAGCTAGTCTTAAAGGCTGAGCAGACAATTGCTTGGTGGTGGCACAGTATCGCATATTGGTGTGTGTTTTTAGTCAATGTGGGGTCAATTCAGAACCAGGTGCAAATCCTTACTCCATTTTTAGGAGACAAAACTGTCATTGACTTTCACTGTCTACCATGGGGCTGATTCAGAGCTAGCTGGGAATTTACACCCGTTAGACAATAGCAGTTTTCTCTCCTAAAAAAGTAGATAGAATGAATCGAGCCCAATGTGTGTCTTTAGTCAGCATCACTACTGCATGTGTTTAGTTATGATTTCTTTCAGTGAGGGAATATTTTGACTCCTGTTTACAACATTTGATGGCAGCAGTGGGATCTGACCAGGTGTTGATGTCTGAAGTGAGCCTGGGTTCTATGGACCAGTCGATTAATTTTCAAACTCTCTCTATCTGGTGTGTGCTAGACCCAGATCATTTTTAGTTGATTTCTATAATCCACATGCTTGATGTTGGTGTGTAAGTTATGCTTCATTGCGATTGCATGGAGCAACTTTTATGAAAATAATTGAGGCAACTGGGAGACATAATGCTGACTCCACAGCCAAGTCTGGGAGAGAACAAATCGTTCCTTGTTTTTCCCTCACACGTGGGCCCCATGTCTGTAAAGCCCTGACAGATGGGATAATTGTTTAAATGTTTTGAAACATAAATGTTTTGAAATAGCACCCCATGGGGTATGCATAAAAATATAGGGTTCTGTTGTTTCCAAACTTTCAAAAAACTATTCTTACCCCATTGGAAAAATGATGCACCTCACCTGTATAAATGCTCCATCACATGTCTATGTGATATGCTTTTTAAAACAGTTTGAAGAAATATTTAACTTGAACTTTTTTTGTGTTAACATTAAAAAGCTCAGCAAAATGCAGGCAACTATTCACACCCAAATTGCACCCAGAGTTGAACTTGCTTCGCTAAATCTTTAGCATGACCCTCACCATTACCATGCAGTGGTACCCTACCTTTGCCTCGGCCTCCCAGCATTGGCGCATTAGCTCTGCAAAACTTCTCGGGCAGGAGCTTGGAATGGTCAGCCTCTGGAAATACAAGTGTCAAATGATATTTAAAACTGCAGACAGTAAAATAAAGGCAAATGCATTGGTAGAGTTACCTAAGAAAAATAAAGAAGGGATAAAAAAAGGGAAATTTGCGTACTCACCAGTAAATTTCTTTTCTCGTGCACTTCCATTCTGGGGTACCACCAGTAGCAATGTGTAGGTTAATCTCAGCTGTAGGTGGGGATTGCAAGATAAAAAATAGCTCCTCCCAGCCTATACAGGTCAGGCTGTGGCAGGATCTCCTCAGTTAATTAAAAAGTTCAGCCACAGCCCTGGGAAGGGAGAACGCTAACCTGTGTATAATATATGCAACTAGAAAACAGTGCAGCAAAACTAAAAAACTAAAACCATGTATTAGGTATCAACCGTCGCTGACATAACACAACAGAAGGGCAGATGTGGTGCCATGGAATGGAAGAGGACGAGAAAGGAATTTCACCAGTAAGTACACACTTTCCCTTTTCTCATATGTTCCATTCTGGGGCACCATCAGTAGCAAAGGATGGTGGAGTGAGCAGTGACCCAGAAGGGAGCCTCCTTACTCTTGCAGGCGTAGGCTTGTATGGCCGCGTGCCCGATCCGTCTGCTAAGAGTGTATCTGGGATCACAAACAAGACATCCGTCTTACGTACCTCTCGAGTAGCGGCCAAGTAATTCTTTAATGCCCTGACCACATTGGAGGCACATTGAATGCAGGAGTTGCTCCTTATGGTGAGTGGGCCGTGGGCACAAGGAGGGTAGCACTATCTCCTGATTATGATGAAACGAAGAGACCACCTTGGGCAAAAAATCCTGCTTCACATGAATCACCCCTTTGTCTTCATGCAGCACCAAAATGGGTTATCTGATCGAGAGCGCAGCCAGCTCTGAAACCCGGAGGATGGAGGTGATCTCCACAAGAAAAGTCAACATGAGCGTCATCAGGGAAGCCTTCGACATGGGTTCAAAGGGGTCCTTTGCTGATAGGGCCAGATTGAGATCCCAGGGTGGGACTATCGGCCACTGCGGAGGCTGAACATGCGCAGCACCCTGCATGAAGTTGCGGATTAACCTATGCTCCGCAATCGTCTATTGGAAAAAATGGACAAGGTCGAGACCTGGCCTTAAGGGTGCTGTGCTGTAGGCTGGAGAAACTCCAAAATGTTGGGTACTGAGAAACTCCTACAGGAGTGGCCCTTAGATCCGCACCAAGACACGAAGGCCCTCCAAGCCCTGTAGTAAGTTCTAGAGGATGACTGTTTCCATGCTTTAATCAAGGTCTGAATTACTGCATCGGGCAAACCCCTTTACTCCAATATGCTGGTCTCAACAGCCAAGCTGCTAAAGCCAGCGCTGGAGAATTGGGATGCTGCAGAGGACCCTGTTACAGAAAATCTGGGAGGTTGGGGAGTTGCCATGAGGGCTCCACCATCAGGCTGACCAGATTTCTGGGCCAGTGTGGGACAATCAGGATGATAGGAGTCTGCTCGCAGTTGACCCTGCAGTAGAGATCCCATGAGGAACTTGTGCACCCAAACGTAACAGTTCAAATTCCAGAGAGCCAGAATCGGCTGAATGGACCCGTCCTTTTTGGGGATGATGAAAAGTATTGAGTAGAAACCACAGCCCCGCTCTGAGGGAGGCACAGGTAAGGTTTTGCAACGCGGAAAGGCTTGGACGCCACAAACCTGTGTGGAGACCTGGTCCAGAACTCGATCTTGTATCCGGAAAAAACAACTTCCTGGACCCAGGCATTGGATATCTGTTCCCTCCACACTTGCGCATAATGCAAAAAGCCGTCCCCCCCACCCGATAGGATGTGGGTGCCCCATCAACCCCAAAAGGGCTTAGTTTCCCTCATGGCTTTTGCTAACCCGAAAATTCCTTGTGGCGTCTGTCAAACTTCTGGAAGGAACTAAAACTTGTATGATTAAGGGCTGCGTTCAGCCTGAAACGCGTTACAGGTCCGTGTAGTGGAGCTGTTCACATGCTGGTCTGGGAGATGCATGCTGGACTCTGATTACTACTACGTTTTACATGGATTTGCAACTATTTTAAAGAATTTTTGGATTAAAGGTTAAGTTTTATTTCACCTACAAGCTGGACATTTTACTGTTGAACTAAAACTTGGTCACCTGCAAAACCAGGTCCTCAGTTTCCGATTCTGTGGAAGCCTAGTAGACTTCCCACCCTTGGCCTTCCAGACCAGGTCATCCAGAGGCCCACCGAAAAGACAACCAAGCGAGAAGTGGAGACCAGTAAGCGTCTTCTTAGAAGCAGTGTGGACCGACCACCTTTTCAGCCAGACCATGCCTTGCATGGTGACCAGCAAGGCCAGCCCCCTAGCCATCATACGCACCAAGTTGTCCATAGCCGGCCGCATGTATCTGAAGACCTCCATAGGATGTGCAGAGGATGTGCAGGAAGTGCAGAGGAACGCAAACCTCCCTGTCGCAAATGCCTCCTCTGCTGTTTGATCCAGACCTTGCCTGCCGAATTCGCCATGGACGTGGTGCAAGCCGAGTCTAAGCATGACGCGGCAGGAAAAAACAGGGAAACCCGACTGAGGCGCATAACCTGCTAGCTGCGTAAGGCGACACAGGACAATAGTGCACCCATCGCACAGGGGGCCCTCATCTGAGTTCAGGCGCGCTTGGCACATGGGACACAAGGCACCACTCACTGTTAAAATATGAAAAAATGGCTGCTTTAACTGCTAAGCAATACAGCTGGAGCGCTGGTCCCCACACGCTCCTGCCTGTCAACAACTGGTCAGACCTGCCTACACTGCTGGAACAGCAACCTACCTGCGGATCAACCCACCGGCCAAGGATGCAGCAGCTTCCGGACCCCCACCCTGCAAGATAAATGTCAGATTTCTAAAGGAATCCATACAAGTCAAAAGGCTTTGCCCTCAGAGGGAGCCCTACCTGACCAGGGAAAACCTTGGGGCGGCAGCCGTACTGGATACGGTACTCAGCCCAGGAGAACAGGGAGGCAATGCAGGAGCTGCCAAGCAATGATCGGGGATGCAGCACGGTCCTCCGGGCACCGCACAAGATGGTGCTGCCTCATGCTGTAAGTGAGGAGAATGAGCCATGGACCATCCAGCCCCCTCCTCCCTCCCTGCACTATAAGACCCAAGCATGCCAAAGTCCAGCCTCCCCCGCCGGCTTCGTAGGTGTGGCCGTCCTGTCCTCTTCCCAAGTTAGCCAATAGAGGCCACGTACCCTCGCAACAAGGCCGCCTCCCCCTCCAAACACTGGCAGTCGAGCTCTGAATGAGCTCTGACCAGCATGGCTGCCAGCAGTAGTAATCACAAACCGGCCACCTAGGTCAGGCCCCACCCAGCAGCCATGGGGAAGGCAGACTGCCTCTCTTGCAGGGTGTCATGGGGGTAGATGACCCAGGGGGTAGAGGGATAGGGACTCAGCGGGAGACACAATGCATGGCCACCATGCAAGGCCCAGAGATCAGGTACCCTGCTGCAGAGGGGTCCTGATCCTCTGGGCAAAGACCCAGTCAGACAAGCTCTGGCATGCTTACCTGGACCCATGCATGCTCCCCTCACTCTGCACGATCCCTGGGATTACCGACTTTAGGCACCTAATAGGGTCCCCAGGAATGCTGCAGCTGATGAGGGGCTGGGAGACAGACATCTTCACAGTCCCTTGCAACTGCAAGAAAAGAACTGAGGCGATCCTGCCACAGGCTTCCCTATATAGGCCAGGAGGAGCTAGTTTTTTTCTAACTTGCAATTCCTGTCTACGGCTGAGATTAACCCACATGTTGCTACTGGTGGTGGGAGAGATGAGAAAAGGAGCATTCAAAGTAAGACCTAAATAGAGAACAGCGGCTATATTTCCGTTTATTAACTTCTTGGCTGATAAATAGATATGAGAACATACTGCTGGATGTGTTGAAGGTTAGCCTCATTTCAAGATTCTCCTGCACCAAACTAATTTTCTCTGTACATGTCTCATGCCTCACAGCTACTCCCCCTTATTACCAGCACATGTGAGGCTGTGGACATATAACGAGTTGTCGACACATAAAAGTTATTCTGTTGTAACCCTTTTTTTATCTTTAAATTAATTTGCTTCACATTTGAAAATACAGAAAATTCTGACAGTCAAGACTATCCGTGGAAGCATTACCCTTGTAAACTCAAACATACAGATTTATTAATCAGGTAAAAAAATCTATATCGCTTCACAGTGCCAGAGATTTAGAGTTCTATTGTAACATGGTTATGGCAGAGACAACGCATAAAGTACCGTACTACAGCCAACAAAAATTTCATCTCTGGTTCTTTGGAAGTCAGGACCACTACAAAATTTCCCCAAAAGTCTTGTGTAGCCAGTGCAATTTAAAACACAGTTTCAAAATAGCAATAAGCTAGCAAGTCCATAAGTAAAACAACTAGGTTGGACTAGTGTTTTGGTCAGTCATTTTTCAGATTGATGTAGTTTTGATGTACATTTTGGTCTAATTACATCATTTTATTTCAGCCAGAAATCTCTACAGCTAAACAGGTTTTAGGAAACACCCAATAGTCCTACATGTAGCCTGTAAATGACATTGTGTTCAGAGGTTTCAGTTTCAACCTATTTTATTATACACTCAATAAACAACGTTGTTACCAAGCAAATTTAGAGCGGATTTAGGAAGTGTCAGCGCCACCTAAAACCAATCAGCACCAAAGTCTTTAGCACAGTGACACTTTTTGCTTAATTTAAGAGGCGCAATCCAGTTGGCGCCCATGTATCCACCAGATGGTGACTACATTTTTAAATGCTGCATTTTTACTGCAGCAACTGGGGTTCTTGTATAAGCTGCGCCTGTTTATAGTGACATTGAAGCATAAGCTGCCATTGTCAGGGATTCTCTGAAGAGATCCCACACTATTGGCCTGATTCAGAGCCTCTCTCACAAGCATTCCTGCCAGATTGATGTCAAAGGACCGTATTTGGTCTATTTTCTTGGGTAATTCAGAGCCTTGTTTTTTTGGACCAAGTTGTCCCTGTTGCGGGAAATTACGGTATGCGTACGCCAAACCGAGTGTTCGCCATATAAATATGGCTCAAGGGGTTTAGCCAGTTGGCATGTCCCAGCCTTAGCTGAGCTGCACTCTGACTAAATTTCTTGATGGCATAGCTGTCCTGCAGGAGAAATACATCTCTTTACCTGACAGCAAGGCAGCCTGGAATGCAGTGAGGTTGGGTTATCTCAACATAGCGAAAATTCCAAGTGTCATGGGCGCCATCAATTGTACGCATGTGGCCCTGGTTCCCCCAGCTGCTCAGGAGTATATGTGTCGGTATGTTTAGGTCCACAATGCTCCACCTTGTAGACCACTCTCCTCTCTTGAGGCTAGCCTAGCTTCCCCTCCCCCTAAACAGCTTCCCTGTGTCATATTTGCCCCTTGTTTTTCTTTATTTTTGGTGCTCATTTGTTGTTGCCAGTCTAGTGACCCTTTTTTATTTTTGGCTTCTTTTCAGCAACTGCAAGATGGGCCACTCTCTTAACGTCCAATGTGTCATGGGGCTGGATCTTCACTTTTTCAGTGTTTTGACCTGTTTCCCTGGCTCATCCCAAAATGCATTTATCTTGAGGCCTTCCAGTTTATACACCCGTTTTGAGAGTGGCAAGCAAACTGGCGGTTGGCTTGTGGGTAAGTCTTTTTTTTCTGGAGTGGATCTACGTGTTTATTGTTTATGTTGCATTTGCAATGTGTTTTTCTTTTCTGTTATGTGCCCCCTTTTTGTAATTGGTCCAAGTTTATTGTGTTAGCCAATTGCTCTCCCTGGCCCCCATCACTTTGACTGTGCCCATGCCCCTCTTTGAATGTCCCCTTCTCCCTGTTGCAGTTACAAATGCTTAGTCCGAGCATCCTGCCTTACCTTTTGCTTGTTTGGTCCTACCCTTTTGTAATACTTAATATTTGGTCTAGGCTTTTGACGTTGTGTTGCTTGTCAGTAATTTAATTTCCATTTTTATTTGTCTTTTATGTGTTTGTCTTTTTATCTGTTGCTGCCCTGGCTCCTGATGCCCTTCTTAAAGCGGCCCTTCACTCTGAATAAGAGCCTATCTTATATGTGTCCCACACCCTGTACATACAGATTACCCACATTAAAAATCATCTTACCTGCATCTACTGCATGTTATGAGCCTTTAAACATCCAAGATGGCGGCTCATGGAGCATCAGGCTGCCTGCAAACAAGAAGTGACTTCTGACTGTGTCGCTCTGCATTCTGGGATTGCTGACCTTTTCCTGACCCCAGCTCTGCTCTGTCTGTGCAAAGCACAGCTATAACCTGCCCCATGTACTTTATCCCACTCTCCTCTCCTCAGTAAGTGTGATGCTTCTGAGTCAAGATGGCGGCGCCCGTATCCTAAAGTCCTGAACAGAGTTGCAGCCCAGTGGGGGAAAGAATAATAAGTGACTAAAAACGTAAAATATATTAATTTTAGATGTTGGGGAATAGTTTTATAAGGGTTTGGGCTTTTCAATAAGTCATGATGAAGGTCTGGTTTAAGGCCCCAGACAGGCTTATAATGGGGCCCACCGCAGCACACGGGCTGTAGTTAAACGTGCCTTTGGGGTGTTGAAGGCCAGATTTCGCTGTCTAGATAACACAGGGGAGGCCCTTTAATACAAGCCAGAGAAGGTTGTGCAAATAATTTTGGCCTTGAGTGAGAGGGTGGCAGCATATTGACGTGAAGTCACACTTTCATTCTATTCGCCACATGTGTGCCGCATTGCACTTCTGCCAAGGTGCAAACAGGTGGCAGAGTGGCTGCGAAATACGAACGAAGGCACATGGCACCACAGTAATGGCGGAGGCCTGGCCCCCCAACGTGGCAGGACCATAGTACTTTGCTGCCTCTGTCATAGGGACCACTCTGGCATTTATGTATGTGAAGCAGGAGGGTCTAAGTGGTTTATGTTTGACATTTCTATGCAATCCACTACTATTGTGGGATGGGAGAGCTGTCTTCGGCTTGTTGCTGGCGGCAGTCAGGGAGCCCTACCTGACAGTAGTAGCGGAGTGGAGTGTTAAGCGTGCCTATTGGCCTAAGTGCATCTGCGTTTGTAATCCGCTAGCAACTATTGTTGGATGGGCTGGATTAGTTGGGTGCTTGCATTGTTCCTGAAAATAACTTAAAGGGGCAGGGGGTGCATGTGGAGCTAAAGGAGACATAGACAGAGCCCATAAGTTAACAATGCACATCTGTTTGTTGTTTGCAAACTTTCATGAATCAAAGGTACGACCTCAAGCCCAACATACATGAAAAGAGGACTTTGGCAGAGGAGTGAGTGGCGAGGGGACGTCACCTTACACCTTCACCCAAATAATGCACCACTTTAAATGGCCAAAGTGGCTCTGGGTGCGGAGAACTTTCCAGGTAAGCGGATGTACAACTTAGATGTGATCAAGCTAGTGAGCTTTTTTACCTGAACACACAGAAAATTCTATTAAACATTTCTGTTGTAATATTTCCCCAAAAATCACATACCCCTGTAATGGGAAATTTTTACAAGTGATGTACATAATTTGCAGAAGCAGACTATCTTGTATGGGTAGGTAATTTTTAGGAAAGATTAGAACTTTTTTGTATAGAATTTTTTAGTGTGCATAAGTTATAAAAGTTAAATTTCTCACCCAAGAGCACAACCCAAGGTAAACTTGACCAGATCTCTAACATGACCCTGATTATTTAAGCAAGGTATAGTGATAACACAGTAAGTAAGGTTTTTACGTGTAAGCTGGGTAGGTGAATAATAAAGGTGTCCAAACAATGGCCAGTAGCCACCTGTGGATGTTGAGATTAAGGCAGCCTCCTCTGGGATGGAGTTCGGAGGAGGGGTAAAGAGAATTAACAAGAGAAAGAAAGAAAAATGTATTTTAAAAAATGAAAAAAATATATACATGGAAAAAGGGGTGGCAGTTCAGGAAACCTGTTTCTGGAAATTTCTGTTCCTATGGAAAATGTATTCCATCTAAAGGCTTCCTCCTTCCATGAAGCTTTTGTGAGAGACCTTTAGAATATGTGTTAATTTTTGTGAATTATAATTCCATTTAGCCTTTCTATCACAGCCTGAAATGGCACATTAGACTTCTTCCCATTAACTGGCAATGGATAGTTCTGCTGCTAGAAGTGCTTTGTGCAGAGTTTTAATATGGACAAATGAAAAAATAACTTTTGAATCTTGTAACATATTTTCAAAAATTTTATTTCTTATAAAGTCTCGCTAGATAAAAAAAAAATGTTAAGTTAAGGAGTCTATTTAATGTGTCTGCTTATGTGTCATGCAAGATAAGAGAAACTTACATTTCACAGTGCTCTTGATCTAGAATTCTGAGGCATTTCTGAAGCTGCAAATGGAGGTTAAGGGGAGCACAGGGATCATTTGTCATCCATATGCTAATGTCAATGCCTTCTTGATGGAGGTGGGGGAAACAGTGAGAAGTGATTAAAGGGGCTACCATGTATTGTGGCAAGCAATGATCACATGTTTGTGAGAATGATTAAAATAATACTTTTGATACCAGTTTGTAAAGCTGGTAAAAACAAAGAATGTAGCTCCTATTCAAAGTGCACAGTGCTTCTACCATCGAATCAACCATTGTAGTTGAATAGCTGTATTGGACATTTGGACATAGGGCGTAGAAAAGACCTAAACACTTATATCAGCTTAAACTATGGAGATTGTGTGGTAGTTTAGATGTGCTAATTTCATTTTTGGGGGGTTTACATGTTCGAGTTGAAGTATGAAGTAACTTGAAGTGTATTAGTAAGGTCATTGGACTTGCTTATTCTTTGTTAAAGACAGTCTGGCTTCTTCAATTCGGAACAGAATTTAAAATTGAAAGGAGTTCTTCATTTATATTTGAAATGTAAAAGCCAGTTCAATGGCTAGCTAATTTATTCCAGAGACATAAAGAAAAGCAAGTCCATATTCCTTGATCTATTACTACAGATATTGTAGACCATAACCAGGATGAATGAGAACCTTCAAAGACTGACTTGGAGTGCTTATATTACCTTTTTGCTAGTGGCTAAGAACAGGCAACCTACAGTGTCTTTTCATGGGCTAAAAATGGAGGGTTGTCAATGGTAGGAAACTATCACATACATTAAATAATGTTACACCTTCAGAAAATATAGCCTTTATACAAAGTGACAGTACATAGTAGATGGTGCTTCCACCATTGTATCAACCCTTGTAGCCAAAGTCTACAAAGGAAACATAGAGATCTGACACTCCTACCAGCTTAAACCATGGACCTATGGTGTTGTGGTGGTGCTCATTTTGTTTTCCTGTTTGTAAGTGTTGAAAATAAATTATGAAGTTGTAATATTTTGCCCTGGCATTACTACCTGCCATATATTTCTAGTAATAAGGCAAATGGAATTGCTATATTTTTCTTAAAGGCATTTTAATAGTCATCCAACTGGCTTCCTTAGTTAACCAAATTCAAAATTGAAATGAGTAGCCAATGAAATTCTTAACAAAGAAAGAAAAATTAGATGACTAGCGTCTTCAAGAAAAATATAACAAGGCCATTTGTCTTGATTTACTACTACAGATATACTATGTCCTGGATAAATGAAAACCTTCACAGACTTACTTAAAGATATATTGCTGTTAGTCTGCAGTTCTGAGATATTTCATTTCCTATTGCCCATAAGAACAGGCAATCTGCAGTGTCTTACCATGGCATAACTAAAGAGGAACTGAATTTAGAAAAGTATCACCTTACGTGTTTTCTCTTTTTCTTAAGATAGATGTATGATTATCCCAGGCATGTTTCTATTGATTTTACTACTACCTTGGCTACAAAAATACAAAAAGAACATAATGGGCCAGAAGGCATAATAAGTCCATAAAGAAATTAAGAAATAATTTCCCAACCAAGGTGATGCTTGGACCTAAAATGTACAGTTCTCATTCATAGGTCTGTTATTGTAATTGTTTTCTGATATTTTTATCAAAAATATTGTCAGTAAATGCTTAAAGCAAATTATAATACACACAAATGACGAATGCTATATCCTACGATACCAAAGGTACATTATATTTATTAAATTAACCAGTATTTTTAATCAGGATTTAAAAAGAACCCATGTGGCTATGGTACAACATGTTTCTTGGTTGGCAATTACTGTAGTCATGGAAGTGAGTGACATATCAGAACAGTCAAAGGAGAGTGCGATTGGTGCATTGGTGCAAGAAGTGTTTACTCCACTATAGACTTTATTTAATGGCAAAAGCTTTGAGGAGGAACCTTAAAGCTCAGCCTCAGCCCTGCCACTGGGCTGTTTTATGAGCATATCTTTAATGTGAAGTTGAACGTGCTGCGGGAGGCTAAACTGTAATTTTCTTTATTTTTTCTCCTTTTATTTTTGAAACTCTCATCTAAAGTGACAGCGTCTTGTAGTACAATGTCTCCTGCTGGGAGAGTTAAGTTGAAGTATCTGAAGGTCTTTCACTGAAATATCAACTCCTGGCCAGTAAAAAGATGCCCAAAATTGCGGGAGACTGAGTTAAACGGGTCTCCTACCTTGGACGCAATGGCTCCTTTTATCACGGAGAACAAACCCCCAGGTTACACTATTGAGACTGAGAAACTAGTACAGTAGTTCTACAATTTTTGATCTACAGCATCACGATGTGAAGCCTTAACAATTAGATGTAAAGGGTCCATTCATGAGGAATAACATTAGTTTGACCCTTTGTGTTAGCTCCTACTGGTAATCTTTCCATAAGCGTTGAACTTACTTTCAATTTGAAGAAGATCAAAAAGTCTTTTGCAAGCCCCCAATACTGTTTTCATATCCATCAACCGTATTTGAACATAAAAAATAGCCTTACCTCGTTTTTTTCTACCACGAGCCATGCCACTTGCAATCCTTCCAGTCCTTTAAACGGAACTTCCCTTGTTAGCATTTCCCACAATACCTAAAAACAGCACAGATATTATTCTACAAAGCTGAAAATGCAATTGCAGACTCTGAATAAATTATTTTATTTTTAAAATTGACAGAGCACAGACTTTTTAGGGCCACAACATTCTGTGAGGACTATGGCTTAGCAAAGATAACTAAAACTAGCGTTAGAGTAATTAAGTTTAAGGTTTGATATTTTGTGTAAAAACATAATAAATATGTTAAAAAGATTTACATAACTTTATTTATATATAAAAGGCTGACACACAAATATGTGGTAGGTTGTTCACTAAGGGGAGTGGGGTACTCCCGAAACAGGACCGTCAAATCTTGCCAAGAGAAGAGAAAATGATGAGAAAGCATCTCATACAAGATCATTTACCAAGGGAGAACTTTTGTTAGTTAAGAAAGTTTTAGTTTAGTCTAAAACAAGAAAGTTTCCAGAAATGCACTCCTTACATACAAGTCTACTTTCAGTTTGTATTTTAACATTAATATATATAACCTAAAACCGGAAATTCCAACATTTCTGTTAGATGCTTTGTGATAGAAAAACATATATTTAAATATATATACGAGGGGGTCTTCAAAAAAGTTTTTGCACTGCATTTTTCCCAGAATTGCACTAAATTTTAATGCCTTCAGCAAATAATGATATTGCTTGTGCATAGCCATTGATGCCTTCATGTTGTCATGACATGAAGCTTCACTGGGCGGTCCAAAGATGCAGAAATCATATTTTGTATTTAATTTTGATTAATAAATTGAATTTGGATAAATGAATTGATTTATTAGTATCTGGGGATCTTTTGGTGCGGTGGGTTGTTCCTGAGCGGCTGCTGGAGCTGCATGTTTTTTGCATGCAGAAATCATATACCGCTAAATCCGGACCTAAAGTTTGGCGTTCCATTACCCCCAACTTCAATTCTTGAGGTTTTCCAGTGTGTGGGTTTCCTCTTCTTTTAGAGTGGATTGGAGGGTTAAATTCTCTATGAAGCATGTTGAAATATGTTGCACTTGTGACAGTCGTTTCACACTCTCAATAGGTTTTGGGTATATGCCTTTGAGAGTTCCAGAAGACCGTCAACATAAACTTTCCCGTTAAAAATTGCGTCCTAAATGTCTTCTGATTTGCAAATTTGTTCTAGGGTTCTCTCTTCATTTCCTGGGGTCTCCAGGGCGCTTTTCATCCACCACACTAAGGCATTAGTTTCCAAACATTTCAATCCACTG
This sequence comes from Gastrophryne carolinensis, assembly GCA_027917425.1. Classification (NCBI taxonomy): domain Eukaryota; kingdom Metazoa; phylum Chordata; class Amphibia; order Anura; family Microhylidae; genus Gastrophryne; species Gastrophryne carolinensis. The sequence goes on along the minus strand of CM051240.1, from coordinate 230,342,208 downwards.
ATACGAGCAAGAACTTTATGTGGGCTCCCGGAACACATTCTGCTCACATTCCCCTCGATTCAAAGAGCAAAAGTTAATTGATTTCGTATCGAGAATCGTAAGTTTGGGTGGGTGTTAGTCATTTTTTCCTGTTTTTTTGGCCATTTACGACTCGCACGAGCCTACGTACGAATGCGTATATGCTCTTACGATCAGCGGAAGTCCGTTCCTAAATTTTAGGATCAAAACGTAAAACTTAGGATCAAAACGTAAAACTTAGGATCAAATCCTAAAACTTACGATCAAAACGTAAAACTTAGGTTAATTGGATGTGTTTAGGTGTGATTCAGAGAAACCTCTAAACGCGTTTTAAAAGAAAGCCACAGCCGACACCTTTTAGCAGCCGGATTGCTGTTCGTGAACAGGTTTTTTGGCTATGTGGAGGAGTCTGCGTGTCTTGAGCTCCAATGAACTGCATGTATCAGCATGGCCTAGGCCATAAATTGTATGGCAATGCATACCTGATTCATGTATGCCTTATAAAAGCATTTTAATGTGGACCTTAATTAGTTCTTTGCATGTAAACCTTTATTTTGCAATATATTTGCGTTAATTAAACAAACTTATGTCCTTTGTTATTTATTTTAAAATTGAGGTACTAGAATAATATTTTTAGATTGCATTTATTGGTGTAGTTGTTTACCTTTGCTTTGTTTAATTATTTAAGCACATCTTTGGTCAGATGCATCACACTTACTGAGGAGAGGAGAGCGGGATAAAGTGCAGGATGTGGGTTACTGCTGTATTTTGCACAGACACAGTAGAGCTGGGGGCATGGAAAGGTCAGAAATCAAAGAATCCAGAGCAACACAGTCACAAGGCCCTTTCTGTTTGCAGGCTGCCCGATAATACCTGAGCCGCCATCTTGGCTGTTTCTAGGCTCATAACATGCAGAAGTTTCTGGGTGTTTTTTAATATTTGAGAGCAATCTGTATGTAGAGGGTGTGGGTAACCACACTAAAAATTTAAAGTTGTACCATTTGAAGCATAAATATTAAAATTAAATCCACAAGTAAAAAATGCAAGTTAACTAAAAATTAAACAAAGTAAGATTTACTTATGCAAATGCATTCATTAATGGTTGGTTACTACAAAATGAATGAAATAAAGAAAAATAAAAGACCAAATATTTAGAATGCACTTTAATGAGGTAAGTTTGTAGTGCGGAGCCGCAAGATCAGAAGGATTTACGTCCAGACAAAAAAGGAAAAAGGGCAAAACCAATGTTGCAACCTGAGAAATGAAACGGAAAATTCAGGATGGAAACTGACATAGGTCTGATTCCCGAACTGCCATACGAACGGACGTATATTTTAGGATAGAAACGTATTTGCTTATTGAATCACTCGCAAGTTCATACGAACGCACGAGCGGACGTGAAAAATAGGATGATCGTGAGCCAAATCCAAGCTGTTACATGTTTCTTTGAATCAACCCAATTAAGTTCACGACAGAATACTGTTCCTTTTTGGTGCAATCTTCACCACAGTGTGACAGCTCGTATAAAAAAACTGCATGGTCAGCCAACTTGCCGCTTACACCTTTTCCAATGAAAATATAAATGTGGGGAAACTTTTCGAAGAACCCTCGTATATACACAAAGCTGTTATAAGAAAGTAAGAGATGTGGCTAGCTACATGTTCACTTTTGGCAAAGCAAAAAGCAATACAAAGTCAAGAGTTTTTCCCAAAATCAGCAGAACTTATCAAATAAAATGTTTTGGTAAACAAAGGTAAACTAAGTTTTTGTAGCACTTAAAATATAGAAAGTTTAATATAGCATTGTTATATAGCATAACAACCCTAGGAGCCAAGAAAACAATATGAATAAAGGAGAAAAAATGTTGTTTGACATTTGTCCCCTCTGGCTGTGTATGTACTGCTGTGGCTCACACATGCACAGTGGGATCATTGGAAAGTTATTAAACAATGGGACATCCCAGATTAGTCTTATAGATGCTAGGCTGGTGGTTGCTCCTTTTTAAATGTATTTACCAATTTACATGGGGCAATATTAAGTTTATATATGACCAGTTTATTAGCATTATTGAAAGTTACTTTAAAAAAATTAAAAAAAGTATAAATGTTTTGTTAAAGAGGAAGTCCTACTATACTTCTTGCATCTCGTAAGTAAAGCAATAGCACAATGTGTTTCGAGGGGAGAAATAGTCTGAAAGATTGGGCTTGAACACATAAGTTGTAATGTGATCTAAAGTAAACTACTTAGTAACTATTTTTGTATATTGTATTTTGGGTTAGGTATCCCATTTAGAGATTAATCTCTGATTATGACCACACTAGTTTTCATTTAAAAAAGTTTCTCTACATTTATTGGATTATTTAAAAGTACATCAATCAAGCACAAAATACAATATACAAAAATGTCTATAGGTCTTGATTATGTACCCACGCAATGAAACGATACAATAGGGGGCATAAAGGGTCGCACAACACAGGGAAGCTCAATATAAGCAACCCTAAAATGCAAAATTACTTAGTAACTAGCTAGCATCACAAGATGATATAACAGGTAAAATGTGAGCTGAAACCACTATTATATAAAAGTTTTTCTGGGGCCGGTAACAAAGATCCTTGGCGGAGGCAGAATGCCTATGGAAACGTCACGTGACCAGAGAAGATGATAGAACAAGCAGTGCTCTCAAAGCCGGCGTTTTAGTGTATAAGCACTTCAGTAGCAACCCCTGAAATGAGGCATCGAGTTGATTTTTTTTTCTTTACTGAGATTTATATAGTGAATTATTTGACGTCACAGATTTATATCAGGTCTGCTACATATTAAGAGGACTTATTTACTTTAGTTACTCCTGTTTTAGAGCATCGTATATAGGACTTGGACACTTGCTTATTTGCTTTTTGAAGTATAATCTCAGTTCTGGCCGATTTTTCGTTCTCAAATCTCTGGAAATCGGTTATTTAAACTTTTAGATATATGAACAAGTAAAGGTAAATGTAATCATCTCACCAGCAGTTCAGCAGAGATGGAATCTTGATCTCTGGATTCCTTTATATAGGTTGTTCTGAAACCACTATTGCCTTGCAGCATTGAAGGCACACAATATATTTCTGAAAGGGACTGACCTCATGAGCCCTTCATCAGGCATGCCAGTAGCTTTTGAGTTAGGACCAGCGCCCAGTTTGCACCCGCATTTTGGTATGTGTTTTGTGATCAACTTACCTTCTCTCATCAGCAGCAGCTCCGGAAAAGTCTGTGGCCCAAAGGCCTCCCAGTTTCTGAGAACGAGGTTCCTGGCATCCTTGCGCGATGCTGCCATCTCTCACGTCAGTCCCAGTGACTCTGTACTCTCTCCCTCTATTCATTGCAATAGGAGGCGTCGTGCCAAGGCAGTGTCTAGCATGTCCTCTTTATTGCAGTGAATGGAGGGGGCTATGCACCGCCAACAGCGAGCGTTAGTTGTGACCCAAGGAATTCTGGGGTGCATGCTCACAGCACCTTTCATTCTAAGAAACCAGGAGGTTTCTGAACGGTGAACCGGAACAGTGCTGCTGCAGGAGAGAGAGGGTAAGTAAAGGTTTGTTTTTTGGGGGGTTTACAATCGCTTAAGCAAAGAAAATGTTTGAGGGCTAAAATTACCCATAAGTGTTAATGGCCCCTAAAATGAGGACTTGTCTGTCTAAGGTCAACAGATAAAAGTGCATGTAGATTTACAAACACTACTTACCACTCCATATGAGTAAGTATCACACGTTTCAGCCACAGGAAGACTCTGAATAACTTCTGGCGCCATCCAAGGAAAAGTCCCTACAAGGGACATATGTGTTGTATGGGAATGGAACCGTGAGGCGCCAAAGTCACATATCTAGATGGGAAAGAATTGCATAATTAGAAATTAAGATGCCAAAGAGATATACAAATGCTCAAACTTTCAGGTATTATAATTGAACTTCAGGAGAAAATGCCTGGATACTGAAATGTGCTTTCAATTCTGCTTCTAGGATCCTTAGTAAACCCCTTCCTGAACAAGGGGGGTTCCTGTCCACGAGGACGCTAACTCACCTCCTTCCTCTGCCTGCAAACCCTGGATTGCATACATGCTTACCTTTTACTTAAGCTGTTTTGTCCAATACAGGGGTCCAGAATAGACTGCACACATAACTGCATTTTCTTCCTTTTAATAGAACATTGCTGGAGCAGAGTTGTTAGGGAGGGTTTAGATCCAGTTTATCAGAGAAAATTGGAGAAGGAAAGGCCATAGTGTTGGTAAATCAGGCACACTGCCCATGAAGGGCAATAGGGAATCCATAAATGGCTGCCCGCACATTTTGAATTCTCCCTTGGATAACTGCAAAGAAGCTTTAAGTTTTTCTGTATCTCAGGGCTTGTGGGAAATAGCAAGGGGCTAGGCAGGAGAGGCAGGTTGGGGGGTAGGCGGGGTTAGGAGATGCTAGGGAGGATTTTAAGACATACTGAAAGACAAAGACAATTGTTAAACCATTGCGTCAGGCTACATTTGGCTCTGTCCTAAACCTAAACTTTAAATTGAAGAAGAAATGGGTTTACAGGTTCACCTGATGTCATACCCCTTACATCCCATCCCTCCAATCAGCACAGAAGAATCAGGACAGAATTGCTGGACCCCCCTCATCCTGCCCCTCCCTCCACCTCCTCTCCCCTTTGCCTCCCCCAGCTTCACATTCACAGAGTACTAACTGCTTGTATCAGCCTCTCTGACGAACAGCAGAGGGGGGACCAACACTGCCCGCCGGGGGCATGATTCTTCTCCCCTCACTACGTGTGTAAGCCGTGGAGGGAGAAGAATTATTTCCTGGAGGCTGCCGTTCTTCCCCTGGCCACTTACTCATGCAGCGGGGCAGATGCTGGGAGAGAGCAGCGTGGCGCTTTCCGACCCACCTCCTCCTCTCTCCCCCGGCCAATCCCGGGAGAGAGCAGCACGGTGCCTTCTGCCTCAACTACTCCTCTTTCTCCCGGGCGATGCCAGGAGAGAGCATCGGTGGCTTGTTTTGTGTTGATCATTTCTAATTTATCATTGGCCACTATTTTCTTTTTTAAAGCCAGATAAGCTCCTGAATGAAACTGCTCAGAGAAATTCACTGAAATCCCTTTGTCTTTAGGCATTTCAGTGAGGAAAAGTGAGGGACGCTGAGCAGTCAGGAGCTAGGAGGACGTTATCGGCTGAATAAATGGAAACTTCAAGCAATGATTGGTTAGAAACACAGCCCCTGACACAAACATGAGATACCAAATAAGCACACTTAGTTCACCCTTTGCCTGGACGTCAGCAAGAACAGCCTTGCTGAATTGCCGAGCATAGATATTATTCAACTGCAAAACTGCACAATTATACCAAAGTTCTGGCGTACATAAATCAATGGCTCTTACCTTTAATATTCCATCTATGGTTATAACAACTGGAAATAAAAGATAAGACAATTTATGAACAAAACAATAATAATGTCAAACTCTGTTCATAGAACATACTAGGGTCTAATTTGAAAAAGAAAAACAGTAAATATGCATTAGTGGCCTACAGAGTGTATGTGCTGTTTCTTCAAAGGGTCACATTTGGTGGCTGGAGTACATTAAGTCCTCAGGAATCTTGTGGTAAAGAAGAAACTATTCTCTTGCAGGAGATCAATGTCTGGATCTGACCCAAAATTGCAGGATGTGCACTTACCCCTTGCAGTATTTTGGTGCCCGTCTACCATTTTCAAGGGCAAACTGGTGGACAGAACTCCTCCCCTGCCACAGTAGAAGGAGCTGGCAGTGCAGAAGGGAGTGGCCCCTCTGTATAAGCCAGTAAGGATGCAAGAATGGATCTTCCGGTGAGGAAGGAAGATCTGGATTCAGCAAGACAAAGGATCTTGGTTTAGGTTTGCATTATAGCCAGTAGACTTATAGATCCCTCTTGCACAAACTATCAACTCATGACAGTTTAAGGATATTAGAGCTCACATTTTTAGTTCAGGAGTTTTTTGAGATATTTCCCTTAAAGAGAAACACCACCCAAGAAATTGACTTTCTTGAGTTTTGTTCTTCTCTGGTATTGTGTAGCCCCTGGGATCGGCAGTACACTCACCTTTTCCTCGTTCCTATGATGCATGCATGGGCTACTCAGCCAATCAGCAGCACTCATTCCATTCAGATTCAACCGTATCCCCTCTTCTAGGTGTGGGCGTGCCAGCATTGACTGTACACAGAGAGGTATGCTTGTAAAACGACCACACAAATGACTCTTGTAAGAGGTGTGTGGTTTAAAAGATCCGGGGCGGGGGGGTTCACACACAGGCCAAACTTTCCTGTGTCCAACCCCACTCCAAAAGCTCTATAGCCTATCTACCTTATATTTATGTGTACGATTTAATCTGCCTTAAAATATTTATTTTGTCACATATTTTCTATTGTGCAACCCTCTCCTGCTTAAACCATTAGACAACCCAAACTGGGCCACATTGTAGCAGAGTGCAATTGCTGTCCTCTTTTAACCATTAGGGGGATTATGCAAAAAAAAGCAAACCAAATGAAATTAAATGTTCTTATTAGCACAGAATGGCAGTGAGTGCTTTCTTAAAGTGGACCAAACACCTGATTTCCCCCCCCCCCCCCAAAGTCTAAAAGATCCCAGGGGAGGCCGGTCAAGTAACCTTGGGGCATCCCAATTTGGAATCCCCTGAGTGTAAGAACCCCAGATTGCCCCGCATTTACTCAACATTTCTGGCTACATCCCTGTTTGCCCTGTAGCTCGGACATGCTCCTGAGCCCATCAAATCAATCAGACAGGCTGGGGTTGTGAGCTCACTGCACACCACAGGGAAACCAGGGATTTGACTTGCCGAGCTCTAGGTTAAAACCAGGCCGTATGCCCCCCCCCCCCCCCCCAAGCAGCTATCTCCAGACCTGTGCTGGTGAAGATCAGATGGTCCAAAAGTCGCATCCACAAGTGGAGTGAATTTGCTGTGTAAAATTTGGCCTGGTCAGCTTTTCCAGGAGCTTCAGCATAGCCAAGAGGTTTATTTGCATGGCTCTGCCTACTGCTACAAAGGATCTTATTATTTAATACTTTTTGTTTTAAGACTCCCTGACCTGTGCCTTTAAATAAAGGGCTGTTGGTCTCTTTATTCCCTTTATACCGCCTAACATGGGTCTCACCATAGCTTGATGCTGATTTAGCACAGAATGGAAAGTTTAAAGAGGACAGTTTAAAGAACTAAAGAACTTTTGCCTACAACACAATAAAAACATGAAAATCATCGATGTATTTTGCTTTGTTACCATTTCTAGACTTGAGATCTCGGTGGATGACTCGGATTGGGGCCTCCATATGTAAGTAGTGCATTCCTGTTCATACAAAAGAAAGAACAATGTGAGCCCATTGTCATTGCACCAGGCGTTTATAATTTCTGTCTGATCTGTGTGATGCCTATATACACACACCATGCTGGACTGGAGAATCTTGGGCCCATCAAAAGAAAAATCATTTTTGGGACCCACCCTGGAGCTATATAGAATCTTAATCACATTGTTGCACAGTGTGAAATATAAAGTGTGATTTTAATTACATAACAAAAGTAACTTATTTAATAACGAGAAATAGAAACACTGTGTTAGACCCGGATCACCTATTGCACTGCCTTGGCCCAGTGCTCTGGTGGGTCAATATGATAATGTATATGTATGTAAATTTTTTTTTATCCTTACAGGAATTTCCTGTTTTGTTGCAGTAGATAAGGTAATAGATAGGTAAGTAAAGTAAGTAGGTGCCATTTCATAGAGAGCTAACAGAGCAGCTTTTCTATTAGGTCCCTTGTGAAACTACATTGACAGTCATGGTGGATTTATCAAGTGCTGTGCAAAGAAAAATGAAAAAGACTGAAAGGATAATTCCACTTTCTATGGCATTTTTTAAATGTTTCATTATTGTGTGCCAAAGCTTATCTGTAATTTTTTTTATTTTCTATTTGTTTGCAACTCTGCGTTATAAAGAAAACGTTTAACTTAGAAATGTACATCAAATGGTGTAAAGAAGCCCATGGCTCCTCCTACTGCAAAGGTTCATGTGAGAAACCCTGTTAGTCTTAGGGCCTTATTTATCAAGGGATAGCGCCAGGTAGTGTCTCACTAGTGCCAGGTAGCGCCAACTATCGGCGGCTACCGACTCCAGAACGCCAGGCTGCGAACACAATCACGCATTTATCACGCTAAATGAGGCTAGTGCCGGCGAGAGCATCAGCTAGCGCGGGATTCATCATGTTGCAGACTTCAGCGAACAGCGCCGCTGCTAATCCCATCACAGCGCCAGGTATGACCTCTCGCTACCTGGCGCTCTCCAATGCATTTCAATGGAGAAATCTTTAAATATTCATAATTAATTGATATTAATGTTTTTTTTTTTTTTAAATGTCAAAAATTCTGTGACCACTTCTGCAATGTTAGATATTTTTTTTAAGGTAATAAAAATAAAAAAAAAAATTGTGCAGAATTGATATTACAGGTCTGATATTAATGTATTCATATTACAAAATGTTTATGAAAACATGTTTATTTTTTTTTAACAAAAATATGGTTGTTTGGGGGTTAAAAAAACTACTTTTAACCCATCGCCGCCAGCGCTTTGGGGTTTAAACATGCATTTCACAGCGCGAGAATTTTTTGAGCGTGATTTGTTAATGAATATACTGGGAGCCATTCGCTATGGCCATTCGCTGTCATGCGCTCCCATACAGCGCGGAACCAGTCAAACAGCGACTCCTAACCCCGTATTCAACATTACGGCAAACCGACTGAGTCGCTGTCAACAGCCGAACAACGGCCAAGCACAGCGAATACTAGCGGGCGCTGTGAAAATCACGCTACTGTCGCTCATCTGTCGCTTCCTGGCGCTATTAATAAATCGGCCTCTTAGTTTGCATGCACCATGTAAATACTTATTGTTTTAAGAAAACAGACCTTTAAAACTAATCAGTTGCTTTGACAGCTGACAATCTGCCCCAGTTTTCTGTATGTCTTTGTAAAAGGGAGCAGACTTGTGACCGGAGGGTGGCAGGTTCGAATCCTGGTCCTGGGACATGACTGAAGTGCTTTTGAACAAGGCACCTAACCCTCCAACTGCTCCCCGGGCGCTGTAATTAGGGCAGCCCACCGCTCTGGGCATGTGTACACTCACTGTACGGATGGGTTAAATGTGGAGGATGAATTCCTATGTGTGCACAAGCATACAATGGCCATCTATGCATTATTATGAATCCACTTCTACTTGTGAGTGAGCAGTATTTTCATGGAGAGACTCCACAGATGTGTGTATACGAGCCACAAACTTTTCTCCAGGAAACAGAGGAAGAACAAGCCTTTCATGTGTTTGTTTTAGAAGTCACACTGAGTTTAAGACCATAAAAACAAGCTGATTTATTGGCGTGTACCTAGGCTGCAAAGCCAGAGCAGCTTCCCTTCTCTCAAGTGTCTGTTAGAAATAGCTCTGACCTGGACAATGGCCTCCCGGATTAGCTATATAAACAGAGTAGTAGTAAGTTGTTGTACCGTGTTAGCCATCGATGTAAGCAGGAAATCTTCTGCTTCTTCTTCAGGCATTGTAGTTTTTTTGTATAAATGTGTGTCTAAGTCACAGATCTGTATTATGCCTGAAGAAGAAGCTTGAACAGCTTCGAAAGCTTGCATTTTCAATCTAAATGAGTTAGCCAATAAATGGTATTACCTTAACCTTGGATTTCCTGCTATATAAACAGAGCAATGTGTTAAAAGTACAGAGAGTTCCTCCTGAGCCTCCATTAATGAACTGAGCCCTTGTAACCCACTTCTCTCACAAGCTACTTCTATTTATTCTGCCACACAACACGAGTGTTGCCCCTTTCCTTAAATTGGACCAAAACCCAAGCCTCAAAGGCCCTGACAACTATAAGATACCAGGGCTACTGGATTCCCTCCCCTAGTCAAAATCCTGGGTTTTGGTCCACTTTAATTTAATAAGGAGTGACAGTTGAGTCTTCAAATTCCTTGCCCAGGCACGCGCCAACATCTTTCTCCATATCCCCCATTGGAAACTGTGTAAAATGAGCCACTTCAAAGCATATGATAACCTCTGATTCTATGTAAATACCTTTTGTATTCTAAGCATAGCTGCTTGCTTTGCTTCTATTCATGGGGGTGGCTAAGTCAGGAAGTGGATTTCATTGCACAGCTTTATGAGTCTTGAGCATGTCAGAGTCAAATGACCGAATGCAACGTCAGCAAGATAGAAGTGGAGTCATGTTTTGGGCCGGGATATTGAGGAGAGAGCCGTTAGGCCCCTTTAGGGTCCTTGAAGGTGTGAGTTTGATCTCGGAAAAGCATATAGAGTTTCTGACCAACCACCTCCATAGTAACAAAAGAAGAACTGTGCCTTCCGTAGCAAAATCATCTTCATACATGACAATGCCCCATCTGCAAAGATACCTCTTAGGCATTGGCTGCCATAGGCATACAAGGAGAATAACTCATGGTGTGGCCATCATCTTCCCCTGACTTCAGTCATACTGAGAAGCTTTGAAGTGTTCTCACGCTAAAGAAACATGAGAGTGGGAGGCAGTTCACATCAAAACAGCAGCTTTTCTCAGGATTGGCATCTTGGGACTCCTTAATGCATAGATGGCCATTGTATGCTTGCACACACATAGGAATTCATCCTCCGCATTTAACCCATCCGTGCAGTGAGTGTACACATGCCCGGAGTGGTGGGCTGCCCTAATTACGGCACCCAGGGAGCAGTTGGAGGGTTAGGTGCCTTGCTCAAGAGCACTTCAGTCATGTCCCAGGACCAGGATTCAAACCTGCAACCCTCCAGTCACAAGTCTGCTCCCCTTACCTCTAGGCCACAACTGCCCTTTAATTACGGACTACGGGCGTTCTGGGAGGTTATGTGCGGGGGGGGGGGCTCCAGCATTCTGCCCCCCTCTGAGCTTGTTTTAATCAGCTGACTGCCGGACGAACACCCATTAAAGAAAAAACAGGTGTTGGTCCAGTTTAAAGAGGAAGTTGAAGCATTTTGTAAGACTTCACCCACCCCTCCCTTACGCTGTGCTAAGCCTGATGTGGGCAATCACCTAAAAACACAGCAACACAACTCAGTGGGGAGTGTGCAATCTGCACGGAAGCTGAAGATGGGTCCAATCCTGTGTGAATGCACTAGCCTGTCACTCAAGCCCATGGCTGTCATGCAGAGCTCCGCCCCTCGCTGGCATCAGAGGAAGATTTTGACAATCAAGTGAGTTGTTTTATTATTTTAATGCCCAAATAGGGTTTAGTAAGTGGGGATTTTTTTTAAGTATATTAGTCATATATTATTTTTCTATAGCTGAGAAACATTTGCTTTTCATGAGTGTTTAAAGGGTAAGTCCACTTTCGAACTGAATTTTTGAAAATGTATCTTTTTTGTGCCAAAATGATGTCCTCAGGGTGCTGAGGTGATTTTCTATATTTTTCTTATGTTAGAAAATGCATGTTTTATGTGTGGTTTATGGAAGCAGTTTTTGCTACATACCCCTAGTCGGTACACCAAGAAGATTGCTGCTGGGCATGAACTTATTTACAAACAGAACAAACGTTTCACATTTATCATGATGGCTACCAAACAGTCCATTGCAAAAGCTTGGAAACAACAATTTGTCTTCATCTCAGAAGTTAAAAGCTAGAATAAACGGGTTCTTTATAAATGAAAAGCTTACCAGCGTACTAAACTACAAGCACGACCTCTTTCTTGCTATTTGGGAACCCTGGATCAAATATGCTGCCCCTAATCTCTCATTCATTGGCATTGAACTAACACAGACTGAAAACCCAATAGGAGCTGACCAGGGACCACCACCGCCACCCCATCCCCTTTCACACCCTCCCCACCTCAAATTCTATTAGAACCCCACTTTATTAACTTTCAACAGTTTTATGAAAACATTGTTCAGAGTTAAAGGCTAAGACAGGGGGTGAGGGGAGACTCTACAGAGCTCCCCCCCTCCTAATTTGATCACTGTTACTATCCTGTCTTTAGATTAAGCCAGCGAGGCACTGTACGCATTATATCACTGTTGACAACAATATGCAAAGCTTCAATCCCTATCTTTGTAAGACAATGTTGTTGTGACATCGAAAACTCAATAAAAAGATTGATAAAGAAGATGGCAGTACCAAAAACAAACATTATTTTACAGAAAGTAATTAAAGCATGTAGATATATATATATATATATATATATATATATATATATATATATATGCACACACACACCCACACACTATCTCACCTTTTGCCACATCTGTGGCCCAGGCCATGATTTGCTCCATATCCATTTCTTCACTTCTATTACTGTTAATATAGTCATATAATGACCCTCCAGCAGCATATTCTGAAACAAACAAAATATATTTATCATTAAAAATAACAAGCTGTAAAAAAATATTTAAAATATATATATAAATAACATGTACATATTGTAAATCAATTAATTTAGAATAAATCACTTGATTCCCCAAAGGTCCCTAAAAAAAGAGGCAGAAGGAAACCGAGCGGCGCTGCCAGATGCATCCCCCACCCACCGACTGGAACTTGGGAGGCCCTGGAGTCTTTTAGACTTCAGGGCCTCTGAAGTTCCTCTTTAAGGGTGCTTTTGAAGGTTTTATAGAATGGGGAGTGGAAAATTGAACAAGGGCATTCCAGAGGAGTGGAGTGCTGCGTGTGAAGTCCTGGAGCCTAGAATGAGAGGGAGGTGATCAAGTTGAGGACTAGAACGAATAATTGTGTAGACTGCGTCTGTGTTGGTATCTGTGGACGAGTGATTAAATGTATGAGGGGATTTGGCTCTAGAGAGCCTTGCAGGTTAGGGTTAGGAATTTGAACCAAATTCTTTCAGATATTTGGAGCCAGTGGAGTGATTGAGAGGAGCAGCAAAGGAAAAGCGGGAGGATATCTAGATGTCTAGATATCTGCTGGCTGCTTGGGGCTGCGTAGCCAACACCCCTTCCTCCAAACTCTGTTTGCCTTCAGTCCAAGTTGAGTCTAGCACTTTGTCATCACCTTACAGATCGTCTTCCACCCACTCCTCCCTGCTACCCTCCTCAGCCTCTACATTGCAGAAAGCCGCAGCAGTCGGTAATTGGGTTTCATTGTCATCGTAGATGTCCTGCAATGGTCCACAGTTCCTGTCCTCATTCTCCAACACAGATCAGGGGTGCCCCCGGGCACAAAACACTCCACTTACCTTCCACTTGGGTGGGCGTGGCCTCAGTACAGAGTGCTCCCATTGAGATCAATGGGCAACTCTGTACAGAAGGAACTTCAACTCAACTCACAACTCAAAGAAAGTGTGCTGTACTGAGGCCACGCCCAACCACAGCACTGGCTTTTCATACCGGCGTCGTTAGAAATGTGCAACGCACAAATGAGTAAGGGTAAGTGGGTTTCATCATGCCCGGGGCGCCCCTGGTTTGTGGTCTGATGGGAAAGTCCAACGAAAGTGGATATGCTCTTTAAATACACTAGGAGTGAGTGCCCTGCCCTTGTGGGCTTACAATCTAAAGGATAAGGGGTGAAGGTAGGTCATAAGTAGTATGTCAATAAATGCTCTGAAGTGGTCAGGACTGTCAGTTGCTTAGGCCAGATGATAGGCTCATCTAAATACAAGAGTTGTGAGGGCATTTCTGAAGGCTTAGGGAGTGACCAATTGTATAGGGGAGGGCATTCCAGAGGAAAGGAGTGGCACGTGTGAAGTCCTGAAGGTGACAGTGAAAAAAGGTGATTAGGTTTGAGGGCAGGAGGAGGTCCTGGGCAAAGCAGAGGTTGCGCATAGTTTGGAATTTGTTGATATGCAGATGCGCAGAAATCTAGGCAGGGTCCTGATTGTCAGTTAAAGTGGATTAGAACCCCGGCTGGCCAAGTCCAGCAATGGTTGCTTGGCGGCCCCCAGGACATCCTGATCTAGGTTGCCCAGCTGTCTGAACCACCCACGATCAGCCAAAATTACTAAAATTTTCGGCACTCCCATGCCACTCCCTGGCTTCCCTTTAGTTGGGGTGTGCTCCAGTGTCCAACTATTTTGATAGGCTGGGGATGTGAGCAGGCCTCAGACTAGAGGGAAGCTGGGGATGCAGCCAGAGGTTCATCAGCCAGCATATTTGAGGTCAGCTAGTCATCATTTACTATGTGGCTGTAAAAGTTGCTTTTACTATGTGGTTGTTTCTTGTTCACCAGTGTGTATAATTTAGATGCAGCTCATCAGCAATTAGATTACATTAACAATATGTCCGCAAACAACTTCAGATCAAAGATAAAGCACATCTGCCCTCTCCGGCACGTTCCGAAGAAAAACAATGGCGGCACTATTTCCTGCAGTGCAGTTGGTTTACTACCCATTCTGCATTATTTTGATCTGAAATGCTTTATATAAAACATGTACACCAGTGACAGAGCAGGACACGAGGGCGCCCGATGCCGGGATCTCTTGAACTGGGGAACACAGGAACCCCCCTCATTCCATCCTGGCTCCCAGCCAGGAGCAATGCTGGGATCCGAGGGAGGGAGACTTTTGTACCACAAAGGTAGAGCCTCTGTGGAATTCCCCCACGTGACTAACTACTGTATGTCACTGGATGGGAGGGGGATTTCCTCTGGTATTAATGCCCCTCCCCTCCAGTGACATAAGGGGGGGGGGGCACGAACTGCTTCTTAAAGCAGACCTAAAGTCAAAATCAAGACTTAAGTCCTGATCATAGTCCCCTACCTATGATCAAGTACTGGATACTAATCTATTTTTTTCTTCTACAATTATTACAGGAAGTGACCTTGCGTGGCTGTGGTAACCACGGCATATGTACAGTGTTTCTTTAATTTACACAATAACATTAGATCTTTCCCTACTACCCGAAGAAGAGCACATTTTATATTGCCCGAAACGTCTGGGCTGGTGTTCCATTGCCAGCATCATGTAAGCCTTTCTTAGGTCTAATCTATGCTTTTGTTGTTCACATGTCTATGCTTGTCTTGTATTACTGTTGTCTGTTCCTCTGCACATTCCCTAATGCCATCTAGTAGCCAGGAAATGTGTAGAGACCTGGAAATATGCTGTATACTTATCTACTGGTAATTACTATCACTGTGTATTCTGTTCTGATATAGGGTTTGACTTATATACCGTATATCTGATACACTGTATCCCAATTATATCAACTTGTACACTATTTCTAAGGTATTTGTATATATTTATGACACTCTTTTTGTAATATACATATTTGCAATGGAAATGTGGTTTAGGTGTGTTATATGCTCTTGATTTACTTTGTCCAGCTGGGTGATACCCATTCCCATGGTGCCCAGGGATTTCTAGGGCACTTGTTTTTCTCCTGAGCCTTTGTTGCAATGCTATGCAATAGATGACCCTATAGGATAGAGGCAGCGGCAGCAGAAGGACCCAGCAGCAGAGATGGTAGAAAACCCTGCATTAGGGTTGCATTAGGGCAACCCAGAACACTTTAGTCACGTTGCTGCAGATAAGGTGTGGATCTGAGGATAATTTGTTTCTGTTCTTATCCACTGGTTGTCATCTATACAGCTGTTTATAGATGTATTCATTTGTATTTGAGATACTTCACTGTAACTTAGTTGTTGTATTTTGCATTAGTGCTACTATTACCTGCCTGACCACATATCTGGGTCTGCAGCTTGCTTTGTATACATATGTATTGCTCTGGGTACATGTTTATATATTTTTAGACATTGGTCCCTGTATTTAAGTGTGTTAACCATTGTTAGTGTTTGTCTTTTTGTGGAAACCTAATAAATTATATAGAGGATTTATATTGCTACCTTGTGGTGCTTGCCTCTATCTTTCTCTGAGAGGCTTTCCCTCTTTTGATGTGGCCTGCATCAGGGGTGGCAGGAGGGCTGAATTATTCAATAAGCCCATGCGGCCTCCACCACTTACTGTTGGATGTGGGATCATCTAACAGATGAATCTTTTTTGTTTCAAACCCCCAAATTCTGTCTGTAAAGGGACTATCTACAGTTACCTAAAGGAACTACTTTATAAGCGGCCTCCACCACAGTTAATCTGGCCTTGGGTGGAAGCAGCAAGAGTCCCATCATTGGAGCCCTAAAGCGGCACTAGGAGGTGCCAACAAAAGCAGGACTGGACCCAGATGCGGCTTCAGCAAATGTCTGAGTGTGGTCAGAAATAGAAGATACACCAGATGGATTGAGAGGTGACGGTGTTAATATTCTAAGTATACAGTACGTCCTGCTCCAAATATAATACTTACACTTGGGTTATCCTCCGCCAGAGGGCGCTGTGGCACTGCAGACATGCAAAAAACAGCCCGGCCCTTCATATACCCAGGGACCTCCCACAAATCCCCAGATTTCTCTGCAGTGCTGACTGCGAAGACATGAATTACCACTCTCTCGCAGGTGAGCGGGGCTATTACAGCCTGCGGCCCTGTGGTACTATTACCACCCGTCCTCCTTGTGATGTGCCTCCCAGCCTGGGCTGCGCTGGTCGGGTGAAGGTAGGCAGCACCATGCGTGCTTACGGAGCCATGCTCCACCGCAGTCCCCCACCAAAGGGTAGGCGGTTTAGGCTAATGGTGAGCCTCATAGTGGATGCCCCTCCCGCTTAATTGTCCCACGCCCCGTGTAGCGGTGGACCCTGTGTACAGGATCGCCATCCTCCCTCATTTCCCCCCTAGCCAGGGGGAAAAGAAAGGGGGGGGAGGGGTCGAGAGTATGGCGGCCTCAGTGTACCCTATCCCACGCTTATGGCCTTGGTTTCGTGTTGACTGAGAATGGATGTCAGAGCCGAGTTTTGTACTTTACTATTGGTAGCCGACGCGCCCTTCCAATTGCACGGACGGCGGCGGTTTTGTTGATGCTGCGGCGTCTTTTTCTCCTAATCAGTAGTGACTCTGCTGCGGTAACACCGATCATCCTTCTGGGGCTTGCTTTGACTTCGTCTCTGCCCTGTTTCCAGCTTCTCTATTTGCTTGGCACTTTCGGAACTTCGCGCTCTCCGGGGGGGGGGGGGGGGGGGGCAGGGCCCTGACTTGGTGCGCCCTGTTTTGGTGCGCTCCGCGTCACCTTCAGCTCTGGCCCGCCCTCCGAGGATCGTTTGGCGCCATTCTTTTTTGCGCGCACGCGCGTGGTGAAGACCGTCCTCCCCCTGCTGTCTGTAAGTGCCCTCGCGGGCGACCATTTTTTATCATTATTATATATCCTATAGTGTCTCCTTGCGCTTGGCTCTGACATCCCTGTCCCTCTTATGTCTTTCAGACCGCGGATTCCGGTGGCTTCTCCCGGCCCTGTGCATCCCCCGGTTGAGACTATTAAAAAATACTCCCACTTCCCAGCGGGTTATTAGGGCATCCAGGGTAGCTTATAGCGTCAATCCCTACGGGCCTACTGTGCCGATACAATCACCATATGGAGGCGTCTCAGGATATTGTGAACTGGGTTCCTTCGGGACCAGCCCGGTTGTGTGTAGCTTGTGGGGTCTTGCCCAGCAGCGGTGACAATGCACGGGTCTGTGTTCCTTGTGCACAGCAGGCGCTAGCGGCTCTTCCTGCCTCTTCTGTGGCTGGGCCCGCACCTCGCCTCACTTCACCTACTCCCCCTAGCCTGAGTCTAACCCCCAATACAAGTGGGGATTCTCATCCTGATATGGCTACTAGACTGGCCAGTGTTGAAAAATTGCTTGCTAGCTCGCTAGCGCGTAAGGACACCGCCAAGAGGCAGCATCTAACCCCTGACTCTGCCCTTTTCCCTATGGAATCTGATGACTTGTTGCAGCCTTACGGCCAACCCCCCTCGGACGAAGGGGAACTGTTCTCTGACTCTGGGTCATATGACGAGGAGTCCAGGGGTCATGACGAATCTGGTTCCGAGCACTGGACCTCGGATGATATTGACAGACTGCTGGCTCAGATATTTGAAGTTTTGTCTATCTCTCCCCCTGTTGCTGCTCCCAGACAAAGGGGCGAGCTCTTTCATACTGCTAAGGCTCGTCTTGAATTTCCCGAGCAGACTCATTTCAATAGCCTCGTGCTTAAGGAATGGGAACAACCCAGCAGGCTACCTGGGATCCCTAAGAGTGTGGATAGAAAGTATCCCTTCCCGGCTGACTTGGTTAAGTGCTGGTCATCGCCTCCCGAGGTCGATGCTCCTATTCTAGGGTTGTCCAACACCTCTGTTATGCACTCTCCCGACACTACTACACTACGGGACTCTGAGGACCGGCGTCTTGATCAATTGGCATGCCATGCCTTTGCCTTTGGTGGAGTGACCTTGCACCCGGTTTGCGCCTTAGCCATTACGGCAGTAGCGCTCAGGGCCATGGTTAGGAATGCACTCGATGGCACAGATGAGTTGCCCGCTGATACTGTCAATAATCTGACTAACTGCGACGTGTTCATAAACTTTATCCTGTCTGCATCGGACGATGCTATAAAGATGTGTGCCAGATCTTCTGCCTTGGCGGTAGCTATTCGCCGTACGGTTTGGTTGCGACATTGGGCGGCTGGCAATGCCGCTAAGAAAGCCCTTACTGGGCTCCCATTTAAAGGGCTTTGGTGACCGTCTAGACCTCTTCGCCAAAGGAGGCAAGCTGCCCCAGCGCAGACGGCAGTTTCGGCCTTTTCGAGGCCAGGGCACCCTTCCAATCCCCTACCGCGGGGCTAAACAGGGAAAAGGGGTGACCTTCGCCGGGCCCCGTGCAGATTCCTGGCACAGGAATAGAGGACGCCGTCCCGGTTCCTCCTGGGGGCCCAAGCCCAAAGCCCCTCCCAAGACCCCTCAGGCATGAGGGGGGCGCCCTCACCCATCAGGGTGGGGGGACGTCTACAGCACTTCGAGCACGTCTGGCGGCGCCACATCTCAGACCGGTGGATTCAGGAGGTAGTGTCCTCCGGATACAAGATAGAATTTGCTGTACGGCCCCCCACCAGATTCATTGGGTCCCGAATCCCTCAGGACCCCACCTCAGCCCAGGTCTTGCTGCTGGCCGTGCAGGGTCTCCTGGATCTAGGAGTCATTTGCAAGGTCCCCTTTGGAGACAGGGGCAAGGGGTTCTATTCCAATCTCTTCACAGTACCCAAGAAGGATGGGTCAGTCAGGCCCATTCTGGATTTAAAAATCCTCAACAGATTTGTCAAGAACAGGCATTTCCGCATGAAAACTCTGCGCTCGGCCATTGGCTCATTGCGCCCAGGGGACTTCATGACGTCAGTAGACATCAAAGATGCTTACCTTCACGTTCCGGTGTTTGCAGGACACCAAAGGTTTCTCAGATTTGCACTGAAAGATCAGCATTACCAATTTGTGGCTCTGCCATTCGGCCTCACGTCGGCTCCCAGGGTGTTCACCAAGGTGCTGGCAGGGGTGATGTCACTGATAAGGCTAAGGGGTATACGTGTGCTGCCTTACCTGGACGACATCCTCATCACCTCTCGGTCTCTGCGGCAGGCAGAGTTGGACACCCAACTGGTAGTGTCCACCCTGGAGTCCTTCGGTTGGGTGATCAATTACCCCAAGTCCTCTCTGTCCCCATCCTCGGTGACCCCGTTCCTGGGAATGATTCTGGATACGGTTCAGTCACGGATATTCCTTCCTCAACAGAAGGTGGAAGCTCTGACTGCGCAGGTGAGGTTCCTGCTCTCGTGCCCACAGCCCTCCATCAGGCAGGGAATGCAGCTGGTGGGCCTGATGGTGGCGAGCTTCGAGGCGGTGCCCTTTGCTCAGTTCCATTTGAGACCTCTGCAGCTTCACCTTCTGTCAGTATGGGACAAGAACCCGGCGTCCTTGGACGGGGTCTGTGTGCTTCCCCCCTCGGTCAGATGGTCCCTTGTGTGGTGGTTGGACCTCGAGAACTTGACAGGGGGCAGGTCCTTTCTGGCCCCTTCCTGGGAGACGATCACAACGGATGCCAGCCTGTCCGATTGGGGGGGATTCTGGAAGTCCCTACGCTTCCAGGGAACGTGGGGTCCTTGGGAGGCCCACTTACCCATCAACATTCTGGAACTGTGGGCAGTTCGGTTGGTGCTGGAGCGGTTGACTCAAAACCTGAGGGGACTATCGGTCCAGGTACGCTCCGACAACAAGAAGGCAGTTGCATACATCAACCATCAGGGAGGGACTCGAAGCAAGAGTGCCCTCCGGGAGGTGTCTCAGATTCTGACATGGGCGGAGGCCAATGTACAATGCATTTCGGCTGTTTACATTCCGGGGGCGGAGAATCTGCTTGCAGATGCTCTGAGCAGGGGAACATCCCGTCAGGGAGAGTGGTCCCTCTGCGACAGGGTATTTCAGTCCCCTGTGTTACCGTTGGGGTCTACCGGATGTGGACCTGTTTGCGTCCCGCCACAACCACAAGCTCCCAACCTTCGTGTCCCTGTCTCAGGACCCTCTGGCCTTGGCCACGGATGCCCTGGCCATGTCATGGAAGGAGTTTCGGCTCCTGTATGTGTTTCCACCATTTCCCCTGCTGAGCAGGGTTCTTTGCAAGATTGCTCTGGAAGGGGTGCCTGTGATTCCCCCCGGTGGCCAAGAAGAGTGTGGTTCGCAGACGTGGTTCAAATGGCAGTAGACCAGTACGATCTGCCAAGGGTGCCAGACCTGCTAACTCAGGGCCCCCTACGCCATCCCAATTTACAAACGCTGGCTTTGACGGCCTGGCTGCTGAGACCTCCATCTTAATGGAGAAAGGGTTGTCTGCCTCTGTGGTGGGCACTATGGTGCAGGCTAGGAAGAAGACTTCTGCTGCTATCTATTATAGAGTATGGCATACCTACATTGACTGGTGTGAGTCTAGGTCTCTTCCCTGTAGGGAGTTCTCTGGCCCAAGGGTTCTGGAGTTCTTACAGCATGGTTTGGAGTTAGGTCTAAAACTCAGTACTCTGAAGGGTCAGGTTTCTGCCCTGTCCGTCTTCTTCCAGAAAACCTTTGCTCATCATCATTTGGTTAAGACCTTCTTTCAGGGGGTCACTCATGCGCGTCCCCCTCGTAAACCTATGGTCCCCGTTTGGGATTTAAACTTGGTTTTATCTGCCTTGCAGGGTGCTCCCTTTGAGCCTATTCAAGAGGTGGCTCTGGTTGTTCTTACTCTCAAGGTTGTCTTTTTGGTGGCCATAACTTCGGTTAGGCGTGTGTCTGAGCTGGCTGCTCTATCCATTCAGTCTCCATACTATGAGAGACACCAGGACAAGGTGCTGTTCCGCTTTAAGCCGGATTTTCTGCCTAAGGTTGTGTCTGCTTTTCATTTGAATCAGGACATTGTTCTTCCTTCCTTGTACCCCAGTCCTAGTAATGACAAAGAAAGGGTTCTGCACTCCTTGGATGTGGTCAGGTGCTTGAAGTACTACCTGGTTGTCACTGCGGCTTTCAGGAAGACTGATGCTCTCTTCGTTGTGCCTTCTGGGCCTAGGAAGGGCTTGGCTCCTGCCAAGTCTACTATCAGCAAGTGGATCCGTCAGGCTGTGGTTCAAGCCTATTCTGCTAAGGGGAAGAGTCCTCCCATCCGTATTACTGCTCATTCCACTTGTGCTATTGGTGCCTCTTGGGCTTTTCAGCACCAGGCCTCTGTTGAACAAGTTTGCAAGGCCGCTACTTGGTATTCTGTTCACACCTTTTCAAAGTTTTACAAGGTTGATGTTCGGGCCTCAGCTGATGCTGCTTTTGGCCGCAAGGTTTTGCAGGTGGTTGTAGTTTAAGCTACGTGCCATTGCCTTTTTTGTTGGATCCCTACTGTTATGGACACTGCTATTGGATGTCCCAAGTGTAAGTATTATATTTGGAGCAGGACGTACTGTATACTTAGAATAATACAATTCTGTGAAATACTCACCTGTAGAATTGGTATTATACGTATACAGTACGTCCTGCTCCACCCCACCCTGGTTTTTGCATTATTCTGGATCCCCTGTATGGTGATTGTTGTTATTGTTATCATTACCAGTTGTTTTGGTGGTTGGTGTCTCCCGGCTTCTGGTTCACTGCTTTTCAATGCTGGGGATTTGTGGGAGGTCCCTGGGTATATGAAGGGCTGGGAGGAGCCTGTTTTTTGCATGTCTGCAGTGCCACAGCGCCCTCTGGCGGAGGATAACCCAAGTGTAAGTATTATATTTGGAGCAGGACGTACTGTATACGTATAATACCAATTCTACAGGTGAGTATTTCACAGAATTGTATTTTTACTGTACCACAAGAGGAAGAAGGTAGCACCATATGTAAAGGAGCCCCACTGATTACAATGGGCAGGATTCACTTCCTACTTGTGTCACACTGTAGTATTTCTACTCCATCGCAACCCAAGCAGAAGGTGTGAAAAGGCGCTTAAACTTGCTTTGAGACTAATTAATTACTAACAACATGTATCGGCAGATGAGCGCCAGTATAGTGGTGCTTAGAGCGACCGCTAGTAGGCGCCGTAAGCGGGTATCGGGCGCTGTAACAGAGTGCCTCAGTCACTGTAGTAACCTGGCCGGCATTGATGAATGTGATGTATGTTGGGTGCTCTAACACCAGTGCAGCACTTCAGGGAGCGAGAGGTAGCGCCGTCTCAGTGCGAGCGACTCTCGGCGCTCCACACCATATTTATCAAAAGAGGACACATATCGTTGGCGCTCTAAATCTGGTCGCTGTAGCATAGAGCACCAGACGCTGTGATTAAAGTCTGTTTTTGAACACATATCCACCAGTAACTCTGTAACACTTTAGTGCCAGACCTGTAATGACAATTCTGCATAAAAATATAAAAAGTCCAAAAAGTAAAAGGGTTTGTTTGCAGCCAGAAGAGGTCACACAATGATCTGAGCAAAAAAAATAAATATAAAAAATGTCAAACACGCTGTTTGAACACAAGCAATGAACGCCCATTGAAATGTATGGGAGAGCGACACTGAGCGAAAGGCATTATACGCTGAGCCGCCTGTAATAATGCACTAGACGCTACATGGTGCTGTTAGAGTCGCTCACCAGATTCGCTTTCATAAATGTGGTTTTGCGTAGAGCGCCCAGCGTTCACCAGACGCTGTCTGCCTCTACGAGGCACTACCTGGCACTATCCCTTGTCACGGACCGGGTGGAGCGGACTCGGGTGTGGATCCGCTTTAACTGTGGGACCGATGGCGGGTACCGTGTCAGGGGAGCGGAGTCTAAGGGGCCACCGGTATTCACCAGAGCCCACCGCAAGGCAGGTTGATCTTGTGCGGTGAGTGACCCCCAGGTCGCTACCCCCCAACAGCGGCCCAGTCCCACAGTCAGCCGAGGTTCAGCGAGGTACACAAGTGGCAGGCAAAAGGCATAGTAATTACAGGCAGAGATCGGGGCTGGCAGCACAGGTTCGCGGTAAAGGTGAGTAGCCGAGGTCGGGGCAGGCAGCAAAGGTTCAGAGTCGGGGACAGGCAGAGGTCGGTACACGGGTGAGCAATCCAAGAATGTCTGACTTTCAACAAGCATGGAGAGACCAAGATCCGGCACTGAAGGAAGGAAGTGCCTCTTTAAATAGGAGAAGTGGATGCAGGCTTGGATGACCAAGCACCAATCAGTGCTGTACAGGCCCTTTTAATCTCAGGAATCCAGTGCGCTCGCCCTCTAGTGGACGGAGACGTGCACGCACCTGAGCATGCGAGAAGGAAGCATGGGGGGAAGGGAGACAGCTGGGAACAGCCATGAGGGAAGTGCTGCAAAATGGATGACGGCTGGATGCAGCCATGGAGGTAAGTGAAATGCTGCTAGATGGGCGTGCAGCGCTCGCCCTAACATCCCTTCATGAACAACCCCCTTAGTTGGAACTGTACTCATGATTTGTTCATATCGGACGCAGGTCCAGAATATACACTGATCCAAATGTACAAGTGAATACAAAGGATTGCATCATCGTGACTCAAAACCTGGCACTGACTCTGGGAAAGAGATCTCTTAAATATTTTTGCTAAACCAAAAAAACATCAGCAGAAACCTCAAGGGTCACAGTTTCACTAATATATCTGCTTAAGAATTTTTTTCAGTAAAGCATTTAAACTGCATGCACACAAGTAAAGCATTGACATACAAGGCTTTCTCTCATTTAACACACCCCCTTAATGATTTCATGTGGTTCCGTCTGCACGGTGGCAAAACACTATGAGGCTGATTTAATACTAGCGCCACCTATGGCCATGTGAGTGTCTGTATAGCGGCGTTTAGAGAAACCACTAGTAGACGCTGTAAGCGGGTGTCTGGCACTATAACCTAGCTTAGCTTAGCCTATCTGAGGCAAAAATGTTAAAGTTTACTACATCATTTAAATGTATGAGCAAAAGGTATTACATGGCGCTCCTGAACCTAGAGTGCTGGTGCAATACGCTGAGCCACCTCTATTGATACATTTGACGCTACATGGAGATGTTAGAGGCGCTCACCAGATTCGCATTTTTAAATGTGGTTTTCACATACAACGCCCAGCGTTCACCCGACGCTACCTGCCACTACGTGGCACTACCTGGCGCTAGCATTTCTTAAATAACCTTCTATGTTTCATACATTTTTGTCCAGTTACAAAATTGGAACAGGCTATGACTGGTGGGCTAATAAGAAATTGACTAGAATGTGAAGAGCTCTTCACCTTGCATTCATCAGAACAAGTATATTTAATCTTGCCACTTGAAACTTTCATTATTAAAGTCAAAGTACTAAAAAGTGAAAATACTGTTAGAGCTAGGTTGTTAATGTTTATTGCTGGGTGCAGGAGAGTTGTAATCCAGATAGGCATTAGTGGTATAACACAAACTGGCTTTACTGGAACATGAATGCAGTAAGAGAATGTCACCTTACATGGCAGCTAACACAGACAGGAAAAAGAAGGAAGTACCAGAGAAGTGCAGGAAATAACAACACAGCAGTAAAATGCATAGACTCTACAGTTGAGCATCGGTCACAGTGCCATCAAGTGTCATAACTTGTCATAGCTGTAAACTGCTGTAAAGCAAAAGTCACTCCGGCATAGACTAAGCTGAAAGTCTATTGTATAGTTTCTGCAACAGGGAGGACAGAATGATAGGAAGGAATGAGTAAGGGACGAGAGACTGGAAATAAAGAATAGAGGGTTTTCCGTTTCCAAGGTAGTCCTGGTCTGGGAAGTGGATAGCAGATAGGATGGTTTGTATTGAGGACCTGGAAGGGGAGGGTTAAGATTAGTAGTAGGCCGTGGGTAGGTGGAAAGTCCGGGAATTAAACTACATGGTTATAATTAAGGGATTCCCTGACTTTGGACTACCTACCCAGGCAGCCATTTCATTGGTACCACTTAGAGAAGTTCTGATCTGAGAAATGGCTTGAAGATTCCTTGTTCCAGGAACAAGCATATCCAGCCCCAGAATCCATTCCAGAGCACCACTTGAGGGAGCCCTGATCAAGAATAGGAGATAGAAATAAGGGTAAAACTGCAGTTTGTAAGTCCCACAGAAGCTGTGCCAAGACCTGAGATCAAAGGTCCTTTGTGACTCCTCCATGTGCCTTTTGCTGTTTACTTCCCATTCAATCGATTTTGTGCACCACACTACTAGGTATAAGCTATGCTATCTATAAACTAATATTAACCTGGAAGTTAGTGGAGAGATAAGAGAAGAAAAAATACATTTCAATGATGATAAATTGCATCATTCTGACGCCATTTTACTCATCTGGCTGGAGCTTTGCCAAAGCTAGTTTGCTTCCATGCTTTGGGAAAAAAATAGGAGAGGAGGATATTTATTGAAGGACAACTATAGGCAACAAAAAGGAATCCTTAGGTTTTAATATTTTTTTGTATATTAAATGTAATTAACTTTATTTAACTTTGTTATCGGGATTTAAAATAATTTTGTTTGTACTCAATTGTGTATTGGTTGGAAAAGCTTTTCAGATGTAGCAGATACTGGTCATATGTTCTCCACATGAGAGCATTCCAAACATAGCCCTCAAAGATGATGGTTGCCTTGAAAATTGGTGTTGGTTATAGAGCAGAAATGTAGTATATAAGTGGGGTTATTTGGGCTGGCTCAGATCAGGAGTAGTGTCGGAATTAAGGGCAGATCCCGTGTGTTGTTCCTCTGTGTGGCGACATCCCGAATTGGGATGCCTCGCTGTATGTCGCCCCATACACTCACCTTCCTTCCACTCCCTTGGCACAAATTCGAACGAGCGCGAGTGCGCTGTTTGGCTGAGCAGCGCGCTCAGCCAATCAGTGCAATTGCTGTCACTTCACTTCCCTTTGGCTTCGCTGACGGCTAAGCCACCCGAACGGTGCCGAAGGGAGCCGAGTGTGCTGCCAGCCGCATCCCCCATTCACCTTGTAGCCATGGTGTTCCCACACTCATTCAGAAAGGCCGGGTGCGCACACAGCTAGAGTTGAGCGGGGATGCGGCCGCAGCACAGAGACACGGCGAAGGCTCAGAAGAAGGTGAGTGGATCTAGGAGGTTTCACACTATGGGGCATCCCTATTCAAGAAGCCCCAAGGACAGGAACTTGGATGGCCCAGGAGTCTTTTAGACTCCAGACACTCTGATGTTCCTCTTTAAAGGAGGGGCAAACCCCCTGGATCCTCCATCACATGTCAACAAGGGCAGCAATTGATCTACAGTTATGTACGGGGGGGCTCCACTAGACTTTATGCCCAGGGGCTTTCACCACACTTGATTCAGTCCTGGTGGAAAAAATGACTGGACTCCCTCTTTAATATGCAGAATGGATCAGTGACCCCGTCCAATACCACCTTGCAGGATCTTTCCATGGCAGGCCAGCCTCACAGTTGCACATTAATGAGCAGGGCTGCTGGTGAACCTGATAGGCTGTCATGGTCCCATGGGACTTAAAACCTGGAAAAGGGGAGTATTGGGCATCCCTGTTCTCCAGGGTACCATATGTCGTTGAACAGTGGGCCTGTTGCTGCACATTAAAGATGGAGTTTAACATTTTTTGCCTGGACTTCCTCTTATATTAATAAGAAAAAAATAATAAACAAGTGCAAGGTCCAGAAATCATTTTGCTTAACCTGGAAGTGCTGTCTCGATAGTCATGTTAGTTGCAGCCTTCTAAACATACTGAAAAAAACATTGTTTCGTAAGTAGGAGATTACCGTCTCTTCACCCTGGCTCACAGCTCACTGAAAGTCGCCACAGGAACGGGTATTTATGCACCATGGCAGGTGTTTCTCTAGTGCCCCCCCCCCCCAGTGACAGTGGCAATAGATGCTTTCCAGATGGCATGTGGGGAGAAAGCTTCTCTAGTCTGTTGTCATCCT
Organism: Gastrophryne carolinensis; assembly: GCA_027917425.1. Lineage (NCBI taxonomy): Eukaryota > Metazoa > Chordata > Amphibia > Anura > Microhylidae > Gastrophryne > Gastrophryne carolinensis. The sequence goes on along the minus strand of CM051240.1, from coordinate 230,314,894 downwards.
CACTCATTTTATTGGCTGTAAAGAACCCTAAGGCATGGTGGTGGTAGCATGCTGTCAGGCTTTAACCAATACTATTGGAGATAAAAAGGTCGAGGCATAACTTCAACAAGGCTAATAACCCTAAACTGTGCCAAAAGCTACAGAAGAACAGTATTAAACAGATCCAACATATTCTTTGAATGACTCATTCAAAGATGATGCTGAAGGGACAGTACAGGCAATGACAATAATAATGCAGCAAGGAGCTCACCTGAAGCCTGATGTATGTGCTTCTTCTCTATTTCTTGCGGTGAAATGGCCTGTAGCAGGTCTCCAACATTTGCCCCTCTGTTCCTTTCCATTCATCAATGCCACCTTTGTCCTCAGAATTCCCAGAGTGAGTGAGCCCTGCAAGTCTCAGAGGTCGCATTTTCCAGGCTCAGTCAATCAGGGAATGCTGAAGGATAGGCCCTTTGACCACATTTGGATTATGGTCATGGAGGAAAAGAAAGGAAAGACTGGGAAAACTTTGGACAACTCCTACAGCATCTAGAAACATAGAAGGGTGATGGCAGAAGGAGACCATACGGTCCATCTAGTCTGCCTTTATGTAACTGTAACTGTACTCTTCAGTGACTGTTGAATTTTCAACTACCTCTGCTGGAAGTTTGTTCCAAGCATCTACTACTCTTTCTGTAAAATAATATTTTCTAACATTGCTCCTGATCTTCCCCTCAACTAGCTTCAGGTTGTGCCCCCTTGTTCTATCATTAAAGGAGCACTATCACGAAATTGCATAGTATTAAAAATCCATATGAACATGTCGACTAATGAGAGGAGAGGGCACTTATACACCAGAACTGAATAAAACTCCCGCCAAGCTTGAGGTTTTCTTCTCCTGGTAGGAACAAAATCCAGGGGGTGACAGGTTTAGTCTATGGGGGGTGACAGAGCCTGTCACCCCTGACTTCCTATTCCTTCCATTAAAATAAAAGATACAAGCTTGGATGGATATTTCTTGATGCTGGGTGTATAAGTGACCTTCCCCCGCCATCCAGCATATTTATATGGATTTTCATCACTGGGCCATTTTTTTGTGCTAGTCCTCCTTTAAGTTTCTTCTTAAAAACACTTCCCTCCTGAACTTTTTTCGATCCTTTCACATATTTAAAGGTCTCAATCATGTCCCCTCTCTCCCTTCTTTCCTCCAGACTGTACAAATTAAGTTCCTTAAGTCTCTCCTAAGTTTTAAGTTCTTTAAGTCTCTCCTGAAGTTTTAAGTTTAAGTCCTTCCACCATTTTTGTTGCCCACCTTTGGACACGTTCTAAATCGTGCTCTAGGAAATGGAGGAGAGACACATGGGACAGGCTTCAGGTATACTCACTATACTAAACTATTGAGAATATTTAGTGAGGATTTAAATGGTTAACAGTCCCCACCCATTAGAAGTATTTCCCATAATAAAAAAGTGGTTAGACCTGCTCAGTCTAGGTATTTTAACTGATTGATTTCCATAGAGGTTCAGGTTGTCTTGATTTACAGAAACAAGTTCACCGAACTATTGTTTTGATTAGATGAAAAATTCACACTTCAACACTTGTTACGGGGGCGAAGCATAACAGATCGTCGCTGAGTGTTGCTAGGGTTTCTGTCAACATTCCTATCAAGCCTTCCAAAAATAAAACATGGGATATGCTTACAAGGTCCAGGGAAATCACAACATGATGAGCATTAACCAGCCTAATAAAAGACAGAAAAAAAACATGCGTCCATGTATAAATTAGGTCAAGACCAAATCCTAGAGGGCCGGATGCTTGGCTTCTGAACTCTGGGTTACCAAGAGCTCAGGGGGAGTTGGGGATATTTTTATAAAGGGGAAAAATGGCCCCTAGGCTTTAAAGGGACTCTAAACCCAACGGCAATAAGGGAGAAAGTTAGTGTTTGCCTGGACAGGGAGTTTAATGTGTTCAGCTTCAGGTTTATAAAACAAAACCTGAAACGAATAGGGGGCTGTTTGGCTTATCACTAAATCTTAGAAGCTCTGAAAAAATGTGGGTTCTTTTAGAAGAATTCCATAGGAAGCATATTTTTTTTTAGTAACTGTAGCATTGTAATACCCTAATCACCAAAAATCCAAAATACTTCCTAAGTACTCTCTAGTTTCAATTTCTCATATGTGATCCCTACTTTAATCGCTAGTGATGGGCTTTGGATCCAGGCCAAAGCTAGATTCAACCTGGATCTTGGTGATTCTGTCTGGTTCGGCCAAATCAAGAATTCACCTTTTGGTATCTCCCACCTCCTGTCCCCTGCTGGGCGGCGCCTTCTGTTCAAGAAGTTGGAGGTCCAACTGGTGCCACGGGGGAAGTTTCACTGATGGGGAGGGATATGGAGAGAGTAGTGGGATCTAGAGTAATTGTTCAGCATTTTGGGGTACTGAATGCCAAATAATAGGGGCTATCCAGCTGGAGGGCTTCTGAACCAGATAGACCTTTCTCCGGCTCATCACTATGAATCATCAGTGGGTGGCAAATAAATAATCGACATTACTGGATTATGGCCAGCAATTCCCAAAAAATGATGACCACGGGTGCATAGTATCACGTTTACTGCCACTAGCTTTATTGTTACGTAGGGGCTTATTCAGCAGCAGGTGTAAAAATCATACTATGCTGCTTTTTTAGTAAAAGGTGCACTTTCCTTTCATTTTCTACCTAGAAATCAACCCTAAAACCTTTTTTTTTTTATTTATGGAGCTTTGGCTTGGCTCTGTAATATCCTATAATGAATGGCTCAATGCTTTCCTTTCCATTCAATGAAATTCAAGCTGAGAAGCTTTGAATCTTTTGTTAGTATTAGGAATAAACTAGAGAATTATATTTATATATGTGAATAAAGGAATTTACCAAGTACTAAGCAGGAGGATTAGGGGAGTTACGCTCTATAAACACACTTTTTTGATAATTGAAAAAAAAGACATCAAAAAAAGATTTATGTTGCAGGCTGGACTATTGCAGAACGATCCATGGCAGCCACCATTAGCCAGGGCCACCATTGGGGACGTACTGGCAAAGCTCCAGAGCCATGGCAGTTAGTTTATGGCCATGTGCCATTATTTTTATATTCATTTATATAAACCAGATCTACCGGTAGTCATTTGCTAAGCTAGGAATGGTGCAAAGGAATAGATGGGTGTCATCATCAAAGTGCATGTGTGCATGAAATGTGCATATTGGATCCTATGCACACATGCGTGCATATCAACACACTGGTATGCATCATAGAATGCAGCGCGTTAATGCACACAAAAGCCACCTTCAACCAAAAAGTGCCTCTGTTACCCATATACCATATGACATTCTGCTTCCCTGCCTTGTGTCTTTGACCCTGGCTTTGGAAGGTTTATATTCTGACTTGACTTCAAATAACACCTCGGCTACCTCCAGGACTTGCAAATCTGTGCTACCTGCCCTCAACATCTGCTTGGTTAAAAGTTTAAGAACCTGTGCTGCTTGCCCTGGACTTTTTCCGTGACCAGACCAGTGGGACAACCAGTGTTCATGCAACCCAGTCTATTACTGCCAAAGAGCAACAGGTAATACATTTTGGGACCTGGTAGAGCATGGGTTCTTAAAGCTTTTCAAGGAGAACCACTTCCTTTTGCAATTTTTCCAAGAACCACCACCTAGCTGCCGGCACTGTTGATTATCAAGAGTATCTGCCCCTCCTCAACCTATATGTGATGGCTGGGCACCTAGTTTTAACTAGACACCAAGACAAACCATGTTGGTTTGCCTTGGGGGCCAATTCAAACTATGGGCTTAGACATCACACTTAGGCTATAAAGGGCAGACTTTATAGGGCCTATATGGTCTCTGCCCCACCAAACTACCGGTAATGGGATGGATTGGCCTCTTGCATGAATTTCATTTTCCTATATGGTCTGAATATTGATGCAAACCCAGTTGTCTTGATTATCTTGAATTAGGGGCCAACCCATCACAATTATATTATTGGGGGGGCACATGATGTTATATGTATAGGTCCCAAAAATTTGTGATGGCAGCCCTGGCTACACCAGCGCTTGACACCCTCTGATACATTTAATATAGCACTAGATCAGAGTACTCAAGAGCCATAACTCACTAGGTCTGCAGACTGACCTGTACCACAATCTACTGCTATCAATGCTTTTTCTAAGTCTAATTTGTTCTGCTTCTTCTGATTTGTTCCACTCCAAAAGTTTATGGAAACTATTTTTTTATCAAGATTTTAGGCGACTGACAACCAGAATGGGCCATTCAGGTGGTACTTGAAATCATTAGAAAATAAAGTGATACTATCAGAATAAAGGTGTCCTTAGACAGCAATAGAAGTTGATTCATGTTTAAGTATAACATACCAGTTCATATTTAATCTCTGGGGTAGAATTAGATGCAGAGAAGACATCCTTTTGCTCTACATTTAAGCCCATATACACCACGTCTGCATTTTCCCAGAAATACAACATATCGTCTAAGATGTTCTAAATGTAAACTGAAGCAATGCAAGGGTAAAGGCAAGCAATGCAAATGAAGTTCAGCTCAGTCCCTAAGAAGAGTTGGAACTAGGAAGAATCAGGCTCTTCCTATACAAGGAAGATCCCTATATAGATCCATATACAAACCATGATCCAGTAGTACTGTACCAGCAAAGGTGGGGTTAGGAAGTAGCGGCAAAGTAAAGTTAAATGTTCAACAAAAAATATTACTCCACCCAACTGTTTTCAGGTACAGCCTAATAACAAATATATTTTAAAATATGAAAAAGCAACCCAGCAACAGTTTTCCAAAAACATAGAAAGTCTAACTTACCTGTAACAATACAATAATTAGGTGGTTCTAGTACAGCTCCAAAAAACTGGATGATGTTCCTGTGACTGAGCATGCTGAGGATTTCTGCCTGTGAGAACATAAAATAGAAAGTACAAATAAAACACAGAAGCAGTATAGAGAATGCCGATAGCTTTTGTCCAATTAACGGGCATATGTAGGCAATAATAAAAATTCTTACCTAACTTCTGTCCCAAAGCTGATTGCTCCAGGTCTTCTGCTCGTCTGCTCTGTTCTACAGTCAGGCCCATGCTGGCTCAGCTAGTTCGGCCACTGCCTGCTAAGCCATGCTTAGAGTCATGGTCAGAATACTGCCTCCCCCCCCACCCGTTGTTGTCACAGTCTGGGACATTACAGTCGCTATGTGCAGAGAGTGCTGTGACACCAAGAGCCTGTATAGCTTGGCAAGTTAGCTATTTGTCTTCTAATTAGGCTTTACTATTTTGAGTTCGAATAACAAAATTAAAAGGGTACTCACCTTTTGTCCCCCTGCAGCCGATTGATTCAACTATGGCAATCAGCAACTCACCTGATCGCTGAAATGCATTGTGCACTTGTGGGGTAGAATGAATAATAATAATAATCAAACGCACCACTCCAGATAAATAGGAACCAATTTAGAATGTACTAGTTCAATATTAGGCATAGTATTGAATACAATAGTTGGTGGATAATAAATGTAGCCACTGAATTAAAATAATAAATGACTGTAGAAGAATCTAGTGGAATTTCTACTTTTGAAGAATGGGGGGGGGGGGGGGTATCTCAACAACAAAGGTTAAACATGTGCCTAGGTTACTATAATATATATGGCTATTTGGACACATTTTTATTTTTTTTTTTTTTTTGAAAGTTTTTATTTGTTTGCATGAAACACAAAAAACCAAACATGACATACAATGAGATATGATATTCGGCAAAGCAACAGGACGCCTCAGGCGCCTAAAACAGTCTGGCCTACTTGCACGCAAGACGTCCATTCACACCACACAAAGACATTCACACGGACTCAAGCTTAATCAAGTAAGAACTTTGTTGGGGGACCAAAGGAGCAGAGGATGATTAGAAGAACCTCAGAGTATTCAGTTTGTCCCGTGAAGCTAGCTTCCAACGTCCCTCCCTCTCCCCCCAGGATTGGATGCCGACCCACCATCCCATCCTCCTATTTGGACACATTTAAAACACACTGTATGCTCTGTGTAATCCAAACATTCTATCAATACACACACAAACTGTTTATAATGTAAAATGAACTCTATATAATAAACTTCGGGTAGATGATGCTCTAAATTTGTAACTAGAGATGAGCGAATCGATTTGGACGAACCCGAATTCGTTCCGAATTTCATGAAATATTCGATTCTGAACGAATCCGAATTTCCCCTCGATTCGATTGATCTAATTTTTTCTGTAAACTCCATTTACTGCAATTACAGGCATTGTAAAATGCTGGAGGGACGTGTCTGGACATATCCCCTGGGGCAAGGTATCAAGGGAAGGTCACATGCAGCCTATCAGCAGCCAGGAACCCCGGTGACATCACAGCGGTATATAAGCGGCGGCCATCTTGCTGGTGCGCATTCCAGCGTTGTATTGCGGCGAGAACGGAACTGGGTAGAGACAGGGAAAGACAGAGAGCCACAGAGAGCCAGGGAAAGATCGAGGCAGGGACAGCAGTTAAAGTGACAGAGAAAGCTTTTTTTTATTTTCATTTGATTTAATAGCCAGATCAAAGTTTTAAATTGCTTTTGTTTCTGCTGTAAAAACCCCTGGGCACTGTGCATGCCATGTTTGCACAATTAACCCTATCTGTTACACACAAGCAGTTCTTAAAGCTGATTTCATCTAACTAGAGCACAGTTTGAATTGTTTTTGTGTCTGCTGTAAAAATCCCTGGCTACTGGGCATCCCCAGACAATTTTTGGGTTCCTGCTGATACCAACTTCAGTGTATGCCTTTCAGACAATTTTTGTGTTCCTGCTGATGCCAACTTCAGGGTATGCCTTTCAGACAATTTTTGTGTTCCTGCTGATGCCAACTTCAGGGTATGCCTTTCAGACAATTTTTGTGTTCCTGCTGATGCCAACTTCAGGGTATGCCTTTCAGACAATTTTTGTGTTCCTGCCGCTGCCAACTCCAGGGTTATCAGTCAATGTTTGGGTTCCTGCTGCCAACTCCAGTGTCTCTTTCAGCCAATGTTTGGGCTCCTGCTGCTGCTGCTGCCAACTCCAGGGTGTGTCTTTAGGCCAATTTTTGGGCTGCTGCTGCCAACTCCAGTGTCTCTTTCAAGCAATGTTTGGGCTCCTGCTGCTACTGCTGCCAACTCCAGGGTGTGTCTTTAGGCCAATTTTTGGGCTGCTGCTGCCAACTCCAGTGTCTCTTTCAAGCAATGTTTGGGCTCCTGCTGCTGCCAACTCCAGGCTGTGTCTTTTAGGCAATATATGAGCTCCTTATGCTGCTGCCAATTCCTGGGTGTGTTTTTCAGGCAATATATGTGCTCCCTATGCTGCTGCCAAGTCCAGAGTGTGTTTTTCAGGCAATATATGGGCTCCTAATGCTGCTGCTGCTCCTGCCAACTCCTGGGTGTGTCATTCAGGCAATATATGGGCTCCTAATGCTGCTGCCAACTCCAATGTGCTTTTCAGGCAATATATGGGCTCCTAATGCTGCTGCTGCTGCTGCCAACTCCTGGGTGTGTCTTTCAGGCAATATATGGGCTCCTAATGCTGCTGCCAAGTCCAATGTGTTTTTCAGGGAATATATGAGCTCCCTATGCTGCTGCCAAGTTCAGAGTGTGTCTTTCAGGCAATATATGAGCTCCCTATGCTGCTGCCAACTCCTGGGTCTGTTTTTCAGGCAATACATGTGCTCCCTATGCTGCTGCCAACTCCAATGTGTTTTTCAGGCAATATATGGGCTCTTAATGCTGCTGCTGCCTACTCCTGGGTGTGTCTTTTGGGCAAATATATGGGCCCCTAATGCTGCTGCTGCTGCCAACTCCTGGGTGTGTCTTTCAGGCAATATATGGGCTCCCAATGCTGCTGCCAACTCCAATGTGTTTTCCAGGCAATATATGGGCTTCCTATGCTGCTGCCAACTCCTGGGTGTGTCTTTCAGGCAATATATGAGCTCCCTATGCTGCTGCCAACTCCTGGGTGTGTCTTTCAGGCAATATATGGGCTTCTAATTCTGCTGACAACTCCAATGTGTTTTTCAGGCAATATATGGGCTCCTAATGCTGCTGCCAACTCCTGGGTGTGTTTTTCAGGCAATAAATGAGCTCCCTATGCTGCTGCCAAGTCCAGAGTGTGTCTTTCAGGCAATATATGAGCTCCCTATGCTGCTGCCAACTCTTGGGTGTGTTTTTCAGGCAATATATGGGCTCCCTATGCTGCTGCCAACACCTGTGTGTGTTTTTCAGGCAATATATGGGCTCCTAATGCTGCTGCCAACTCCTGGGTGTGTCTTTCAGGCAATATATGAGCTCCCTGTGCTGTTGCTGCTGCTGCTGCAAAGTCCAGAGTGTGTCTTTCAGGCAATATATGAGCTCCCTATGCTGCTGCCAACTCCTGGGTGTGTTTTTCAGGCAATATATGTGCTCCCTATGCTGCTGCCAAGTCCAGAGTGTGTCTTTCAGGCAATATTTTGGCTCCCTATGCTGCTGCCAAATTCAGGGTGTGTTTTTTAGGCAATATATGGCCTCCCTATGCTGCTGCCAACTCCACTGTGTGTCTTTCAGGCAATATATGGACTCATCATGCTGATGCCACCTCAAGGCTCTGTAATTGTGCCGCTCTGCGTCAGCGAATCTAATAGCGACGCCTCTGATCTGCATGCCATTCTTTACAATAGTATTTCACTAACCCAGCATGCATCCTATGCATGTTACAGCCAAGCAAAACGTTCTGCAACCCTATGGAGGCTCTCGGACGCCCAGAAATAGCCGTTTTTAATAGCGATTCGTCGCGAATAAATTCGGACCGAAACGATTTTTCCCGGAAAATTCGGCGAATCAGCCGAATCGAATTTTTCAAAAGTTCGCTCATCTCTATTTGTAACTATGTTGTAAATAGTGAGAAGAACTGAGAAGAAGAGTTCACTTATCCTTAGACCAAACGATCTTGGTGGAAAATGTCCTGTTATTGCTGAATAAAATGGTGCAGTTTCCTTAAATATTTTCCAGTAATTTCTTTCTTCAACTGGTGACAGGCCTCAAAAACTTTCCTAAATAAAATTATCAAGGGTCTCCTCCAATCGCGCTGAGTCCCTTTCTTTGCGCTCCGCGGGAGGTTTCACACAGTGTATAACACACAAAAAATAAGTCTTTACACCCCTCAGACAGTTCAGCAGTGAGGTAAATAAGGAGAGTGTTAATATCAACCAAAAACGTCACTGTGGCCCTATATTTTATGTGGGCTCAGAAACATATACAGACACAGAAGTGCTCCCTCTGACCCGCCTCACAGACCCTGCTCCCTCAGAGCTGTGCTGAGCCTTTTATAGCCTGCAGGAATTACCTCACCAGCCTCTCTCTCATGGCTGGCCCCGCCCACCCACACACAGAAGAATTTTCCAGAACCCTCTGGAGGTTTGTTATATGTTGGTTACACACTGACCAGGCCCAAACTCCAATCAACAGCACTTCCATGTCAGATTTACGCCCCTCTACCATCAATCACAGAGCCACTGCCACACCCTCTCCAATCACTGCAATAGAAGCAGTATGCCAAGGCCTGATATGCCTGCTCTATTGTAATAAATAGAGAGGGCATGGCACGTGAACCCGACATGGAAGTGCTGGTGACTGCACCGGGGCAGGATGTGATCCAGCAATTGAGTGAGTTGCTGATCGCCAGAGTAGGACCAATCAGCTGCGGGGGACAAAAGGTGAGAACCCGTTTTTTTAATTTGGGTGGTCAATACATTTAATTATCTAAATATAACAGTACTCACCTGTTGGCATATTTTTTCTTCTATCCCTTGCTGAGCGTTGTCCTGTCCGCTGGCTTGGAGGCTCCCTCCTGGCCTGGTGGCTTTAGCAACTGTCCTGCCGGCATCATTTTATAGGAGACAGAATGATCCCCCTTCCTTCCAGCCTAGCAGGGGCAATTTCGGGATGCAGGTGAAAGAAGCAGGGGTTCGGAGGAGCCCAGGGCCCATCAGAAAATCCCTTAATTTCTTAGTAGGCCCGCACAATACTGCACTTGCTACCCTGTCACTTCTGGTGCTTTTATCAGCCTGAACTAATACTGTGTGTATTGACAAATCTCAACCAGCAACATACCTCAACCCAGAACATTCTGGGGTAGAAAACCGAACACTCCTCATACTGACCGCAAAGGCATTAACAAGCACAGTGCTTTGATAGTAGAAGCAACAATTATACATACAAATAAGTGCCGCCATAAACAGTGTAACTCATTCTGGGACTTGTTCTCTCCTATGATCTTGGCTTCTCACTTCACAGAATAAAATAACTAAACCCAACAACATAGACTAAACAAAGGCTCTCACAGTGTCAGAAAATTACAAGGAAGTTATTGGTGGTTTATGCCTCCGGCAGCTCAGAGTGTTCTCCAAGGTCCAAATATTTTCTCCAGAGGATTTTCTTCCGATAATTAAAGTCCAACTTCAGAATAGAAATACAATTTCTCTTTGCCTCCCCTCTTGCTTAAGGCTTCAATGTACATCTTACACACCTGGGCTTAAGAACATGCGGTATATCCACCCAGGGGCTCTGATCGGGATGCCTCAGAGGGGTGACCTCTTTAACAGTTTTGGTGTACGACAAACCACATGTACCACCCAAGTGGTACTTAGATCATTTGAAAATGGAAAGTGGTACATGATAAAAAAAAGTGTGGCAGACCAAATCTTAAAATGTTGGCCCTTTTTGGTTTGATATAGATATTCTCTATATTCTGTGAGCTGACCCTTTTGAAAGCCCTCAGTCTGTCCCAGGGTCCCTTGCTTGGTTGGTTGGTTATTGCAGTTGCAAAATGTGTGTTGACAGTTTGTGCTTCATACAGACTTTAAATCAGACCAAAACCCTAGTGACTCTAGAATATGGAAGACTCCAGGACAGTCTTACAGCTTTCCCTGCTGTGTGAACTTTTTCCAGCTAGTGATGTGAGACGGATTTGCTGCGTCTGACTATGCCCGACAAATGCAAATGAGTAAATTTGTGCCTTTCCTGGCCAGCTTAGCAGGCACTGGGTGGGCCGGCTATGCTATATACATTTAATTCAAAGCTTTCAAAGAGAACAAACATCTGGGTTTTTACTATCTTGGGTTTTGGTCCATCCCCCTGGGGCATCCTAGCTGCGAGAGACCCCAGATTTTCTTACCTTTCCAACGAGCCCCCAACGCAGACATGACTCTCCTCTAATCAGCTTCCCTGTAATATTGAAATCCTGTGGTTTGACCCACTTTAGCACATGCAGTTGTGTGGAATGGACACATACAGACAATATTTTGGCTGCACAGTGTTGTTAGGATTTTGTTATCTTGAAAATTATATATTTCAACTTATTTTTTTATATGTATTTATTAAACAAATCTGATATTTTTAACCTTGCCAATTCTTTGAGCCTCATGGGAGCCTTATATACTAAGGTGAAATGGTATAGGGAGAGTATTTGGCACATCATCAGCTCAAGCAATGTTAAATAAAACTTTAAAATCACGAGTTATGTACTTATGATGGATCTTAGTCATGAAGAACAATTACGGGAATTAAATATTGAGACGTTTTGGGGGGGGGGGGAGGATCATGATTAGAGATGAGCGAACTATTGAAAAATTCAATTCCGCCGATTCGCCGAATTTTCCGGGAAAAATTGTTTCGGTCCGAATTTATTCGTGATGAATTGCTATTAAAAACGGCTATTTCTGGGTGTCCAAGAGCCTCCATAGGGTTGCAGAACATTTTGCTTGGCTGTAACATGCATAGGATGCATGCTGGGTTAGTGAAATACTATTGAAAAGAATCAGAGGCGTCGCTATTAGATTCGCTGTCGCAGAGCGGCACAATTACAGAGCTTTGAGCAACATAGGGAGCCCATATATTGCCTGAAAGAGACACTGGAGTTGGCAGCAGCATTAGGAGACCATATATTGCCTAAAAACACACCCTGAATTTGGCAGCAGCATTAGGAGCCCATATATTGCCTGAAAGACACACTCTGGACTTGGCAGCAGCATAGGGAGCCCATATATTGCCTGAAAAACACATTAAAGTTGGCAGCAGCATTAGGAGCCCATATATTGCCTGAAAGACACACCCAGGAGTTGGCAGCAGCATTAGGAGCCCATATATTGCCTGAAAAACACATTGGAGTTGGCAGCAGCATAGGGAGCCCATATATTGCCGGAAAGACACACCCAGGAGTTGGCAGCAACATTAGGAGACCATATATTGCCTGAAAAACACACCCTGGAGTTGGCAGCAGCATAGGGAGCCCGTATATTGCCTGAAAAACACATTAGGGCAGCAGCATTAGGAGCCCATATATTGCCTGAAAAACACATTGGAGTTGGCAGTAGCATAGGGAGCTCATATATTGCCTGAAAGACACATCCAGCAGTTGGCAGCAGCATAGGGAGCTCATATATTGCCTGAAAAACACACCCAGGGGTTGGCAGCAGCAGCAGCATTAGGAGCCCATATATTGCCTGAAAGATGCACTCTGGACTTGGCAGCAGCATAGGGAGCCCATATATTGCCTGAAAAACACATTGGAGTTGGCAGCAGCATTAGGAGCCCATATATTGACTGAAAGACACACCCAGGGGTTGGCAGCAGCATTAGGAGCCTATATATTGCCTGAAAAACACATTGGAGTTGTCAGCAGCATAGGGAGCTCATATATTGCCTGAAAGACACACCCAGGAGTTGGCAGCAGCATTAGGAACTCATATATTGCCTGAAAAACACATTGGAGTTGGCAGCAGCAGCATTAGGAAACCATATATTGCCTGAAAGACACACTCTGGACTTGGCAGCAGCATAGGAAGCCCAAATATTGCCTGAAAAACACATTGGAGTTGGCAGCAACATTAGGAGCCCATATATTGCCAGAAAGACACACCCAGGAGTTGGCAACAGCATAGGGAGCCCATATATTGCCTGAAAAACACATTGGGGTTGGCAGCAGCATTAGGAGCCCATAAATTGCCTGAAAAACACATTGGAGTTGGCAGCAGCAGCAGCATTAGGAACCCATATATTGCCTGAAAGACACACTCTGGACTTGGCAGCAGCATAGGGAGCCCATATATTGCCTGAAAAACACATTGAAGTTGGCAGCAGCGTAGGGAGCCCATATATTGCCTGAAAAACACACCCAGGAGTTGGCAGCAGCATAGGGAGCCCATATATTGCCTGAAAAACACATTGGAGTTGGCAGCAGAATTAGGAGCCCATATATTTCCTGAAAAACACATTGGAGTTGGCAGCAGCATAGGGAGCTCATATATTGCCTAAATGACACACCCAGGAGTTGGCAGCAGCACTAGGGGCTCATATATTGCCTGAAAGACACACTCTGGACTTGGCAGCAGCATAGGGAGCCCATATATTGTCTGAAAAACACATTGGAGTTGGCAGCAGCATTAGGAACCCATATATTGCCTGAAAGACACACAAAGGAGTTGGCAGCAGCATTAGGAGCCCATATATTGCCTGAAAAACACATTGGAGTTGGCAGCAGCATAGGGAGCTCATATATTGCCCAAACGACACACCCAGGAGTTGGCAGCAGCATTAGGAGCTCATATATTGCCTGAAAAAAACATTGGAGTTGGCAGCAGCAGCATTAGGAACCCATATATTGCCTGAAAGACACACTCTGGACTTGGCGGCAGCAGCATAGGGAGCCCATATATTGCCTGAAAAACACATTGGAGTTGGCAGCAGCATTAGGAGCCCATATAATGCCTGAAAAACACACCCAGGAGATGGCAGCAGCATAGGGAGCCCATATATTGCCTGAAAGACACACCCAGGAGTTGGCAACAGCATAGGGAGCCCATATATTGCCTGAAAAACACATTGGAGTTGCCAGCAGCATAGGGAGCTCATATATTGCCTGAAAGACACACCCAGGAGTTGGCAGCAGCATTAGGAGCTCATATATTGCCTGAAAAACACACCCAGGTGTTGGCAGCAGCAGCATTAGGAGCCCATATATTGCCTGAAAGACACACTTTGGACTTGGCAGCAGCATAGGGAGCCCATATATTGCCTGAAAAACACATTGGAGTTGGCAGCAGCATTAGGAGCCCATATATTGTCTGAAAGACACACCCAGGAGTTGGCAGCGGCATCAGGGAGCCCATATATTGCCTGAAAAACACATTGGAGTTGGCAGCAGCATTAGGAGCCCATATATTGCCTGCAAAACACATTGGAGTTGGCAGCAGCTTAGGGAGTTCATATATTGCCTAAAAGACACACCCATGAGTTGGCAGCAGCATTAGGAGCTCATATATTGCCTGAAAGACACATTTTGGACTTGGCAGCAGCATAGGGAGCCCATATATTGCCTGAAAAACACATTGGAGTTGGCAGCAGCATTAGGAACCCATATATTGCCTGAAAGACACCCAAAGGAGTTGGCAGCAGCATTAGGGCCCATATATTGCCTGAAAAACACACTGGAGTTGGCAGCAGCATAGGGAGCTCATATATTGCCTGAAAGACACACCCAGGAGTTGGCAGCAGCATTAGGAGCTCATATATTGCCTGAATAAAACATTGGAGTTGGCAGCAGCAGCAGCATTAGAAACCCATATATTGCCTGAAAGACACACTCTGGACTTGGCAGCAGCATAGGGAGCCCATATATTGCCTGAAAAACACATTGGAGTTGGCAGCAGCATTAGGAACCCATATATTGCCTGAAAGACACCCAAAGGAGTTGGCAGCAGCATTAGGGCCCATATATTGCCTGAAAAACACATTGGAGTTGGCAGCAGCAGCAGCATTAGGAACCCATATATTGCCTGAAAGACACACTCTGGACTTGGCAGCAGCATAGGGAGCCCATATGTTGCCTGAAAAACACATTGGAGTTGGCAGCAGCATTAGGAGTCCATATATTGCCTGAAAAACGCACCCAGGAGTTGGCAGCAGCATAGGGAGCCCATATATTGCCTGAAAAACACATTGGAGTTGGCAGCAGCTTAGGGAGTTCATATATTGTCTGAAAGACACACCCAGGAGTTGGCAGCAGCATAGGGAACCCATATATTGGCTAAAAAAACATTGGAGTTGTCAGCAGCATAGGGAGCTCATATATTGCCTGAAAGACACACTCAGGAGTTGACAGCAGCAGAAGGAGCTCATATATTGCCTGAAAGACACCCAGGAGTTGGCAGCAGCAGAAGGAGCTACCATGCATCAGCTACTCGCATGCATCAGCTATTGGTGGGTGGAAATCCTGGCTGATCCATGCCTGATTCCTCTTCACAAAGGTGAGTCTCTCCACATTTTTCGTGGACAGACGAGTTCTCCTTGTCGTTACTATGTCCCCCGCAGCACTAAAGACCCGCTCAAATGGCACACTACTGGCCGGGAAGGACAGCTTTCCCAGGGCAAACTCTGCCAGTTGTGGCCACAAGTCAAGTTTGGCTGCCCAGAAGTCCAGCAGATCCTCATGGTGCGTTGGCATGGTCATTTCAAGGTATGACACGGCCTGCTGGTTCAGGCCCTGCTCCAGGTCTTCCTGCTGCTCATGAGTAGCCTCACTATGCGGGTGCAGAAAGCTACTCATTAGCAACTGAAGACTGAGGATGCTGCTGATGGAGCTGCTGCCTTCTGCTCAACAAATTTGTGCAGGGCTGGTACTGCATTCTTTGCAAAGAAATGACGGCTTGGGACTCTCCACCTCGGCTCCGCACTAGCCATCAGCTCTCTGAAAGGTGCAGAGTCCACCACCGTAAAAGGGAGGGACTGCAGCACCAGCAACTTGGACAGGAGCACATTTAGCTTCTGCGCCGTAGGATGAGTGGGCGCATACTGTTGTCTCTTGGACATGGCTTCGCTGATGGATTGCTGGTGGGATGAGTGACTTTTAGTAGGAGGAGCAGGAGCATCTGGAGTGGCAGAGGATGGGTATGATGCACAGCTACCTTTAAACTTGTAAATCAGACTTTTTTATACAAAAGGCAAAAGGTTAGTAGGCAGGTACTCTTAAAAGATAAGTGCTAGCACTGACAATGGCCCCCAGTGAAAGGCAATGGGTTCTTTAAACTTGTAAACCAGACTTTTTTTTATACAAAAGGCAAAAGGTTAGTAGGCAGGTACTCTTAAAGGATAAGTGGTAGCACTGACAATGGCCCCCAGTGAAAGGCAATGGGTGCTTTAAACTTTAAAACCAGACTTTTTTATACAAAAAGGCAAAAGGATAGTAGGCAGGTACTCTTAAAAGACACGTGCTAGTATTTGGGATGCTCCCCCGGCGAAAGGCAAAGTTTGCTTAAAAAGTGACTTTGATTAAAAATCCAACCAGTTAGTAGACAAGTACTCTTGAAATATTTATGCTAGTGTTTGGGATGCCCCCTCTTCACATACAGAGGTTGGCTCCTTTAATAGTGGAAAAGTGACTTTGATTACAAAATGCAACCAGTTAGTAGACAGGTACTCTTGAAATATTTATGCTAGTGTTTGGGATACCCCCTCTTCACATACAGAGGTTGGCTCCTTTGATAGTGGAAAAGTGACTTTGATTACAAAATGCAACCAGTTAGTAGAAAGGTACTCTTGAAATATTTATGCTAGTGTTTGGGATGCCCGCTCCTCACATACAGAGGTTGGCTCCTTTGATAGTGGAAAAGTGACGTTGATTACAAAATGCAACCAGTTAATAGACAGGTAGTCTTGAAATATTTATGCTAGTGTTTGGGATGCCCCCTCCTCACATATAGAGGTTGGCTCCTTTGATAATGAAAAAGTGATGTTGATTACAAAATCCAACCAGTTAGTAGACAGGTACTTTTGAAATATTTATGCTAGTATTTGGGATGCCCCTTCTTCAAATACAGAGGTTGGCTCCTTTGATAGTGGAAAAGTGACGTTGATTACAAAATCCAATCAGTTAGTAGACAGGTACTCTTGAAATATTTATGCTAGTGTTTGGGATGCCCCCTCTTCACATACAGAGGTTGGCTCCTTTGATAGTGGAAAAGTGACGTTGATTACAAAATGGAACCAGTTAGTAGACAGGTACTCTTGAAATATTTATGCTAATGTTTGGGATGCTCCTTCTTCAAATACAGAGGCTGGCTCCTTTGATAGTGGAAAAGTGATGTTTTATTACAAAATGCAACCAGTTAATAGACAGGTAGTCTTGAAATATTTATGCTAGTGTTTGGGATGCCCTCTCTTCACATACAGAGGTTGGCTCCTTTGATAGTGGAAAAGTGATGTTGATTACAAAATGGAACCAGTTAGTAGACAGGTACTCTTGAAATATTTATGCTAATGTTTGGGATGCTCCTTCTTCAAATACAGAGGTTGGCTCCTTTGATAGTGGAAAAGTGATGTTGATTACAAAATGCAACCAGTTAATAGACAGGTAGTCTTGAAATATTTATGCTAGAGTTTGGGATGCCCTCTCTTCACATACAGAGGTTGGCTCCTTTGATAGTGGAAAAGTGAGGTTGATTACAAAACGCAACCAGTTAGTAGACAGGTACTCTTGAAATATTTGTGCTAGTGTTTGGGATGCCCCCTCTTCAAATACAGAGGTTGGCTCCTTTAATAGTGGAAAAGTGACTTTGATTACAAAATGCAACCAGTTAGTAGACAGGTACTCTTGAAATATTTATGCTAGTGTTTGGGATGCCCCCTCTTCACATACAGAGGTTGGCTTCTTTGATAGTGGAAAAGTGACTTTGATTACAAAATGCAACCAGTTAGTAGAAAGGTACTCTTGAAATATTTATGCTAGTGTTTGGGATGCCCGCTCCTCACATACAGAGGTTGGCTCCTTTGATAGTGGAAAAGTGACGTTGATTACAAAATGCAACCAGTTAATAGACAGGTAGTCTTGAAATATTTATGCTAGTGTTTGGGATGCCCCCTCCTCACATATAAAGGTTGGCTCCTTTGATAATGAAAAAGTGATGTTGATTACAAAATCCAACCAGTTAGTAGACAGGTACTTTTGAAATATTTATGCTAGTATTTGGGATGCCCCTTCTTCAAATACAGAGGTTGGCTCCTTTGATAGTGGAAAAGTGACGTTGATTACAAAATCCAATCAGTTAGTAGACAGGTACTCTTGAAATATTTATGCTAGTGTTTGGGATGCCCCCTCTTCACATACAGAGGTTGGCTCCTTTGATAGTGGAAAAGTGACGTTGATTACAAAATGGAACCAGTTAGTAGACAGGTACTCTTGAAATATTTATGCTAATGTTTGGGATGCTCCTTCTTCAAATACAGAGGCTGGCTCCTTTGATAGTGGAAAAGTGATGTTTTATTACAAAATGCAACCAGTTAATAGACAGGTAGTCTTGAAATATTTATGCTAGAGTTTGGGATGCCCTCTCTTCACAGACAGAGGTTGGCTCCTTTGATAGTGGAAAAGTGATGTTGATTACAAAATGGAACCAGTTAGTAGACAGGTACTCTTGAAATATTTATGCTAATGTTTGGGATGCTCCTTCTTCAAATACAGAGGTTGGCTCCTTTGATAGTGGAAAAGTGATGTTGATTACAAAATGCAACCAGTTAATAGACAGGTAGTCTTGAAATATTTATGCTAGAGTTTGGGATGCCCTCTCTTCACATACAGAGGTTGGCTCCTTTGATAGTGGAAAAGTGAGGTTGATTACAAAACGCAACCAGTTAGTAGACAGGTACTCTTGAAATATTTATGCTAGTGTTTGGGATGCCCCCTCTTCAAATACAGAGGTTAGCTCCTTTGATAGTGGAAAGGTCAAGTCAACCAGTTAATAGACAGGTAGTCTTGAAATATTTATGCTAGTGTTTGGGAAGCCCCCTCCTCAAATACAGAGGTTGGCTCCTTTTATAGTGGTAAAATGATGTTAATTACAAAATGCAACCAGTTAATAGACAGGTAGTCTTGAAATATTTATGCTAGTGTTTGGGATGCCCCCTCCTCACATATAGAGGTTGGCTCCTTTGATAGTGGAAAAGTGACGTTGATTACAAAATCCTACCAGTTAGTAGACAGATATTCTTGAAATATTTATGCTAGTGTTTGGGATGCCCCCTCTTCAAATACAGAGGTTGGCTCCTTTGATAGTGGAAAAGAGATGTTGATTACAAAATGCAACCAGTTAGTAGACGGTAGTCTTGAAATATATATGCTAGTGTTTGGGATGCCCCCTCTTCAAATTCAGAGGTTGGCTCCTTTGATAGTGGAAAAGTGACGTTGATTACAAAATGCAACTAGTTAATAGACAGGTAGTCTTGAAATATTTATGCTAGTGTTTGGGATGCCCCCTCCTCAAATACAGAGGTTGGCTCCTTTTATAGTGGTAAAGTGACTTTGATTACAAAATGCAAGCAGTTAATAGACAGGTAGTCTAGAAATATTTATGCTAGTGTTTGGGATGCCCCCTCCTCACATACAGAGGATGGCTCATTTGATAGGGGAAAAGTGACGTTGATTACAAAATTCAACCAGTTAGTAGACAGGTACTCTTGAAATATTTATGCTAGTGTTTGGGATGCCCCCTCTTCAAATTCAGAGGTTGACTCCTTTGATAATGGAAAAGTGACGTTGATTACAAAATGCAGCCAATTAATAGACAGGTAGTCTAGAAATATTTATGCTAGTGTTTGGGATGCCCCCTCTTCAAATACAGAGGTTGGCTCCTTTGATAGTGGAAAAGAGATGTTGATTACAAAATGCAACCAGTTAGTAGACGGTAGTCTTGAAATATATATGCTAGTGTTTGGGATGCCCCCTCTTCAAATACAGAGGTTGGCTCCTTTGATAGTGGAAAAGTGACGTTGATTACAAAATGCAACTAGTTAATAGACAGGTAGTCTTGAAATATTTATGCTAGTGTTTGGGATGCCCCCTCCTCAAATACAGAGGTTGGCTCCTTTGATAGTGGTAAAGTGACTTTGATTACAAAATGCAAGCAGTTAATAGACAGGTAGTCTAGAAATATTTATGCTAGTGTTTGGGATGCCCCCTCCTCACATACAGAGGATGGCTCCTTTGATAGGGGAAAAGTGACGTTGATTACAAAATTCAACCAGTTAGTAGACAGGTACTCTTGAAATATTTATGCTAGTGTTTGGGATGCCCCCTCTTCAAATTCAGAGGTTGACTCCTTTGATAATGGAAAAGTGACGTTGATTACAAAATGCAGCCAATTAATAGACAGGTAGTCTAGAAATATTTATGCTAGTGTTTGGGATGCCCCCTCCTCACATACAGAGGTTGGCTCCTTTGATAGTGGAAAAGTGACGTTGATTACAAAATCCAACCAGTTAGTTGACAGGTACGCTTGAAATATTTATGCTAGTGTTTGGGATGCCCCCTCCTCACATACAGAGGTTGGCTCCTTTGATAGTGAAAAAGTGAAGTTGATTACAAAATGCAACCAGTTAATAGACAGGTAGTCTTGAAATATTTATGCTAGTGTTTGGGATGCCCCCTCCTCACATACAGAGGCTGGCTCCTTTGATAGTGGAAAAGTGACGTTGATTACAAAATGCAACCAGTTAGTAGACAGGTACTCTTGAAATTTGTATGCTAGTGTTTGGGATGCCCTCTCTTCATATACAGAGGTTGGCTCCTTTGATAGTGGAAAAGTGACGTTGATTACAAAATCCAACCAGTTAGTAGACAGGTACTGTACTCTTAAAATATTTATGCTAGTGTTTGGGATGCCCCCTCCTCACATACAGAGGTTGGCTCCTTTGATAGTGAAAAAGTGAAGTTGATTACAAAATGCAACCAGTTAATAGACAGGTAGTCTTGAAATATTTATGCTAGTGTTTGGGATGCCCCCTCCTCACATACAGAGGCTGGCTCCTTTGATAGTGGAAAAGTGACGTTGATTACAAAATGCAACCAGTTAATAGACAGGTATTCTTGAAATATTTATGCTAGTGTTTGGGATGCCCCCTCCTCACATACAGAGGTTGGCTCCTTTGATAGTGGAAAAGTGACATTGATTACAAAATGCAACCAGTTAATAGACAGGTAGTCTAAATATTTATGCTAGTGTTTGGGATGCCCCCTCTTCACATACAGAGGTTGGCTCCTTTGATTGTGGAAAAGTGACGTTGATTACAAAATCCAACCAGTTAGTAGACAGGTACTCTTGAAATATTTATGCTAGTGTTTGGGATGCCCCCTCTTCACATACAGAGGTTGGCTCCTTTGATAGTGGAAAAGTGACGTTGATTACAAAATGCAACCAGTTAATAGACAGGAAGTCTTGAAATATTTATGCTAGTGTTTGGGATGCCCCCTCCTCACATACAGAGGTTGGCTCCTTTGATAGTGGAAAAGTGACGTTGATTACAAAATGCAACCAGTTAATAGACAGGCAGTCTTGAAATATTTATGCTAGTGTTTGGGATGCCGCCTCTTCAAATACAGAGGTTGGCTCCTTTGATAGTGTTAAATTGACTTTGACAACAAAATTCAGCAGTTAGTAGACAGGTACTCTTGAAATATTTATGCTAGTGTTTGGGATGCCCCCTCTTCACATACAGAGGTTGGCTCCTTTGATAGTGGAAAAGTGACGTTGATTACAAAATGCAACCAGTTAATAGACAGGAAGTCTTGAAATATTTATGCTAGTGTTTGGGATGCCCCCTCCTCACATACAGAGGTTGGCTCCTTTGATAGTGGAAAAGTGACGTTGATTACAAAATGCAACCAGTTAATAGACAGGCAGTCTTGAAATATTTATGCTAGTGTTTGGGATGCCGCCTCTTCAAATACAGAGGTTGGCTCCTTTGATAGTGTTAAATTGACTTTGACAACAAAATTCAGCAGTTAGTAGACAGGTACTCTTGAAATATTTATGCTAGTGTTTGGGATGCCCCCTCCTCACATACAGAGGTTGGCTCCTTTGATAGTGGAAAAGCGACGTTGATTACAAAATGCAACCAGTTAATAGACAGGTAGTCTAAATATTTATGCTAGTGTTTGGGATGCCCCCTCTTCACATACAGAGGTTGGCTCCTTTGATTGTGGAAAAGTGACGTTGATTACAAAATGCAACCAGTTAATAGACAGGAAGTCTTGAAATATTTATGCTAGTGTTTGGGATGCCCCCTCCTCACATACAGAGGTTGGCTCCTTTGATAGTGGAAAAGTGACGTTGATTACAAAATGCAACCAGTTAATAGACAGGCAGTCTTGAAATATTTATGCTAGTGTTTGGGATGCCCCCTCTTCAAATACAGAGGTTGGCTCCTTTGATAGTGTTAAATTGACTTTGACAACAAAATTCAGCAGTTAGTAGACAGGTACTCTTGAAATATTTATGCTAGTGTTTGGGATGCCCCCTCCTCACATACAGAGGTTGGCTCCTTTGATAGTGGAAAAGTGACGTTGATTACAAAATGCAACCAGTTAATAGACAAGTAGTCTTGAAATATTTATGCTAGTGTTTGGGATGCCCCCTCTTCAAATACAGAGGTTGGCTCCTTTGATAGTGGAAAGGTGACGTTGATTACAAAATGCAACCAGTTAATAGACAGGTAGTCTTGAAATATTTATGCTAGTGTTTGGGATGCTCCCTCCTCACATACAGCGGTTGGCTCCTTTGATAGTGGAAAAGTGACGTTGATTACAAAATGCAACCAGTTAATAGACAAGTAGTCTTGAAATATTTATGCTAGTGTTTGGGATGCCCCCTCCTCAAATACAGAGGTTGGCTCCTTTTATAGTGTTAAAATGACTTTGACTACAAAATGCAACCAGTTAATAGACAGGTAGTTTTGAAATATTTATGCTAGTGTTTGGGATGCCCCCTCTTCACATACAGAGGTTGGCTCCTTTGATAGTGGAAAAGTGACGTTGATTACAAAATCCAACCAGTTAATAGACAAGTAGTCTTGAAATATTTATGCTAGTGTTTGGGATGCCCCCTCCTCAAATACAGAGGTTGGCTCCTTTTATAGTGTTAAAATGACTTTGACTACAAAATGCAACCAGTTAATAGACAGGTAGTCTTGAAATATTTATGCTAGTGTTTGGGATGCCCCCTCTTCACATACAGAGGTTGGCTCCTTTGATAGTGGAAAAGTGACGTTGATTACAAAATCCAACCAGTTAGTAGACAGGTACTCTTGAGATATTTATGCTAGTGTTTGGGATGCCCCCTCTTCACATACAGAGGTTTGCTCCTTTGATAGTGGAAAAGTGACGTTGATTACAAAATGCAACCAGTTAATAGACAGGAAGTCTTGAAATATTTATGCTAGTGTTTTGGATGCCCCCTCCTCAAATGCAGAGGTTGGCTCCTTTTATAGTGTTAAAGTGACTTATAGTGTTATAGTGTTAAAGTGACAACCAGCTAGTAGACAGGTAGTCTTGGAATATTTATGCTAGTGTTTGGGATGCCCCCTTCTCACATACAGAGGTTGGCTCCTTTTATAGTGGTAAAGTGACGTTGATTACAAAATGCAACCAGTTAATTGACAGGTAGTCTTGAAATATTAATGCTAGCATGCTTTTTAAAGACTGACACCAGGAAAAGGAAAAGCTAAATAGGCAGGTGTGTTATTAACACTAAATAGGCTTGAAAGCTAATGCAAACACTTTAAACTGTCCCTGTCTTTATCTGTCACTGTCACAGGCTCTCTCCTTCTCTATCTGTCCCTCGCTTCTTCTGTTCTATCTATCTATCTATCTATCTATCTATCTATCTATCTATCTATCTATCCCTCGCTCTCTCCCTGCCTAATCTGCTCTGGACGCAATACAGTGTCAGAATGATCTTCCACAAAATGGCCGTCACTTATATGGGGCTGTGACACCATCGGTAAGCCTGTCTGCTGATAGGTAGCATGTGACACCTACCCAGGATTCCTTGCCCCATGGGACATGTCCTGACATATGGATCCACCATTTTAGATGGGCTGTATAGCAATAAATGGAGTTTTAAGGATGCGTTTCGAGCGATCGAATCGCGGCGATATTCGGAATCGTAACAAATCGAATTTTTCCTGAAATTCGTAACGAATTCGGGTTCGTCAGAATCGGCTCATCTCTAGTCATGATTAACTTGTAAAAATATGTAAATGGCCAATACCAAAAATATGAGGAAAAGCTATTTCATGTAAAAATTCTCACTAAAGACAAGGAGGCATTCCCCTTGTCTGTGGAATAGCCTCCAACAGAAGCTTGTCGCATCATCAACAGCTAACCATTAGATGATGTTGTGAAAGTAAACATTAACAGTTACTATTATTAACATAGTAACATAGTATGTAAGGCTGAATAAAGACTTTAGTCCATCCAGTTCATCCTGTTTATCTCCTTCCAGTGGTCTAGTAGCCATAGCTGCAAATGTTATTACATGCCAGGAAGGCATCCAGGCCACTTTTGAGCATTTTTACTGTATCCTTCATTACTATCTCCTCCGGCAGCGAGTTCCATAATCTCACTGCTCTTACAGAGAAGAATCCCCTCCTATGTCGGTGGAGAAAGCACCTTTCCTCTAACCTTAGTGGATGCCCTCGGGTTATGGTTACACTCTGGGGTATAAATAGATTGTGGGACAGATCTTTTTATTGACCCCGAATATATTTATACATAGTTATTAGATCACTCCTCAGGTGTCTTTTTTTTTAAACTATAAGCTGTTTCGGGAAATAAAAAATAACTTCCCCAGCCCTGTCCCTTGGTTGAACTTTAACGGATATATGTCTTTTTTCAACTTTATTAAAGTGGACCAAAACCCACAGAGATTGGCCTGGGACATCCAGAATTGGGATGCCCCACTGTGTAAAACCCCCCAGGTCACCTGGTAGACGCGAGGTCGCACATGCGCCATAGAACCGAGGAAAAGTGGGTTATGTCGGGCAACCTTGGGGGTTTTAAACAGCGAGGCATCCCTGATCGGGGTGCCTTGGGGGCAAGGACCGAAACCCAGGATAGTCTAAATCCTGGGATTTGGTCCACTTTAACTACTTAACTATATGAATGACATTAGGGTCAATTCAGCACCAGGCGAGAAAACTCTACTAATTTTTAGGGAGTGATTCAGCAAGTTGATGTACATTTTCACTTATTGCTGAACTAGCCCCAGGTTAGACAATGAATGTGAAGGGCAACAGGAAATTTTCTCCCCAAAAAGTAGTAGCGTTTTCTTATCCAATGCTGAATCGTCCCCATTGTTTATTGTGATTAGGGACGAGCGAATCGATCCGGATGAACCCGGATTCGATCCGAATTTCAGGAAAAATTCGATTCGGATCGAATCCGAATTTCCCCGCGATTCGATCGCTCGAAGTTTTCCTTTAACATCCATTCATTTACATTTACAGGTATTCTAAGATGGCGGACGGGACATGTCTGGACATCTATCCCGCGCCAGTGCAAGCTGGGGCAGTCACATGCAGCCTATCAGCAGCCAGCAAGCCCGGTGACGTCACAGTGCTATTTAAGGCCGGCCATCTTGCTTTTCCTTCCTCATTTCTCTATTGCATTCGTGAGAGACAGAACGCTGTGTAGCTGAGGGAGAGACAGTTAGACAGGCAGGGACAGACAGGGACAGGCTGGAGACAGGCAGGAGACAGACAGGAGACAGACAGAAAGCCAGCAAAAAACAGGGAAAGGAAGGGAAAATCGGAGGCTGTCACAGGGAGATTTTTTTTTTTTCATCCAGCCTGACAGGCTTTGTTAGCGTTTTCAGGCTGCTTATACTAACTAACTGTGCATATATACTGAACTGATCTTAAGTCTGCTGTGAGGCATCCCATTCTGTGACTACAGCAGCCTCTGTTTAAGACCATATAACCATTTGCACTTATTATAATTGAAATTAGCCCTGATAAAGACACTTTTGCTGGGCATAGCACTACTGGACCCTGCCAGGTCCACTTCTATTGTGGCATCCCATTCTGTGACTACAGCAGCCTCTGTTTAAGACCATATAACCATTTGCACTTATTATAATTGAAATTAGCCTGATAAAGACACTTTTGCTGGGCATAGCACTACTGGACCCTGCCAGGTCCACTTCTTTTTTGGGGCATCCCATTCTGTGACTACAGCAGCCTCTGTTTAAGACCATATAACCATTTGCACTTACTATAATTGAAATTAGCCTGATAAAGACACTTTTGCTGGGCATAGCACTACTGGACCCTGCCAGGTCCACTTCTTTTTTGGGGCATCCCATTCTGTGACTACAGCAGCCTCTGTTTAAGACCATATAACCATTTGCACTTATTATAATTGAAATTAGCCCTGATAAAGACACTTTTGCTGGGCATAGCATTACTGGACCCTGCCAGGTCCACTTCTTTTTTGGGGCATCCCATTCTGTGACTACAGCAGCCTCTGTTTAAGACCATATAACCATTTGCACTTATTATAATTGAAATTAGCCCTGATAAAGACACTTTTGCTGGGCATAGCACTACTGGACCCTGCCAGGTCCACTTCTTTTTTGGGGCATCCCATTCTGTGACTACAGCAGCCTCTGTTTAAGACCATATAACCATTTGCACTTATTATAATTGAAATTAGCCTGATAAAGACACTTTTGCTGGGCATAGCACTACTGGACCCTGCCAGGTCCACTTCTTTTTTGGGGCATCCCATTCTGTGACTACAGCAGCCTCTGTTTAAGACCGTATAACCATTTGCACTTATTATAATTGGAATTAGCCCTGATAAAGACACTTTTGCTGGGCATAGCACTACTGGACCCTGCCAGGTCCACTTCTGTTGTGGCATCCCATTCTGTGACTACAGCAGCCTCTGTTTAAGACCATATAGCCATTTGCACTTATTATAATTGAAATTAGGCCTGATAAAGACACTTTTGCTGGGCATAGCACTACTGGACCCTGCCAGGTCCACTTCTTTTTTGGGGCATCCCATTCTGTGACTAC
Source organism: Gastrophryne carolinensis (assembly GCA_027917425.1). Lineage (NCBI taxonomy): Eukaryota > Metazoa > Chordata > Amphibia > Anura > Microhylidae > Gastrophryne > Gastrophryne carolinensis. The sequence goes on along the minus strand of CM051240.1, from coordinate 230,287,965 downwards.
AGCAGCCTCTGTTTAAGACCATATAACCATTTGCACTTATTATAATTGAAATTAGCCCTGATAAAGACACTTTTGCTGGGCATAGCACTACTGGACACTGCCAGGTCCACTTCTGTTGTGGCATCCCATTCTGTGACTACAGCAGCCTCTGTTTAAGACCATATAACCATTTCTACTTATTATAATTGAAATTAGCCTGATAAAGACACTTTGCTGGGCATAGCACTACTGGACATTGCCAGGTCCACTTCTTTTTGGGGGCATCCCATTCTGTGACTACAGCAGCCTCTGTTTAAGACCATATAACCATTTGCACTTATTATAATTGAAATTTGCCCTGATAAAGACACCTTTGCTGGGCATAGCACTACTGGACACTGCCAGGTCCACTTCTTTTTTGGGGCATCCCATTCTGTGACTACAGCAGCCTCTGTTTAACACCATATAACCATTTGCACTTATTATAATTGAAATTAGGCCTGATAAAGACACTTTTGCTGGGCATAGCACTACTGGACCCTGCCAGGTGCACTTCTTTTTTGGGGCATCCCATTCTGTGACTACAGCAGCCTCTGTTTAAGACCATATAACCATTTGCACTTATTATAATTGAAATTAGCCTGATAAAGACACTTTTGCTGGGCATAGCACTACTGGACCCTGCCAGGTCCACTTCTTTTTTGGGGCATCCCATTCTGTGACTACAGCAGCCTCTGTTTAAGACCATATAACCATTTGCACTTATTATAATTGAAATTAGCCCTGATAAAGACACTTTTGCTGGGCATAGCACTACTGGACCCTGCCAGGTCCACTTCTGTTGTGGCATCCCATTCTGTGACTACAGCAGCCTCTGTTTAAGACCATATAACCATTTGCACTTATTATAATTGAAATTAGGCCTGATAAAGACACTTTTGCTGGGCATAGCACTACTGGACCCTGCCAGGTCCACTTCTTTTTTGGGGCATCCCATTCTGTGACTACAACAGCCTCTGTTTAAGACCATATAACCATTTGCACTTATTATAATTGAAATTAGCCCTGATAAAGACACTTTTGCTGGGCATAGCACTACTGGACCCTGCCAGGTCCACTTCTTTTTTGGGGCATCCCATTCTGTGACTACAGCAGCCTCTGTTTAAGACCATATAACCATTTGCACTTATTATAATTGAAATTAGCCCTGATAAAGACACTTTTGCTGGGCATAGCACTACTGGACACTGCCAGGTCCACTTCTTTTTTGGGGCATCCCATTCTGTGACTACAGCAGCCTCTGTTTAAGACCATATAACCATTTGCACTTATTATAATTGAAATTAGCCTGATAAAGACACTTTTGCTGGCCAAAGCACTACTGGACCCTGCCAGCTCGATTCCTGCCCGGGGCATCCCATTCTGTGACTACAGCAGCCTCTGTTTAAGACCATATAAGCATTTGCTCTTATCATATTTGAAATTAGCCTGATAAAGACACTTTTGCTGGCCAAAGCACTACTGGACCCTGCCAGCTCGATTCCTGCCCGGGGCATCCCATTCTGTGACTAAAGCAGCCTCTGTTTAAGACCATATAAGCATTTGCTCTTATCATATTTGAAATTAGCCTGATAAAGACACTTTTGCTGGCCAAAGCCCTACTGGACCCTGCCAGCTCGATTCCTGCCCAGGGCATCCCATTCTGTGACTAAAGCAGCCTCTGTTTAAGACCATATAAGCATTTGCTCTTATCATATTTGAAATTAGGCCTGATAAAGACACTTTTGCTGGCCAAAGCCCTACTGGACCCTGCCAGCTCGATTCCTGCCCGGGGCATCCCATTCTGTGACTACAGCAGCCTCTGTTTAAGACCATATAAGCATTTGCTCTTATCATATTTGAAATTAGCCTGATAAAGACACTTTTGCTGGCCAAAGCACTACTGGACCCTGCCAGCTCGATTCCTGCCCGGGGCATCCCATTCTGTGACTAAAGCAGCCTCTGTTTAAGACCATATAAGCATTTGCTCTTATCATATTTGAAATTAGCCTGATAAAGACACTTTTGCTGGCCAAAGCCCTACTGGACCCTGCCAGGTCGATTCCTGCCCAGGGCATCCCATTCTGTGACTAAAGCAGCCTCTGTTTAAGACCATATAAGCATTTGCTCTTATAATATTTGAAATTAGGCCTGATAAAGACACTTTTGCTGGCCAAAGCCCTACTGGACCCTGCCAGCTCGATTCCTGCCCGGGGCATCCCATTCTGTGACTACAGCAGCCTCTGTTTAAGACCATATAAGCATTTGCTCTTATCATATTTGAAATTAGCCTGATAAAGACACTTTTGCTGGCCAAAGCACTACTGGACCCTGCCAGCTCGATTCCTGCCCGGGGCATCCCATTCTGTGACTAAAGCAGCCTCTGTTTAAGACCATATAAGCATTTGCTCTTATCATATTTGAAATTAGCCTGATAAAGACACTTTTGCTGGCCAAAGCCCTACTGGACCCTGCCAGGTCGATTCCTGCCCAGGGCATCCCATTCTGTGACTAAAGCAGCCTCTGTTTAAGACCATATAAGCATTTGCTCTTATCATATTTGAAATTAGGCCTGATAAAGACACTTTTGCTGGCCAAAGCCCTACTGGACCCTGCCAGCTCGATTCCTGCCCGGGGCATCCCATTCTGTGACTACAGCAGCCTCTGTTTAAGACCATATAAGCATTTGCTCTTATCATATTTGAAATTAGCCTGATAAAGACACTTTTTCTGGCCAAAGCACTACTGGACCCTGCCAGCTCGATTCCTGCCCGGGGCATCCCATTCTGTGACTAAAGCAGCCTCTGTTTAAGACCATATAAGCATTTGCTCTTATCATATTTGAAATTAGGCCTGATAAAGACACTTTTGCTGGCCAAAGCCCTACTGGACCCTGCCAGCTCGATTCCTGCCCGGGGCATCCCATTCTGTGACTACAGCAGCCTCTGTTTAAGACCATATAAGCATTTGCTCTTATCATATTTGAAATTAGCCTGATAAAGACACTTTTGCTGGCCAAAGCACTACTGGACCCTGCCAGCTCGATTCCTGCCCGGGGCATCCCATTCTGTGACTAAAGCAGCCTCTGTTTAAGACCATATAAGCATTTGCTCTTATCATATTTGAAATTAGGCCTGATAAAGACACTTTTGCTGGCCAAAGCACTACTGGACCCTGCCAGCTCGATTCCTGCCCGGGGCATCCCATTCTGTGACTACAGCAGCCTCTGTTTAAGACCATATAAGCATTTGCTCTTATCATATTTGAAATTAGCCTGATAAAGACACTTTTGCTGGCCAAAGCACTACTGGACCCTGCCAGGTCCATTCCTGCCCAGGGCATCCCATTCTGTGACTAAAGCAGCCTCTGTTTAAGACCATATAAGCATTTGCTCTTATCATATTTGAAATTAGCCTGATAAAGACACTTTTGCTGGCCAAAGCACTACTGGACCCTGCCAGCTCGATTCCTGCCCGGGGCATCCCATTCTGTGACTACAGCAGCCTCTGTTTAAGACCATATAAGCATTTGCTCTTATCATATTTGAAATTAGGCCTGATAAAGACACTTTTGCTGGCCAAAGCACTACTGGACCCTGCCAGCTCGATTCCTGCCCGGGGCATCCCATTCTGTGACTACAGCAGCCTCTGTTTAAGACCATATAAGCATTTGCTCTTATCATATTTGAAATTAGCCTGATAAAGACACTTTTGCTGGCCAAAGCACTACTGGACCCTGCCAGCTCGATTCCTGCCCGGGGCATCCCATTCTGTGACTAAAGCAGCCTCTGTTTAAGACCATATAAGCATTTGCTCTTATCATATTTGAAATTAGCCTGATAAAGACACTTTTGCTGGCCAAAGCCCTACTGGACCCTGCCAGGTCGATTCCTGCCCAGGGCATCCCATTCTGTGACTACAGCAGCCTCTGTTTAAGACCATATAAGCATTTGCTCTTATCATATTTGAAATTAGCCTGATAAAGACACTTTTGCTGGGCATAGCACTACTGGACCCTGCAAGGGCATCCCATTCTGTGACTATAGCAGCCTCTGTTTAAGACCATATAAGCATTTGCTCTTATTATATTTGAAATTAGCCTGATAAAGACACTTTTGCTGGCCAAAGCACTACTGGACCCTGCCAGGTCCATTCCTGCCCAGGGCATCCCATTCTGTGACTAAAGCAGCCTCTGTTTAAGACCATATAAGCATTTGCTCTTATTATATTTGAAATTAGGCCTGATAAAGACACTTTTGCTGGCCAAAGCACTACTGGACCCTGCCAGGTCGATTCCTGCCCAGGGCATCCCATTCTGTGACTAAAGCAGCCTCTGTTTAAGACCATATAAGCATTTGCTCTTATTATATTTATATTATAAGACACTTTTGCTGGGCATAGGCTTACTGCTGCCTGCCAGGTGCACTTCTGTTGAGGCATCCCATTCTGTAACATAGCATACCCCTCTTTATTTACACTAAGCAGCTCTCTTATTTACACTAAGCAGGCCTGTTGGAGGCTGAGTGTTACTGCTCACTTTTGGTGTGCATTATATTCTGTTTTATATAGACCCACTGCTGCCTGGGGGTTCTTAAAATATCACCTACTACCACGCCAGTTAGACTATGTCGGGCAGACAAGTGCCTGGAAGTGAAAAGAGGAGTGGCAGAGGCCAAGATTCCGCAGGCAGAGCTCGCATCAGACTGGGGGCCAGTAGCAGCAGGAGTCACGCTGAGAGACCTAATCTGCCAGTATCTGCTAGCGGTCGGGTCTCCACCAGTAACGCATCTGCCGTGGTAGATTGGCTGACGCGCTCATCAACAACATCATCACAACTTACATCTGAGACCCCCAGTCTAGGGTCGGTAGGTTCCTCTGACACAACCCTGAGTTGGCATGCCCCGAGAGCAGTCCCTGTCCTCCCATTGCCTCTGTCCTACGCCGTTCCCTCCCCCAGCGACGTATCCTATGCTTTGGGTTCAGCTCCACTCTTTAGTGAGGAGGACGATCAGATACAGGAGGACAGTCAGCAGCTACTGCCCAGCCAAGAAATGGAGGTGGCTTCTTTAGCTAGGCAGACAAATAGTGATGTGGACAGTGTCGTGGGTGCTGCGAGCGTTCCAGCTCCTGCGCCAGACACTGTTGACGAATCCACGAACATCAGTGACGTACAGCCACAACCCGGTGATGATGATGATGATGACGATGAAGCCGATCGCACTTGGGAGCCGGGTGATGAAGGGGCTTCATCGTCATCATCAGGAGAAGAGGGGCGCAGGTTGCCCCGGAGTCAGCAGCTGAGGCAGCAAGGTGGTAGCAGTCAGCATGGGGGCACAATTCCAAAGGCTGGAGCCGGCCGGGGCCGGGGCCGGGGTAGAGCACCTGCTGTGCGGCAGTCTACCTTATCGGGAGGTAGTGGAGCAGGGGTTCCTGGAGTTGGCAACAGCAGCAGTGAATCAGTGAGGCCAGGGGGTGGGAAAAGTAGCTACTCGGCAGTGTGGCAGTTTTTCCTGAGGCATCCGCAGGAGGGTAACATGGCCACATGCAAGATATGTAGGCAAAAGGTGAAGCGTGGCCAGGGTCCAAATGTTGGCACCACGGCCCTGCGTCAACATATGATGCGTCACCATAAAACGACCTGGGAGAACCGAGGCTCCCAAGGGGTGGTCCAGTCTGCTTCCTCACCAAGTGAGCTCCCAATTTCTGCCAGCCAAGGCTCCAGCACCTCAGCCGAAGGCAGCTGTGCGTCACACCCATCCTCTGTCGCTCCTGCTCCTCCTCCTCCTCCTCCAAGTCATGCATCCCGCCAGCAATCCATCAGCGAAGCCATGTCCAAGAGACAGCAGTATGCGCCCACTCATCCTACGGCGCAGAAGCTGAATGTGCTCCTGTCCAAGTTGCTGGTGCTGCAGTCGCTCCCTTTTCAGGTGGTGGAATCTGCACCTTTCAGAGAACTGATGGCTTGTGCCGAGCCGAGGTGGAGAGTCCCAAGCCGTCATTTCTTTGCCAAGAAGGCAGTACCAGCGCTGCACACTTTTGTTGAACAGAAGGTGGGCCAGTCCTTGAGCCTGTCGGTGTGTAGCAAAATACATGGCAGCGCCGACATCTGGAGCTGTAACTACGGTCAGGGGCAGTACATGTCGTTTACGGCCCACTGGGTGAATGTGGTCCCTTTGCAGCAGCAACTTGGACAGGTCACGCCGCTTCGGCCTCCGCGCTCTCTGCCCATTGGGCCTGTGACACCGTGCGACTCGGCCTCCTCATCCTCCGCCATCTCCTCACCCTCCACTGTAGGCTCAAGTCTCAGTGCCCCTCCAGTCTACCATGTGTGCAGGGCACGGAGGTGTCACGCAGTGCTTCACATGGTTTGTCTTGGCGAACGGAGTCACACAGGGGAGGAACTGCTTAAATGTATTCATCAGGAAATCCAAACATGGCTTACTCCGAGAAAACTTAAAATGGGAATCATGGTTACCGACAATGGGAAGAACATTTTGTCTGCGCTGCGCCAAGGAAGCCTGACCCATGCCCCCTGCATGGCTCACGTCTTCAATCTGGTTGTCAAGCGGTTTCTGAAGTGTTCCCCCCATCTGCAGGACATCCTAACAACTTCACGGAAACTTTGCATGCACTTCAGCCACTCCTACACCGCCAAACACACCCTTCTTGAGCTACAGCGTCAGAATGGTATCCCCCAACATAGTCTGATTTGCGATGTTTCCACCCGTTGGAATTCCACCCTTCACATGTTGGACCGATTATATGAACAGAGAAAAGCCATCACGGATTTCCTGATGATCCAAGCAGATAGGGGGACTCCCCTGTGTAACTTCAATGTCAACCAGTGGCAGCTCATACGTGACACCTGCCGTTTGCTCAGGCCCTTTGAGGAAGCCACTTTATTTGTCAGTCGGCAGGATTACGGGATGAACGACGTGATTCCACTGCTTCATGTACTACAGCACATGTTGGAAACCATGGCTGGTCAGGGCACTGGAGACATGGCGTTTACATCTTACGGCCACATGAACCCCCTTGGAGCTGAACTGGAGGAGGAGGAGGAGGAAGAGGAGGAGGAGGAGTTGCCCAGCGAAACACAGTTTAGGCTTGGCGAAATGGCTGGTTTATCTAGTCAGCGGACAGGAGAGGAGGAGCAGGAGCAGCCAGAGGAGCTAGAGGTTTTTGAGGAAGGAGAGACAGAGGACCCGGGCACGCCGTGGCAGTATGCAGTGGAGATGGAGACAGGTAGTCCATCCGAGTCACTTGCGCAAATGGCACGAAGCATGCTCACGTGCTTGCGTAGTGACCCCAGAATTGTTTCCATCTGTCGGCGGGATGACTTCTGGCTGTCCACCTTATTGGACCCTCGCTTCCGGCACAAAATGGGGGCATTTTTTAAACCCACCGAGAGGGAGGACAAACTCAACTACTACAAAGACATTCTACGTAGGCAGTTGGCCGATGCCTATCTGCGCCATGGTCCATACTCTCGCAGGTCTGACTCGAGGGGACCTCTGCGCTCACCTTCCACTGCCATGGCCGCTGGGGGGGTTGGCAGCAGCAGCAGCAGAAGCTCCATCAGCAGCAGCAGCCTCAGTCTTCAGTCGCTAATGAGTAGCTTTCTACACCCGCATAGTGAGGCTACTCATGAGCAGCAGGAAGACCTGGAGCAGGACCTGAACCAGCAGGTCATGTCATACTTTGACATGACCATGCCAACACACCTTGAGGATCCGCTGGACTTCTGGGCAGCCAAACTTGATTTGTGGCCGCAACTAGCAGAGTTTGCCCTGGAAAAGCTGTCCTGCCCGGCAAGTAGCGTGCCATCTGAGCGGGTGTTTAGTGCGGCGGGGGCCATAGTTACGGCGAGGAGAACTCGTCTGTCAACTAAAAATGTGGAGAGACTCACCTTTGTCAAAATGAATCAGGGATGGATCAGCCAGGATTTCCACCCACCAATGCCTGATGCATGCGACTAGATTCAGCATGGTGCCACGTTTTACACTTTCCAAATGGTGCAAAACATATTTATGTCTTTAGGCCATTTTTTGGGCTCCTGCTGCTGCTACTGTCAACTCCTGCCAACTCCAGGGTGTGATTCATCCAATTTTTGGGCTCCTGAGGCCAACTCCAGTGTATATTTGGGCTCCTGCTGCTGCTGCTGCCAACTTCTGCCAACTCCAGGGTGTGATTCATCCAATTTTTGGGCTCCTGAGGCCAACTCCAGTGTATATTTGGGCTCCTGCTGCTGCTACTGTCAACTCCTGCCAACTCCAGGGTGTGATTCATCCAATTTTTGGGCTCCTGAGGCCAACTCCAGTGTATATTTGGGCTCCTGCTGCTGCTGCTGCCAACTTCTGCCAACTCCAGGGTGTGATTCATCCAATTTTTGGGCTCCTGAAGCCAACTCCAGTGTATATTTGGGCTCCTGCTGCTGCTGCTGCCAACTCCTGCCAACTCCAGGGTGTGATTCATCCAATTTTTGGGCTCCTGAGGCCAACTCCAGTGTATATTTGGGCTCCTGCTGCTGCTGCTGCCAACTTCTGCCAACTCCAGGGTGTGATTCATCCAATTTTTGGGCTCCTGAGGCCAACTCCAGTGTATATTTGGGCTCCTGCTGCTGCTACTGTCAACTCCTGCCAACTCCAGGGTGTGATTCATCCAATTTTTGGGCTCCTGAAGCCAACTCCAGTGTATATTTGGGCTCCTGCTGCTGCTACTGTCAACTCCTGCCAACTCCAGGGTGTGATTCATCCAATTTTTGGGCTCCTGAAGCCAACTCCAGTGTATATTTGGGCTCCTGCTGCTGCTGCTGCTGCTGCCAACTTCTGCCAACTCCAGGGTGTGATTCATCCAATTTTTGGGCTCCTGAAGCCAACTCCAGTGTATATTTGGGCTCCTGCTGCTGCTGCTGCCAACTTCTGCCAACTCCAGGGTGTGATTCATCCAATTTTTGGGCTCCTGAGGCCAACTCCAGTGTATATTTGGGCTCCTGCTGCTGCTACTGTCAACTCCTGCCAACTCCAGGGTGTGATTCATCCAATTTTTGGGCTCCTGAAGCCAACTCCAGTGTATATTTGGGCTCCTGCTGCTGCTGCTGTCAACTCCTGCCAACTCCAGGGTGTGATTCATCCAATTTTTGGGCTCCTGAAGCCAACTCCAGTGTATATTTGGGCTCCTGCTGCTGCTGCTGCCAACTCCTGCCAACTCCAGGGTGTGATTCATCCAATTTTTGGGCTCCTGAAGCCAACTCCAGTGTATATTTGGGCTCCTGCTGCTGCTGCTGCCAACTCCTGCCAACTCCAGGGTGTGATTCATCCAATTTTTGGGCTCCTGAGGCCAACTCCAGTGTATATTTGGGCTCCTTCTGCCCCTCATAGTGATGCCACTTCAACTCTCTGCAATTGTGCCGCTCTGCGATTCTATTAGCGATGCCTCTGATCTGCATGTGATATTTCTTCAAAGTATTATTTAACTAACCCAGCACGCATCCTGTGCGTGTTACAGCAAGGCTGAATGGTTTACAACCCTATTGAGGCTGTAGGAGGCTCAGAAATAGCCGTTTTTAATAGCGATTCGTCGCGAATTTATTCGGGTCGAAACGATTTTTGTCGGAAAATTCGGCGAATCAGTCGAATCGAATTTTTCAAAAGTTCGCTCATCTCTAATTGTGATGATCACTTATATGCAGCATGAGCTGTCTCATGTGCTCTGTGTGCTGGCCTAAGCCTGAACTAGACTCTTTCTCAGCACAGCGGCTTTATCTCTCTGTGCTAGAACTTTGAAAATCAAATTCTAAAAGTTTTACAAAGAAACAAATAAACGGAGCATCTCGGGAATCGGCCTGTTGTGTCTCTGCTCGTGAAGCTTTCAGAAGGATGGGAGAAGAGGAAATAATTCAGCAAACGAGAGCTATGCTACATGTACATTAGCAACACTGTGTCTGCATTTTCCATATCGCACTGAATCAAGCCCCAGGTGTCAGATGCTTCACGTCAGCTTTCAGACACACTTCTAAAGTGCAGCACATCCCGGGGTGGCAGCGCTATTCTGTGACCTCGCTTCTTCCCATAGTTTATGTCGTTAGAAAAACCCATTTCCTTTGATTGCGACCGTACAAAAACAGAAAAGATACTTTCTCTGATTTCTGTCAGATCATTGGCTTTGTCTTTGATGTCCCTGAAGAGAAGAAATGAGAGCTTCCAAGGCTCAGTTCACACAACTACTTCAACATTTGTTGTCAGGATTGCACTTACGTTCTTCAAAGTGGCATATTGTCTTTTTTTATTAGAATGTCTTTCCCTTCACTATAGCTTGAACTTACAGAAGAGACCAAATGATGATTATTTTTCCTATTGTTAGGTAGAGAGGAGTCACAAAGTACACATGGGGCTTTAAAGGTGCCTTGTGAAACATTAAGTCGCACTATTGCGAAATTGTGTAATACTAAAAATCCACATAAACACATTGGCTAATGAAAGGAGGATTCACTTATACACCCAAACTGAATAAAACTCCCGCCAAGCTTGTGGTTTATTCACTCGTGGTAGGAATAAAATCTAGGGGTGACAGGATTAGGCTATCAGGGGTGATGGAGCCTGTCACCCCTGAGGTCCTCGTCCTTCCATTAAAATAAAAAAAAATCAAGCCTGGCTGGATACCTGTTGATGCTTGTATAAGTGACTTTTCCTCTCACCACCCAGCTTATTCATATGGATTTTTAGCATTGGGACATGTTTCGCAATAGTGCTCGTTTAATGTTTAAAAGGATGGTTGGTTCGAAGGGTCATTTTTGTAGAAATTTTCTGCAACTTATGTCATTGTATCACTTTGCTCTTCCAGTTGAGTGATATATCGCAGATACAGGCAACTTGAGGCCCCGCATGTACAGTATTTTTTGCAAAAACATACCCAACTTAGTCCAGTGTAATTTCAAGTATAAAAATACATTTCTAGAATTCCAGAATCCCTTAAAGTGGACCGAAGTTTTGGTCCTTGCCCCTGGGGCACCCCAATCGGGGATGCCCCGCTGTGTGAAACCCCCCAGGTCTCCTGATTGCACTCACCCTTCCTTGGTCCTATAGCATATGCACAGCCTCTCGTTCAATCAGCGCGCTTGGATCCACTCACATCACCTCGTCTAAGCCTTCGTTTAAGTGAGCGGATCCGAGTGTGCTGGTGGCCGCATCCCCGCTACCCTCTAACAAGGAGGGTGCCTGCACCGGCCATTCACAAATACCTGGTGCGGGTATGCACCCTGGTAGAGGTATAGCAAGGATGCGGCCGCTCCTCACGCATGCGTTGGACTGGCTGGACTGGGATTGAAGGTGAGTTTATGGGTGACCTAATCTAATAGATTCCTGGGCCGATCTTCATGGGTTTTGGTCCACTTACTCACTCACTATAAAAAACACTATACTCACCTGGCATGTAATGACATTTCCAGCTATGGCTACTAGACCACTGGAATGAATTAAACAGGCTGAACTGGATGGACTAAAGTCTTTATTCAGCCTTACATACTATGTTACTATGTTACCTTTTATACAGCGCAGGCTATCACTGCTGGTCCGGTCTGCAGACACTCACAGGATTGCCCAATGCCAGTCCCACGCCAGCCGCCAATCCCTCCTCCTCCGCCACCTCGACACTCGCCGCCGCTCTGTTGTTGTAGACACGGGCGGGACGCAGAAATAAGGAAAGACATATGTCTAAGTCCAAAAAATTCCACTCACATACCTCTGCATGTGAGATTTCTTACTGAATGTTGCAATTGGGTTATACATATAAATTGCAGTGGGAGGTATCAGAACCTATGTAAGACTGGGAACAAACTAGAACCAGGGATAATTATTGGGAGTGGAGCCTGATAAGACAAAGGGAGGAGAAGAAGAGGGGCAACCAGTGCCAGATAAAACCCTAGAGTCAGAGGTAGGTTCGAAGAATATTGGGAATATTATATATTATTTTTGACACACCCAGACCCTTTTCATAAAAAGAGAAACATTGGCCTCTGTCAAAAGACTGCATTAACAAAAGCCCTTGCAGGAAGAGGAAGCCCACATTTGGGCAAGGGGAAAGGGCATAGGGAATTGAACCAGTCACCTGGCTGGGAAGCTGCAGTGGCAGGGAATCTCAACAAGGATCCCCTAGACAGATCGGCACCACTAGTTAAACAGCGAGCTGCCAGGAAGGAGGAGATTGTAGAGAGTGTTGGCAGGGCCGTATTTAGCATTAGGCATCTGTAGCTACATGCCTAGTGGCGCATGTGGCTACAGTGAACAGGGCTGGTAAGGTGCTGGGCTGGGCGTGTTTCACAGAGGCTGCTTTCACCACTCCTGCAGTTTCATCTTTTCACCACTGAGGGTAGTAATGCGACTTAAAGCGGACCTTCACTCTGAATAAGAGCCTATCTTTTATGTTTCCCACACCCTGTACATACAGATTGCCCACATTAAAAATCATCCTACCTGCATCTACTGCATGTTATGAGCCTTTAAACATCCAAGATGGCGGCTTATGGAAGCCTTCCCTTCATCACCTTCTTTTCTACATTCCTCCATCTCATTTCACTTTTTCTACATATTCCTCATTAAACTTCCCCCATCTTCCTCTTTCCCACATTTTCTCATTCCTTTTTTCCACCCTTTTTTAAGTCTTTCCTTTCCTATATTCAAACTTTATTACAGCTTAATGAGTATCTTGCCAACACCACCAAAGTTAGGGCAGCCCTGAAACTGATTAAAAAGAACATTTGCATACTTATCATACAAATAAGTCCTTTTCTCAGCAGAAGCCGGGGCCTGTATCTTTAAATGCATTGGTGGGATCTTGAGTGACATTTTTCTCTCTCAATCACTGCCTCAGCCACAGCAGCCAAATTTACATGAACAGCTTTCTATCCAGGAAAAGGACTGCAGTATGCATATCAGAATTAATGGAGGGGTTGAGCACTAAAAGTGCCAGCAGCATCAACCCTAAATACGGCCCTGAGTTTTGGACCTGTGCACAAAGGTTGAGAGCCCAGCCAATCGGTTTTCACTATCTGGGGGGGGGGGGGGGGGGGTCTCATCTGATTGAATTAAGGTATTGTCATTTTATCAGAAAATTCTGTTTGTAATTATTACCATTCCCCTTCAGACCAGCATATGAATCTGTTCACTGCTTGTATATTGTCTAGTATGCACTTACGCATTAAAATATATAACAACTTGAGCTGCTCTTTTTGCCTTGATCCTGAACTCATCCATCCTTGTCTTTTCAGGCATATTATACACTACTGAGGGCTGGCTCAAAATTCCAGGACCAGGGTATACAACAGAGCTGGTAGCAATTACTTTCAACTGGCTGGGCTCTAGGTCCCATGGTCAGTTACGGTTATTAAACTAGTATTAGGGGAAAACGTATTGCCGGATTCCAGAGGCTGTGATGTCAGTTGGGCTCACATGATACCACTTTCTTCCCAGTAGGCCAGACAGCCATACTAGGACCTGCAGAGTGCGCCAAGAGACCCTGGTACCTGTGGAAGTGTGTTAGACTGTGGCCCTTATTTAACATGGGAGAGCGCCAGGTAGCGAATGGTGAGCGAACGGTAATGACGGTCACCGCCACGAGTACGCCGGCTCCCCTCCGCAATCACACATTTATCAAGCCGATCCTGCTTAGCGACTGACAGAGCGCCAGATAGCGAATCATTCATCATTATTCCAGCCTCACCCCACAGCGCCAGCGAGCGACCTTGAACAGCGACAGGTATGACCTCTCGCTACCTGGCGCTCTCCAATGCATTTCAATGGAACAATCTTTAAATATTCATAATTAATTGCTATTAATGTTTTTTTTTTTTTTTTTTTAAATGTCAAAAATTCTGTGACCACTTCTGCAATGTTAGATATTTTTTTTAAGGTTAAAAAAAAAAAATAAAAAAAATTTGTGCAGAATTGATATTACAGGTCTGATATTAATGTATTCATATTACAAAATGTTTTGAAAAACATGTTTTTTTTTTTTCAAAAAATATGTTTGTTTGGGGGTTAAAAAACTACTTTTAACCCATCGCCGCCAGCGCTCTGGGGTTTAAACAAGCATTTCACAGCGCGAGAATTTTTTGAGCGTGATTTGTTAATGAATATGCTGGGAGCCGTTCGCTATGGCCATTCGCTGTCATGCGCTCCCATACAGCGCGGAACCTGTCAAACAGCGACTCCTAACCCCGTATTCAACATTACCACACACCGACTGAGTCGCTGTCAACAGCCGAACAACGGCGAAGCACAGCGAATACTAGCGTGCACTGTGAAAATAACGCTACTGTCGCTCATCTGTCGCTACCTGGCGCTATTAATGAATCGGCCTCCCCGTTGTTGAAACAACTGCTGTAATTATCAAGTCTGCTAGAACAGTGTAGAGTAGCCCTGGGCAAACTTCTAATAAAATGAGTTGAGCCTTCTCAAGAAACATACTTGGACCCAGGAGTTGCAGAGGGATAACTTTTACTCCACGCATTTGGTTTGGATTGGATATAATCATCCTAAAAATTACTGATATAACAATGAATCATACTGCTGGGAGTACCGGATGAGGTTTTCACCTGAATCAAATTGATATTAATTATTGAACAGTACCTCCTACTAAACAAATATTGATCTCTTGTATTAACTCAGCCCTGCCTTTGTACATATTATCTCAGAAGAAACAACTTATTTCCCCCGATTGTTGAATTTTGAAATTAATGAAGTCCCCCTCAGACGCTGCAGTGTGTGATACGGCAGTTTTTGCTCCTTCATGTTGGTCACGTTAAAGCGCTAAATGTGGAGCGCAGACATTGAGTTTCCATGTTGTTGGACTTGCCAAATCAGGCTGCAAAGCCGTCTAGTCTGTGCCACTGATATAAGGCCCCCTGCAACATTATCCACCTCGGATCAGATGACCCCCGGAAGCTTCAAACACACTGACATCACACTATGTAAAGTCATCTTCTGTTTTTATAGGAAGAGAAAGCGGAATTTCTTGGGCCAAGGCTGAGCTATTAATCATATATGATTGGCAGGATGGATCCTATTACTTATCTGAAACTCTAATGTGATAAGCGAGACCAAGACCACAATTAGTGTGACAGCCTCAGCAGCCAAATTTACATGAACAGCTTTCTATCCAGGAAAAGGACTGCAGTATGCATATCAGAATAAATGGAGGGGTTGAGCACTAAAAGTGCCAGCAGCATCAACCCTAAACACGGCCCTGAGTGTTGGACCTGTGCACAAAGGTTGAGAGCCCAGCCAATCAGTTTTCACTGTCTGTGGAGGGGGGGGTCACAGGCCAAAAACTATTAATCATATATGATTGGCAGGATGGATCCTATTACTTATCTGAAACTCTAATGTGATAAGCGAGACCAAGACCACAATTAGTGTGACAGCCAGCTAGCTAGTAGTTAGAATGCCAGGGAGGTGGCTGGCCTAACAGGTCTCACACCTCTATGCACAATTTTTTACAAAATTAAACAAATGTTGTTCTCTGCTAATACGAACACACAGGGGGGAGTGTGAATAATGCACAGTGTTTGACTATGCTAGCCCACGTACCCAAAACCAAAAGAAGGAAGGGAACTCATCAACACTTGGGAGGCACAATCCAAAAATAAAATATTAAAAATTAAAAATATATTCTATATTGTTACTCCATAAATACCCACAACAACTCTCAAAAGACAATGTTAAAAATAGGGAATTTTGCAAATTTAGGTTCCCGACTCTGAACATGGACTTAGAAGTCTGTGGCGGGGATCGGCATTCAGCCCGAACATTGATGGGCTGCTAACCCGCCCCCAACCAATCAGGAAGAGCAGTTGACAACGCTAGTTTGTGACGGGGGATGGCCGCAATCTGGGAGGACAGCTGCCAACTAGCGAGCAGAAAGGCGCACACAGCGCTCTGCCTGCTAAAGAGGATGGTGGGGGCTCTGTCACAGTCTACTATGGAAGATGATGGGGGGCTCTGTCACAGTCTACTATGGAAGATGATGGGGGGCTCTGTCACAGTCTACTATGGAAGATGATGGGGGGCTCTGTCACAGTCTACTATGGGATGATGGGGGGCTCTGTCACAGTCTACTATGGGATGATGGGGGTTGATCTGCAACAAAGTCTGCAATGGCAGATGATGGGGAGCTCTATCACAGTCTGCTATGGGGTTATGGGGATTGTTCTGCCACCCAATCTGCTATGAGATGATGGGGATTGTTCTGCCACAAATAGGGATGATGTTTTTTTCTCTGCATTGCAGTCTGCTATAGGGATGATGGGGCTTGTTCTGCAACACAGTCTGCTATAGGGAAAGATGGGGGCTCTGCTACACAGTCTTCTATTTGGTGATAGGTGGATTCTGTCACACAGCCTGTTATAGGGTTATGGGGAGGGTTCTTATTAATTTGTAAGGCAAAGAATATATAATATTAGTACTGTCTCTACCCCATTTTGTGCAGGCCAATCTCACTGGTGTTACCCCCTGATGTTCCCTCTGATACCTTTAAAATTAATATTTGACTTGATTTTGACTTTAGTAAATTTTACTTTACTAAAAAAAATCCACTTAAAGCGGACCTTCACTCTGAATAAGAGTCTATCTTATATGTTTCCCACACCCTGTACATACAGATTGTCCACATTAAAAATCATCCTACCTGCATCTACTGCATGTTATGAGCTTTTAAACATCCAAGATGGCGGCTTATGGAAGCCGCCATCTTATCAGGCAGCCTGCAAACAGGAAGTGCCTCCTGACTGTGCTGCTCTGCATTCTGGGACTGCTGACCTTTACCTGACCCCAGCTCTGCTCTGTCTGAGCAAAGAACAGCTATAACCCGCCCCCCTGTACCTTATCCCACTCTTCTCTCCTCAGTAAGTGTGATGCTTCTAAGTCAAGATGGCGGCGCCCGTATCCTAAATTCCTGAACAGAGTTGCAGCCCAGTGGGGGAAAGAATAATAAGTTAGTGACTAAAAACGTAAAATAGATTAATTTTACATGCTGGGGAACTGTTTTTTCAGACTTTGGGCTTTTCATTAAATCACACTGAAGGTCCGGTTTAAGGAAAAAAGTCAGAAAAAAGTGCTGAGTAAGTGATATAAATCATCAGAAAGTGATAGGCTGAGCAACCTGACGAGGGGGGGGGGGGCAGTGTCTACTCACAAAGCTTTCAAGCACAGTGACACACAAATCAAAAGCCCATTTTAGTTGTATGCCTGTCGTTTCCTGGCACACGCGCATAGCTGACAGTGCCAAAGCTTGCTGAACCAACATAATCATTATTTTCTTTGCCTCAATAATATGTTAAATTAGCTAACTGCCATGGAAAAAGGCAATTAAAGCTGATCTAAATACCCCCTGGCAATTCCAGGTCAGCAAGGATCCAAATTCACCTGGCATGATTTTAAGAGATTACTTTTCCCTGTGGAGCATTGTATGATGGTGGCGTATGAGGTGTGGCTCATGCACATCCCAGTTGTTTCCTATCCTTGTCTGATGGAGCGCTACTAGGAGAAGGTGATTATCTTTAATGCAGGACTTGCAGGTGGCGTGTGTAGCAGATGATGGTGTGTAGGGGTAGGTTAGGTTATTTAAGCGTCCTTGTTACTAGGGCCCTTATTTAACAAGGAATAGCGACAGGTAGCGAATGGTGAGCGAACGGTAATGACGGTCACCGCGACGAGAACGCCGGCTCCCCTCTGCAATCACACATTTATCAAGCCGATCCTGCTTAGCGACTGACAGAGCGCCAGATAGCGAATCATTCATCATTATTCCAGCCTCACCCCACAGCGCCAGGGAGCGACCTTGAACAGCGACAGGTATGACCTCTCGCTACCTGGCGCTCTCCAATGCATTTCAATGGAGCAATCTTTAAATATTCTTAATTAATTGCTATTTTTTTTTTGTTTTTTTTTTTTTTAAATGTCAAAAATTATGTGACCACTTCTGCAATGTTAGATATATTTTTTAAGGTAAAAAAAAAAAAAAAAAATTTGTGCAGAATTGATATTACAGGTCTGATATTAATGTATTCATATTACAAAATGTTTGGAAAAACTTGTTTTTTTTCTTCCCCAAAAATATGGTTGTTTGGGGGTTAAAAAACTACTTTTAACCCATCGCCGCCAGCGCTCTGGGGTTTAAACAAGCATTTCACAGCGCGAGAATTTTTTGAGCATGATTTGTTAATGAATATGGTGGGAGCCGTTCGCTATGGCCATTCGCTGTCATGCGCTCCCATACAGCGCGGAACCTGTCAAACAGCGACTCCTAACCCCGTATTCAACATTACCGCACACCGACTGAGTCGCTGTCAACAGCCGAACAACGGCCAAGCACAGCGAATACTAGAGTGCGCTGTGAAAATACCGCTACTGTCGCTCATCTGTCGCTACCTGGCGCTATTAATGAATCGGCCTCCCCAAATCTTCCTGTCCCAGATCTGCAATAGGGAGTTTAGTTGTATTTTAATAGTAATAATAACCTTGGGGTAATGAAAGTAAGAAAACATTTCCAATATGCTTTGAATCTTGTCCTGGTCAACGTGTTTGAGTTTGAGTCCAATTCTAAATTACTCTCCCAAAGTATCTCACATACTGTAATAGAGTGAAAGCGGGCCGACATCCCCATGGCAACCGCAGAAGCCAAACACATGTAAATTGTAACTAATTTTCCAGACGGTTGCGTTCTGTCCGATTATTTCCAGTCTAAACACTTGGAAAACATACTTTGTGTCAGACTGTGCTCAGATGAGGGGGAAATGTATATATGGGCTGCACGTTGCATGTAAATATTTCAAAGTAAACCTGTCAAAAACTCAGGGGTGGTCAGCTCATTATCCACCGAGGCCATTGCATCCACTGTTACAGATCTAAAACAACTGCAACATGGTAGAGCAAGGTGATGTCAGTCTGCAGTCCTAAAGACACATTAAACCGGACCTTCACCATGATTTATTGAAAACCCTTATAAAATGATTCCCCAGCATCTAAAATTAATATCTTTTAAGTTTTTAGTCACTTACTTATTATTCTTTCCCCCACTGGGCTGCAAATCTGTTCAGGATATTAGGATACGGGCGCCGCCATCTTGACTCAGAGGCATCACACTTACTGAGGAGAGGAGAGCGGGATAAAGTACAGGGGGGCGGGTTATAGCTGTGCTTTGCTCAGACAGAACAGAGCTGGGGTCAGGAAAAGGTCAGCAATCCCAGAATGCAGAGCAGCACAGTTAGAAGGCACTTCCTGTTTGCAGGCTGCCTGATGTCCCATGAGCTGCCATCTTGAATGTTTAAAGGCTCATAATTTGCAGTAGGTGCAGGTAGGATGATTTTTAATGTGAGCAATCTGTATGTACAGGGTGTGGGAAACATATAAGATAGACTCTTATTCAGGGTGAAGATCCGCTTTAATGTATGTTTTTCCACCATGGTGGAACAGCTATAGCATGGTCGAGTGAGTTACAGTTTTTTTGTACTGGTACTGGTATTTGTCTGCATTGCATTCATTCTGTACTCAGCAAGATACCCAAGACCATTGAGGAAATATAGATTTCCTGTGGTGGTGGTGGTGATGATGCACAAGCGGAGGACCAGAAATTTTTTTTACTGTGAAAATAAATTCTGGTAAAGGGGGGCTCTGACATTAATTGTGATGTTTGCTATAGTTAAAGTGGGTTTCTTCTATCTTTTTTCACAAATTCATTAGCTGGCTAATGGCGAAATGGCAAAAAACAGAGCTGGTGGAACCGGACCCTAATTTTGTGGATATTTTGTTTTGGCGGAACCGAACCAAATTTGCTAAATTCTGGTCAAATATAGCTCTGACTCGATTCTGAAGTCCAACAGCAGCCCGAAGGAAGGTTAGCACCAGTGAGAGGCCAGAAACTGCCGCTGGGGGAGGTAAGGGACTAGAGTGCGTTGGGCGGCAGTCAGGGAATCAGAGGCTGCATGTGATGGTTGAGAGGAACATGTGAGTGAGGCATCATCAGGGTAACAAAGACTGTCTGTGGCAGTGAAGAGGGACCAGAGGGCGCTTGGCACCAGAGGAGTAACAGAGACTCCTTGTGTTGGAGAGGGACTGAAGACTCATCAAAGAAACAGAGATTGTGGTAATGGCAAGGGGAGTAATGGGCAAATGTCACCAGCAAGGGGCCAGAGAGTGCCTGCGGTGGTGGAGAGGGACTGGAGGGTGATCATCACCAGCAAGGGGCCAGAGACTGTCTGCGGCGGTGGAGAGGGACTGGAGGGCGATCATCACCAGCAAGGGGCCAGAGACTGTCTGTGGTGGTGGAAAGGGACTGGAGGGTGATCATCACCAGCAAGGGGCCAGAGACTGTCTGTGGTGGTGGAGAGGGACTAGAGGGCGATCATCACCAGCAAGGGGCCAGAGACTGTCTGCAGTGGTGGAGAGGGACTGGAGGGTGATCATCACCAGTAAGGGGCCAGAGACTGTCTGCGGTGGTGGAGAGGGACTGGAGGGTGATCATCACCAGCAAGGGGCCAGAGACTGTCTGCGGTGGTGGAGAGGGACTAGAGGGCGATCATCACCAGCAAGGGGCCAGAGACTGTCTGCGGTGGTGGAGAGGGACTAGAGGGCGATCATCACCAGCAAGGGGCCAGAGACTGTCTGCAGTGGTGGAGAGGGACTGGAGGGTGATCATCACCAGTAAGGGGCCAGAGACTGTCTGCGGTGGTGGAGAGGGACTGGAGGGTGATCATCACCAGCAAGGGGCCAGAGACTGTCTGCGGTGGTGGAGAGGGACTAGAGGGCGATCATCACCAGCAAGGGGCCAGAGACTGTCTGTGGTTCTGTGGTGGTGGAGAGGGGACTGGAGGGCGATCATCACCAGCAAGGGGCCAGAGACTGTCTG
Organism: Gastrophryne carolinensis; assembly: GCA_027917425.1. Taxonomy (NCBI): domain Eukaryota; kingdom Metazoa; phylum Chordata; class Amphibia; order Anura; family Microhylidae; genus Gastrophryne; species Gastrophryne carolinensis. The sequence continues at coordinate 230,267,050 of CM051240.1, read as the reverse complement.
CAGTGGTGGAGAGGGACTGGAGGGTGATCATCACCAGTAAGGGGCCAGAGACTGTCTGCGGTGGTGATCATCACCAGCAAGGGGCCAGAGACTGTCTGCGGTGGTGATCATCACCAGCAAGGGGCCAGAGACTGTCTGCGGTGGTGATCATCACCAGCAAGGGGCCAGAGACTGTCTGCGGTGGTGATCATCACCAGCAAGGGGCCAGAGACTGTCTGTGGTGATGGAGAGGGACTGAAAGGCGATCGGCACCAGTGGTGGACCAGTCAACAACTGTGGTGGAGGCGTTGGCCTGGAGGCAGCAAGAGAAGAGGAGGCAGCATGAGGACCATACAGGTTAACGTGTTGCAATGAGTTACCAGCATCAAGTATATATCTGTACATGGGAGCCAGCAGAATAGGTGATCAGCAATAAGACCCTCACGTTTCTTGTCCTGTTATACTGGGTGTTATGGAAAGGAATCAAGGGCCAGTTGGAAAGGTTTAGTGACATTTTGGAACAGAGACAGCAGTTAATATAAAGTGCTCCCCCAGCAGTGAAGTGGTGAACTCTTCACACCGTCCTCCTCAAGCAGTTGGTCAGAGCTGGCTCTTGAATCCCAGTCCCTGCTATTTTTATCGCCGGCAGGAGGAACCATCCATTTCAGATTATTTGTTTTCTCCTGTAAATCGTTCCGGGTACGGAGCTGCAGTTTAGATGACCCGAGAGTGACAGCGAGATCACCAGTTTGAAATGTAACCGGACCTTCAGCATCATTTAATGAAAGGTCCAAGCCGTTAAAAACTATTTCTCAGCATTTAAAATTATTTTAAGTTTTTAGTCACTCATTATTCTTTCCCCCACTGGGCTGCAACTCTGTTCAGGATACGGGCACCATCTTGCCTCAGAAGCATCACAAACTAGGGGGGACGGGGTTAGTGCAGGGGGACAGGGTTAGAGCTGTGCATAGCTGGGGTAAGCAAAAGGACAGCAATCCCACAATGCATAGTGGCATAGTCAGAAGACACTTCCTTTCTGCAGGCAGCCTGAGACTCAATGGGCTGCCATCTTGGATGTTTAAAGCGGTCCTTCACTCTAAATAAGAGCCTATTTTATATGTTTCCCACACCCTGCACATACAGATTTCCCACATTAAAAATCATCCTACCTGCATCTACTGCACATTATGAGCCTTTAAACATCCAAGATGGCGGCTCATGGAACATCAGGCAGCCTGCAAACAGGAAGTGCCTTCTGACTGTGCTTCTCTGCATTCTGGGATTGTTGACCTTTGTCTGACCCCAGCTCTGCTCTGTCTGAGCAAAGCACAGCTATGACCCATCCCCCTGTGCTTTATTCCACTCTCCTCTCCTCAGTAAGTGTGATGCTTCTGAGTCAAGATGGCGGCGCCCGTATCCTGAACAGAGTTGCAGCCCAGTGGGGGAAAGAAAAATAAGTAAGTGACTAAAAACTATATTAATTTTAGATGCTGGTGAATCATTTTTTAAGGGTTTGGGCTTTTCAATAAATCATGGTGAAGGTCCGGTTTAAAGGCTCAGAATATGCACTAGGTGCAGGTAGGATGATTTTTAATGTGGGCATGTCCTCATGTTTTTTACTTTCACAAAACAAAGCTATATTGCATGTGTAATTATAAAATAAAGTTTCACCTCATGTCCCTCATGTTCTCTGTGATTGGCAGGGCTGAGTCATACAAGCACACTGTGTGCTTTGTATTGGATTAAGCAGGGATTGCGTAATAGTGTGTAGAGCTCCTTTCTAGCCTATCACTAAAAGAGGGGGTGTCAACCTGACATAAGCGCCAGGATTGTATTTGTGGTCCAAATAAGGGGGGGGCACTGGAGCAAAGAGTTATCATGGGACTGCTACTGCATCAGGTAAGCTGCCAGGCAAATTATTTTTTTAACTGAACAGTCCCTTTAGGGATTTTTCTTTACCTTCCATATCTCAGCACTGGGGTAGGAAGTACATTTTAGGATGGAGGTCCACCTTAAATGTAAACATAAACCTTTTGTCAAATCACAAAAACGTAACATGCTAAACCTTAGTATAACTTTAAAGGGAATCTCCACGTTTATGGTTTTTCCCGGCAGACCTCAGATCAGGGGTCTCACCGTTTTTACCTTCTACTCGCTTCTGCGCTGCGCATCTCCCACCCGCAGTTCTGGTATAAGAAGCCGGCAAGACAGCCATGGCCTCAGTAAGTGTAAACCAAAGTGTACGGAGGAGTCCATTGATGTCAATGGGAGTGCACCACATGCCCACACTGTGGTTGAGAGATGCACGGCGCAGAAGCGTTTGCAAGGTACGTGTGGGTGTCTCATGTCCAAGGGCACCCCTTATCTGAGGTCTGTGGGGTAAGTGGACTAGACTTAGGCCCTTATTTATCAAGGGCTAGCGCCAGGTAGTGTCTGACGAGCGCCAGGTACCGCCAGCTATCGGCGGCTACCGAATCAAGTACGCCCGGCGGCGGTCACAATGACGCATTTATCACGCTAAATGAGGCTAGCGCCGGCGAGAGCGTTAGCTAGCGCGGGATTCATCATGTAGCCGACTGCAACGAACAGCGCCGCTGCTAATCCCATCACAGCGACAGGTATGACCTGGCGCTCCCTGGCGTGGTCCAATGCATTTCAATGGAGCAATCTTTAAATAATCATAATTAATTGCTATTAATGTTTTTTTTTTTTTTTAATGTCAAAAATTCTGTGACCACTACGGCAATGTTAGGATTTTTTTTACAGTAAAAAAAAAAAAATGTGCAGAATTGATATTACAGGTCTGATATTCATGTATTCATATTACAAAATGTTTAGAAAAACTTGTATAATTTTAACATATAAAAAAAAAGGTTGTTTGGGGGTTAAAAACTACTTTACACACATCGCCGCCAGCGCTCTGGGGTTTAAACAAGGAATTCACAGCACGAGAAATTTTTGAGCGTGATTTTTTAATGAATCTGCAGCAAGCCGTTCGCTCTGGCCATTCGCTGTCAGGCGAACCCATACAAGCGGAACCTGTGAAACAGCGACCCCTAACCCCGTATTCAACATTACCGCACACCGACTGAGTCGCTGTCAACAAGCAAACCCCGGCCAAGCACAGCGAATACTAGCTGGCGCTGTGAAAATCACGCTACTGGCGCTCATCTGTCGCTACCTGGTGCTATTAATGAATCGGCCTCTTAGTTCATTGGTCAGTGTGGTGCTTATAATGCTAATGTCGCATCTTCTATCCCTGTATGGCCCAGACCAGGCTTAGTTTTGTGTTGGGCACGCCCACATCATTTCTCTACAGCTACAAAGCTTGTGGATTTGGCACATCTGTGGGGTCTATGGGGTCATTGACCCCCTGGCTGTCACAATAAAATGCATGAAACCTTCCTGAAACCTTTTTTATTGCAGATCTTGAATCAGGGAGGCTGATTCATCATTAGCTGCAGGTAGCGACAGATGAGCGTCTGTAGCAGGCATTTTCAGAGCGCCCGCTAGTAGTCGCAGTGCTCGGCCGTGGGTCGCTACTTTATAGCGGACTCAGTCGCTGTTCAGTAATGTTGAATACATTGTGAGGAGTCGCTATTTGACCAGTACAGCGCTGTATGGGAGCGCATGTTAGCGACTGCTCATAGCGACCGACTCACACCATATTCAGCAAAAAAACAGCCTCCCAAATCTCTGGCGCTGAATAATATTTGTTTGAAGCCCAGAGTGCAGGAGGCGGTGTGTTTAAAGTCTGTTTTCAAGCATCTATTAACTAGTAACAAAGGGAAAATATATGGAATTACATTGTAACAAACATTGTAACATGAACACTTTAATGGCAGACCTGTAATGTCATTTCTGAGGAAATATATTAAAAATTAAAAAATTATGAAAAAACTGCTATTTCAATGCCAGAAGAGGTCACAGAATTATTTGTGATTTTTTTGAAAAAAAAAGAAGAAAAGGATCGTCCATTGAAATGTATGGGAGAGCGTCAGGTAGCGAGAGGTCATACCTGGCGCTGTGCAAGGCTGAACGCTGGCGCCGTTCGCTGAGGCTGTGAAAATGATGAATCAGACGCTACATGGTGCTATCCCAGTCGCTAAACAGATTCTGCTTGGTAAATGTGTAATTGTGTGCCGTGTCCGGCGTTGACCAGTCGCTATCTGTCGCTACCTCTCATTAACCAGGCGCTACCTGACGCTATCCCTTCTTAAATAAGGGCCTATGTCTCATGTAAATAAAACTGGCATATAACTCAGGCTTCTAAAAAAATGTTTAACCCCTTAATGAATCACCTACTTTTCGCCTTGAGGGTCAGTACACTTTTTCCGTCTTTGGGTTCCAGCATGTATATCTTTTTGACATTTTTTGCCCTGTTAATTTCTATCACCTACAAAAGACAGAAGTTTTGGGGGAAAAGGGTCTGAGCTGTTAGTTTTTTCCTTTTTATAGCATTGGCACCATTGTATTTCTATTTAAAATGAATAATATGGCTTGTTGTTGACCAGGTTACAGCCCCCCTCATTACATACAGTGAGTGGATAAGCTGTGCTTGTCTCCTGTAGAACCACAACAGCTAACATTGTCACTTGCTCCGATTGCTTTAATGATCCCCACACTGTGTTCAGTCTAACAGTCCCTATATTTGCCGGTAAATAACACCACTAATAAAATTAAACACGCTCCAATTCCTATCATGAGTGGATAAGCCATTCTCCTCTGTTGCAGAACTGTTGGTAAACTGCTATACCCAGCTGTGTGTGAACCACACCCCATAGCCCCCCTACAGATTACCGCCCCCCCTCAGAACCCCCAAAATTATATACGGGGAGGCCGATTCATTAATAGCGCCAGGTAGCGACAGATGAGCGACTGTAGCGTGATTTTTTCAGCGCCAGCCAGTATTCGCTGTGCTTGGCCGGCGTTAGCTTGATGACAGCGACTCAGTCGGTGTGCGGTAATGTTGAATACGGGCTTAGGGGTCGCTGTTTCACAGGTTCAGCGTATGTGAGCGCCTGACAACGAATGGCCAGAGCGAACGGCTAGCTTCATATTCATTAACAAATCACGCTCCGAATGTGCTGTCGCTGTCCATTCCTTGTTTAAACCCCAGAGCGCTGGCGGCGATGGGTGTTAACTAGTTTTTAACCCCTAAACAACCATATTTTTTGAATGTAACATTATACATGTTTATAGAATCATTTTGTAATATGAATACATTAATATCAGACCTGTTAGATCAATTCTGCACAAATTATTTTTTAAATTTTTTTTGACTTAAAAATAAATCCTAACATTGCAGAAGTGGTCTCCGAATTTTTGACATTAAAAAAAAAAAAAAATAATACCAATTAATTATGATTAATTATAGATTGCTCCATTGAAATGCATTGGACATCGCCAGGGAGCGACAGCTCATACCTGGCGCTGTGAAGGAATTTCCAGCGGCGCTGTTCGGTCCAGGCAGCTTCATGATGAATGCCGCGCTAGCCGTCGCTCTCGCCGGCGCTAGCCTCATTTTGCTTGATAAATGCGTCATTGTGACCGCCGCCGGGCGTACTTGAGTCGGTAGTCGCCGTTAGCTGCCGCTACCTGGCGCTCGTCAGACACTACCTGGCGCTAGCCCGTGATAAATAAGGGCCATAGTATAGGTAGCCCCCTCCTCATGCAGAGTGTACCTGCTCCCCCCTACCCCCCCACACACAATTATTACGCAGTTGGGGTCTTCAAACCCCAGCCACCACAATATGCAGAGTGTGCCTATCTACCCCCTCTAACAATTAATATGCAGAGCACATCTGCAAGACCCCTCCCCCACAATTAATATGCAGGGTGCACCTGCAAACCCCTGCCCTACAATTAATATGCCTTATGTGTGGACATCCCCTCTACAATTCTTATACAGAGTACACTAGAGGGCCCCCTTCTCTACAGGTTAAGTTAATATGGAGAGCCACTAGCGATCCCCAACCCCCCTGGTAATTAATATACAGAATAGCAAGTGGGCCAATTCACTGGACTACATGGGGGGGGGGTGGTAGGTAGACAGTGGGGGAGAAAAGGTTGGTGGGTAGGTATGTAGATGGATGCAGGGTAGTCAGGAAGAAAGTTGGGAAAGTAGGTAGGTAGGTAAGTGGGCATGTAAGCTCGTGGGTAAGTAGGGGAATGGGCAGGTAGGTAGATCGGTAGATAGGTGTGTGGGCAGGCAGGTAGGTACCTCACGTTGCCAGGTATTCCTTCTGCCCCCAGGTTCCATCTGCCGCTGCAGCAGTCTTTCCAGTGCTGCCCCTCTCTTCAAGGCAGTGGTGGAGAAACTGAAATCCCAGTAAAGGCCGTCAAGAATAGAAGGGGTGGTTAAGGCAGGAACGTAGCTAGAGGGGGGCAAGGGGGGACTTGCCCCGGGTGCAGCAGGTCGGAGGGGCACCAAAGGGGGGCCTTGCGGTGTAGCAGTAAGCACTGCTGTAACTCACCTGAGCCCTGCAATCCCAGTCCTAGCGGTGGCAGCGTTCCATTCAAATGGTCCACGGGAGGGGACACAGAAAGATGGCTGCCACATTCATAGTGTCGAGGCCAGTTTGAAAGGAATGCCACCACCTGCATGACCGGGACCGTGGGGCACAGGTAAGTTGAACAGCAGCTTTGGCTGTTGCATCCTTTAGGTTAAGCTGGTGGGTCTATTAAACCAGCTTTTCTATGTTCAATTGCTGATCTTGAACACAAACACAGACTTCTGGCTGAAGCCCATGTTCAGGACTGTAAAAAAGACCCAATTAACTGCAAATCTAATAATATGCTTCCTAACCTCCCCATTGTGTTCTATGAGAGTAACCCCCCCCCCCCCCCCCATACCATCAAGCTATCTGACCTGCTCTCAGAACTCAGCACAGAGGTCAGATTCAGTGACAGCTGTGCTTTATATACGCACCCTTATTACAAACTTTCTCTTATCTCCTCTACTTACTCATTGCTATTACACATTACAGTGTATCTTATTTAATGTTTAAAATGTCTAAGCTTCTCCTTTGTGTAATATCTAATATCCATGTTTCTAGGTCAAGCAAGTAGTGTGTATTTTACTGGTGAAATTGTTTGTACGGAAACATATTTAGGTGAAGTGACAATGCCGCTGTGCTACACTAACCATCTGTGCTACGTGCTGTTAATTTCCTGTGGCACTCAAGGGTTTTATTATATTTACAGGTAAGAGATTTCAAAAAGACACAATGCGCCCTTAGATATATGAACAGGCCCCTTTATTATAGCGGATTTCCACTTTTAGCAATATTTACTAAAAGAGAACAATCACCCTTTAACTACCCTAAGCTTGCAGAAATGTCATTCTTATATCTTACTATTAGGCCCTTATTTAACAAGGGATAGCGCCAGGTAGCGAATGGTGAGCGAACGGTAATGACGCTCACCGCCACGAGAACGCCGGCTCCCCTCCGCAATCACACATTTATGAAGCCGATCCTGCTTAGCGACTGACAGAGCGCCAGATAGCGAATCATTCATCATTATTCCAGCCTCAGCCCACAGCGTCAGCGAGCGACCTTGAACAGCGACAGGTATGACCTCTCGCTACCTGGCGCTCTCCAATGCATTTCAATGGAGCAATCTTTAAATATTCATAATTAATTGCTATTATTTATTTATTTATTTGTTTTTATGTCAAAAATTCTGTGACCACTTCTGCAATGTTAGATATTTTTTTTAAGCTAAAAAAAAAAAAAAAATGTGTGCAGAATTGATATTACAGGTCTGATATTAATGTATTCATATTACAAAATGTTTTGAAAACTAGTTTTTTTTTTTTTCTAAAAATATGGTTGTTTGGGGGTTAAAAAACTACTTTTAACCCATCGCCGCCAGCACTCTGGGGTTTAAACAAGCATTTCACAGCGCAAGAATTTTTGGAGCGTGATTTGTTAATGAATATGCTGGGAGCCGTTCGCTATGGCCGTTCGCTGTCATGCGCTCCCATACAGCACGGAACCTGTCAAACAGCGACTCCTAACCCCGTATTCAACATTACCGCACACCGACTGAGTCGCTGTCAACAGCCGAACAACGGCCAAGCACAGCGAATACTAGCGGGCGCTGTGAAAATAACGCTACTGACGCTCATCTGTCGCTACCTGGCGCTATTAATGAATCAGCCTGTTAGTCATTTCCATTTGTTTCCCTTTAAAACATTGTTTGAGTGGAAGAGGCATCTTAGCATTCACCTCTCAGCATTCACTTTCTGTATTTATAGTAAACATATATGTTTTCCTATATGTGGGGTAATTTATTGGTGGAACACAACCTGGAAATTTGACTTTTCCGGGCTTTGTTCTGTCTCCCCGGGGCATCCTGAATTAAGATGCCCCCGCTGTATAAAGTTCACCTAGTAAAACCCAGTTCACCTAGTAAAACTCACCTCTCCTCGGTCTAACAAGCCATTTGCCTGGTTAACATCCTTTAGCAAATGGCTTTGATTGCTTTGAGCGGGGTTGCCCTCTGAATGGCTGGTGCACGCACGCCGCTGGGGATGCAGTTCATTGTAAACAATTAGAGCTGTTTGCCAAAAGGAGGAGAGCCTGCGCATATGGTGTTGGACCGAGGAAAAGTGAATTATTGACGGTGCCCTGGGGTGGGGTTACACAGCGGGTTCAGCTATTCGACTATTCACATTTCACATAAATTTCACATAAAAAAAATAAAATAAAAAATAAAGACCCGCACCTGTTTGGGATTCATGAACAGAGAAGTGAAATGCAAACATTTTCTAAACAGGTAAGATGGCGAGCCTTTCAAATATTTTAATAATCCCATAGGTGCACTTATTTATTATTATAGAGGACTAACACCTAGGTTTTCACAAACCTGGGTTTTGTTCTGCTTCACAATCCCGTGGAGGTATGTATGTGAAACACCTTAGTTCAGCTAGTATTTTTACCTCTTCAGAGACCCTATGGAAGCATGTGTGGGCTTTCCTCCAATCAGAAATGATGCCAGCCAATCACAACAGGTAATCTATTCTGAATTAATAGAATGCCAGGCTCTGCTGGCCATTCAGAGATGCCTGGCAAGGGTATGTGCCTCAGCTGTGAGAAGCCGATAATGTCACAGTGGAATTGCTAGATTGGTAAGTATAACGGGCGAACTGGGGCAAGCCTTCATTGGATGCTGCGGAAACAGGGAATCACCCGGCCCTGTCTTTTAGACTCCAGGGTCGGGGCTAAAGAGGTTGGTCTGCTTGACAGGGACTGCTCAGGACAATTAGAAACTGTACTCACAATTTCTTCCCCAAAGCTGATTCCTCTTAATCTAAGGCGTAAAAAAGTACTGGCTCCAGGTCAAGACCTATGCCATTCAAATCCATGATTGCAGCATGCCTACTCCATTTATTACAATGCAGGGTGCGTGCCAGGCCTCAGCATCGCCCCTCTATTACAAAGATGGCAGTTCAGTGAGTTTAGACATGGGCAGTTACTGTCCACAGTTAATGGAGACCGGGCCTGCATGGCCTCCAGGTCCAGCGAATTCCCTATCCCTAGGCCATTCCTATTTGGAATGCCCCATTGTGTGAATTCCCCTGGGTCCACCCTAAAACGTACCATTTCTGAAATTCAATAGCGCACGAGGCCTTGCATTATTTAGCATGTTATAGAGTACTGATTGGACTAGAGTGCTGATTGGACTTATGCAGCCTGGGATTGCTGGCAAGGTGAGTATATCTGTGACTCCAGGGGATTTAAAGCGGACCTTCACTCTGAATAAGAGTCTATCTTATATGTTTCCCCCACCCTGTACATACAGATTGCTCACATTAAAAATCATCCTACCTGCATCTACTGCATGTTATGAGCCTTTAAACATCCAATATGGCAGCTTATGGAAGCCGCCATCTTATCAGGCAGCCTGCAAACAGGAAGTGCCTCCTGACTGTGTTGCTCTGCATTCTGGGACTGCTGACATTTACCTGACCCCAGCTCTGCTCTGTCTGAACAAAGCACAGCTATAACCCGCCCCCCTGTACCTTATCCCACTCTCCTCTCCTCAGTAAGTGTGATGCTTCTGAGTCAAGATGGCGGCGCCCGTATCCTAAATTCCTGAACAGAGTTGCAGCCCAGTGGGGGAAAGAATAATAAGTTAGTAACTAAAAACGTAAAATATATTAATTTTAGATGCTGGGGAACCGTTTTCTAAGAGTTTGGGCTTTTCATTAAATCACGCTGAAGGTCCGGTTTAACACAGCCTGGCACCCCAAATCCAGGGGAAGGGAACCAAAACCTATAGTGGTCAAAATCCTGGGTTTGGTCCCCTTTAATGTTTACCTGGTCCAAAAAAGTAAATCTTTATTTTTGCGCTTTAATTAAGGGGGCTGGTGTCCTGCTGGGGGTAAGGTAAACTAAAGCAGCCCCCAAGGTGTTCTTACCTCTTTCTCTATTTTCAGAAGTTTCTTCACAGCCACCTCTTTTTCCTGCGACCTCCATTGTGCTCTATACACGCTGCCGAAGCTGCCCCCTCCACAGCTTTCATAAAACTGCAGGTCATCAAATTTAATTTGCACAAACGAAGCGGTTAAGGACGTCATCTCATAATGACAAGGAGCAGTTCCACAATTCAACCTGTAATATAAAAGCAGAGTGTTTAGGCGGAGTTTTCAGATGCCATCTGTACATAACACCCACATCCAGAAAATGCCACCATAGAACAGTGGCATGTGCGGGCCAAATAAAGGGCTCAGATACAATAGAGACCCAGGCAACTGTAGGAAAATGAGGACTCCTTATTTTGTTAGCTTTGCTTTGACTAGTGCTCCCCCTAGTGTCTGAAACCAGGCCATAGATTTACAGCACTCTGCTACAGTGTGGCTCAGGTTCGCCCCTTACCTTCAGCGTGATTTAATGAAAATCCCAAACTCTTAAAAAACGGTTCCCCGGCATCTAAAATTAATATATTTTACGTTTTTAGTCACTAACTTATTATTCTTTCCCCCACTGGGCTGCAACTCTGTTCAGGAATTTAGGATACGGGCACCGCCATCTTGGCTCAGAAGCATCACACTTACTGAGGAGAGGAGAGTGGGATAAGGTACAGGGGGGTGGGTTATAGCTGTGCTTTGCTCAGACAGAGCAGAGCTGGGGTCAGGTAAAGGTCAGCAGTCCCAGAATGCAGAGCAGCACAGTCAGGAGGCACTTCCTGTTTGCAGGCTGCCTGATAAGATGGCGCCTTTCATAAGCCGCCATCTTGGATGTTTAAAGGCTCATGTGGACAATCTGTATGTACAGGGTGTGGGAAACATATAAGATAGGCTCTTATTCAGAGTGAAGGTCCGCTTTAAAGTGATGGGATGCTGCAGAAACAGGATTTTGACTAACCTTGTCCCTGGGGCACCTCGATCTGGGATGCCCCGCTGTGTGAAACCCCTCAGATCGCCCGATCTCACTCACCTGTCCCCAGTCCTATGATGCATGCGCAGCCTCTCGTCCAGTCAGCACATTTGGATCCACTCCTGCCCCCTTTGTCCAAGAGCTCGTCTAAGGTGAGCGGATCCAAGCGCGCTGGTGGCCGCATCCCCCTCTACCGTTGAACAGGGAGCGTGCCCGCGCCAGCCATTCACAAATGCCCTGCTAAAGGGATAGCGTGGATGTGGCCACTGTCCGGGCATGCGCCGTTGGGCCGGGAAAGAAGGTGAGTTTCTGGGGGTTTTACACAGCAGGGCATCCCGGATGCCCCGGGCGGAGCTAGTATGCCTGCCCTGGAGTTTCACAGACTCCAGGGTGGGTTTTCTTCCACTTTAATGCAGTGTTCCCCGACCCTCTCCTCCAGGGCCACCAACAGGTCCATTTTCCAGGAATGCAGACCTGCAATTAGCCTCTGTCGGTCATGTGGGTTGAGGTCGCGTCCTCGGTTTTGGCCCCATCATTGTTTCTCCTCCACCTTATTTATTATAACTCTACTCACTTGACATCATTTAGAAAAATAAGGCAATATATGTCTCTGTTGTTTCAGTCTTTAGTTGTCTAGCTGCATCCAATTGAGTTAAAAGACAGAAAAAAGTTTACTGTATGAGCCGTAAAAGGGCCTCATTTATGTTCCATTCAATTTTAATGAGCCATCACATTCAGTTACGCCAATAAAGTACATTTAGTCAATGTTATACAATGCCAAGCATTTATAGATTTGGGACGCAGAGGATGTAAGTCCAGAAAAGGCGCTAATACACTGATTACAATCTAAGGCTGCAGTGCTAACTAAGGTGAAAAATGAATGTATACATTGTGCTATGACCATAGCAAAATCATGATTACCAAAAAAAAGATTATGGGGGTAATTTACAAAATGATCCGTCAGCATCCGCTGGGCATCTACGCTAATTTTCGAATTCACCAAGTGAATTCCGCATGTTTTACGGATTTACGTCAACATCAGTTTGGCTTGGCGAATGCTGGCTAACATGCTTACAATAGCCCTGATTATGCGAGTAAAGAAAAAATTATTTTCAGTCCCCCCTCCCGAGGTTACAGTTTGGGAGGGGCTGGGGGGGGGGGGCCTGGCTTGGAAGGCTGAACGGCAGGCCTCCGGCCTTGTAAGCACACCAGCCCCTATGCTGTTCAGCTCAGGTGTGGTGCTTCTCCAAGGGTTCCTCCACCCACCAGAGCACCAGAAGATCTTCCGGTACTCTAGTTAGGGTAGTCTGACAACATAGCTCTTCCAAGCCAGGTTTCTGTTCAACAGAGCAGCTGGTCAGCATACACTGGTGAAAACCATTGCCTGCTATTCCAGCTTTTGGTCCCCCCATCAGACAGATACGTAGCCTGGAAAAGGTCATTAAATTCTACTCGTCCAAATGCAACTCGACAGCTCGCATACGAGTTGTACACTGGTTTGCTCAACAAGCAATTGATTTATTTGTTCATGAAAATGGGACATTAGTTAGGAAATTATGGAGAACCTTAAAACAATAAACAAGATATGAGTTTACTATTACACACTATAAAATAAGAGCTGTTTTTCACTAAATATCTGATTTAACTTAATTTTAGACTTCATGTTAGAATTTTCCTGTGAATGCCATAAACTGACGTGCTAATTACCCATCAACTTTGTGCTGACATTCCAAAAGTACCGCATTCAATCATCAGACCTGAAACAATACGGACTGTACCGAGCCTGAGCACATGGGCTGTGTGACCAAGCGGGGCCGCTGCTGCCGGGAAAATTGTTTATAAAGAGGACTGGAACTAAAGGGGTTAAACTCCTCTCCATAATCCTCTTTTCTAATTATGCAAATTTCTAATCATTCAGAAAAATTATTTACACTTTACTGATCACTCAGAAAGCATCTTACACACTTCCCTGGAGAAAAGAGAAGATTCGCAGTGATTTCCCAAAAATAGAACACAAAGGAAATGTAGCTTATTGTTATGACCCCTCACATGCATACATGGATACACCCTATAATTGGCAAGATGTTATATTAAAGTGGACCAAAACCCAGGATTTTGACTATCTTGGGTTTTGGTCCTTACCCATGGGGCACCCCAATCCGGGATGCCTTGCTGTGCGAAACCCCACAGGTTAGCTATCTAACTCACCTCACCCCGGTCCTATGGTGCATGCGCAGCCTCTCAGTGTACTCGGATACGCTCCAGGCCATTAGCCTAAGAATCATCTAAGACCAGCCGAGACTAGCCAGGCGGACCCAAGCACGCAGCGGCTGCATCCCCTCTACCCTCTAACAGGGAGCATGCCTGCTCTGGCCATTCAAAAATGCCTGGAGCGGGTGCACGCCTTGCTAAAGGTATAGCAGAGAGTGCATGCGCCATTGGATCAGGGAGAAGGTGAGTTTACTGGGCAACCTGTAAGGGTTTCAAACAGCCCAAATCTGTATTCACTGGGGGGAGGGAATCAAGCAGCCCTGGGTTTGCTTCCATTTAAGTTCACCATAAAGCTATCAGCAAATATTTATGTGTAAATTATATAATGTCAAAAAATGACAAATACAAAAATTGCATTAATACCCATGTGCAGGGCATTTTTTTTTTTGGGGGGGGGGGGGCTATTGATGTAATAAAATAGCAACAAAAAGCAACTGCTCAACTATCAATGCAATCAAAAATAGACTAGAGCAATGGTTCTCAACTGCTTTACACCAGGTACCCCCTAGTGACAAGAAACTCCATTCAAGCACTCCCTAGTGACAAGAATCTCCAATCAAGTACCCCCTAGTGACAAGAAGCTCCAACCAAGTACCCCCTAGTGACAAGAAGCTCCAACCATGTACCCCCTAGTGACAAGAAACTCCAATCAAGTACCCCCTAGTGACAAGAAGCTCCAACCAAGTACCCCCTAGTGACAAGAAGCTCCAACCATGTACCCCCTAGTGACAAGAAACTCCAACCAAGTACCCCCTAGTGACAAGAAGCTCCAACCAAGTACCCCCTAGTGACAAGAAACTCCAATCAAATATCCCCTAGGAACAAGAAATTCAAATCAAGCAACCCCAAGGAGGGTATAAGTAACCCCTGAGAGGGGGTTTGAGATGGTGCCCCGTGAGACAGTCCACTCATTCCGAGGCTGGCCATCAGTGGCGGAACTAGATGTGACCAGGCCCTCTATCAAGGCTCATACAGTAAACTTTTTTAACTCATTTGAATGCAGCTAGACAACTATTGACTGAAACAGCAGAGAAGATGGAGGAAGAGGAGCAATAATTATGAGGCCCCCTGGACCATCTGGCCCCGAGTGCAGTCGCACCCTCTACACCAGGGCCGGCACCAGCACAGGGCAAACCTGGGCAATTGCCAGGGGCCCTGGCATCTTTAGGGGCCCACACCTGGCCATGGACCCGAACCACCGAATGCCAGGTGTTGTGTGCAGACCTGCTCATGGCTGCTCTCAGCAACAGGGGATGATCAGCAGCAATGGAGAATGTGGCATGGAATGGAGGAGGGCAATTGATGGAAGCTCAGAAGGTGGCGAGAACCAGGTGACAGCAATGATGAAGTCTTTAGTGACAGTGGAGCAAGCAGTAAGGGCTGAAGACGGAATGCAAAAAGGACTAGAGGACAATTGGTGGCTATAGAGAAGTCAATAAGGACTGGAGGGCGATCAGCAGATGACCCACTTGTGGCAACGGAGCTGAAAGGTTACATCATGTGACTCACTACTTTGGGACCCACTAAGACTTTCCTGCCCAAGGGCCCTCACAAACCTAGAGCTGGCCCTGCTCTGCACCCCCTTCAGTTACACAGCTGGCCATGTAACACAGTCTTCGACTGACTATTTACAGCACAACCAAATAAACTTACGGTTAACTTTCATCCAGAGAAAGCGAAGCAGGATTTAGCGGGTCTAACGGAAACAGTCCTGTGATCCCTCTCCCACGAGACCCATCGCGATCGAACGTTCCGAAACAATCGAGCGCGGGGCAGAGCCTCCAGCCAGTAGGCTATAGTTATGTACTGATGACGAGTGGCCGGCACGCTGTCAGCTCTCAGCTTGCATAGCCATTCTGGAATCCCAGGCATGCCATTACTCGGGGCTGCACTGGCTTCACTATATAGGCAACTGCAAGAATAATCTCCTCCATGAGCTGCCTTATAGATGACACCATCGGGTCACAGTCACCCGGGCTACCAGAGTCACCTAAAGGCTCCCGATGTGTCATCTCCAATTTATCATCATCAATCTACGGGAGGTTACATAACGATGGCAAAGCTCAGGTCCTTTCCATCCACATACATGAGCTCTGCTTCTAAGAATGGGCCTTACGTTTCCAGCAGATGACCGGCTCGAGTTCCTTTCTTTTTTTAGCCGTACGGAATAACGACTGTCTACACACATTAGCCTCAATTCCGACCACCTTGCCGGGAAGTTTTCCCCTCTTCCTGCTTCCCTTCACTATAGGTGTCAAACTCCAGCCTGTAAAGGGCCAAACCTGGCCCCCAAGTGCCTTCACATTTGGCCAATAAAGCAGCTTGTCTGGTGCGCTGCCGTCTGTCTATCTTCCTAGCGAGTATGTCTGTGGGCCCTTGGGTGACAGAGTCTCAATGGGCCCTTTTGTGTTGTATCATGACACACGTAGCGGAAAAGCTGCAGGTGTGGTGGATTTTGCAGTTTAGTTCCCCAACCTGGCATAGCTGTCATGCGTGAAAAAAAGTAATATGTGAAAGAAAGGAAAGCAGCTCTATTAGGAGTGGACGTGAAAGACCACACCTCCCTCCCTATGTGGTGCACCAACAAATATTAAATCTGCACAAAAGCATATCTAGAAAAAATATGTAAATTGTATTAATTACATAGCTAATCATAAAAAACATGTAAGACAAATATACACCACAAGACAAATATAAAAACAAGGCTGATCCCCCTTCATATACTCAATAATGAATTATAACTCTTGATCAGGTAATCTTTATAATTAAAGTGCATGTACTGTGTACTCTCATAAATGGAAAATATACTGTAATTACTTATCACTAATACATTTTCATGGATATGTGTGTGTCTGTACAGACACACCAAAATCCAAAAGAATTATGCCGGCATAATAAACCAAATCATTATATATATATATACACATGAAAAAAATCTATACCTATATATTCTTAACCAAAAAATTATTACAATAATAAGAAATGTAAAAATATAAATGCCACCCACTGCAGTGCTATATAACAATCAATATTTTAAAAATAAAGAATAAAAAATTGATAAGTGGTGTGTTATTACAACAATATATGCGCAGCTACCTATATAAACAATTAAACCTTATAATACAATGAGTGTCTTATTAAACCACCAAGTGCTAACTAACCCTAATATCAATCTACATATCCCTATCCAACCCAGCTGAACAAGTGATCATGTAAAACCTAAAACACAATAAAACACTGTGCCAGCAATTTCAAAGGATGATACTACCAGAATCCACACAGAGCCACAGACATCAGATGAGGGGGGATCGCACAAAGAGACACCCACGCGCCCGCCGCTGCCCGTGCGGCTTCAAAGGGTGAGGGTCGTTCACTATAACTATAGTGAAAAAAAAGGAAAGGGTAACGAAAAGAAAGTCAGAAATAAGGATAGAAAGAGCGACGAAGAAGGAAAGAAAGCGAGAAATAAAGACACAACAGAAGTAAAGACAGAAAGAAAAAAAGAGAAAATAGAAGGAATGACAAGAAAAAGAAAATACGAGATGACAAAAATGAAAAGAAGGAATGACAAAAAAAAAGGAAAGGAATGACAAAAATAAAAGAGGACTTGTAAAAAATTGAGAAAAGAAAAATGACAAAGAAAAGAAGGGAAAAAAGAAAAGGAACGACAAAAATAAGGAAGAAAAGGAAAAGATACAATCCTACTGAAGGCCAGGTCTACCCCCGGCTGATGCCCAGTTCTGCGCGCCCCAGCGTCCTGCATAGGGGCTGCCTTGGGAGAGGGACTGACTTGCTCACCATTGGTAAGAGGTGGGTCACATGACCACCATATGACGTGGGTCCTCCCAAGACGCAGTGGCCCCGGCACCTGCCCTGATAAGCGCAGTGTTGACGCCGGCTCTGCCTGTCAGAACTGCACGGCCATCCAGCAGTTGATTCTGGGGAACCAAAGTAGCTGCCGGACAGCTGTGCGATTCAGACAAAGTTCCCCGTGCGGGTTGTGTACTCGCTAGGAAGACAGACACGTGGTGGCAGGATTAACACTGTGCAAACCCGCACCTCTCCTCAGCTCGCTAGGAAGACAGACAGATGAGGGTTGATTCAGCATTGTGATTTTTTTTTTACTCATTTTTTTTGTGAGTAAACACTATTTCTCGTGCTTTTTGCCTTGGTGCAAATCAACACCATATTCATCTGCGCAATACTTTGAAATATTTGTTCAGCTAGATATGGTGCTGAATTGCCCTGAGGGAAAAAACCCAGTAAAAAAAAATGGTGCTGAATCAACCCTCTGGCGGCAGTGTTTACTCCAGACGTCCCCACGCCTCTCCTCAGCCCAAGTAAGTGGTCAGAAAAGTGAATTAAAAATTAAAGTTGCCTGCCCCGGTGAAAAACATAGGTTTTGGTCCACTTTAAAAATATTGCTGGTCAGCTTAGATTTCTGGACAGGGGGCATCCCTCTTCTGGATACCCACACATGAGCACACACCCACAAACATTCCAATGCAGCTGGCCATTGGTTCGTCAGCCCATGTGACCACCGCCCACCATGCAATCCTATTTGTTTCCATGGCGATTGAGTGTCCTAGTGAACTGGCTGCCAGCAGCAAGGCGATGCATGTGAATATGTACACTGTGGTATTGCCACCAATAGGGGAGGAAGAAATGTTGTTTAGTTGCAGGGGTCCACTTGGGGTGGAGGTCCCCTTTACGTTCTGAGGAGAAGCCTGTCCCACATTGATATGCTTCCTCACAGAACATTTAAAGGGGACCTGCAGCCTATTACGTGAAGTTCTGCACCCAACACCTCTCACACAGCCCCCAGTTAGGGATACAATTTACCTGACTGAAAATGGCGGGAAACAGCCCCCACTTCCTGTGTAATGTTCTGGCCACTTCTGCTCTACTCATGGATAAAGGGATCACTCCCTGGGGGCAGTAGAAGACGTTTTAGGTGTAGAGGTGCACTTAATATGGTGGAGGTCTCCTTTTAATGTTCTGACCTCACCCACATTGGTCTCACCCACATTGTTACGCTTCCTCAGAACATTTAAAGGGGACCTGAAGCCTATTACATACACCCCAGTGGGGGATACAATTTACCTGACTGAAAATGGCGGGAAACACTACAACAGCCCCAACCTCTGCTCTGCCCATGGATAAAGGGATCACTGCATTAGAAGAAGTTTTTAGGTGTAGAGGTGCACTTAATATGGCACTTAATAAAGGGGACCTGCAGCCTAATACATGCACCTCTCCCACAGCCTCCAGTGAGGGATACAATTTACCTGACTGGAAATGGCGGGAAACGCTACAGCGGCCCCCACTTCCCCCTTCCATGTTCCTGCCAAGGTGTGACTCCCCCCAGGTTGCCTGAAAATGTACCTTCGCTTCCGGTTTAAGGAGCGGCAGCATCCCCGCTATCCTGTTAGCAGGGCACGTGCCTGCACCCAGGGCCGGCTCCAGGCTTTTGTGGGCCCCCGGGCAACAGAGTCTTAGCAGGCCCCTTGTGTCACATCACATGCCCTGAAATGAAAAAGAAAAGTAAAAAGGGCAAGAGAAATAGAATTAGGGAGAAAAAAAGAAAGAAAGAAGAGAAAGAAAAATATGAAAAGAAAAAAAAAAGGCAGAAAGCAGGGTAGAAAGAGAAAAAAATAGAGGGAGAATGTGAGGAGAGGGAGAAAGAAAAGAAAGAGGAAATAAAAGAAAAAAAAAAAATATATATATATATATATATATAGAGAGAGAGAGAAAGAAAGAAAGAAAGAAAGAAAGAAAGAAAGAAAGAAAAAGAAGGAAAGAAAGAAAACAAGAAGGAAAGAAAGAAAGAAAACAAGATAGAAAGAAAAAAAGGAAAGAAAGAAAAAGGGAAAGAAAGGAAGGAAATGAAGAGAAAGAAGGAAAGAAAGAGAAAGAAAGAAAAAGAAGGAGAAATAAAAGGAGGAAAGAAAGGAAGGAAGCATAGTGGATAAGAAAATGCGGGAAATGGAGGAAGGAGGCAGTAGAAGAGTGAGGGAGAAGGAGAGAGAGAAAGGTGGGAGAAAGGAATGTAAGGAAGGAAGAAAAGTTGACAATGGGACAATGGGCCTGCGAGGTGGGCCCTAGGTGGGCCCTAGGCATTTGTGAATGGCCGGGCATGCTCCCTGTTAAAGGGTAGTGGGGGATGCGGTCACCAGCGAGCTTGGATCCGCTCAGATTAGACAAGCTCCTGGGGCTCGAGTGGATCCGAGCGCGCTGATTGGACGAGCGGCAGTGAATGCGCCGTAGGACCGGGAAGAGGAGAGTTCATTCAGATGACCTGGGAGGTTTCACACAGTGGGGGGCACTTTAAATGCTAGGCACATTTTGACCCAAATTTTGGAGGCTTTGGTAAAAAAATATTTGTCCTACAAAAGCCTGCGAGTAAGCCACGCCCCTAGACCACACCCATGCCACACCCATCACCCTGTAAACTGGTTTCCAAGGGTTGACATCTCTGCTATGTTTGTGTGTCAGGAAATGACAGGCACCCGACTAATATTTATGATGGGACAGGGCTTGTGATTTGTGGGACCGAAAGAGGTGCTACAGTCCATAAGAGTCTATGGCCAGTGGTCTCCCTCTTTGTGGGGCATCAGAATTTGGGAGGCCCCGATGTCTGTGCAATGCCGGCAACGTTTGTATTTCAGGCGACCGGCAGGGTCTCACACACATCAGGATGCCCCAAGGTTATGGACCAAAACCCGGGATAGTGAAAATTTTGACCATCCTGGGTTTTGGTCTACCCCCGATCGGGGGTGCCCCGCTATGTGAAACCCCCCAGATCTCCCGAATAAACCTCGGTCGTTCACCGCGGTCCTACGGCGCATGTGCAGCCGCTCGTCCAATCAGCGCGCTCGGAGCCGCTGAGCTATGCGCGTCTAAGAGACGTCTTAGCTCAGTGGCTCCGAGCATGAAGACGAGCGCATCTCACGCTTCTCTCTAACAGGGAGCGCGCCGCATCGGTCATTCACAAATAGCCGACGTGGGCGTGCACTCTGCTAGAGGGATAGCGGGGATGCGGCCGCGGCATGTGCAGTTGCACTGGAATTCAGGTAAGTGTAGCCTGTGACCTGGGGGGTTTCACACAGCGGGGATGCTGATTTTGGATGCCCCGCGGGGAGGGGATGGATCCATAAGGGCAGCAGGACACTAAATCCTGGGCATCCCACTGCTACTCGGACTCCTCTGACTCCTTTTCGTGTCAGTTAATCTTTACCAAGTGGCGGCGGAGCATCAGGATTAACACAGTGTCCTGAGACGTAATTCAGGTAATTCCAGTCTGGCTGGATTAGTGGCCTGCCCTTTGCTTTGCTGCAGGTCCACCTTAAAGCGGACCTTCAGCATGATTTAATGAAAAGCCAAAACCCTTAACTAAAACTATTTCCCAGCATCTATAATTACTATATTTAAAGTTTTTAGTCAGTTACCTATTATGTATTCACCCGCTGGGCTGCAACTCTGCTCAGGACTCTAGGATACGGGCGCCGCCACCTCAGAAGCATCACATACTGAGGAGAGGAGGATAAAGTATCAGGGGGTGAGTTATAGCTGTGCTTTGCACAGACAGAGCAGAGCTGGGGGTCAGGGAAAGGACAGCAATCCCAGAATGCAGAGCAACACAGTCAGAAGACACTTCCTGTTTTCAGGCTGCCTGATAAGATGGCGGCTTCCATAAGCCGCCATCTTAGATGTTTAAAGGCTGATAACATGCAGTAGATGCAGGTAGGATGATTTTTAATGTGGGCAATCTGTATGTACAGGGTGTGGGAAACATATAAGATAGACTCTTATTCAGGGTGAAGGTCCGCTTTAATGGCGGCTCGTCTTATAGCAGAGGATGTTCCGGTGAGGTTGCGGCGATTGCGGCAGCTTCATGGACCTCGGTTTACAATTCCCAGGAATACAAAGTGAGAGGAACGCCAGTGCCAGGAGCACTTAAAGGGCCGCTCTATTTATAACGATGCCCCGATATTAAAATAGCATTTGTCTGTAGAAACCTCAAACACGGACTCAAATAAATGAGCGTGAGTTCCTTGGCCGGGAAAAGTAATATTTCCATCGGCAGCGCTCTGCATTTACGGGGGCGCTGCGCTGATATGAGCTTTACTCTATATGGCCGTTTAGTTAAGCGAGTTCGCTTCGTATAATTGCAGTCTGTCTCCCGAATCACTTCCAGTGACCTGAACTGACCTGCTTTGCGAATACACCTCACTGGCGCTTCCATGGAAACGCACACTGCATCTTTAAAGGGGACCAGAGCCCTTAAACTGGACCTGCACCCCGAATAAGAGCATATCTGTTATGTTTCCCCCACCCTGTACATACAGATTGCCCACATTAATCCGGACCTTCACCTAGAATAGGAGCATATCTGTTATGTTTCCCCCACCCTGCACATACAGATTGCCCACATTAATCCGGACCTGCACCCTGAATAAGAGCATATCTGTTATGTTTCTCCCACCCTGTACATACAGATTGCCCACATTAATCCAGACCTTCACCCTGAATAAGAGCATATCTGTTATGTTTCCCCCACCCTGTACATACAGATTGCTCACATTTAAAATCAGCCTACCTGCATCTACTGCATTTTCTGAGACTTTAAACATCCAAGATGGCGGCCGATGGGGTCTCAGGCTGCCTGCAAACAGGAAGTGTCGCTCTGCATTCTGGGATTCCTGACCTGTTCCTGACACCAGCACTGCAAAGCATAGCTATAACCCCGCCCCCTGCACTTTGGACCCCTCTCCTCTCCTTAGTATGTGATGTTACTGAGTCAAGATGGTGGCGCCCGTATCTTAGAGCTGAATAAAGCTGCAGGCCAGTGGGGGAAAGAATAAAAATTAAGTGACTAAAAATGTTAAATATATTAATTTTAGATGCTAGGGAATAGTTTTTAGAGGGTTTGGGTATTTCATTAAATGATGCTGAAGGTCCGCTTTAACACTCAGCCCTAGACTTTAGGGCCTGATGCTCCCGGGGGGAGGGGGTGTTTGGGATTACCCTGCTTCTGAAATCCCATGGCTTCCCATATAATAACCTCATTCTGGTGACCCCATGGCGCTGGCTTGCATCCCCTGAACCCCTTCCTTAGTGTGCACATGTGCCAGGTATGTGCGCCTAGAGTCTAAAAAGCTCTAAGGCCAGGCGATTCTTTGTCCTAAAGGGGAATCCTGAATTGGCATGCGCCCAGGGTCCATGTATAGTCCTCTTAACATGTAAGGCCCTTGTTTGGCATCCCTGCTCTGACTGCTAATTGGGCAAAGGCAGACCTGAATGTGAGCAGGGGCCGGCAAGGCAGAGGGGAGCAGGGATGCTGCAAAGTGCTGCGAATAAGCATAGCAGTATTTACTCTCCTTCCCCCTGTGCAGCCCACCAGCAGAGTCTCTAGCCTGCCTAGCACAGCAAACACGCAGTGTCATGTCCCACGACGTGTGTTTCATTTTACCCAGGGTAACTGCTTGATATAGTGTTTATTTACATTTGCTGAGCAGTGTGCCTTTAATTGCTTTTGTCCCTTCCTGGCTCCCTTAGTCTAGCTGTGATGCCAGTAGCTCCTCCCTTGTTCCCCTCTCTCAGCCATTTTTAGTTTGCATCCAAGCAGTGCACATGCGCTGCTCCCTCCTGCAGTCTACAGTTTTTTTACCTGCTGCTGTTATGGGTTTATAACACAAGTTTCCTGCAGTATTGAATGTACATTTCAATATTCCTGCTGTAATGCTGTTTATTGCAAGATTCTGTACAGAAATAAGGCTTCTGAAGCTTATCTACGTATCTTCATGACCAGCCGAGTAAGCTATCTGCCAAGCCTTATGGAGTAAGAACACATCCGTCACAGACACACACAGACAAGGTGAAGCTGTCTACAGGATTCACGTTACTGCCATCTGGTGAGTCAGAATACACAGTGTGGGCAGGACTATCCCCTCGATTCAAAGAGCAAAAGTTAAGTGATTTCGTATCGAGAATCGTAAGTTTGGGTGGGTGTTTGTCATTTTTTCTGTTTTTTTTGGCCATTTCGTATTCGCACGATCGTTCGCGCATAGACGTATATGAACATACGCATTTCGTACGAGAATCGTATAATTTGCGTTAGTTCGTGTGTTTTTCCCGACCAAATCGTATTATTTGCGTCCGATCCTATTTTTTACGTCCTTCACATGGGCTTGCGCCCAATTCAGAGAGGTGATTGCTAATTGTTTTGAAGCCCATTAAAGAGCTGCTTTACGAAATGTTTGCCGGCAGCTATTTGGCCTCGGGAGTAGGATGGAGCGGAGCGAGTTTGTGGCACATCAAGGGCTTATGCTTTTTGGCATTGAGTTGATCGAGATGTCTGAGAGCAGATTGCCCCTGCGTCGTCGCATGAACATCGATAGCATGAATGATGTTGAGCTGTTCGAGCTGACCAGGCTTAATCGCGCTTCCCTCCATAAATTATATAGTGAGCTGCGGCCATGGTTAGCCCGCACCACAAGGAAGGGGCATGCAATTTCAGGTATGACCAAGATGCTTGGCTGCCTGCAATTTTTGGCGAACGGCTCGTTCCAGAGGCTGGGTGCCCTCTCTGTGGGGATGTCACAGCCTACGCTGAGCCGCGCACTGTCTAAATTTTTGGAAGGCATGGCTGCCATAACTCAAAAATATATTTATTTTCCTGATGATATGGCAGCCAGAAACGCCATTAAGCTTGGGTTTTATAATGTGGCCGACATGCCCAACGTTATTGGTGCAATTGATTGCACACATGTGGCACTCGTACCTAGGGCAGCCGACGAGTATATATATAGGTATTGAGATTGGTTATTATGTTGCCCAACGTGTCATGTAACCTGTTTTCCTTTGCGGCAGCATATTTGTTTATCCCTCATTTGTGTAGCTGCTTTATCTCGGCTTTTCATTAGTCTTTCCCAATAGAGTGCAGACATGTTTTGTGGTTAATTTATTAGTTTGGGTCAAATATCAATTACCCTTTTTGTATGTTTTTTCCTTAAGGAATCGTAAAATGGGACACTCACTTAATGTCCAGGCCGTGGTTGGTCCGGATATGCGGTTTATGAGTGTCCTTGCCGGCTACCCCGGATCGTCCCACGACTCCTATATCCTCCGGCGATCTGGGTTGTTTCGGAGATTTGAGGCAGGTGAATTTTCGGGGGCATGGCTGCTTGGTAAGTGTGTCCTATTTGTGTGTTATTAAATGTGGCATTAATCTTGTATTTGTTGATATGTTTTTTAAGGATAAATTTACAGAAGCGTACAACTGCCTTTTTCTTGGCTCATATATTAGGAACTTACCCAAAAAATCCTTGTCTCGCTGTGGCCTTCAGAATGTTTTCCCTTTAGTTAGGATGTCTGTAAGTTCCTTGTGCCTAAATATATTGGTTTGGAGTTTATACCCAAGGATCTTTGACCTTTGGCTCCTTTGGGACTATTGGTCTTTAAATGTCAAAGTGGACTTAAACTGCATACATTGTATTTTCCAGTGAAATGTGGATAGGGATCTTTGACCTTTGGCTCCTTTGGGACTATTGGTCTTTAAATGTCAAAGTGGACTTAAACTGCATACATTGTAGTTTCCAGTGAAATGTGGATAGGGATCTTTGACCTTTGGCTCCTTTGGTACTATTGGTCGTTAAATGTCAAAGTGGACTTAAACTGCATACATTGTAGTTTCCAGAGAAATGTGGATAGGCCCTCCGCAGCATCCTAATTGTAACATGTCTGAAAACTACAAATATATGTAAAATACAAATACCCTTGGCCGTGCAGATGTTTGTTAATTAATTGGTATATAGAAGTGCCATTTTTATTTAGGTGATACCTTAGTGCAATTTTTGTGGGCCCTAATGTGCCCTGTTTTTTTTAGGGAACACTTTACCTTACATCATTATGATATCTGTGAAATTTTTGGTGTTGGTTGTGTTGCCTTTTTAATTTTGATTACATTTAATTCTCTGTTTAAGGTGATTCCGGGTACCCACTTCTACCCTGGCTCATGACGCCTGTGCTGCGGCCCCAGGATGCCTCTCAGGAAGCGTATAACCGTGCGCATCGCAAGACCCGGGCTGTTGTGGAGAGGGCCTTTGGTCTGCTGAAGACACGTTTTCGTTGCCTTGACCATACTGGGGGGGCCCTGCAATATGATCCCAAGAAAGTGATCGACATTATAATGGCATGTGCTGTTTTGCACAATTTTGCCATCATGGAACGTGTCCCACGTTATGTGGACAGCCTGCCCTCTTCAGCCGTCGAGGATGAAGCCGAGAATTTTGAGGGGCCCCCCAGTGAGTCTGGCCAATCTGTTCGAGCCAACCTGATCAGCCAGCATTTTAGTTAACTTTTTTCCCTGTCTCACCATTCTGTATGTCTGTGTTATCCTTTTTGAAACATATGTTGTTTTGCCGTAATGTGGCATTACCTCTAAGTAAAACATTTAGACCTTAATTGTTGCCTAATGTATTTCATGTAGTTTCCTTAGCTTTCGCTTTGCATTGTTACACCTCTTCAAACCAAAATTATCTGGTTTAGGCCAAGCTGTTAAAAATGTCTTCCCACTAAAAACGCCACAAGTATTGGAAGTTAAATTTTTGTTTTACTTTGAAAATGAAAAATTATAGTGGTTAACAGAAATCAGTCCACATACATCTGTGGTAACAAATGGATAACATTAAAAAAAAAACATCGAGCACATCTACACCTGGAAGTGAGTGGCACAACCAAACAAGGACACCCAGTCCAAAGGCCAGCCTAGTCCAGTCATTAATATTGCCTGTGCCCAGGGATATTTGGGCATGGCCATAATGTCACACAAACATGTCTGCAAACAGGAGGAGCACCAACCAAATACATAGGTAAAGCCATAAGTGGCCAGATAAACTCCACATAGACCTATGGCATTGGCTAGTGGCCTTAAGCATTACTCTAAGGAGCTATATGGGAGCAAATACAAAACACAACCTGCCAGAGCAACACAAAATGGATTGTTTGAAACCTCAAAGGACAAGTAAATACAGTGGGGGTTAAGAGAAAAGATGTCCCACACACCCATGGCTTAATAGGGTGGCTGCCCATAATACCCAGGTGGAGGTCCAGGTGGAGGTCCATGGGAATGGGACCTAGCCTGGGCCATGGCAGCATTGTGAATTTGAAACTGCTCCACAATGTTTCTCTGCATATTGGTCATCTCAGCCATGGCTGACTGGATGCCATTACTTGCATTGGCCACGTTGCTGTTGAGGGTACGCAACTCCGCGAGGATGCCCTGTAGACTGGTATGGATGTTCACCATGTCGGCATGCCTTTGCTCACGCTCTGTAACGAGCTGGGCGTCATAAGAGTCCCTTTGTTGGGTCCATAATTGAAGCAGGGCACTCTGCCTCCCCTGGGAAATTGTGGGGCGGCGTAATGGCGTCCGCCGCACAATTACCCTGGCTCTTGGGCGTGCCCTGCCGCGTGGTGTCGTACCCTCAACAGCAACCGGCCTGCTTTGCAAATCCTCAGCAGCAGAGTGAACACTGGGGACTGTAGTGTCAGTCTCCCCATGTGCAAGCACAATGGATGGAGATTCACTCTGCTGCTGAGGATTGGCCAGAGAAACATTATGGAGCAGTTCCAAATTGGGACCCAGGGGGAGTTCATCCGACGTGCCCTGTACGGAGACATCATCATCTTCCTCCATGTCCTGGATCTCTTCCATGAGTGTGCGGGTCTGTAGGGACATATCAAAAAAAAAAAGGCTAAGTTTGCGTCCCAATTTTGGATTTCAACAGTTTAACACATTCTTAAGCACTTGTTAGTATTTATGCTACTAAATTAACTTACCGAAAATCTCTGATCTGGGCTCCGATGCTGTACGGACCTGGTAGGCATAACCAAACTGGGGGGTGAGTTTACCCTTGCTGAGGGATCATGCTGGGCTGAAGAAGAGAAAAAAAAACCACGTAAACACACACACATAACCTTTTTTTGGATAGGTAATCAAATATAGCTCTATTTGTAATATTATTCAACTCTAGAGCAATGGTGACCTTTGTTCAAACCCACGCAAGTTTACATAGGTGCAATGGCTCGGACAAACTGCTAAGTGACCTCAGTTCTAAGTCATGAAGTGTACCCAGTCAGCATCCAACTTTCAAGGCACATTTTTGGATTTAGCCTACCATTCGCTAGGTCCGGGGTACTCAAACAATTGTTTGAAACGCCCATTTAAAGGTATGTGGTGAGAGGTGAATGTCTGGCCATGGTGCTGACGCAGGGGGTGTCTAGTTAAAAATAAAGACACTGGTGGAGGGGCTGGAGATTTCTAAGTGCCAACTAATAAAGGCTGCTTGCCCTTGCTGGGCTGGATGGGCCAGAGCTGAGGGGACAGGGATTGGATGGCTAAAGGGGGGAGTTAACGTATTGATGGTGATGGGATGGATGGAGCCAATCTGTTACAAATGTATGGGGCTTATGTGGGGGGGGGCATGGGGGGACTGTGGCACATGGGCCAGAGCAGGGGCAGCGGGACACGATTGTGGCCAGTGAAAATTTAAATAAGTTACTGTGTACCTTGCAATGCCACTTCCTGGGCAGTACTTCATATTGCAATGCTATGTTTCACGGAGCCATGACATTGGGCAGGAGACCAACCACTACATGGCCGATCAAGGGGGCAGCTCTGAGCACGTCAACACAGAAGTAACTGAGTGCAGGGCTGTCTGGGCAGGGGTCCTTGAATGTGGTGGCAAGGTCCGCATTGGGACCCCGGGCCGCCAGTTGAGTCTCGCTGCTCTTGGTCACATATGTTTGTGGGTGGCTAATTAAATTGTTAACTCAAACACAACTCACACAAGCAAAAGGCAACCCATACATAATGATGTGTGTTTTGTGATTGATTCAAAATATCTCACTTATCTTGCGAAACTTCATGACTTTAACAATACAATTGGACATTTGAACTTTGCCATAATGGCTGTGGGCCTAAATGTGTGATTCCCAGGGACAAAAAGAGGACACAAACAGCCACAGTAGTGCGAGGCCAAGCAAGGCAAACCATAGGGGCATCCCGTTAGCTTGTTACTAGTGAACTGTAGATTATTTAGCAAACAGGCAAACATGCAGATTTAAGAGTACTCACCGTGGGTACGGGTCGGTGAGTCTGTGTCCCTTAGACCAGCATGTCCACCGACCGCGACCGGATGGAGAAGTCCAAGCACAATCTCCTCAGCAGGGGTAAACTCCAATTTAGATGGAAAGCCACCGCCAGTTTTCATGCTGAAAAGAGAAAATCGTTTGGTACTCAGAAAAGGTGCATACAGTACATCCAAAACATTAGATTTAGCGTAAACATTTAGTTACCTGTAATTATGCCTTTTAATTTCTTTTTGCCGTACAGCATACTTCAGATCAGAGATTTTCTTCTGAATTTGGGACACATCTTTCCTCTCTTCCCCCGCTGCATTTACTTGTCGGAGGATGGTTTCAAACAATTCCATCTTGCGCTGCTTGGTGGTGTGTTTGGATTTGCTCCCATATAGCTCGTCATAGTATAATGTAAGGCCACTAGCCAATGCCATATTTTGGTCATGGGAGAATCTCCCACTCAACTGGCCGCGGCGCAATGTGCGGCCAGATGGTTGGCTTGGCTGCTCCTCCATGTGTGCAGACACATGTGGTGACATTATGGCCTGGGGCTGGGTAGGGGAATGGCCGGATTGGTGGCTTCCCAATGACTGGACTGGACTGGCCAAGGGACTGGGTGTTCTTGCGTGGCTGGCCACCGAACTTCCAGGTGTAGATGTGGTCATGGGGGCAATTCGGGGCCCTCTTGGGGGGCTAGGTTCCCGGCTGGTGCCAGGTCGGGGGCTCTGTTCCCGGCTGGTGCCAGGTCGGGGGCTTCTGGCCCTGGATTGGGTTCGTCGGGCCCTGTAGGGGCTTCTGGCCCTGGATTGGGTTCTTCTGGGCCTGTAGGGGCTTCTGGCCCTGGATTGGGTTCGTCTGGGCCTGTCGGGGCTTCTGGCCCTGGATTGGGTTCTTCTGGGCCTGTAGGGGCTTCTGGCCCTGGATTGGGTTCGTCTGGGCCTGTCGGGGCTTCTGGCCCTGGATTGGGTTCTTCTGGGCCTGTCGGGGCTTCTGGCCCTGGTTTGGGATCTGCGGGCCCTGTAGGGGCTTCTGGCCCTGGATTGGGTTCTTCTGGGCCTGTCGGGGCTTCTGGCCCTGGATTGGGATCTGCGGGCCCTGTAGGGGCTTCTGGCCCTGGTTTGGGATCTGCGGGCCCTGTAGGGGCTTCTGGCCCTGGATTGGGTTCTTCTGGGCCTGTCGGGGCTTCTGGCCCTGGATTGGGATCTGCGGGCCCTGTAGGGGCTTCTGGCCCTGGTTTGGGATCTGCGGGCCCTGTAGGGGCTTCTGGCCCTGGATTGGGTTCTTCTGGGCCTGTCGGGGCTTCTGGCCCTGGATTGGGATCTGCGGGCCCTGTAGGGGCTTCTGGCCCTGGTTTGGGATCTGCGGCCTCTGGATGGGCTTCGGGGCCTGGATGGGGTTCGGGCCCTGGATGGGGTTCGGGCCCTGTCTGGGCTTCGTGCCCTGGATTGTGTTCTTCGCCCTCTGGCTGTGCTTCGGGCCCTGGATGGGGTTCGGGCCCTGCTGCGGGGCATGGTTTTCCGAACTGCCCTACTTGAAGGCATGGCCGGTGTGGGCTCACTGGTGCTGCCTGTTCTGGGGGCAGAGGTGGTGGGTGCTGCAGTTGCCAGCTTTTTGGCTGCAGGAGGGGCACGGGGCTTGGGGCCCCTTTTTTTGGTACCTGAGGGTCCAGGGTCCCTTGGTGGGGCCGAGGTGGGAGTCTTGGCTCTCAGTTTTCGGCCAGCTTGCTTGGACCTTGTGGTGGGGCCCTCCGCGGTCTTGCTTGCCTGGGGTCGCTTGCTCATCGCCTTTTTTGGTGCCATCGTACACAAATGCTCAAAGAGAATGAGCTTTGGGTGCAGGGACCTTTAAATAATGAGCCCAGCGTGTGACGCCTATGCGCACGACTACGCGCTCGTACGAACGTACGTTCGAGCGGAACCAGGAAACCGCTGGGGTTTCACTTATCTGCTGCCTGGAAGAAGCCTAAAGATGGCGCCCACTATCTTCACCCGTCAACAGGAAGAGATCCTCATGCTGGTAAGTGGCTGCCTGTGCATTTTAATAGAATAGTCAATGATGGCCTAAATGTAAATGATGCGTTGGGAACTAGTTTGGGGTCTCTTAATGTTTAATCACTGGCTCCTCACACTTCATCCTCAAGGGCCGAGCCTGGCCACGTTTTCACCTGTCTATGCTGATGTCCTAATTCGGCCAATTGCTCCGGCTTAGCAACAGTTAATTAACCTGTGGAGTAGCGGGGCGAGCTGTCAAACCTGGCCTGTCTCGGACCTTGATGCGGATGTTTGAGGAACACTGTTTTCCTAAGCCATAAAAACACAACGGGAAGCCACACACGTGGTCCAAAAGCCTAAGCATTAGGCTACATCTTGGATGTTTAAACCATCCTAACATGCCATAGATGCAGGTGGCCTGATTCTTGATGTTGGCTATTATCTGTATGTACATGGTGTGTGATACATATAACATAAGACCAGACTGTCAATCACAGTCAACGTCCTCTTTAAGGCACTCCCCAAAAATGGCGGCCATTCGAAATGTGTGTGTTAATGACATTAAATTCTCAACTTGTGATGCAACACATATGGGTCTGTGTGTAAAAGTAAAAGCTCTGTGTCCATTATGTTTTTCAGATCATGCTTCAGCGCCGATATGACTTCGCGCCCAATGTGTGCGAGAAAAGGGACATCGCCCGGGAGATCATCGCCGAGATCCACCGTGTGACCAGCACCACCTTCACTCACACCCAGATAATGCAGCATTGGTCGGACCTGAAGCGTCTGCACATGCCCCGGGTGCGGAGGTTTTTTGGGATCCATTTCCCAAGTAAGTACAAAGCAATTGCATGGTATATGTTCCAAATGTCTAAGTTATGCCTTTATTTATAATGACTTTTCTTTGGTAGTGTTGGAAATGGATTTCAGAATTCGCCGCACCCGGAGACGTACAGGCCGACCAGTGCTGCATGACTCTGCATCTGTGAGTGAAGGTGGTGGATCTCCCGGGCGACGGACCTACCCCTCCTCTGTGGCCTCCTCAGACCAGCCCCTGGACCTTACCACAGAGGAGGGGCCAAGGCGCGTGGGCGTGGAGTCATACCTGGCCACGCATGGGGAAGGCTCTGGTATGTCACTCTTCATGTATAGGCACAAAGATATACATGGCAGGCCAAAAACTAAGTTATCCTTTATTATGTATTTGTAGAAGCTTCAGGAGCGGGTGAGATAGTGGAGGAGGAGGCAGCAGAGATGCTTGAAGTCGATCCTGGCGAAGGTGAGTGATGTCAGCCAGACTGGGAGCCAGATATGTTGGGGATAGTGACTCTCTACAAATACTAACCAAATGTCACATGTTTCTCCAGGGACTTCTTCACAGCAGAGCCAGGACCAAGGGCAGCCTGTTGGCCCCAACCAGCCATCTGTCGGCCACCAACTCCGTAAGTCTCCATGCCATTATTCATATTAATGTTTGGTTAGCTAATAACACACACATAACTAAAGGCGTAGCCAATGTGTAGTTCACACTTTCATGTGGGCACTTCGTTAGCTTAAAGAGGACCCTAACTAGTATTAAGAACCAAAGACTTAGCCATCACACTGTACCTACAGATTAGAAACATGGAAAAACACCCTTCACCCATCTAATGCATGTTATTAGACAGAACAAAACCAATATTGGGGAATATGGAATGCACAATATTTACAGGCAGCATGGGATACAGATTGAAAAAAGGAAGGTGCTGCCATGCATTGTGTGAGTGATGACCTTTCCCTCAACCCAGCTATGCTCTGGATTCCCAACGCACCACTGTAACCTACTCCCCTGTACTTTATCCAACTCTCCACTCCTCATTAAGTGTTATGCTTCAGAGTCCAGATGGCGGCGCTGTAATCCAAAAAAAACCCTAAATAACTTTGAGGTGGTGCAGAATCATTTGTGAATAGTTTTTGGTTTTCATTAAATAATGTTGAAGGTCCGGTTTAAGGAGTTTAAACACTTACCTGTGGGAAATGCATTAACTGTATCCCTTTGAAGAAGGACATATGTCATGCATTTACATGTATTTGATTAACCCTAAATCTATTTCCAGCATACAAACCGGTCTGGGACTCCTATTTATGTTTCTTTCTCTATTGGTTACAGGGATGATCCCCCAAACCTTGGCGGGAAAAAAAAAAAGAATGAAGGAGTTGGTGGCCGAGCTGCTGGCCATACAGGCGACGTTGGGGCCAACAGATGAAGAAGAGGATGATGAATAGTGCCCTTGGTCCTGGCTCCTTTCTTTAACTTGTTTTTAAAGTTGTTAAAATTTTAGAAAGTGTTTTATTGTTTTTTTAAAAAAAAAAAAAATATTTTTTTACCAAAAAAACCCACAAAATAAAAAAAAAGTGTTTTACTGTTAAAAACAAACTAAATAATTATATATGTTTTACCGAGGCAAAAAAAAAAAAAAGGTTTAAAAAAAAAAACCAAAAAAATAAAAAAAAATTGGGAATTTTATTCAAAACAAAACAAAGAAAATATTTTAAATAAATTATATTTTAAGCCTTCCTAAATGTGTCTTTTCTAATATGCACACACCCAAATAATTACACAAACCAGAAACAACACACTTAGAAACATATAGACATATGTAAATTATGTGATTTTCTTACGTTTTATGGACCGAGAAATGAAGTGGGATGCAGCCGCTACGGGGTTTAGGTAAGTTTGAGGGACCGAGAAATGAAGTTGGATGCAAGCGCTAAAGGGTTTAGGTAAGTTTGAGGGACCGAGAAATGAAGTTGGATGCAAGCGCTAAGGGGTTTAGGTAAGTTTGAGGGACCAAGAAATGAAGTTGGATGCAAGCGCTAAGGGGTTTAGGTAAGTTTGAGGGACCGAGAAATGAAGTTGGATGCAAGCGCTAAGGGGTTTAGGTAAGTTTGAGGGACCGAGAAATGAAGTTGGATGCAGCCGCTAAGGGGTTTAGGTAAGTTTGAGGGAGCGAGAAATGAAGTTGGATGCAGCCGCTAAGGGGTTTAGGTAAGTTTGAGGGAGCGAGAAATGAAGTTGGATGCAAGCGCTAAGGGGTTTAGGTAAGTTTGAGGGAGCGAGAAATGAAGTTGGATGCAAGCGCTAAGGGGTTTAGGTAAGTTTGAGGGAGCGAGAAATGAAGTTGGATGCAGCCGCTAAAGGGTTTAGGTAAGTTTGAGGGACCGAGAAATGAAGTTGGATGCAAGCGCTAAGGGGTTTAGGTAAGTTTGAGGGAGCGAGAAATGAAGTTGGATGCAGCCGCTAAGGGGTTTAGGTAAGTTTGAGGGACCGAGAAATGAAGTTGGATGCAAGCGCTAAAGGGTTTAGGTAAGTTTGAGGGACCGAGAAATGAAGTTGGATGCAAGCGCTAAGGGGTTTAGGTAAGTTTGAGGGACCAAGAAATGAAGTTGGATGCAAGCGCTAAGGGGTTTAGGTAAGTTTGAGGGACCGAGAAATGAAGTTGGATGCAAGCGCTAAGGGGTTTAGGTAAGTTTGAGGGAGCGAGAAATGAAGTTGGATGCAGCCGCTAAGGGGTTTAGGTAAGTTTGAGGGAGCGAGAAATGAAGTTGGATGCAGCCGCTAAGGGGTTTAGGTAAGTTTGAGGGAGCGAGAAATGAAGTTGGATGCAAGCGCTAAGGGGTTTAGGTAAGTTTGAGGGAGCGAGAAATGAAGTTGGATGCAAGCGCTAAGGGGTTTAGGTAAGTTTGAGGGAGCGAGAAATGAAGTTGGATGCAGCCGCTAAAGGGTTTAGGTAAGTTTGAGGGACCGAGAAATGAAGTTGGATGCAAGCGCTAAGGGGTTTAGGTAAGTTTGAGGGAGCGAGAAATGAAGTTGGATGCAAGCGCTAAGGGGTTTAGGT
Organism: Gastrophryne carolinensis; assembly: GCA_027917425.1. Classification (NCBI taxonomy): domain Eukaryota; kingdom Metazoa; phylum Chordata; class Amphibia; order Anura; family Microhylidae; genus Gastrophryne; species Gastrophryne carolinensis. Next base: position 230,232,400 of record CM051240.1, on the reverse strand, counting down.
AAGTTTGAGGGAGCGAGAAATGAAGTTGGATGCAGCCGCTAAGGGGTTTAGGTAAGTTTAAGGGAGCGAGAAATGAAGTTGGATGCAAGCGCTAAGGGGTTTAGGTAAGTTTGAGGGAGCGAGAAATGAAGTTGGATGCAAGCGCTAAGGGGTTTAGGTAAGTTTGAGGGACCGAGAAATGAAGTTGGATGCAAGCGCTAAGGGGTTTAGGTAAGTTTGAGGGAGCGAGAAATGAAGTTGGATGCAGCCGCTAAGGGGTTTAGGTAAGTTTGAGGGAGCGAGAAATGAAGTTGGATGCAAGCGCTAAGGGGTTTAGGTAAGTTTGAGGGAGCGAGAAATGAAGTTGGATGCAGCCGCTAAGGGTAAGTTTCTGTTTGAGGGTGCGCATGCGCAAGATCTTATAAACATACGAACGCACGAATCTAAGAGGCCAAAAACCAATGAAAACCAGAGGCAAACGCAAGTAATTGGAAGAGCTTGACGATGGAAGCAGCCGAAAAAACAGGCTGCCGCCGCAACAGGTGAGCACATGAACGTGATTTTTACGATTGGCAACTGACTGAGGCAAGTTCGGGAGATATCATACGAACGGACGTATCTTTTAGGATACAAACGTATTTGCTTATTGAATCACTCGCAAGTTCATACGAACGCACGAGCGGACGTGAAAAATAGGATGATCGTGAGCCAAATCCAAGCTGTTACATGTTTCTTTGAATCAACCCATATGTGTGTGCCCTGGGATCGAAGAATTGTCCCCCTAGTGGCCACTTGTTTGTGAAAAAAGAAAGCTCTAATTTAAAGCTGTACAAAACCCAGGGCGGCTGTCCCTGGAATCTAAAAGTTCGAGAGCCAGCCTCTGGCTTTCCCCCGAGCCATCCCGAATTTGGCCAAGGTATTTTGATACCTCTTACCTCTACCGATTAAACCATTAGGGGTAAATCAAGGCTTCCTGTCCTCTTTAATTTTAATCTTTAATTTAATATCAATGATCTCTCAGGTTGTTTCCCAAAAACTTGATACCTGCTCCCATGGTATATGCCAAACGCCTCCTGCTGGCCACTTATTCTGCTACACGCACCCGGAATATCCCAAAGGCAGATGGGGGGTGTGCACATTGGATGGATTGGTGCCAGATATGCATTTGGAGGCCCACACATAAGATTATGGGCGATTCGGGTTCACACAGAGGGACATCCGCACCAGGTGGCTTGAGTTTAGGCCCGCTTTAGCTGTAAAGGCATTCCTTTTTCTTTAGAGAGAGCTCCACCTAAAAAAAAGACTGGAAACAGCCAGGACGACATTCGGCCGCCGCACCTCCTCTAGTAGGAGACATGATTTAGGCCACTCAGCGAAACAGCCTGATTGGTTCAGATTTCGTTTGCCAGAATGACGTCATCCCTGCCGCTGACTCGTGAGATAATTGGGAGATCTGAGTGGTTTACAAAACATTTTGAAAGTGACCTAAAGTCATTTTTTTCTGGAGGTCTGCTTTAATGTCTGTGTCAATGTAGCTTCAGCCACCTTTCACATTGTGCATTTCTACAGCAATGGGCAGCGGCCGGACCACTGTTCCTTGTCCCCCACCCACCTGAAATGGGTGGCAGTGGGACCCAGCAGGAAGCAGCGGTGGATGAAGAAGCTCCGGGCTCCTTGAGTATACTGGCCGCTGCGGGACCCGGCATTGTCCTCAAGACTGGGACTTGTAATAGCCAACTTCTTGCGGTCCTTCAGCCCTCTGCTCCACCAACATACCTTCCAACTTTCCAGGATGGGACAGAGGGACAATTTTTAATATAAGACCCACCTCCTCATTGAAGGATGAATGAAGCCACGCCCCCTCATTGAGGGATGAATGAAGCCACGCCCCTCATTGAGGGATGTATGAAGCCACGCCCCTCATTGAGGGATGGATGAAGACACGCCCCTCATTGAGGGATGGATGAAGCCACGCCCCCTCATTGAGGGATGGATGAAGCCACGCCCCTCATTGGGGGATGGATGAAGACACGCCCCTCATTGAGGGATGGGTGAAGCCACACCCCTCATTAAGGGATGGATGAAGCCATGCCCCTCATTGAGGGATGGATGAAGCCACGGCCACTCATTGAGGGATGGATAGGAGATAGGATGTACTAGTTACAACAATAGAAACACTTTAAAAAGGCAAATTAATCATTTAATACTGTTACACCTCAAAGAGGGACAAATACGGACAACAAGGGACTGCAGGACATGGACTCGAAAGAGGGACAGTCCCTCTAAATCAAGGACAGTTGGGAGGTATGAACAAGGACTAGGTGGAAGGACCCAAAGAAGGTAACTGCAGCAAAGTGACGGGCGGGAGGATGGAGGCCTGTAGCAGGGGACAAGCAGGAGGACTGGGAGGCGGTGGTAAGTACGGTCATTTTACTGCACCGCAGTGCACAGCAGGTAAAGTGCTGCGTTGCGGTTGTAGATTTCTGTGAAAGGACCTATTTACTTTCATTGGCTTTGTTTACTTCCTATTTGTGACATGTTGGAGTATTTCGGGAAGGTGTGTAAGGGGCCTAAAATGTATATCAAGTAAAATAAAAATACTCTATTAAAAAAGGACAAGAAAAAAAACACCCTGCACCACCCCAAGTATCAAAAACACACAATTCAAATGGGGTGTGCCAATGTGGGAAGCCCTAAGCAAATAGCCAATTGAAACAATATAACAGTTTGGGGCCCCAGCAACCACAAGGAAGACCCACCAATCCAGTAATTTCACTGATCAAACATTTATATCATATCATAATCAATCATGAATTAATTAAATAGACGGGGAGGCCGATTCATTAATAGCGCCAGGTAGCGACAGATGAGCGACAGTAGCGTTATTTTCACAGCGCCCGCTAGTATTTGCTGTGCTTGGCCGTTGTTCGGCTGTTGACAGCGACTCAGTCGGTGTGCGGTAATGTTGAATACGGGGTTAGGAGTCGCTGTTTGACAGGTTCCGCGCTGTATGGGAGCGCATGACAGCGAACAGCCATAGCGAACGGCTCCCAGCATATTCATTAACAAATCACGCTCCAAAAATTCTCACGCTGTGAAATGCTTGTTTAAACCCCAGAGCGCTGGCGGCGATGGGTTAAAAGTAGTTTTTTAACCCCCAAACAACCATATTTTTAGGAAAAAAAACAAACATGTTTTTCAAAACATTTTGTAATATGAATACATTAATATCAGACTTGTAATATCAATTCTGCACAAATTTATTATTTTTTTTTTTTTACCTCAAAAAAAAATATCTAACATGGCAGAAGTGGTCACAGAATTTTTGACATTTAAAAAAAAAAAAAAATTAATAGCAATTAATTATGAATATTTAAAGATTGTTCCATTGAAATGCATTGGAGAGCGCCAGGTAGCGAGAGGTCATACCTGTCGCTGTTCAAGGTCGCTCGCTGGCGCTTACAAGACACGACCTGGCGCTATCCCTTGATGAATAAAGCCCAAAGTATTCAGAAAACCATCTCATGTATGAACAGTGCATGTAAAAACAGTTTGTGCAAACACCTATGCGTACCTAAAGTGCTAATATAAAGTGCAAATGCCTAATACAGAAAGAGAAACGCCAGGTAAAGGAACACCAGGCTCCAAAAGGGATTTCATTCGGCCAATATACAGGGTAATACTCTTTTATGTTGTAGCCTCTTGGGCACTTTAAAGCGTTTCTCTTTCTGTATTAGGCATTTGCACTTTATATTAGCACTTTAGGTACGCATATGTGTTTGCACAAACTGTTTTTACACGCACTGTTCATACATGAGATGGTTTTCTTAATACTTTGTACTTATTTTGTAAAGATACTTCATTGGCTGTGGTATGGCACTTTTTGGCCTTATGATCCCTATTGTTAGGAATGTTTTTAGATAATTGTTGTAAGTCTTTGGCCCTTATTTATGAAGGAATAGCGACAGGTAGCGACTGGTGAGCGGCCGGTAATGACGGGCCCCGCCACAAGAACGCCGGCTCCCCACCACAATCACACATTTATCAAGCCAATCCTGCTTAGCGACTGAGATAGCGCCATATAGCGACTCATTCAACATTATTCCAGCCTCAGCCCACAGCGCCAGCGTCCGACCTTGAACAGCGACAGGTATGACCTCTCGCTACCTGGCGCTCTCCAATGCATTTCAATGGAACAATCTTTAAATATTCATAATTAATTGTTATTAATGTTTTTTTTTTTTTTTTTTAAATGTGAAAAATTCTGTGACCACTTCTGCCATTTTAGATAATTTTTTTTAAGGGAAAAAAAAATGTACAGAATTGATATTACAGGTCTGATATTGTATTCATATTACTAAATTCTTTTAAAAACTTGTTTTTTTTTGGTTTCCAAAAATATGGTGGTTTGGGGGTTAAAAAACTACTTTTAACCCATCGCCGCCAGCGCTCTGGGGTTTAAACATGCATTTTACAGCGCAAGAATTTTTTGAGCGTGATTTTTTAATGAATATGGTGGGAGCTGGTCGCTAGGGCCAGTCGCTATCATGCGCTCCCATACAGCGCGGAACCTGTCAAATAGTGACTCCTCACCCAATATTCAACATTACGGCGACTGAGTCGCTATCAACTACAGAACAACGGGCAAGCACAGCGACTACTAGCGGGCGCTCTGAAAATGCCGCTAAAGTCGCTCAACCGTCGCTACCTGCCGCTACTAATGAATCGGCCTCCAAGTCTTTTTAATTAATCCATGATTATGATATGATATAAATGTTTGATCAGTGAAATTACTGGGTTGGCGGTGCTGCTGTGGGTCTTCCTTGTGGTTGCTGGGGCCCCAAACTGTTATAAAGTATAATAAAAATAGAAATAAAAAACACATAAAAAACTTTCAGCTGGCACCGTAACAAAATGTAATGCATAAGCCCGGGACACGCACACGCCTTGGTTTATTCCAGTAGTATTGAAGTCATTCACCTTCCAGAATGTGAGCCAGGCCATGTGAAATCAGCTGGTGGGGGGGGGGGGGGGGGGCTCTTTAGATCTCCTTTGTCCCGCGCTGCCTTTTTTAGTTATATTTACAGGAACACGCCAGCAGCCTTTCGCCCTCGCCGTGCCGCACACATCCATACTACACTGCGCACATAGCGCTTACCCTAATCCCGGCAATATCTCTCAGGCTTCCTCCAGACGCTGTGGGATTTGATATTGTGCCGCAATTTGTAAAGTGTTTTTTTTTTTTTAATGAATTATAATGTTGCTGGTTAGAGGAACTCCCTTTATGATCCGCCATGTTCAATAAACACAGAGAGCAGCCAGACGGCCGTGTTTAGGGAAGCGCTGCTGATCTGCCAGCTGAACAATGTAAGAAGAAAAAACATTTTACAGATGTGGATTTTAAGCGGAACAAAACCAGGAAATTTGACTCGACTGAGTTTTGCTCTGTTCCGGGGGTTTCTAGAATCGGGATGCCCCGCTGTGTAAACCCCCCCCAGAATGCCCAGTACAACTCACCTCTCAGAGGCTGATTCATTACTAGCGCCAGGTATAGCGGCGCTTAGAGCGACCGCTAGTAGACGCTCGTGTGCATGCATGGCACGCTGTAACAGAGCGCCTCGGTCGCTGTAGTAACCTGGCCAGCATTGATGAATGAGATGTATGTTGGGAGTTCTAACACCAGTACAGCGTTGCAGCGAGCGAAAGGTAGCAGCAGCTCATTGCGACCGACTCTCAGTGCTCCACACCATATTCAACAAAAAAACAGGAACACACAGCGTCGGCACTCTGGATCTGGTCGCTATAGCATAGAGCGCCAGACGCTGTGTGATTAAAGTCTGTTTTTGAACACATACCCACCAGTAACAAAGCGAAAACACATGGAATGACATTGTTGTAACATTGTGACATTAATACTTTAATGCCAGACCTGTAATGACAATTCTGCATAAAAATATTAAAAACTAAAAAAAGTTTTCAAAAATGATGATCTCGGCCAGTAGAGGTGAAAATTATTATATTAATTAATATATAAAAATATATAAAAATATATAAAATTATTATTATAATTATTTGAGAGAAAAAAAAATTAAAAACAAAAAACCCTGTTTAAACAGCCGAAAAGGAACGTCCATTGTAATGTATGGAAGAGCGACAGGTAGCGACAGGTAATACCAGGCGCTCTGGAAGCTAGAGCGTCAGCACTATACGCTGAGCCGCCTGTAATGATGAATTGTACTCTACATGGTGCTGTTAGATCGCTCACCAGAATCGCTTTCATAAATGTGGTTTTGCGCACAGCGTTCACCAGACCTGCTGCTACGAGGCGCTACCTGGTGCTATCCCTTGATGAATAAACCGCATAGCTTGTTCCTGGAGCTGATTTCACCATCTGGTATGAAGCAGGCGGGGGATAGCGGTAAGGTGCGCTCAGTCAACTGCCCGTTAAAGGTGCACTATCATGAAAAGAATTGTCCAATAATAAGCATCCATATAAATATGCCAAATAGCAGGAGGAGGGGTAACTAATACAAATGCAAATACAAAAATGACAGCCAGGCTTGTTTTTTTTCTTTTACTGGACAGAAGGAGATTGAGGGGTGACAGGGCACATCTACATAAAGTGATTGACCACCCAATAAAAAAACAAACAAACAGGTGTACTCACCTTTTGTCCCCGTGCAGCTGATCAATCAGCAACCCCTCTTGATCTTATAACTGGTATAGGGGTCTCAAGGAGCCCTTTCCGGTTTACAAACGACATAGATCCTACGCCCACACTGGGCTCCCGCCACCTTGCTCCCTGCTGCAGGGAGGGGCTATTTATAGGGGAGGAGGCCGGGAAAGCTCTTCACGCCCCGGCACTCACAGTCACATTTTTTACATTTTTATGCAGAATTGTCATTACAGGTCTGGCACTAAAGTGTTAATGTTACAACAATGTCATTCCATGTGTTTTCGCTTTGTTACTGGTGGATATGTGTTCAAAAACAGACTTTAATCACACAGCATCTGGCACTCTATGCTATAGCGACCAGATCCAGAGCGCCGGCGCTGTGTGTGTCGCTGAGAGTCAGTCGCACTGAGCTGGCGCTACCTCTCGCTCGCTGCAACGCTGTACTGGTGTTAGAACGCACAACATACTTCTCATTCATCAATGCTGGCCAGGTTATTACAGCGACTGAGGCGCTCTGTTACAGCAACCGATAGCGGATTACATCGTCTACTAGTGGTCGCTCTAAGCGCTGCTATACAGACGCTCATCTGCCGATACCTGGCGCTAGTCATGAATCAGCCTGCTCGTCACCCCTCCTCCTGCTATTTGGCATATTTATATGGATGTTTATTATTGGACTATTTTTTTCATGATAGTGCACCTTTAACGGGCAGTTGACTGGGCGCACATTACCGCTATCCCCCGCCTGCTTCATACCAGATGGAGAAATCAGCTCCAGGAACAAGCTATGTAAATGAGCTTCCTCCTGGAACGGCGTGTAGAGACGCGCTGTGGCCAGATGTGGTCATTCCAAGAAGACATCACCCTCCCTGATGGCGTATATTCATTTATTAACATTGTGATGGATGAAGTGCGGAGACTCCAGCAGTGTGACGGGGAGGCTGATTCATTAATAGCGACATGTAGCGACAGTTGAGCGACTGTAGCGGTATTTTCACAGCGCCCGCTAGTAGTCGCTGTGCTTGGTCGTTGTTCGGTTGTTGACAGCGACTCGGTGTGGCGTAATGTTGAATACAAGGTTCCGAGTCGCTATTTGATAGGTTCCGCGATGTATGGGTGCGCATGATAGCGACTGGTCAGAGCGACCGGCTCCCACCATATTCATCAAAAAATGCAAGCCCAAACCAAAGAAACTTAGGCCCTTATTTATGAAGGAATAGCGACAGGTAGCAACTGGTGAGCGACCGGTAATGACGGGCACCGCCACGAGAACGCCGGCTCCCCACCACAATCACACATTTATCAAGCCAATCCTGCTTAGCGACTGAGATAGCGCCAGATAGCGACTCATTCATCATTATTCCAGCCTCAGCCCACAGCGCCAGCGTCCGTCCTTGAACAGCGACAGGTATGACCTCTCGCTACCTGGCGCTCTCCAATGCATTTCAATGGAACAATCTTTAAATATTCATAATTAATTGTTGTTGTTTTTTTTTTTTTTTTATGTGACATATTCTGTGACCACTTCGGCCATGTTAGATAATTTTTTTTAAGGGAAAAAAAATTAGTGCAGAATTGATATTACAGGTCTGATATTATTGTATTCATATTACTAAATTATTTAAAAATAATTTTTTTTTTGGTTCCCAAAAATATGGTGGTTTGGGGGTTAAAAAACTACTTTTAACACATCGCCGCCAGCGCTCTGGGGTTTAAACATGCTTTTCACAGCGCTTGAATTTTTTAAGCGTGATTTTTTGATGAATATGGTGGAAGCCGGTCGCTCTGACCTGTCGCTATCATGCGCACCCATACATCGCGGAACCTGTCAAATAGCGACTCCTAACCTTGTATTCAACATTACTGCACACCGACTGAGTCGCTATCAACTACCGAACAACGGCCAAGCACAGCGACTACTAGCGGGCGATGTGAAAATACCGCTACAGTCGCTCAACTGTCGCTACCTGCCGCTATTAATGAATCGGCCTCCCCTTTCACTAGATTTCTTTTAAAAATGGTGACAGTGAAAATCAAAAATCTTTCAAAATGTTTTGTTACAATATTTGAAATCAATTCAGAGCTGAAATGACCTTTCTGTCTGATTCAGAGAAATCGAAATATAAAATCATTAAAGGGGTCCAACACCCATTTGCTACAAAATGAGTGCTGGACCGCATTGGGACAGGCTGGGGCATCCAAAGCTGAGCTGGACTAGCCATAGGGAGCATGGGGAGAATTCTCAGTGGGCCGCACTGCTTTAGAGCCATTGGGTTAGGTGCATCCTCCGCCTTGCTTAAAGTGGACTGAAACCGAGCCCAATCGGCCCGGGAATCTATACGATTCTGATTGGACGAGCGGCCGAGAATGTGCCGTAGGACCGCTGTGAGGTGAGTTGATGTGGGGCACCCCCGATCGGGATGCCCCAGGGGGAAGAACCAAAACCCAGGATAGTCAAAATCCTTGGTCCACTTTAACATGACTTCTTCTAGCCCACCCCCCCCCAATCTCTGCTTTTCTAGGCCCCTCAGCCCCTCTCCTTATAATTGGCCCCGTTGTAACACCCTCTAGCCAAGACTCCCCAGCTCATATTCAGCCATACCTACTTCTGTGGGGATGAAAGCAGAGGTGAGGTGTAAAGAAGTGCGCACAGCCGGAGGGGAGCGACCAAAAGGATGCCGGCTGCTCCCATTGCTCTGTGCTGGGCTCTGTAGGGATAAAATGCCTGCACGATGCAAAGATTTGGATGCCCTCTGCAGAAGAGGGCACGTGGGTGCTTCTTTAATTTAATGTAAGCATTTTGGTCCTCTTTAAAGTGGACCAAAAGGGTCCTTTCCCCTGGGGCATCCCGGTTTTTGGGATCCCCTGCTGTGTGAAACCCCCCGGTTCGCCCAGCTCACTTACTTCTCCTCCAGGCTCGAGCTGCGGCTAGAACCTCTGGCTGGAATCCTAGCTGCACTTGTGAGAAGGGCGGCCACGCTCCATTCGGCTGTGCGCGGTAACACACAGCCATTCAGTTGTGGCGGGATGACCACGCACAGCTCAGAAGGGAAGCGAGCGATACCAGCGCCGGTCACGCATGTGCCGTGGGCTCGGGGAAAAGGAATATTTCTGGGCAACTCGGGGGTTTTACAGAGTTGGCCATTCCAGATCGGGATGCCTCCGCGTGAGGGAATAAGCCTGTCCACTTTAGAGATCGGTTGCCTCCTCCCGGAGCATCCAAAATCGGGATGCCCCACTGTGTGAAACCCCCCAGGTCGCCTCATATACTTACCTTGTTTCCCAGTCCAATGCCGCGGCCATATCCACGCTATCCCTCTATCAGGGCGCGTGCCTGCGCAGGGCATTTGTGAATGTGGTGAAGCGGGAGATGCGGCCACCAACATGCTTGGAGCTGCTGGCCTTAGACGAAGGCTTACAGGTTGATTCATCACTAACGCCAGGTAGCGACAGATGAGCATCTGTAGCAGGCATTTCAGAGCGCCCGCTAGTAGTCGCTGTGCTCGGGCCGTGGGTCGCTAGTTCATAGCGACTCAGTCGCTATGCAGCAATGATGAATACATTGTGAGGAGTCGCTATATGACCAGTACAGCGCTGTATGGGAGCGCATGTTAGCGACTGGTCAGTGTGACCGACTCACAACATATTCAGCAAAAAAACAGCCTCACAACTCCGGCGTTTAAAAATGCTTCTCTGAAGCCCAGAGCGCCGGAGGCTATGTGAGTAAAGTCTGTTTTTTTAGCATGTATCCACTAATAACAAAGCGAAAACATATGAAATTACATTGTAATAACATTGTAACATGAACACATTAATGCCAGACCTGTAATGTCAATTCTGCAGAAATATATAATATATATAAAAAAATATAAAACATGAGAAATATTTTCAAAAATGGCCTTTTCTCGGCTAGAAGAGGTCACAACATTATTTGAGTTAAAAAAAAAAAATAATAAAAAAAAAACGTTTAAAAGTAAATAAAAGACCGTCCATTGAAATGTATGGGAGGGCGACAGGTAGCGAGAGGTAATACGTGGCACTCTGCAAGGCTGAAAGCCGGCGCTGTACGCTGAGGCTGGGATAATGATTAATCGGACGCTACATGGCGTTACCCCAGTCGCTCAACAGAATCCGCTTGATAAATGTGCAATTGCTGCCGTGTCTGGCGTTCACCTGTCGCTATCTATCATTTACAAGGCACTACCTGATGCTATCACTTCATGAATAAGGCCCTTAGACAACATGACGTCAGCTGCTCCGTGCGCGCTGATTGGATCAGCGGTTGTGCATGCGCTGTAGGACCGGGAAGAGGGGAGTTGCGCTCGGCGTTCTGGGGGGTTTCATGCAGTGTGGCACCCCCCGATCGGGATGCCCCAGGGGGAAAAACCAAAACCCAGGATAGTCAAAATCCTGGGTGTTGGTCCACTTTAATACTAATGAATATAGATGTCCAGCAGTTGAGTCTAATAGTAGTGTGCTGCGGCTATACAGTTTCAGGTGGAGGCAATTTGTTTATTTAGGCCCTTATTTAAGAAAGGATAGCGACAGGTAGCGACTGGTGTACGCCGGACACGGAACGCAATTACACATTTATCAAGCAGAATCTGTTGAGCGACTGGGATAACGCCATGTAGCGTCCGATTCATCATTTTCCCAGGCTCAGCGTACAGCGCCGGCGTTCAGCCTTGCACAGCGCCAGGTATGACCTCTCGCTACCTGTCGCTCTCCCATACATTTCAATGGACGATCCTTTTCTCCTCTTTAAACAGGGTTATTGTTTTTTATTTTTTTCAAAAAATCTCAAATAATGCTGTGACCTCTTCTGGCATTGAAAAAGCAGATTTTTCAAAAACTTTTCATTTTTGCAGAAATGACATTACAGCTCTGCCATTAAAGTGTTCATGTTACAATGTTGTTACAATGTAATTCCATATGTTTTCGCTTTGTTACTAGTGGATAGATGCTGAAAAACAGACTTTAAACACACCGCCTCCTGCGCTCTGGGCTTCAAACAAGTATTTTTCAGCGCCAGAGATTTGTGAGGCTGTTTTTTTCCTGAATGTTGTGAGTCGGTCGCTATGAGCAGTCGCTAACATGCGCTCCCATACAGCGCTGTACTGGTCAAATAGCGACTCCTCACAATGTATTCATCATTGCTGCACAGCTAAGAACTAGCGACCCACGGCCGAGCACAGCGACTACTAGCGGGCGCTCTGAAAACACCTGCTAAAGACACTCATCTGTCGCTACCTGGCGTTGAATCAGCGATTCAAGTGATGAATCAGCCTGCCCATTTGTTCCACTTTTTAGCTGAGATTTCCCCAGCAGGGTGGTCACAGACACTGACTATAACACAGAAGTAGCTGTAACTCCTCCCCATTCTATCAAACAGGAAACAAAATAGGAAATATTTTGCAAGCGTTTTTGAAGCCGTCAGTCAGGCAGGCGATTGAGGGTCCGGAGCTTGGTGAGAGCAGTAGGTGCGGCTCAGGCGGGACAGGAACGCTCTCTGGTGTAGGCGTTCTCATTTGTCAAACTGTCAGGTCAGCTTTAAGTAGGTCATCGTACAGTGGTCACATGACTGTTATTAGACAGTGTCTCTGCTCCTGATCAATAGGTAGACAGAAATCTATGGAATCATTGGGCCCACTTCCACCAATGGCTTTTCTAGAATAGGGCTGTAAAGCTCTTGGCCCGAATTCAATAAACTGACCTTAAAGTGGACCAAAACCCAGCATTTTGACTATTCTGGGTTTTGGTCTGTGTGAAACCCCCCAGGTCGCTCGTTCTCACTTACACGATCCCAGTCCTACCGCGCATTCGGAGCCACTCGACCAATCAGCGCATTTGGATCTGCTCAAGCCCAGGAGCTCGTCTAATGCGAGTGCACTGGCAGCTGCATCCTCTGCTACCCTTTAACAGTGAGCGTGCCCACACTGGCCATTCACAAACGCCTGGCGCTCCCTGCTAAAGGGATAACAAGGATGCGGCCACTGCTCGCGCATGCGCCGATGGACCGGGAACGAAGGTGAGTTTTCAGGCGACTTGGGGGGTTCCACACAGCGGGGCACTCCCGATCGGGGTGCCCTGGGGGGAGCGAGTATGCCTGCCCTGGAGTCTCATAGACCCTAGGTTGGGTTTTGGTCCACTTTAAAGGTCAAATATCATTTGAAACCTCTGAAAATGTTATCTTCTTATATTATAGAACAAATATATTTGTCTGCATTGCATGTCCCAACTTTGGGGACTCAGAATTAAGAGTAGGGACCACACTAAACACAGAGTGCCTTGCCGGGGCAGTGTGGCTTCCACATGTATCTGCAGATATATGCAACCAAATCTCTGTCTTTCCACATAGCTAGACATGTTTGGTGCTTGATATTTAGTTGATGAGAGGGTTAAACTGGGCGGTAAATTCGTTCCCAGGCCCTGAATAATAATAATAATTTTGTATAAATAATAGTGATTGAGCTGCTCCCACCCCCCCCTTTATTCTTATATTATAGACCTTAGAAAAACATTTCACCAATATACTTTAATTTAAAAAAATCTTTCTGTATTTTTTCCCCCACTTGAAAGTCACGAAACTTGCCGAGCAGAAATCACTATAAATGTTGGGCACAGAACAGGCACTTATGACGGGTGAGGGATTGTTTGTGACGTGTGTGTCTGAAGATACAGCACTGTGCTTGAAATCTTTGTGAGCAGACACTTACTGCGCACAATCCTCCTGTGAGGCATGAGAGGCCCAACACATTTAAAAAAGCCTGACAGAAGCAATGTAGCATTTTTTAGAGGTTTCAAACGATATTTGTCCTTTAAAGCGGGCCGAAACCCACCTTTGATGCAAAACCCAGTTAGCCAATCGCCCCCACTGATAGTTCCCTCCCCGTTTTTGGTCACCAGATCAAGGCCCCAGCAACAGAAACTTCCTACAGGACCCAGTGCTGCGAGATTTGAACAACAGCATGTTCGGGCACTGGGTCATGATGCAATCCGGCAATCGCTGGTCCTTCCACTAGGCAATCGGGGTCTTTAGAAAAATTGTTGGGAAAGTGGAGAAGACAGGATGGCAAAACCATCCAAAAGGTGCTGCACGTGCGGAGTGGAATGCAGCACATATTTAATGCCTTATTCTGAAATAAAACACAGGGTCCTTTTTTGGGGGGAGATATTTTAAAGCAGACCTACAGCCTAGAATCACCAGACTCATCCCTTACCTTGCACGGGGACTGTTTGGGGGAGGTAAAATAAGATTTCTCAACATACACCTACGCAATTTGCGTCTTCCGCAAGGTAAATGTGCTGTCTTGAATTGCAAATAGCCCCGCCCCCTATAGCACTTAAACTGGACCAAAACCCAGGATAGTCAATAGTTTGGCCAAAAAAAGGCTTCAATCACTAAAAAGAACTTTCATTGTTCCTAAACACGCAGGATGCTGCTGGCGTGTGTTTTTAGAATGAAATAAGCCTGTTACTCATTGGAATCGGCAGTTTCCTCCACCTATTTGCCGGAAGAAATTCACTCTTCAAACATTTGCGCACACTTTTCTGCCCTCTAAACACACCATAAATCAAGCGCCGGAGACAGTTTGGTGCAGAAAAAGGACTCTAGCGGAAAATTTCAGGTGCAAATTGGCGCAATGGCGAATGCTTGTGCGCAAATTGACGCTAAAACGAAGGAGTATACCATTTTGATGACCATGAATGATGCGAGACTTGACGCTCCAAATCGCTGCCACAAACTCACCGGCGCACCAACCATGAATCGACCCTTTTATGCTGGTGGGGTCGTGTATATCGGATGGAGGAGCGTTGGGGATCCGTGCATGTGCCATGTGTTCAAGTCCCAAGGTGAGTATATGTCGACACCAGGGGGTTTCACACAGCGGTGTATCCCAAATTAGTGGTGGGGAAACCGAGACGCGAAGAGTTCTCAGGAAAGACGTGAGTCCATCGGGACAACCCCCAGGGCTTCACACAATATGGCACCCTATATGCCCCATAAAGAGGTAGACCACCCCAAGAGTCCTATAGACTCCAGGACGGTGTTGTTCCACTTTAAGTACCTTGTTAGATGAGAGAAGGACGTTATTAAGCAACATGTGGAGGCTGATTCATTACTAACGCCAGGATATCGGCAGATGTGCGTCTGTATAGCGGCACTTAGAGCGACCGCTAGTAGACGCTGTAAACGGGTATCTGGCGCTGTCACAGAGTGCCTCAGTCGCTGTAGTAACCTGGCCAGCATTGATGAATGTGATGTAACATACATCACATTCATCAATGCTGGACAGGTTACTACAGCGACTGAGGCACTCTGTGACAGCGCCGGATACCCGGGTGCTCTAACAGCAGTACAGCGATGCAGGGAGCGAAAGGTAGCGCCAGCTTAGTGCAACCGACTCTCAGCGACTCACACTATACTTATCAAAAAAGGACAAACACACAGCGTCGATGCTCTAAATCTGGTCGCTATAGCATAGAGCGCCAGACGCTGTGTGATTAAAGTCTGTTTTTGAATACATATCCACCAGTAACAAAGCGAAAACACATGGAATGACATTGTTGTAACACTGTGACATTATCACTTTAGTGCCAGACCTGTAATGACAATTCTGAATAAAAATATAAAAAGTCCAAAAACGTTTCTAAAAGTGTTTGTTTGCCATCAGGAGACGTCACACAATGACTGGAGCAAAAAAAAGTCAAACACGCTATTTAAACACAAGGAAATGAACGGCCATTGAAATGTATGGGAGAGCGACACTGAGCGAAAGGTAATACCTGGCGCTCTGGAAGCTAGAGCGATATACACTGAGCCGCCTGTAATAATACATGTGACGCTACATGGCGCTGTTAGAGTCGCTCACCAGATTCGCTTTCATAAATGTGGTTTTGCGCACAGCGCCTGGCGTTCACCAGACGCTGCCTGCCACTACGAGGCGCTACCTGGCGCTATCCCTTCCTAAATAACCCCCTAAGTCACTGGATTTTTAAAGTGATTAGAGGTGGGAAGAAAAATGCCTATTACTATTACATATGTATTTATATTTTTATAAAAAAAAGTTTATGTAGATGTCTTTTTATTTATTATCTATATTATTTATTATCTATATATTATCTATATATTTATTATGTATACGTTTAAAGAAAAAGCAACATGTCACTTGCTCGTGCAGATTAGTGGATGAAATCTGACTGTGCCGCTGGCAGCTCACTTGTGATTTTACCTGTCAGATTTACATAACTCATGGACCCCCATAAATCAAACTGACAGCGCCCCCTATCCCAGGCTCATGAGCAGCGCCAATCAGCGACTGCCAATCCCTGCACAGCACCCAGTGACCTCACCTGTTAGCTCAGCGCCGGGTGACAACTGAACGCCTGCGCTGCTCCAAGCTGGTGACGCTATTAAGTGGGGAGATGCCAACAGCTGATGCTGCCGACACTTCACCTGTCACTCTACAAGTAACATCCATCCTGCTGTGCAGAATTTTAAAGCAGGCCTAAACTGGGTTAGGGGCTGAGTGGAAGCAAGACAGGCCCTGACCATGTCCCAGCTAGACTACTGCAACACTCTCCTCCAGTAAACTGGTGCCCGGTAGGAGGCCCCACCTCACCTTCATCCCAACTGTGAGCCGGGCCATTCCCATTTCCAGCATGCCTTTTTTGTATTTCATTCATTCCTTCTATTCTTTCTTTCTTTCTGGCAATCCTTCTATTCATTCTTTCTTTTCTTCTGTCATTCCTTTTATTCTTTCTTTCATTCCAGCATTCATTTTATTCTATATTTCCGGCATTCCTTCTATTCTTTCTTTCTGGCAAACCTTCAATTTTTTCTTTCTTTTCTTCTGTCATTCCTTTTATTCTTTCTTTCATTCCGGCATTCATTTTATTCTTTATTTCCGGCATTCCTTCTATTCTTTCTTTCTTTCTGATAATCCTTCTATTTTTTCTTTCTTTCCTTCTGTCGTTCCTTTTCTTCTTTCTTACTTTCCGGCATTCAGTCTATTCTTTATTTGCAACATACCGACATTCCTTCTATTTTTTCTTTCTTTCCTTTTGTCATTCCTTTTATTCTTTCTTTCTTTCCGGCATTCAGTCGATTCTTTATTTGCGACATTCCTTCTATTTTTTCTTTCTTTCCTTCTGTCATTCCTTTTCTTCTTTCTTTCTTTCCGGCATTCAGTCTATTCTTTATTTCGGGCATTCCTCCTATTTTTTCTTTCTTTACTTCTGTCATTCATTTTATTCTTTCATTCTTTCTGGCATTTATTTTATTCTTTATTTCCAGCCTTCCTTATATTCTTATATTCTTTCTTTCTTTCCATCATCTCTTTCTTTCGTTCTGTTATTCCTTCTATCAATTTGTTTTTCAGATTATACATTGTTGTCTTACTTTCCGTTATTCCTTCTCTTTTTTTTTAGTCATTCTTTCTACTATTTCCTTCTTTACATAATTCTTTTTTTCTTTCTTTTTTTTTGTCTTTCATTCTATTCTTTCTGTCATTTCTTATTTTCTTTTTTCCCGTCTATCTTTCTTTCTTGTTTGCTTTTTTTCTTTCGTTCTTTCCTTTGTTGGTTTTAATCTTTCTTTTTTCTTTCTTTCTTTCTTTCTTTCTTTCTTTCTTTCTTTCTTTCTTTCTTTCTTTCCTTCATTGGTTCTATTCTTTGGGTTATTCCTTCCCTTCTTTCTGTAATTCCTTTTATTCTTATTCTTCCTTCTTTTCCATCTTTCATCATCATTTTCTGTTCTATTCGTTCAATCTTTTTATTTCTTTTATTTCACATATTTCTTCTTTCTTTCCTTGTTCAGCAGGGCAGCAATGCCATGATACGAGACAGAAAGCTTGAGCTTCTCAGGAGACATTTTTGCATTTTAAAAGAAAAATGACCCTTAAAGCGGTCCTTCACTCTGAATAAGAGTCTATCTTATATGTTTCCCACACCCTGTACATACAGATTGTTCACATTAAAAATCATCCTACCTGCATCTACTGCATGTTATCAGCCTTTAAACATCCAAGATGGCGGCCATCTTATCAGGCAGCCTGCAAACAGGAAGTGCCTCCTGACTGTGCTGCTCTGCATTCTGGGACTGCTGACCTTTACCTGACCCCAGCTCTGCTCTGTCTGAGCAAAGCACAGCTATAACCCACCCCCCTGTACCTTATCCCACTCTCCTCTCCTCAGTAAGTGTGATGTTTCTGAGTCAAGATGGCGGCGCCCGTATCCTAAATTCCTGAACAGAGTTGCAGCCCAGTGGGGGAAAGAATAATAAGTTAGTGACTAAAAACATAAAATATATTAATTTTAGATGCTGGGGAACCGTTTTTTAAGAGTTTGGGCTTTTCATTAAATCATGGTGAAGGTCCGGTTTAAGGGGGAACTAAATGGCACCGGGTCTCGGGGCAGTGGCAGCCAGCAATGGGAGCAGTCAGCAGGGCTGGGGCCCATGTAAACCCGGAGCCGGCCCTGATTCAGGTTTCACACAGTCTCCCTCCACATTCACAAATGGTAACAAAAGTAAATGTTTGTCCGCAGTTGCTGAGTTTTGGCACCGCAGTGTAAAGTCCACAGATTCAAGAAATTCTGCTGTAACGGGTAAGATGGGAAAAATACTAACCCTGGTCTGGTCTCTTTATTTATTACTACTTACTCTGCTCTACAGCCTAAGCCCTGACTCGGGATCTAACCTTTCCCATAGATAAAGGGTTACTTCAGCCTAATACAAAACTGTCCAGCCTGCAATGTTTCCCTTGTTCCAGTCCTCACTCAGGGGAGGGGTCGTCTTATATTAATGCAGACCCAAACCCTCCTGGCATTTCCTAGAAAGGATTCTGGCCAGAAAAAGACAAACCCACCTACTACCGATGCCCACGAGCACCAAACTCATGGAGCACTGTATGATGGAGCACCAGCAAACAGCTGCACACTGCAGTAATGTACACCCCCCTCCCACTGGAGGTTAGGGAAACCACAGGGGTTAACATTCTTACCTCTGAGGCAGACTGGAGTGTGTTTGGTCCACAAGTAAAGGGAAATCCGAGGCCGGCCTTACAGTTACATGGGAATATTTCCTGTTTAGTTTTAGGACTCCTGCACACACACACTGTGATTGGATAAGCTGTGCTCTGCTGCTGTAGAACAGCGTCATCCAGCATCACCTAATCCTTTCATAGAATCAAAAACAGTGTCTCATACCCCCAACCTTCCTGATTTCCCCGGGACAATCACGATTTTGGGCAGTTGGTCCCGCGGTGCATGCACTTGTCCCGCGCTGTCACTGCTCTGTCCCGTGCCATCGACGCTCTCTGTCGCCAGTTACTGAACGGAAGCTTGCCGCGGCCTCTCAGACACCTGCCGCCATTGGCCCCAGGTGTGAGCGCTCGGCTGCACACTCGCGGCCGGTCGCAGTGGGCGTCTGAGAGGCCGCGGCAGCCGGGCGTCTGGGAGACAGGCTTTTTTTTTCCTCTTCTTAAAGCTCATTGGCCGACTGTCTGGGGCCCAGACAGTCGATGTCCAGGCCGGGCCCCATGTGTTCCCTGTCATTGAGGGCACTCCATGGCTGAGGCTATATAGAAATGCAGGGGCAGATCATAATCAGGGGTGAATTTGGCCAAAACCATGGTACTAAGCTTTAGTATTGTCGGGGCAGATAACATGGCAGGGGTGGGTGGGCATAGCCACCACAGCCACAATGCGAAAGCAGGGACTAGATGTAGGCGTAAGAAGCAGCAGCCCAACTGGCCCCAAAGCAGTGCGACCCAACGGGAATTCACCCAAATCTCCCTAGGGCCAGTCCACCTGCATCTACAAGCCAAGTATTCAGTATAGAAGCAACAGTTTGGAGAAGGAGGTGAGTATATTTCTCTTTACCAGAAGTGACTAATGCCAGGTACTCCCTATAAACACATCAGTCTGGGGGAGGAGGTCATTATGTATCTCATCACCAGAAGAGCTGACAATCTACAAGCCAGGCAATCCACAAGCCAACCTCTACACTGCCACTGAATTCCTCCTGGTCGCCTCCCTCCACTCTCGCCTCCAGGACTTCTCATGTGCCTCACCACTCCTCTGAAATGCCCTTCCCCACTCAATTTGACACTCTCCAACACTCCAAGCTTTCAAAGGCACCCTCAAAACTTAACTTGTCAGACAAGCATGTGACCTGATTTAGATATCACTAAAAGCCTCTACATGGCCCACCCCCAAACTCAATATCTCGTGATCATTCCCCTTTGTCCCCACACCTTATCCTTTATAGAGGACCAAAACCCACCCTGGAGTCTATTTGAACCCCCCAGGTCGCCCAAAAACTCGCCTTCGTATCCCTGCTATCCTTTTAGCACCAGGCATTTGTGCATGGCCGGCATGGACACGCTCCCTGTTAGAGGGTAGCAGGGGATGCGGCAGGCAGCGCACTCGGATCTGCCATTGTTAGACTCGAGCTGATCTGAGCACGTTGATTGGACGAGCAGCTGCGCATGCGCCTTAGGACCGGAAAGAGGTGAGTTACCTTTGGCGGGGGGGGGGGGGAGGTTTCACACAGTGGGGCACCCCCGATCGGGGTGCCGGGGGGCAAGGGCCAGAACCCAGGATGATCAAAATCCTGGCTTTTGGTCCACTTTAAGGTGAAGGTTGGATCCCAATGATTATTTTACCTTGTGGGCCCCAATAGTACACCTGGTTTTCTAAACATTCTAAACAGACCTATTTCCACACCTGCACGTAGACTGTAAAGAGTTAATGTGCTAAAGTTATTCAACATTGGCTACATTTCTTCTCTATTGCCATTTTATTGTAACTAATGCAATAGATTAGAGAATAGATGTAACAGTTACAGTAAATAGGTCAATGAATCATTTATGCAAATAAGATGCATACACCTGACCCAGATGCAATGAGATCAATGGGCAACAGAGGGACATAAGTCCAAAACAGGAAACATTTGGGAGGTATGCTATGCCTCGTGGAGTGTCAGCTCTTCTGATGGTGGCATGTATAATGTATCCGCTCAGTCAATGCATATCCCCAGGGGTGGACTGGGGTCCAGGAGATCAGGGGGGACCCATCATTGGATCAGACTGTAGCAGAGGAACTCCTTACTGGGGCCCACAGGAGAAAATAATCCTTGTGACTCAACCTTCATCTGTGGACCAAAACCCAGTATGTGAGAACCCCCCCCTCACCTCTTCCCAGGCCTACGACGCATGTGCGGGTGCTCGTCCAATCAGTGCGCTGGCGGCTGCATTCCCTGATACCCTCCAACTGGGAATGTGCCCACACTGGCCATTCACAAACGCCTGGTGCGTGCATGCCCCCTGCTTAGGGTATAGCGGGGATGTGGCCGCTGCTCATGCATGCTCCGTTGAAACGGGAACAGATGTGAGTTTTCGGGCAACCTGGGGGGTTTCACACAGCAGAGCACCCCTGATCGGAGGTGCCTCGGGGGGGGGGGGGAGCAAATTTTCCTTAGTCAGTGCCTGGGGCCCACCAGGGGATCCTCTGGTGGGCCAGTCCAACACTGATACTAACCTGGACATTTATGCTAGATAATGGCACAGAAAAATTAAATGAAATGGAAACGTATGCTTTCCAGTGGCTTCTGTGCCAAGGTACATTGGGGGCCTGATTTATCAAGCTCTTCTGTCAGACAATGCCATTATAGTACATGGGGGCCTAAATTTATCAAGCACTTCTGCACACAATGCCATTAGAGTACATGGGGGGCCTGATTTACCAAGTACTTCTGCCAGACAATGCCATTAGAGTACATGGGGGCCTGATTTATCAAGCATGTCTGCCAGACAGTGCCATTAGAGTACATGGGGCCTGATTTATCAAGCACTTCTGCCAGACAATGCCATTAGAGTACATGGGGCCTGATTTATCAGGCATGTCTGCCAGACAATGTCATTAGAGTACATGGGGGCCTGATTTATCAAGCATGTCTGCCAGACAATGTCATTAGAGTACATGGGGGCCTGATTTATCAAGCACTTCTGCCAGACAGTGCCATTAGAGTACATGGGGGGCCTGATTTATCAAGCATGTCTGCCAGACAATGTCATTAGAGTACATGGGGGCCTGATTTATCAAGCACTTCTGCCAGACAATGCCATTAGAGTACATGGGGCCTGATGTATCAATCACTTCTGCCAGACAGTGCCATTTGAGTACATGGGGACTTGATTTATCAAGCACTTCTGCCAGACAATGCCATTAGAGTACATGGGGGGCTTGATTTATCAAGCACTTCTGCCAGACAATGCCATTAGAGTACATGGGGGTCTGATTTATCAAGCACTTCTGCCAGACAATGCCATTAGAGTACATGGGGGCCTGATTTATCAAGTACTTCTGCAGACAATGCTATTAGAGTACATGGCGGCCTGATTTATCAAACACTTCTGCCAAACAGTGCCATCAGAGTACATGGGGGGCTGATTTATCAAGCACGTCTGCCAGACAATGCCATTAGAGTACATGGGTGGCCTGATTTATCAAGCACTTCTGCCAGACAGTGCCATTTGAGTACATGAGGGGCCTGATTTATCAAGCACGTCTGCCAGACAATGCCATTAGAGTACATGGGTGGCCTGATTTATCAAGCACTTCTGCCAGACAGTGCCATTTGAGTACATGGGGGCTTGATTTTTCAAGCACTTCTGCCAGACAATGCCATTAGAGTACATGGGGGCCTGATTTATCAAGCACGTCTGCCAGACAATGCCATTAGAGTACATGGGTGGCCTGATTTATCAAGCACTTCTGCCAGACAGTGCCATTTGAGTACATGAGGGCTTGATTTTTCAAGCACTTCTGCCAGACAATGCCATTAGAGTACATGGGTGGCCTGATTTATCAAGCACTTCTGCCAGACAATGCCATTAAAGTACATGGGGGCCTGATTTATCTAGCACTTCTGCCAGACAATGCCATTAGAGTACATGGGGGGCTGATTTATCAAGCGCTTCTGCCAGACAATGCCATTAGAGTACATGGGGGCCTGATGTATCAAGCACTTCTGCCAGAGAGTGACATTAGAGTACATGGGGGGCCTGATTTATCAATCCCTTCTGCCAGACAGTGTCATTAGAGTACACGGGGTCTGATTTATCAAGCATTTCTGCCAGACAATGCCATTAGAGTACATGGGGGCCTGATTTATCTAGCACTTCTGCCAGACAATGCCATTAGAGTACATGGGGGCCTGATGTATCAAGCACTTCTGCCAGAGAGTGACATTAGAGTACATGGGGGGCCTGATTTATCAATCCCTTCTGCCAGACAGTGTCATTAGAGTACACGGGGTCTGATTTATCAAGCATTTCTGCCAGACAATGCCATTAGAGTACATGGGGGCCTGATTTATCTAGCACTTCTGCCAGACAATGCCATTAGAGTACATGGGGGCTGATTTATCAAGCACTTCTGCCACACAATGCCATTAGAGTACATGGGGGCCTGATGTATCAAGCACTTCTGCCAGAGAGCGACATTAGAGTACATGGGGGGCCTGATTTATCAATCACTTCTGCCAGACAGTGTCATTAGAGTACATGGGGGTCTGATTTATCAAGCACTTCTGCCAGACAATGCCATTAGAGTACATGGGGGGCCTGATTTATCAATCACTTCTGCCAGACAGTGTCATTAGAGTACATGGGGGTCTGATTTATCAAGCACTTCTGCCAGACAATGCCATTAAAGTACATGAGGGCCTGATTTAGCAATGCCTTCTGTGGCAAGTTACATGGGGGCCTGATTTATCAAGCACTCCTGCCAGACAATGTCATTAGAGTACATGGGGGCCTGATTTATCAAGCACTTCTGCCAGACAATGCCATTAGAGAACATGGGGGGCTGATTTATCAAGCACTTCTGCCAAACAGTGCCATTAGAGTACATGGGGGGGCCTGATTTATCAAGCACATTTGGCAGATAATGCCATTAGAGTACATGGGGGGCTAATTTATCAAGCACTTCTGCCAAACAGTGCCATTAGAGTACATGGAGGTCTGATTTATCAATCACTTCTGCCAGACAGTGTCATTAGAGTACATTGGGGTCTGATTTATCAAGCATTTCTGCCAGACAATGCCATTAAAGTACATGAGGGCCTGATTTAGCAATGCCTTCTGTGGCCAGTTAAATTGGGGGCCTGATTTATCAAGCACTCCTGCCAGACAATGCCATTAGAGTACATGGGGGCCTGATTTATCAAGCACTTCTGCCAGACAATGCTATTAGAGTACATAGGGGGCTGATTTATCAAGCACTTCTGTCAGACATTGCCTTTAGAGTACATGGGGGCCTGATTTATCAAGCACTTCTGCCAGACAATGCCATTAGACTACATGGGGGCCTGATTTATCAAGCACATTTGCCAGACAATGCCATTAGAGTACATGGGGGCCTGATTTATCAAGCACTTCTGCCAGACAATGCCATTCGAGTACATGGGGGCCTGATTTATCAAGCACTTCTGCCAGACAATGCCATTAGAGTACATGGGGGGCTGATTTATCAAGCACTTCTGCCAGACAATACCATTAGAGTACATGGGGGGCTGATTTATCAAGCACTTCTGCCAGACAATGCCATTAGAGTACATGGGGGCCTGATTTATCAAGCACTTCTGCCAGACAATGCCATTAGAGTACATGGGGGGCCTGATTTATCAAGCACTTCTGCCAGACAATGCCATTAGACTACATGGGGGCCTGATTTATCAAGCCCTTCTGCCAGACAATGCCATTAGACTTCATGGGGGCCTGATTTATCAAGCACTTCTGCCAGACAATGCCATTAAACTACATGGGGGCTTGATTTATCAAGCACTTCTGACAGACAATGCCATTTCAATGCAAAATATGATTTATTAATTTTTTCAGGGTGTTGCTGGCCTGCTAATGTTTCAGTAAATGTGCAGCAGCATGCGCAAGTGTAAAAAAATATATTTTATGATATTTTCTACTTTGCACTAATATGACACTGTCTGGCAGAGGTGCTTGATAAATCACACCCTATGTGTGTCATATTAAGGATTGCTACATCTGTCCATTGACTATTTCTCCAGCAGAAGAGCTGACAGTTCAGTACAGACACAGATCTGCCGGCACCAGGTTCCTCCTGGACATTGTCAGGCCAGCACCCGGAGACTGTCAGGTTTCCCCTCACTCCCAACACCAAACTGTCCCGCACTTTATCCAGCCTCCCTCCCAGAATCTCCCTCCGGCTTCTCCTACCTTTCCCAGGCTTTTTCCGATCACCGGCAGCGCTTCCAGGACACACGCTGCACTTTGTAGAAAGTTCCCGTAGTAGGGAGTGCGGCGAGTAGTGCGTGTTCGTCTCCTTCCGGTGTACTGTGAAATTCTGCATCCCCGGGATCCCCGGCTGTGGTGCACACTCATTGCACGCGCACGTGAACTCCTCACTCCTGCTTGGAAAAGGAAAGCAGAAGGAATGTACATGTCATGTGCAAGAACAACGTCTTGCTTTGTACTGTAGTTAAAGGGGGATTCTTCTTTCACTCTAAAAATACTTTTACAGACATTTTACCCAACAGTGTGCTGATAACTACCGAAATGGTGCTGATCCTTTTCACTATATAATATTAATAAGTTAATGTGTAATATTTCATTTTGCAGTATATACAGATGTTTTACTATAGTTAAAGGGGATTTTTATTTCACTCTAGAATCCATTGTTTTAGCATACCTAAAGAGGGACATTTGTTAAATTAAGCCACGCCCCCTCGTTGATTGATGGATAGGAGATAGGATGTAACAGTTACAACAATATAAACATACATTAAATACAATATAAACAAACATTGAATAACAGAATGAATCATTTATTGATTCAGATCTGCATATTAAAGCTCAAAAAAGGACAGAGAAGAACAACGAGGAACACAGACTCAAAATAGGGACAGTTCCTCCAAATCAGGGACAGTTGGGGGGTATGGCTTTAGTAAAGGAGACCTCTAGCAATAAATACGGTTGTGCTACTATGGTTAAAGGGGGAATCCTTTTAAACTTCAACATTAAATACAATAAAATATTCAAACAATAAATACGGTTAATACGAAAACAATAAATACGGTTGTGTTATTATGGTTAAAAGGGGGAATCTTATTTAACACTAAAAATAAACTATTTTTTTTAAAGGAGCCAAGGACACGTCTAGAAATATAATATAGGTATGTTTTTACTATAGAGGGGTGGTTAAATGGGGATTCTTCTTTCACTCATAAATAACTTTATTTTAAAAAGGAGTCAAGCATTAGTTAACAGGGCTTGTTTCTTTTACTATATTACATTTCCATAATATAGCGTTTCCCCAAAAATAAAACAGGTCTAATTTTTGCTCCAAAAATAGGTGCTAGGGCTTATTTTCAGAGGATGTCTTATAGCCAGCTGGCAAGATGGTGGCGGTATTACAGCAGCTCCAGTACAGTACATGCACAGAGCCTGCGGGCAGCAGGGGAGTGGGGGGGGGGGGGATTTGGCCATGTGCCCGGCATGGCAGCAGACTGGGGTAGAGCCTGCAAGATTAGACATTTCACTCCTGACAGACAAGCTTACCTGTGTGACTTTATGTGTCCTTGCCCTCCTTTACAGCCATAATGTGTCCTCACCCTTCTTTACAGCTGCTCTCATCCCTCTGCTGATGCCCGGCAGCTGGATTATGAATTGGAACTAGGGCTTATTTTTGAGGTAGGGCTTATATTTCACGCATTAGCAAAAATGCTTAAAAAAAATCTTACTAGGGCTTATTTTCGGGGTAGGTCTTTTTTCCAGGGAAACAGGGTGTGTGTGTGTGTTGGTATACACACACACAGGTACACACACACACACACACACACACACACACACACAGGTACACACACACACACACACACACACACACACACACACTGTATATATCAATATTTACAAACGTTTTGTTAAAAGGGGGATTCTTCTTTCCCTATTAAAATACTTTTTTTTTTTCTTAAAAGGAGAGTCAGTCATTACATACAGACATTACCTGACAGCTTTCACTGATATCTATGCAAAATACTACGACTCCTTTTCTCTAGAAAATATTTTAGTTGGTTAAAAGGGACCTCTAGCATTGTATACAGATGTTTTACTATAGTTAAACTGGACCTTTATACTGAATAAGAACATATCTTATATGTTTTCAACACCCTGTACACACAGATTGCTCACATTAAAAATCATCCTGCCTGAGCCTATTGCGTTTACTGAGCCTTTAAACATCCAAGATGGTGGTCCATGGAGTCTGAGGCTGCTTGCAGACAGGAAGTGTCTTCTGACTGTGTCGCTCTGCATTGTGGGATTGCTGTCCTTTTCCTGACCCCAGCTCTGCTCTGTCTATACCCCCGCCCACTGCACTTTCCCCCTCTCCTCTCCTCAACATGTGATGCTTCTGAGGCAAGATGGCAGTGCCTGTATCCTGGAGCCCTGGACTCTGAACCCAGGGGGAAAGAGTAATAAGTAAGCGACTAAAAACTATTAAAATATATTTATTTTAATATACTCCACACTGCTCATCTCTGCACCCACATCTCCACCCTACTCCTCCTTCTTTTTCCCCCATCTGTGCCCTGCTCCCCAATGGACCCCCAACTCCATCCTGCTCCCTACTGCACCCATATCTGCACATTGCTCCCCACTGCACCCACATCTCCTCCCTACTCCCCCTTCCCTTTCCTGCTCCCAACAGCACCTCCATCTCCACCCTGCTCCCCGCTGGACCCCCAACTCCACCCTGCTCCACGCTGGACCCCCATCTCCGCCCTGCTCCCCGCTGGACCCCCATCTCCGCCCTGCTCCCCGCTGGACCCCCATCTCCACCCTGCGCCGCGCTGGACCCCTATCTCCCCGCTGGACCCCCAACTCCGCTCTGCTCCCTGCTGGACCCCCAACTTCACCCTGCTCCCCACTGGACCCCCAACTCCGCCCTGCTCCCCACTGCACCCATATTTCCACATTGCTCCCTACTGCACCCACATCTCCTCCCTACTCCCCCTTCCCTTTCCTGCTCCCAACAGCACCTCCATCTCTGCCCTGCTCACCTCTGCACTCCCATCTCCACCCTGCTCCGCGCTGGACCCCTATCTCCCTGCTGGACCCCCAACTCCGCTCTGCTCCCCGCTGGACCCCCATCTTCACCCTGCTCCCCGCTAGACCACCATCTCCACCCTGCTCCCCGCTGAACCCCCAACTCCACCCTGCTCCCTGCTGCACCCATATCTTCACATTGCTCCCCACTGCACCTACATCTCTGCCCTACTCCTCCTTCTCTTTCCTGCTCCCCACTGCACCTCCACTTCTGCCCTGCTCTCCGCTGCACCCCCATCTCTGCCTCACTCCCCGCTGCACCCCCATCTCTGCCCCACTCCCCGCTGCACCCCATCTCTGCCTTGTTCCACGCTGCACCCATATCATACCATGCTCCCCCAATCATTTACAGTAAGTAAGTACAGTACGAATCCGAGCTTTTCCAATGCCTGCTCTGCAGGTTTGGTGTTCCCATCCCTGGTTGTGTGGCCATGGACTGTCCCCCAGGCCCTATGTGTACCCAGCACTCAATAATTGTGTGTGTGGGTTCAAGTGAGGGTTAAACCAGACCTTCACCATGATTTAATGAAAAGCCCAAACCCTTAAAAAACTATTCCCCAGCATCTAAAATTAATATAATTTAAGTTTTTAGTCACTTACTTATTATTCTTCCACCCACTGGGCTGCAACTCTGTTCAGGACCCTAGGATACGGGCGCCGCCATCTTGACTCAGAAGCATCACACCGCTGAGGAGAGGAGAGCGGGATAAAGTGGGTGGGGGGTGGTGTTATAGCTGTGCTTTGCAGAGCTGGGGTCAGGCAAAGGACAGCAATCCCAGAATGCAGAGCGACACAGTCAGAAGACACTTCCTGTTTACAGGCTGCCTGATGCCCCATGAGCCGCCATCTTGGATGTTTAAGAGCTCATAACATGCAGTTGGGATGATTTTTAATGTGAGCAATCTGTATGTACAGGGTGGGGGAAACATATAACATAGGCTCTTATTCAGAGTGAAGGTCCGCTTTAAATGCAGACCGCAATGTGTATGTGTGGGTGTGGAGGGGAGAAAGGGTGCAAGAGGTTAAATACAAGCAATGTGTGTCTATACGATAGAAAAGGGGACAGGTGGTTAAATACAGAGTTTTTGGTGAGCATATACTTCTTTCAGGCTCTGGAACACAGGAGTCACATGACCAAAGCAGTGGAAGCAGGGAAATCAGGTCCTGTAGACATCTGGCTGCAGGATACATTTAACCCCTTGCACCCCATACCCCTCCACACACAATGTTTGTGTTTTCCTGTTGTTAGGAGGGTGCTTGTGAGGGTTATTAAAGTGCCAGCAACTGCAATTATTCTTTACCATAGCATTACTGTCACACTTTACAGCACCCCCTGTAGGTGGCCGCCCTAGGCACATCCCTGGGTGGTGGGAGCACTGCATTGTACTCCCATAAGCACAGACTTCCCAAAAGAGAATCTGGGTCCATTAAAGAAAGACACAAATCAAGAATCACAGTTTAATCTATATCTTCTATTTACAGGAAAATCATAAAACAATACGGCATGTGTGGGCATACATGGTAAGCGAGTACATACAGCGAATCTCAGGCGTCTCTGTACACAGCTATGGACATTGTCAGCGACATGCCAGGGTCAGAAACAATTTTGGCACAAAGCTGGATACAGCAGTGAATAAATAATCATGAAATCAATACAAAGATGACATAAGCGCTCGACAGCCTGGTGTAGCTAATATGGAGGTTCATTACCCATGAGGCTTTGCCAGGCTGGGTGACACGTGGCGGACACCCATACAGCTCACATGGGATCCAGGTCCAGTAATGCCCAGAGAGTACAAAAATAAATCTGTGTTCCTCTTTATTGTGCTTTTACTTGTTATTAATGCTAAAACCCTGTTGGTATCTGTATGAAGTGGAACCTTCCTGATATGCAAATGATATGCAAATCAGCCGTTGCAGGGCCTCCATGAGATATTTTGAGCCCCATATGACCTATATGCTTTACTTACTCACTGTACTTCTCACATACCCTGATTTTTAGTGATGGAACACCAACATGGAGGAGGAGTCAGGTCAGGTGACTTCAGTATATTACAGAAGGGCCCTCGGACATGGCTGGGCCCTTTCAAAGATCAGCCAGGGCCCAGGGCCAGATTACCAGAGGGGAAAACCCGGGCTCACGTCCTGGGGCCTCCACCACTTGGTAACGAAGGCAGTGATTTATCTACAGGGGGTCTCCACCAGACTTTGTGCTCAGGGGTCTCCATTACACTTAAAGTGGACCAAAACCCATGGAGACTGGCCCAGGAATCCCCAGCTCACCCATAAACTCACTTTTCTTTGCGGTCCAATGGCACATGCTCAAGCCGTGGCTGCATCCCCGCTATCTCTCTAGCAAGGTGCGCGCCCGCGCCAGGCATATGTGAATGGCCGGTGCAGGCACGCTCCCTGTTAGAGGGTGGCGGGGGATGCGGCCGCCAGTGTGCTCGGATCCACATGCATTAGACAAGCTCCTGGACGCAGGGGCTCAAGTAGATTCGAGTGCGCTGATTGGACGAGCGACTTGTCATAGGACCAGGAAGAGATGCGTTTGTTCGGGCGACCTGGGGGGTTTCACAAGGACCAAAACCCAGGATAGTAAAAATCCTGGGGTTTGGTGCACTTTAAAGTGATCCTATACCCAGAAGCGTATATGGTCACCTTCCATCTCCAGTCCAGTGCCCCAAAACAGCCTGCGTTTCTTTTTTTTTTACTAAAGCCTTTGCCCAGTATTCATAGCACAAACTGAATGCAGTCGGCCATATTGCTCCCTGGCCGAGCAGCCCCACCCCCTGTGCTTTCCAGTTATGACATTCAGTTACAATACACACAGCTCAGCATTGGGGAGCACTTCAGCCTGACTGCCATTATGTGACCGTTTAGTTGTAACTAAAATAGATCGGACATCACACTGCTTCCTGTTAGTGTTGTTATGAATATTGAGCAAAGGATTGCCTGTCATAACTCATCTTTCTGGTGTTCCCGTGTCGCTTCCCTGACCTTCCTGTGGCTGAGGCACGCTCCCGCACCGAGCACCACAGACCTAGGATAAGGGTTCCATTGGGCTGGTAGCGTAAAATGTTGCTGCCTGCTGCCCCTGTCCCCGCCCCTGCCATAGCTCCGCCCTAGGCACGTGCCTATGTTTGCCTTGTGGTAAATACGGGCCTGACTACAGGGAGACTGGCGATGCATCCTCTTCCCTTTCCCTATGCCGACGCTCTCTCCAAAATAACGCTTTATGCTGTGCAGTAATAAGCACGCTGAATGGATGAGCGCCTGCGCATACACAATAGGGGAAGTCACGTTTAATGGGTGACCCTGGGGGATTCAACTAGAGGGGCATCCCAAATCCTGAAATAGTCAAAATTCCAGGTTTTGGTCCACTTTAAAGGAAGGAAGAGCTTCACGCTGCAATGTGCACACCTCCTATTAGAGGAGTTGCGGCTGCAGCATGTGTGTGCAGTTGTTTCTGCCCGCTGCTGGATGGCACTATCTCTGTAACACAGGGCTCACTGATGTCATGAGCCAACTTTTCAGGGTGGGAAAGAGGGACATTTGTTAAATTAGGCCACGCCCCCTCATTGAGGGATGGATAGGAGGTAGGGTGTAACAGTTACAACATTAGAATGACAAATTAATCACTTATTGATGCAGATCTGCATGCTACACCTCAAAGAGGGACAAAGGACAACAATGAGGTACACAGGGACATGGACTCAAAAGAGGGACAGTCCCTCCAAATCAGGGACACTTGGGATGTATGCATGAGGGGGTAGGTTAAGCTAGTTTAGTATCCTGCTTCCTGTTGCCCTCGGCGATGTAAATATTTGGTGGCCGCATCTTCGGGTTATGAGCGCACTCCCGCCGCACAGCATTTAAAATAGGCCGAGGAGAAGGAGAACACCCAATGCTGGGGACATGGCACTGCGTTCCCCATTGCCGAAGCTCTGCATGTAAACAGAGCAGTTCATACCCCCCAGGTGTCCCTGATTTGGAGGGACTGTCCCTCTTTTGAGTCCATGTCCCCCTGCCTCTCGTCGTTCTCATTTGTCCCGCTTTGAGTTGTAACATCAGATCTGCAGCAATAAATGATTCATTAGCTGATTTAAAGTGTCTAAAGCGGACCTTCACCCTGAATAAGAGTCTATCTTATATGTTTCCCACACCCTGTACATACAGATTGCTCACATTAATCCGGACCTTCACCCTGAATAAGAGTCTATCTTATATGTTTCCCACACCCTGTACATACAGATTGCTCACATTAATCCGGACCTTCACCCTGAATAAGAGTCTATCTTATATGTTTCCCACACCCTGTACATACAGATTGCTCACATTAATCCGGACCTTCACCCTGAATAAGAGTCTATCTTATATGTTTCCCACACCCTGTACATACAGATTGCTCTACTGCACTTTCTGAGCCTTTAAACATCCAAGATGGCGGCTCATGGAACATCAGGCAGCCTGCAAACAGGAAGTGTCTTCTGACTGTGCTGCTCTGCATTCTGGGATTGCTGTCCTTTTCCTGACCCCAGCTCTGCTCTGCTCTGTGCAAAGCACAGCTATAACCCGCCCCCCTGTACTATATCCCACTTTACTCTCCTAAGTAAGTGTGATGCTTCTGAGTCAAGATGGCGGCGCCCGTATCCTAAAGTCCTGAACAGAGTTGCAGCCCAGTTGGGGAAAGAATAATAAAGTAAGTGACTAAAAACGTAAAATATATTAATTTTAGATGCTGGGGAATCGTTTTATAAGGGTTTGGGCTTTTCAATAAATCATGGTGAAGGTCCGGTTTAATTGTTACACCCTATCTCCTATCCATCCCTCAATAAGGGGGTGTGGCCTAATTTAACAAATGTCCCTCTGTCCCTCCCTGAAAATTTGGTAGGTATGCAGTTTGTTGAGCATTACATTTGCACAGCAAACGGCTCTGATTGGATGAGAGCCCACACATGCGCCATTGGAAGAAGTGAGTGATCTGGGGGGGGGGGGGGGGGGTTGCATGCAGCCATACCTGGGGCATGGAATACAATCCAGGATAGTAAAAATCCCGGGTTTTGTTCCGCTTTAAGTTTGAATTTTAGACTTTGAACAAATCTTTTCTTACACAATCAGTGTTCTTTGGCTTTTCCCAAGTTACATAACACTCAGAAATGTTACACTACCCCTTTAAAGTGGACCAACACCCTCCCCTGATCTATAAGATTCCCGGACCGATCAGCTCCCTGACTGCGGGGCACCCCGATCGCTGTGTGAAACCCCCCAGATCCCCGAAAATCCTACCTGATCCTCGTTCCAGCGGCGCATGCGCGGGCCGCCGCCACCTCCCGCGCGTCCCTCTAGCAGGGAGCGCACCCGCGCCAGCCGTTTGTGAATGGCCGGCGCGGGCGCGCTCCCTGTAAGAGGCGACGGCGGCCCGCACTCAGCTTGTCCGTCGCTGCCTCTCCTTGTCCATCGGCGGCGATTGGACGAGCGAGTCACGTGGGAGCGGGGTCAGGTGAGTTTTCGGGGCTTTCTGGGGGGTTTCACACAGCGGCGCACCCACGATCGGGGTGCCCCGTGGAAGTGGACCAATACCCAGGATAGTCAAAATCCTGGGTGTTGGTCCACTTTAAGTTTTCACTTTGTACCACGCTACTGCTCTGCGCCCGCCCACCCATAGGAGTACATTTATTTATACAGCGGTTACGGGATTGTGTAACAATCATGCAGGAAATGGCCATGCGGGGTTACTCATCCCTCCTGCTCTGCCGCTTGTGCTGTGTCACTATGTCAGGGAGGTCACATGACACCACAGAGCTTCACATTGCAGGCTGTGCTCTGGATCAGCAGTGTGCAGCAGTTTCATATTTACACTTTTCTGATTTACATACGCATTCAACCAGATTTTCTTTTGTGTCGTCAGTATAAAAGCCAAAATCATTTTTTATTTCTATTTATAAGACTCCGTTCACACCTTTGCAGGTCACATGTGCAATATAGAGCGCACCCTATGACTGATCACCTGTCACCTTACAGAGAGGGACCACACCGGGGGGGGGGGGGGGCGGGGGGGATGGTGCACTTGCATGCAGATAGGGTGTTATATACCTGGAATAAGGTTGTCCTGAGTAAATAGAGTTAAAGTAAAAGAATGACCTACTTTAATGCAGACCAAAACCCACATTTTTAATGCGGACCTTCAGCATCATTTAATGAAAAGCCCAAACCCTTAAAAAACTATCCCCCAGCATCTAAAATTAAAATAACTAAGTGTCATTAGTCTCTTTTTGTTCTTTCCCCCACTGGGCTGCAACTCAAAAGTGCAGGACTCATTGGGGTTATAGCTGTGCTTTTCACAGACAGAGCAGAGCTGGGGTCAGGAAAAGGAGAGCAATCCCAGAATGCAGAGTGGCATGGGCCCTTATTTAAGAAGGGATAGCGTCAGGTAGTGGCTGGTTAATGAGAGGTAGCGACTGGTGAACACCGGACACGGCACGCAATTACACATTTATCAAGCAGAATCTGTTTAGTGACTGGGATAGCGCCATGTAGCGTCTGATTCATCATTTTCACAGCCTCAGCGAACAGCGCCAGCATTCAGCCTTGCACGGCGCCAGGTATGACCTCTCGCTACCTGTCGCTCTCCCATACATTTCAATGGACGATCCTTTTCTTCTCTTTAAATGGGTTTTTTTTTTTTTTTTTTTTCAAAAAAATCACAAATAATTCTGTGACCTCTTCTGGCATTGAAGAAGAAGTTTTTTCATATTTTTTTCATTTTTTATATATTTCCTCAGAAATGACATTACAGGTCTGCCATTAAAGTGTTCATGTTACAATGTAATTCCATATGTTTTCGCTTTGTTACTAGTTGATAGATGCTGGAAAACAGACTTTAATCACACCGCGTCCTGTGCTCTGGGCTTCAAAGAAATATTTTTCAGCGCCAGAGATTTGTGAGACTGTTTTTTTGCTGAATATGGTGTGAGTCAATCGCTACCATGTGCTCCCATACAGCGCTGTACTGGTCAAATAGCGACTCCTCACAATGTATTCACCATTACTGAACAGCGACTGAGTCGCCATAAACTAGCGACTCACGGTCGAGCACTGCGACTACTAGCGGGCGCTCTGAAAATGCCTGCTACAGACACTCATCTGTCGCTACCTGCAGCTAATGATGAATCAGCCTGCCAGTCAGTGGGTATTCCAATTTTGGAACCTCAGGCATGGACCCCCACATTAATGGAGACCAAAACCATACCTCCAAACTGTCCCTGATTTGGAAGGACTGGCCCTCTTTTGAGTCTATATCCCCGTGTCCCTCATTGCTCTCCTCTGTCCCTCTTTGAGGTGTAACATGCAGATCTGCATCAATAAATAATCAATTTGCCTATTCAAAGTGTTTATATTGTTGTAGCTGTTACAATCTATCTCTTTATCCATCCCTCAAAGAGGGGGCGTGGCCTAATTTAACAAATATCCCTATTCCCACCCTGAAAAGTTGGTAGGTATGGTGATATTTTCCCAGCAGTGATCAGCTTGGGTGCCCAGGAGCCAGCCACCATCACAATGCAGCTAAATGGGGGCAAGATGTGACCCTCTCCATTTTCTCTAGCTTGGCTCCCCCAGCTGCTCTGGCTGCTCCCAGACCTCGTTTGTATGTATTCCAATGGCCGGGAGCATGTCCATCCACAGCGTTCCAATGGATGCAAGATTATAGCGAGAAGACACTGTGGTACGCCCCCTCCATTGCAGTGGAGATGGTTGCCGCTAGGGATGAGCGAACCGGTTCGGATGAACCGGAATTCGCTCCGAATTTCCGGGAAAATTCGATTCAGCACGAACCCAAATTTTTTTTGGTTCGTGCCGATCGAATTTTCCCTGAAAAAAAAAAAAAAAAATGCCGGCATGGTGGGAGCAGGCAGGCCGGCTACGCTGTTAGCGGGCGGTGGAAGCAGGCCCGCTGACAGCGCAGCCGGCCTGCCCGCTCCCACCATGCCGGAATTTGTTTAAAAAGCAAACACTTACCTGCATGGTCGGAGCGTGGAGGCCGGCGCCGCTCTCAGGCGCCCTCTGATGACGCGTCCTCTGATGACAGCTGAGAGCAGCGCCGGAGCGTGACAGCGCTGACAGCGTAGCCGGCCTGCCCGCTCCCACCATGCCGGCATTTTTTTTTTCAGATGAGCGATTCGTGAAAGTTCGATTCGGGCGAACCCGAATTTCTTGGGGAAATTCGGCGAAACGCCCGAATCGAACTTTCAAGAAGTTCGCTCATCTCTAGTTGCCGCAAACAGAGTTTTGGTCCTGTAGATCCGTTAGATCTTAAAACCTTTGAAACCGTTTTAATTCACTCCGACTGGGTCAAAAAGTCTGCACCAAACACATTGTGGTCATCATCATTTTAATGATGTAACCATATCAGTGATGCTGGATCCATTGGACGTTTTAATTAGTAGCTAATAAATACTAAACCGGATCTTCACCCTGAATTAGAGCCTATCTTGTATGTTTCCCCCATGCTGTACATACAGATTACTTACATTAAAAATCATCCTACCTGCACCTTACATTTTATGAGCTTTTTAACATCCAAGGTGGCAGCCCATGGAGTCGCAGGCTGCCTGCAGACAGGAAGTGTCTTCTGACTATGCCACTCTGCATTCTGGGATTTCCTTTTTCCTTTTCCTGACCCCAGCTCTGCTCTGTATGTGCAAAGTACAGCTATAACCCGCCCCCCTGTACTTTTCATCCCTCTCCTCTCCTCAGCATGTGATGCTACTGCGCCAAGATGGCGGCGCCCGTATCCTTAAGTCCTGAACACAGTTAAAGCCCAGTGGGGGTAGGAATAATAAGTACACGACTAAAAATTTTAAATATATTAATTTTAGATTCTGGGGAATAGTTTTCTAAGGGTTTGGGCTTTGCATTAAACCGGACCTTCAGCGTGATTTAATAAAAAGCCCAAACTCTTAAAAACTGGTTCCCCAGCATCTAAAATTAATACATTTTACATTTTTAGTCACTAACTTTATTCTTTCCCCCACTGGGCTGCAACTCTGTTCAGGAATTTAGGATACGGGCGCCGCCATCTTGACTCAGAAGCATCACACTTACTGAGGAGAGGAGAGTGGGATAAGGTACAGGGGGGCGGGTTATAGCTGTGCTTTGCTCAGACAGAGCAGAGCTGGGGTCAGGTAAAGGTCAGCAATCCCAGAATGCAGAGCAGAACAGTCAGGAGGCACTTCCTGTTTGCAGGCTGCCTAATAAGATGGCGGCTTCCATAAGCCGCCATCTTGGATGTTTAAAGGCTCATAACATGCAGTAGATGCAGGTAGGATGATTTTTAATGTGGACAATCTGTATGTACAGGGTGGGGGGAAACATATAAGATAGACTCTTATTCAGAGTGAAGGTCCCCTTTAAATGATGCTGAAGGTCCGGTTTAAAATGTATAAAATTTATGGCGGGAAGCTGGACATTTATTTCTTTTTTTTGCTCAATGCTCAAACCCCATGTGACCCGGAAAAAGAAACTGCCCCTGACAGCCGGCATAGAAACCGTTGCTGTGACAAAGCAATTTGGGGGTTGCTAAGGGCAACATCACATCCTTTCTGTAATAGTTTCTATAGTGGCTGGGTATTTAGGGGTTGATTCAGAGACCCTTTCTCAACGTTTTTTTTGGAGGTCTCGCTACCAAATAAAAAATCAAGCAAAAATGAAAACATTTAACACAACGATTTTAAAAAAAGTATCTGCTGAATCAGACAAGAAGAAAAAATGGACCAGAACGTGAATTTTCACGCACAAAAAATGGCAAAAAGGGGCCCTGAATCAACCCTTTAGTCTCTGGATGAAGTGTGGTGGAGGCTCCTGGGCACAAAGTCTAGTGGAGCCCTCTATAAATAACTGAAGATCAAACGCTGCCCCTGTTATTCAAGTGGGGGAAGCCCCGGAACTGGGCCTGGTTCACCCCCCGTTTATCCAGCTCTGACTCCACCTATATACAGGGGCGGACTGGCTTTAGGGAGCACAGGGAGACTTCCCAATGGGCAGCACTGCTTTGTGGCTAACTGGGCTGGCACCTTGCCCAGACCCTGTGCCAGAATTCACTCAGTTCTCTGCTAACAGCCCCTCAATACCAATTCTCCCACAATACCTGGCCCCATTGTATGCTGCCACATAAGATGCCCCGTGCATCATGACTGTGGGGGGGGGGAATACGCATTCATGACACAGTGCCCGTCCCTACAAAACTACCAAAAGTTTTATTACCATCTGTGATCGCCAATTCCGGCCCTGCCCATGATCTTCCTCAGCTGAAGTATGTACCCATTGACTGGCTTGGAAGCCCCCTGGAGGCGGAGCTCAGCTGCTCGTGGGCTGGCCAGAGCCAGTAAATTCCAGGGCCGATTTTTTGGCTCCAGTCCGCCCCTGTCTGTATATAACTAAAATATACAACTCTGTAGCTGCCATTAGTGTATCTTTGTACATCACAGCATTAAAGTGGACCAACACCCAGGATTTTGACTATCCTGGGTTTTGGTCCACTTCGGTGTGTGTGAAACCCCCCAGAAACCCCGAAAAACTCACCTCTCCTCGCTCCCACGTGACCGCTGCTGGCAATCTCCGCCGACGGACAAGCGGGAGGCAGCGACGGACAAGA
This sequence comes from Gastrophryne carolinensis, assembly GCA_027917425.1. Classification (NCBI taxonomy): domain Eukaryota; kingdom Metazoa; phylum Chordata; class Amphibia; order Anura; family Microhylidae; genus Gastrophryne; species Gastrophryne carolinensis. The sequence continues at coordinate 230,193,948 of CM051240.1, read as the reverse complement.
GAGCGCGCCCGCCGCCGCCTCCCATGCGTCACTCTTACAGGGTGCGCGCCCGCGCCGGCCATTCACATGCGTCCTGCTAGAGGGACGCGCGGGAGGCGGCGGCGGGCGCCGCTGGATCGTGGATAAGGTAGGGATTTAGGGGTTTCTGGGGGGTTTCACACAGCGGGGCACCCCCGATCGGGGTGCCCCACAGTCAGGGGTCTGATCGGTCCGGGAATCTTATAGATTCCTGGGCCGATCATGGGAGGGTGTTGTTCCACTTTAATTACAGTCACCACTATTGTGTATCAGTGTATTGTCTCTGTCACTACATAAAAAATGTACAATATTCACATGGTAAATGAGCAGACGGTGGCACTGAGAAAAAACAAAGTATAAAAATGTACAGAAGAATTAAATAAAAAATAAAACAATGCAAAATATCTGCCCAAGCTCTTTTATCACTGGCGGCTTCCTCAGGTGCGCCGCGGCTCCAGCCGGTGTGACATCTGCGATAATGTCCTCTGATTGTCAATTACATTGAACTGACGCACGTAATTCCGGATGTCCTGGTGGTTTTTATTAGCAAGCGAGGCGTCGGGGCCTGAAGATCAAAATAAGTACGATACTTGATTAGTTTCTTTACTGCAACAGTTTTAAGAGGGTGATTTTATTTCTTGGAACTTCAGGTCAGCTTTTAGAACCTATTTATGGAAAATTGCAGTAGGGACTCATAGCCTCCTTCTCATAGACGGGGCCCATGCTCAACATTTGTATGGCCAGGCTCGGACTGGCCCACAGGGTTCTGGCATTCCCAGTGCACACACACAGACAATACAGTTTGGAAAATGTTTCTGTGTATACGCCCTGAATGTAAGTCAGTGATACTTGCACCTATGGGGGTTATTTAAGAAGGGATAGCACCAGGTAGCACCTAGTAGCGGCAGGCAGCGTCTTGTGAACGCCGGGCACTGTACGGCAAACCACATTTATGAAAGCAAATATGGTGAGCGTTACATGTAGCGCCATGTAGTGTCACATGTATTATTGCAGGCGGCTCAGCATATAGCGCCGGCGCTCTAGCTTCCAGAGCGCCTGGTATTACCTTTCGCACAGTGTCGGTCCCCCATACATTTCAATGGCCGTTCATTTGCTTGTGTTTAAACAACGTATTTGACTTTTTTTTTTTTTTTTGCTCAGATCATTGTGTGACCTCTCCTGGCTGCAAACGAACAATTTTAGAAACGTTTTTGACTTTTTATATTTTTATGCAGAATTGTCATTACAGGTCTGCCACTAAAGTGTTAATGTCACGGTGTTAAAACAATGTCATTCCATGTGTTTTTGCTTTGTTACTGGTGGATATGTGTTCAAAAACAGACTTTAATCACACAGCGTCTGGCGCTCTGTGCTATAGCGCCCAGATCCAGAGCGCCTACACTGTGTGTGTGTCCTTTTTTGATGAGTATGGTCAGTCACACTGAGCTGACGCTACCTATCGCTCCCTGCAACGCTGTACTGTTGTTGGAGAGCCAACATACATCACATTCATCATTGCCGGCAAGGTTACTACAGCAACCGAGACACTCTGTTACAGCGCCCGATACCTGCTTACAGCGTCTACTAGTGGTCGCTCTAAGCGCCGCTATACAGACGCTCATCTGGCAATACCTGCCATTAGTAATGAATCAGCCTCCACATGTGTGTGTGTGTGTGTGTGGGGGGGGGGTAGAATCTGTATTACTGCTGGGCCCCAGGTATCCCAGTCTGACACTGTGTATGTCAAAGGCTTTACATTATCATAATTTCCTATGAGGAAATTCAATGCAATCCCCACTCTCCAACACACACATTTGGGTATGAAGAGCCAGTGAGGTGAACCTGCCAACTAGTCACTGATGGTCATGCAGGGCCAGGGTCGGATTGAAACATCTTTGGCCCACCAGAGAAAAATCATTCTTGGGGCCCATCAGAGGAGATTATCCCTGGGTCCCAGCAGAGTAAATGATTCCTGGGGCCTAACCTTCTGCTAAAATATAATTAGATCATGTTCATCCTATGCCTCCTCCTCCCCTATTGCAGGGCTCAGAGGACAAGCAGTCACCTTCTTTAAATAACATAAAATAGATTGTGTAAATCCTGGTGACTTTTGACGCGCGCGCTCCCGCGCCGGCCGTCTGCGAATGGCCGGCGCGGGAGCGCGCGCGTCAAAAGTGACGCGAGGGAGGCGGCGGCCGCCGCCGCCGCTTAGACGTTCCAGATCTTCCCTTGTACGTCGGCGCTGGGAGCGGCTAGAGGTGAGTTTTTCGGGGGGTTAGGGGGGGTTTCACACAGCGGGGCACCCCGCGCACGCCTACAGGGGCGCGAGGGAGGCGGCGGCGGCCGGCCGCCGCCGAAGATGAGGTAGGTGAGTTGGGGTGTTTGGGGGGGGTTTCACCCCGCGGGACATCCCGATCTCGGATGTCCCGCGGGGTGGGGGGTGATCGGCCCGGGAATCTTATAGATTCCCAGGCCGATCACCCGTGGGTGTTGGTCCACTTTAAAGGAGCCACAGCACTCAACTCTGTTAGCTTGCAACTGACCCTTGGATAGTAACATAGTAACATAGTATGTAAGGCTGAATAAAGACTTTAATCCATCCAGTTCAGCCTGTTTATCTCCTTCCAGTGGTACTACCTCCATAGTTTCACTGCTCTTACAGAGAAGAATCCCCTCCTATGTCAGTGTCCTCTAACCTTAGTGGATGCCCTCGGGTTATGGTTACACTCCGGGGTATAAATCTTTGTATTGACCCCAAGTATATTTATACATAGTTATTAGATGACCCCCTTAGGCGTCTGTTTTCTAAACTAAATAAACTTAACTTTGACTATCTTTCAGGGTACTCTAGCCCCCGCACTCCTTTTATTAACTTAGTTGCCCTACAGTGCTCCAGTTATGATATGTCCTTTCTTAAGCACAGGTGCCCAGAATTGTACACAGTACTCCATATGGGGTCTGACCAGTGACTTGTACAGGGGTAAAATGATGTTCTGGTAATGAGCACCTATGCCCCTCCTGATGCACCCCATGATCCTGTTTGCTTTGGCAGCTGCTGCCTGGCATTGATTACTACAGTTAAGCTTATTGTTAACTAAAACCCCTAGGTCCTTTTCCATTGTTGTTATACCAAGTGTTTCTTTATTTAGTGTGTAATCATGACACAGATTTCTCCTTCCCATGTGCATAACCTTACATTTATCTGTGTTAAACTTCATTTGCCATTTAACTGCCCATGCTTCCAATTTATCTAAATCTGTTTGTAGCCGCCTGCTGTCCTCTTTTGTTTTCATTTCTTTACACAGCTTAGTATCATCTACAAAGATCTGTCTGTAATCTGGTAAGGTAAGCTGCTCCCAATGTATCCATTGCATTGTTGCAATGCAACAATATTCATAGTCAAGCAAATACGACTCTGACTATGGGCACATTTTTCATGGATCCCATTCAGGGGATGGGACACGCTTAGTTTGTCACCAACCAAGTTTAACAAAGTCAATCAACACCAATGAAGCAATCCAGTGTTAATGTACATAATTGAATTAGCTGCCATCAAACGCTATAAAGATATTTAATATATGGTTTTATTTTAAAGTTTCGCTTGGACGAAGCCAGCGCCTGCAGGGAATCTAATTTACGGTCTGTTTTGATCATTTAAATGAGGAGCTGAGTTTTATAGAATCACTTTACCATAACATGCTAATTATCACTGTGACACGGCGACGGTGCTTATAGAATACATAATAAAGCCATTACCACGCATATTTATACAGTGTCATAAAACGCGTTATCTTTTATTCTAGGCTCGCAAGTAATAACCTTGATAGAAAACACAACTTACTGAAGGGCACGCTGCGACAGTATCTCATTGTTCTGACTGTGTTTGCGATCATGCGCTGAAAAATACAATTAATTGGGATACCATTAATAACACAGCCATTAGTAACACGATAATATTATATAAATAATATAATATCTATTTCACAATTTTAACACTTATCTAAAATTTTAATGGTGTTATTTTATGGGCAAATACGTCACATTACCTAATCTCTGTGCTGCTCCGCAAACTTTCCTGTATTGGAAGTTGTCTCAAACTTTAGAACAGGGGTCCTCAAACTTTCTTATCATCTTGAGATTGTCAGCTCACCAGGGCCGGGCCCTCTCTCCTAATGTATTCCTGGATGAATGTGTTTACTTACTTTTCTGTTTCATCTGACTCATAATTAAAGATGGGCGAACCCGAATGGCAAAGTTTAGGTTTGTAATGAACATTTTGTGTTCGAGTTCCCAAACCCCAACACGGACTTCAGCCAGAAGCCGGTGTTTGAGTTCGGCGTCCAGATCACCAACCAGCTTCACCTAAAGGATGAGGCAGCAGGAGCTGCTGTAAAACTTACCCTGATCCTTTTCGCTACAGCAGGACATCCAAACGGGATGCATATACGATGCAGGACCACCACATAAGTATTATTGTACCCCCTCCCCTTTGAACCACCAACATTTTAAACTAGGAAAGCCTTTATTATTGTCTGCAGTCATATAAAATCTTGTTAAAAATGCATAATTAAATATCTTCAGTAGGGAGTAGTGAGAGATGGTTTTAAATATTTTCTCCCAGCGAAGGTCTCCAGAGAGACTTTTTTCCCATATTTTCACTTAAATGATTCCTTAGTCTAAGAAACAATTTTCTGGAAGGGAGAAGAGACAAAATAGGCATTTGGAGGATGAGAGTACGTGAGTAACTTTAAACCTGAAGCTGTCGTAACCAAACCCAACCCTTGCCAACTTTTGGTGCCTACTGCAACAAAATTTGACATATATATATATATATATATATATATATATATATATATATATATATAATTGTGAATGCTTTTAGGCACATTCAGGTTTTAGGATGAACCACTCCAAAGCCGAAGTGGCTCCTCTACAATAGCCAGGCTGAAAGCCTCCCCCCTCCATGCTGGGAGGTGATGTCGGAGAGATAGCTGAATACGTTACGGTAAGTAAACCAAAACCTTGCCCCTTGGGCATCCTGATTTGGGATGTCCTGTTGTGTAAACACCCCTTGGATCGCCCCTCAAACTTTCCTTAGTGACGCTCACACGGCACATGCACAGGCTCTTGCTCAATCAGAGCTGTATGCCATTCATACTATTGCTCAACATACGGCCCTGCCTATCTAAATGGCTGGTTGCAGGAGCATGCCTCAGCCGCAGAGATGCCGGGGATGCATTGGCATGACATGGGACCTCTGGGAAAGGTGTGTTAAGGCTCCTGTGGGGTTTCAAACAGCAGAGCATCCCAAATTAGGATGCCTCAAGGGCAGTAAATAAGCCGGCCTTGGAGTCTTTTAGACTCCATGGCCAACGATTTATGCCGTTGGGCCTCTTTAGTAGGATATCAACCCCCCACCACCTCAAACTGAGCTAATGTCACCTTTACTTTTTTTTTTTTTTTTTCCTTTTAAAACACAAAGCTATATTGCGGGGGAATTCTAAATGTAAGTTTTACCTTGTGTCACTTATCCTTGTGTTATCCTCTGTGATGGAAGAAGCAGAGCTGAGTCATACTTACTGTGTGCAATGCATTGGAGTGAGCTGGGCTGTTATTGATATAATAATAATATTAATGAAATAGTGGCCATCTGTGCACTGTGAACAAGACACCAGTGAATAAACACCATGTGAGTGAATATATACAAGTGAATTACAAACTAAGGGGCAGTGAAGTGCACATGTGTCCGGAGCGGTGGGTTGCCCTAAACTCAGCACGCGGAGAGCAATTGGGGGTTAGGTGCCTTGCTCAAGAGCACTTCAGTCATGTCCCATGGTTGGGAATGGAACCTGCCACTTTCCGGTCACAGGCCTGTTTCCCTACATCTGGGCCATAACTGGGCCACAAATATTGTGGAGAGTTCCATTTTAGCCTATTAATAACAGAGGGGGTGTCAACCTGACCCGAGCCTCAGGATTGAATTAGTGGTCAGGATCAGGGGAGGCAGAGGAAGAATAAATTCCCTTTCCTTTCTGTAACCAGAGCAAAGAGACAGCATGCAACATGCATCAGATAAGCTGCCAGGAAAATGATTGTAACGTCAATGGTCAATTCCTTTAAATAACTCAGATCTAAAACCTACCGGTAAGAATTCGCTTGGCCCACATTAAGCTTAGAAAAAAGTTTTGTTGCCCACAAGGCCTCCTGAAAAGGGGGGGGGGGGGGTCATTATAAGTTTAGGCTCTCCAATATAAGTAGATTTGGCTGAATCTGATCAGGTTCCCCAATGCGCTGTGGTCACCCCAAACAGTGAGCTGAAATTCTGCCTGCCCCCTGGGTGCTAATAACTTTCACCTTCTATCTAGCAATTTAGCACCAAGTTAAAACTGTGCTGACCCCCTAAGTGTTTTATTTATGCAAGAGGTCCACTTTAAAGTTCTGAGGCTAGAGCTAAACATTTAAAGATAAGTCTTACACTTCAGTCTTCTATTTCATTCTGTACCGTTTTGCTCACACTGCTAATTATAATAACATATTATATAGCGACTTGCTACAATATCCAGCAGCTGCTGCTATCAGATGACTATTTATAACCTGCCAGCAGTTACAAGGCATCTTGTGGAGGCGAGAAGACACAACACCAGAGGGTTTAAAGCCTTTGGCCTGACCTCATGACACTCAGACTCCATGAATGTCATGGTTGTAAACTGACAAAATGATCCTCGGGGCTACAAATACGCCTGTGATGGGCTGCTGCTGCTTCACGGATGTGTCAACCTTTTTCTTAGCAAAATGCGCATACGTTCATATTCTGAATGAGTACAAGGCAAAGTCATTGCTCATCACTTAAATAGGACCTCTAGAGTAAATGCCCAAAGTAGCCTCAGTGCTGCTGCATTGCTCCTCATTCATTCCAAATTGGGATATCTGGATGCCCAGGGAGAAGGAGTTTAAATTGGACCAAAACCCACAGCGATTGGCCCAGGAATCTATAAGATTCCCGAGCCAACCGATTCTTTTCCCCCGGGGCATCCAAAATCGGGATGACCCGCTGTGTGAAACCCCCAGGTCACCCATACACTTACCTTCTTTTCAGGTCCAACGTCACATGCACACGGCCGCATCCCTGCTATTCCTCTAGCAGGGCTCGTGCCTGCGCCAGGCATTTGGGAATGGCCGATGCGGGCACGCTCCCTGTCAGAGGGTAGTGGGGGATGCGGCCGCCAGCCGCTCGCCTTAGACAAAGGCTTTGATGAAGGGACATCAGTGGATCCGATTGCGCTGGTTGGACGAGCGGCCGCACATGCACCATAGGACCGGAAAGAGGTGAGTTTGTTTTGGCAACCCTGGGGGGTTTCACATAGCGGGGCACCAACCATAACCCAGGATAAAGCAGCCATTTGGTTAGTTTTCACTTTTGGTCCCATTTATAAAGTAACAGTCATCAGGATTTTCACTGTCCTGGTTATTGTTTTTCTCTAGCGGGGCATCCCGATTTGGCATTGGATTGCTGTAAATGCTACCTCTCCGGAGATCCCACGGCGATCAGTGAGCTGTGCTTTATTCAGCCTTACTAGCCTCACTGATGTCAGACCAGCATAGAAAAACTGAATGAAGAGCAAGCCACTGGGCACTCCCCTGTGTGCCTAGTGTAGGCACCTGAGTCAAGGAAACCCCTGGGTCACTGGTGAGGTGAGTATACCGGATGCACTTCGAGGTATCCCAAATTGATTGTTCCTCTTGAAATAAATATATTTCCCTTGTGTAGTGCTATTGTAATAATTGATTCTTGATAAATGTGTCTAAATCATTGTTCAGCTGACTGGACAAAGCCAAGTAGGATGCTGTACACTTTCTTAATATTCTATGTGGTCGAAGGACCTCTTTGTTCTGATGTCTTAGTTGTATGGTTATTTCCACTTTAAAAATGTCTATACATGCAAGACCGAAACAGCACTCTCAAGTTACTGAGTGTTGATGGAGGAAAACCAAATCCAACAAGGACTTTCTGCATAAACAAGCATTTCAGTAACTCAAAACAGCCCTGCATCTGCTAATCCAGCATATTTATCTTTCTTTTATTTTTGCACAAGCCCTAATTCCAGACAACTATTTAACCCCTTTAGCTTCCAACTCCGTCCACCACCTCCTACCTCAAAAAATATAGCGCACATTCAATCTGGCTTAGCCTCTTAGACTATCCCAATCCCCTAAACATTGTCTCACTCGCGTCCTCCCCAGTTCAGTTGGCACTCCCCAACCCCCTAAATTTGCAAAAGTGCCCTTAAAACCCACTTATTCACAGAAGCATTTAACCTGGTTTAACCCGGGGCTGGTAAAGACAGGGTTTGTGAGGACAGGGTTCTCCCTCCTATTTGTATCATCATTCATTGAACCATCTTGTTTGGCTTATCTATGTACTGTATGTTTTTTTCCTGTCTGTATTAAAGAATATAGCACTATATAAATAATGAGCAAAATCATACATTTAAATTAGCATTTTTTGCAGGGGGGGGGGGGCAAATGGGTTCTTGTCTGCTTTAAGAAGAAGGGTCATATGGAAGCTTTTCAAATGTGTGAAGAGGAAATTATTCAAATAGCATGGGTCCAAAACAAAGACATAGTGCAAGGACTTGAAGCGGATGTAAGCCCATGTTTTCCCCCCTGATTGCCCCCCCCCCCCCCCTGCTCTAGTACCTCAAGCGATGCTGTTGGCTAGGGGGTTTTCCACCACTGAGGCCACGTCCACCCAGCAGCTTTTGAGATCACCGATTGGCTGATCTCACAAGGGCTGGGTGATGTGCAAATGCCGGCTGGCCGCATCCCTGGCTTCCGCACTTGCCGCGCCCGGTCATTAAAAAAAGGCTGAGTGCAGGAGCTCGCATAGTTAAGGGGATGTGGCGCGACCATCCCAGTGTCGCTGGAGAGAAGGTGAGTTTACCGATGACCCCAAGGGTTTCACACACCAGGGCATCCTGCTATAGAATTCCCTAGAGGCAGGCTAAAGTTCGGCCCCGAAATCTTTAAGATTCCAGAGCCCGGCCACATGGGTTTATCAGGAAAAACGTACTGTAAAGAACTTAAACACAATTTTCAGACAAATAAAAAAAAAATCTATACTCACCTTTTCTCCACGCAGACCATGGCTCCTAGTCCAGAACAGTAGCACTTACCTGAAAGGCTGGATTTGATGCCCCTGCCATCAATCACGGTGATCTAGCACACCCCCCTCTATTCACTGCACTGTTACTGAAGGCGGGGGCGTTGCCATGTCAGAGCGAGACAGGAAGAGAAGCCCAATGAGAGAGCAGTCCTCCACGGGGTGCCAAGGGGCGTGGGACCTGCATCCAGCCTTTCAGATGAGCCCTGCTATCCAGGACTAGGAGCAATGGTCTGTTGGCCTATTTGCCTGAAAATGTACTTTAGTTTATACAGTCTGGAGCAAAGAAGGGAATGAAGAGACAAGATCAAGACATTTAAATAAATTAAAGGATTGAATAAGGTTCAGGAGTGAAGTGTTTTAAAGAAGAAACTTAATGATAGAACAAGGGGGCACAACCTGAATCTAGTCGGATTCTAAGATAAAGAGAACATACAGTATACAAATAAGGGCAGACAAAATGGCCTCCTTCTGCTGTCAACTATCTGTTTCTATGAAGTTCGTTTTTTTTATCCTCCAAACCTGATTGGGTGTTTGAGTTCAGTAAACTTTTTGTAACATCCTCAGAAATTACATCTTCTATTCGCCAAAACTTAGTCCAAAGCATGTCGAAATGAGTTTGAAATAAAGTTGTCGTAGCGGGTCAAAATGTCTAAATGCAAATGGTAATTTTCTGCGTCGACTAAAGCTCAATTAGCGCCTCGGATTATTCCAGAGTCAGTGCTTATAATACGCAATGCAAGACGTGGAAACACTAATGTTACTTTAGCTTAACGAGCCAAAGAGGTTAAAGACTTGTTTAACGTTAAATATTTCAGGAAGAATTAATTTACATAATTGCTTTACTTAAACTGAGGTTTAGCATTACAAATGAGCGAAGCACGCAGATGGGATAGTACAAATATCTCGCTATAAAGAGTTCACAGTTGCGTACTTAGAGTAAGCTTTTTGGATTTAATCTCCAGGGTGGCATATGCCGGAACTGTCTTATTAGACAAGAAAAGAGGAAATCCACTGTCCTGCGGCTACTGAGCCTATTTTATCCCTGCAAAGAGTGACTTACCATTTTCTCAAAGTTTATCAGAGTGTCAATAAGCGTTTTGTTCCCTTCGTGCGTAAAAGTCATATCTGCGGGGGATAAAAAAGCAAATGTTAGGAACAGGAGCACCTAACTTTGGAAATTCTTTTGGTTGATGATAATTATGTAAAAACTTCTTGAAAGACAAGGGAGCACTCACTCCATCTGGAGAAAAAAAGATTAAAACTCCAGAGGCGACAATCCTTTTTTACTATAAGAACTATAAATCTGTTTAATCGACTCCCATAGAAGCTTGTTACAGCTTCAAAAAAGGATTACATTTAGCATTACATTAACAGGTATCAATAGCTGTTATCTGTAAATAATTCAGTTTGGCTCAAAACTCACCTCGATCGACCCGGGAATCTATAGGATTCCCAGGCTGATCAATTCCCTTCCCCAGGTCATCCAAAATTGGAATGCCCCGCTGTGTGAAACCCCTCAGGTCGCCAATAAACGTACCTTTTTTTCCGGTCCAAGGGCATATGCGCAAGCCACATCCCCGCTATCCCGCTAGCAGGGCGTGTGCCCGGGCCAGTCATTTGTGAATGGCCAACGCCTGCATGCTCCCTGTTAAAAGGAAGCGGGGGATGCGGCTGAGCAGGGTGATTGGACGAGTGGCGCCATATGACTGGGAGGTGAGTTTCTTTAGGCGATCTAGGGGGGTTTCACACATTGGGGCACCCCTGATCGGGGTACCTCGGGGGAAAGGACCAAAACCCAGGATAGTCAAAATCCTGGGTTTTGGTCCACTTTAAATACCCCAAACCCGACCCTTGGTTGAACTTGATGGATATATGACTTTGTAAGCAGTATTGAAGTTTTTGATAAGAAAACTGAAAACTAGGGCAACAATGTGGACTCAGGTTGGGTCTAACCCACCTACTCCAGCTTCCCATGTATACAGTAGTATTGGCTTTGGATTCAAGTCAAAGGTAAATTCCAGAATGTAGTAAACTCGGTTTGGGAAAACCAGAATATTAGCAAAATTCTGGCCCAATTTAACCCATTTTTTAGTAAACTCCAGTCCTCTGTAGATAATGGAAAATGTCACCATTACCCATCAAATGCGTTTGCAAGTGGACAAAGATAGAAAAAAACACTTTAGCTATAGGAACAATGAATGCTAGGGGGCTTTTTTACCAGAACAATGTATTTTCACAGCAAAGGAATAATTCCTCTTTAAACTACCTTTCACTATGCCAGGTCTATCCTTGCCCCAGGGGCATCTATATTTGACAGCTGCTCTGTTATGAGTCCTGTAGTTAACCTACCTAATCAGCAGCATTCGTTGAATGGACCAAATGGATCAATCACTGGTCAGCCCAGACCTAGAGTCCAAAAGACTCCAGGGCTGGCCAACTAAGTGCCCCTGGTGTATCCTGGTTACCCACTGTGTGAGTGCCCCCCTCCCTGTCAGGTCACCCACAATCACCTTACCTTCACACTGGTTTCTCGGTGCGATTGAGGGCCGCATATCTGCCCCAAGTCATTCAGATGGACGCGGTCATCGGGCCCCCCGCTCTGCTTGGAAACTGGAGATGTGGCTGCCCCAGCTCTCTATGCTGATGCTCTGTCTAAACCAATGCTTTATAGCATACATCAGCATGCACGGCAAAAATCACTGATTGGATGAGAGCCTGTGCATGCGTCGTGGGTATGTCGCTAGGGTAAGTGGTGCGGGGGATCTGGGGGGTTTCACACAGAGGGTCATCCTAAATTAGGATGCCCCTGGTAAGAGGACCACCAGGTCAATATCCTGGTGATTGGTCCACTTTAAGTTGTTTTTAGTGGGTGTTCACACCTCTCTAGAACCTTCTTCTATGACTGATTTAAACTGTATTTGGATGAGTGTCCACCTCTGCTTTGTTAGCAATAGGACAGGCTTCCCATCGAGACCTGACAGTACCTAGGGACTTGTTTACCAGTTCCACACAGATTTGTTTGCCATTCAGATAAGACAGGATACAGATCAAAACATATTTAATGAATTTACACATTGGTTGGCGTGTTTGTGGTCAAAGTCTGAGATTACCTTTAATCAGCAGAGGAGTAAATGGAATAATAGGTGGCTCCAGCTTAGCTACCGTCAGCCTGTATGCTCTGTGATTTCGTGACGGGTCCTTGAAACACAAAGAAATAAAGTTAGTGGTGATGAAGTGCAGAATTATTTGCATGAAACACATTTTCCTCTAGTAATTAAATAACGGTGAACGTCTCTAGTTTCTTGCAATTTTTGCAGTTTAATACAAGTTTATTTTAAAAACTTCCATCTGGGATATAGGATTTAATCAGGCGTAAACATCAATCACGGAAGCTTTGTAGGAATTTGCTAAATACAAGATCGTCCTAATAACTTCCATTGGGGACATTGGATCTAATCAAGCAAAAACATCAATCAAAAATGTTCTGTAGTTCCTTGCTAAGGTTATGTATAATCACCAGCGGATCAGGAGTATGTTATAATAATGCATTGTGTGAATTCAAAATAATTGAGTCAAGCAATGTTTAATTTACCAGATTAAATTTATACAAAACAGCATCAATTATAATGCAACACAACAGAACAAAAAGTGAAAAAGGTCTTATAATGATGTTACATTTTACTCACCATTAAGTTTTCAAATTCTGCATAGATCTTCTTAAACTTGCTTGGAAGTTTCTAAAAGACAGGGAATGTGGGTGTAGTAAGTATATTGTGCAATGTGTTACAAACCTCAATATGGGGGCAAGAGGGCAGAGAAGCTTTAACCAACAGGTTTTATAGTATATATAATCAGTATGCCTGATCTTCCTTTTGGAGGGGGGTGGACCAGCTATGTAAAGCTTATCGGAGGGGGCAGTGGGGGGCAGAGGATGGTGGGATGTAGTCTTTAAGCTTATAGTGGACCAAAACTCAAATAAATGAGTTGTTCCTCATGCTATTTCCCCTGCTTTTCCTGTAAAGTAACCTTGATCCCAGATCCCACGGCTGTGGCTAATCTAAGCCACACCCCACAGCATCCCCATTCCCTCCTATTCCCTTAAAATTCAAGTCTGTGTCTATGCCTCCAGATGCCTGTCCATGTGCTGTGGGATCAAGGATTATATGCAAGGTAAAAAGTGTGTTTCACGCGGTGGGGCACCCCAAATTACTTTAGTCCAGGCATCTAAACCATGATATAGGTCCATTTTTAATACACATCCATATCCATTGTGAGTTTATATTATTATTATTATTATTATTATTATTATTAATAATAATAATAATAATAACAATCCATTCCAATTATATATATGCAATCAATACATGTATAAGGTCCTTGATCTCATGCTGATTATGATGAACAGATTACGTTACCTGGACAGCCCTGGACATTATTTAATATAGGAGAGGTTTTGAATAGAGATGGGAGAAGCCAGTAAAATGACAAAAGGTTTACAAGAAAGACACAGCAAGTCCAGCCTAGTCCAAGTATTAAGCGGGGGGGGGGGGGGGGCATCCAGATTGTGCTTTCCCATTAAAATATGATCCACATTTGGCCACCAGCAGTTAAGTTGTACACAGTTCTTTCAGCATCTGGAATTGTGTGACTATGGACCACATGACTTCCAGAGGTATCAAGTAGTGTATGCCTGGGGAAGGGGGGTGGATTCCCGCTTAATACTTTGGAGGCCAACACCCACTTTCTTAAGAATCAGGATTGGTCCACTTTAACCTGTGGGTGAATATGAGAATCATAACACATTTAAAGATCAACAAACATATTCAACCAACAGTTCGTTGGTCTGAAACCTTGTATAATGGCTGCAAAAACATCGATTGGTTATGTATCATTGCCTCTACCTTGGGGAAGCCCCGGCTTGTATACTGTGTACTTACTAAGATACACAAGGCAGAGGCCCCTCCAAGGCCAATAGTGAGTAGCATCCAGTTTGACCTACAACTTGGCAAAATATGAGCATGATACATTGATGAATTGGAAAGGAAGGTTCCGAATCATAATATTTACTGTTTACCAAGTAAATATGTTACATTCATTCAAAAGATAATTATACAATTTGTCAGGTAGGCTCAGTACATTAGGTATGGAGACCAGAATGAGAGTGAGAAAAGTACTATACTAGGGCCAGATGGGTATGCTATGGAAGCTTAAAGCGGTCCTTCACTCTGGGTAAGAGTCTATCTTATATGTTTCCCACACCCTGCTCATGGAACATCAGGCCGACTGCAAACAGGAAGTACCTTCTGATTGTACTGCTCTGCATTCTGGGACTGCTGACCATCTCCAGACCCCAGTTCTGCTCTGTCTGAGCAAAGCACAGCTATAACCCCACCCCTGTACCTTAACCCACTCTCCTCTCCTCAGTAAGTGTGATGCTCCTGAGTCCAGATGCCGGCGCCCGTGTCCTATAGTCCTGAACACAGTTGCAGCCCAGCGGAGGAAAGAATAATAAGTATGTGATTAAAACTTAAAATATATTAATTTTAGATGCTGGGGAATAGTTTTTTAAGGGTTTGGGCTTTTCAATAAATTATGGTGAAGGTCCGGTTTAAGGGTTGAAAGATGGAAGGAATCTTTTAATCTGGAACTACCTGCTCTGCCAGCCAGGGCACCATCTTGTGTAGTCCGGGTCCAAGGGATTAGAGAATTGCTGAACTAATAGCTTGCAGGGAGTGCCTCTATCAGTGTGATATATTGGGGAACAGGGGTTAGATTCCAGGGGGTCTTTGCCAAGGGCACTTTATATTGAGAAACAGCCCAATTGGCTCTCTCAAAAGTGCTACTTTGACGAGGTGCAGCCGGCTGGCCACATCCCCGGTATGCTGTTCAGTCGTGCGTGCGCTTCTGCACCCAGACATTTAGAAAGTCTAGGCACGGGAGCGCGCATGGCCGCAGAAAAGCGGGAGATGTGGCGTCGGCGGAGATTGCCTCGTGTCGGGATCCGGTAAGAACACCAGAGCCCTGGGGGTTTTCACACAGCGGGGGAATCCGGTGTAGGATGCTCCGGGAGTAGGCTAGTGGCTGGGCCTAGAATCTTTTAGATTCCAGGGCCTGTCCACGGGGGGGGGGGGGGGGGTGCACAGGGCACTATGATCCTCTCCATCTACCTCCATCATCTGTTTGTTTTACTCTGACTCGTCTGTCACCTTCTTTTAATCTCTTTCTTTTCATCTTTCTCCTCTTCCTCCTTTTTATACCTTATCACACTTTCTCTCTTTCTTCGACATTTTCTTGTCTTTCTCTTTTTCTCTAAACTTCTTTATCTTTGTCTCCTTCCCATCCTATCTCTGTATTTCTTTCTTTCTTTCATTTTCTGCATTCCTGCTTTATTTTCCCCCCTTTTTGTTGCCTTATCAATCAATGTCCTTCTCTTTTCAATGATTCTTCTCTCTTTGAGTGTGTATTGTGTCTGGTTGACATTTATCCAAAGGCCGACCCTGATCGTATGCATTTGAAATTTTAAAAGGACTGTCCAGGCAAAAATTTAAAAGGATCAGTTGAAACTTGAAACCTCCACTGGAGATCCAGACCGCACCATCCCCATTGACGATCTGGCCTGCGGCCTCCTTCCAATATTCATGGCAACTGGGCACACCCACTCCATTCATTTCAATGACGGAGGCATGCCATAGGCTGGCACATCCCCTCTATTGAGCAGGCACAGTCAGTCACTATAACTCGACTTTGGGTCACCAGGATGCGGGGAATGAGAATGCCGATGCTGGTAAGTTTTAAACTACCGTTTAATATAGTATAGTAAATTCATACAGTGCGAATCAGCTGCGTGGGAATACTGGTAAGTATCTTTTCATATACTATACTATGTATTCTATGCCACAGTTTCTCAACCTGTGGTACATGTACCCCATGGGGTACAAAACAGTGTTCCAAGGCAAACCTAATCTCCACTTGCCTATTGCCTACTTATTTTGGTATTATGAATAATTAATCCCACCCTTTGGGGTCCTTTTTTGGAACCTCTTGTCGCTAGGGGGTACTTGGCGTAAAAAGGCTGAGAACCACTGCTCTATGCTATATATAAATATATATATATTTAATATATATATATATATATATATATATATATATATATATATATATTTTTTTTTTTTTTTTTTTTTTTAATATATATATATATATATTATTTGTAAAATATGATTTTGGCCTTTTATTATATTTTAAAAACCCTACCAAATAATAGAGATAAGAATCCATTCAGCGCTATGGATGTAAATGTCCATTCAGTGGTTCAGACGAATGGGAGTTTTTAGCGAGCAGCTAAAGCTCATATTTGTAACCTTGTTGCTGTAACTAACTGGTGACATAAACAAAGCACAATTATTATTTTCCGATTTGCCAAGCGCAGAACCCCCCCCCCCCCCAGCATGCTTTATGCATATGCATCTGTCAATGATAATTGCATTGTAATATTCACAAGCCAACTGTGAAAACATTGAAATACTAATCACATTGGCATTATGACTTATGAGCAACAATCATCGTGATCAGTAAACATTTTCCCATCTAAATTGTCTGAGCAATAATTGGGGGAATGAAATCTAGTGCAAATGATTAGAGAGCAGATCCAGAAAAATATGGCATCTCAGCAATGAGGAGGGAGATAAAAATGAGAAGCGAGCGGATGGAATTCTGCTGATATTATTCAGCCAGCAGCGGATAGCGGGAATCAATTATAAAAGCTGTTCTCATGCAGATGAGTAAAATGAGTAGAGCCGGGGTGTCCAGGTTCAGCCAATTGGATGTTCCTCCAGCAATGTCCCCCCAACAGCTCCGCCAACATAAACCTATGAAGCAGCTCTATCCTCAAACTAGTCTACTATTATAGTATCTATAGATTGTAAAGTATCTATGTGTTTAGCTACACCTCTGTTATTGTGTGTATTATATGCATTATTGTCATTGTTGTACGATAAGTATTTTACTTGTCTTACCCTTTCTACCTTGGACAGTGCTAGTACAGTACAATAATAACAATAATCAGTGCAATATTATCATTGGTGCAATTGAACGCCTGCTCTGGGCCTCCAAAGCACATGGGGCTCCAACACGATTTACAGACAAAAAGAAAAAAAAAAGTCACCCTTTTCCAGTAGCCTTTTCACCATTGCCCAGTTACAGGAAATGTACTGGGTCCTGAGATCAATCCGTGCAGCATGCAGGCCCGTAACACCATTCAGGGACGACCCCAACCACTGTGTCTCAGCCCTGTGTGATCCTCTTCTCCCCACAGTCCAGTCTCTCAGTGCAGTCCTCCTCTCCCCCCCCCCCCCACAGTCCAGTCTCCCAATAGTGATACTACTCTTGTCCCAGTCACCCAGTGTGATCCTCCTCTCCCCACCACTATCTATTCCCCATGGTCCAGTCTCTCAGCGTGATCCTTCCTTCCCTCCAACCTCCCAGCGGGATTCTCCCGCCAATTCAGTCAATTTGATCCTCCTCACCCCAGTGTGAGCTCCCCCCCCCCCCCAGGCCAGTCTGAATGTCTAGCTTCCAGTCCCTGGCATTCAACTCCATGGAAGTCCACTAATGCCTCATGAAAGGACTGCTCTGTACCATGGATACCCTTAATCTGACCCTGACAATAATAATAATAAGTGTAAAACAAAGTCTTTGCATTCAGTACATGCAGAAGATTCATCCTGGTGAGCTGCAGCATAAGGCTGTTTTCTATAGCCCAGTCCCCTAAATTTTATTTATTCACCTTTTATTTAGCACTGAAATATGAACCTATACAAAGAAGCAGGGAAAAGACAGACAAGCGAAACAAAGAGGTGATTCTCTCCTGCAAGAGGGGTGGAGATAGGTCCTTCTCTCAATGTCAAAAATAGGTGGTCGGGAATAAATAAAATACAGGGGCTGGGCTAAATATCAACAAAAATGTTATTCACATCAAGATGAATGAGGTAAGTAATCACATTTTTGCTCCCCCACAGCAGTTCCTGGTGCTAAAAAACCAAGGGTCCTCTTGCACCCCTGGCCCCCTTCATGTTAGTCACAGTGACTCTGACATGCCCCCCTTCATTCACTACAATGAATACTCGGGGCACATGTTCGAGCACTGGATCAGCGGGGGACGTGCTGTGTGGGAGAATAGTTGTTTTAATTTTTTTCCTATACCTGGCCCCACTGTACCACCTTCCCAAGCCAAGAGACCCCCTGAGACTAGAGGATCAATTCATTGCCATGTGCAAACAAATTTGCACACTTTTTTGAGCGCTAAGTTTGTTTGAAAAAAAAAAGGATAACAAATTGTCCAATATCACAAAAAATAAGGTCAAAACAACAAATATGTGGATATTGGGCCCCAAAGTTTAGCAAAAACCAAAATTATAGTTAATTTATTAAGCACTAATATGCAAACCAAACAGGGGAAGAGGGTTAAAGAGAACATCTGGGACAAAACATTGGGCAAAAAAATGTTAGGGGTTAACTGAAATCAGAATAGCCCCCAAAAAAGCACCCCCATAAAATGGAGAACACAGGTTCTCCAGAGAATACACTCCGAAATGGCTAACAGAGCTTCACAGAAAACACAGCAGCTGGAGAGATCAAATAACTATTGAGAAACAGTAAAGGAGAGGGGAGAAACATGGGGGACCATCGGGAGCAGTTAAGCGCTTAGCTGGCCAAATGCGCATGGGGCGGGGCCATTTGTGCTTCAAAACAGCAGATTTTCCTTGTGGAAGGCACAAATTGGCGCAGGAAGATCCAATTTGCACTTCTCCCATGCACTTGCAATTTGGTGCAATTTGCACGTGCGTCCGGACTGCACACGCAGCCATGAATCATGCACCTAGGCGCATGCGGAATCGTTTGCGCTCCATCTGAGCGTTTTTGCGCATCGACCATGAATCGACCCTTATGTCATGGATCTACTCGAGGTTCCAGTACTTGTGTGCTAACTTTTGCTCATGGAGCCAGTACTTCTGCTTGTGGTGTCAATACTTGTGTGCTAACTCCCATAATTATATAATTATTATTATAATTATAATGATCATAATTACGCTGCATGTGCGCTAATTGCTGTGCAAAACTGAGCATGCTTTAAACTATGCTTCCTGGTGTCCAATAGACCATTCTTCTTAGTTTCTTGTGACTGCACCTTGACCTCTTGTTGGAGACCCTTGCCTGGATATGAACCGTTGTTGTTTTCCCCCTGCCCACGACTTCAGATTACAGACTTTCTCTCCGCCCACCCAGGATCTCCAGCTTGAACTTCTGACTACTCTGACTTCTTCAATCCTGAACTTCATCAATGTTGACGATTCTCCTGCCTTTGTGCTGTGATTCCAGCCGACCAGGGAACCCCTGCTTTCTGCCCAGGCACTCGATTCCCTGGTGGATCAAACTGGGGCTTCCCAAGAAGCAAAATCTACCTCCCCTTACAGAGCGCTCTAGTGAAGGCTGGGGTTGAGTCTTGGGCTTTGGGCAGTAGTCTGTGTCCTCCTTCTCAAGTGGTAAAACATTAGTTTCCGGCAATCTGTACTCCACCATTAGTTGTGATAGACAACTAACAGATGAAAAGCCTGTGACTGACAATGTCCAGTACTGCAACCTGCATAAGGGCTGCCAAGGGGAGACCCAACCCAGTGCTAGGAAGAAGTGTGTTACAATACGACTGCGTAAGGTGGGCTCTCCTAAGGTGCCGGTGCCCCAACACCTGCCCATGTAAGGCCAATGCTGATGCCAACCCTGTTACTCGTTTATTATTTCCAGCTGAAAAATCAATCAGGTGTATGAAAATTCAGAATAGAAAATATTTGATTTTGGCCTATATTGTGTGCTCTATTGTGTGGAGAACTCACCAAACGTTCATGAAAACAGACCAACTTCCATGCAGAGCTTGCCACGTATGGCAGCGAGCGAAGAGAGGAAAGGAGCCCTTGCTGAGATGGGAACAAGCACGGGAAATAGAAAGACTACAAAATTAGATTTGAAAAAAACACTGCACTGGAGAAGATGTTTGGAAGGTAGGTGCATATTGCATTTGTCTGTATTATTATCTCACAGATATTTATGGAACTATAATTAGAGGTGCAGCCAGCGTGTTATGTAAGAGGCCTAGTTAGGACTATTTATACGAGTACAGGAGAGACAGGATCCACATTCCATCATCCGGAGATCCCAGTTTAGCTTAACAAACAACAATATTTTTATTCGCTACATGTAAAACATCAAAAGATATGAGCAGTGTTTGGCAGTGAGTACCAGGCGCAGACTTATCTTATCTTAAAGGATACCTTGTTAGCCAGCAACCAATCGTATAATCTTTCTCTCAAATCTGGTAAAAAATAGAGGTCTTGGTTGGCACACCTTTGCAGATGTATGCTGAAGCTGCGTCACCAAACGCCATGGTGCCTTTGTGTAGGGCAAGTCATAACACAAATACAGGGTTTCCCAACCAAAAGTACGGGTACCACTGGTGGTGCTCAAAATACTCAAGAACTGACCATTCACAGCAACAGGAAGCCCAGCAGCTCTACCTGTTTGCAGGTGGCCTGCAAATGAATGAGCCACTATTTTGTTTCTAAAAATGTACTACAGCAGGAGTTAGAAAAAGGTAATTTCACTTTTATGTGCAGCAATCTAAATTGCCCTGGGGAGGGATGCATATGAGCACTGTTTGTTGTGTTGGTCTGGTTTAAGTCATTTTTGACTGTCTACTTTAACCTGATGGCACAAAATTGAAGGGTAATCATGGTACCCATTAGTCCCCCCCCCTCCCCACTTGCTGTTATAAATTTTAAAAACAAAATGGCGGCCCATGGATCTGCAGGCTGCCTGCAAACAGGAAGTGCTGCTAGGTTTCCTGTTACTGTGCATTGTCAGTTATGTCAGTTGAATCCAGGCAGCAGCATGGCTGAGATGCTAGGGGAAGGAAGCTCCATAATGTCCGCTACCACTAGAAAGTCGGTGGGGCAGCGTTTCAGCTTTGAGTGGCTGCAGGAGCAAATGTAAGTGCTGACAATGCTTCAGTATCATGTATGCAGATGGGGCAAGTGACTTTTAGGAACTTTTCTTTTCCAACTGTGTCAGGCTATTGGTCTTGAACTTTGAGCAGTAGTCTCCGTGCTCTCCGTGCTTTCCGGCAATCAGTATTCCACCATTAGATGTGATACCCTGCAAAATCATGACTATGAGGGCCGTACCTACCTCTTCTACAGAATCAGCCTCTACAACACTAAAGTTTCAGTTCCATCACTTATCAACCCTGCCCATGATCTGTTCCTGCAATGTTATAGTGTCAGATGATAAACGATATGATAAGCTCCTTGGGGGTGGGGCTAAGAAGCTCATGGGCTGATAGTGGGCTGGTAGCCAGTAAAATACCAGAATGATTTTTGGCCTTAGTCCGCCCTCGGCCAGTACATACGTAAAATAAACCTGCACTGCAGCAGGAAAGTCCCTGTGTAAAGCAGCCTTGTAACTCCCTCAGGCTTGGAGCAAGAAATACTCATCTATTCCACTGCCGGTCTCCTCGAAGTGACGGGGACAGGAAGCAGCAGCAATATGCTGCTAATCACCAAATCCTCCAATAGGAAGTGGCAGTTAACTTGCAGTTTACCAGCTTAGACAGGGACACAAGAGTTGTAAAACCCCCCAATACCTCAATCTAGCAACAGCCACTGGCAGCATCACTGGAGAGTAGGTCATGTGCACGCAGGAGAAGGGAGCAAGCATTCCACAAGTTGCAGCAGCAATGATTGAACATGCTTATGGCGAGGGTTTCACACAGCAGGGCATCCCAAATCAGGATGCCTGGGAAAATGGAGCAAAACCCAAGGGGGGAAAGTAAAATCCTTGGTTTGAATTATTGGAAGCTAATAACAAAAAAATGATTAGCTTAAAGTGGACCAACACCAAGGGGGGATCCCTCCCCGATTTCGGATGAAACCCCCAGGAAGCCCACAATCCTAGCTTTTCCACGTTCCAGCGGCGCATGCGCCGTTTGTGAATGGCCGGCGCGGGTGCGCTCCCTGTAAGAGGGATGCGCGGAAGGTGGCGGCGGCGGACGCGCATGCGCCGTGCTCTGCTTTTCTGGCGCTGCCTCTCGCTTGTCCGCCGGCGGGGATTGGCTGCAGCGGTCACGTGGGAGCGGGGAGAGGTGAGTTTTCGGCGCTTTCTGGGGGGTTTCACACAGCGGGGCACCCCCGATCGGGGTGCCCCACCGAAGTGGACCAAAACCCAGGATAGTCAAAATCCTGGGTGTTGGTCCACTTTAACCTCTGGACATCAAAGCAGTTTTGGTGACTGCCGCACTCTTACCTTCGTTACAGTTTTATTGTGTGCGTGCACGGTTCGCGGAGACGCCGCATATATCCAAGTCCATTGTGAAGAACCAGCACTCCAAAAGTTCTTAATAATCCAATTATATTCTTATATCAAAAGTTCAAGTGCAATAAACACAGTGGTGGTGGTAGCCTCTGGACATGGCTGCTCAAATTGATAGGTTCTTCTGCTTTCTTTAGCTAGACTCCATGTGCACTATCTGGTCCTATCTGACCATTTTCAGCCTTGTCAGTGAAGCCAGGTCTGTGCTGGAACATATGTCCAGGTGCTAAGGTATGTTTTGCTTACAATAGTCTTTTCAGAGGTGGTAGCTGATGCCATGGGTGGCTGCTCTCCATGCACTGGTCCTGATAAATCTGCCCAGACTTGTATTTCTCGGCCCCGCAGTGCATATCACAATTAGCTTTTACATGGCTGTCAGCCATCCAAACAATGTGCAGCTGAGCTTTCTCCTCTCACTGGCTCTGGTTATAATGAAGCTGACAAGCGTGTTCTGATTTCTGCTTACTTTACTCTAATTCTCCAGGGTTTCCTTTGTTTTAGCCAAATGAATAAAACAGCGAGTAGTCATCTTCTTTAAACTTGTGTTAATAAATGCCCAAAGTAGGGGAACAGCCGCCAAAAATAATAGAAATGCTATGACAGCAAGCGCGAAACACTGTACACAAACACCGTCCTGGGTGCACGGAGCTCGGCCTCGCTCAATAACACAGTGACAGAAGGGCCGTTTATATAGTCTGGCCTCTGCTTAAAGCACAACTCCGGGCAAAACTTTGGGGGGTATTCAAGAATGGATAGCGGCAGGTAGCACCTCGTAGTGGCAGGCATCGTCTGGTGAACGCCGGGTGCTATAGGCAAAACCACATTTTCTGTTAGAAATGGCGGTCATCCGGCCGGTACCGCGCTTAGAGATGGGCCTCGGTTTCTACTCCAATCTTTTCGCAGTCCCCAAAAAGGACGGGTCGGTTCGTCCCGTCCTGGACCTGAAATTACTCAACAAGTTCATCCGTTTTCGGAAGTTTCGCATGGAAACTTTACGTACGGCCGTCGGTTCCCTTCGGCAGGGGGACTTCATGACGTCCATAGACATCAAGGAATCTGGTGAGTGCCTCTAACAGCGCCATGTAGCGTCCGATGTATTATTACAGGCAGCTCAGCGTATAGCGCCAGCGCTCTGGCTTCCTGAGCGCCAGGTATTACCTCTCGCTCACTGTCGCTCTCCCATACATTTCAATGGGAGTTCATTTGCTTGTGTTTAAACAGTGTGTTTTTTTTTTTGCTCCAATCATTGTGTGACCTCTCCTGGCTG
The DNA here is from genome assembly GCA_027917425.1 of Gastrophryne carolinensis. NCBI lineage: Eukaryota > Metazoa > Chordata > Amphibia > Anura > Microhylidae > Gastrophryne > Gastrophryne carolinensis. The sequence goes on along the minus strand of CM051240.1, from coordinate 230,170,087 downwards.
CAAACAAACACTTTTAGAAACTTTTTTGACTTTTTATATTTTTATGCAGAATTGTCATTACAGGTCTGGGACTAAAGTGTTAATGTCACAGTGTTAAAACAATGTCATTCCATGTGTTATCGCTTTGTTACTGGTGGATATGTGTTCAAAAACAGACTTTAATCACACAGCATCTGGCGCTCTATGCTATAGCGACCAGATTTAGAGCGCCGACGCTGTGTGTGTGTCCTTTTTTGTGGTGTGGAGCGTCGAGAGTCGGTCGCATTGAGCTGGCGCTACCTCTCGCTCCCTGCAGTGCTGTACTGGTGTTAGAGCACCCAACATACATCACATTCATAAATGCGGGCCAGGTTACTACAGCGACTGAGATGCTCTGTTACAGCGCCCGATACACGCTTACAGCGTCTAATAGTGGTCGCTCTAAGTGCCGCTATACAGACGCTCATTTGGCAATACCTGGTGTTAGTAATGAATCAGCCTCTTTATGTTTTTAGTCTTGGATAAAGTAGGACCAGTTTAGTGTAGGACCGAGCAGTCGGGCAACCTGGGGGGTTTCATACAGCGGGGCATCCCCAATCGAGGTGCAAGGCCTGAAGCCCAGGATAGTCAAAATCCTGGGTTTTAGTCCATTTTAAAGTGTTGAGATACATTATCTCTCCCTCCTGCTGTGACTAACAAACAAGGTGAATCTGCTAAGAGGTACATTGTGTTACATTGTTACAGCCAAGGAGAAGTTGATCTATCTGAATTGTTTATATTGTAAGCTGTGATACATTGTAAAGTAGCCGTGAGTCTGCTAAAGTAAATAGCTTACTGATAGCTCAATGTGATGTGTGCACATGCTGTGTAAAGTATAGAGCACTGTTTCCCAACCTGTGATACACGTACCCCGGGGGGTACATACCACAGCTTGAATGGGTAGGCAGAGATGTTAAGGGGTGCACCGGCATGGTGGGTCTGACGTTATTCCTTAAATGTGTTCCAAGACCTATGACCTACTTATTTTGGTAACATCTATAAGTTATCCCCTCCGCGGTTGGCCTGTGAATTCATAAGATTCCCGGGCCGATCGATCCCCTCTCCCCGGGGGAATCCTAAACCGGGATGCACCACTGTGTGAAACCCCCCAGGTCGCCTCACACACTTACCTTGCTTCCCGGCAGCATCCCGCTATCCCTCTAGAAGAGAATGTGCCCGCACCAGGCATTTGTGAATGGCCGACGTGGGCACGCTCCCTGTTTGAGGGAGGCGGGGGATGTGGCCCTCATCGCGCTCAGAGACGATGGCCTTAGCTGCTGGCTTGATGTCAGCGTCTCCGAGCGTGCTGATTGGACGAACGGCCATGCATGCTAATTTCTTTACTGAACAGGATGATGAATTCCTAGGGAGGTGTGTACATTTGCATTCTGAATAGCATTCCAGGCCCAGGCTGCGGAGGCCAGAGCTTAACAAAGTCCAGTGAGATGTAACCCTCCTGCCCGTGCACTGAGACAGGTAGGGGGTTACAAAAAAAACACCTTACCACACTCAGAATCTAATCCTCCAGCCCTGCCACCAACCTCCCCCTCCTCCCCCCGTGCAGGCTCCCGTCCACTAATTCAAGTGAATCTGTTGAGGCTGCTGGTCAACGGCTGGGTAGAGGGAGGTGAGGTTGCGGGTTAGTGACTGGTTAGGTCAGTATAGGAGGGTCAAACAGAGGCCCTGTTGTCACAAGTTCAACCCTCGACAACTGCATATGTGGGAGCAGAGCTATGTCATTCTAACCTAGGATGGGCATTTGGCCCATATTGCTCTTGTATGGGGCCCTCATGCAGTCCCGGCCCACCATCATTGTGCATGGCACAGGTTCATCTCACCCTTGTTAATGTTGTCTGACACCTGCTGACCCAAGTGGCTCTACATGAAGACAGCTACAGTGGAGGACATGAGCCCATCCAGAAAAAAGGGAAAATGTAAAGAAAGGAAAAGGCTCCTGGGGCCCAGGAAATTCTAATAGTAGCTCTGGGAGAGCTGTAGGTGTAACCAAGAAAAGCACTGATCTCTGAAGGTGTACTTTACATTCAACAGATCTGCCCCAAGACATGTTTTTTTAAATTAGCTGTAGCTTCAGTGTTCACTAACCTGTGTACAAACTGCCAGAGGGATCAGTTGTTACAAAGCATTTCCTTTATGACAATGCAAGTATTTTACTCAGCACAAGACAATACAATGAAGTTATTCAGTGGTAGCCAAAGCTTGCATCCAACCTCTTTCCTCTATGCCCCAATGCCAACCTGATGAAGTGGTGAGGGGATCACCACGCAACGCGTCGTGTGTGTGCTGGATGGTGTCTATCATACGGTGATGTACTAAATATTGATTGTCATATTAGATTATTAGTTCCTGGTATACCTTGAATATTCATGCTGCTTTTTATAATTCACTGCCAATAGTTAGCCATGTATTACTTGTAGCACTTTGGGGCTTTAATAGCCAAATAGCACTTGTCACTTTATTTGCACTAGTCACTTTTTTAATATTTTTTATATTTTCTTTCATAACTAGTTTATATATATGTAATTCACACTGTTTTGTATTTTAGTATTAAACTGCATGATTAATATTCGTGAAGGAACTTGATATCATATTGGGACCAATATTAACCACCTGATAGCCGTCCCACCCCAAATGCTTGGGGTTTTTTAACTGTGTTTTTTAGATGTATGTATTATTTGTATGTAGGACTTGAGTCTGATTAAATAAATTACCATATGTTATTTAGAATTTATGGTGTGCGGCATACTTTATTCGGGCAGAATTGGTTTCTGTGGTCACCTGGTAACCCACAGACATATCTACTCGTAGTGTATATAACCAGCCTGCTGCCAGCACCCATTCCTCTTATACTGTCGCAGACCGGGTGGAGCAGACTCGGGTGTGGATCCGCTTTAACTGTGGAACCGATGGCGGGTACCGTGTCAGGGGAGCGGAGTCTAAGAGGCCACCGGTATTCACCAGAGCCCACCGCAAGGCAGGTTGGTGTCACGGACCGGGTGCAACGGACTCGGGTGTGGATCCGCTTTAACTGTGGAACCGATGGCGGGTACCGTGTCAGGGGAGCAGAGTCTAAGGGGCCACCGGTATTCACCAGAGCCCACCGCAAGGCAGGTTGGTCTTGTGCGGCGAGTGACCCCCAGGTCGCTACCCCCTAACAGCGGCCCAGTCCCACAGTCAGCCGAGGTTCAGTGAGGTACACAAGTGGCAGGCAAAAAGGCGTAGTAAGTACAGGCAGAGATCAGGGCTGGCAGCACAGGTTCACGGTAAAGGTGAGTAGCCGAGGTCGGGGCAGGCAGCAGAGGTTCAGAGTCAGGGACAGGCAGAGGTCGGTACACGGGTGAGCAATCCAAGAATGTCTGACTTTCAACAGGCATGGAGAGACCAAGATCTGGCCCTGAAGGAAAGGAAGTGCCTCTTTAAATAGGGGAAGTGGATGCAGGATTGGATGAGCAGGCGCCAATCAGTGCTGTACAGACTCTTTAAATCTCAGGAATCCAGTGCGCTCACCCTCTAGTGGACAGAGACGTGCGTGCACCTGAGCATGTGAGCAGGAAGCATGGGGGGGAAGGGCGGCAGCTGAATGCAGCCATGAGGAAGTGCTGCAAGATGGATGACGGCTGCATGCAGCCATGGAGGTAAGTGACTTGCTGTGAGACGGGCGTGCAGCGCTCGCCCTAACATATACATAGCGGTGCAGGTTCATTTGTGTTTTTGGCCCCCAATGCCAACATCATCATAGGATAATAGAAATAGAAACTAGGGGAAATTTACCTCCCATGTCATTGACAGCCGACTCACTGCCACATTGCTTAATCCCATGACGATTGCAAAGAATGAGTTGAGGTTCTTGTATTCTTTGCAGCTGAAAAACAACATCAACAATAGTATAGTTTGCAAGAGGCTAAAAGTCTATTTTTTTATTCTTTTACTTTAAAACTTAAAAATAAAAAGGTTGATTAATAAGCATGCAAACTGCTGCATACTACAAGACCTACTCACCTTACCAGACTGCCCGCTGCCGGGCATCTTGCTATAGAGCTGCCATTTAGGGAGTACATATCCCACAATCCTCCCAGGGCGCAGCCTTTTGACCTTGCGTCACCACGTGGCAGCTCACAGAAAGAGGCGTATTCTCTTCCCCCTGGGGAACGGCGGCATGGTGAGCCAGAAGTGTGGCTGGTGTAGGAGTGGGTGGGTGGTATTGTGGTGTGAGCCCCTGTGTAAGGAAGCTGTGGACTTCGGCTGGTGTAACTGCACTCCGCTGCACCCAAAGGTGCCTCCCCGACCTGAGTTCGGCTTCTGAAATTAAAGTAGGCCTATCACCCCCTGTGATAAAAGACTTCAGGGCCAGCAAATTACCTCCCCCTGGGGCACTCCTTTTTAGGATGACCTGCTGTGTGAAACCCCACCAAACGCCCACACAGCTTACCTTTTTGCCAGTCCAACGCCACATGCAGCCATGTCCCTGGCCTCCCTGTGACTGGGCACACTCCCATGGCCAGTCATTAAGAAAGGCTGGGGTGGGAGCACACAGGGTGACCAGGCATGCACCCGCACCCCTATACCGGGTACTCTGTGTAAAAAGAGCAGTATTCTGTGCATTAATATGTATGGCATTCAGTGCGTATGTGCCATGGGACTGTGAAAAGGGTGAGTTTTGAGGGTGATATAGGAGGAGGGTTTCACACAGCAGGGCATACCTAATTGGGATGCTCCCAAATAATGGACCAATATCTTTGAATATCCTAAAGATAGGAGCCTTACTCCACTGCAGGGATGCTGCAGCACTGTTTTGACACCAAGTACTGGCTGGGTGGCAGCTTAGGCCCTTATTTAACAAGGGATAGCGCCAGGTAGCGACTGGTGAGCGAACGGTCACCGCCACGAGAACGCCGGCTCCCCACCACAATCACACATTTATCAAGCCGATCCTGCTTAGCGACTGAGCTAGCGCCAGATAGCGACTCATTCATCATTATTCCAGCCTCACCCCACAGCGCCAGCGAGCGACCTTGAACAGCGCCAGGTATGACCTCTCGCTACCTGGCGCTCTCCAATGCATTTCAACTGAACAATCTTTAAATATTAATAATTTTTCTTTTTTTTTTTTTTATGTGAAAATGTCTGTTACCACTTCTGCCATGTTAGATATTTTTTTTAAGGTAAGAAAAAAATAAAAAAAAAATTTGTGCAGAATTGATATTACAGGTCTGATATTATTGTATTCATATTCCAAAATGTTTTTATAAACTTGGTTTTTTTTGGTTTCCCAAAATATGGTTGTTTGGGGGTTAAAAAACTACTTTTAACCCATGGCCGCCAGCGCTCTGGGGTTTAAACATGCATTTCACAGCGCGAGAATTTTTGGAGCGTGATTTGTTAATGAATATGGTGGGAGCCGGTCGCTATGGCCATTCGCTATCATGCGCTCCCATACAGCGCGGAACCTGTCAAACAGCGACTCCTAATATTCAACATTACGGCAAACCGACTGAGTCGCTATCAACTACCGAACAACGGCCAAGCACAGCGACTACTAGCGGGCGCTGTGAAAATACCGCTACAGCCGCTCAACTGTCGCTACCTGCCGCTGTTAATGAATCGGCCTCTTAGTATGTAGAAGTGCCGCTCTCAACAGATGCCTGACACTTTTTATAATTTTTTTATATATGAATCTTATATCAGTCTCAGCATTGGGTGAAGGGGAAAGCAATGCATGATGCGTAAAAGCATCGAAAGAATTTAGGCAGACTAGATGGACCGTATGGTCTCCTTCTGCCGTCAACCTTCTATGTTTCTATGTTTAGGTTATTCAGGAGCGTAGGCGGGGGGCGGCCTGCCCTGGGTGCAGCAGATCAGGGGGCACCGAAGGGGAGCCTGAGCACCATTGGCGCCACCATTTTGAATCCTTGCTCCGGATGCCAGAAAGTCTGAGTTATTGCCGCATGGGCTGGCTCAAGGGACAAGTTAAGTTTAGAGTTGAGCAGTCCTCCCTTAGAATAGTACATTCAAAACCTGCCAAACCTGATCCTTTTTTCCATACAGTAAAATAGAGATTTATTTATAACCGTTTATACATAAAACTAACCCATCCTGCATATTTAGGTGGATTTTTATTTATAGAGAATTTTTTTCATGATCCTGCTCTGTGCTGTATTAAGTACGGTATGTATTTTGTTACTGGGAATCGTTCTTGCCAATAAAATAAAAATAAATGAATTACCAGTCTCCTTATGAGATCTGCCCTAAAAGTCGATTTGATTTGTGCCAACTTGCCTTTTGTCTATTTAAATTTATCCTTTGGAACTCTCGGTGGGAACTCGCATCACTAAAAGCCCCATTTAGCCCTTTCTTATTTTTAGCCCCACGCAAGGTCTAGTAAAATGGAAGTAAACAGTTCCCTTCTTCCTAGGACTAAATTAACCACATTAGCGGGATAAAAACACAACGTTAACTAGATTTACTTAGCCGGTGCACTTAGCCCTCGCTCGTATTTCGTGCGCCTTCGTTTTTATTTTTTTTCTTCTAAATGTCATTGTCTTTGGTGATTTTTCTATTTTTTAATTGGTCGTAATTAAGTATTTTCCCCCGAATCCCGCTGCTGAACCTGAACGCGTTTTAAAATTTATGTCTTTAAAGGATTTTTGTTTCTTTTCGGTGCCCTGCTGATTTTTGAAGCCGTAAACGCTTGAAAAAAAAACACCTTTAGCATTTTTTTTTTTTTATAAACGCAATTGCTGAGAGTGAAAAGGATTTTGAGAGGAAAAAGCAGCCTCGTAACCAGCAGGTTTAAATAGTGGAGCCATGGGAGAGCCGAGTGAGGCTGTCAGGGGTCATGCTGTTGGCCTACTGTGGATTTTTCAGTCAGCCTCCAGCCTAAACCGACACAATTTTCTATTGGACGTTAAAAGGAAATGTTTCACCATACATTATACCTTTATTAAAATGTATCTCTGAAGCAAACAAGAAAAAAAAATTCTTAACTGACTGCAAAAATGGAAAAAGCCATTTAGGCAATAAAAAAAAAAAAGACCCTTATTTTTTTTTTTTTCTCTGCGCTCTTTTGGAAATGCCATTAAAGTACTTACTGAGCTGCAATTTTAATAAATTTCTTCAGGAGTTGAACGCGCTTGCTGAGTTGAGGGCACAGGCAGATCTCCGTCACAACCCAGAACTGAATTTCATTGAAACGTCTGAGAAAGAGGTCCAGATTGGCTGTTGTCTTTTTGAAATTGTGTCTTCCAAACGTGTGATAGATTAACTCCAGCTGGAAAAAAGAAGATTTTTATAGTTACGCACCGTGAAATTCGCTTTCTTTTGATTACCTACTTACTAACAAATGGGGCCATGTTAAATATCTGGTGAAGCAGGTTCACCTTGGGATGTGCTTTTAGCTATGAACAGACGCTTCTCACTATCGCGAAAAATGGCCCAATGATAAGAATTCATATAAATAAGCTGGATGGCGGGAGGAGGGGTCACTTATACACCCGGCATCAAGTCATATCCAGCCAGCCAGGAAAAGGACATCCAGGGTGACAGGCTCTGTCAACCCTGATAGACGGGGAGGCCGATTCATTAATAGCGACAGGTAGCGACAGTTGAGCGACTGTAGCGGCATTTTCAGAGCGCCCGCTAGTAGTCTCTGTGCTTGGCCGTTGTTCGGTAGTTGATAGCGACTCAGTCGGTTTGCCGTAATGTTGAATATTGGGTGAGGAGTCGCTATTTGACAGGTTCCGCGCTGTATGGGAGCGCATGATAGCGACTGGTCAGAGCGACCGGCTTCCACCATATTCATTAACAAATCACGCTCAAAAAATTATCGCGCTGTGAAATGCATGTTTAAACCCCAGAGCGCTGGCGGCGATGGGTTAAAAGTAGTTTTTTAACCCCCAAACAACCATAATTTTGGAAACCAAAAAAAACTAGTTTTTAAAATAAATTTAAAATAATTTAGTAATATGAATACATTAATATCAGACCTGTAATATCAATTCTGTACATTTTTTTTTTTTTTTACCTTAAAAAATTATTTAAAATGGCAGAAGTGGTCACAGAATTTTTCACATTTAAAAAAAAAAAAAATAATAACAATTAATTATGAATATTGTTCCATTGAAATGCATTGGAGAGCGCCAGGTAGCGAGAGGTCATACCTGTCGCTGTTCAAGGTCGGACGCTGGCGCTGTGGGCTGAGGCTGGAATAATGATGAATGAGTGGCTATATGGCGCTATCTCAGTCGCTAAGCAGGATTGGCTTGATAAATGTGTGATTGTGGTGGGGAGCCGGCGTTCTCGTGGCGGTGACCGTCATTACCGGCCGCTCACCAGTCGCTACCTGTCGCTATCCCTTCTTAAATAAGGGCCTAAGGCCCTTATTTAAGAAGGGATAGCGTCAGGTAGCGACTGGTTAATGAGAGGTAGCGACAGATAGCGACTGGTCAACGCCGGACACGGCACACAATTACACATTTATCAAGCAGAATCTGTTTAGCGACTGGAATTGCGCCATGTAGCGTCTGATTCACCATTTTCACAGCCTCAGCGAACAGCGCCAGCGTTCAACCTTGCACAGCGCCAGGTATGACCTCTCGCTACCTGACGCTCTCCCATACATTTCAATGGCCGATCCTTTTCTTCTCATTAAACTGTTTTTTTTTTTTTCAAAAAAATCACAAATAATTCTGTGACCTCTTCTGGCATTGAAAAAGCAGTTTTTTCATAATTTTTTCATTTTTTAAATATTTCCTCAAAAATGACATTACAGGTCTGGCATTAAAGTGTTCATGTTACAATGTTGTTACAATGTAATTCCATATGTTTTCGCTTTGTTACTGGTGGATAGATGCTGGAAAACACAAACACACCACCTCCTGCGCTCTGGGCATCAAACAAATATTTTTCAGCGCCAGAGATTTGTGAGGCTGTTTTTTTGCTGAATATGGTGTGAGTCGGTCGCTATGACCAGTCGCTACCATGCGCTCCCATACAGCGCTGTACTGGTCAAATAGCAGCTCCTCACAATGTATTCAACATAACTGAACAGCGACTGAGTCGCTATAAAGTAGCGACCCACGGCCAAGCACTGCGACTACTATCGGGGGCTCTGAAAATGCTGCTACAGACGCTCATCTGACGCTAATGATGAATCAGCCTCAAAACCTGTCATCCCTGGATTTTATTCCTACTATGAGAGAATAAACCACAAGCTTAGACAGTGACCTGTCCTCTGATTAGCCGATGTGTTTATATGTATTTTTAATATTTCACAATTTCATGATAGTGCTCGTTTAAATCTGATTGAGACACACTAAAAAATTCTGTAAGAAAAGTTTATTTTAATTTTTCCCAAAAATCACTTAGCCCTGTGATGGGGCATTTTTACAGATGTGTTCCATCATTTTTCCAATGGTGTAAGGATATTTCTTTTAAAGCAGACCAAATCCCACTGAACATGTGAAATACATTTGACCAAAGCCCCAGCCTATACTCTCCTCTTACGGTGTAGAACTAGAAATTGCTCATTTTTTGCTTATTGAATTGTCCTGGAAAATTGTTTTTTTTTTTGCTCTCCCTCTCTGTAAGATGGCAGGCGATCAGTCATTGCATAGGCGTGGCAATGAATGGAGGAGGCGGAGCTTTACAGCGAAAACAAGCCGCGTTATCTGGGATTACAGTGAAGCTGGAGCAGCAAAAATTGGCAAAAGTTACTCTTTATGGGGGGAGCACTTCAGGGGATGCTAGCTAAAAATGTGGGTTTTGGTCTGCTTTTATTTTTATTTTTTAAAAGCACCCCACGGGCTATGTTAAGGAATTCACCAAATTGTTCAGCATAGGTTGTTCATAAACTTTGAAAAAATATTGTTACTAGAGATGAGCGAACTTCTTGAAAGTTCGATTCGGGCGATTCGCCAAATTTCCCCAAGAAATTCGGGTTCGCCCGAATCAAACTTTCACGAATCGCTCATCTGAAAAAAAAAAAAATGCCGGCATGGTCGGAGCGTGGAGGCCGGCGCCGCTCTCAGCTGTCATCAGAGGACGCGTCATCAGAGGGCGCCTGAGAGCGGCGCCGGCCTCCACGCTCCGACCATGCAGGTAAGTGTTTGCTTCCGCCGCCCGCTGACAGCGTAGCCGGCCTGCCCACTCCCACCATGCCGGCATTTTTTTTTTTTATTTCAGGGAAAATTCGATCGGCACGAACCAAAAAAAATTCAGGTTCGTGCCGAATCGAATTTTCCCTGAAATTCGGAGCGAATTCCGGTTCGTCCGAACCGGTTCGCTCATCCCTAATTGTTACACTATAAAAATTATGCAACTCACCCGGAAATGTGATGGAGGGAATATAGATGGGGGGAGGGGTTACAAAAAAAGGGGAATGAGAAAATGTAGCAAAGAGAAATTGGAAACAAGTGAAACTTGGTGGGGGGGGGGGGGAGAGAAAAACAGAAGACGTGCAAAAAATGAGATAGGGAGGAAATGTTGTGGAAAAGAGAGAAATATGTGGGACTGTAAAAAGGAGAGAAAGATGAAGGGGATATGGAAAATAAAGAAAGATGGACAGAATGTCTTTAGACTGTAAGCTCGCAAGAGCAGGACTTTCTTTCCTATTGTCTCCTGTACTCACAACACTTGGTTTAAACCTCATAGCTTCTAGTTTGTACTATATGTTTTACCTTGTCTGTAATCATACCTTGTAAAGTGCTACGGAAGATGATGACGCTAAATAAATTATTATTATTATTATTATTATTAATAATAATAATAATAATAATAATAATAATAATAATAATAATAATATGAGAAATATGGTAGGAATGTAGAAAAAAGCTATTTTGCTTTTTTTTTTACAATTTATTTTTTTTAAGCAGGATATAAGAAAGGCAGAACATACCAGACAAAATGCTGGGTACCCCCTTATACAAAGACAAAATGCTGGGTACCCCCTTATACAATTACGTAGAGTATAAATATACAAAAGGTTTTTGCTCCTGAAAAATACCATAAAGCCTTGATGAGCAATGACACCATCTAGCAAGAGTCATTAAAGGGTAGGACTATAATTCCACTACTTTCTAGAACCTGATTTGTATAGGAGTGGAAGGGGGGGGTGCAATAAGTTTAATGACTAGAGAGGGGGGACAAATAAGGACAAACAGAAATGAAGAGATTGGGAGAATGGAGGTCAGGTAGGGGTGGGGGAGGTTAAAGTGGACCAAACCCAGGATTTCACCAACATGGGTTTTCGTCCTTTCCCCCGGGGCACCCAGATCGGGGGTTCCCCGCTGTGTGAAACCCCCCAGATCGCTGAGCGCGACTCAGCCCTTCCCGGGCCCTACCGTGCATGCACGGACGCTCGTCCAATCAGCTCGGAGTCGCTGACATCATGCCGTCTAAGCCAGTGTCTAAGGCCAGTGGCTCAGAGCGTGCTGGCCGCCGCATCCCTCGCTTCCCTCTAACAGGGAGCATGCCTGCACCGGTCATTCACAAATGCCTGGAGCGGGCACGCGCCCTACTAGAGGGATAGCGGGATGCGGCTGCAGCTCATGCATGTGCCGTTGGACCGGGAAGAAAGGTAAGTGTATGGGGTGACATGGGGGGTTTCATACAGCGGGGCATCCCGATTTTGGATGCCCCGGGGGAGGGAATCGATCGGCCAGATTGGGGGCTGATCGCGCTGGGTTTTGGTGCACTTTAAAGGAGTGGGAGTTGCCACTTCCCAAGGGGGGCATGATAGTGAAGGGGAGGAGTGATAGGTACAACTACACTCCATCCGGCATAACCTAGTACCTAGTACTTATCTATTTACTGAAACCTTTAGACTGTAAGCTCGCAAGGGCAGGGCTCTCTTTCCTATTGTCTCCTGTGCTCACAACACTTGGTTTGAACCTCGTGGCATCTAATTTTGTATTGTTCCCTGTACTACATGTTTACCTTGTCTGTAATCATACCTTGTAAAGCGCTACGGAATATGATGGAGCTATATAAACATTTATAATTATTAATAACCTCAACCAAAGGAGCCCTTGTTTTGTTTTTGATAGCTATATCCTAGATGACACATTCACCACTAGGTACACACTAATGGGGATTAGTGATCAAAGCGTTAGGCTCATTTAGACGTTTTATTTTTAACCTGAACTGAACCTATAATACAAAGCCATAAAATTGACTGGCAATAAAACTCACCTCGTGGACACAGTTGAAAAGGTCCCAATCGTGAATTGTCATCTGATAGGCCAAATCCTTTGAGCTCATGAGTTCAAACGTTGACATGGTGCCGACCGATGGGCCTTCTTGTTCTGGTAGAGGTGTCTAAATCAGAAGATACTGATATTACTTAAACGAAAATTGCATTATATGTTATCCTTCTTGGACAATAGAACTAGTAAAATGAATATATTCTGAATATTATCTGGTGTTATACCATCAAAAGCTTAAAGTGGACCAACACCCTCCCGTGATCGGCCCGGAAATCTATAAGATTCCCAGACCGATCATCCCCCTGACTGTGTGAAACCCCCCAGAAACCCCTAAATCCCTACCTTATCCGCGATCCAGCGGCGCTCGCCGCCGCCTCCCGCGCGTCCCTCTAGCAGGACGCGCACCCGCGCCGGCCGTTTGTGAATGGCCGGCGCGGGCGCGCGCCCTGTAAGCGTGACGCTCGGGAGGTGGCGGCGGGCGCGCTCTCTTGTCCGTCGCTGCCTCCCGCTTGTCCGCCGGTGGGGATTGGCAGCAGCGGTCACGTGGGAGCGGGGAGAGGTGAGATTTTGGGGCTTTCTGGGGGGTTTCTCACAGTGGGGGTGCCCCGCCGAAGTGGACTAAAACCCAGGATAGTCAAAATCCTGGGTGTTCGTCCACTTTAAACCGGACCTTCAGCATGATTTAATGAAAAGCCCAAACCCTTAAAAAACTATTTCCCAGCATCTAAAATTTATATATTTTATGTTTTTATTAGTAGCTTACATATTATTCTTTCCCCCACTTGGCTGCAACTGTGTTCAGGACTTTAGGATACGGGCGCCGCCATCTTGACACAGAAGTATCACATACTGAGGAGAGGAGAGGGGGCGAAAGTTCAGGGGGAGGGGTTATAGCTGAGCTTTGCACAGACAGAGCAGAGCTGGGGTCAGGAAAGGGACAGCAATCCCAGAATGCAGAGCGGCATAGTCAGAAGACACATCCTGTCTGTGTGCAGCCTGAGACTCCATGGGCTGCCATCTTGGATGTTAAACGGCTCAGTTAAACGCAATAAGTGCAGGTAGGGTGTTTTTTTAATGTGGGCAAACTGTATGTACAGGGTGGGGAAACATAGATGGGCTCTTATTCAGGGTGCAGGTCCGGTTTAAGATCTGCTCATTCTTCATGTGATCATCTATAACTGATATCTAATGATAAGTACAGACTGCAAGACCCTGTATTTACTATACTATATATTCAAGATTTTTTTACTAATTAAGATAGTATACAGCTCTAACATTTTCTATGAGTGATACTGCAAAACTCAGGGCCTTATTTATGAAGGGATAGCATCAGGTAGCGCCAGACACGGCACGCAATTACACATTTATCAAGCAGAATCTGTTGAGCGACTGGGATAACGCCATGTAGCGTCTAATTCATCATTATCCCAGCCTCAGTGAACAGCGCCGGCGTCCAGCCTTGCACAGCGCCAGGTATTACCTCTCACTACCTGTCGCTCTCCCATACATTTCAATGGACGATCCTTTTCTTCTCTTTTTACTGGGTTTTTGTTTTTTTATCTTTTTTTAAAAAAATCTCAAATAATGTTGTGACCTCTTATGGCATTGAAAATGCTGTTTTTTCAAAAAAATTTCTTCAGAAATGACATTACAGGTCTGGCATTAAAGTGTTCATGTTACAATGTTATTACAATGTAATTCAAGATGTTTTTGCTTTGTTACTAGTGGATAGATGCTGAAAAACAGACTTTAAACACACAGCCTCCGGCGCTCTGGGCATCAGAGGAGCATTTTTCAGAGTTTTGTGAGGTTGTTTTTTTACTGAATATGTTGTGAGTGGGTCGCACTGACCAGTCGCTAACATGCACTCCCATACAGCGCTGTACTGGTCAAATAGCGACTCATCACAAAGTATTCATCATTTCTGCACAGCGACTGAGTCGCTAAGAACTAGCGACCCACGGCGGAGCACAGCGACTACTAGCGGGCGCTCTGAAAATGCCTGCTACAGACGCTCATCTGTCGCTACATGGCGTTAGTGATGAATCAGCCTGCCCGTAATATTCAATGTGACCTGGCCATTGATTGCCACCTTTTAACAAATCAATTTGCCACATCTCTGGCCTGCCTGGATCAGTCCCAGAAAGTTCTATAAATAGAGAAACGTTTATTTCCAACTATTCAGCTCACATAAATTCACAGAATGTGACCCAACAAGTGCGTTGTACATTAACGATCATCTGTCCTTACTTGCCGCACTTATTACTAGGTTTAAAGATGTCCCTGGAAGTAACATCAGTCCATGGAATGTTTGGCCGGATTTTTTTTAAGATTCTTTATTTGACACATTTTTCAACAGTGGAAAAGAAGTAAACCAGAAGCAATTGCAGTTTCACATAAATATACTAAATAATGCTGAAGGTCAGGGGTTTGCCTACTTTAACATGTCATAAGTAGAAATTACAACCGTGTGGAGGGATTGCTTTTTCTCTGCATTGGAAGAGTCTGGACAGGGCCGGATTAAGTGTGGTGGAGGCCCCTGGACACAAAATCTGGTGGAGGTCCCAAATACAGCTCTACACGCACCCATCACTGTAGCATTGCTGATGGTGGCTGTTCTACACTTTCTCCGTCCTGCCCTGTGGTGGCTTGCCCGGGTGTGCCACCGCTTCATTGCCAGCCACGCGGCCCATCAGACTAAGGACTGAAAAACCTCCTGGACCAGACCATAACCCAAGGTGGAGGCCCCCTTTGCAGGGCAAGTGTTGGAGGCCCCTCATAATCTGGCCCTGAGTCTGGAGGCAATGTCTCTGGTGCATAGATGCACAACCTGCGGCCTAAGGGCCGCATGCAGCCTGCACTAGCCTTGCTTGCGGCCCCCAGCACCATTAAGAAGTTAGTGAGCAGAACTTTCCTTGGTTGACCACTAGAGAGCAGCAATTCCCGAAGCAGAAAGTGGGTCACCGATAAAATCCTCTCTAGAGGTGGGTGATACACATGTGCTACTGGGGCTTTGTTTGTGCTGGCCATGTCTGGAGATGCCCAAGTAGTCTCACCCCAGCTCACCTCTTTCCTCCTTACCTGTGTTCATTTCACCTCTGCCTACCTCTACTTACCCCTTTCTGCCTTGCCCCATCTTACCTCCACTCTGCTCCCCTCACTTCTACCTATCTCTATCCACCTCTTACCACCTCACATCTATCTCACCTCTGATCATCATCTCTGCTCAACTCTTGACTCAGCTCTGCCCACCTCACCTCTAAAGGTATAGCGGGGATGCGTCCGCTGCTCACGCATGCGCCGTTGGACCTGGAAAAAAGGTGAGTTTCCTGGGCGACCTGGAGGAGTTTTACACAGTGGGGCATCCCGATTCTCGATACCCCGAGGGGAGGGAATTAAGCGGCCCTGGAATCTTATAGTCTTATAAATCTTATAAAACGGTGGGTTTTGGTCCATTTTATTATTAATTAACACATACAATATAAATGTCAATTAGCATTGTACATACCAGAGAATCAAATTGATCTCGAGGACAAGCAAACAGTCTGCCATTAACAGTCAGTGTGGTAAACACGGAGACGTCATTAGGCTTCAGGACCACTTTCTCTGGAAGCAGAAAAATGAGGATCATAGTCACTGATCATATTGGCAATATACTGGAAAAGAGAAATTAGCCCAGCAAGAGCAAAGGAAGCCTGCTAATCACCTACCCCCTACATTATCAATAATACATATTATTACACAAGGAGATTATAGAGGAAAGTGGTTAATCATATCTAGTCATTACAACAGCTCAGAGCAGCTGGATATATATATAAAAAAAACAATAAGCTTGTTAATGAGGAAGGGAAGTCTTCACTGGACGTGTTTAAGGACAACCAGTCACAAAAAGGTTTTAAAGTAATGTCAATGTCTATGCAATCCTTGTCATAGAGCCTTACTGCTTCTAGGTGTTATTTTTGCAGTCCAAATGTTAGTAAGCACTTTCTGTATATGTCTCTTGTTTGAGTGCTCATGCTAATTACATGTCTGCAGCTAGCTAGTAGTATAAGAAGCACTATGGGCCTTATTCATCAAGGCATAGCGCCAGGTAGTGCCTTGTAAACGTCAGGTAGCGACAGGTAGTGGCAGGTGAACGCCGGACACGGCATGCAATTACACATTTATCAAGCGGATTCTGGTGAGCGACTGGGATAAAGCCATGTAGCGTACGATTCATCATTATCCCAGCCTCAGCGCACAGCGCCAGCGTTCAGCCTTGCAGAGCGCCACGTCTTACCTCTCGCTACCTGGCGCTCTCCCATACATTTCAATGGACGTTCTTTTACTTCTCTTTAAACAGGGGGTTTTCATAATTTTTTTTTAATATTCTCAAATAATGTTGTGACCTCTCCTGGCCTAGAAAAAGCCATTTTTTAAAACTTTAACCATTTTTTATATATTTATGCAGAATTGACATTACAGGTCTGGCATTAATGTGTTCATGTCACAATGTAATTCCATATGTTTCCGCTTTGTTACTGGTGGATACGTGTTCAAAAACAACGTTTAATCACACAGCCTCCGAGGCTGTGAGGCTGTTTTTTGATGAATATGGTGTGAGTCGGTCGCACTGACCATTTGCTCCTATACAGCGCTGTACTGCTCATATAGTGACTCCCCATAACGTATTCAACAATGCTGCACAGTGACTGAGGAGATCTGAACTAGCGAACCACGGCAGAGCACAGCGACTACTAGCGGGCGCTCTGAAATGCCTGCTACAGACGCTCATCTGTCGCTACCTGCCGCTAGTAATGAATCAGCCTGCCCGATGTCAAAGGCAAATGATGGGGCAACACCGGTGATAGTCTCCAAAGGCTGTGAATTTCATACTGTTGTCCATAGACAACTAGTAGTCCTGAAGCATGTGCTAAGGGATATCTTAAAGGTTGGCCTACTCAAGAATTATTTACAAAGAATGTTGGTTAGGCCTAAAAGCAATGAAAATGTTGTGCATTGCAGAAAATGTATAGGGAGTATTTTACAACTTCACTGACATTGGTCAGAGGGTTAAATGTGGATATAAGCATAAACGGATCACCACATAGGGAGCCTGATTTATGAAGCATCAGCGCCACACAGAGCCACTTTTTTTGCCTCAGCGGCACTCAGGATGCGATTTGAGAAGCAAAAAACTTTCTTTAGCCATCCCCCATCAGTCCCACATCTTAAAGAGGACCAAAACCCACGGCAATCGTCCTGGGAATCTATAAAATTTCCAGGCCGATCGATTTGATGCCCCGCTGTGTGAAACCCCCAGGTTGCCCATACACTTATCTACTTGCGCATGCGGTGCATGCGTGAGCTGCGGCCGCATCCCCGCTATCCCTCTAGCAGGATGCATGCCCACACCAGGCATCTGTGAATGGCCGGCACTGGCACACTCCCTGTTAGAGGGTAGCATGGGGATGCGGTCGTCAGCGCTCTCAGAGCCGCACGCCTTAGACGAAGGGACGTCAGCAGATCCGAGCACGCTGATTGGACGAGCGGGCGCGCATGCGCCGTAGGACCGGGAAGAGGTGAGTTTGTTTCAGCGACCTGGGGGGTTTCACACAGCGGAGCACCCTCAATCGGGGGTTTTGGCCCACTTTAACCTTGTTCCCAATACTCAACCCATCGAAGCTACAACCAATGCTAAGCATTCAATTAATTATAGAAAATACGATTACCAAATTATTCTGCCAGATATTTCACAAAGGGGTGGTGTTGTACAATCAATGTCGCCCCATTCCTTTGAGCTGCTGCCGTATATATACTCTCTTACTTACTGTACACCTATTTAACTACCTTTACATGTGACTTCTATTTACCCCTCCCACTTTTCCCACAGCAGGTCAGGGGCCACATCAGATGGCTCTGAGGGTCACAGGTTAAGCTTGTGTGACTTAGCCAGTCCAGGGAGGGGGCCATCCTCTGTTTCCGTCCCTCCACCCAGCCTGCTCTCACTCTAAGGGCCTTATTTATGATGTGCACCATTTAGCATCTTTCTGGTGGCTATAACGCCAGTTTTGGAGCGTTGCCATTTTCATCTTGTCTGGGGCTGCGGCGCTGTAAGTCGCAGCGGCAAATGCTAATTTGCTTTGATTGTTGCACTATGGCCCTTATTTATGAAGGAATAGCGACAGGTAGCGACTGGTGAGCGGCCGGTAATGACGGGCCCCGCCACGAGAACGCCGGCTCCCCACCGCAATCACACATTTATCAAGCCGATCCTGCTTAGCGACTGAGATAGCGCCATATAGCGACTCATTCATCATTATTCCAGCCTCAGCCCACAGCGCCAGCGTCCGACCTTGAACAGTGACAGGTATGACCTCTCGCTACCTGGCGCTCTCCAATGCATTTCAATGGAACAATCTTTAAATATTCATAATTAATTGTTATTAATGTGTTTTTTTTTTTTAAATGTGAAAAATTCTGTGACCACTTCTGACATTTTAGATAATTTTTTAAGGGAAAAAAATAAAAAAAAATTGTACAAAATTGATATTACAGGTCGGATATTAATCTATTCATATTACTAAATTATTTAAATACTTTTTTTTTTTTTGGTTTCCAAAAATATGGTTGTTTGGGGGTTAAAAAACTACTTTTAACACATCGCCTCCAGCGCTCTGGGGTTTAAACATGCATTTCACAGTGCTTGAATTTTTTGAGCGTGATTTTTTGATGAATATGGTGGAAGCCGGTCGCTCTGACCAGTTGCTATCATGCGCACCCATACATCGCGGAACCTGTCAAATAGCGACTCGTAACCTTGTATTCAACATTACGCCACACCGACTGAGTCGCTGTCAACAACCGAACAACAGCCAAGCACAGCGACTACTAGCGGGCGCTGTGAAAATACCGCTACAGTCGCTCAACTGTCGCTACATGTCGCTATTAATAAATCAGCCTCTAAGTATTGGCTGGCCTGTGTCAGCGCCTGTTGGCCCGACTGCCAATTATCCCAGCACCAGTGACCGCCACTTTGTACCGCAATTATTCTGCCGCTCCCCAGAATAGTTATGATTTTTTTCCTCCTTGAAAAGCTTGACGCTGTATTTTTCAGGCGCTGGTCGGTGTTTCATCATTACAGTTACAAGAAATCACTGCTGGGGAAAAAGGGGGCAAACTTTACAGTGCGTTTAGGCCGTGTTTTAGCTGTTGTCCTAATTACACATTTGTAACAAAAAGAAGCCACGAAAAATGATTTTTTATTTAAAAAAGAAAAATGTCATTTGGCGACATCTAGGTCCTGTGTTTCCTTTATTAGATATAATATAATAAATATACCTAATATGTAATATATAATGCATTACACTATTCCCTTTACCAATGGCTGTATAAAAAATAAACGCTATATCCAAGCATTGCACCTCCCAGCAGCCCTGAGTGTTTGGCATAGCAAAGAGATGGGTAATCCTGTTATACTTGGTTATTATGTGCCATGTAAGTACTTTAAGAAAGCACGCCATTTCCCTTAAAGTGGACCAAAACCCAGGATTTGGACTATCCTGGGTTTTGGTCTTTGCCCCCAAGCACCCCGATGGGAGGTGCAACGCTGTGTGAAACCCCCCAGGTCGCCTGATCTCACTTACCCTTCCAAGGTTCTACGGTGCAGCCCTCTCATCCAATCAGCGTGCTTGGATCCACTCCAGGCCGCATCCCCCTGCTACTCTTAAACAGGGAGCGTGCCTGCGCTGGCCATTCACAAATGCCTGGCCCTAGTACGCGCCCTGCTAAAGGGATATCGGGGATGCGGCCACTGCTCGCGCATGCACCTTCGAAGTGGGGGCCAAGGTGAGTTTTCAGGCAACCTGGGGGGTTTCACACAGCGGGGCACCTGGGGGGAGCGAGTATGCCTGCCCTGGAGTCTAATGTTAGATCATTTTCAGCTTTGATTGGACTTTGCAAAAGTGCTGCTCCATCCTTTGGGGACGACCTGCCAAGCTGTACTGAAGCTGTGCGAAAGAGACACAAAAACGCACCGCTAAACTCAAGCTTTATTGAAACATGTTCTCATTTATATTGGAAACTAAAAGTCATTTAATGTAAACGAAGAGACGTCTCAATGCTTGTAATTGTGCAAATGTGTGTTCTACATAATAGGATTTTATTGTTCCTTCTGGATGAGGATATCTAAGGATCTTTCTGCCTCATTGCTGCGGTTGCATTGCACAGCTCAGCTATTCTATTAGGTTAAGTAAGGTAAACATAATAAACTTTAATTGGTTATGGCATATGTAATGTTATTTTAACCTTAGAGTTTGTTCACATTATTTTCATGTGTTTTTAAAATAGCAAAATGCAGGGTTTATTTTCTCATGTTCACAGGGACCAAGTGCGGTGCATTTTAAAAAGACTAGCAATATGCATTTTGGTGCCGGTTAGCATGCCTTCCATTGGCATAACACAACACATACTTATTGGTGTGTACATGCCCTTAAATCTGAACACTCTTTTTTCTTATTGTCTGAAGTCCTGTTAGGGAGATTAAAGTGGACCAAAACCCACACCCCAACGGTCCTGAAATCTATAAGATTCCAGGGCCGCTGGCTTCTCTTCTTCCAGGCCATCCAGAATCGGGATGCCCCACTGTGTGAAACCCCCCAGGCTGCCCGAAAACTCACCTTTGTTCCCGGTCCAACTGCACATGCACGAGCAGCAGGCGCATCCCCGCTATCCCTTTAGCAGGGCGCGTGCCTGTGCCAGGCATTTGTAAATGGCTCCCTGTTAGAGGGTAGCGGGGGATACCATCACCTGCGCGCTCGGAAAAAGACCAGCACTCCCAGTAGGTACATTTTAGTAAATGCCGTGAAATCAAATCCAAAAATCACAACAATCACAACAAGCTTGGACTTGAAGTGGAAGTGGCAGGTAGCATCAGGTGAACGCCGGGCGCTGTACACAAAACCACTTTTAAGAAAGCGAATCTGCTGAGCGACTCTAACAGCGCCATATAGCGGCACATGTATTACTACAGGCGGCTCAGCGCACAGCGCCAGCGCTCTAGGTTCAGGAGCGCCATATATTACCTTTCTCTCAGGGTCGCTCTCTCATACATTTCAACTGGGTTTCATTTGTTGGTGTTTAAATAATGTTTATATTGCGTTAAATAGCATTTTGTGCTGCAGCGCTATACTGTTGTTAGAGCACCCAACACCAACATCATATTCCTCAATGCCGGCCAGGTTACTACAGCGACCGCAACGCTAGGTTACAGCATCCGATACCCTCTTACAGTGTCTACTAGCGGTCGCTCTAAGCGCCGCTATACAGATGCTTATTTGGCAATACCTGGCACTAGTAGTGAATCAGCCTCCATGTGATTATTGTTTATGGTAGGAGTGCGGCGGCCACTACCTCTCGAGCGGATCTGAACACGCTGATTGGATGAAAGGCTGCACATGTGTTGTAGAGGTGAGTTCGATCAGGCAACTTGGGGAGTTTCACACAGAGGGGCACCTCCGATCGGTGGTAAGGACCAGAACTCAGGATAGTGTGGTAAGGTGCAAGGGGCCGTTATTGACGGCAGGTATGCAGCACCAATGTACCTGGCATTGGTGCAGTAAAGCCGTATAGCTTGTTTTCCAGCATCAGCTGCTGGTGGCAGTTTGCTGCTGATGATTTAGAATAGCCGAAAGGCTAACCTGGGACGGCTTTACTGGGATGGAGTAGAGCAGGGTGGGACTCCATCCCACTACCCAGGTCCGGGTTTTGCGGGCTGTTTAAATAGCCTGGGGAATCAGCTGTGCCCTGTCCTTTGTCTAGAGCTCACATGGGAGTGAGACTCTGTGAGCCTGGCTGAAATCTCCTGTGGAGGCTGTTCATGCGGACCTGAGGCCTATTTGATTGTAAACATGACCTTTGCTCAAGGACTAAAAGCTGTTTGCCTGACTGTATCATTTATGCTGCGGTTTCCTGAAAAGGTGATGTAACCTGTATGGACATATGCTTTTGTGGATTTTTGTGTGAAATAAACACAGACTTTACTTTGAACTGTTTGCCTCCACCTCTATACTGCTGACACCCGGTCGCCTACCAGAGCTAATCTCCACAATAGTTAACATCCTGGGTTTTGGTCCACTTTAAGAGCCTGATTTATAAAGCGTCAGCACCTGTTAATACCTATCAGTGCCACTTTTTCTGCTTCAGTAGCACTCAGTGTGCGATTTAAGAAACCAAAAACAGGCCACTTCGATGCAGCCACCAGCCTGCGTCTAATTTAACACTAGTGCCATATAGGTTGCAGCGCTGGGCACTCTGGTAGAAGCTGCGCCAGTTTATTGTGGCAGCACTGTATTAAAGTATTTTATGCTTATACCGGTAATTAAGATTACACACATTTATTTGTAATTTGGACAACAACTAAAACGCAGCCTAAACGCACTGTAAAATTTGTCCCTAGAAGGGATTTCTTGTAGCTGTAATGATGAAAGGCCGATCAGCCCAGGAATAATACAGTGCCAATCTTTTCAGGGTGGAAAAAATTCAAAAATACGGAGTACAGTGCCAAAAAGATGGCAGTAGAAAGTGGCGCTCACTGACACTGATGGGGAGGCTAATTTAAGACTAGCCATTTGAGTGTCTATGTAGTGGCATTTACAGTGACTGCTGCAAGCGGGTGTCGGGCGCTGTGGCCTAGCTTAGTGGCCAAACAAGTGATGCTGTAATATCCTGTTCAGCATTGATTAATGTGATGTGTGGTGGGCGCTGTAGAAGCTCTCTCCCGGATTCACTGCAGTGCCAATCGAGAACGCTAGGTCCCGAGGTGAAAGCGCCCAAGACTGCGCTACATCTAACAATAGAACAATGCTCCAGAGAACAATAGGTAGCGCCAGTCAAGTGCGCCCGGCACTCAGTGCTGAAGCCCATATTTAGGAAAAAACTACACACAACCAGCACCGGCGCTCTAAAATTGGGTGCTCTTACGTGTGCAAAAAGTTGTTTCCCAGCACATATAGACCAGCACCAGAGCGAAAACATATGGAATGACATTGTTTTAACACCGTGACAATGACGCTGCAATGGCCGACCTGCACATACAATTCTGCATAAAAAAAAAAAATTAAACACAATAAAAGTGTTTGGTTGCTGGCCACACAATGAATAGAACCAATAATTTAGAACATTACTATCTAACGCTATCTATGCACAACCAAATAAAACACCATTGAAATGTATGGGATAGCGCTACTGAGTGACAGGTGCTACATGGCGCCACTGAACATACAGCGCCAGTGCTTTACACTGAGCCGCCGCTAGTGACGCTACATGATGCTATTAGAGTCGCTCACCAGATTGTCTTTCATATATATGGTTTTCACCGCGTCCGGCGTTCACCTGGTGCTATGTGGCGTAACGTTTCTTAAATAACCCCCATAATTAGTAGTCGGGTCAAACAGGCTGGCCAATACCTAGTGCAACAATGAAAGCAAATAAATTAGCATTGGCGCTGCGACTTCTAGCTCTATTGTAGTCCAAAATCAAAGTGCCAGAAAAGATACCGGCGTGCCAAAATTGGCCACCATAAAGATGCTAGATGGCGCACATCATAAATAAGGCCTATATCCTGCAATGACCAGCGCTGTGTAACTTCAAATTTATGGCCTTGATTCAGTAAACCTCTTTAAAACATCATGAAAATAAGGATTTCATTCTTTATTTACATAAACAGTTTCCATTAATTCATGTGGACCTCGACTAGCGGGTCAGAAACATGCAATTCACGTTCTCTGTAAACTGCTGCATGTCAGAAATCAATTGTTGGGGGGTCTTTTAAGCTAGTGGGATTTAAAATCTAATTTACACATTATTATATATGTTTTGTTGGATTGGGTGGAGGTTATCCCTTGATTACTTAAAAAAAAAAACCTCTTGTATTTATGGTTGTGTGATTGGCTGCCAGCTGAGAAAGCAAATAACAAAAACAGCAGGACGTAGCGGGGAGATTGTCAGTTGCACCATAATAGTGGCTTTTCATGGAAGATGTGCACCTGGTTTAACTGCCTTATGCAGATGTACATGAGCTACATTTTTGCCTCATTTGGATGCCAGTGGACACTTTAGGAGAACGTCTAGGAACATTGGTGGTGTGGGACCTTCTGCAGGGAGTCATAAGGCTACCGGCAGCTCACCATGATGGTGCTTCTGCTAGTGTTTCATAGCTAGCTAGGAACAGGAGAGAGAAGTGATTGGGGACAATGGTGACTGTAATGTGCCTAGAAGTGTCAATGATCTTTATATTTCTAAATGTGTGATAATTAAGAGTTATCTGAGAGGCACAAGTGAAAAAGTGAAGGTTGTGGTCAGAGACTAAGAGAGGTATGCACATCAGCAAACGGGATGCCCCCTGCACATGTACCAACAGCTATTTAGTTTAAAATATGTGTTGACCCACTTTAAACCTCACCCTCTCTAACAACTTTGTGTCTGGTGGGATCCAGGTTCACAAGAACCCAACTCAGCTTTCCTACTGAATTTTTCACAAAATTGGTGTTGTCCCTAGTGCCGGGGGGCATCCCGACTGCTTGTGCCACCCTATGCATTAACCCCTTTAAACAGGAGAAATCTTACCTGTTTTTCTTGTGCCCCTGGAAAAACTGAGCGCCACGATTACGGTCACGTGATTTTGGGAGAAAGGATAATCCGAAGAGGTCTGTGGACCACGTGACCTTGGTGGCCAGTTTCAGCATTAAAATTCACGAGGGGGACTCAGGGAAAGGTAAGTTTAGTGGGGTTAATACGCTAATGGGCACCAGCAGTCGCGATGCCCCGCTGAACTAGGGACAACACCAATTTTGTGAAAAATGTGTGTTGTTCCGATTTCAGGCAGGCTTATTTTTTCTTCTATTGCTCTATGACAAAGGAACACACAGCACCTGTCTCTGATGGAATGGAGTATATAATGCAGGGCTCGCTGTCCTCTCCTGAGCAGGTAGTTTAGATTAGTTTAGTATCCCCATGGATTAGACTTTTCCCTTGGTACAGGGTTGCTAAAACAACGTAAAGAAGGTTAAGTCCTGATTGCAGGGAAACCATGGTCTTACTTCTGAGGAGACACTGAAGACTAGTACCCAAAACACAAATCTTGGCCTGGCAGCTTGGAATCTAAGCGCACCTTTGACTTGGGGCCTGGGGTTGCTTGGCTTGTGGGTACAGTTGGGCTGGGTACAGGGGGCTGAGAGGGAGACTATTGGGGCAGGGATTGAACGTGGGTGGTAAAAGCAGCAGCTCAACTGACCCCAATGCAGCGCAGCTCACCAGGCATTGTCCCAGGTCTCCCTATGGCCACTCTGCCCCTGCTAAAGGCCCCGGCTAGGGATAATAGGCTGGGCTACAGGGTTGCATCAGGTCGTGCTACTAGGGAATTGAGAGCCAAGGCAAGCAAGCAAAGACCAGAAACTGGTAGCAAGGTCAGACGGGAGCCAAGGTTGCAAGCAGGAGGCGAACAATTAGTTGAAATCCAGAGCAGAGGTTGTGGAAAGGCAGCAAAATATCTGAGCCAAAATCCAATGCAAGGTCACAAGGGACAGGAAGTGTAGTTATTAAAGAAGAAATGGGAACAGTGGCCCGGCAGGAGGGGATCCTACAAAGATCTTCTGGTGCCTCAGCTTTCTATTTAAAGGTCTTTGTGCATCGGCTCCATGACCGTTGCAAAGTAGGGTGTAGGTCTAGGCCGTCTTGCAGTGTCCAGCTCTAACCCTGTCAGTTCTAGATTGTAAACCTGCAGGCGCTTACACCTTCTCCCATAGTGTATTTAAAGAGCAACCACTGGCCTACAGTCTATAAGACTAGGGCCAGTGGTCTACCTCTATATGGAGCAACCCCAATCAATGTGTGAAACCCTCGGTGTTCTGCTTTAACGGTTATTTGTTTTACCCTGTGTGTATTGACCACAGTGTCCATGGAAGATGACGGAGCTTTATGAATTAACAATATTAATAATAATCCTCTTGGATGGTGATGATGTCCCTAAGAGTCTATCTATAGAAAAGGGGTGGGAGGAAGTGATGGAGGAACAGAGGGAGGAACAGAGGGAGCATGAGTAAAATTGCCCAACCTGGGGCACTTGCCTGGGGGTATCAGACAGCCATACCTGTCGGTGCCGCTGTAGAGTATAGGTGTGCTTTAGCATTGCCCTGTGCAGCACTATACAGTGTAATAATAATACATTTCGGTATGGCAGCAAGTATTGCATTGAGCATCAGCTGCCGTGGGTTGCCATGGTTATTATGACTGGTAATAATGGCGTGTCACCTTTGCTGCACGCTTACATTTTAAATCCCACACAAAGCTTTACAATCCAAATAGACTCTACACACTCATCATATTAACTGGTGAGTGCATTCCACCTCCCGTCTTATTTATTTCTCCTCCACCATCACTAAGGTACTACACAGCTAAAATACAAAAGTTTTTATAATGTACAAGTACAGAGGGAGCCCACAGAAACATAATGTATATTAGGAAAACCCTTGTAGTTATACAATGTGTCTGTGTGTCATGTGTTTATGTGTTCACCCTGCTGTACTGATGAATAAAGCTGCTGTTACTGACATGCAGCCCCTGTCCTGTAGCCCAGACCTTGGTTTTTAGGCATCTGACTCTGTGGGGCTCATCAATACTTGTGTGTGCCTTGCTCTGCTTGTCAGTTGTTTCCCGGCTTCTTAAGATCAAGATAAGGTCCACATTTCTGTGCTAAAAATGGTCATGAATACCTAAAATCTGGGCTACAGAAAATGGACTGGATATCAGCTACAACAGCTTTTTTCAGCAGCTCACCAGGATGAATCATCTGCATGGCAGGTACACAAACAATGTTTTATCTTCACACTTAGCATGGACAATGCCTATAATACATAATATTGCAGAATACATCATAAGAATAGTATATGATATAGATATATATATATCATAGTAATAATAATACATCAATATCTTAGTACAGTGGTTCGTAAACTTTTTATGCCAAGTACCTCCTAGTGACGAAAATTCAAACCAAGTACTCACCAGGGGGTGATCAATTATATTATATAGTAACAAAAAATGCCCCCCGCCTTCGCATTACTTTTAAAGCAAGAAGGGATAATGTTTTACTATTAAAATAATATAACAGGCCAGTCAGACTCCCCCTGTTGGTGTGCCCCTGAACACCACTCTGTACCCCTGGGGTATGTGTACCACAGGTGTCATAGTATATTCCTATATAGTCTGCATCCTCAACTAATATGTAATGAATGCAATGACTAGGCCCCTAGTTTGAATTGGCCTCCAAAGAAAACCAGCATGGGGGGGCAGACACTTTGATTCATCATCAATCAGCCAGAAGGTCTCAGGTCAGGAATGCCATCAGTGCCACCTGACTGTCATCCCACCCGCCCGATAATTACAGGGAGCCAAGAAGAAGGTGAGTTTACCGGTGCCCCGGGGAGGGGGGTTCACAAAGCAGAGCACCCTGACTTGGGATGCCCCTGGGAAGGCCAGCCCCCTTGGATTCTGGTTCTCTAGAGGAGCGTACAAACAGAAATAGACATTAAGGGGTTTATTTAAGAAACGCTAAGGTCACGTAGAAATGTCAGGTGAATGTCAGGTTCCAGTAAAACGGTGTATTTATCAAGTCAAAATCTTCATCCTGAGCGCCTGTGATAGCACCAGGTAGTGTCTTATCTATCATCAGCGCCGGCGATGGGATGAGTGCCGGCGCTGAGTTCCCTACAGTAACTGATAACATACCAGACCAGATAACAGACCAGGTGCCCCCCTGCACTGTGTGGCCTTATCCCATACATTTCAATGGGCTTGAATGGTTACAATTATTTAGGCATTTCATTGGGGGGGGGGGGGGGGGCTGGTGCATGTGCCAAGGGATCCCTGGGCTGGTTGGGATTATTTTTGGATGCATTTTTAGAACTTTTGTGTTACGCTGCAAACTTGTGTTTGGGCCCATGAGAAAGATGTGTCATGTCTTTTAAGTGTCCCTAATGCAATTCCCATTTTAAAAAAAAAATCATTCCATTACTCTAAAATATAAAAATTGGGATTCCAACAGGCGTTGTGTGCCTGGAATCCTGTATTTTGAGCGCCTCTGGGAGTTCTTTGTATTTTTCATAAATATATTCAGGTTGCAGCGCTCCCGGCCAGCACTAAGTGTCGCTAGCCCATAGGCATATAAAAGCTGTGTGCTGCAAACACTGCCTGGCCGGGAGCTGTACAGCTGACATTGCCGTCACCCTGAAGCCGACGTAGCAGAGTTGGCGCTGCCGATCGTCTTTGACGAGGCGCTCAAGTGCTGCCCGCACCTTTCATAATAAATTAGCCTCTTAGTAAATGATGTTCATACATATTTTTAACGATATAAGGCAAGTAGGTTTATTATCATTAGTATAGAACAATGATACTGTTATCGGGTCGGGACATGTCTCATATGATCTTTTCATATTTGAGCATAGTTAAGTGCTTCAGAAGCCTAAATGCCTCGCACCCTATTTTATTTGAACTGAGGTGTTTTCTGGGCTGCAGCTCATTTCCCCCTGAAAAGGAATCCTTGAATTCCTAATTAGGTTGAACACAGACGAGACATTCAAATACACATTAGACCCGGACAATTGATGTTATTTGTGGAGAACGGTGTAACTCCTTAAATATGACAGTTATGACTATATTAATGAGAGATTCTTATTCAGGATTATAAGAACTTTCATTTGATATCAACACTGGCCAAAGACTGATAATCGACATAGTATCAGACTCTGTATGATATGTATTTGGTGTTTAGATTCATTTAACTAAGAAATTAATGGGGATCATGAATTTCTTGGTTACAATATGATAACATGCAATTTGTGGGAGTTATATCACTTGATAGAATATTTATCTAATCTTGGGTTCTAGTCAGGGCAACGACACACCCAGGAGGCTGGGAATGCTGGCCACACCCCCTAGTGTTCAGTAAATTACAAGGGTTTTTGCAGGGGTATTCAGTCAATGGATGGGCCCCCCTACCTGAATGAATACATATGGCTAAGTATCTCTCACTCTTTCCCTCTCAATTATAACATTTATTGGACTGTAGCTAATCATGTAACAACTGCCAGTAAAATCTAAGGTGATCTGGGGAAACTTCATGAACATATTGGGTTAGTGAAGGTTATTTACTGTGCTGGAGAAGTAAACCCGTTTTCATTTATACATCTTACTGTGTATGTGGTAGTTTCTCACACAATTAATTATATAGGCAAAGTATTCTTAGGACATTTCACTGGATGTGTGAGGAGAGCTTCAGCGACCATTGGTTTGCATCAGATTGATGGCCGATAGGCTGATATAATTGTTTGTATTTGCAATATTTATAATATTAATCTATAATAGAAATATTGGAGGTTATATATTGTATTTATTTGTATATTTTTGTTTTATTTTTTAATTTATCATGTTTATACAGCTTTGTACCTAGTACTGTAGGGGTGAGGCTTGTACTTTTTTATTTTAATTGTCCATTGTCTGTGCTATATGTTTTTTGGCCTGCAAATAAAAAATGTATATTGTACATTGGTAGGATTTGTGACTTCCTTTTTGTTATTTACTCTTCTCAGTGGTACATGTCTGAAGAACAAAAACAGATAGTAAACATCAGTTTTGTAACCTTAACATTAAATGATTTGCATTTCTTGCCCCCTCAGTAACAACACAAGGGCATTGCGTTCTCCAGAGGGCCGTTTCGGTAAAGCAAGTCGTTTTCCCGCACAGTTCTAGCTGATCATTTTGGTAATATTTTGGGAATTGACCATACTGTTACCCTATAAGTCAGCGCGGTAGCTGTCTTCTGCAAAGATCTACTTCCAGCACCCAGCTTGGTCTATTTACTCGGCGGGGGATCGTACTGTTGTTTGTAATCAACTCAAATTATCTCAAACGCTTTGATAAAACCATTGCTATTTGTGTGTTTAACCTTGAGTTTTTAAATTATTTTCTATGAGCGGAGAGAATGATAGTTGAACAGTACCTCCCGCAGAACTGATCTTTACAAGAATCAAGCTTTCCCCTGAGCCCAGTTTATCAGCTACAGCGGCGAGCACTTCTTTCACCAAGGCCGCCACTTGCACGCGGATAGTGGTATACGTGTGATCAATGCAGTAGACCTTAAATAGAACTGTAAGAGAATAAAAATATATAAAAAAAACAGTAACATATACAATGTTAATAAACAGCAATCGAATGCAACATTTTTTAGAAATAAAAACATACAAATGTATAACTATAATGAATAAGCTATATAAGGTTAATACTACAAAAACTGTGGAACAGTCGAAAAGAACACTTCTGTTTTCTTAGCTTGTAAACATTCTATAAGCTTTATGCGTCAAGCTGAGAAGACATTTGACCCTTTAGAACTTCTCCGGCTCCTGTTCTATATATTATGGACCCCCCGGTGGAGACAGAAAAAAACATTTACAGGTAAAGTGACCCAGAAGAGCCCGAAACTTGGCTCTGAAAATAGCGTAGGGCTATTTGAAACCGTCATTTAACCAAGCCAATTTTCTTCCTCCTGTTTCTTTGACCTCTTAGACGGTAACTGACAATGACGTGTGCCCCTACCTGATAAAACAATACAATGGAGTAAGAAATCCAGCATGGCAAAAGCAACCTGTGTCAACCTTCATCTCTAGCACTGTTAGAAGTCTAGCCATTAAAAACTTATTTTAAAAAAGAACTATTGCAGCACCTTGGGTAAGCACAACACAACATATGACTATATATATATATATATATATATATATATATATATATATATATATATATATATATATATTCATACATACTATATATATTAGAGGTGAGTGAACAGAAGCATCCAAACTGAAATTCACAAACCAGGCATTTTCACAAAATGGGTGAGGGAGAACAATCTGTGCTTACCTGTATTTTTTTTTTTGGGGGGGGGGGTGTTAGTCACCAACTATTCTTTGGGCTTGAATAATACTACTGGGTTCTAATAATACAGCCATGTATCTGTCAAACAGTTAAAGGGAACCCTCTTTTTACTCTTGTATTAGAGCTAATTAAGGTGCCCCGGGAGCAAGGACCAACACCCAGGATATCATAATCCTGGGTTTTGGTCCTTGCTCCCGGAGCACGCGGATTGGGTGTGCCTCGCTGTTTCTTAAATAAACCCCTAAATCTCGCCACACAGCACATTCCTCCATGCCTGGCTAGTAAAATACTTGGTAAGAACATGCCTGAGCATATCCTACAGCCACTCCAAGCACACAGCCATGGCTGGCCTCTTAAAGCGGTCCTTCACTCTGAATAAGAGTCTATCTTATATGTTTCTCACACCCTGTACATACAGATTGCTCACATTAAAAATCATCCTACCTGCATCTACTGCATGTTATGAGCCTTTAAACATCCAAGATGGCGGCTTATGGAAGCCGCCATTTTATCAGGCAGCCTGCAAACAGGAAGTGCCTCCTGACTGTGCTGCTCTGCATTCTGGGACTGCTGACCTTTACCTGACCCCAGCTCTGCTCTGTCTGAGCAAAGCACAGCTATAACCCGCCCCCCCTGTACCTTATCCCACTCTCCTCTCCTCAGTAAGTGTGATGCTTCTGTGTCAAGATGGCGGTGCCCGTATCCTAAATTCCTGAACAGAGTTGCAGCCCAGTGGGGGAAAGAATAATAAGTTAGTGACTACAAACGTCAAATATATTAATTTTAGATGCTGGGGAACCGTTTTTTAAGAGTTTGGGCTTTTCATTAAATCACGCTGAAGGTCCGGTTTAAGTCCAGTTGGGGTGATTACTCATATGGCAGCCTGAATCAATTATGGCACCTTTAAAGGGAACCAGGATTTTGACTATCCTGGCCATTAGTCACTGCCCCAGGGGCATCCCGATGAAGGATGCCCCCCATGTGAAACCCCCCAGATTTTTACTCACCTTACCATCATTCCCATGGACCATGCCTGGGCACTTGTCCAATCAGCGCTTTATGCAACGCATAGTAAAGCCGCTGGTTTAAACTTTGCGCTGGCATATGTAACCACATCCTCGGCTCCCCTGTGGAGTGTGCGCTCACTCGCACTCGGCCTTTCTGTATTGCAGGACGCAAGGAGTGTGCACAGCTACAGAGAAGCCGGGGATGCCGCCGCCAGCAAAAACATCATCTCAGGAGCCTCGGGAATCAGGTAAGATTACCGGCGACCCAGGGGGTTTCACACATCCGGTATAGAATGCCCTGGGATGGCTAATGGCTTGCCCTGCAATCTTTTAGATCCCAGTGTGGCTGCGGGGGGGGGGGGGGGGGGTTTTAAGGATTCGCACAAGGATCAACAGATAACTTATAGCTTAAGCAGAAGAACCTACTTTCATCAGTGCTTCGTATTGGCTGTCGCTTCTGCAACCTTTCATCCCCCGTGCTGAACTGCCGCAAGAGCACCTTGTGCTGTAAGAAAATACGTACTGTCACTTACTGACATAAAAATTCATATTCTCCAAAGTCATGCAAACCCAAAACTGCAAAGCAATGTTCATTATGTCCAGGTTACCTAGAAAATACCAGCAGAATATGACTTGAAGAGCCTATGCTGAATAATATACATGGGCCCTTATTTATGAAGGAATAGCGACAGGTAGCGACGGGTGAGCGACCGGTAATGACGGGCACCGCCACGAGAACGCCGGCTCCCCACCACAATCACACATTTATCAAGCCGATCCTGCTTAGCGACTGAGATAGCGCCATATAGCGACTCATTCATCATTATTCCAGCCTCAGCCCACAGCGCCAGCGTCCGACCTTGAACAGCGACAGGTATGACCTCTCGCTACCTGGCGCTCTCCAATGCATTTCAATGGAACAATCTTTAAATTTCCATAATTGTTATTAATGTTTTTTTTTTTTTTTTTTTTTAAATGTGAAAAATTCTGTGACCACTTCTGCCATGTTAGATAATTTTTTTAAGGTAAAAAAAAAAAATTATTTGTGCAGAATTGATATTACAGGTCTGATATTAATGTATTCATATTACTAAATTCTTTAAAAATTTATTTTTTTTGGTTTCCAAAAATATGGTGGTTTGGGGGTTAAAAAACTACTTTTAACCCATCGCCGCCAGCGCTCTGGGGTTTAAACATGCATTTCACAGCGTGATTTTTTGATGAATATGGTGGGAGCCGGTCGCTCTGACCAGTCGCTATCATGCGCACCCATACATCGCGGAACCTGTCAAATAGCGACTCGTCACCCCGTATTCAACATTACTGCACACCGACTCAGTCGCTATCAACAACCGAACAACAGCCAAGCACAGCGACTACTAGCGGGCGCTGTGAAAATACTGCTACAGTCGCTCAACTGTCGCTACCTGCCGCTATTAATGAATCGGCCTCATGGTGTCCTGTTAGCCTTGATTGCGCTGTTTATACACTTCTCAGTTTGGTGGAGAAATTATATACACATATTACTATACATTATAGATCTTCCTCCAGCCAAGGAAGAATTACATTCTCAATTGGTATTCCTTTTTCTACACTTTAAGATTATCTTTTCTAGATATACTGATATTGTATCCAGAAAACCATCTTCATTGAGTCCACTTAACTGGTTGCCTTGGAGACCCCCTTTATTGAGTGTACAGTACCTAGCTATCAAATAACAGGGGCACCTTGATCGGCGCCCTGGGGGGTTTCACACAGCGGGGTATCCTGATTAGAGATGCCCTAGGGGAAAGCCTGTGGCTGGCCCTAGAATCTCTTAGACTTCAGTCTGGCCACTGGTGGGTTTTGTCCCACTTTAAACAATTTTTAATCACACACGGTCTTCACATTTAGAGAGAAAATTCTCTATCCAAAAGTAAAAAAAAAATAAAATGTTAAAGACACAGAACAGAAATTATTAAATAAAATCTATATATTTCTGTCCCTCTTTTTTCAGTGCTGTCTGTGGTGGTTTGTGTTTTATACAAATATAAGTATTTGATAAATTTCACTTACTTTCTTCTGTTGCCCTTTTCCTTCCTCAGATCTACAAAATATAAATGTATAAGGTTAAGATATGGCAGACAAAACACCTTATATAGTAATAGGTCATTTACTTAGGAGAGCTCTCCCACACTATAGGGCAAATAAATGGGATGTGAATGGGGAGCATGGTTTATCAAGCATCAGTGCCTGTTAATACCAGTCAGCGGCATTTTTTTTTTGCCTAAGCAACACTCAGAGTGCGATATAGGGGGTTATTTAAGAAACGCTAACGCTAGGTAATGCCACGTAGCGCTTCGTAGCGTCGGGTGAACACTGGGCGCTGTATGTGAAAACCAGATATATGAAATTCAATCTGGTGAGCGCCTCTAATAGCGTCATGTAGCATCGCATGTATCACTAGCGGCGGCTCAGTGTATAGCGCCAGCGCTCTATGTTCAGCAGCGGCATGTAGCACCTGTCGCTCAGTAGCGTTATCCCATACATTTCAATGGTGTTTTATTTGGTTGTGCACAAATAGCATTTTCCTAAAGTAATGTTCTAAATTTTTGGTACAAATGATTGTGTGGCCTCTCCTGCCCAGCAACCAAACACTTTTATTGTTTAGTTATTATTTATTTTTATGCAGAAATGTGCAGGTCGGCCATTGCAGTGTCATTGTTACAGTGTTAAAACAATGTCATTCCATATGTTTTTGCTCCGGTGCTGGTGGATATGTGTTGAGAAACAGACTTTTTGCACATAGCGCCTGGTGCTCGCCGCTAGAGCGCCAAGTTTTAGAGTGCCAGCGCTGGTTGCGTGTAGTTTTTTCTTACATATGGGCTTCAGCGCTGAGTGCCGGACACACTTAATTGGCGCTACCTATCATCTGCTGGAGCGTTGTCCTGTTGTTAGTTGTAGCGTAGCCTTTGCGCTTTGACCTCGGCACACCACCCAGTGTTCGCGATTGGCTCTGCAGTGGATCAGGGAGAGTGCTTCTAAAGTGCCCACTACACATCACATTTATCAATGCTGGACAGGATAGTACAGCATCACTTGTCCGGCCGCTACACTAGGTTATAGTGCCAGACACCCACCTGCTGTGGCTACTTGCGGACGCTCTAAGCACCGCTACATAGACGCTCACATGGCAATACCTGGCACTAGTCTTAAATTAGCCTCCGCATAAACAAAAAAACGGAAATGCCGATGTGGCTGCCAGCATGCAACTCATTTAACACTAGCGCCCTATAGGTCGCCAGACGCTCTGGTTGAACCTGTGCCAGTTAGCAGTGGCACTGTAAGTTAAGATTCCATAGAGCACAATGAACTGTATTAAACTGTTTTATGCTTAAAATAATATTACAAACATTTTTGATTGGTACTTGCAATGTGACTTCATGGTTCCGTTTGGTTCCAATGCCTCATTTTTTTAAAAATTCAAGTTTTGGGGAACCCAAAGTGGGGTTTGTGTGGTTTTAAAAAGGACTAGCAGTCAAAAATGACTACTGGTCCATCTACTCCTGTAGCCAGAAACAAGGTAAACCTACTTACCCACTTCTGCATGACTGGCGGTGACCACCAATCGGATGGACTTTTCTCCGACAGGGGTCACAACATGGGGTGGTCAAAGGCCGGTCTGCATCTAGGGAACATGGGATGGGTAAGTAGGTCTGTCTGTATTAGCTTTGCTGCTAGGCTGCATGAAGGGGCATCTCAAGGGGCTGCACCCTCCCGATACATGGTTAAGCAGACCAGCAGTAATTTCTGACTATTGGTTTTCTTTAATGGACAGAAATATCTCCAGAAGTTGGCTAATACAATCCACTCAGAGGTTAATTTTATTGGGCAATCTTTACAATCTTAACATCGTTCAGTGAGCTTTAACTTGTCTCCTTCAGTAGGAAATGTTAAGAAGCGATATTAAGAAGGGATATTGAATTCATTACATAATTAATTCCTTTATTTTCCGCAAATGGGAACTTGAAAAAAGCACTTGAATTACTTTGTCGCTATTACTTCAATAAAGTAATTGTAGAAATCAGTAAGAACAATATTCATCGGAGATCTTATCAAGTTCCATGCTGAGGAAGTCTGAGGCGGCCGCTCGTTCGGCCAACAATCGAGGAGAACTACCAGAGGGTCAAAGAAGACTTTAGGTACGTGATGTTGATTACTCATTTAAGTCCAAAAGACATTATTAGCATAAGCAAATAGCACTGCGCACTTGAAGTGTCTGCTCTTGGAAGGCCGCGTTTGTTTGCCACGGGAGACCAGAAAGCACATTTAGCGAAGTGTTTCTTATGATCTTAGCAGGCAATTAGATTCCATTTAATTATGAGGATTTGCAGTGGTGTTCGGTATGAAAGATATGATATCCATATAAAATGGTAACTTTTATGAACAGGCTAAATATGCCTCTCTATGAGATCTCCCTTATGGCTTTCCTATTATGCAGAGTATGCTTGAGAAAGCTCTGGGATGCCAATCAAGGGCGAGAAATGCTGCAGAACAAGAAAAAGTTCCTAATTGGTCTGTTAAGATGACTTTGTATGTAATGTAGACAGATCGCCAAGTGTTGAATGGGGGGAAGGGGGTGCTGTATCCCCTGATTTTTTTCAAAAGTCAAACAATCATATTGATTATGATTTTTACCGTAACTAGTGGCTAACCTCAAGCCTTCAACACTTAAATTGGAACGAAACCCACCGGTGATGCAAAACCAAATTAGTCAA
This sequence comes from Gastrophryne carolinensis, assembly GCA_027917425.1. Lineage (NCBI taxonomy): Eukaryota > Metazoa > Chordata > Amphibia > Anura > Microhylidae > Gastrophryne > Gastrophryne carolinensis. Next base: position 230,133,127 of record CM051240.1, on the reverse strand, counting down.
TCTCCACGCCGATAGAACTAAATCGTTATCTTTGCTTTTCCTGACATACTGTGAAGCCCCGAATTTGGTGCTCTACTCTGGGGCTCCTATGTCAATAGATTACATGGCCAAGGTATACTCATGTCATGCATGAGAAAGGAGGATCCGGGGTGACATATATTGGTGTGTGTGTATATAAATATACACACACACACACACACACACAAACCGTATTTTTCTTCCCTATAGGAAGCACCTAGGATTTGCAGGAGGAAAATAGAAAAAAAAATTCTGAACCAAATATTGTGCAAACACCCCCCAAGAATCAAATAATAGGCAAGGTGCAGAATCCCCCACTTACAGGCAGAGTGGAATTCCCCCCTCCCAAAGGCAGTGTGGCATCCCGCCCTCCCATAGGCAGTGTGGCATTCCTCCCTCCTATTCTCCATAGGCAGTGTGGCATCCCCCTTCCCATTTCCCATAGGCAGTGTGGCACCCCCTTCCATTTCCACAGGCAACGTGGCATTCCCCACTTCCATTTCCCTTAGGCCGTGTAACATCCCCCCTTACATTCCCATAGGCAGTGTGGCATCCCCCATTCCCCATAGGCAGTGTGGCATTCCCCCTCCCATTTCCCATAGACAGTGTGGCATTCCCCCCTTCTATTCCTATAGACAATGTGGCATTCCCTCCTCTTATCTGCCATAAGCAGTGTGGCATTATCTCCCCATTTCCCATAGGCAGTGTGGCATTCCTCCCTCCAATTTCCCATAGGCAGTGTGGCATTATCCCCCCATTTCCCATAGGCAGTGTGGCATTCCCCCCATCCCATTTCCCATAGGCAGTGTGTTATTCTCCCCCCTCCTATTTCCCATAGGCAGTGTGGCATTTCCCCCTCCCATTCCCATAGGCAGTGTGAAATCTCCACACCCATTTCCATAGGCAAAAGACAAAAACAAAACAAAAAAAGTAAACTCACAAAAATATATCTATACAGCCACTGGGCCGCCACAGTTTTCTTTTACATTCGCCCAATGAGACGCACACACATTTCTTCTACCCCCCCCCCCCTTCCCCCACTTTAGGGAAAAAATAAATGTGTCTTATAGGGTGAGAAAACAGTACCTATCTCCCTGGGAAGGGTGTGTCATCTGAAACCTTCCCGCCCCTAAGTAGGAGGCATGCAAGGAGACCCTTGTTTTTTATATATAAGGCCTAGTAGTGTAGGGTAACTTTGAGCTAAAACCTGGTCCTGGATACTCACTTAAAAAAAAAAACCCTATGCAGAAAGGCCCATCAGCATAACAACATACAGTTGAACCACTTACATTTGCTTTACAGTTCTCTCCAGTTCAGGAAGCTGCTCCTTCAATGCTGCAATCGTTCTGGTATCGTCCGATACTGATGCACAAAATTCCTAAACAAACAGAAGGAAAAATGGAACGAAATGAGACAAAAATAATTTTTTTTTTTATGAAGACAGTCATCTCTTTTCTGAGCTTTAGAGAACACAATTTTTTTACCCTGGGATACTTTAAAGTTTGTTACGTTTTTATTTCTAGATTAATTCCAACAGAATGAGTGACTGAAGGATACAGAAAAATCAGCCCCGGATTTTACAGGCCTTGGCCAGCCCATGAGCTCCCTAGTCCCACCCCAAAGAGCTTTTCATTTGATGCTATAGCATTGCAGGAACAGCTTATGGGCATAGGTGGATATGTGATAAGTGATGGTATTGTGGCAGGGGTGGGTATGGTCCCCACAGTCACGATGCCGAGGCTAAAGCATTATAGGGGCAGAACATGGGCTGAGGTGTTACAAGAGAGCCAGGTATATAGAGAGGGGCTGGAGAGGGGTGTATAGGATCTGGTTAAGGTAGGCTGTATGCTGGAGGCTACGCCAAGCTCAAGTGGCCCTTAAAGAGGACCAAAACTCACCCTGGAGTCTATGAGACTCCAGGGCAGGCATAACCGCTCCCCCCGGGGCACTCAGAGCAGGGGTGCCCCACTGTGTGAAATACCCCAGTTTGCCAGGAAACTCACCTTCGTTCCCGGCCCAACGGCAAATGTGCGAGCAGCGGACGCAACCTGGCTACCCCTTTAGCAGGCGGTGTGTCCGCACCAGGCATTTGTGTTAGAGGGTAGCAGGGGATGCGGACGCCAGCGATCCGAGCCCACTGATTGGACGAGTGGCCGTGCATGGGTCGTAAAACTGGGAAGAGGTGAGTTTGTTCGGGGTGCCCCAGGGGCAAGGACCAAAACCCAGGATAGTCAAAATCATGGGTTTTGGTCCACTTTAAGCAGTGCGGGCCACTGGTTATTCTCCACGTGTCAATGGCATCAGCACTGGGCATACCTGGGCAGGTGCTGGGGGCCCCTGCACCTTAGGAGGGCCTATCTCATTTCCTCTACTCTGAGCAGCAACCAGGACTAAGGACTGTCAACCAGGAGCAGATCGGCCATTGGGAGAGCTTTTATTTCTCTCTTTCTATCAGTCCTTCTATTCTTGTGTTTTCCTTATATTCTTTTTCTGTCATTCCTTCTATTATTTCTGTTATTCATTCTATGCATTTGTTCTTTTTTTGTTTATTTCCATTTATTTTGTATAATTCTTTATTTCTTTCTATCTATCATTTCTTTTTGTCATCCTGTTTTGCTCTTTCTTCCCTGCTTTTTTCTGTCATTACTTCTATACTATTTTATATTATTTTTTTCTTTCCAATCTTTGGCAGTATTCACCAAACATACATGAACCTTGAGGCGGTCCTGCTCCCTATGGCCAGTCTGCCACTGATTGTATATATATATATATATATATATATATATATATATATATATATATATATATATATATATATTGGTAGCCATTTGTTTACCGTTTGCTATAATACTGCTTATTGAATCCATAATTGCTCTTAAGCAGACATCCACACATCATGGCACACCAGTGTATATATATATATATATATATATATCCATGATGTGTTTATCCTATAGAAGTTTAATGACAACAACACACAATCACACTGATTATGCAAATCAGATATGACTGCAAAGATAAGTGTTTTACGAGATAAACTGCCCAAAAAATACTAATGCAATTTAGCCACGTCGAGGATTTTCTTTGCCATCTCTTCCTATGCTAGCGACGAGGCGTCAGTTTGGCGCTTGTCATCCTATAGGGGTGTGAAGAAAGAAGGTAATTGGTTAATAGGCTATGAGCCGCTAGTTGTAAAGGCAGTTGGATGGAAGGAGCATGTAAAATGATTGCTCTTTCCCTCTAATAACAGCCATGTGAGATGTAATTGTAGGTTAGCCGCGCATCTCATGGAGGCAGGCCTGTAAAATCCATGTTCTCTGTTAAAAATCATGCTTCCAAATGACTTGCCCACTTATCACGATCATTATGTATATTTTTAGTCAGAGGCTATTGTACAGGAAAATCTCTTAAGAAAAATTGCAACATATTGACATTTCTAAATGCTCCTAATGAAGTGTGGGAGAAGGAATATAAATTCTCCCACTGGATTTAAATTGGTAGAAGGACAGGGTATGAATATAGAAACCACGCACACCATTTTCTTTAAGTCCTCTTAAGGGAGATTGGCATCTGTGTCCTTTGATCTTCTGAAAGCATTGAGTCTGTCCCCTAACAAAGGCATTTCTTCTGTTCTGATCAGGGGCAGACTGGCCATGGGAAGAATCAGGAGAATACCTGGTGGGCCGTACAGCTTTGAGCCGGCTGGGCTGCTGCTTCTTATACCACCATTTAATCCCGGCCTCCCTGGTCTGCAACTGAGACCCTCTGTACTCGGCTCTACTCAACCTTTCAACCCCAGCTCATGATGGTCACTGTAATGCTATAGCTTTAACATTATGTGGTCAGACGCGGATTAAAATGGACCAAAACTCAATATTTTCACAAACGTTTATGGTCCTTGTAGCAAGGGAGGCATACGTGCGGCATAGGCACTGAGGCGTAGGCGGCATGTGCACAACGGCAAGTGACGCACGCGCATGGCGAGGGAATCGCTGGTCCATAGGAAAAACCAGGGGCATGGCTGCTTAGGTGAGTATGAAGCTGGGAGGGGGTGTACATTCTGAAGCGGTAGTGCAGTTAGTTTGTGCCGGGCCCCCTTGTTCCATGGTCCCGGGTGCATGTGTCTGCACTGTACGCCCCTGGGAGCAGACGCATTACCCGGTCTCCCTGCTGAGCACTCCTGCCTCCAGCCTATCTGCATGACAGAGAGGAGTGCACCTCAGCTGTAGGGAGGCCCGGGATGCAGCCGCAAGCCTGGCACTGGAACACAGGAAAGGTAAGTGATCAGGGGGTTTACACAGCAGTGCATCCCGAATCAGAACTGCCTTGGCTGGGCCTGGAGTCTTTTAGACTACAGAGCCAGCGTAAAAGGTGTTTGGTCCTTTTTTTAAGTGGACCCAAACCCATGATTTTCAATATCCCTTTTAGTCTTGCCCCATTAATATGCCTAGAAGGCAATCCGATAGGAGAACTACTCTTCTAAGGACTTCTTTTGCTTTGCTAGGCTGGTAAACACTGCTCTTCCATAGTACAACATCTTTATCTATATAGAGATAGGGGAGACACTATGAGGCCGATTCATCAATAGCGCCAGGTAGCGACAGATGAGCGACTGTAGCGTGATTTTTTCAGCGCCAGCCAGTATTCGCTGTGCTTGGCCGGCGTTAGCTTGATGACAGCGACTCAGTCGGTGTGCGGTAATGTTGAATACTGGCTGGGGGGTCGCTGTTTCACAGGTCCAGCGTTGTATGTGAGCGCCTGACAACGAATGGCCAGAGCGAACGGCTAGCTTCATATTCATCAAAAAATCACGCTCCGAATGTGCTGTCGCTGTCCATTCCTTGTTTAAACCCCAGAGCGCTGGCGGCGATCTGTATTAACTAGTTTTTAACCCCTAAACAACCATATTTTTTTAATGTAACATTATACATGTTTTTAGAATCATTTTGTTATATGAATACATTAATCTCAGACCTGTTAGATCAATTCTGCACTTTTTTTTTTTTTTTTTTTTTTTGACTTAAAAATAAATCCTAACATTGCAGAAGTGTTCTCCGATTTTTTGACATTAAAAAAAAAATTTAAAAAAATAATACCAATTAATTATGCTTGATGAATAAGGGCATAAGGCCCTTATTTATCACGGGCTAGCGCCAGGTAGTGTCTGACGAGCGCCAGGTAGCGGCAGCTAACGGCGACTACCGACTCAAGTACGCCCGGCGGCGGTCACAATGACGCATTTATCAAGCAAAATGAGGCTAGCGCCGGCGAGAGCGACGGCTAGCGCGGCATTCATCATGAAGCCGCCTGGACCGAACAGCGCCGCTGCAAATTCCTTCACAGCGCCAGGTATGAGCTGTCGCTCCCTGGCGATGTCCAGTGCATTTCAATGGAGCAATCTATAATTAATCATAATTAATTGGTATTAATTTTTTTTTTTTTTTTTTAAATCTCAAAAATTCGGAGACCACTTCTGCAATGTTAGGATTTATTTTTAACTAAAAAAATTTTTTTTAAATAATTTGTGCAGAATTGATCTAACAGGTCTGAGATTAATGTATTCATATTATAAAATGATTCTAAAAACATGTATAATGTTACATTCAAAAAATATGGTTGTTTAGGGGTTAAAAACTAGTTAATACACATCGCCGCCAGCGCTCTGGGGTTTAAACAAGGAATGGACAGCGACAGCACATTCGGAGCGTGATTTGTTAATGAATATGAAGCTAGCCGTTCGCTCTGGCCATTCGTTGTCAGGCGCTCACATACAACGCTGAACCTGTGAAACAGCGACCCCTAAGCCCGTATTCAACATTACCGTACACCGACTGAGTCGCTGTCATCAAGCTAACGCCGGCCAAGCACAGCGAATACTGGCTGGCGCTGAAAAAATCACGCTACAGTCGCTCATCTGGCGCTACCTGGCGCTATTAATGAATCGGCCTCCCTGACATTCAAGAAAGATGGGCAGCCCTGGTTATTCATCAAACACCACTTCAACCCATAATGCTATTATACTAGGGCTAAATAGCAAGAGGGGGCAGGGGTGGCTTTGTTTTAGGGATTGTCATCTGGTTGAAGGACAACTAGGCCTCCTCCATTTCAGGGTCTGTTATGCCATTGTACTGTATTTGTTAAAGGCTTCTGCAATGGTTGATACAATCTAACCCACATGGTATTTGAGATTAGTACATAAAGAGCCTGATTTAAGAAGCGTCAGCGAAACAGAGCGCCACTTTTTTGGCCTCAGTGGCACTCAGCGTCCTATTTAACACTAGCGCCAAAAAGGATGCAGCATCAGAAGCTCTGGTTGAGGCAGCACCAGATGAAACCTGCCGTTGTAGGTCAAGATCCCATAGAGCACAATGGACAGAATGGGACTGAACTGTTTAATGCTTCTAATTAATATTAAACACATTATTTGTACAGAAATTGCATTAATTGAAATGCAGGTTGGAAATGTCACAATCATTTTTTTTTGGGGGGGGGGGGTTTATAATGTATAATTGGGACACCAACAACTAGAACGCAGCCTAAACACACTGTAAAGTTTGTCCCCAGTAGTGATTTCCTGTAACTGTAATGATGAAACGCCGACCAGCGCCGGAAAAATACAACACCAAAGATTCAAGGAGGAAAGAAAGTCATAAATATGCTGCTCAAAAACGCCGACCGATACCTAAGGGCAGCAATCAAAGCTAATTGGTGTTCTGCGCAGCCACTGCTAGCGCCAATGTAGTAACCAGCACAGCACCAGATAAAACAGAAATGTCGGTGCTCCGGAACTGTCGATATAGCCATAAAAAAAGATGCTAAATGGCGCACACCATAAATGAGGCTATATATATATATATATATATATATATATATATATATATATATATATATTATGTAGTAGTACTGAATAAACATTATCATTTGATAAGCTTACCTCAAGAAAAGCCATGGCCACTTCATCCTCCCGTAGCAGGTCTCCATACAGGTTGGCCCAAAGCTGCACCAGTCGTATGACTCTTCGCTTGTTATTTATGGCATAATCCATTTTTTCTTGCTCTGTGCCCTGGGAGGGCTGAGCATGGTAAGTGAACTGAGGTTAAGGAAAGTCATGTGTGCACAATGTGTTCAAAATTAAAGCAATTCAAGCACTCAATGATGTTGGTGATTGGTGATGATTAGATTGATTGATGATGCCCACACACCACAGGCTAATACCATCATTTAATTTTTACCGGGTACACATCAGCATCATCTGTGCTGATGTAACTGTCACAGGGCGATCAGGTTGGATTCGGATGAGCTAGCATGTCTGTGCCTGTCTGCCCAAAGAACGTGATTGGCTGCTGGTGGTCACATGGGGGCAGCTTACTGGTGCACAAAGTAAAAGGTCATAGAAATAGTATTGAACTGGTGGTATCGGGGTTGCTCCAATCATGGGAGAACATCACCAATTTCTATAAAACCCTGATGCAGAAAAAGCGAAACAACAATGTTTTTAACAAAATAAATACTGCTAGAATACCAAGTAAGAGCAGAATTATCTAGATGCCTAGAATTTTGAATCCATTTAGGCCCTTATTTATGAAGCAATAGCGACAGGTAGCGACTGGTGAGCGACCGGTAATGACGGGCACCGCCACGAGAACGCCGGCTCCCCACCACAATCACACATTTATCAAGCCGATCCTGCTTAGCGACTGAGATAGCCACTCATTCATCATTATTCCAGCCTCAGCCCACAGCGCCAGCGTCCGACCTTGAACAGCGACAGGTATGACCTCTCGCTACCTGGCGCTCTCCAATGCATTTCAATGGAACAATCTTTAAATATTCATAATTAATTGTTGTTAATGTTTTTTTTTTTTTTTAAATGTGAAAAATTCTGTGACCACTTCTGCCATGTTAGTTATTTTTTTTTAAGGTAAAAAAAAAAATTGTGCAGAATTGATATTACAGGTCTGATATTAATGTATTCATATTACTAAATTCTTTAAAATTTTTTTTTTTTTTGGTTTCCAAAAATATGGTGGTTTGGGGGTTAAAAAACGACTTTTAACACATTGCCGCCAGCGCTCTGGGGTTTAAACATGCATTTCACAGCGCGAGAATTTTTTGAGCGTGATTTTTTGATGAATGTGGTGGGAGCCGGTCACTCTGACCAGTCGCTATCATGCGCACCCATACATCGCGGAACCTGTCAAATAGCGACTCGTCACCCCGTATTCAACATTACTGCACACCGACTCAGTCGCTATCAACAACCGAACAATGGGCAAGCACAGCGACTACTAGCGGGCGCTGTGAAAATACTGCTACAGTCGCTCAACTGTCGCTACCTGTCGCTATTAATGAATCGGCCTCCCCGTGTTTCCCAACCTTCTGCAATGCCTTTCCATTTCTAGTTTTCTCATCAACCACCCTATACACCCGCCGGGAGACAAGAACTTGCCCCCCAGATGTTCTTCAGAATACTTACCAAGCCTTGCAACACTAGGAGGGGCAAGTGAAAGTATAACCACTGGACAGAGAAAATAAAACATGCCAATGAGTGAGGAACTGGAAAGAATACCAGGGCTTATAGAGGGAGTAATTGTCAATCAGGATGCCCAGCATCCCGCACTGCGATCAATAACTATTTCATAGATTGAACCACTTTACTTGTATTGCAAAACATAGGCTTATATGGAATATATTTATTTCGGCGTATCTGAAATCCTACTAGAATACAGTTAGATTCGGGGAGGCCGATTCATTAATAGCGCCAGGTAGCGACAGATGACCGCCAGTAGCGTGATTTTCACAGCGCCAGCTAGTATTCGCTGTGCTTGGCCGGGGTTTGCTTGTTGACAGCGACTCAGTCGGTGTGCGGTAATGTTGAATACGGGCTTAGGGGTCGCTGTTTCACAGGTTCAGCGTTGTATGGGTGCGCCTGACAACGAATGGCCAGAGCGAACGGCTTGCTGCAGATTCATTAACAAATCACGCTCCGAATTTTTTAGCGCTGTGAATTCCTTGTTTAAACCCCAGAGCGCTGGCGGCGATGGATTTAAAATAGTTTTTAACCCCCAAACAACCATATTTTTTGATTGTAAAATTATACAAGTTTTTATAAACATTTTGTAATATCAATACATTAATATCAGACCTGTAATATCAATTCTGCACAAATTCATTTTTTTTTTTTTACCTTTAAAAAAAATCCTAACATTGCAGAAGTGGTCACAGAATTTTTGACATTAAAAAAAAAAAAAAAAAAAACATTAATAGCAATTAATTATGATTAATTAAAGATTGCTCCATTGAAATGCATTGGACATCGCCAGGGAGCGACAGGTCATACCTGGCGCTGTGATGGGATTAGCAGCGGCGCTGTTCGTTGCAGGCGGCTTCATGATGAATCCCGCGGTAGCTGTCGCTCTCGCCGGCGCTAGCCTCATTTAGCTTGATAAATGCGTCATTGTGGCCGACGCCGGGCGTACTTGAGTCGGTAGCCGCCGTTAGCTGGCGGGACCTGGCGCTCGTCAGACACTACCTGGCGCTATCGCTTGATGAATAAGGGCATAAATCTAATCTAAAAGATTCCTGATCCGGCCACTGGGACATCCCGAATAAGTGTGCCGTGCTGTGTGAAACCCCCCGGGCCGCAAGTAATCACTCAGCTTTCCCTGGTCCAACGGCACATGTGCGGGCTCTCATCCAATTAGAGCAGTTTTCCATTCACCAAACGTTTCCGATTGTTTTAAATGGGGAGCACAAGCTGTTGCCTCCCCCGCAACCACAGGCTGTGCACACACTCCCACCGGGGATGTGGCCACTCAAGTCCTGTTAACCCTAATTTTAACCCGGTCTGTGATGCAGTCCAATCACTGTAACAGCCTTGAGTTGGCTGCTGCGAGGATTGGTTTACACAGCTTAACCATGAGCCCCTGCACCACCAAAGCCGCAGTGGCAAAATTTATAGGACGCATCTTTTGGTGGGAAAAGGACTCCTACTATGGACTGGTAAGCATTTTTACATTTCCTTTTTCATTTCGGTTTGCTTTAGGAGGTTTACCATTGGCAGCTCTTTGGGTATGTTAAAATAATAGCTTGCACTAAAAAAAGAAAACAATCAACTGTTATAGGGTTTAAAGCGGACCTGTGCTAGGGAGGGTCCTGTTTCACAGAGGCTATACTAATCTAACATACTCCATCACACCACCAATGATCCCTGTATAAGAGAGATGCTCACCTTTTACTAGCAGACCTCTATCCAATGGTGGGGCGGGAAATAGCCACACACACGTGGCAGCCGCAGCACCTTCAATAAGAGACAATGCTCCTGACCATTTTATAAAGAGCTTTATGGCTTACTCAGAACTGTAGAAGCATCCAAATGTTGAGCTGCCCCAGGTGAAAAGGTACAAGGGACCTAAAATCTTTTGTTTTACTATAGGTCTATGTTAAAGCAGACCAAAATCCCAGTAACCCTGCTCTAGAGTTAAAAGACTCCAGAGCCAGGTTATGGCGTGTCCCCAGAGCATCCCAATCAGGGATGCCACTCTGTGTAAAACCCTGCTGCCTGTATACTCGCCTCGGCATTAGATCTCATGGCACATGCACGGGTCAGTGATGGTGTCCCAAATTTGGAGGCCCCTGTAATGTGGACCAAAACCCAGCTTAGTGAAAAACCTGTGTTTTGGACCTATTTAGGTTTATGGATTTTAATAGGAAATGAAAATGCGAAAAAGGAATGAAATTGAATTAAAAAATTAATGTGATTTTCTGTTCGTGACAGTATTTCATAACGGCAAAAAGAGGAGAAACAATTTCCCATCAGTGTAGGAGGGCTTCTTCATAACATAAAGGGTGAGCTCTAGGATGCCGTACTGCATGCTCTAACAATGGTAAAATCAATAAAGGAATAAAAAAGGCTAAACACATCTCCTACAGTTAATGATATCAGTTACAAGGAGATGTTACGAGAATTTGTGATCTAAAGAATTGATCCAAATACCTTTGTGACATCACAGTGGGAAAGATTCTCCTTCTATGAGACAGAACGGGCCATTATCGATTATGGGGGGTTTGCTTTTCTTTCCTTTAAACCAAAGTGGTGCTGAGAGGCTAAATCATGTTTTTATTTATTTTGATGGTTATTAATAGATTTTAACACCTTGTTTTCCTTTTTTAAGAAAAAAATATATATGAGAGAAATAGATTGGGTTGCCTGTTTCATTTAACCCCCTAAACTGTGAAACTTCCAAAATGTACAAAAATGTCACACGATGCAGATTGTGGGGTCATGGCATAAAGGGAGAAGGGCAGTTAGGGTGAGCAGTCTGCTCAACCAAATCTAAAAGCTCCTGTTATTAAGAGGAAAAAACATGCGCAAAACAGGGGTTAATAAATGATTGACTTAAAAATTATGAATTTAGAAGACCATCTTCTATTATAAATGTATATCATATCCATCTAACTATATATATATATATATATATATATATATATATATATATATTTATATATATTTATTTATATATTATATCCAAATCTATATATTAATCTATCTTTCTATATACCGGTATCTATTTTTTTAGATATATTATAAATGTTTAATATCTATCATCTATCTATCTATCTATCTATCTATCTATCTATCTATCTATCTATCTATCTAACACATGAATAATATATATATATATATATATATATATATATATATACTGTATATATATTTGAAATAATGGTTATAACAGTAAGTGGAAGATCCACCACAAATCCGATGGCTTTGCCCTTTAGCAGAGAGCTCTGTAGGTGGATTTTTAGGTCATCTTCGTGTCAGATTATTCAGGGAACAAATTATCACATCCCACAGAGATGGCCAGCATTAATCTATGCTGTGCTCAGCAGTGTCAAGCAGGAATTTCTCTTGGATGCCTGCATTTGTTGGTATTATTTACCCAGAACAGCCAAAGGATGTGATCTGGAAAGGTTTACGCGCCTCTTCCAACCACTATTGTTCTCTGCTTACCTGAAATCAACAGCGCTTCTCCCTTATAAGGAGGATTTGCTGACATGACCCTCTCATGTTAACATATTTAGAACTCACTAACGGGTCTAGTTGTTCAGGGAATGAATGATCAGATACACTGTGGGTGGCCAGTCTATAAGATTTTATCTCTTACTGAGCTGGGTTAAGTATTGTCTGGTTACCAGGAAGATTCAATTGTTATATTTGGATATAAATATAATTAAATATAATTTCTATAGTGAAAAATAAAGAGAAGGTCCACTAAATGGAACAGTCTCAGAACAACCTAAACTAATCTATAAATTGTGCATAAATTATGCTATACTACTAACACACTAAACACCAAGACATGGTGCTATGAACCAAGAAAATTGTGCAGTGATGCAAAGTGTAACAATATCAGTGTTAGACAATCATGATTATAAGCAAACGCACATAAAGAAATGGGGCATAATCAAAAAAAAATAATCAAACTTATATCACCATATTGAGCAGGAGTCAAGAATCGCCACACAAGGGATTACAACAGCAGCACTGACGCGTTGCGTGGGCGTAGCCCCGCCCACTTCATCAGGATGCGTGTCGGTGCTGCTGTTGTAATCCCTTATGCACAATTTATAGATTAGTTTAGGTTGTTCTGAGACTGTTCCATTTAGTGGACCTTCTCTTTTTTTTTCACTATGGAAATTATTGTTTGCACAAACAATCATGTGGTGATATATTTGAAGTATATATTTTTATTTATTTGGGCATAGTGCAATATATTTAAAGGAGAGTCCCCTGAATAAGTCCACTCAGGGTTTTGTCATACATGTTTTTTAATTTAGTCCTTGTGTGTTTATATATGTCATTGTAGTCTGGTACTTTTTGAAGATATAATTAAAGATAAAATAATTTTTTAATATTCTAACTTTGGTTTGTGCGGCCTTTACTTGTTTTGGAGGGTCCATTTGTGGCTGGTACTGGCAGCCCACTGTGTTTGAACCTGTTATATTGGCACTATGTGTCAGGGTCCCCCTTAGGCCAGCTCCCGATCATTAATTGTTGGCAGTGCAGAACTCTATATTAGTTTGCAATAGATAGCACGATTCAATAAAGGTAGAAAAAAATTCTCATGGCAGTAAAAGATTCAATTCATGAGAAAAAAGCCTGCGAATGGCACTTTTTTACTCATAAGAAAAGTAGAGAACTGTTTACTCCTTTCTACACTGTAGTTAAACCTAAATGGATTTCCATTTTTAGATTGAAGAAGAAATGGCCGAGATATCAAGGTTTACACAGTTTTACCTTATGATTCCTCTTTTCTGAAGCTTGTGGGTGTGGCCCTTGAAACTGTAATGGAGCATAATAATAAGCTAATGGATGTGGTCTATAAGAGCATGAGATCATGTTTCGGACACAGGCATTCTCATCGCCCTGGCTGTGTTCTAGGAGTGTTATTCCAGCAATCTATTCCGAGCGTGGCGGGTTCTGGTCTAGCTCTTTGAGCTAGTATTGGTGGCCCACATTGGCAGGGTAGGGCTAAAGGGGCAGATGAGGAAGTATATTTCCTCATTCAGGACGTCGAGACGAGAGGAAGCGCAGTGCTGGAGGAATGCTTGGCAAGTTAAGCTGCAGGTTTTTTAAATCTTTTATAACCTTTTGCATAAAAAAAATCCAAAATGTCAGCGTCTTAAATTTGTGCCTCTAAAAAAATGGTCAGTTTAGGATTAGGTGAGCAGAAAAGATTGGAGGCAGTAAACCACATAGGTGGGGGTTGCAGTAGTCTAGTCAGGCTATGATCAGGGCATGTACTAACTTAACGCCTTACACAGCAGGTTACCCACTTTTTTGAGCGTGTGCTCGGGATATTAGATTGTAAGGGATGGGGCGTGATGTGAATGCTTCTATGTACTTCGTAGAGCTCCGAGGAATATTTCAGTGCTGTAAATTGTCAAAAATTAACGTGATGTCAGTGTGACCTGCACCTCAGACATAATCTCCCACACTCATGTGATATGTTTGGACATGTGTCTTGTTTAGACCGCTCTGTACATGTGTAAGAAGGGCAGCATATCTTTATTGTTTAGACTAAGCGGAAAAGTACAGAGGCTTGCTTGTCATATTTTCCTTTGTGGAAACTAAAAAGAGCAAGAGTGCCATCTAGTGGTGGATTTTAATTCTGTCCCTAAATCAGGCCTGTTGAACGCATGGGGATTTGAGCACCATAAACAATTACATTTGTATGGGTAAGTGGTCTATGGTGTAAGTCTATGGGTGTCATAGGGGCTAGAGGGGTAATGCTGGAACTAAAACCCCATTTACGACCGATTTTTGGTTTTAACAAAACACACAAATTCTCTGTTAGTGCAGACCTACATTCTGCTTTAGAAGCATCCCCCAGAGAAGGTGTAGGTTCATTATAAACTAGCTTTCAGCTCTGAAATTAATCATAGTCACCAGAACCAGAGTGCTGAAGGACCCTGGCATTTTTACGGGGCTTGCTCAGATTGTGATACTCCCACTGGACAAGTGGGGCGAGTGGCCCACATGCAGCCACCCCCAGTCCCTGCCCCTTCTGCTCTTTCTTACTTTGGCTGAACAGAGAGTACATGAAGGACCCTGCTCTGCTTCACACACATCATGTGTGGACGCCGGGGCCCTCCAAGGAAGCTGTGTACCGCTGCTTACTGCCCATCCCTAGCTTTAAACAACTGATTTGTTTCTGCCCACCTCCATTTCACCCAGCTGCCAGCCAGTATCCCCCTTTACTCTACAGCTGACCTGTTTGCAGGTGGCAATAAAGAAGGTGGCCAAGACAGGAGGGGGTTGAGCAGCAGTTTAAAAGATGTTGAGGACCAAAGGACATTAAGCAGAAGTGGTGGACCCTTCAGTTGCATGGAAAAGGGGGAAACAAGCAAAGGATGATGTGGTGGACCCTTTTGTGGTAGCAGACAAGGCGGCAAGGACTGGAGGGTGTTTGGCAGCAGTGTGAAAGGCAACTAGGGCCTGAGGACCATTGGTGGAGGTGGCGAAGGCAACTAGGATCAGAGGACTATTGGCAGCAGTGGAGAAGGCAACTAGGGCCAGAAAATTGGTGGTGGTGGTGGTGGAAAAGGCAACTAGGACCAGAGGATGATTGGTGGTGGAAAGGGCAACCAGGCCCAGAGGGCAATTGGTGGTCGGTGGAAAAGGCGACTGGGACCAGAGAACGATTGGTGGTGGTGAAAAAGGTGACCAAAACCAGAGAAAGATTGATGGCAGTAGAAAAGGCATCCAGGACCAGAGGAAAATTGGTGTTGGTGGAAAAGGCGACCACGAGCAGAAGATGATTGGTGGTGGTGGAAAAGGTGACCAGGACCAGAGGATGATTGGTGGCAGTGCAAAAGATGACTAGGTCCAAAGGATGATTGGTGCCAGTCAGGAATGCAGTGAGAATCAGAGGTTGATCAGTGGCAAAAGAGGACCTATTGGTGGCAGCAGAGCTGAAGGGTGATGGGGCCACAATAGGGCTCACTTTGATTCTTCTCCCAAGTTCCCAAATAAACCTAGTGCGAGCCCTGGCCATTGCACAGTTCAAGTTTTAAAGTGGACCAAAACCCAGGATTTTGACTATCCTGAGTCTTGGTTCTTGCTCACAGGGCACCCCAATAGGGTATGCCCCGCTGTGTGAATCCCCCCAGGGTGGCCTGATCTGACTCACCCTTCCCCGGTCCTACAGCGCATACGCAGCCTCACATGCAATCAGTTCACTGGGATCCGCTCCTTCCCCTTCGTCTAAGAGCTCATCTAAGGCAAGCGGATACAAGTGTCTTATAGACACTTATAGATTCCAGGGCCATTGGGGCGTAGATTTTGGTCCACTTTAAGCACCTTATGTAGTAGGTCTGGACTAGGTTAAAATAGGTATTGGTTGGGAGGGGGTGGGTCTATTAGCCCCTCTGGTGAGAAAACAAAAAGCATATGGAGAAGCATGGTTACTAACTTCTTCGGATCCATGGCACCTTCATGATGAATAGTTACCCCCTGCCATCAGTGACACAAGCAAATACAATCCATTCACTGTCAACAAGGAGGTCAGGCCTGGACAGCGTGGCACTTGATCTGAGTGGGAGCGATCAGTCGCAGGGAACAAAGGTGAGTATCCTTTTTGTTTTGTTTTTTGTATGCTTGACAGTCCCTCCTAACATTTCAATTTAATAAGACAATTATACAATGACCCCCAAATATATATCATTGTTATTTTTTATTGTTATTTAAATCACTCTATTGAAATATGATTCTGTGAATCAATGTGGAATAAAAAAGAAAAGTAGAAACACATCAATGCCCAGTGAATCCAATATGACAACAAAACATCTGAGGGGCAAATCCTTTTGGTAGGCTCTATACCTACCATTTAAAACAGATCACGACCCACCAGTGATACAAAAGTGAATAAGCCAGTCCCTTGTTGATGGTCCCCTTCTTGGGAGTAGAAAACATATTGGGGTCGATTCAGAGCCAGGTGAGGAAACTCATTGCCTACTTTAAGGGCTGATTCAACAACCGGTTGCAAATTTTCACCTTGTGTTGAATCAGCCATAAGATAGACAATTAATGTAAATAGCAGTTTTTTCTCCTAAAAAAGACGTGACGTTTTCTTACCTGGCTCTGAATCATCCCCATTGTAAACTCAGTTTATGGCGTTTTGTTCCTAGATGCAAACGTCATCAGAGCTCGACCCGGGGGTGAGCATTTCATACATATCGATAGAGGAGCTGCGAGAACAATGACAAAACCAAATCAGAGGTGCTGGGTCACAATGCAATACATCAATTACCAGATCTATTGCTGAGAGAGGAGAGAGGGCAGGATGGTGAAACCATCCAAACGGTACTACCTGGAGGTGAGGGTATGTGGGGGATATTTTGGTCCACTTGAAACTATAATAATAGGCATTGCTACAACACATAGACCCTTATTTAACAAGGGATAGCGACAGGTAGCGACTGGTGAGCGGCCGGTAATGACGGGCCCCGCCATGAGAACGCCGGCTCCCCACCACAATCACACATTTATCAAGGCGATCCTGCTTAGCGACTGAGATAGCGCCATATAGCCACTCATTCATCATTATTCCAGCCTCAGCCCACAGCGCCAGCGTCCGACCTTAAACAGCGACAGGTATGACCTCTCGCTACCTGGCGCTCTCCAATGCATTTCAATGGAACAATCTTTAAATATTCATAATTAATTGTTATTAATTTTTTTTTTTTTAAATGTGAAAAATTCTGTGACCACTTCTGCCATTTTAAATAATTTTTTTAAGGTAAAAAAAATAAAAAAAAAATTGTACAGAATTGATATTACAGGTCTGATATTAATGTATTCATATTACAAAATTATTTTAAAAACTTGTTTTTTTTGGTTTCCAAAAATATGGTTGTTTGGGGGTTAAAAAACTACTTTTAACCCATCGCCGCCAGCGCTCTGGGGTTTAAACATGCATTTTACAGCGCGAGAATTTTTTGAGCGTGATTTGTTAATGAATATGGTGGAAGCCGCTCGCTCTGACCAGTCGCTATCATGCGCTCCCATACAGCGCGGAACCTGTCAAATAACGACTCCTCACCCAATATTCAACATTACGGCAAACCGACTGAGTCACTATCAACTACCGAACAACGGCCAAGCACAGCGACTACTAGCGGGCGCTCTGAAAATGCCGCTACAGTCGCTCAACTGTCGCTACCTGCCGCTGTTAATGAATCGGCCTCATACTGTAGCTCAGGCTACATGATCTTATACAAAAGAAAGATTGGTATCTGCATCTTTCAGTGATTGTCTTCTAGACTCTTCCCACAATGCTAATGCTTTGGTATATTCATCTAGCTACGTTGGTTACATTTTACTTATCTCCATATAAGGGATTTATTGATCCCCTTTAAATTCTTAATGTCACGGAATAGTCCAACAACTCTGTGGTTAATTATCTGATAAACAGATCATTCCAGAGCAGTGATTTAGATGATAAAGGCTTTTGTCTTCACTGCTCAGGCCCAATCAGGGAGACTAATAAAAAAGGGTAACCCAGAGAATCCAAAATGGCGGTAACTGTTAATGACTGTTTAGGCAGAGCATTGCAAATAGAAAGGAAGTGGGTTGTGCTCATCTCTTAGGCTACTTTCACACTGGGGCGATGACATTAGTGCTAGCAAATCGCTAATGCAATTACATTTTATATGCTATTTGCAAGCACAAGCAATTTTATACAGTACAACCACACCGCTTTAATGTGAAACAGCCCATAGGCAGTGCTTCTGGCATTTGCCCTGCAATCACCCCAGTGTGAAAGGTGTCCACTGGGGTGATTGTGGGGCCACCACAATTCACTACCGATCACCCTGAATCGCCTTTGAAAAGCTGCCCTTACAAATCTATAGTCCCTTTTACATACCAGTGTGGCAATCACAGGGCTATTCCACTTGCCCCCAAAAAGCAATACAAATGACGCTTAAATCACGAGCATGTTGCCTCGCTCAGTGTGAAAGGAGCCTTATAGCAGTTACAGAAGGTGTTAGAGGGGTGGGACCTCTCTTCATACACACAGAAAAGCCATTTAACCCTCTGCACATTAATTTAACACTTATTAAAAAAATTACTTTTAACTAACATAGATTGCAAATTTGCAATCTATGTTAACTTAAAGTTCTTTTATTAAAAAGGCTAGCAGGGACGTCCCCATCAGCACCCCCACCAGGGTAGACACCCTCAGGTGGTGGGCATCTACTGGGGGTGCAGGGGAGGCCTGTATGGGGGCGGGGGCTATGCACAGAGGCGGGGGAGGCATGCACGGAGGCATAGAAGGCATGCACTGGGTAGAGGGACGTGTGCACAGGGGCAGGGCAGAGTGAGGCACGCCACAGTCGGACAGGGCAGGAAAAGCTGACGTGGAGGAAGGAGGCAGCATGGCTGGTTAGGTAAGTGTGAAGCTCTGCTGCCGCCAGTGCTGGCCATTCATTCTATAGAGGTGGTGGAGATAGCATGTGCTGGGCCCCCTTGTGCTACGGGTTGGGGGGCACCTGCCTTCGCTGCCTCTATGGGATGTCTGCCCCTGTGTTTCTGTAGTATGTGCAAAGGGTTACATTTCTTTTCTGTGCCTAGGAAGAATGCCTAAGAAACCCTTCTTTCTTCCTTTCAGTATCTGGCCTTTACCTGGTTGATTGCCCTGTACCCCTGGTTTTCAGCTTCTGCCTTCTTCCCATTACATTATTCTGGGGTTCTGGGAAACAACGCAGTGCTGAGGTTGCTGAGACAGGTAAGCCAGCACACATCATTTCCTGTCTGACTATTATTAATCCACTGCCCAGCTCTGGACTCCATGAATTCCCCCAGCCTCAACTGTGTGTTAGACCTCCACTAGTGTTCCAGTTTAGTAGATGGGCCACACAGCAAGGGTCTGTGAGCCCCATGTGGCTTCTGCCTCCAATCTATAGGTTGGGGACCCCCGCTCTGTATTGTCATACATGTATAACACTTAACACTGTAAATCTTGAGAACACATTTTCTATGTGTGAAAGTTGACCTAAATTATCACTGCAGGGGGGAGGGGGTGTCCATCTATGTCACACTAACACAACCCCTCCTGCCACAGGTAAGCCACATAAAAAATAGATAATTATTACTCTTGGCACACCATCTGATGGGAGACCATCACCTTCTCTATTAGTGTAGGTTTGGCTACCATTCTTGTGTGCAGCCTTTGGAGAGCCCCTGTCACACTTAGGCCCTTATTTATGAAGGAATAGCAACAGGTAGCGACTGGTGAGCGGCCGGTAATGATGGGCCCCGCCACGAGAACGCCGGCTCCCCACCACAATCACACATTTGTCAAGCCAATCCTGCTTAGCGACTGAGATAGCGCCATATAGCCACTCATTCATCATTATTCCAGCCTCAGCCCACAGCGCCAGCGTCCAACCTTGAACAGCGACAGGTATGACCTCTCGCTACCTGGCGCTCTCCAATGCATTTCAATGGAACAATCTTTAAATATTCATAATTAATTGTTATTAATTGTTTTTTTTTTTCTTTTTTTTTTTTAAATGTGAAAAATTCTGTGACCCCTTCTGCCATTTTAGATAATTTTTTTAAGGTAAAAAAAAATAAATAAATTGTACAGAATTGATATTACAGGTCTGATATTAATGTATTCATATTACAAAATTATTTAAAAAACTTGTTTTTTTTGGTTTCCAAAAATATGGTTGTTTGGGGGTTAAAAAACTACTTTTAACCCATCGCCGCCAGCGCTCTGGGGTTTAAACAAGCATTTTACAGCGCGAGAATTTTTTGAGCGTGATTTTTTAATGAATATGGTGGGAGCCGGTCGCTAGGGCCAGTCGCTATCATGCGCTCCCATACAGCGCGGAACCTGTCAAATAGCGACTCCTCACCCAATATAATAAAACTGAACTACCGAACAACGGCTAAGCACAGCGACTACTAGCGGGCACTCTGAAAATGCCGCTACAGTCGCTCAACTGTCGCTACCTGCCGCTATTAATGAATCGGCCTCCCCGATCCAGAAGTAAAAGGTATGTATCTCCAGCTATTACCAGCTATAGGAGAGCGTGGGCTAGCTTAGCCTTGGGTCCCTGTCCACCAGGGAGGGTGAGGGTCAGCTTGAAACCTGGTGGTCACCATGGTGGACTGGCCATAGAGAGCTCAGGGAGGAGGCTGCTCTGCTTTTGGGCCAACTGGGCTGGCTCCTTACCCAGACCCTCAGTGCTCTTCTAACACCCCCCCCCCCCCTTAGCAAACTGACTCCCAAGTCTCCGGCCAAATACCTGAACCTTATGTATCCCCCAACCAAGCCACCCCAGGCCACATTTTGCTTATGCAATGGTTATAGCCCCAGCATCATATCCACTCCAGTATCTGCCTCTACAATACTAAAGGTTCAAGGCCATATTTTTAAAGTGGACCAAAACCCACCAGTGATTTAAAGTGGACCAACACCCAGGATTTTGACTATCCTGGGTTTTGGTCCACTTCAGGGGGGCACCCCGATTAAGGGTGCCCCGCTGTTTGAAACCCCCCAGAAAGCCCCCAAAACTCACCTCACCACGCTCCCACGTGGCCGCGCTGACCAATCACCGCCGACGGACAAGCGGGTGACAGCGGCGGACAACACAGCGTGTCCGCCGCCGCCGCCGATGAGGTAAGTTTTTGGGGGTTTTTGGGGGGGGGCCCTCACCGCGGGACATCCCGATCTCGGATGTCCCGCGGTGAGGGAGGTGATCGGCCCGGGAATCTTATATATTCCCGGGCCGATCACCCCTGGGTGACGGTCCACTTTAAACATGATTCCCCTGCCAATAATCCTCTCTAATCCCAAGAGTAGAAAAATAAATCACTGTTTTGCTTACCCTGATATGTTATAAAACCCCTCTTTGACGTTCTATTTCCAGGCCCCTAACTAATCAGATCACAAAATTGTGTTTAAACCTTGGGTCATGAAGCAATCGGGCAATTGCTGCTCCTGCCACTCAAGCCCCCAGCAATCTGGGACTTCGGGAAAATTTCTAGGAAAGGAAAGAATGGTGAAACAATCCAAAAGTTTCTGTCTGTGGGGCGGGGAATGCGGACAATTTTTTTCGGTCTGCTCTGCCTATGATGTGCCCTTGCCGTGCTATACAGGTCGAGGGTCGCAGCACTCCTAATGTAGGTAAAGCGCTAGGCAGGTGGGTTCACGGTTAGCGGAGACACCGCAAATCCAAGTCCAAAAAATAACCAGCACTCCAAAGCGATCTTCATAGATCAATCAATTGTATTCAGATATAAGCACATCACATAGGCCCTTATTTAACAAGGGATAGCGCCAGGTAGCGAATGGTGAGCGAACGGTAATGACGCTCACCGCCACAAAAACGCCGGCTCCCCTCCGCAATCACACATTTATCAAGCCGATCCTGCTTAGCGACTGACAGAGCGCCAGATAGCGAATCATTCATCATTATTCCAGCCTCACCCCACAGCGCCAGCGAGCGACTTTGAACAGCGACAGGTATGACCTCTCGCTACCTGGCGCTCTCCAATGCATTTCAATGGAGCAATCTTTAAATATTCATAATTAAATGCTATTAGTGTTATTTTTTTTTTCAAATGGCAAAAATTCTGTGACCACTTCTGCAATGTTAGATATTTTTTTTAAGGTAAAAAAAAAAAAAAAAAATTTGTGCAGAATTGATATTACAGGTCTGATATTAATGTATTCATATTACAAAATGTTTGTAAAAACATGTTTTTTTATTTTTCTAAAAATATGGTTGTTTGGGGGTTAAAAAACTACTTTTAACCCATCGCCGCCAGCGCTCTGGGGTTTAAACATGCATTTTACAGCGCGAGAATTTTTTGAGCGTGATTTGTTAATGAATATGCTGGGAGCCGTTCGCTATGGCCATTCGCTGTCATGCGCTCCCATACAGCGCGGAACCTGTCAAACAGCGACTCCTAACCCCGTATTCAACATTACCGCACACCGACTGAGTCGCTGTCAACAGCCGAACAACGGCCAAGCACAGCGAATACTAGCGTGCGCTGTGAAAATAACGCTACTGTCGCTCATCTGTCGCTACCTGGCGCTATTAATGAATCGGCCTCATAGTATTGTCAAAGTTTCGGGGGTATAGCAGGGACCCCCTTCATCAGGACATAAGGTAACAACTACGTGCTATAGCCTCAGCTGACAAACTTATTGACCAGCATGGAAGAATGGGGCTCAGCAGATCATGGCCGGGGCCAGTCAATTTCCAGGCTGGTTTTTGATCCCAGTCCACCCCTAGTGGTCACAGGTAGACCCATAAGGGAAAAGCTTTAGGAAACACTGATGTAAATCACGCTTGTTTTATTTTTAACAGACAAACTGTAACATTTAATCATGTTTAATTTTGTGCAATATAATTAACACATCGCATCTGAATGATGCCACCCATTAAACACGACGCAGCGCTCATTAAAACAGCTTTTTGTTGTATGAGATGAAGCTGTACACATTTCTAAACAGTCAGAACAATAACATGCAATAAGGCTGTCAATACAGCCACTATTCAAATATGGGAATTGCAAGTTTAATGTTCTTCGTAGTCATGTTCTCGTTCAGCCTGTGCAGCCGTATAATTATTTCATATACTTTAACCTCACTATTATCAAACTCACCGCAGGTACCTGTAATTTTTGGCATTTTCTTATGTTACATTTACTCTCTTTAAATCCAGCTAATGATAGCTCTTTGTACAGAGATTAAGGTTTACAAAAATAAGGAAAGAAGCAAAATATACACAGATTGTAATTTGTGCTCATTAGACATGATTACATTGTGAGATATGCCGACGACTGTTTCTTCAGCGGCGCATGAAACACAATGGATGCTGCAGATTATAAAGCCAATTTGTTAAAGTCTTTTGTGCTAGGAGTTCTTTAGCGTCTTCTGTAATAGCATATCTATCATCTAACTTTGCTTTTCCTATAATGCTGTCAGACCTATATTTAGCATATCAATGTGGACCCAAAATGGGGTACTAGACCCTCAGATTTAACCAGCAACTAAAATGCTAAATGATTACATATAGCCATGATTGCTCTATCCTTGAACAGTTGTAATTAGCCACATTGTCATATTGTTCCGCTTCAAGGCAGTGTCAGGACTGGGATGTCTGGGACCCACCAATAGAACTCACTCTGGGGGTCCACCCAGGGCCAGATAGGGAGGCCGATTCATTAATAGCGCCAGGTAGCGACAGATGAGCGCCAGTAGCGTGATTTTCACAGCGCCAGCTAGTATTCGCTGTGCTTGGCCGGGGTTTGCTTGTTGACAGCGACTCAGTCGGTGTGCGGTAATGTTGAATACGGGGTTAGGGGTCGATGTTTCACAGGTTCTGCGTTGTATGGGTGCGCCTGACAGCGAATGGCCAGAGCAAACGGCTTGCTGCAGATTCATTAACAAATCACGCTCAAAAATTTGTCGCGCTGTGAATTCCTTGTTTAAACCCCAGAGCGCTGGCGGCGATGTGTGTAAAGTAGTTTTTAACCCCCAAACAACCATTTTTTTTTTTATGTAAAAATTATACAAGTTTTTCTAAACATTTTGTAATATGAATACATTAATATCAGACCTGTAATCTCAATTCTGCACATATTTTTTTTTTCTTAAAAAAAATATCTAACATTGCCGTAGTGGTCACAGAATTTTTGACAGTTAAAAAAAAAAAAAAAAACATAAACTCAATTAATTATGAATATTTAAAGATTGCTCCATTGAAATGCATTGGAGAGCGCCAGGGAGCGACAGGTCATACCTGGCGCTGTGATGGGATTAGTAGCGGCGCTGTTCGTTGCAGTCGGCTACATGATGAATCCCGCGCTAGCTGACGCTCTCGCCGGCGCTAGCCTCATTTAGCGTGATAAATGCGTCATTGTGACCGCCGCCGGGCGTACTTGATTCGGTAGCCGCCATTAGCTGGCGGTACCTGGCGCTCGTCAGACACTACCTGGCGCTAGCCCTTGATAAATAAGGCCGTAAGTGTGGTGGAGGCCCCTGGGCACAAAATCTGATGGAGGCCCCAGAAACATTACCTCTTTTGCCTTTAAAGAGGAACTTTGGACCTCTAACCTACTAGGTCCTGATAGCCCTCCAATGCTGCATACCTTTTGGATCATAGCATCTTCCTGATTGCCGCTATCCTACTGCTTTTTCCACCCCCCAGGGTCTTATCCATCTGTGACAGAGCTGTGACAGCACTGGGGAAGTTTAGCCTCCCTGTCGTCCATTCCCGCTGTCCTCCTGCAGCCGCCCTTTCCTGAGATGAGGACTTCACTGCACAGCCGCAAGATCTTGGGGGTCACGCAGTGCATCATGGGACTGAGATAAAGACAAGAAGGCCCTGTGGAAAGAGTTCAAGAAGAATGGTCGAGGAAGAGCAGAAGACAGGTAAGTTTAACCTGCCAAATGTAGAATAGGAGGTTTAAAGGGAACAAAGGGCGAAGTTTGGAGAGTTCTTGAGAATTCCCCAGACTGTTCCTCTTTAAAATAATAGCCCAGCCAAGTAACTGATTGGTGGTTGTCTGGCACCAGCCTACTTACTGGAATGTCAGATCGAGTCCCTTGTGCGGGTGCGTGCTGCTTGGGAACTTGCTATGCCACAAATGCTATAAATGTTTCAGGAAGGTCCTCAAAGGGGGCTGAGGTTACCTGGGGATTCCCTGGTAACCCTGTGAGCCAGTCCAAGCCTGCTTTAAGGGTTCAGTGCCATATTTTCAAATTGGACAAAAATCCTACCAAATAAACCAACATTAACATCTGTGTTTCTATTTTCAATCATTAAAGTGGACCAAAACCAGTGTCGGCTGAATCGCTCTCCCCGGAGATGCCGAATTGGGATGCCCTGCTGTGTGAAACCCTGGCATCCTCCCGGTATTTTTACCTGTCTAACAAGTCCACAGCCCATGCGTGTATGGCGGCTGCATCATTCGCATCCTCTTTCTGCTGTGCTGAGTGTGGCCGCGAGTGATGCTATGTGCCGACAATGTGTGCGGCTGGGATTCCATTCAGCTTCTCCAGCCATGCATATTAATGCTGATTGGCCACGCATGCACTGTTGGACTGAAGGGAGGCGAGTTTACTAGGCGAACGGTGGGGTTTCACACAGCACGCATCCCAAACTAGGGTGTCCCAGGTGGACAGACCAAAACCCAGGATAGTGAAAATCCACTATCCCGGTCCCTTTTAAACAAATTGTTTGCATCAGAAGTGTATGGGTGGTGGGTGTCTGGCTTTGCCACCTGCAGGATCAAAGTAGATATGGCTTAGTTGTTTAGTGAAAGCATGGCAGAGTCAGGTGTAGTATCACTATAATGTGGAGAGCCTGTGTCACACATTTGGCACACCCTGATGCTAGGGGAAATTCTCAAAAGCCACATATCTACCTCAAGGAGAGGCTTTTATACCTTGGGGACATGGCTTCTTGGGATTTTTGCCCCTCCAGAAGCCATGTCTCCAAGGTATAAGATCCTCTCACCTAGACAAGTATGTAATTCCTCTGGCTAAAGCCATAGATGAAGGAAGGTGGGACCTGTGCCCCCCTAAAGAACAAAACACTGCTAGTAGAATCACCAAAAACTAAACCCAAGATCCCCTACCCGGGGTGAATATATCTTTCCTCTGGCTGGGAGCGTGAAATTAAAGAGGGCCCCAAAGAACTGCATTCTGACAGGGAAGGCCGACTTGGGATGCCCCACTGTGTGAACCCCTCCCCCACTAATGCAATCAGCCACACTCACTTACCTTTCCTGCGCTCTTGGATTGCGTTCTCAGGCCACAGCACCGTACCCATCCTTCCTGCAGAGCTCATTGTTGGGAGACTGGGGATGCAGATGCTCCCCTTTCCGGACTCTCTCCAAAACAGCTCTTTATGCAGTGCATTATTGATGATTGAACAAGAAGGAGAGCCTGCGGATGTAGCGTTGGGCTTTTCTTTCGGAAGGTAAGGTTATTGGTCAACCATGGGGGTTTAACTAGCAGGGCATCCCAAAATCGAGATGTCCCGGGAACAAGGTCTTCACCACCAGGATATTAAAAAAGACCTATAGTAAAACACCTGTTTAGAATGTTAGAGCTGAGGAAGAGACGACTATGATGCTATCTTAAACTTGGGTCGGGGAAGTGGGAGGATAATTAAAAAATCCCTAACATTGCCATGAAAATTTGATGTTGAATAATTAAACATTTTAATAAAAATGGGAGCTGATTCCGTAAAAGGATATTGTGACATCAAGACTGGACACAGCTGAGAGTTTGGCATGAAAACGCAATGCATCATAACGAAGTCATCTAAAGCTGCATCTGAAGGAAACCAGAGGAAGTCACAAGGTTACTATACCACTGTAAACTGAACAGTTAGGAATAAAAAACATATATATATATTTTGGCTCTCTGGAGAAAATGCATAGGGAGATCTATTTACATTTACCTCTACAGTAGTTATAGGTTAACTTAAAGTGGACCAACACCCAGGATTTTGACTATCCTGGGTTTTGGTCCACTTGGGGGGGGCACCCCGATTGGGGGTGCCCCGCTGTGTGAAACCCCCCAGAAAGCCCCAAAAACTCACCTCACCACGCTCCCACGTGACCGCGCCGTCCAATCCCTGCCGACGGACAAGCGGGTGACAGCGACAGACAAGACAGCGCGTCCCACACGTCACTCTTACAGGGCGCGCGCCCGCGCCGGCCATTCGCAAACGGCCAGCGCGGGCGCGCGCACGTCTAGAGGGTTTCACCCCACGGGACATCCCGATCTCGGATGTCCCGTGGTGAGGGAGGTGATCGGCCCGGGAATCTTATAGATTCCCGGCCCGATCACCCGTGGGTGTTGGTCCACTTTAAAAAGCCGACACCCCCAGAGCAATGTCCAGCTGTACAGACTTAAATAGGGAGCTCAAGAACTACTAAAACTACTCAAGGACAAAGCAGAACTACTACCTATTGCCAGTTCTACCACTGGCAGCAGCTGCACAGGTGCCCCACATGACCGCGAGTAGGCCCCATTGGCTGCCAGTGGGACTCGAGAGTGACAAAAGAACAAAATTCCCCTGCAGGCTCCATTTCTTGTAATCCTGCAGGTTTAATGCTCCCAGTTGCACTGTCGCTCCCCGGCCACGTTCTTGCCATCTTTAATGTGCACCCATACTGGATCATTGTGTGCCTATATCTAGAGTGTTAATGTGCTCTCTGCAGCCACACATCTGGCACCATCTCCTGGTAAGGGGCCTTAGGCCCTGCTTTCTTGTAGGTACAAGTCATATACCTATATACCCTCTGTTTTCCCTTTTCCAAGTTTGTGACCACCAGGAGAACGCCCAGGGCCTGTGTATCCTCCACCACTTGGGAGTCGGTTGAAGAATTGAACGGGAAGTGTTCTGCAGGGTATCAGGCCTCCCATAACCCATGAAGTCAGCCATTTTCCACTTTGGTGTCGAGAAGAACTCAGGGGACTCCCATCAGAGGAGAAGGGTAACTTGATTTCCATTGTGGCATTATTTCAGTTGAAATAGTCATTTGTATAAACAATTTTTTTATAGAGCTCTATTACAATACCTGTTAAGTCGTTTAAGCCTTGCTCAAGTCTCATGGTCTCTAAGAAATGTTCTAAGATTTTCTCTGGAGTCCCAAACATCACAGTGTATCTGAAAGTAAAAAGGAGAGCATGTTAACAAATACATCTCAGATAATACCCAGGAAAAAATGTTGAGATAGATAAAAAAACATATTGTAATAGGTTGTAAGTTAACAGAAACTGGCACTTATGGATGGCAAAAGAAGGGATTGGGCTACTTAAAGTGGACCAACACCGAGAGGTGATCGGCCCGGAAATCTATAAGATTCCCGCACGTGAGCCCAGCAGCCAGTGTAACAGGGTGGTGGGATAGCCGATGCTACAATAGTTAGTAGTTAGTCAGGCTTTAGGATTGGGGACTGTGGCAGGGATGCTGTAGGCCTTTTCTGCCTCCCTGCTGCAGGGTTTAAAGCGGACCTTTACCCTTAATAAGAGCATATCTTATATGTTTCCCACACCCTATACATACAGATCGCTCACATTAAAATCATCCTACCTGCATCTACTGCATGTTATGAGCTTGTAAACATCCAAGATGGCGGCTCATGGAGCATCAGGCAGCCTGCAAACAGGAAGTGTATTCTGACTGCGTCGCTCTGCATTCTGGGATTACTGTCCTTTCCCTGACCCCAGCTCTGCTCTATCTGTGCAAAGCACAGATATAACCCCGCCCCCTGTACTTTATCCTGTTCTCCTCTTCTCAGTATGTGTGATGCTTCTAAGTCAAGATGGCAGCGCCCGTGTTGCAGCCCAGTGGGGGAAAGACTCCTCACCTGGGGACCATGGAGATCAGAATGGAGCAAGGACCAGTGAGGGGCTCCCGATCCCAATAAAGAGGAAGCCTGTTTGCTAGGGGGAGCAGGGGGTGCACTTGCCCTGTGTGCAGCAGGTCAGGGGAGTGCCAAAGGGAGGCCTGAGAACAAGTGAGGGCGCCATTTCGAATCTTTGCCCCGGGTGCCAGAAAGCCAGAGGAGCTTTACTCCTCTGCTGGTTTGAAACACTTATGGTCGCAGTTTATTCTACCTTCAAGCAGACTTGGATTTATCAGGGATCCTACCTGATGGCCCACACTGTGACAGATAGCCGTTCAAAGAATTCTGTTGGGCTGGGAAGCAGCCAGCAACTTGAATCAAGTATTAGCAGAACATGGTCTGATCACAGATACCATATGCATTCCTCATCAGAAGCCAATTATATTTCAATGTAGAAAAAAACAGAACCTCTAGCGTAATTCTATTTAAAAATTAGAGCGTTTTATAGTAATCAATAATTACACTCACAAAGAAAACGTTAAGAATAGTGTTTAAGTGTTTACAGGCAGCTCTCATCTGTCCTGAGACCGCAAAAGCCACTCCAGGTACAGTGAAGCGTTTCCGCACAACGCTAAAGTTGAGCGATCCATATATCCAAATCCAAAGGAAACCGCC
Source organism: Gastrophryne carolinensis (assembly GCA_027917425.1). NCBI lineage: Eukaryota > Metazoa > Chordata > Amphibia > Anura > Microhylidae > Gastrophryne > Gastrophryne carolinensis. The sequence continues at coordinate 230,103,534 of CM051240.1, read as the reverse complement.
ACAAGCCGCTGCCAATGCTTTTCATTGTGAGTCTCGTTAAAGTTCCGCAAGGAAACACGTTGGCAGCGGCTTGTGGCAGTTTCCTGTTTTTACGATCATAATCTATATTTTCTGGAAAGAGTCTGTAATATCGGTGGAGGGCACACTGATGATTACATGAGTGGGGGCGCATGTGCCTTGGGATCACGATCCTTCCTGGGATTATTTGAACGCTCTGGGTGCTCTGTGCTATATAAGTAATATTTACCCTGTTTAGACCACTGGAATAAGAGGCTCGGCACGTGGAGCACCTGTTGAAGAACTTTCTTCCTTTTGTTTAAGGACTTCTTATTTAAGATTGTCTATTGTGAAGTCGTTTTTTTAGTGCAGTGTATCATACCTAATTGTGTCCCCATGTTATGCCTGTGTCTGTGATGCCTGGGACAGGTATCGTTAGAGTATACATGAATGCCAAGATGCATGCACTTAGATCCTGGATATTTTCCGTGGGATCTTCAATGCTTCTGGAGGGGTTCAAAATGCTGAAGTCAGCTATTGGAATGGCCAATGGGGAGAGCAGCTCTCGATAACAGAGAAGGGATCTTGATGTATAATAGAAAGGAACACCATAAATGATAAAGGGGGAACAAGTTATTTTAGTAATTTTATCCTAAATGACTGATGGTAGCCCTGTGCTACAAGCTATCTCTAGTGAATATAACTGAAGAAAAATATTTGTGCCCCAAGAGGGCCCTGTAATAGCAGTACTGTGCTCTCTGCCCCCTCCCCCACTTTCCCCCAGCTCTTCAATTGCTTTTTATTGGTAGTTATATTTTAGTGTGTAGTGTGTGTAGTCTCATTTGGTACATATACAATAATGTTTGGGAACCCCACATCAACACACAATCAAATGACAATAAAGCGTGTTGCCTGTTAGTTACAGTGTCATATTGACACCCAGAGTGGTCCCTGCAGAATAGGATTGGAAAAGTTGAACTAGAATACACAATGACGTACTTATATGGTGACTGGGTGTTTGCCTGTGTAGATGTTTGTGTCCCAGATGGAATTTTCTCCAGCACCAATACATCTTGATTGTGTTCCTTTAGCCTCACTGTATTTGCTTCTACATCCTAAGAGAATAATAAAAAAGAAACTTTAGAAAGAACCACAATATTATCAAACGAGGCAGCTTTTCCTTATATGTGTTCAGAACGATCATTCGTATACTTCGGTACAAAGCGGTACAAAGGCTGTTACTTTGTACTGAAAAAAAAGCTTTTTGTTTTTTGGAGTAAGCCACATCTTGTGTATATATAAAATAACAAAGTCTTTGTAAGAATGGATTCAAGAATGGATTAAACCCAGGATTTTGACTATACCGGGTTTTGGTCCTTTCCCTGGGGGCACCCTGATCAAGGGTGCCCCACTGTGTGAAACCCCCCCTCGCTCTGATCCGCAGACAGTCGCATCCCCGGTACCCTTTAACAGGGAGTGTGCCCGCAATGGGTATTTACAAAAGCCTGGCATGGACACGCGCCCTGCTAGAGGGATAGCGGGGATGCATCCACGGCTCGCGCATGCAAAGGTACGTTTATGGGCGACCTGGGGGGTTTCACACAGCGGGGGGATTCCTGATTTTGTATGCCTCGGCGGGAGGGAATCAATCTATAAGATTACTGGGCCGATTGACATAGGTTTTGGTCCACTTTAATGGCATTTGAGGATGGTTCTAAACTGGATCTTGTTGAGAGAGGAGAAGGTGATAACAGAAATCGGCCCTGCGGACAAAAAGTTTTATTGTTCGAAGTTCTTAGATTAGCCCCATGACATCCATAACTCTCTTTAGTTAGTTTTTTCACACAACTATTGTCATTTCACAACATATTTGGAGCATTTTATCATCCTCAAGCTGCTTAAATATGTTTTGATACCAATAACATGCTGCTATCCCTCTACTCCCAGCTCTGCCCCATCCATCTCTCTTCTCCCAGCTCTGTCCCATCCATCTCTCTTCCCCCAGCTCTGCCCCATCCATCTCTCTTCTCTCAGCTCTGCCCCATACATCTCTCTTCTCACAGCTCTGCCCATCCATCTCTCTTCTCCCAGCTCTGCCCATCCATCTCTCTTCCCCCAGCTCTGCCCCATCCATCTCTCTTCCCCCAGCTCTGTCCCATCCCATCTCTCTTCTCTCAGCTCTGCCCCATCCATCTCTCTTCTCCCAGCTCTGCCCCATCCATCTCTCTTCTCCCAGCTCTGCCCCATCCATCTCTCTTCTCCCAGCTCTGCCCTATCCATCTCTCTTCTCCCAGCTCTGCCCCATCCATCTCTCTTCTCCCAGCTCTGCCCCATCCATCTCTCTTCTCCCAGCTCTGTCCCATCCATCTCTCTTCTCCCAGCTCTGTCCCATCCCATCTCTCTTCTCCCAGCTCTGCCCATCCATCTCTCTTCTCACAGCTCTGCCCATCCATCTCTCTTCTCCCAGCTCTGCCCTATCCATCTCTCTTCTCTCAGCTCTGCCCCATCCATCTCTCTTCTCCCAGCTCTGCCCTATCCATCTCTCTTCTCTCAGCTCTGCCCCATCCATCTCTCTTCTCTCAGCTCTGCCCCATCCATCTCCCTTCTCCCAGCTCTGCCCTATCCATCTCTCTTCTCCCAGCTCTGCCCCATCCATCTCTCTTCTCCCAGCTCTGCCCTATCCATCTCCCTTCTCCCAGCTCTGCCCTATCCATCTCTCTTCTCACAGCTCTGCCCCATCCCATCTCTCTTCTCCCAGCTCTGCCCCATCCATCTCTCTTCTCCCAGCTCTGCCCCATCCATCTCTCTTCTCCCAGCTCTGCCCTATCCATCTCTCTTCTCCCAGCTCTGCCCCATCCATCTCTCTTCTCCCAGCTCTGCCCTATCCATCTCTCTTCTCTCAGCTCTGCCCCATCCATCTCTCTTCTCCCAGCTCTGCCCTATCCATCTCTCTTCTCTCAGCTCTGCCCTATCCATCTCTCTTCTCACAGCTCTGCCCCATCCCATCTCTCTTCTCCCAGCTCTGCCCTATCCATCTCTCTTCTCCCAGCTCTGCCCTATCCATCTCCCTTCTCCCAGCTCTGCCCTATCCATCTCTCTTCTCACAGCTCTGCCCCATCCATCTCTCTTCTCCCAGCTCTGCCCTATCCATCTCCCTTCTCCCAGCTCTGCCCTATCCATCTCCCTTCTCACAGCTCTGCCCCATCCATCTCTCTTCTCCCAGCTCTGCCCTATCCATCTCTCTTCTCCCAGCTCTGCCCCATCCATCTCTCTTCTCCCAGCTCTGCCCTATCCATCTCTCTTCTCACAGCTCTGCCCCATCCATCTCTCTTCTCTCAGCTCTGCCCCATCCATCTCTCTTCTCCCAGCTCTGCCCATCCATCTCTCTTCTCACAGCTCTGCCCCATCCATCTCTCTTCTCCCAGCTCTGCCCCATCCATCTCTCTTCTCACAGCTCTGCCCCATCCATCTCTCTTCTCCCAGCTCTGCCCTATCCATCTCCCTTCTCCCAGCTCTGCCCTATCCATCTCTCTTCTCCCAGCTCTGCCCCATCCATCTCTCTTCTCCCAGCTCTGCCCTATCCATCTCCCTTCTCCCAGCTCTGCCCTATCCATCTCTCTTCTCACAGCTCTGCCCCATCCATCTCTCTTCTCCCAGCTCTGCCCTATCCATCTCCCTTCTCCCAGCTCTGCCCCATCCATCTCTCTTCTCCCAGCTCTGCCCTATCCATCTCTCTTCTCCCAGCTCTGCCCTATCCATCTCTCAGCTCTGCCCTATCCATCTCCCTTCTCCCAGCTCTGCCCTATCCATCTCTCTTCTCCCAGCTCTGCCCTATCCATCTCCCTTCTCCCAGCTCTGCCCTATCCATCTCTCTTTTCCGAGCTCTCCCTTAATTTAGGATTTACCCCCTTTGTGAAATGCCCCAAATCGCCCACTGCACTCACCTTTCCGCGGTTCCCATGGCGCATGTGCAAGCGTTTGTCCAATCACTGTTTTATGCTGTGCATACTAATGCATGGCATAAAGTCATTGTCTTGAACAACTCGTCGCGGGGCACAGGTGATCTTAACTGATCCTGGTGGGTCCTTCTAGTCAATCTCCGGCGGGGCTGCATCCACGACACCTCTGCGGCTGTACGCGAACCTACGCCCAGCGTTTCTGAATGTCTGGGTGTGGGAGCACATGCTTAAACATCGTGCCGGAGATGTGTCCAGCCGGCACGACTTTTGTTAGTAGGAGTGGAAAGATCGAAGTGGCTTATTACTATGGAGGAAGGATCTGTCATTTTATAGTCTTTCAATTCTTACTCTTAGGATTCGGTTGAAGTCCTCTTTGTCCACCCGCAGAAAGTGGCAGTTGTCTTCCCGTAACACAATGGATGCCGCTCGAGGTGCATCATTCACTAACGCCAACTTTCCAAAGTCATCCCCTTCATGTAGCGTACACACAACTCCCTAAAATAGAAAGAAGCTATTAACACATTAACCCACTTGTAGTCAGCTCGAAGGATAGGCAACCATGTGTTATAATATATGTGACAAAAGTATTCAGGAATGTTTCCTCCTCAGCTGCCCTTTATTTAAATAACGTTTAGAAAGTATAAGAGATCTCTATTCAGTTGCCCATTGTTTAACCCGAGTGTGAACAGTCCTAGTAAAAAAATGGTAAAACCTACCGAGAATGTCACTAGTCTACCTCCATTAGTAGGAACAGCTCCAGGCACAGAGCCAGGGCGTACAAAGCCCCAATATCAGCAGCAGCAATCCACTGCCCCTATGGTATGTACGCCACCTGCACAGGGCTAAACCTCTAGGTGTGTCCCTGGAACCAGAAGGTGGACATGTTGATGGTGTTATTTAGCAGCAGTGAGCAGTAAAGGTCAGCTCCCCGCTTCAGAAAAATTGTAGGTGTCTCAATGCCCAAGCTCAGCTCTAGTACTCTAACTGTTGGGGTATAACTCCAGTACACATTAGAGTGTAGAAATGTTCATGTTTTGTTGTGTTTGCTTCATAATACTCAGTCACATACAAAAGAATGCTAAAAACCTAAAAGCAATTCTTGCACCAGACTAGTTGTTTGAGGCAGAAAAAAAGTAAAGCTTGTCATAAGTAAATTGATCAATTATATAACAGTTCTTGATGCAGTGATTGCATTTGGGACATTATACCTTGCCATAGATGACCACGTTGACAGAACCTTTTAGAATGATGTACCATGAAGTCCCTTCTTCACCCTGGTTAAACACTGCAGACAGAAATCACATTAATCTAAATTAATCAAATTAATAAACAGGGATTAGAATTTTAAAAACAAGCCCATGCTAAGGTGTAATCTGATTTAAGTATTTTCAATAAATTAAAGTGAATATTACTGCTTTAAATTGGACCAAAACCTGACTTTGGCAGCTCTGGAATCTTTAACAATCCAGGGCTGATTTCTTGCCCCTGGGGTACCCAGATTTGGGGTTCCCCCACTGTGTGAGGCCCTCCAAGTCCCCTGTAAAAACCTTTGCTCCAACCGAGTATGTACAGGGATGTGTCCCGTTAGAGGCTCTTTAGCCGCAATTGAAAAGTGCAGCCGAGCATTGAGTGCAGCACTGATCAGGCGAGATCCGGTGCATGCGCCAAAGAACCGGGGAAAGGTACATTTTACTTGGCAACCTGGGGGGGGGGTCTCCCTCTGATTTAGGATGCCCCAGGGGTAATGTCCACTTAAAGGGGCTAGAGTGAAGGTTAATGGGTCCTGGGGCCACATTGTAGGTCATACTAGAACCTTTGCTTGTTCCATATACTCTTTAAACTGCTAATTTATAAAAAAAATGTTATCGTTTTGCAAAAGACATTCAGCTTTAAACCATTGTTGAGGAAATTGGCTGCTCCTATTTGTGTCAGTCATATAACTGCTTATAGGAAGACCTCTTTGATAAGATTAGATGATTATTGCATGTGATTATCCGTAAATCTTTGACATCTTCTCTGCCACTGACAGTCTTTTCTGCTCCCACCGCTGATCATCCTCCAGTCCTTGCTGCCTTCTCTGCGACTACTGAAGAGTCCACCAAAGCTGGCATTCGTCCTCTTATCCTCGTTGCCTTCTCAACTGCACTGAGGGTTCACCGCTGATGGCGGTCATCCTCTGACCCTTGACACCTTCTGACCTGCCACCAATTACCCTCTGTTCCTGACCACCTTCTCCATTGGCAATAATCATTCTCTGGCACTGAGACTATCTGTGAACAGTTCTGCACATGGATTAGACCCACCTGAGAATCCAGGTTCGAGTCTTAGTGGGCTCCTGAAGATGCCAGATGTACTGGCACTTCCTGGTTAGGGCCAGTGCTGACCCTGGTATCTAGAAGGTACAGGTTTCAGCACAACCAATTTAAATGACAATTTATACTTAAAGCAGATCTTGACTATCGCCCCGGGGTGGTGGCTAACACAGGTGGCATCTCGATCTTTTAGATTCTAGGGCCAGGCACAGTTGGTTTTGTTCTGCTTTAAAAATCATCAATTATTTATTTGCCTTTTTTCCAGTGCTGGACTACACGTCCATCATTGTACTTACATACAATAGGAAATAAGATCCTTGGTATCTAAGAAGGTAAAGGTTTCAGCACCACCAATTTCAATGACAATTTAAACTTGAAGCGAAACAAAACCCAGGATTTTGACTATTGTTCTGGGGTGGTGGTTCACACAGCGGGCATCCCAATCTTTTAGATTCTAGGGCCAGCCACAGTTGGTTTTGTTCTGCTTTAAAAATCATCAATTATTTGCCTTTTTTTCCCAGTGCTAAACTATAAGTCCATCATTGTACTTACACACTGTTCCTGCTTTGGGGTGAGACTCAAATATTAAAAATCCAGCCAGTTCCCGTTTCACCTTAAGATAAGAAAAATAAACACTGTAACACTCATCTTGAGCATTGCAGAAATCTAAAATATAAAAAAAAAACGTAAAACATGACTCTATAGGGGTACTGTTAAACAGGCTCACCGTGGTTGAGAGGTGGGATAAGGCTTTAATGTGTATAAGTTCTTCGAATATAATTTCCAGATCATCTGCGCTCCTCTGGCCGGGTCTGTAATAGAGAAAGTATTAGGTATGTGCAATATAAAAAAAAATATAAAAAAATTGAAGGTCATAGAAAATGGGACACAACAGTAAAGTATTTTAGTCTTCAGCAAATACACCTGTATATGCTACTGTATATAAAAGAACATAACAAAATAATAGGTGGTCATGTAAGACTAAACTTGATGGAATAGCCAATGACATGGACCCCAATAAAAGCCCTCATTACTAAAGGCATTTGAGATTCCTTACATCCGAATGGGTTTGGAGACAGGTTCACTATGTGACGATCAACAAGGCGGAGAAATGGAAGACCTTATCCAAATGGAATGTAGATGTTCTCTAATGAGATATACAACCAAAAACTGTTCTTGGGTCTTATTTTATGTATGTTCACCTATTAAAACACACAGTCTAGGTGTGAGGGTGCAAGGTCTACAGTATATATATATATATATATATATATATATATATATATATATATATATAGTAAGCGGGCAAACAATCAGCAGTGACGACAACGGATTTGAACGGCAAAACGGCTTTTATTCAGCAAAGTTCAGTAGATAGTCCAAAGATTGCATAACCAAATAGTCCTGGGCTGGGTACTCCAGCAAGCTGATCAATTCCAGTCAACTTTACAGGGCGTATCAGCCCTCTGCTCAATGTCCAGTGCTATCCTTCACCACGGTGCAGCTCAGCCTGGGCTCACTCCAAAAGGCTGGTCATCAGCCAGGGAAAGGTCGTGTGCTCTCTTCTTATACAGGCTTCCCCTGTAATCAGCGTGCACACTTGTGGAGGCCTTAGAACATGTAACAACCCGTTATGGAATTGGGGAAGTGACCCGGGTCCTGAAAACCCGGGCCGGATTGTGCTTTATACAACCAAGCAGGGAAGAAACCGACATTTTGACACAATTTACCACATATCCCCCCCTCTTCTTCAGACCCAAGGTCTGACAACATTCAGCGGCCATACAGTGGGTTCGGGACACAGCGACTACATTCCCCGGCTTATGTTCCGCTTTAAAGTTCACTTTTTCAGCCATGGGTACTATTCTCCGCACTCGGTCACCCTGATTACAGGCCCTCACCCTGGTCGGCCTATTACATAATGTGTTGGGGACCACACGTCTAACAGACTTAATGGGGAGGGTTACCCGTTCTGCCGGGGGTACTCCATTGTTGGCAGGAGGGATACACCTTTCCCACAAGGGCCAGAACAAGAGGAAATCCCACCCAACCACGACATCATAGCCCAGGCGTTTTACTACGCCAACCTCATGGGAAAATGTTCCCACGGGGGTCTCAAACTTACCCACTGCAACAGGATAAGTCACGATATCCCTGTGGATGCAGAGCACGCTCAGCTTTTTCTTTGGTTTGCAACCACCATGCACCAGGTTGGCCCGGACCAAAGTTACCCGGCTACCTGAGTCCAATAATGCTTTTACTGGGCCACCATTCATCTTTAAAGACACAACCTGCGTGTTACAACCGGATGAAACCAATGAAGCGTGGACCCACTGGAACTGCGGAACTGTTGGTGAGTACCGCGTCAGGGAAGCGGGGTCTAAGGAGCCACCGGTTTTCACCAGAGCCCGCCGCGAAGCAGGTTGGTCTTGTGCGGCTGATGACTCCCAGGTCGCTACCCCCCAACGGCGGCACAGTTCCACAATTTGCCGAGGTATTGTACAGCAGAGATAAACGATGGTCACGGTGAGTAGCCAGATTCAGGGCAGGCAGCGAGGGTTCAGCAGCGAGTAGACAAGCCGTGGTCGGGACAGGCAGCGGAGGTTCACAGACGAAGAGACAGACCGAGGTCGGGACAGGCAGCGGAGGTTCGTGGTCAAAAAGGTAAGCCGAGGTCATACACGAAAAAGCCACAGATTTAACTACAGACAATCACGGAAACACACCGATAATCCGGCAAAGGGAGGAAGGGCTGGCCAGAATAAAAAGGAAGTGATATTACCGGATTGGACGGCCGGACACCAATTAGAGATGCACTGGCCCTTTAAATTCCACAGTATTGCGGCGCGCGCCCCCTAGTGGCCGGGGACGTGCGCGCAGGAGAGGCAAGGAGGAAGAAGGAAGTGAGGGAGCCGCCCGCAGGCCCCGGCAGCCACGCCGGACGGAGGGCAGGACACCAGGTAAGCGAGGGGCGCTGCCAGGAAGGGACATAGCGCTCGGGCTAGGGGAGACCCGGCGGGGAAAGCCGCGGGGAGGAAGCGCGGCTCTCGCCCCGGGAGAGGGACGGCTGGAAGCGCCATGAGGCGTCTCTGCAGCGCTAGCCCTAACACTGCGTTTCAGATTTTGACAGCTGACTGGCGGCACAACTGGGGTCTGCCAGCAAGGAACTTCTGCGACCCGCGTCACATTCCATGGGTTCAGGGCCGAGGGGGCAATCCGCGGCTATGTGCCCCCACTCACGGCACCTCCAACACTGGGGACCCCGGAACCTCCTTGCCCGGACGTCTTCCCTAGGGTTAGGGGGCCTCTGGGGGTCAGGGACAGTCTTTTGCCCTCTCACAGCTCTCCACACACTTCCCAGGGGAACTTGTTTACTCACTGGTCTGCCGGTCTTGTCAGGGGCATCCCAAAGTTGGTCCTCAGTCGTGACAAATCGTTCCACGACGTTAACTAGCTGCTCAACAGTCTGTGGGTCGCCCCGTCCAGCCCATTGCTGTAGCTTCGGCGGCAGTGCCGGAACAAAATGGTCCACCACGACTTTTTCGATAATCTGCGCAGGGGTCAAACGCTCTGGCTCCAACCACTTTTGGACCAGATGAATTAGGTCATACATCTGCGATCGGCAGGTTTATCAACAGAAAAAGTCCAGTTGTGTACTCGCCTTGCCTGAACCGCTGGTGTGACTCCCAGGCGAGCAAGGATCTCCATTTTTAGCTTGGCACAGTCCCGCACATCCTGCTCCCTGAGATCAAAATATGCTTTTTGCGGCTCACCTGACAGGAACGGTGCAATCACGTCAGCCCATTCCGTGACTGGCAGCTGCTCTCTCTCAGCCATGCGCTCAAACACCGTGAGGTAGGCCTCCACATCATCCTCATGGGTCAGCTTTTGTAGGACCCGCTGTACGGCTCTCCTCGCACCCTCCGACTCAACTGGGCTTCTCTCCGGTTGTGAAACTTTAGCACCACCAGTCTTTCTAATCGCAGCTATCTGTTCCATCAACAGGCGATTTGTCTCCTGCTGCATTTGGAACTGTTGTGCCAGGGCCTGCTGCTGTGCTCGCTGCTGTTGTGCCAGGGCTTGCTCATGCCGTAGGTCAGCTTGTATTAGGTGTTTTATCACCTCCTCCATTTGCTTTTGTTGAGACATCTTGATTGCTGCCTACGCCAACGACAAGCAAAATGCAGTGCGTTTTGTCACTCCGTTGCCCCTAGCAACAGTCACTGTGCCCCTCGCATCCTCCACCAATTGTAAGTGGGCAAACAATCAGCAGTGATGACAACGGATTTGAGCGGCAAAACGGCTTTTATTCAGCAAAGTTCAGTAGATAGTCCAAAGATTGCAGCATAATTGCAGTAAGTAAAAAGGGTTACTTCACCAACCAAAATAGTCCTGGGTACTCCAGCAAGCTGATCAATTCCAGTCCACTTTACAGGGCGTATCAGCCCTCTGCTCAATGGTGCAGCTCAGCCTGGGCTCACTCCAACAGGCTGGTCATCCACCAAGGAAAAGCCGTGTGCTCTCTTCTTATACAGGCTTCTCCTGTAATCAGCGTGCACACTTGTGGAGGCCTTAGAACATGTAACAACCCGTTATGGAATTGGGGAAGTGACTCGGGTCCTGAAAACCCGGGCCGGATTGTGCTTTATACAACCAAGCAGGGAAGAAACCGACATTTTGACACAATTTACCACAATATATATATATATATATATATATATATATATATATATACCGTATATACTCGAGTATACGCCGACCCGAATATAAGCCGAGGCACCAAATTTTACCACAAAAAAATGGAACAAGTTATTGACTCGAGTATAAGCCGAGGCGGCTTTTTTCAATTGGAATTGGAGTTGACACACAGAAAGAGAGACACACACAGAAAGAGAGACACACACAGAAAGAGACACACACACACACACACACACACACACACACACACCATACCACCCAAGTGTCCCTGATTTGGAGGGACTGTCCCTCTTTGAAGCTCATGCCCCCATGTCCCTCGTTGTTCTTCTTTGTCCCTCTTTGAGGTGTAACATGCAGATCTGCATTAATAAATGATTCATTCCCCTATTCAAAGTGTTTCTACTGTAAGTAAGTAAATTGTCCCTATTTCCCACCCTGAAACCCTGTGGGTACCTGCTGCTGCCGCCGCCGCTCTCAGATGCCCAGGTGTCGGGGGTCAGGGTTTGGCCGAGGTTACCCTCCTCCCCTCCTCTGTTCCTCGCCAGCCGCCAGCCGCCGCCGCCGTCATTCTCACACACACACCAGCACTTCCTGGCTGTTGCGCGCTCGTCATCGGTGGGCGTGCCCCATATGGCAGGCGTCCAATGAAAACATTGGACGCCGCCCATTGACGACCAGCGCGCAGCAGCCTGAAGTGCCGGTCAGTGTGTGAATGTGTGTGCTTATTTGTATGAATGAGAGCGGTGGCGGCTGGCCCTGGACTCGAGTATAAGCCGAGGCAGCTTTTTTCAGCCCAAAAAGTGGGCTGAAAATCTCGGCTTATACTCGAGTATATACGGTATATATAGTCAAGACCTATCACCTCTTGGTAGGAACCAGTGGTGTAACTAAATGTGACAGAGCCTCAGCGTAAACGGTAAAGGGGGCCTTTTCACGGCTCATAAAGTAAACTTTCTTCAGTCTTTTTAAGCAGAACTTCAGTGAAGTATGATCCCCCAGAATGCCACCCTACCCCCCCACACCTTATCCAGGGGCCCCTGCTGCTCTCCCGCTCTCTCTGTGCGGGTGCCTCAGGAAAAGATGCAAAGCCACATCCCCTGGGTAGGCGTGTATTCCCGCTGCTCATTCACTTGAGCGGGGTAGAGCCAGATAATGAGGGAGGCGCAAGGGGCGTGTGCCCCGGGGTCTCCACCATTTGCCCTGCAAAGGGGGCCTCCACCAACCTTTGCGTTATGGTCTGGTCTAGGAGGCTTTTCAGTCATTGGTCTGACGGGCCGCGGCACCAGCAACAAAGCTATCGGCGGCAGTGGGGGGGCCCCTGAGCCTGGGTAAGCCTTTTTTGTTTTTGCAAACCTGCAGCCAAAGCCACCACAGGGCAGGACTGAGAGTCTAGAGCAGCAAAGCCGCCATCAGCAACGCTACAGTGATGGGTGCGAGCAGAGCTGTCACTGCACATAAGCCACCAAGCACAGCCGCTGGCACCTCAATGCAGGGAACTGTTTTCTGCTGGACCAGCCGGGGGACTACACTACACCCCCCACCCAGAATGGCAAAGCAGGAGTTCCCGAGCAGCACACACCCGCACAAGGGACTCCATCTGACATTCCAGTAAGTAGGCGGGTGCCAGACAACCACCAATCAGTTACTTGGCCTCCACCACACTTATCCTGGCCCTGAAGCCGGGGCATGCCGCTCTGTGTCTCCTGACAAAGATGGTAGAGCCCAGGAACTAGCGGGGGTGCCTGGATAAGGTATGTTTTTCTTTATTTGTAACCCCCCGTCCTGCCTCAGCGCCAGGGTAGGGGGACAGGTTGGGGGATCCTGATTTGAATGAAGTTCCGCTTTACCTCAATTGGATGCAGTTAAAGACTGAAACAACAGATACATATGCTGCTTCCTTTTTCTAAATGATGCCATGTGAGCACAAATATGATCATTATGGTGGAGGAGCAACAATGATGGGACCCCCTGAGCTTCTGCCCCCCCCCCCCCAAGTTATGCCCCTGGTAGGAACTGTCTAATTTAGTAATAGTAACTAGTAGACTATCCACTGCAGATATGTTCATCCATCACCTTATCTTGAATTTGGGTAAAAGTGAATCTAAAGTCAGCAAATAAATGTGCTGAATACCTCCCCCCAGGTTTGCTCCCATGCTGATATCTGGCTTATGTGACCCCCTGCAGCTAATGGGGCTCACAAGGCATGGCACTTGGTGGAGAAGGGGACAAGCAAGCTGGGGTCTCCGCACCAGAGGATCCCATTATAAGGCATTTTTATGCTTCCTAAAATCTTGTACAGTAACAGAGCATCCCAAATCAGAATTTCTGAGTGGTGTTAACGTGGACCAAAACCCAGAGCGATCAGCCCGGAAGCTATAAGATTCCTGGGCAGACTGATTCCCTCCCCCCAGGCCATCCAAAATCGGGATGCCCCTCTGTGTGAAACCCCCCAGGTCGCCCATACACTTACCTTCTTTTCTGGTACAACAGCTATCCCTCTAGCAGGGTTTGTGCCCGTGCCAGGCATTTGTGAATAGCCAGCGTGTGCACGTTCCCTGTTGGAGGACAGCGGGGGGTGTGGCTCCCTCAGAGCCGCTCGCCTTAGATGAAGGCTTAGATGCGAGTGGATCCGAGCACGCTGATTGGACGAGCGGCCGTGCATGTGCCGTAGGTCCAGGAAGAGGCGAGTTTGTTTCAGCGACCGGCGGGGTTTCACACAGGGGGGTGCCCTGGGGGAAAGGACCAAAACCCAGGATAGTCAGAATCCTGGGTTTTGGTCCACTTTAAGCAGACATAAACATCTGTTTTAAAGCAGAAAGAAAAGGATTTTCACTATCCTGGGTGTTGTTTTCTGCCTCGGGGACTTCCGAATTTGGGATGTCCTGCGGTGTGAAACCCCCCAGATTGCCCATAAAAGATCACATATCCTCGGTCCTACAGCACATGCTCGAGCTCTTGTCCAATCAGTGCCGCTTGCCCTGCAATGTGAAACCCCCAGAGTAGCAGGTAAACTCACCTTTAACGGCGGCTCCTGCAAAACTGTAATTGTCGCCTGCTGCTTCCCGGGCACCCATGTAGCGGGGAGGCCGATTCATTAACAGCGGCAGGTAGCGACAGTTGAGCGACTGTAGCGGCATTTTCAGAGCGACCGGCTCCCACCATATTCATTAAAAAATCACGCTCAAAAAATTCTTGCGCTGTAAAATGCATGTTTAAACCCCAGAGCGCTGGCGGCGATGGGTTAAAAGTAGTTTTTTAACCCCCAAGCAACCATATTTTTTGAAACCAAAAAAAACAAGTTTTTTAAATAATTTTGTAATATGAATACATTAATATCAGACCTGTAATATCAATTCTGTACATTTTTTTTTTTTTACCTTTTCTAAAATGGTAGAAGTGGTAACAGAATTTTTCACATTTAAAAAAAAAAAAAGTAACAATTAATTATGAATATTTAAAGATTGTTCCATTGAAATGCATTGGAGAGCGCCAGGTAGCGAGAGGTCATACCTGTCGCTGTTCAAGGTCGGACGCTGGTGCTGTGGGCTGAGGCTGGAATAATGATGAATGAGTGGCTATATGGCGCTATATCAGTCGCTAAGCAGGATTGGCTTGATAAATGTGTGATTGTGGTGGGGAGCCGGCGTTCTTGTGGCGGGGCCTGTCATTACCGGCCGCTCACCAGTCGCTACCTGTCGCTATTCCTTCATAAATAAGGGCCTAAGTTTGCTCTTGCACCAAGCCACTCGGATAGGCTGGGCACAGGAGCATGAGCACTCAAGAAAAAAGCCAGACGGCTATTGAATGTCATCTGGCAATCTTGAGATCAACCAATCAACAACCTCAAACTTGCCAGGGGGCATGGCCTCAGCAGTGAAAAAAAACTGTTCCTTTTTTAAATCTGGGCCACCACCCAGAGGTACTCAGGTGGGGATGGCGGGTGGGGGTTTAAGGGGCAAGAAATGTTATGTTTGTTATGCTTTAATGCTCGCCAATTGAATCAGGATTGAGAGCGGCTACATCCTCACACGCCCGCATGCTGCCACCCCAACCTATCTGAATGGCTGGGGCTGGGAGCACATGCTGGGGATGTGGCCATCAATATTTACACCAAGAAAGTGAGAGATAGTTTCACATAGCAGGGCATCCCGATTTGGGATGCACCAGGGGAAGGACGGTGGCCAGCCCTGGAATCTACAGTCTTGTTGGATTTTGTTTTAATTTAAAGACTGCAGTTTATTATGAGACCAATCAGCACAATATCACAACTTGGTAACAAAAGTGCCACAACATCCTGATATTGTGAAACGCTACAAAAATCTTCCACCTTCCGATATAACGTCACCCTTGCACCGGCTATCGTCATGCCCCGAGGTGGACACATCAGGAGGTCTGCCACACTACCATTCCTTCCCTCCAAAAAGTTCATGATAAATGTAAATATTGAGATTACGGTTTTCGGAGTATCATTCTCATGTGGGCGTCGGGTCCTATCTGGGACAGGAGAAGCAGCGTATCCTGGAGCTCTTCCTCACATTCCCGCTTCTCCTCGTCAGTCGGCATCGGCACATCGTCGTGTTCGTCATCCAAGAAGCGATAAAACAGGTACTTGTCTTGGAAATAATATTCCTGATCAACTGGAGGGGTGATAATAATAAGCAATAATAATTAATAAGCAATTTTCTTATGTGGCTCCAGCAATCACTAAAAACAAACAACAAACCGCAGCATCTTCCCTCCAAACAATTCATTTAATCACGGGCAGGCTGATTCATTACTAGCGCCAGGTATCGTCAGATGAGTGTCTGTACAGAGGTGCTTAGAGCGACCATTAGTAGATGCTGTGATTGGCCTCATTCGCTGTAGTAACCTGGCCTGCATTGATGAATGAGATGTATGTTGGACGCTCTAACACCAGTACAGCGCTGCAGGGAGCGAAAGGTAGCGCCAGCTCATTGCAACCGACTCTCAGTGACTCACACCATACTTATCAAAAAAGGACACACACAACGTCGGCACTCTAAATCTGGTCGCTATAGCATAGAGCGCCAGGCGCTGTGTGATTAAAGTCTGTTTTTGAACACATATCCACCAGTAACAAAGTGAAAACACATGGAATGAATGACATTGTTGTAACATTGTGACATTTATACTTTAATGTGAGAAAAAACAATTTAAAACAAAAAACCCTGTTTAAGCAGAAGAAAAGGAACGTCCATTGAAATGTATGGGAGAGCGACAGGTATCGACAGGTAATACCTATCTCTTTGGAAGCTAGAGCACCAGCGCTATATGCTGAGCTGCCTGTAATGATGAATCGGACGCTACATGGCGCTGTTAGAGTCACTCACCAGAATCGCCTTCATAAATGTGGTATTGCGTACAGTGCCCGGCGTTCACCAGACGCTGCCTGCCTCTACGAGGCGCTACCTGGCGCTATCCCTTCATGAATAAACCCCATAGTCATGGCGGCGGCGGCCATATCCAAGAGTCCTGAACAGAGTTGCAGCCCAGTGGGGGAAAAAATAATAAGAGGCCGATTCATTAACAGCGGCAGGTAGCGACAGTTGAGCGACTGTAGCGGCATTTTCAGAGCGCCCGCTAGTAGTCGCTGTGCTTGGCCGTTGTTCTGTAGTTGATAGCGACTCAGTCGGTTTGCCGTAATGTTGAATATTGGCTGAGGAGTCGCTATTTGACAGGTTCCGCGCTGTATGGGAGCGCATGATAGCGACTGGCCCTAGCGACCGGCTCCCACCATATTCATTAAAAAATCACGCTCAAAAAATTCTCGCGCTGTGAAATGCATGTTTAAACCCCAGAGCGCTGGCGGCGATGGGTTAAAAGTAGTTTTTTAACCCCCAAACAACCATATTTTTTTTTACCTTAAAAAAATTATTTAAAATGGCAGAAGTGGTCACAGAATTTTTCACATTTAAAAAAAAAAACAATTAATAACAATTAATTATGAATATTTAAAGATTGTTCCATTGAAATGCATTGGAGAGCGCCAGGTAGCGAGAGGTCATACCTGTCGCTGTTCAAGGTTGGACGCTGGCGCTGTGGGCTGAGGCTGGAATAATGATGAATGAGTGGCTATCTGGCGCTATCTCAGTCGCTAAGCAGGATTGGCTTGATAAATGTGCGATTGTGGTGGGGAGCCGGCGTTCTCGTGGCGGGGCCCGTCATTACCAGTCGCTCCACCAGTCGCTACCTGTCGCTATTCCTTCATAAATAAGGGCCTATGTGACTAAAAATTTAAAATATATTCATTTTAGATGATGGGGAATAGTTTTTAAGGAGTTTGGGCTTTTCATTAAATCATGCTGAAGGTCCGGTTTAACTTACATTATATTTAATGTTGCTTAATTCAATTCACTTTCATGTAAGAATTAATTTAAGTATTCTTATAAACAAATACAAACATATTACACATACAACACTGAATATAACAATTTCTAGGGGCATTGCTACTTTTTAATCGCAGATTGGTTCTAATAAGGGTAATGGCTGTTTTGGCAGCACAAATTCAGCTTATTGCATTTAGTCTTCGTGCCAGCAGAGGGCGATGTTCAACCACATAAAAGGAAAAAGCGTTGGAGCGTTCACAAACATATTTACTCCAAGTTCATTGAACTGCAAATAAATCTGTTAGCGTCGTCAATACAATCTGTTCTCATTTGCTTGGATGGGATTCATTTAAAGCGGAACAAAACCCAGGATTCTGACTTTTTGGGGTTTTGTTACCCGGGGCATCCTGATTGGGGATGCCCCGATGTGTGAAGCCCCCCCAGTTCACCCAGTTAAACTCACCTCTGGTACATGAGCAGCCAATAAGAGCCGTTTGCTAAGTTTACATCTTTCGGCAAATGGCTTTTATTGACTATAATGGGGCTGTGAATTAATGTGAATGGCAGAGGTTGCAGCAGTGCAGGCTCTTCATTGACAACAATGAGAGACTCCTCCCGAATTATGTAAGTTCAGCAGGCAGCCATAATTGGACGAGAGCCTGCACATGGACCGGAGAAAGTTGAGTGTGTACGGACGCCCTGGAGGTTTTCACATAGCGATTTGGTATGCCCCGGGGAAAGCCAGAAGCCGGCGGCGTTCACTCCATTCAGGGCTTGCACGTGGCAAAGAAAATCTAAAAAAAACGAGCGCTGCTAATTGGCAGAGCAGCCGGCACATGCACCAGGGGAACAAGGAAAAGGTCAGTTTACCGGCGATCTAGGAGGGGGGGACCAAACAATGGGGCATCCCAAATCAGGATGCCCAATCAGAGAGGAACAAAACCCAAGTCAATGTCTTGGGTGTTGTTCCCCGGACCGAAACGCAGGATTTTCACTATCACCGGTTCTGGTCCTTCCCCCTGGGGCATCCAGGTTGGGGGTCCCCTCTGTGTCAAACCACCCAGAATGCTGAGATAACTCATTTCTTCTTGCTTGTCCAATTAGCTTCTCCCACCGCACATACAATATTAATGCATGACTAGAGAAGCTTAATGGAATCACATGGGAGGGAGAAATCTGTATCATGATTACACACTAAATAAAGAAACACTTGGTAAAACAACAATGGAAAAGGACCTAGGGGTTTTAGTTGACAATAAGCTCAACTGTAGTAATCAATGGCAGGCAGCTGCTGCCAAGGCAAATAGGATCATGGGGTGCATCAGGAGGGGCATAGGTGCTCATGACCAGAGCATCATTTTACCCCTGTACAAGTCACTGGTCAGACCCCATATGGAATACTGTGTACAGTTCTGGGCACCTGTGCTTAAGAAGGACATATCAGAACTGAAGCACGTTCAAAGAAGGGCAACAAAGTTAATAAAAGGAGTGCGGGGGCTAGAGTACCCGGAAAGATTGTCCAAGTTAGGTTTATTTAGTCTAGAAAAAAGACGATTGAGGGGTGATCTAATAACTATGTATAAATATATTTGGGGTCAATACAAAGATCTGTCCCACAATTTATTTATACCTCGGAGTGTAACTATAACCCGAGGGCATCCACTAAGGTTAGAGGAAAGGTGCTTTCTCCACCGACACAGGAGGGGATTCTTCTCTGTAAGAGCAATGACACTATGGAACTCGCTGCCAGAGGAGGTAGTTATGAAGGATACAGTAAAAACGTTCAAAAGTGGCCTGGGTGCCTTCCTGGCATGTAATAACATTTCCAGCTATGGCTTCTAGACCACTGGAAGGAGTTAAACAGGCTGAACTGGATGGACTAAAGTCTTTATTCAGCCGCACACACTATGTTACTATGTTACTATATCCAGCTCGACCCATAAGGTGTGCTTGATCTCGCCCGCCTCAGAGGTTACGCGTTTCGGGGAGCAACCCCTTATGACCCCTTAAGGGGTTGCTCCCCGAAACGTGGAACCTCTGAGGAGGGCGAGATCGGTATGCAGACCAGCACGGGATTTGTATGTTTTTAAACATGCAGATTAAAAGTAATGTATTATGGGACTTGGTCGAGCTGGATATATGCTTAGAGATTTGAATGGGATTTTCAGAGGTCCATCCTTGCTCCCAGGTGGATACGATTGATGGTTGTCTTGGAGTTTAAAAGTCGTTTTTAATGGAATCCCTAGCCAGGGAAAAGTAAGCTTACTGGGCACCCTGAAGGGGGGGTTTCACACAACGGGGCATCCCAGTTCGGGATTAACTGATTAACAAGTGTTGGAGTCAACTGCAAGTGTAACACAGCTAAGTTTATGGGAAATAACATGAACATACAGCAACCAATCAGAAGTTATAACAATTTGCAGAAGTAATGGATGATACGTTTACAGTGTGAAATCTTTACCTTGGTTCAGGACTCCCTCTTCGAGTAAGACTTGCCACATGCCCACGGCTTGCGTCCGCGAATGAACACAGGAGCTCTGCTGCATTAGCCAGTCCACCAGTTCTGTTCCTACACAACATTGCCTGCAGAGCAGAGAGGAAAGCATCATCACATTAAAAGCATGCCGAAATCCTAGTAACCCAGCTCTAGAGTCTGAAAGACTCCCCATTTGGGATCACCTGTATATTTAAATCGGACCAAAACCCACATTTTTAACTAGCATCCACTGAATTGCTCCGCCCATGAAGAGCACATTTTGGCAATTTTTAGTGCTCCTGCTTCATTCTAATCCCAGATAATGGCGCCTGTTTTAGCTGTAAAGCTCCGCCTCCTCCATTCATTGCCACTGTTGTGTGTGGCAATGATGTAATCGCCCCACATATACAATGACTGATCCTCTGCCATCTCACTGAGAGGGACAGTAAGAAAAAAGTGTTCCAGGATGATTCAAAAAATGAAAATATCTATTTCTAGTTCTAAACCCTAAGAAGGGAATTTAGGCAGGGGCTTTGGCCAAATGTATTTCACAAGTTCGGTGGGTTTAGGTCCGCTTTAATGATGCCACGGCACATGCGCCTCCAGCAGCACTCCCCTATCTGATGTGAGCCCTCCTGCACAGCAGAGGAGCGGCTAGAGGGTGGGGCCCGGCAATAGTTCCATTCAGTACTCATTGCCAGGCATGAATATGCACAGCGGTAAATTCTGATTGGATGAGACATGTGTTATGGGAGTGTGGATTGAGGTAATGAAACAGCGATCTGGATGCCCCTGTAAAGCAGGACAAAACCCAGGGGAGTGATGGTTGCCTTAGAACCATTTTATGTTTACTTTGAACTCCAAGACAAAATGTCAGTTATAACTGCCTTTCATGTATATAAAGTGGGGAGACATTTTAAAGTGGACCTATAGACTAACAGGCTGATTCATTAATAGCGCTAGGTAGCGACAGATGAGCGACAGTAGCGTTATTTTCACAGCGCCCGCTAGTATTCGCTGTGCTTGGCCGTTGTTCGGCTGTTGACAGCGACTCAGTCGGTGTGCAGTAATGTTGAATACAGGGTTATGAGTCGCTGTTTGACAGGTTCCGCGCTGTATGGGAGCGCATGACAGTGAACGGCCATAGCGAACGGCTCCCACCATATTCATTAACAAATCACGCTCCAAAAATTCTCACGCTGTGAAATGCATGTTTAAACCCCAGAGCGCTGGCGGCGATGGGTTAAAAGTAGTTTTTTAACCCCCCAAACAACCATATTTAAGAAAAAAAAAAAAAAATTTGTAATATGAATACATTAATATCAGACCTGTAATATCAATTCTGCACACATTTTTTTTTTTTTTTTTTTTTAGCTTAAAAAAAAAATTAACATTGCAGAAGTGGTCACAGAATTTTTGACATTAAAAAAAAAAAAAATTAATAGCAATTAATTATGAATATTTAAAGTTAGCTCCATTGAAATGCATTGGAGAGCGCCAGGTAGCGAGAGGTCATACCTATCACTGTTCAAGGTCGCTCGCTGGCGCTGTGGGGTGAGGCTGGAATAATGATGAATGAGTCGCTATCTGGCGCTCTCTCAGTCGCTAAGCAGGATCGGCTTCATAAATGTGTGATTGCGGAGGGGAGCCGGCGTTCTCGTGGCGGTGAGCGTCATTACCGTTCGCTCACCATTCGCTACCTGGCGCTATCCCTTGTTAAATATGGGCCAAAGTAGACTATAGGTTGCTTATAACAGCTGTGCACTGATTCTGCAGCAGCTGGCTCATGTAAGTATACAGTGGCTTCCTATCCAGGTGCCGGATTATGAGGGGGCACAAGGGGCTCGATCTGACATTCTAGTAAGTGGGCGGGTGCCAGACAACCACCAATCAGTTACTTCACTGGACCATTTTTAAAATGGGAAAAAAAAAAATACTGTATTTATGGCCTTCGACAAATTTTTGGCCCGGGGGCCTCCACCACACTTAATCCGGCCCTGTTCCTATCTTCTGCATTGTGTTAAACTGTGCCCCTCACTCACTGTACCCCGCCTGTCTGTTAAGGGTCGTTATTTATTTATTTATTTTAAACAAAAAGTTGCCAATGATCTGACCCTGCTTCTGGGGGTCCCCTGGGAAGTGGGGGCCCCATGCATTTGCATGGTATGCATAGTGGTTAAGCACACCACTGCCTGCCACACATGTGTTCTGTTGCTTCCTGCTCTCCCTAAATCATATACAGCTTCCATAGAAAATCTCTCTAAAGCCAGAGAAGTAGCTAGGCTTTCTGGCACCCAGGGCAAAGATTCAAAATGGTGCCCCCCACCTGTTCTTAGGCCCCTTTTTGGCACCCCCTGATCTGCTACACCCGGGGCAAGTGCTTCCCGCCTACTTCCCCTAGCTACACCCCTGATAAAGCAAAACTCACGATGGCGTAAGGGGCTTTTTTCCTCCATACCAGGACCCTTCTTAACACATATTTGCAAGTGAAGGTTCATGTCTGCTTTAAAGGGCCCACAGACACTTACAACTGAGCGTTATAAGGCTCTAAAGCCAGTCTACATGCCAAGTAAAAAAAAAGCTCTTATGCCAAGTTGTATTGTTTAAGCAAGCATGAAGATAAATGAAAACTGACAAGGGGAAAACATCTCAATATTTTATGTGTGGGCTGCTTGTACAAATCATTATTTTTATAGCAAGTCTGCCTTGGGAATTGTGAGGAACTCTGCTATCTCTCCAGAATATACATAATGCTGCTTAGTGATGAAACAAGCCAGAAGCTTTGCAGAGAGCCATAGCAGGCATTTGGAGTGGACCTAATCTGTCCCTGGCAGCTCTGTGTCAGGTATAGGCCCCCAGGCCCACAGGGGCTCTAACCCAGAGGCATAGCTAGGCTTTATGGTACCCGGGGCAAAGATTCAAAATGGTGCCCCCCACCTGTTCTCAGGCCCCCCTTTGGTGCCACCCTGACCTGCGGCACCCAAGCCAAGTGCCCCCCCTGCTCCCCCCTAGATACGCCCCTGCTCGAACCCACCTACCCCTGCTGCCAGTGAGCCTGAAGCGTCTGGCCTGGAATCTAAAATATTTCAGGACCGGCCGCTGGCTTTTCGCTGGGGCATCCCAAATTGGCTGTGTGAACCCCCCCCCCAGGGCGCCCGTAAAAACTTGCCTTTCTATGCCCCAACAGTGCATGCGTGGGCTCTTGTCCAATCAGAGCCCTTAGCCTTGCCTATGTCATTCAGCAAAGGGCTCTGATCTTTGTGAATGGCGTGAGCACGAAGCCGGGAAGGCAGGGGACGCAGCAGTGCATGCCCCCCAATGAAAATCAATGAGAGCCGTTTGCCGAAAGGGGGAAATACAGAAAATGGCTCTTGTTGGTTGAGAGCTCGTGCATGCAGCGTTGTGGAAAATGTGGAAAAGGTGAGTTGTTTGGGGCTTTCTTGGAGGCTTTGATCACATTTAAAGTGGACCAAAACCCAGATAGTAAAAAAGTTTTGACTATCCTGTGTTTTGGTCCCTTCCCCGGGGGCACCCCTATCGCCCCGCTGTGTGAAACCCCCCAGGACACCTGAATGGACTCACCTCTTCTTGGTCCCACGGCGAGTCTAAGAGCAGCGGCTCTGATGGCCGCATCCTATTTATTTATTCTGGCTTTTGGTCCACTTTAAATTAAAACTCCTACTGGTTTTCAGAAAGTTGGTCAGTTCTGTTGTCCTTTAAAGCGGATCAAAACCCATGCGGCATGGCCCTAGAGTCTAAAAGATTCCAGGATCAGCTGCTAACCTTTCCCCAGCGGGATGCCCTGCTGTGTGAAACCCCCTGACATGCTCCTGTGATGCTGCAATCTCCGGCCACATGCCAGCTCTGCAAGCACCAGCACCCAGCCTTTCTGAAAGTCTGGCCCATGGGAGCAGATGCCCCAACGTGAAAGCCGGGGATGCTGCCAGCTGACTGGTGCTCATAACCCGGCAGCTCGATGCAGCACGTTCTCTGGCACCTTGAGATCAGCCAATCAGCAATCTGAACAGGGCCAGGTGGGCGTGACCTCAATTTCTTTTTAAACGGACCACCGCTTAGCTGGCAGCTTGGGTGGAGGGGACTGTCAAACTGAGCGGAGCTCCCAGAAATGGGTTTTGCTCCACTTTAAAACATTATAATGTAACAATATCAACACAGATTGCGTGACTCACCTGTACGTTTTCAGATGGTATTTGCGATCTCTGATCATGTGAGGCGATCGGGAAAGTATTGTGTTGCGCAATGTTTTCCCAGCTCGGAGGATGCGCTCTGACGGGACCTTTGAAAAGTTACAAAGGTAAATAAAAAAAAATTGGCTATGTTAAGTTTAATGCATTGCAAAGTTTATCCTGTGAACCTAACTTGTAGATCTGCCCATGATTGCTTCTGCAAGGCAACAAGAAAATTGTGCAGTTACCGGCCGAGCAATGGGGATGTAACTACTAATCACTGGTACTCTTTCTATTCAGATTTTCTTTTCCCAGCCAATCAGTGGCCCTTGTTCCATTCAAATGTTCTTTATTGCACTGAAATCTGAATGGAGCGAGTGCTGCCAGCTACATTCCCACCCCTCTCTTTAGCTCTTTAGCTGTGGGTGGGCCATTCAGAAAGTCCAAGTGCCCAGCTGGAGGTATTCCGGGGATGCGCCCATAGCACGGATATATGGCGTGGCCAAGGGGGGGGGGGGGGGTTCAAACAGTGGGGCATCCCAATTCGGGCTGCCCCAAAAGGAGGTAGACCACTGCCCCAAGAGTGTTATAGACACCAGGGGGTGGTTGTTCATCTTTGAAGGGATTGTCCAGACTAAGTGTAGGCAAATTATTGTTTGCATACCTGCCTTGCAGAAGATGCATCCTGTTGCGTCGCTGAATAAAGTTGTTGCTGCTGAGATCCTGCCGTTTTTTGTTGCTCAGTCCCTGGGTTTTATTTATTCAAGACTACCTTGAACGCTGGACGCATACAAAGAGGCATGGGAAAGGCAAACAAGCAAGGCAGTAATCAGCGATCCTCCCCCATGTGTGTCCAACACATGTCTTATGATACATAAGGGGTCTAGATAAGTCCACCCCAAGTGCTAAGAAAAGGTGGTCATAAGTAAATAAAATGCCATGAGCTCATTCTCAACAAAACACTTTTTTTTTCAGCCACAGCCAACCAGCAGATTTGAGGTCAACAACAAGCTGATCTCAATCTGCCGAAGTCTAGAGTCTGCAGGGCTGGTAGATCAAGTACCCCCTGGGACATCCTGAATCGGGATGCCCCACTGTATGCTCTCCTGAAAACACTCACTTTTCCGGCATTCCCACACTGCATTCGTGAGTCACGGCTGCATCCCCTGACTCTCTGCAAGCTTAGGCGTGCTCCCGCAACTAGCCACTACTTCACTGCAGAACGCAGGGATTCCAGGGATGCAGCCACTCCCGTTCCCGTGCCAATGTCCTGTTCCAAACAGGACTGAATGCCGTACATTAAGAGTGCACGCATGTGCCCTGGGACTGGTAGAAGGGTAAGTCTTTAGGGGCAATCCAGGGGGTCAAGGCCCAAAATCCGGGATAGTGAAAATCATTATGCAGTATATTTGAAAGCTTTGTGAGCAGACACATCCTGCCCCTCCTTCCCCTGTCAGGCTTCTCAGGAAAATAAAAACGATTGGAACACTTTTTTCTTGCCTCCTTACAGCAGGACCAATGGCAGATCTTCAAGCGAGGCACATCATTCCGCTTACACCCCAGTATGTAAAATAAAACTTATAGACGGAAGCCTCTTTTAAATCTGTTCACATTAGGAAATGAGTATGCACCTTGAACACTCCACGACAGCCCACTACCTCTGTAATGGTTTTAGCTTGGTGGATGGTGATTTGATTTTCAGTGAGTGGGGTCTGAAAAATAAGACGGAACCAAAAAGAACATAAAACAAACATGGAAACAAAAGAAAACGATTAGCAATTAAAAGAGTAAAAGAAGAAAAGTATAACTTAGAGGTCATGTTATAAAATAATCGGTAATAAGGTAACTTAAAGGTTTCATACTGGCAGTAAAAGTGGCTCAAATGAAAGAATCACCAAATTATAAATTAAACTTAAAACATACATAAATGATATATGTATAGAAATGAGGCATAAAGGAATATGAGCGTGGCATGTGGTATCAAAATATAATATGGTGAAATTCACACCTCCAAAATCTTAGTAAATGATTCCCCTAAAATGCCCCTCTGGCAATCAGAGATGTAAGCTATATGAAAGGGCTTAACTCAATACAAATGTTATGGAATAGCATGCAGATTCTGTGTTCCTGAACTGCATGGAAGCGGGCATCCTGGTTTACACCTGAGAACCCTGCTTCTGAAAAACTCAAAATTGCATCAAAGTTCTGTGCAATCATGCCTTATTTGTAGCCATTTTTTTGAATTCTCTGAGGCTGCCGCAGGATTGAGATGACATAAAAAACAGCTTCCCACTCACACAGAATTCCTTCAGCAGCTGTTTATTCAGTGTGTGTGTGTGTGTGTGTGTGTGTGTGTGTGTGTGTGTAAAAAGTGATAGAAAAGCTGCTCAGTATTTCTGAGGCATATATCCCTCCCCCTCATGCTTATGTGCCGCTCCCATGCAGTTCAGGTGCACAGAATCTGCATGGGGGTTAAAGCGGACCAATACCCATGTTGGTCCCTGCCGCTATATGACATGCTGGGGAGGCATCCAGCCCCCTGAACACCCATAAATCTTATCTTTCCCTCGGTCCTCTGCCCCGAATCCAGCACCATGAATGGATGGATCCCATGTGGGCAGCACATTCCAAACAATGGTGCTGCTCGCTACCCACGTGGGTGCCGGGCAGCCAATCTCGGCAGTGGATTCCCGGCGAGGGACTGGTAAGATTTACAGGTGTTCTGGGAATTATGTGCTCCAGCGTTCTGGATGCCCCCCCCCCCCCCCCTGCACTGCATCGTCTCCACTTTGGCACAAGCCCTTCATTGCAAAAATGTAAGTAGGCATGAAGAGGGGCCGAATTCTGTCAAGATGGAGGCCATCATATCTATCTAATGTCGAACCCGGTGCTAATTTTTGGCATTCCGTAAGTTTTAAAACACAGGCGCCAGACGGAGGACCTGTATAGGTTTTTTTTCCTGCCTGGACAATCACCCTAAAGTGGTAGTGCCACTCTTTTATTTCCCCCCCCCCCACGTCCTGCTACCCTCCCCTCTGCTGAGGCAGTGTGGGGAGTGGTTTACAAATCCAGAATCCAGCTCGATTCCCAGGGAATTTCTGTCCCTTCCCACCCATATACTTGAATGGGAGGGCAGCAGGCTTTCTGGCACCCGGGGCAAACACTTGAAATGGCGCCCCACACCTGTGCTTAGGCCCCTCTTTGGTGCCCCCCTGACCTGTTGGACCCGGGGCACGTGCCCCCGTGCTCTCCACTAGCTACGCCCCTGGGGAAAGGTTGCATGTTTTTTTGTAACTCCCCCGTCCTGCCTCAGTGCCAGTATAGGGGGGCAGGTTACTAACAGATTGGACTTTGACTTTAAACATTAAACATTAAAAGCTTCTCTCCATTGATGCAAATGATAAAATGTAACTCTCACAAATATATTCCTTATAATAATATTTCCTTGGTTTATATAGAGGCCTTTAAAGCAGACCAAAACCGGCCCTGGAGACAACTGATTCCCTCATCCTGGACTAGGATGCCCTGCTGTGTAAAACTGCCATTCACCTGGAATTCTTACCTGTCTGACGAGACCACTGCGGATGCGAGGCCGGTGGAAGCATCACTGCATTCCACCTTCAACTGTGCGCGCCCACTCCCGCCAAATCTGAATGGCTGTCCATGCCCATGAATGGCAGCTAGGACTCCATTCAGCTTCTCCAGCTGCACATTAATATGCATGGCTGGATACGGACGAACGGAAGCCAGAGGCCGCGCATGCACCATTGGACCAAGGAGAGGTGAGTTTTACTGGATCAAATGGCGGGGTTTCACAAAGCAGGGCATCCCAAACCAGAGTGCCCCAGGAGGACAGACCAAAACTCAGAATAGAGAAATTCCCGGGGTTTGATCCACTTAAAAGAGGATTTTCGGAGGCTCTGGGGGAATACACACAGTGGGGCATCCCAATTCAGGATGCCGCCACATGGAGGAACAACATGGAGGCTCCTTTCACACATGTTGGAGATCTATGGGCACCGCAGGTAAAAAGCTTGTATTGTGCTTTACCTGCTCTGCATTGTGGTGCAGTAAAATATTCACCACCACCTCTCAGTCCATCACAGCTGGTCCCCCACTACTTTCAAGTGCCTCCATCTGGCAGTCACATTCTTGGGGCCCTTCCACTGGTTTCTCGTTGTACCTGAGGATGGAAGGACCCCATGAAGGTTGCTGCAGCAAGCGCCAGATCAGAGGAGGATGCCTGGGCCCCATGACCTCATGCCACCGCCGGTCTATTGCCTGGAGCTCCTTCTTTGGCTGCCACCTCCTCGCTTCCTCCGCTCTTAGGGGACCAGGATACAATGGTGCAATGTAGGGCACAGCATTGATAGCACAGCACCGCACTTAAACCGGAACAGCCTGGCACAGTTGGAAAAAAATGGTAGTGGCCATTTTGGAGCTTCCTCTCCCAGCATCTCAGCCATGCTGCTGCCTGGATTCAACTGACATAACAGCACAGTTACAGGAAGCCCAGCAGCACTTCCTGTTTGCAGATGGCCTGCACATGCATTACCTGCCATTTTGTTTCTACAGTAGGAGTTATAAAAAGATAAATTAATATTTATGTGCAGCAATCTAAATTGCCCTGGGGAGGGATGTATATAAGCACTGTTTGTTGCGTTGGTCTGGTGTATGTCATTTTTGTCTGTTGGTCCGCTGTAGTTGTACGTGGTG
Source organism: Gastrophryne carolinensis (assembly GCA_027917425.1). Taxonomy (NCBI): domain Eukaryota; kingdom Metazoa; phylum Chordata; class Amphibia; order Anura; family Microhylidae; genus Gastrophryne; species Gastrophryne carolinensis. The sequence continues at coordinate 230,074,845 of CM051240.1, read as the reverse complement.
GAATATTCAATGTAAAAGCATCCTAAAATATAAATAATTTGTTTAAAAGGCCTCTAGCTTTACGTAGAACTCCTTAAAGGGGTTAAATAGGGATTATTCTTTCACTGTGAAAATACATTATTCTGTTAAAGGAGGCCTCTAACATTACCTAAACGATTTATTATATTTCAATGGGTTTTATGCAATCTGTTTCCACTTTTAAACCTATTAGTTGGCTAATGGTGACTTCTGCATTATCTACAGTATGGGTGTTAGACCTTTTTCTTTGTTCAAAAGAACAGTGATGGACAAATTTGATCCGAATTTTGTCAGTATTCTGTTTTGGCCAAATTGAAACAACTTGACCAATTTTAAGTTGAATTCACCTTTGATCATAATCCAAAGCCCAACACTAGATGTTGGATTTTTTTAATCCAACCAAGAGTATCTGGAGCCATCATGGTGTTGTGTTGGAAATAATCTTATTACTGTATGTATCTGCCGCAATGTATAGACAGCTTTCTTTCTATATCTGGGTGGGGTCTGGCTTTCACCACTGCACACCAAGGGTTAAATAGCATCCCATATAATACAAGGGAAACTCGAGTTCACCTAGATAAGGTTGCTTAGCAGCTGCCATACAAAACACTAAATATTCCAAAATATCTGCCAAATTCCTATGACAGCTGTCAGAAGAGCAACAGCTCCTGTAATGATGCCTGTGCTTCACTGCCGCTCTGTACAACTCAATTATTGAAATAATGAAAAAAAAAAAATATATATATATATATATATATATATATATATATATATATATATATCATGTTTAAACCCCAGAACGCTGGCGGCGATGTGTTAAAAGTAGTCTTTTAACCCCCAAACCACCATATTTTTGGAAACCAAAAAAAAAAAGAAATTTTATATATATATATATATATATATATATATATATATATATATCCCAGATTATAAAAAAGCTGTTATAAAAAAGCTGAGACATCCCTTTACCACTATTCTACTTGTGCACTGCCGGCTGAAACCTTAGAGGCCGATTCATTAATAGCGGCAGGTAGCGACAGTTGAGCGACTGTAGCAGTATTTTCACATCGCCCGCTAGTAGTCGCTGTGCTTGGCCGTTGTTCGGTTGTTGATAGCGACTCAGTCGGCGTGCAGTAATGTTGAATACAAGGTGACGAGTCGCTATTTGACAGGTTCCGCGATATATGGGTGCGCATGATAGCGACTGGTCAGAGCGACCGGCTCCAACCATATTCATCAAAAAATCAGGCTCAAAAAATTCAAGTGCTGTGAAATGCATCTTTAAACCCCAGAGCGCTGGCGGCGATGTGTTAAAAGTAGTGTTTTAACCCCCAAACCACCATATTTTTGGAAACCAAAAAAAAAAAATTTTTTAAGAATTTAGTAATATGAATACAATAATATCAGACCTGTAATATCAATTCTGCACATTTTTTTTTTTTTTTTAACTTAAAAAAATTATCTAACATGGCAGAAGTGGTCACAGAATTTTTCACATAAAAAAAAACATTAATAACAATTAATTATTAATATTTAAAGATTGTTCCATTGTAATGCATTGGAGCGCGCCAGGCAGCGAGAGGTCATACCTGTCGCTGTTCAAGGTTGGACGCTGGCGCTGTGGACTGAGGCTGGAATAATGATGAATGAGTGGTTATATGGCGCTATCTCAGTCGCTAAGCAGGATCGGCTTGATAAATGTGTGATTGTGGTGGGGAGCCGGCGTTCTCGTGGCGGTGCCCGTCATTACCGGTCGCTCACCAGTCGCTACCTGACGCTATTCCTTCATAAATAAGGGCAATAATCAGCATCCCACCAATCAAATTGCAGACTCTAAATTGTGTGGTTTCATCATTTGATGGGATGTATACAAAATTGTGTGCCAGGGCTCATGTGCAATCAATAAAGTTTTTGTGTTTTCTCTGGCATTTATGAGAGTGCCTTATTTTTAGTGCCAGTCCCCAAATCAACCGGGTGTCTGTTGGCGTGTGCTTTAGAATATATATATATATATATATATATATATATATATATATATATATATGCATTTTACTCAGGACTAGTTATGTGCAAATATTTAAAATTGTATTTTAAGTTCGATTCGAGTGCATTGGTTTTAAGTAAAAAAAAAAACAAGACTTGTTTCGAAAAGCAAGTGTTCTAACTGCCTTATGCTTAAAGCAGACCAACAGTCAAAAATGACTTAAACCAGACCAACACAACAAACAGTTCTCAAATGCATCCCTCCCCGGGGCAATATAGATTTCTGCATATAAAAATTGTTTACCTTTTTTACCTGCTGTAGAAAATTTTAGAAACAAAATGGCGGCTCATGCATTTGCAGGCCACCTACAAACAGGAAGTGCTGCTGGGCTTCCTGTTACTGTGCATGGTTAGTTATGTCAGTTGAATTCAGGCAGCAGCATGGCTGGGATGCTGGGAAAGGAGGCTCCAAAATGGCCACTACCTTTCTTTTATAATGGTGCCAGGCTGTTGGTCCGGTTTAATGATGAGCCAGAGCGGAATATATGCAATTTGGAAGCCCTTTAGGTCAATAGCCCCCAGAATCCAGCATTCAGGAGTACGGAATGCCAAATACAATTACTCCCATTAGACCCCTTAGACCAATTGCCAGTTCACAAACTGTAAAATGAAAAAAACTCAACTTTCAGCATCTTCCTCCTCCTGTCCCCTCTTCAGATCCACCAGGTTGGGGCTCCCTGGTGTGACAGACACTGGTCTCTTGAGGGGGACGCTGGTATCTTGAGGGACATTGGTCTCTCAGGGAGCAGCTGTTGCATTGGCATTGGCATCTGTAGTCACATGGGACACAGGCCCTCCCTACTCCTTCCTTGGCAACCTACCAAATCAATGCCAGGCTGCTGGGGAAGGAACCTTTTATGTTAAAGAGCCTTTGTGGAATCCCTGACATGTGACTAATGGTGTCACTGGAGGGGGGGGGCATGGATGGGGTTTCCTTAGCCACTCCCTGGCATCAAAAGACCAGTGCCCACTGGACCATGAAGGTGGACACCGTCCAGTGGGAGGCAGGAGTAGGAAGACCCCAAAATGTTAAAAAAAAAACCAAACTGGTAAGGGGTCCAAAGGAGAAACATCTAATGGGTAGAGCCCTAAACCAAACCATAAAACTAAATTATTTGAAATGTAAAGGTTGCATGCTTAAGATATTTGTTTAGACACATATTTCAATGTATTTTATTGTGAATTTATGTGAGCAACACAAAGTAGCACATTTTTGTGAAGTATAGAAAATAATAAGTTTTTCCAAATGTTTAAAAAATAAAAAAAACTAAAAAAAGTGTGGTGTGCTTATGTATTCAGCTCCTGTACTCAGATACCCCTAAGATAATCCAGTGTCGCCAATTGCAAATCAGATGTTACCTAGTTAATCAATTAGTCCCCCTGTATGTAATTTATTCTCAGTATAAATACAGCTGTGAAGGCCTCAGAGGTTTGTTAGAGAACATTCATGAACAAACAGCATTGTGAAAACCAAGGAACACATCAAACAGCTCAGGGACAAAGTTGTGGTAAAATGTATTGCAGGGTTAGGTTATAAAAAAGCCCAGGCTCTGAACATCTCATAAAGCACGGAAATATATAATCTGTAAATGGAAGATGCATGGGAGCTTAAAGCACTGGTTACTGCACTTATGGGATTAATTTATTCAGGAAGAAGTCAGGAAATATTTCAGAAGTTTGTGCCCAAGAACATGTGTCTGAATAATCTACTTAGTCAGCATCTAGAACACTGTGGCCTGGGGTCCAAATGTGGCTCTCGGGGGCCCCTGACCTGCTGTCAGAAAACTGGGAGGGGTAAAATAGACTGCTGGGGATAGGTAGTTAAAAGGAAGCTCAGTTAGAAAGAGAGGTTGAATGAAAAATGGTAAAGCACTCTGGGCATTTCCAGAGTTTGCTGCAGTGGCTTGGAGGAACATGGTGACATTGAAAGTGCATCTCAGGCACTATAAAAAAATTAATTGTATGTTTAACATTGGCAGGCTATTTGGGATTGATGTGGGGATGAGCTATTTGGACCCATACATTTGGAGCGGACCTCCAGTCAAAAAATCAAAGCTTAGTAAATTGCTCTTCTAAAGCCCCTCTCTGACAATCAGTGGCATAAGCTTATTTAGTGGGATTTACACCATGCAGATGGAATAGCAGGCAGATTCTGAACTCTTAAACATGCATGACAGAAGCCATATTCCCATGCACATGAAGGAGTGGATTCCCTCATTCCCTCATTCAAAATTGCCTCATAGTTCTGTGCAACCATTTCTAATTTCTAGCCAGAAGTAGAAAGTCTTCAGCCATAATGACCCATCTTTTCTTTGCTAACAGCTGAAATATTTTAAATACATTGTATCTACTGACTGGATACTTTTATAGCCGCTGCTGGCTTAGACATGCATTGTAACAGCTTCCCTCACATGCATGTTTTTTGCTACATTAGCTGTTTATTCAGTGTGTGCTTTCATGAAAAATGACAGGGAAGCTTCTCCTTGTTTCTTAGGCATAAATCTCTCTGACTTTGGAGTGAATTGCTGCTGGCACAGCCCCCTTATTCTCATGTGTAAGCAGGACTATCAGTTGTGGTAAGATGGCCGCCCCCATGTAATTCAAGAGTGAATAATCTTCATGCCATCCAGAATTGGTATGCCCCGCTGTGTGAAACCTCCCAGGTCACCCGGTCTACTCGCCTTCTACCCCAGGCAAGCGGCACATGCGCAGGCAGTGGTGACAGGGGGACGCGGCTATCACTCGCGCGTTCGCTTTCACTTGGCGAGCGTGCTGATTGGCTGAGCACTCCACTCAGCCAATCGACGCACTTGGTCTCGCCTAAGTCTGCACCGTGGAAGCAAAAAGAAGGTGAGTGTATGGAGCCACATGGAGGGATACACACAGCCCCCAATTTGGGGAACGCCCAAGAGGAGCAACACACAGGAAAGTGAAATTCCTGTGTTTTGTTCCTTTGTAAGTGGTCCAAACTTTTCAAAAGGTGGACCACTCCTAATCTAGACGCTTCTAAACATGTGCTCCTAGCAGACTAATGTATCAATCTCAGAATAACTATTCATATCTGGAAGGCGATCAGAGATTCTATAAGTGGGAAACACCTAGAGCAGTGGTGGTGAACCTATGGCACCCCATGCCAGAGGCGTCACTCGGAGCCCTCTCTGTGGGCACCTGTCATCTTTAGAGTACCAGCATCTTGAGTTACTTCAACCCAGGTAGCTGGACATGTTAGGAGATGTCATATGGACCTGGTGCACTGATGACTAGATATCATGCTTCTAATAAAGTAGGTGGAGCCTTCTTAAAGTGGAATAAAACCCAGGAATTCGATTTTTCCAGGTTTTGTTCTTTTTCCCCCAGGTATCCCGGATTTTGATGTCCCACTGTGTGAAACCCCCGAGAAAACAGAGAACGACTCCTCAGTTCTACAGCGCATGCACGGGTTCGCAGCCAATAAGAGCTGTTTGATATGTTTATTTCATTGGGGAAATGGCTCTCATTGACTTGGGGAGCATGCACTGCCACATCTCTCCATTCCCGTGACATGCGCTCCCCATTGAATACCAGGCGAGCGGCTTGCCAAATGACATAGTCACACCAGACAGCTCTCATTGGACAAGACCCTGCACATGCACCGTTAGACCTGGAAAAGGAAAGTAACTACCGATGCCTTTGGGGGTTTCATACAGTGGGGCATCCCAATTTTTGTTGCGCTTTAAGACCTTAAGTGGATTCTTTGTGTACTTACCCTGGCCTAGGACAACCCTATCCCACACATATGCCTCATAATCCCCTTTGGCCCCGAGGACACCCGCTCTCTGAAGCCCACCACCTTCTGGCCAGGTCAGGTGGGTAACATAAATATTATAGAGATTTTTACCTTGCTGCAGTTTTTAGATCCCGAGCACAGAGTGCTGTTCATGTTTTCTTTGTCAGATAATCCTGAAAAAACATAAAGCAGTTGTTACATAGTGCTCCTGCCACAATCAATGTCACTATAGTAAACGGAATATGACAGTGATCTGATTTGCTGCAATATTCTGCTCGACTATGTAACTATAACTCAAATACAAACAGCAACACTAATGGTTATAGAATAAACCAGCTGCTTTTATAGGTGACTTGAGGAATCTAAGCAAGACAAGAATGCGGGTAGTAAATACTGTAAATATAAAAAGTCTACACACCCCTGTAATAATGTCAGGTTTTTTCCATGTAAAAAAAATCAGACCCAGAAGAATAAGTTTAATAATCTCAGAACGTTTTCCACCTTCAATGTGGCTCATTCTGTACAAAGTCCATTGCAATTATTTACAGGGGGGTAATAAAGTAACAAAACTCAGATAATGTGGTTGCATATGTGACCACCCTCTTATAATTGGGGGTGTGGTTGTGTTCAGAATTAGCCAATCAAATTTAAACTTATGGTCAGTACACAGCTCATTTAATGTGATTCTGGTTCACCCCATATAAAGTTTAGTGGTTCCGGTAGGATTTGCCTGGCATTTACTTAGTAGCATTTGACAGCAAAACCCATCTAAAAGATTCCCGGGTCGATCGATTCCCTCCGCTGGGGGCATCCAAAATCGGGTTGCCCCATTGTGTCAAACCCCCCCAGATCGGCTTTGGTCCACTTTAAAGGTATCAGACAGCAGAAGGGTGGGAAACTATTTTCAGAGGCATTAGATATATTGGTATATCACATATACAGTGAAGATGGTCACCAAGAAGCAGATAACATTGGCACAACATTATAAAAAACTGGATGTTCCTCAAGAAAAACTTTTAACCCCTAGTGTATTTAAGTACCTTTCAGTGAGTGAGTACAACATTCCTGTACTTTATACTATCCCTAAGGTCCACAAATCCCCCTCCGCGCTACCAGGTAGGCCCATCGTGTCGGGGAATGGAGGCCCCCTGGAGTGCGTGTCTAGGTTTGTGGATGAGAACCTCAAACCCTTGGTACGAATTTTGCCATCTTTCGTCCTAGACAGCAGCGATGTCTTGCGGAAGCTACTCTCGTTTGAGCTTGAAGGGGAGTGGCTTCTGGCAAGCATCGATGTTGAGGGCCTATACACGTCCATTCCCCACACGGTGGGCCTAGAGGCTGTGGCACAGTTCTTAGATGATCTTGGTCCGTGTGACGCGGCCCATAATGAACTGGTGGTGGATCTCCTGCATTACGAACAACTTTTTCAGATTTGATGGCAGTTTCTATCATCAGATACGTGGAACAGCCATGGGGGCGGCCTGTGCCCCATCGTACGCTTGCTTGCACCTGGGGCGGTGGGAGAGCCTCGAGGTGTTCGGGCGGGCGGACTTTGGGGCACGGGTCGCCCTCTGGCTGCGCTACATTGACGATGTCCTGGTGGTGTGGAGGGGGACTCCGGGTGAGTTTGAGACCTTTGTGGACCAACTGAACCAGAATACCCGGAACATACGCCTCACTTTTAAAATTGGCTATGAATGTATTGAATTTTTGGATCTGCTCATTAGGCGGGATGGGGCTAGACTATCCACATCCATGTATAGAAAACCCACAGCAGGTAATACTTTACTTCATTTCACCAGTCACCACCCTCCCCCACTCCTGCGGGGGATACCGTATGGACAATTCCTGCGGATACGTAGGAACTGCAGTTCTGAACGTGAGTATGTACGGGAGGCTAGGGAGCTTTCGGGTCGTTTTAGGGAGAGGGGGTACCCACACAGATTGATTCACACTTGTTTTAAGAAGGCCCTAGTTGTTGATCGGAGTGATCTTCTGAGAAAGGATAGTTTGAAGAATGAGTCAAGGAAACGGGTAGGAGATCAACCAGTGAGACTAATTACGAGTTTTGGTACACATTGGGAGAGATTTAGGACAATTTTACAGTCCCATTGGCACATTCTACAATTGGACCCTAAATTAGCAAGATGTATAGGTCCACGCCCCTTACTTACAGCCCGGCGGGCGACGAACATGAAGGACAGACTGGTTCATAGTGATCTGGTCAGAACTATGGGGACATCAGGGACGGACAGGCTGGAAGGTTCCTTTAAATGTGGACGGTGCAAAATCTGCCCTTTTATAGAAAAGACCAGCAGTTTTGTTGGTACAAGGGGAGACCCACCGAGAAAAATAAGGGGCTTCATAAACTGTGGGACCACTCATGTTGTGTATATGCTCACCTGCCCATGTAACAAAAAATATGTCGGGAAAACTAAGCGCGCATTGCCCACACGGGTAGGTGAGCATGTGCGGGACATAAAAACGGGGAATGAAAAAAGTCCCGTATCAGATCACTTTAAAGCTTTTCATCATGGGAACCCAAAAGGCCTCAGGGCGTGTGGTATTCTTGTATTGAAGCAGGGTGGTAGACGGGGTTTTTTGGACCAACGTCTGATGCAGCAGGAAGCGAGGCTGATTTTTGAGTTAGGAACAATGACCCCGGACGGGTTAAATATGGACTCCGGCCTGGGGGCTTACTTGTAGGACTATATGATACCTCTTTTTCCCTGGGGTACCCTTCCAGTCGCCTGTGTACGCCCCCGGGGGTTAAGTGGGCGACTAGGCTAAGTGACATGTAAATATGTAAATAGTAGGCTGTAAAGTGGGTAGGCACCTGTGTTATTCGTTTGTGAATAGGTATGAATGATTTAGGTGCATTATTACCTAGAAAGTAACTTGTAAATGGTGTTGTGGTCAGTATCCCTTAGGTACATGGGCCTTGTGTAGTAGTATAACCAGCTGAGATGCTTTGCAAGTTTCATCATGGAGATGGGGAAAAGGATTATGTAATAGCTATGTGTAGGAGTATTATGTGGTACTAGATGAAGTGACACTTGTATGGGTGGTCCCTCTAATAAATATATGTATGTCCATCTTCCCATGAAGTATGTGTGAAGCATATGAGATGCGTAGTGTGGTGGAAGGGACAAGAAGTCCCGCTACTTGACCTATAGCTGCTCTGATAAATGTGTGCTCCGTGACAGCTGGGAGCTCTGGCTAAGAATGGTGACTGATCTTGTGTCCCCTAGTCACATGGGCCCCGTATAAGTAATATCATCGATTCAGTTGTACCCCAAGTCCAAATATGAAGACTGAGATGATGACATGGACTGTGCAATGCCTACCCGTATAATTAGAATGTGGCAAGAGATTGACTGACATTTTTGTTGGAGGCCCCCTTAATACACTCATACCCATATCTCCACGAAGCATATGAGATGTATATTGTGGAAGAAGGAATAAGAAGTCCCTTTGCGTGCCCCGCAGGTGAGGGGATAAATGTGCGCTTCCTGACAGCTGGGGGTCTCTGACAGTGTTTACAATCGTGACAGCTGGGCGTGTATCAATTCGGGGATGACGCGGAATGCGTCACCACAGGAAGTCGGAGTGATTGGCCAGGTTAAGTTAGTCTGTACACGCCAATGACGCGGAATGCTTCACTGTAGAGACCGGATGATTGATCAGCCAGCTGGGCCAACCCGGAGAAAGGGGAATGACGCGGATTGCGTCACGCTAGGAAGCGCACTACGGATTGGTCACCCCTGATGCACGGGAGGGAACTCATGCTCATAATGGAGGTATGGAGGGCCGCCCACCACCCTGACGAAGCTCCGGTGGGCGGAGCGAAACGCGCGTCGGCGGACGGCCGGCCCTCTCCACGTGCTGGCCACCCCGCTTCCAGCTCTGCTTCTGCCTTAAGTTCCTCCAATCTTGAAGTGTTGCGCAACACCGACGTTATGGCGCCAGCGCTCGGCAACGGATAACCGCATGTCTCAGCTAAGTACTAGCCTCGGCGAGGCGTTGTTACACATTGATTGTACAGTTTATACTTGAGCCTAGAGACTTGAAAATGCAGTGTTATGCCGGTATATGACGGACCTATGATGCAAGATACTAAGCATACTGCCATGCTGTGTGATTGTCGCATTTGTACCTTGGAAGCTGCAGATCAAGAGATTTATTACATGATGACACTAATATATGTCAAGTATAATTCAGCTGGATACATTCATTGAGTCAACTTCTAGTGTGAGGAGGCTTGCCACTGTCTCTTGTTGACAACTTCGTTGGAGTAACAAGCTCTGAGTAGTGTGTCTTGCCCTTTTCTTTAGGCAGAGTTCAGCAGCGCTGCTAGCGGGGTGGGCTGTATAAGTGCGTGGTAGCGTGTGAGTGTGCACGGTGGGCCCCCGTGATTTTAAAGCACTTTTGTTGACGTTTGCTCAGCTAATCTGTGTTCTCAGCCTATTTGCCAGGCCTACATTTAACCAATTGTCCTATTTGTTGTATTTGAGCTGATGTTCCTCAAGGATTGAAAAGAAAACAGCAAGCGAATTGGTCCAGGAGGATGCCAAGAGCCCTATAGCAACTTTAAAGGAGCTTCAGGAACCTCTGGTAAGAAATATTTAGGTATTTTAGGCATATACAGTATGGCTATTGTATGCTTGCTCAAACATAGAGATTTGTCCTCCATATTGAACCCATCAGTGCAGTGAGACAAACACCCATTTTCTACATAATAGGTGTGGGGCCGCATTGTGACAGGCTTGAGAGGCATCCAGGTTGCTGGAGCCCCCCACCCATGCATAGACCCCTGCAACCCTCCGTAATCCTTACCTGAATCTTGATCACCTGAATTGCAGCCCCGTGATTGACCCCCAACAGTCACGTGGGTCCCTTTCTCTTTCTGTTGGTCCAGCCCGTCCCATGTGGTCGCCAGCTGATCTAGGTTCAGGTAATGATGGCGGGGGTCTATGAATGGGGGGGGGCTCCAGCAATCAAGTCCTTCTTGCATGTGTCACAAGCATGTGTCATATTGGCGTGGCAGGTTGCTATCGTGCAGGGGTACCTGGTGCCCAGGGAGAAACGGCCCTGACCATGACAAGAGCTTTCTGGTCCTGGTGCTCCAGGCAATCGCCTTATTTTCCCCTGTAACTGTAACTAGGGTTTATTTTTGGGGTAGGGCTTATATTTAAAGCATCCTTTTTAAAAATCCTGAAAAATCATGCTAGGGCTTATTTTCTGGGAAACGTAGCACAAGCCTCATTAACACATCAGATCCACTTACTGTCATTAGAGCCGGTCTCCAGAACACCATACGGAGGAGCCAGGAAACTCGCCATATACTGCCGATATTTCTGAAAGACAGCAAAGAATCCATCATGTTAAAAAAAAAACATAGCCAAATAGTCTGTTGCATAAAATGAATATTAATTCGAGATGATTGATTATATTCAAGTTATACTTCCCATCTTTCCAAGGCAGAAATAAGTCATCATACTGAAATTTGACTTATGAACAGGGGCAAACACGGGGTACTAAGGGTCCCATAGCAAATTTCATAGGAGGGGCCCTCAAAGTAGCAAATATACAGTGGCTTAATTAAATGTGACGGGGCCCTGGTGCAAACATTAAATGGGGCCCTTTCAAGGTTCATACAATAAACTTTTGCTGTATTTTAACTCAGTTGGATGCAGATAGACAACTAAAGACTAAAACAGCAAAAACAAATGTTTATCTCTATCTAAATGATGCCAAGTGAATACTAATATAATTGATATAGGGGAAAAGTAACAATTATGGGCCCTGGTGCAGTCGCACCCCCTGTTGTTACGCCCCTGCAGATATACCTTACTTACTGGTATTGCAGACTGCTGTGGGGCCGGTGTTGGCCGTTTCTTGCCAACTTGCCAGGACTTTGTTTCCCTCAGAACCCCCAGTTTCCCCCAGAACTCCATACACAGAGCACTGGGGTGAAATGAATGTGCTACCATCTTAGTTTTGACCTGTGCTTGGACTGGCCCACAGGAGTACTGGGTAATTCTCTCATGGGCACCTGGATTCAGGGGCATCCCAAGTGCACTTACAGGCAATACAGTGGCATAATATCTGCATGCATGTGCCCTAAATATAAGATTGGAATAGCCACACCTAAGTGTGGGATGGGCCCCAGAGATAGTTCTCTCCAATCCAACCCTATGGTCAGGGGTGTAGCTAGGGGGGCGGGGAGGTCAGCACCATGGGTGCAGCAGGTCAGGGGGGGCACCAAAGGGGGGTCGGAGCCCAGGTGGGGTGCCAGAAAGCCTAGCTACAACACTGCCTATGGTCCTGACCCCCAGAATTGTCTGCAGACACTGCATACTACGTTGGTACCCCAAACAAGAATCAAATGCGGCCCAGAGGTGCAGCAAGTGAAGGGAGGCAGGTTTCACCAGCGCCCCCTTCTGCCATGGGCCCGGTATCAGCTGCCTTCCCTGCCCCTATGGTATGTACGCTCCTGCTTATGAGATTCTAATCAGTCACTACGATCTACTTTCTGTTTGTTTTAGTATTATTAGTAGTTATTTCTCATTATACAGATTTAGAAGCAAGGTATAAATGTAGTGCAGGGTGAGGTAAAGGCAGGGCTGATTTTAGAGAAAATATGGCCTGGAACAAAATGTAAAAGTTGGTCTGCATGTTCTGAAATATGGCATCAAAAACACAGCCCCATTCTTCTCTATCTACATAAAATTTCCCTTCACCTTCATCCAATTATACACCCCCCACCACTAGCCATTTTATTTAGTTCTAGTCCTGTATACATCCTGGGCGCTCAAATGACAAGGAACAGAGCGCTAGGGACAGGGCTGGGATTACATGCCCAGCTTCTCCTCTGCTGAAAAGAGCAGTCCTGATTGGATCCCTGTGTCTGCTTATGGTCCCTTTAATGATGGGTGGCCTAAAGCAAGGCCTGTTTTCTGGGGTAAGAGGACCTTGCCAAATGGAAGGAATGTGTCTTTTTTGTAACCCAGGTATCCTTCTAGGGGGAAGTTTAAAGTGGACCAACACCCAGGATTTTCACTATCCTGAGTGTTGGTCCACGTTCGTGGGGCACCCCCCAGAAAGCCCCTTATCGGCGACGGACAAGCGACGGATAAGCGCCTCCCGTGCGTCCCTCTTACAGACATTCACAAACGGCCGGCGCGGTATAAGGTAAGGTAAGATTTTAGGGGCTTTCTGGGGGGTTTCACACAGGGGAGGGAGCTGATCGGCCCGGGAATCTTATAGATTCCCGGGCCGATCAGGGGTGGGTGTTGGTCCACTTTAAAGAGGCATGGCCCAAGCAGGATTCCAGCGTGTGTGTACGTGTCATGGACTTCAGTTTTTGCCCCTGTGTGTGAGTTAGTGTACAGTCTCCCCATGTCTTCTTGGATTTACTACAACAATACCCAATTTCCTCCCACAACTCAGGAACCAGTGCCCGCAGTGGAAATGCATCCACGGCCTGAGCATGTGACCAGTATACCAGGCCATATACCAGAGTACACAGGCCATACCCTGGGTTGTGGGGTATGTGGTGGGGTCATCAGTTGGGATGCCCCCCATGGGATAAGCAATGGTCCCATACCTCTCCCCCCTCCCGCAGTGGTAGCGTGTGGGATCACTTTACACCCCACAACTTTTACTTTAGGTTAAAAAAGTTCCACTCAATTTTAACCTCCTACAAACTTTCAAATCAGAAGTCAGAAGTCAGGGGGGTGCAGATTATAGGTCCAAGATAAACAGAATAAACCAAAAAAAGCTATACCTACCTTTTTTCAGTAGAGCCCTACCTTTCAGCCCTGCTGGTGTGCAAAGCAGAAAATGAGTGCCCCATCCACCCTCCCCGGTCCAACACGGTTGCCGTTTATTCCCCATTGCATGCCCACTTTATTCATTGCAATAGAGGTCCCTACGACCTTACATCAACACCATTTCAAGCGTCGCTTTATAAAGCAAATTAAATAAGTTGTCACATTATTCTAGAAAGAATTGTAAGTGCAAATCATGCGCCTTATTTCAAAATAAAGCAGTATGTACCAATATTCATGTTATATTTTAAGGCAAATTTCCTAAATCTAGGCCTTTAAATCACAAATAAAAAAATCAATACCGACACTTGTTGGAGGTCAGACCCAGCTATGTGCCTGCATGACGTTGCCGCTTAGTACAGAGTGAGTAAACTAACGTAGCATCTTGCAACAATGAATCGGGAAAGTGGGCTCCATTCACTGTGACAGCATCGGGGGCCAAAAGTTGGTAATTGAAATGCTTATGCACAACGGGGAAAACATTCATTAATTAAAATTTTAATTAATATTAATAAATTAATATGAAAGAACTTGATGCTGAGGCAGCTGCTTCTAGGGGCGGGGGTGAGTATAGTATTCTTTCTTGGATTAGACAGGCCATACAATTTTCAATTCAGTCTAACAAATGTGTTGGACACATTAGATTGTAAGGTCCTCCCAGGAATAGGAGCAAATGTGTAGAAAGAAACACTACGGAAAATGTGTCACCCCTATATGAATATGCAATATAAATAAAATAATAATAATAGTAATTATAAAAGAAACTGTTTTTCGTACATGCAATAAAACACCATCTGGCCCTGCAGTTTTTTATTATGCAATTTCTTACCCATCTTGTACTATTACGTTTCCACTCCAAGTAAGATAAGTTATGTGTCTGATGTCTTTGAGGTTCCATCGTGTCACTATCCTTTATCCCTTATTTTTATAAAATCTGAAGACCTTTCAAATCATTGATAATAAATCACGTCCGGTCGACCTGTCTTGGCTCGGGAAAAAAGCATGATTGGATCTTCGAGAGAAAGGTGTGAGATGCAGCGCTGTGATATTTATGGACCGTTTAATCCCATCACAGGGGATAATGTGACAGGTCATTTCAGGAGCGCTGCCTGCATTAGCTCCAGCAATTTGCTCAATCTAAATACCTCCTTGTCAGTTTAATTGGTAAGCTTTTAGTTTTTTTAATATATTTTGCAGAAGTTGACACCTAATCAATTGACTTAAACTGGAACAACAATAATTGCTTAAAGTGTACATAAACATAACCACATGGTCCATGAGGCATAATACTCACTTTTCTGCATCTCTGGGTCATCAGCACCCTCGTGTGTGACACATGGCGAAACCTATAGGCAGTGTTGGACTGGCCCAACACAAGACCAGAGGTACCTTATACTATGGCCCTTATTTATGAAGGAATAGCGACAGGTAGTGACTGGTGAGCGACCGGTAATGACGGGCACCGCCACGAGAACGCCGGCTCCCCACCACAATCACACATTTATCAAGCCAATCCTGCTTAGTGACTGAGATAGCGCCAGATAGCCACTCATTCATCATTATTCCAGCCTCAGCCCACAGCGCCAGCGTCCGACCTTGAACAGCGACAGGTATGACCTCTCGCTACCTGGCGCTCTCCAATGCATTTCAATGGAACAATCATTAAATATTAATAATTAATTGTTATTAATGTTTTTTTTTTGTTTTTTTTTTTTAATGTGAAAAATTCTGTGACCACTTCTGCCATGTTAGATATTTTTTTAAGGTTTAAAAAAAAAAAAAAAAAAAAAAAAATTGTGCAGAATTGATATTACAGGTCTGATATTATTGTATTCATATTACTAAATTCTTAAAAAAAATTTTTTTTTTTTGGTTTCCAAAAATATGGTGGTTTGGGGGTTAAAAAACTACTTTTAACACATCGCCGCCAGCGCTCTGGGGTTTAAACATGCATTTTACAGCGCTTGAATTTTTTGAGCCTGATTTTTTGATGAATATGGTGGGAGCCGGTCGCTCTGACCAGTCGCTATCATGCGCACCCATACATCGCGGAACCTGTCAAATAGCGACTCGTCACCTTGTATTCAACATTACGCCACACCGACTGAGTCGCTATCAACAACCGAACAATGGCCAAGCACAGCGACTACTAGCGGGCGCTGTGAAAATACTGCTACAGTCGCTCAACTGTCGCTACCTGACGCTATTAATGAATCGGCCTCCCAGATACTAACCCATGCTACCACTGAAGGCCAGGAGGTCCAACACTAATGCCCTTATTCATCAAGCGATAGCGCCAGGTAGTGTCTGACGAGCGCCAGGTAGCGGCAGCTAACGGCGACTACCGACTCAAGTACGCCCGCGGCGGTCACAATGACGCATTTATCAAGCAAAATGAGGCTAGCGCCGGCGAGAGCGACGGCTAGCGCGGCATTCATCATGAAGCCGCCTGGACCGAACAGCGCCGCTGCAAATTCCCTCACAGCGCCAGGTATGAGCTGTCGCTCCCTGGCGATGTCCAATGCATTTCAATGGAGCAAGCTATAATTATTCATAATTAATTGGTATTATTTTTTTTATTTTTTTTTTTAATGTCAAAAAATCGGAGAACACTTCTGCAATGTTAGGATTTATTTTTAAGTCAAAAAAAAAAAAAAAAAAATATGTGCAGAATTGATCTAACAGGTCTGAGATTAATGTATTCATATAACAAAATGATTCTAAAAACATGTATAATGTTACATTCAAAAAATATGGTTGTTTAGGGGTTAAAAACTAGTTAATACAGATCGCCGCCAGCGCTCTGGGGTTTAAACAAGGAATGGACAGCGACAGCACATTCGGAGCGTGATTTTTTGATGAATATGAAGCTAGCCGTTCGCTCTGGCCATTCGTTGTCAGGCGCTCACATACAACGCTGGACCTGTGAAACAGCGACCCCCCAGCCCGTATTCAACATTACCGCACAACGACTGAGTCGCTGTCATCAAGCTAATGCCGGCCAAGCACAGCGAATACTGGCTGGCGCTGAAAAAATCACGCTACAGTCGCTCATCTGTCGCTACCTGGCGCTATTGATGAATCGGCCTCTAACACAGTGTTGCAGGCTGATTCATCACTAACGCCAGGTAGCGACAGATGAGCGTCTGTAGCAGGCATTTTCAGAGCGCCCACTAGTAGTCACTGTGCTCAGCCATGGGTCGCTAGTTCTTAGCGACTCAGTCGCTGTTCAGTAATGTTGAATACATTGTGAGGAGTTGCTATTTGACCAGTACAGCGCTGTATGGGAGCGCATGTTAGCGACTGCTCATAGCGACCGACTCACACCATATTCAGCAAAAAAACAGCCTCACAAATCTCTGGCGCTGAAAAATACTTGTTTGAAGCCCAGAGCGCAGGAGGCGG
Source organism: Gastrophryne carolinensis (assembly GCA_027917425.1). Lineage (NCBI taxonomy): Eukaryota > Metazoa > Chordata > Amphibia > Anura > Microhylidae > Gastrophryne > Gastrophryne carolinensis. Next base: position 230,057,781 of record CM051240.1, on the reverse strand, counting down.
TGTGTTTAAAGTCTGTTTTTCAGCATCTATCAACTAGTAACAAAGCGAAAACATATGGAATTACATTGTAACAACATTGTAACATGAACACTTTAATGGCAGACCTGTAATGTCATTTCTGAGGAAATATATAAAAAATGAAAAAATTGTGAAAAAACAGCTTTTTCAATGCCAGAAGAGGTCACAGAATTATTTGTGACTTTTGGAAAAAAAAAAAAAAAAAAAAAACCCCGTTTAAAGAGAAGAAAAGGTTCGTCCATTGAAATGTATGAGAGAGCAACAGGTAGCGAGTGGTCATACCTGGTGCTGTGCAAGGCTGAACGCCAGCGCTGTTCGCTGAGGCTGGGATGAATCAGACGCTACATGGCGCTATCCCAGTCGCTAAACAGATTCTGCTTGATAAATGTGTATTTGCGTGCCGTGTCCGGCGTTCACCAGTCGCTACCTGTCGCTACCTCTCATTAACCAGCCACTACCTGACGCTATCCCTTCTAAAATAAGGGCCTAGGTTTGCCTAAAATGTTCTGCGAATTTGTCATTTGTTGAGTATGTTTGCTATTTACAACCACAAAGAGCAAGTAAACAAGAGCTGAATACCTGCTACAGGGAATGCACACCCACAGGCTTCTTAAAAAAATCTGAAGTTTCTTGTTACAAGATCATCAAAATATAAAATACATGAAAATCACAATGACCGACTTACACCTTAAAATCAAGGCTAGAGGTCCTCCAGACAGCAACTGGACCGATTCATTATTATAGGTGGCTCAGCGTATAGCGCCAAAGCTCTAGCTTTCAGAGCGCCAGGTATTACCTGTCACTCTCCCATACATTTCAATGGATGTACCTTTTCTTCTGTTTAAACAGGGTTTTTTGTTTGTAATATATTTTTTTTTCTCTCAAATACTGTAATTGTGTCACCTCTCCTGGCTCTAGCTGAGAGTCGGTCGCACTGAGCTAGCGCTACCTTTCGCTCCCTGCAAAGCTCAACCTTTCGCCCAACATACATCTCATTCATCAATGCCAGCCAGGTTACTAGAGCGACTGAGGCGCTCTGCTACAGCGCCCGATAGCCAATCACAGCGAATACTAGCGGTCGCTCTTAGCGACGCTGTACAGGCGCTCATATGCTGATAGCTGGCGCTAGTAATGAATCAGCCTGTTGGAGGCTGATTCATTACTAACGCCAGGTATCGGCAGATGAGCGTCTGTATAGCGGTGCATAGAGCGACAGCTAGTGGACGCTGTAAACATGTATCAGGCACTGTAAACATTGCGACTCGGTCGCTGTAGTAACCTGGCTGGCATTGATAAATATGATGTATGTTGGGTGCTCTAACTACAGCTCTGCAGGGAGCGAGAGGTAGTGCCGGCTCAGTGAGACCAGCACTCGGCGCTCCACACCATACTTATCAAGAAAGTACTCACACAGAGCGTCGGCGCTCTAAAGCTGGGCGCTGTAGCACATAGCGCCAGACGTGTGATAAGTCTGTTTTTGAACACATATCCACCGGTAACAAAGCGAAAACACATGGAATGACATTGTTTTAACATTGGGACAACACTTTAGTGCCAGACCTGTAAATGCAATTCTGCATAAAAATATTAAAAGTCAAAAAAGTTTCTAAAAGTGTTTGTTTGCAGCCAGGAGAGGTCACACAATGATTTGAACAAAAAAAAAATGTCAAACATGCTGTTTAAACACAAGCAAATGAACGGCCATTGAAATGTATGGGAGAGCGACAGTGAGCGAAAGGTAATACCTGGCGGTCTGGAAGCTAGAGCGCCGGCACTATACGCTACATTGCGCTGTTACAGTCGCTCACCAGATTCACTTTAATAAATGTGGTTTTGCCTACGGCGCCCGGCATTCACCAGATGCTACCTGCTGCTACGAAGCACTACCTGGCGCTATCCGTTCTTAAATAACCCCCTTACCTCACCCATCGCAGTGGTGTGGTAAACCTCGGAGTGCGCAGGGGGCGGATGAGACGGCTTTTGGACACAGTACTCAAGTCTTGCTTAATTTTTGGTTCATTTGTAGTCCTCTGTTTACTCATCATGGTGATCACGTTTAATATTTATTTATTTTTGATTAGTTTTTACTATTATCTTCTGATTGTTTGGAGTATGATTAACAACATATTGACATGAATGGGAGCACTTAATTAATTTATCATACAGGCAGTTTATTAACCTCATTTATCAATTGTGTTTTCTTATCATATTTTTGATTCGTTTTTATAATGATTTTGTTGATTGTTTGATCAGTATATACATGTGAATATGAGCACTTACCGGTACTTTATTATATAGACAGTTCATTAACTTTATTTACTCACGGTGTTTATGCTTATTTTGCACTATTTAAGGTTTATATTGATACCCACTATATAATGTGGGATTTTTTTGTATTAGTGATTCAATATTGTTGTATGTACTGGCTCTCGTTTTTGATGTATTTGCCTGCTGGGTGTGCATTATATATACTTTAGTACTGACCTCACAGTCAGCTAGAGATTAGATTAATTGATCCAATTGCTGTCGGGAGGACCTCTAGCCTTGATTTTAATGTGGATGTTGTTCCATTGTGATTTTCATGTGTTTTATATTTTAGTGATCTTGTAACAAGAAACTTCACATCTATCAGAAATTAAAATAAGCACTATTATACCCATGTAGCTCATACAGATTATACTCAGGTAAATAGAGTAAATTTAAGGTACACTTCTCCAAGAAGTTGAGACAGGATTAAAAAAAGGCTGAACAAAAAAAAGTGACACAAAAAGGTTGAACAAAAAAAGTGGTACTAATGAAAAACCGAAAATGTTCAACTCAGTCATATGACTGTGTCTAAAAAGAGCATGTTAGAGAGGTAGAGTATCTCAGAAGTAAAAACGGTCAGAGGTTGACCAATCTGAAAATTGTGAAACTAGGAATAGGAAAATCGGAAAATAGTACTCAAAATAAAATTGCAAAGACTTTGAATATCCCACTATCTACATCATCAAAAGATTCTGGAAATCCATGTGCACAAGGGACCAGGCTGCCAGAAGATATTGAATGCATGGGATCATTGGGCCCTCAGATGGCCACTGCAATAAAACAGGCACAAATAAATAATACAAATCACTGCATGGGTCTAAATACCTCCAGAATTCATTGTCTGTGAACACAGTTTACTGTGCAATCCACAAATGCAATGTAATACAGGGAAGAAGCAATAAATCAACATAACTCATCTAGAAATGCTGCCGTCCTCTATGGGCATCCTGTGATTCCAGGCCTCTTTTAATATGTAGTATGATAATATCTTGGTGGCCTTGGAAGCAGCTGCTTGGCATTGTATATTGTTATTATGCCAGTGGTCTACCAATACCCCCAGATCCTTCCCCACAAGTTACTCTCTCAGCTTTACTTCCCAGAGGACATATGTGGCCTGCAGATTATTACACCCCAAGTGCATGACTTTACATTTCTCCACATTGAAGTGGATGCCCAGACACCCAATGTGTCCAAAAGCCTAAAGCTTGTGAACATCTTCAGTTATTTCACATAAACTCGGCATGGTAGAATGAGCGGTAAAAATAGCCAGTGTTATGTAAGGTTGCCTCCTAAAACTCAATGGAAAATCTGCAGAACAAATCCGGGTTTAAACTGTATGTAGCTCTTATGAGCTCCCGGGAAATCTAATATAAGCGAGCTGATACACCAAGCATGGGTAGCCTGCCCTATTGTGCTGTCTATAATAACTCAGGTCCCACTTGATTGATGGACTTTCTATACTCATGATAACCTCTTGTCTATTATATTCCATGACAGTAATCTCATTAGAGATTTCAACACTTTGACTGTTAAACCAATCTGTCTTATTGAATAGAAAACATTTTTCTTAATAATCATACAACCAGGAATTATGTAATAATTTTTATGATAAATACAAATTAGTAAATTAGTGATCTTAATAATTTAAGGTGAACTAAAATCAGTCCCTAGAATCTAAAAGATTCTAGCGGGGGGTGTAACCTGAGGGGGTGTGACCGCACTGGTGCCCAGGAGGTCAGGGTGCCCCATAACTGTTGTTTACTTTACTTTACTTATTTATCATATTTGTGCTCACTTGGTATCATTTAGAGAAAGGAAGCGCCATCTCTGTTGTTTCAGTGCAGGGCCGGCTCCAGGTTTGTGGGGGCCCTTGGGTAAGAGAGTCTTAGTGGGCCCCAAAGTAGTGAGTCACATGATGTCACCTTTCAGCTCCGCTGCCACAAGTGGGTCATCTCCTGCTGCTGATCACCCTCCAGTCCTTGTCAGATGTCACCTGGTTCTCGCCACCTTCTGAGCTTCCATCAATTGCCCCCCATTCCGTGCCACCTTCCCCATCGTTGCTGATCATCCCCTGTTGCTGAGGCCAGCCATGAGCTGGTCTGCACACAGCATTCAGTGGTTCGGTCCACTGCAAAAATATTTCCATGCCAAGTGTGAGCCTGAGTGGGCCCCTGAAGATGTCAGGCCCTGGCAATTGCCCAAGATTGCCCTGTGCTGGAGCTGGCCCTGTTTCAATCATTAATTGTCTAGTTAAAAGGCAGAAAAAAATTTACTGTATGAGGTATTTAATGTTCACAACAGGGCCCCTTCACAATTATTTACGCCACTGGACTGGACTAAGGCCATGTGAATCCCCTTCCATCCCCACCTCAAGGGAAATCCTTGTGTGAACCCCATGGAATCGCTGTCTACTGTACTCACTTTGGTACCCATGGTGCATGAGCGGGTAAGCCCAAGCTTTCTTGCTGAGCAAGCTTTGTACACTTGGTAAGGAGTTTCCTTATTCTCAAAACACATCACAAAACTTGTTTAGCACTTCATGGACAGGAGCAGTACATATGTTTAAAGAAATAATGAACCCCAAACTATAAACGCTATAGCAGGCCCCCAGGCCCCACATAACCTGCTAGAATCTGGTGCGGCAAATGGTGGGAACCTTGGGCCCCCCTGAAGTTTGAAGTTACTAAGTCCCGATCCCCAAACACCCCCCCCCTAAATTATGGCAGGTATAAATAAAAGAAAAGCCTGTCCTGCAGAGTCCAATCAGTTGGTAGACCACTCCTGGCCCTCCTGCCCTGATGGTGGCCCTGACTATACTACAAACACTACATAGACTTTTTTTTCATCTACCAAACAATTTCTGCTAACCTGTCTGGCTGTCATATTGGGGTGTCTATCAAGCAATAAGTCTGTTCCTGTTCTGCGACTCTTCATGCTGCTGCCACCTGCCATTCTTCACCAATGTGCCTGCTCCTGTTCTGGGACTCTTCATGCTGCTGCCACCTGCCACTCTCCACCAATGTGTCTGTTCCTGTTCTTGGACTCTTTATAATGTTGCCATCTGCCACTCTCCACCAATGTGTCTGTTCCTATTCTAGGACCTTTTATGTTGTTGCCAACTGCCACCCTCCAACAATTTGACTGTTCCTGTTCTGGGACTCTTCATGCTATTGCCACCTGCCACCCCACCAATTTGTCTGTTCCTGTTTTTGGACTCTTCATGCTGTTGCCATCTGCCACTCTGCACCAATTTGTCTGTTCCTGTTCTCACCTCCCCTCTCACTAGTGGTGCCCTTCTCTGTCAGCCCATTACTGGACTGCACTTTTACCTTACTTATGGCATCTGTAAAGTCAGAGTCCGACTTCCCCAGGTCCCTTCACTCTGTACACATCCAACAAACCTAATGCTTCGGTTTTCCGGGAGAACGCTTACAGCAGAGCATTTGCAGCCATTGGGGATTAATAGAAGTGATCTGAAAGTCTTTCAAGACCTTTGAAACACATTAACCTACAGCTAAAGCGTTACTGGAATACCCTTGTCTAATGCTTGGTCATTGTCTCCAGGTTCTGACTCCTAAAACAGCTTTTCGATCAGGGGTGGCTTAAGGGTGGACAATACCAAAGATTTGGATGAATTTACATTCAGTGAAAGCCACACGGTAGTTGCTGAGTGCAAAAATGCCTAGCATTAAAACTGGGTGGGTTAAGCAGGAGCTACCACAGCAGATATAGCCTTACTACAACAAGCAACCTAAATATGGTGATGAGACCTCATAAGACCACTGTGGTAGGATCAGGGAGGACCACTTATCCAACCTCTTCATCTACAAAACTCAAGCTGACTCGAGGAGACTGTGGTGGCAACATAAATCAATTGGCTGGCGAGAAGCATGTTGATATGACTTTAGCTGCTCACCTGATGTCCAGAGACACCCAGCCACATTGTATCCAGGAAGGCACTCTGTTCAAAACTGATTTATGGTATCCCCTAGGACAAAACAGACTGTGGCAGCCATAAAAAGGACCTGGAAGTGGTGAGTATCCAGACAGCAGGTCCATTGTTTTATATGCGGAGATGCACAGGGGGGCAGCCCATCTTACGCTGTCCCGCTGCTATATAATACAGAGGAACTTTGGTCATTTTTGACCATAGTTCCTCTTTAAGCAATAAAAAAATAATGTTTAACCTCTCTTAATTATAAAGCTTGATTAAATAACATGTCCTCCCGTACGTTCCTGAGATCAGTGTGTGTGAGATAAATGTCTGGGCACGCTAGATCGGGGTTCTCAACCCTTATACACCAAGCACCCCCTAGCAACAAGCAGTTCCAAGTACCCCCAATGTTACATAATAAGTAGCTCATGACCCCTGTAGCACTTTTTTTTTATTATTCTTTATTTTAGTTTTGCAAAGTATAAGGGTATACAACATAGGTTAACACACAAGGGAAGTGTAGCTGTGCACTTTTTATAGCTAGAAGGAATAATGTCTTACTGTTAAAATAATATACCAGGCCTGTCAACCCCCTCCCCCCCTTGTTGGTGCACCCTTGAACATTGCTAAACACCCCCAGGGGTACACTTACGGCAGGTTGAGAAACAGTGCTAGAGGATCCTCTGGTGGGCCAATCCTATACTGTTTCAGCTTAAAGACTCCGGTTCTGGTAGACTCCTAACACAAATAAATTGTGTGTCAAATTATGAGATGGAATGTTTCAGCTGTTTTTTTTCCAAAACAACAGGTTCACTTAAATGTGGCAAATCCGGTATTGAATTAGAAATAAATCACTGTAGATCTGTCAGGACACTTCCAGCATCATTGGCTATTCCGTGCCTGCATTAATTGCTTGTCCTCAGTGACCTTTAAATATCATCATGCCATAAGAGCAAACAATTTGAATGCTTTTTTACAGATTTTCTGCTTGTTTGTGTAGAACATGGCACACAGTGACACACCGTACGCGCTAACTGGGAATAGGTACATAGATTAATGTCCACTGTTTCAGAAGACATCCAAGGTGCTGTCAGATAGCATTCTATCAATGATCCTTTTATAAGGTTTCTCTAAGGCAAATATAAATTTATTATTACACTGGACCTTCAGTCTCATGAAAAGCTCAAACCCTTAAAAAACTATTCCCCATCATCCATCTACAATTAATATACTTTAGGTTTTTAGTTGCTTACTTATTATTTCCCCCATTGGGCTGCAACTCTTTTCAGGACCCTAGGATACGGGTGCCGCCATCTTGCTTCAGAAGCTTCACAAGCTGAGGAGAGGAGGTAAAAGTACAGGGGGTGGGTTATAGCTGTGCTTTGCACAGACAGAGCAGAGCTGGGGTCAGGAAAAGGACAGCCATCTCACAATGCAGAGTGGCATATTCAGAAGACACTTCCTGCAGGCAGCCTGAAACTCCATGGGCCACCATCTTGGATGTTAAAAGGTTAAAAAAAACGCAATAGGTGCAGGTAGGATGATTTTTTTAATGTGAGCAATCTGTAAGTAGGGGGTGATGCAAACATACAAAATAGACTCTTATTCAGGGTGAAGGTCCACTTTAACTAACTCTTGTAATTAACATACATTTTAAATGCCATTGATTGGGTTTTGGTGTCAAGCACTAAGATTTTTTAATGAGGTAGAGGCATTTTAGTAAATAACAGCCCCTATGATGTATTGTCTAGCTTAGATGCTCTTTAGCCAAATCTTAAATTCAGACATTCTTCCAGTCAACTATATTGGGGGGGGGGGGGGGGGGCATTGGTTTTCTTTTGGTTTCTTTTTTTTTCATTTTTTGGGGTGTTTTTTGTGTCTAGGAGTAACTAAAACAGCCAAATGCTGCACGAGAAGTCCAACAAATTTCTGAGGGACAGAAACTTTTAGCCAACTGTATTTAAATTAGTGCTGCTTACTTGGTATAATTCATATTGCATGCCTGTCAACCATATTGCAATGAATTGTGTTTATGAAAACATTGGAACATGTTTATGCTTTGTCCATAATAACCTTACAATTGCTTATTCAGTGAAACTAAAGGAGGATTTTTTGGGTTCCAAGCTGTTTTGTTTATCAGACTCTAGAACATATCAACACTGTTGCGAAACCACTAGTGAGGGACGAACCCGAATCACAAAGTTGGGGTTCGTACCGAACTTTTCAAGTTCAGGTTCCCAACCCAAACACAAACTTCAGCCAGAAATTCGTGTTCGAGTTCTGCATCTGGGCCGAACATAAAAAAAGCTGGTTGATGGGCTGCAGAGCTTCACCTATGGATGCAGCAGCAGGAAGCACTGCTGTAACTTACCTTGGCCCTGCGATCCTATTGCTGTCAGTGGTGGCTTCCTTTGAAATCGTCCCCAGCCGAGGCTACAGAAAGATGGTCGCTGGCTCCTATGAATGAGTACACTTCTAGTGCCAGCACTGCCAGCTGCACTTCATGCTGCGCACTCTGCACCCTCCCCGCCACAGCCACCCCCCTCCCAAAGTATACGGGTCCCAGTTGATTTCAACTCAGTCCCGGAACCCTAAGATTTGTTCAAAGTTCAGCCGAACTTGCTGGACCTAAAATTTGGGAGGTTTGCTTATGCCTAGTGACCACATAATATCGACTATGCTTGGACCAAGCAGCTGGGGGTTCCTTCACAGTTTTGGACAATAAAATACTTGATCCATTTCAGTCGAGCTGGTGGATATGTAGTCCAAGATCAGCAATGAGACTGGAAGGCTCACCGGTTAGCAGGTCCAGGTCAGTGGATAACACCCAATCTCTGCCGTTGACTTGACTTTCAGGCAAGCCCCCATTTGCCGGGATGCAGGCAGGCATCGCCGGACATGATTGACTTAACATCACAAACATTATCCACCGAGTGCTGGAGCTGCAGATGGGTGAGCACCTACAGCAATGCATGGAAGGGCAGGCAAAGTAGAGGTCATACACAGGAGAGTCGAAACATAGGGATATACCAAAGGCAGAGTTAGAGGGCAGGCCAAATGTACAGAAGGGGCAGGCAGAGGCGTGGTCAGGGAATCCGAGGTCAGAGGTTCAAGATCACAACTTAGGTTCAGACAAGGCAGGGTCAAAGGTCAATCTGGGTCATACACAATAAAGTTCAGCCTACAGTACAATAACACTCACTGCTACGGCGATGTGAGGATGCCTTAGGGGCACTTTAATAGACCTAAGGTGCAGGGGATTGGCTAGGATTACTCATTGGCCCAGTAACAACACCAGGTCTGACTAGCCCACATCAATGAGGGGCTGCTAGCCCAGGAAGCATTAACAGGGCTCATTGCACACATAATCGGAGATGCCGGGAAGGCAGGGGATGAGGGCGATGATGCTCGAGCATCTAAGGACGCCGCAGGTGAGTGAACCGTGACAAACTTCGGCCCATCTAATAGTAAATACCCAGTTGAATGTCTTGGCCGGATGTTGAATTTACCAATGGTAAAGTATGTTCCAAAGAGTTTACTTTTCAGCCCACTTTTGTAGTAGAGTAAGATGATGGCTCCTTTGATAAATATGTATATTAAATAATTAGTGGCTTAATGTTGCCCGAAACACCTATATAGAGATTAGGGGGCCAGATTATAGCTTGCCCCTGAGGTATCCTAATTTGGAATTTCTGCTGCGTGAAACACCTGGGATTGCTCTTATACTCACCTTGGGAATTCAAGTGCCCCCACCAGAGTATCTGAATGGCTTACAGTAGCAAAGGGGAGTGCCTACAGGAAGTGTCTGGCAATCTTTTCCATGGACCCAGAAGTTCACACACAGGGGCATCTCAAATTGGGATGCCCATTTAACGTCGACAAAAACCCAGGTGAAATACCTGGATTTTGGTATGCTTTAATAGTTTCATTTTAAAAACCTTATATTTACCTCAATTATTAATACATATTAATAGTGCAACATTAGTTAACGAGGTTCATTGTATATTTAATATTTAATCATTTAATAAAACAATATATTTTTTTAGAACTATGGTAATAGTTTATTTCCTATCTGATTTGCTTTAGCATTACATCAACTAATCTATAGATCTTTTATGCTAAATAATACATATTTACAATTAAAAAAGAAATATTTTTTGGCCCAAATTTATGACTGCTCAGTGGGTATTCCATGGCCTGGGCAGGGGGGTTAAAATCCTGGGCCAAGTCCAGCATTGCTTGTAGGCGTATGCTCCTCTTAGCATCTTCAGTTCATTATCACAGCAGGTATAATATCACATTTGCATAATAAAGTAACAGTGCTCATTATGGTGCAGTGTGCATCAGCCCAAGACTGTGGAGTCAAAGTTAATTATGGCTGCAGTTGATAGAAATGTTCTGATTCCCACTCTAGCATGAAAAAAAAGAAAATCTCCTACTAATGTTAATCATAAATATATTTTATGTTCTCTCAATCTAATGCTCTTATTTATAAAAATCACTGATAAGCCTCAGCAGCAGCAGCAGGGTGTTCTAGTGGTGATAGGTGAGTTCTCTAATCTCCCCTGTCCCTTATACTAGGTATCTTCATGCTTCCTCAAGGCCCTTAGTTGCAATGGCTGAAACTTACAGGAATTTAAATTGAGATTGTCCAGGCAGAAACAAAAAAAGCCAGTACTCACCTCCTGCCCCCGCAGCTTCTCTGTGCAGTGCCAGCATCTTCATACTTACCGATGGCGGGGAACCAACGATTCTGTTTCTAGTGCCGGTGTCCTCTCTTGGTGGCATCTAACAAGCCTTGTTTATACCCTCAGACAGGGCCGAATTAAAAGTCCAGCAGGTAACTGGTGGTTGACTGGCACCCGCTCCCTTACTGGAACGTCAGATCGAGTCCCTTGTGCCACCCTTGTGCAGGTGCGTGCTGCTCGGAAACTCCTGCTTTGCCATTCTGGGTGGGGGGTGGGTGTAGTCGCCTAGCTGGTCCAGCAGAAAACAGTTCCCTGCCAGTGGCTGTGCTTGGTGGCTTATGTGCAGTAAGTGGCCGTCGATTTACAGCTCTGCATGCACCAATCACTGTAGTGTTGCTGACGGCGGCTTTGCTGCTCTAGACTAGTCTAGTGGGGGGGGGGGGGAGAGCACTGCCACTGATAGCTTTCTTGCTGGCCCCGCGGCCTGTGAGACAAAAGACTGACAAGCCTCCTCGACCAGACCATAACCTTTGGGTGGAGGCCCCCTTTGCAGGGCAAGTGGTGGAGGCCCTGGGGCACCAAGATGCCTACTACATCCATTGCAATAAAGGGGTGCATACCAAGAGGGATTCGGCACACACCACCTTGGTATACCCCCTCCTTTACAGTGAATGTAGTAGGTGTGTTGGGGACATAAAGCCATGTTGATGCCCACATATCTGCCCGGCGAAGGAAGATGGAATCACTTGTTCTCCCTTATTGGTAAGTATGAAGATGAGCATGTTTGTTGCTCGATATTTAGATGATGAGAGGGTTAAACTGGGCGGTAAATTAGTTCCCAGGCCCTGAATAATAATAATAATTTTGTATAAATAATAGTGATGGAGCTGCTCCCACCCCCCTTTATTCATTTGAATTGCCATGAGCACAAGCAGGGAGAAATTCAGTCAATATGGATCTCTCCCTGTGAAGTGTTCTAAAGGGAGGCTGGCAGACTCCCTGGTGAGTAGCTCTCAAATATTTGTCTGCATTGCTTGTCCCAATGTTGGGGACTCAAAATTAAGAGTAGGGACCACACTAAACACAGAGTGCCTTGTCGGGGCGGTGTGGCTTCCACATGTATTTGCAGATATATGCAACCAAATATCTGTCTTTCCACACAGCTAGACATGTTTGTTGCTTGATATTTAGTTGATGAGAGGGTTAAACAGGGCAGTGAATTAGTTCCCAGGCCCTGAATAATAATAATAATTTTGTATAAATAATAGTGATTGAGCTGCTCCCACCCCCCTTTATTCATAAGTATGAAGATGCCAGTGCTGCACGGGGGACTGCAGGGGAGAAAGGGGGAGTATAGTTTTTTGTGTTTTTGTCTGGACAGGAACCTATTTGTTTAGTACTTGTATTCCAATAAATATGCTTTATGTTCTATGTAAGCAGCATGATTACCGTTATAATATTGAAAACAGGCTCCATGTTACCATTTTACTACAGTAAGAGCTGGTGTTGGAGCCTGATAAAAGAGTCGGAGTCGTGACTTTGGCCTGCTTCAGCTGTCAATGAGAAGTACTAAAGTACCCATATCTGCCCCTCTGCATTTAGAACAATTATTCAGACCTCAAGAAGAGATAATCAGCAATGAAGTGATGACCCAGTTTTCTGATATTTAGGATATATCTCTATACTGTTTAGCCTGAAACAAGTGAAAAAAAAAAGCTAGGCTACAACAAACATAATAGAGGTTTGCTACCTCATGCACCAAAAGCCTCAAACATGCATTAATGCTCAATTATTCTCGTCATTTCCATATCGCTCATTATGGAAATACAGCGTCTGAAAAGATGAGCATGATCAAAAACAGCAGATTCCATGATCAGGGGCAGCAACCTTTGCTATGTAAATGTGGCAAAACTCATTATGCGCGCCAAATGATAGAGCTTATTATGAGAAGGCTGCTGACTAATATGCCACTAAGGATCCGCAGCCGCTGATTGAGTGGTAGAAGCCTTCATTACTGCTTTATCACACTGTTACTTAACGGAGCTCTATCGTAAAGTCACCTAGTATTAAAAATCCACATTAACACGCTAGATAGTGAGAAGTTGCTAATACACAGGGCCTTATTAAAATAAAAAAAATCAAGCTTGTTGTTTTCTTCTCCTGGCAGGAATATAATCCAGGGGTGATAGGTATTTGAACGTACCATTCCACTTTATTAGGGGGAAACTTCTCCTCCTAAAATAGCATGTCTCCTGAGCTGGAAATGGTAGAAGGACTTACCGTATTTTTTGCCCTATAGGACGCACCTGCCCATAAGATGCACCTAGGATTTGGGGGAGGAAAATAAAAAAAAAATATTTTAAACTAAAAACGCACAATTACAGACAGTGTGGCATTCCCCTATTCCATTCCCATAGGCCGTGTGGGATGCCCCCATTCCATAGACAGTGTAGCATGCTCCTCCCATTCCCCATATAGGCAGTGTGGCATCTCCCTCCCATTCCCCATATAGGCTATGTGGCATCCCCCTCCCCCCATTTCCATAGGCTGTGTGGCATCCATAGGCTGTGTGGCATCCCTCTCCCCCCATTTCCATAGGCTGTGTGGCATCCCCCTCTTCCATAGGCTGTGTGGCATCCCCCTCTCTCCCCAATTCCCATAGGCTGTGTGGCATCCCCCTCTCTCCCCAATTCCCATAGGCTGTGTGGCATCCCCCTCTTCCCTAGGCTGTGTGGCATCCCCCTCTCCCCCCATTCCCATTGGCTGTGTGGCATCCCCCTCTTCCATAGGCTGTGTGGCATCCCCCTCTTCCATAGGCTGTGTGGCATCCCCCTCTCCCCCCAATTCCCATAGGCTGTGTGGTATCCCCCTTTCCCCCCAGTCGGCTTAAGTAAAAAAAAACAAAAAAAGTAAAACTCACCTGTCCGCTGACACTTTTGCTGAGCGGCCAGCTCTATGAATTGGGTGGGTGTGGCCTGCGCCGCATCAACGTCGGTGCAGGCCACGCCCACCCGATTCACGGAGCTGGCCGTAAGAAGCAGCGGCTGGCTGTGTCCCGGCCCCGCCGCTGCGATCACTGTCTTTTCTGACAGCAATAGCAGCGGCGTGGCCAGACACAGCGCCCGCTGCATTTTCCTGGGGACACGCGAGCACCCAGGTCAGGGCAGTGGGTGGGCGTGGCCTGCACCGAGTCGGTGCAGGCCACGCCCACCTGCTGCCCTGACCTGGGTGCTCGCATGTGCCCCAGCTGGAAGAGGCAGCAGATGGAGGAGCAGCGGGCGCTGTGTCTGGCCCCGCCGCTGCTATTGCTGTCAGAAAAGACAGTGATCGCAGCGGCGGGGCCGGGACACAGCCCGACGCTCCTCTGTCTTTATCTGGCCTCTTGCAGAATGACAGGCAACCCGGGAGTGCCGGGAATGGGTGAGTTTTTTTTTTTAATTTATTTTTTTTACATTCGCCCGATAAGACGCACAGAATTTTTCCCCCACTTTTGAGGAAAAATAAGTGCGCCTTATAGGGCAAAAAATACGGTAAACTTAAAAAACTTATCAGGAGAGACTTAAAGAACTTAATTTGTATAGTTTAGAGGAAAGAAGGGAGAGAGGGGACATGATTGATGTATGTGAAAGCAGGGCCGGCTCTAGCTATATGTGGGTCCTTGGGCGGCATGGTCTCAGGGGGCCCTTTTGTGGTGAAGAGTCGCGTCACATCACCGAGGGACGTCCCAAATCTGGATGCCCCCTAAGGATCATGCTATTTGGACCAAAGCTCTAGTTTTGCTCTACTTTGAAGTGCACCAATCCCCTCTAAACCTGACCTCGAAGTCTAAACTAATCTAGATTCTCCTGATTTTGGATGCCCCTGTGTGTGACCCCCCCCCCCTTTGTTCATTACTTTCCTTGAACTGGTGAATACACTGTGGGATCGCCAGTTTGAGTTAACGGGCAAACCAGGGGGGTTCTTTCACAAACGGGGCATCCCAAATTGAGATGCCCCTGTAAAGCAGACCAAAACCCAGGGGTGGAATTGCTTGCATAGTGGGTATGCCAGCGATCCCAGGGGGTTTCACACAGTAGGGTATCACAGATTGGGATGCTCCAGAAATAGGAAATCAGCTGAGGTGGGTAACTTAAAAGCAGAACAAAACCCAGCACCTCCTCCCATGGAATCCAAATCGAAATGCTCCATTGTGTGGAACCCTGCTATGCAAGGAGAAGTTGGGCACCAGCTGTGGCGGTGCCTTCTTATTCCACCACCAGTCAAGCACCATCACACACCCCAAAGGTGAAAGGATTGAAAAGAGTTCAGGAAGAAAGTGTTTTAAAGAAGAAACTTGATAGAACAAAGGGGCACAACCTGAAGCTAGTCGGAGGGAAGATCAAGAGCAATGTTAGAAAATATTATTTTACAGAAAGAGTAGTAGATGCTTGGAGCAAACTTCCAGCAGAGTTGAAAAACACATAAGGGCAGACTAGATGGACTGTATGGTCTCCTTCTGCCATCAACCTTCTATGTTTCTAGGAAGACTGTAGCCGCCACCGTGACCACTGTAACACAGAATGAGGATGGACGCATCATGGGCTACCATTGTGAATAAATTTATAGGCGGGCCTGAATCACTCCTCTCAGTGCCCCTGAGTGTATCAATGGGCACGGACAGCAGTGGATGGAATTAATATTTTGGAGGATTGACAGGAGAATCAGGAAGTTAATAGCACACTCCTATACAACCTTTTGAATTTATAAAAGTATGTTATCCTGACGTCCTCTGCAGCCTCACCAGATTCTAACATGTCACTATTTGTCCCTAAATAATCTTTAGGCATATTCCTACCAAATCATACCAAATGTTTTTTTTAAAGTGGAGTAGGAAGTTAGATTCTCAGGACAACTTGGCATTGTGCATGCATCATGTGATGGGTTGTGAGGTAAGTATACCAGCAATGCTGGATTTTTTTACAGTGGGACATCCCACACTAGGATTCCCCCGAGCATAGGGAACCAGCTGGCTTTTTTTGGACTTCAGGGCAGGCAAGTACATATTTTAGTCCACTTTAAAGTGGGCAGGCAGTCAAAAATGCTGGTCCACTTGCCCCAACATCATGCCTGATACAAGAGGAACTCCCCCACTTCTACACTGCCTTCCTACCGGCTGCCAGTGGGTGGTTACATGGGGTGGTGAACTGGGAGCCAATGGTTAGGGAACACTTCTGTGAGTGGGTACCTCTGCCTAGCATCAGGCTAGGTTATGCACAGGGGGCTTCCAGTGAAGCTCAGTCGGCAACTACGTGGGGCAGTTGGCTGATAGTGAGGGGGGCTCCATCCTGTAGTCTCCATCCTAAGGCCGGTCCTGAATGTAGGTACCACATTCTGACAGTATAGCAAGAGCAGTGCAAATCCAATTGCATAAATGTCAA
The DNA here is from genome assembly GCA_027917425.1 of Gastrophryne carolinensis. Lineage (NCBI taxonomy): Eukaryota > Metazoa > Chordata > Amphibia > Anura > Microhylidae > Gastrophryne > Gastrophryne carolinensis. Next base: position 230,041,417 of record CM051240.1, on the reverse strand, counting down.
CAACTACCCAGATTAGTTAGAGCTTCTGATAAAGCTTCTAGTAACTGACATGTTAGGTGTTGTAAATGTAACATACAGTATATTAGATATGCGGACAGAAAGGAAACTAGACAGATAGTTGAGACTAACACAAACAGCTGATCATTTGTTAGTGATAAGCTATACATTCTCTTATTATCGCAATTTAAATGGTATTTTCATGTTGTTAAACCCATTCAAATCTTTATCGCTTTGACACGGATCTTCGCGTATGACATAACTAATGTCATTCTGGTGATAGACACTGTGAAGCATATTTATTGTGTCTTTCAGCAGCTACGGTCCTGTCTGACAATGGACGGCTCGCAGTTTTCATCCCAATTTTAGACAAAATTCCAATTACTGTGTACTACCTGCATTGTGGCACTTCCTGAGCTCATTCTCGCAAGCGTGCTACAAAAATGTAGAAGAAGGCTTCTATTTTTAGGAACTTTTCAACTTTAGTTTCTTTATGCCTTTTCAAAGAGAACAGAGATTGGGCCAAGTAGCAGGGCACTGTGTGGGAGTAATAAGCAGGAAACACATTTTCACAGAAAAGTTCTGCCTGTTAGTAGCTGGACTCCAGCCATGGTTTAAAAAAGTAGGGAAGGTTTCCAGAGTCTTTTTAAAGCTCTTTTTGTTGCCTATATAACCTAATTAGAAGGCTCTAGCATCACTCCCTGCTCAGTCTGACTGTTGCTTCACCAAATAGATACAATATATACATACCAGGAATGTGTTATGGCTGGGCTGGCGCATAAGCAGAACAAGGAATACAGATTGCAGATACAGGGTTGAGGGTCAGGGAAGGTCCCTCCTAGTCCTAGGAGCCACTACTTAGGCAACCAATTTCAAGATGCTACATGGATTCGATACTGGTCACAGGAAGAGAAGAGAAAGTGTAGATAGTGGAGGTTATGTCGAGGAAATAAAGGGTTCTCCATGGCCCATGTGTCCTACCCAAGCAGCTATTCCATTCCAAGCCACCACTTGCTGGGCGTTCCCTGCTCAAGAAATGGAATGGAATGAAGAACCAAACAAGCAGGCACATCTTTATTCTATTCTGAGCTCTGCTGCTTGCCCAACTCTCAGTGGTCAGTGAGTCCGTCCACTTGCTGCTATTTAAAAGTGCCATTCCCTAGCTTTCAAAAGCTCCATCACCTCTTCAGACAAGCATTATAACCTCTAGAGCAGTGTTCCCCAACTCTCCTCCTCAAGAGCGACAGTACCGACAGGTCAGGTTTTGCAGATCTCTGCTCAGATGCACAAGTGAAGCAATTAGTGCTCAGACCTATATAGGCAGCTGGGCAGAGATCCACAAAACATGACCTGTTGGCGGCCCTCGAGCAGAGGGAAACATGCCACCAAAGTTAAAACCTACCACTAGTGACCCTTCCTCTTTTGTCTCCAACTCTGTTTAGTTAGTCTGTAAGCTCAAAAGGCCAGGTCTCTCTCTCCAATGTATCCCAGTTATACTGTACTGTTCTATATAGTACAGTAGCTGTGGTTTTGGTTTAAATTTCAATAGTCGTTGGTGTGCTGGAACCAACCAGGGTGTGGTTTGGTTGTAATTATCTGTGTACTGTATGTTTACCTTGTCTGTAACTGCTACTTTGTAAAGTGCTATAGAAGATAATAGCGCTACATAAATACACAATAACAATAAGAGTAAGAGTACTAGTAAGGGTAATATTAGGAGTTGAGAAACTTGGAGTTGAGAAAATAGCAGGGGAGCTCCCTGAACAAGGAGCCTCCTACTCAAGCAACCATTATTCTAAGGCACCACTTGGTAGGGCTCCTAGTTTCCAGAAATGATAGCTATATGGTGTCTAAAAGTGAGACCATTGACAATACCCTATACACCCGTGTCATGTGATCACACTAACGACCTAGCACCTATGATCAGGAAACACCCTTTCCCAAATCACCGCCCGTTTCAGCAGCCTAGGGGACTACAAAGCTCAGCAAGGCCATGGAGACACAAATTCTTGGCTAAATCAAAAAGATTGATCAAGTTAAATATAGATTTTAATACAATAAGCACACTAGGCAGTTATTACATACAAGCATCAGTAGGTGGCATGCGGGAAAATTTGACCCAGATCTGTGATTTGGCGAACTAGACCAAATTGGCAATATACAAAGCCTACCACTAGCAACCAGCTTACCTTTTGTAAACCTGCATGCTTATATGAGTTTTTCCTATTCAGTAAAAAATATAAAAGCCTGGATGACCTCTTTGCCATTTAAAGTTTTGCGTTAGTATCCAGCTCACCATCATTTTCTGGCAGTAATCATTAGAGGAGTGACAGATAATGGATATACCATGTTATGAAGGATGTCATAATTAAAAAGTGCCTAGGGTGGCGTGAATCCTAAATACAGCCTTGCTTATACAGCTGAATTAGAAAAAAGACTCAATCTCTAGCTGATGATAAAACAGAGATAATTTAGCTCTCGTCTTCTCTTCCTCTTGTTCAATTTGTGTGCACAAAACCTAATTTAGTCTATCTAATGCATGTACAGTATTTATTCAACCACTTTCAATTGTCTTCCTTCCAGTTGACCAGCAGGCAAATGAATGCGTGTACAGCTGTCAGCGCCTCTCGTTGTCCTCCCAGCAAAATAAAAACTGTCAAAGCAAAGGTAGGTCAGCGGCCTCCTTCCCGGAGACAGAACATGTCACCTCCATTACAAGAGGGGCTGAAGCCTCGTGCCTAGAAAATGACAGCTGTCAGTTCGGAGCTTGTACGTCACTCTACTCTTGGCAGGGAAAGCACTCGCCATCTATCAAAGAGCAATTTGATCTAGATATTCAGTGGCCTCAGCAAAGATCTTATGCAAACACAGGGATTGCACATGCTTTTATTTTTTTTAGCTCAGTCACAAAGTTTGTACTGTAAGCATTATTTAGCTGATATGACTCGAATAGAAAAAAAATCAGCCAGAAGTAGTTCTGAAAAGATCCCTGGCACTGCCAAGAAAGACTAATTCTTCAGAGACAATGGAGCCTGGGAAGGAAATTATTCCTGTTGCCTAGAGCACATGCACCTCTCATAGCTGTCACTTAGTCGGGTCCCCTTTTGGGACCTGTATCTCTAGCGCTGACCTTAGGCTAAAAGGGCTTACACAATTTTTTTTCAGCGGAGCCTCCAAAGCTGAGAAAACAAATTACTTTGTGCCATATTTCCAAAAATCCTAGGAGGTGGGCGTGGCCACATACTGAGGATTATAGTGCTTAGATTAGTTTAGGGGAGGGCTATCTGCCCACCCATATGCTAATCATATGTGTTTTCATATCATAACAGCAACAATTCAGCTTGGAAATACTTTGTGTATACCCTTTAGTGCTGGAGGGTGTATTTAGCAGAGGCACATAGTGACATGCTGACCTTACAAATTCATCTGTAGTGTAACACTTTATGCAGCTTGTCACTCATGCCAACCTGTTCCCAGCTTGAGATAAGCTGTATTGAAAATTACTGAAATAAGTATAGAATAATATATGGACGCACATAGGATTTGTAGGAGAAAAATAAGAAAAATAATATTCTAAACCAAATGTTGTGCTAGAACACCCCATTACAGGCAGTGTGGCATTTCTCCCTCCCATTCCTCATAGGCAGTGTGGCATTTCTCCCTCCCATTCCCCATAGGCAGTATGTCATTCCCCCATCCAATTCCCCATAGACAGTGTGGCATTCCCCCCATCCCATTCCCTATAGGCAGTGTGGCATCCCCCTCCCATTCCCCATAGGCAGTGTGGCATCCCTCCATCCCATTCCCTATATAGGCAGTGTGGCATACCCCCCTCCCATTCCCCATAGGCAGTGTGGCATCCCCCCATCCCATTCCCTATATAGGCAGTGTGGCATTCCGGAAGCCAAGGCGGGGACAGCGGACGTGAGACTTATGTAAGTATATATATATATTTTTTTACATTTGTCCAATAACTGACACACTGACATCCCCCCCCCCCCCCCACACACACACTTTTTGGGGGAAAGTGTGTCTTATAGAGCGATAAATACGAAACCAGCAGCCACAGCCAGTGCAGGCAGAGTCTCTGACACACCGCAGTAAGAATATATGCAAATGAGCAGAAGGGAGGGAGAGTGAGGGCTCAGAGAATGTCTAGCTGCATATTGTTACAAAGGTGGACAGACTCTAACTGGGTTATAAAAAAGGGACAGCTTTGTGCACTCAGAAAACAGACACATAATAAGTCATGAAAATAAAAGAACTGCTGCTTTACATCATCAGGCTGGGATAAAAAAAACTCTTTGGGTGGTCATTCCCTTTAATAAGGAGTGCAGTTGATTCCTGATTTTTGTATATTTTTTTAAAAAAGCCAAGGTCATGTGACGCATAAGCTTCTTTCCTGATGCACCGTCCTCACAATATTTAGACTCATAAATAATTTTGTTTGCACGGCTGCATCAAGCTGTGCTCAAAAGAGCTTCCCTGAAGGGTCTCACCTCAGCCTCAATAAAAAGTGAAAGCAAGTTACAAAGAATAAGCTTCACCTTTTTTGTCTTGATGAACCATAAAGGTTACGACTGCAAATGGAGAATCTGTTTCCAGGATATCACAAAACACATTTAAAGGAAATCTTTGCATTTCGAGTTGTGCTGACATCCTTAAAGCAGAATTATAGTCACAAGATGCCCCCCCTCATCCGCCGAGGCTGGATGGGGGGTTCCAAAAATAAAAAACCCAAGGGCCGTGCTGCTCCTCCAGTGCTCTGGATCCTGGGTGCCGCCATCTTTATACTAAAACACAGACCCACATTTCCGGGTCCATGCGTGCTCCTGCCCATTCATTTGAATTGGTGGGTGGGAGGGCGTCCAGAGCCGGGAGATGGGGCTTTGTGTCATTCTCAGTGGCTGCACAGAGACTGCCCTCAGCGCAAGGGTAGGGTGGCAGGGTGGGAGGCATCTAGTGACTAAAGTTCCACTTTAAAAGGTTTCTGGGAAGAAACCAAGATTAAACAAACCTAGACATAAACTTAGAGCCAACGGAGGCCGAAAATAAGGCTAGGTGTTTGTTCCTTAAGCTCGATGCTTAAGGTTATGTCTCAATGCCACCCACTCATCACATTAAAGCAGATGGAAACCGCATAAAAGCCAGACCTAGAATCTAAAACAGGGGTTCTCAGCCTTTTGACGTTCCCTAGCATCAAGCATTTCCAATCAAGTACCCCCTGTGGGGTGAGCAATTATAAATAGCACCAAAATAAGAAGTCTCCAGGCCTCGTGCCACTTTTAAAGCAAGAAAGGATACTGTTAAAATAATATACCAGACCCGTAACACGCCCCTTGTGGGTGTGCCCCTGAACACCGTGTATGCCCTGGGATACGTGCACAGGTTGAGAAACAGTGATCTAAAAGACTCTAGCTCTGGCTGAATCCCTGAGCCAGGGGGCATCCCAAAACGGAATGCCCCTCACTCACTGTCACACTGGGTATTGCACTGCGCTGTTCAGCTATCAATAGAGCAAGGTTGCTTTGAAGCAGCGCTCAGCCTGCCCTATTAACTGCTGCTCTGCGGAATCAGCCAATGGGCCCAGAAGTAGGTGATTATTTGGGCTCCGCGCAGGGGCTGTAGGTAATTCCTAAGCCACAAATTGGGATGCGTTTCGGGAATTAGGAAAATCAGGCCAAATTCACTTTTTTATTGTTGGGTCACTTTATCATAAAGCCTGTTAAATTCCTCTTCAACATTTTCAACATTTTTAGTATCTACTTGAAGGGAAGTCAAGTCCAGCACATGCTCTACCCTAAAAATAATAATAAAACATAATCTTTATTTGTACATTTAAAATTCCTCTATCCTGGCTTCTTCCTGGAGTCTCCCTCAAACACATTGCACTCAGGTCAGGGATATCTATTTAGCTGGGAGGAGCCCAGGTGGAGGAATTTATTGGTAGCACCTTGTCCTTCAGGACTTTCACTTGGGGTCCACAGCACTGGCCACGATCATAGCTGTTGGGCATGGAGCTTCATAGTGCCTTCCCTTATATTTAGCATATGTCTGAATGTCTGTTTAGCAGGGCAGAATCTATGTGAGAAATGACAGGGGAGGCAGAGTGGATGACTGCATGTACACTGACAGTAAGTGCCACTCCAGCTAAGCGGTCACACACACACATGCCAGCAAAGGGCAGCTTAAAAATCATTGTGGGGATTAAAATTAAAAATTACATCACTTGTTCTCAGCAGCCAGCTCATTTCCTCAGGGTTCCTGGCATCCCCTCTCTGTGCATGACTGGCAGCCCAGCTACTTGAATGCCCAGCAGTGGCACACACACACAGAAGGATATATCGAGAATGTGGGGTTCTCTGCAGCCATCACTGGGAGCGCTGAGGGACTGCCAGGACCATTTCGACTGTGCCAGGGGAGGCAACTTTGTTGCAGAGAAATGTGGTAGTCCTTAAATGTCCTGAGCCGTGTGCGTAGACTAAAAATGTTTTCTTATCAGTCTGAGCTGACAGTAGAATGTGCAGGGAGACAAAGCTGCTACTCATTAGCAGCTTCCCCACACTAGTTCCAGGTGTACACATGCAAAACTGAAAAAGATAGAGATATCTGAAACTGTAACTGATAGCAACTGATAACAGGGCAGCATTTCCCGGTAAAATAGTAAATTTTATGACACTGGCTTTTTAAAGGAAAATTCCTTTTTTGTCAAGTTTTTGGTGTTCTGCCTCTTCTGTTATCCTCTTTGAGATGTAAAATAAACATTAGTGTTAGGATTGTGCCGCATGCTGCTTCCAGGTTTCCTATATTCCTTATGCCCTTATTCATCAAGCGATAGCGCCAGGTAGTGTCTGACGAGCGCCAGGTAGCGGCAGCTAACGGCGACTACCGACTCAAGTACGCCCGCGGCGGTCACAATGACGCATTTATCAAGCAAAATGAGGCTAGCGCCGGCGAGAGCGACGGCTAGCGCGGCATTCATCATGAAGCCGCCTGGACCGAACAGCGCCGCTGCAAATTCCCTCACAGCGCCAGGTATGAGCTGTCGCTCCCTGGCGATGTCCAATGCATTTCAATGGAGCAAGCTATAATTAATCATAATTAATTGGTATTAATTTTTTAAATTTTTTTTTTTAATGTCAAAAAATCGGAGAACACTTCTGCAATGTTAGGAATTATTTTTAAGTCAAAAAAAAAAAAAAAAAAAAAAAAGTGCAGAATTGATCTAACAGGTCTGAGATTAATGTATTCATATAACAAAATGATTCTAAAAACATGTATAATGTTACATTCAAAAAATATGGTTGTTTAGGGGTTAAAAACTAGTTAATACAGATCGCCGCCAGCGCTCTGGGGTTTAAACAAGGAATGGACAGCGACAGCACATTCGGAGCGTGATTTTTTGATGAATATGAAGCTAGCCGTTCGCTCTGGCCATTCGTTGTCAGTCGCTCACATACAACGCTGGACCTGTGAAACAGCGACCCCCCAGCCAGTATTCAACATTACCGCACACCGACTGAGTCGCTGTCATCAAGCTAACGCCGGCCAAGCACAGCGAATACTGGCTGGCGCTGAAAAAATCACGCTACAGTCGCTCATCTGTCGCTACCTGGCGCTATTGATGAATCGGCCTCCCCGTCTGCGATACTAAGATGGGGGTGTTTTTTCTGATGGTGAGTAAAAACTACTATAAACTATATAAACTATAAATCTCAGAATGCTTGCACTGTAACAGGTGAACTCTTTAGCAGCTTTGTCTAAGTCTCACAGCCTCCATCTGAGAACACTGCCTGTAACCATTTAGCTACTGGAGACAAGATTGTGATCCTCCCTATCTATATAAGTTAAATTACAGCAGAAGGGGTTAGATCTGTCGCTGGTGTCTAAGCCAATCAGGTGATTAGCATGCCATAATGAGTATGTTTTTTTATCTGTACTTTTAACACACCACTTTCAAAACAGTTTTCTTTTATAACACTGCTGTGTAAAATCCCTGAGGCGCCAGTGATCTTACCTGATCCCAGCGGGTCCTGCTATGTAATCTCTGTCGGCGTTGCATTCGAGGCATCTCTGCTGCCACTCGCGCTCCTGCACTCAACCCAGCCCGAACAGCGTGCCAGGGATGCGGCCAGCCTAATCTCTCAAATTTGCCAGGGGGCAAAATTGGTGGTGGAAAAGCCTGGTTTTCTTTGCACTATATTGCCTGTTGAGGTAGAGAAGTTCTCCAAGTGAGGTAGGAAGATTATCAGTCATTAGCATTTGACTTCCATAGAAATAAGATTAGCATGTCATTGTGTGAGAATGTATAAGGAAAGGGTTCTCTATGATACATAGAGATTCAGTTCAATAATGTGCATATGGGCTCTACAGTGGACCTGTCTGTAGTCTGGCGCAGGGGGGGGGGGATTATGCTGCTGGTGATTGGGAGTTCTGCCATGCTGCCTATAATGGTGGAATTGGGGGGGGGGGGGGTTGCCACAATACTTGTAATGGGAGATTGGGGGGGGGGGGAGAGATTTTGCCACGCTGCCTGTATTGGGGGGGGGGGGGGATTCTGCACACTGCCTGTTATGGGGTGATTGGGGGAATTCTGCACACTGTCTGTTATGGGGTCATTGGAAGGGGATTCTGTACACTGCCTGTTATGAGGTGATTGGTGGGGGAATCCAGCACACTGGCTGTTATGGGGTCATTGGGAGGGAATTCTGCACACTGCCTGTTATTAGGTGATTGGGGGATCCTGCACACTGGCTGTTATGGGGTCATTGGGAGGGAATTCTGCACACTGCCTGTTATGGGGTGATTGGGGGAATTCTGCACACTGGCTGTTATGGGGTCATTGGGAGGGAATTCTGCACACTGCCTGTTATTAGGTGATTGGGGGATCCTGCACACTGGCTGTTATGGGGTCATTGGGAGGGAATTCTGCACACTGCCTGTTATGGGGTGATTGGGGGATCCTGCACACTGGCTGTTATGGGGTCATTGGGAGGGGATTCTGCACACTGCCTGTTATTAGGTGATTGGGGGATCCTGCACACTGGCTGTTATGGGGTCATTGGGAGGGAATTCTGCACGCTGCCTGTTATTAGGTGATTAGGAACAGGGTATTTTAGCACACGATTTTGTTCAGAATACTCTTTTTCTTATTTTCCGCCTTTAAACCCTGGATGTGTCTTATGGTCAGGTGCATCTTATAGTGCAGAAAATATGGTCATTGTATGTTGTTTGTGATAAATATATATATATATATATATCTTATTGATAAGCTTGTAGCCACTGGAAAAAAGGCTTACAAAAAATGATGATTCAATGATGGAGATCATATTTGTCCTCTAAGTGCAACTCAGAAAAATGACAATCGTCAATCAGCGTTAACCCTGCCATTAAATAATAAATGGCCACTGACATCTCCGGGAAAGTGTCAGCATGGAAGCCATCCAGCTTTGGAGTTTTGATGAGCCTGCAGACTGCATCCTAAGGAAGCCTGTTCACGGTAGTCACTGTTTACTCAACTGGCACACTTTATCCTTTAATGCTCATGCTAAATCTTCTCTAAGACTCCCCAGCGTACATTTCCTACCTTCAAAAAAAGACAAGTACGGTAATCATTATATATATATGTAAGTGCAATAAAAAGCTTGTTCATGTCCGGACCCAAATGAGCCATCCAGTCAGTGCCGAGAAGAGGCTTTTGCATGGCTGGTAAGGAATATGATTTTTAAAAACACTGGTATTTTGATATCACAGGATCAGAGATGAACGAGGCAAGGAAAAAAAACTAGAGTCACAAGCTGGGAACAGAAACTCATGAGGCAAGGAACCGAAACTGGAGAGCCACAGTTACACTATGGCAGAAACCACTCAACTAAGTAAAGAGAAAGAACAGTACATCATTACTTTAGGACACCATTTCTCAGTCAACAGTATGCGTACCCCAGGCGATACATGCCCCAGGCTGAAGGGGTATGCAGCGATGTTCGGGGTGCACCTACAGGTGGGGTCAGAAGAGTCTGGTATATTGTTTTAAAGTCAAATATTATTCCTTAGATACAAAGAAGGAGTAGAATCTGCTCTGATCAATTTATAACAAACCTGGGAGGTGCACATCTGCAGATGCCAACCGAGATCCGTTTTTAACCAGATTTTAAGACTGGTTGCTGGCTAACAGGGTTGAGTGCAGTTGCCCCTTTAAGATTTGTGAAACATTATAGCTTCTTGGTTAAACAAGCTACAACGTTTGTGACCAACTTATTCTGGCAATATTTATAACTTATCCCAACCGGGTACTTGGTTGGAACTTGTCACTTGATATAAAAACCACTGCTTTAGAACATGAAGGTCAGTCAATCGGAATATTTCAGGGACTTTTAGGAAATCCTATAAAGCAGACTTGAAAACCTTGGATAATCAAGAGTTACCTCTGCTGCAGGGTATAAGTTTACAAGAGTTACCAGCCTCAGAAACCTCAGATAAGAACCCACATAAATGCCATAAATGCTTAATTATGATCAATTATGTGACACCATCAGCTGTTCAGAGGAGAATGCAAGGCCTTTATAGTCTTATTGCTGGTAAGAAGCCATTGGCAACAAAAATACAACAACAGGAGAGTTGTTTGGGTCAAGAAACCCAATAAATGGGTGGATCAGTGAATATGTGGTCTCATGAATAAAAATTTGATATGAGATTTTGATACAAACAGTCATGTCTATATGCAATGCTAAGAAGGTGAGTGGGTGGTTTCTGCGTGTTAGGATCCCATTGCAACGCATGGAGTTGGAGGCTTTATAGTGTAAGGTGCTTTGCTGGTGACACTGTTGGTTTAAGGCACACTCACCCAGCATGACTACCTCGGCATTCTGCATTGACATGCCATTCTAACCGTGTTTGTTGTGTGTAATTTGATAAAGAAGGAACATTATGGAGTGCTGTGCCAGAAACTGTGGCCTCCACAATCACCTGACCTTAACTAAATTGAGTTCAGGATGAATTGGACCACAAAGGAAAACCAACCAACAAGTGGTCAGCTCTTCAGGGAACTCCTTCAAATTGTTGGAATACTATTCCTGGTCACTATCTCTTGAAGCTGATTAAGAGAATGAATCTGTGCAAAGCTGTAACAAAGCAGAAGGGGACTACTATGAAGAATCTGAAATATAACACACAATACCATATTTTTGGCTCCATGAGATGCACTTTCCCCCCCAAAGTGGTGGCAAAATGTATGTGAGTCCTATGGAGTAAATGTGGGGCTGGTTAAAGAAACATCCACATTACCAGCGCTCTCACGTCACTGATCGTCCCCCTGAAGCCCTGGTTCCTGGTTGGTGGGTGTGTGTGTCTGTTGATGTACAGCTCCAATGGAAAACAATACTGGAACCTGGGCTGCGGAAGGACAATCAGTGATGCAGGAGCACCAGTGAGTAGAGTAGATTTTTCTGTTATGGCAGAACAGTGAAGGACGGCAGGTAGTGAGCAGTTACATTTACATACAGGGTCCCATTGCCGCTTGCTGTTTCCTGTGTTACGAGGCTCTGTCATGTGACAAGTTATGTCAATCGCCACTGGGACTCTTTTTTTTTATAGTATAACTGTTCCTGTCTGTCCTCCACTGTCAACTCTGTCATAACAAACAGAGCTGTGGGACAGGTGGGACTTGACACACTAACTGTTATGGGGTTCTTGAGAGGCATTCTGCATGCTGCTTGTTATGGAGTTGTTGGGGGGGGGGGGGATTCTGCACATTGCACATTGTGAGGTTCTTGGGGGGATTCTGCATTCTGACTGTTATGCGGTTCTAAAAGGGGGTATTCTGCACACTGCCTGTTATGGGGTTCTTGGGGGTGGATTCTGCACACTGCCTGTTATGGGGTTCTTGGGGGGGGATTCTGCACACTGCCTGTTATGGGGTTCTTGGGGGTGGATTCTGCACACTGCCTGTTATGGGGTTCTTGGGGGTGGATTCGACACACTGCCTGTTATGGGGTTCTTGGGGGTGGATTCGACACACTGCCTGTTATGGGGTTCTTGGGGGTGGATTCTGCACACTGCCTGTTATGGTGTTCTTGGGGGTGGATTCTACACACTGCCCGTTATGGGGTTCTTGGGGGTGGATTCTGTACACTGCCTGTTATGGGGTTCTTGGGGGTGGATTCTACACACTGCCTGTTATGGGGTTCTTGGGGGTGGATTCTGCACACTGCCTGTTATGGTGTTCTTGGGGGTGGATTCTACACACTGCCTGTTATGGGGTTCTTGGGGGTGGATTCTACACACTGCCTGTTATGGTGTTCTTGGGGGTGGATTCTGTACACTGCCTGTTATGGGGTTCTTGGGGGTGGATTCTACACACTGCCTGTTATGGGGTTCTTGGGGGTGGATTCGACACACTGCCTGTTATGGGGTTCTTGGGGGTGGATTCGACACACTGCCTGTTATGGGGTTCTTGGGGGTGGATTCTGCACACTGCCTGTTATGGTGTTCTTGGGGGTGGATTCTACACACTGCCCGTTATGGGGTTCTTGGGGGTGGATTCTGTACACTGCCTGTTATGGGGTTCTTGGGGGTGGATTCTACACACTGCCTGTTATGGGGTTCTTGGGGGTGGATTCTGCACACTGCCTGTTATGGTGTTCTTGGGGGTGGATTCGACACACTGCCTGTTATGGGGTTCTTGGGGGTGGATTCTACACACTGCCTGTTATGGTGTTCTTGGGGGTGGATTCTGTACACTGCCTGTTATGGGGTTCTTGGGGGTGGATTCTGTACACTGCCTGTTATGGGGTTCTTGGGGGTGGATTCTACACACTGCCTGTTATCGTGTTCTTGGGGGTGGATTCTGTACACTGCCTGTTATGGGGTTCTTGGGGGTGGATTCTGCACACTGCCTGTTATGGTGTTCTTGCGGGTGGATTCTGTACACTGCCTGTTATGGGGTTCTTGGGGGTGGATTCTACACACTGCCTGTTATGGGGTTCTTGGGGGTGGATTCTGCACACTGCCTGTTATGGAGTTCTTGGGGGTGGATTCTGCACACTGCCTGTTATGGAGTTCTTGGGGGTGGATTCTGTACACTGCCTATTATGGTGTTCTTGGGGGTGGATTCTGTACACTGCCTGTTATGGGGTTCTTGGGGGTGGATTCTACACACTGCCTGTTATGGTGTTCTTGGGGGTGGATTCTGTACACTGCCTGTTATGGGGTTCTTGGGGGTGGATTCTACACACTGCCTGTTATGGGGTTCTTGGGGGTGGATTCTGTACCCTGCCTGTTATGGGGTTCTTGGGGGTGGATTCTACACACTACCTGTTACGGCATTCTTGGGGGGGTGGATTTTACACACTGCCTATCATCAGGTTCTTGGGGGGGTTCTGGTTCAGAAAATGTTTTTTTTCTTTCTGTTTTCCTCCTCTAAATCCTAGGTGTGTCTTATGGTGCTTCTTATAGTGCATGGGGCTCTACTTACAGTGGAATTCCAGTCAAAACGAACCTCTCCAACCCTGCCACCCTCCCCTGGCACTGAGGCAAGAAGGGGGGGTTACAAAGAAAAAAAACCCTTACCTCACCTGTGGTCCAGCACCATTCTACCCCGCACAGAAAGACACAAAGCAGCATCCTCTGGCTCCATGCACACTCCCACCTTCCCAATCAAGTGATTGGGGGATGTAATGCTTTCTTTCAGAATGGAAGCGGTGACCAGGAGCTGGAGAGCCATTGGACCTTGGGTCAGGGACAGGGGACCCTCATTGTGCCTCAGTGCCAGGGGAGGGTGGCAGGGTGGGGGGGTTAACCCTTGACTGGAGTAAGCAGAACTCTCCACATTTTCATATGGAACTCCTTAGCTGTCTGTGGTGACTGGGAATTTCCTTCTAAAAGAAAAGCCATGAAATACGAAGCCTGGGTGGAGCAGAGTTACGTACAGCAAACCGAAAGATACATGGCAAAGCCGGAGTTCAGCTTTAAGATTTACTGCTACTTCAAGTTCTAAGGTCACACCATTCTGACTCTAAACATATTGCTCAGATATAATTAGAAATACTATATACTCAGGAAATCAATACATTCATGTACCTTGTGTTATTATAGCACATTTCCTCCACGCAAGCAGACATTGATTAAGCTGAGAATTTACAGGAGATTTGCTCGCAGTGTCTTTGGGTAAATTTCAATTAACTTGCCCTCTTATTGAACTAGAGATAAGCCAGCAAACGCAGTTATGATCCTGAAAAGACTTGATCCAGACTACGTTGATTCAGCACGGTTTGTAAAAAGTTCACCTTAGGTGAAAAATAAAGAAATGTTCTATTACACCTGGTGCTGAGTTGACCCTGATGCAGACAATCCATGGGGTTTATTCATGAAGGTCTAGCACCAGGTAGCGCCTCGTAGCGGCAGGCAGCGTCTGGTGAACGCTGGGCACTGTACGCAAAACCACACTTATGATAGCGAATCGGGTGAGCGACTCTAACAGCGCCATGTAGCGTACGATTCATCATTACAGGCAGCTCAGCGTATAGTGCCAGTGCTCTAGCTTCCAGAGCGCCTGGTATTACCTGTCGCTCTCCCATACATTTCAATGGACGTTCCTTCTAATCTCTTCAAAAGTTTTTGTTTAATTTTTTTTTTTTTTTTTGCTCAAATATTTGTGTCACCTCTCCTGGCATGGAAAAGGTCATTTTTTTCATGCAGAATTGTATTTACAAGTCTGGCACTAAAGTGTTAATGTCACAGTGTTCCAACAATGTCATTCCATGTGTTTTCGCTTTGTTACTGGTGGATATGTGTCCAAAAACAGACTTTAATCACACAGCGTCTGGTGCTCTATGCTATAGCAACCAGATTTAGAGAGCCGACGCTGTGTGTGTGTGTACTTTTTTGATAAGTATGGTGTGAAGCGCTGAGAGTCTGTTGCACTGAGCTGGCGCTACCTTTCGCTCGCTGCAGCGCTGTACTGGTGTTAGAACGCCCAACACACATCACATTCATCAATGCCGGCCAGGTTACTACAGCGACTGAGGCGCTCTGTTACAGCGCCCGATACCCGTTTACAGCTTCTACTAGCAGTCGTTCTAAGCGCGATATACAGATGCTCATCTGCCGATACCTGGCATTAGTAATAAATCAGCTTCTAAGTGAAAGGCACTTTTTACCTAAAACATAAGTAGTGCATATTTCTCCTGTTGCTAAATGAACCCTTTAATTTAGTGATAGGTAGAATAAAAGGGCACTTTTTTATTATTTGTAAAAGTGTAATTAACTTTCATTGGCTACCTAGGGGTCGATTCAGCACCAGGTGTAAAAAAAAAAACACTTGTATCTCTTTTTTCACCTATAGTGAACTTTTTGCAAATGTGCTGAATTGACCGGATGTATTACAATGCCTAAAACCAGTCAAAACTTCTTGCTTTTGTATAGGTGGGGTAGAATTAGGCTGGTTCGTGTACCCTTGAAAGCGGACCAAAACCCACTGAACTTTTGAAATACATTTGGCCAAAGCCCCTACCAATATTCCCTTCTTAGGGTGTAGAACTAGAAAATACCATTTTGTGATTACTCACCTTTAAAATGGGTATTATAAGTATGTCACACACCCCGCTTCCACTATTCATGACATATGGGTTATGGCCAGTAGAGGGCGAACTTTGCAGAGATGACAGGAAAAAAAAGGAGCATCTCCCAGTGCATAAATACGTGGGACCTCCCACACATTCCCCAGTATAGGACAGCAGTAAGGGGACCAGGAAGAGCCAAATATAAACAATCATAACACTAAAAGGTTCACCATATAAAAGATCCAAAATACCAATAAGGGCGGGATGAAGCGGGATGTGTGACATACTTATAATACCCATTTTAAAGGTGAGTAATCACAAAATGGTATTATTCCAGGTATGTCACACACCCCGCTTCCACTATTCATGACATATGGGACATCCAATAGCAGTGTCCGTCATGGGTGGGGATACAAATACAGCAAAAAATGCACCAATTTAAACCACTGCAGCTTGCAGAACCTTGCAGCCAAAAACAGCATCCGCTGAGGCCCGCACATCAACCTTATAAAACTTGGAAAAAGTATGAACGGCGGACCAAGTAGCGGCCTTACAAACTTGTTCAACAGAAGCCTGGTGCTGAAAAACCCAAGAAGCCCCAACAGCACGAGTCGAATGAGCAATGATCTGAAAAGGGGGAACCTTCCCCTTGGCAGTATAGGCCCCAACAATGGCCTGGCGTATCCATTTACTAATGGTAGACTTGGTGGGCGCCAAACCTTTCCTGGGCCCGGAGGGCACCGCGAACAAGCCGTCCGTCTTACGAAAGGGAGAAGTAGCCACCAAATAGTACTTCACACAACGAACCACATCCAAAAAGTGCAAAACCCTCTCCTTGTCATTGCTAGGCTTAGGACACAAGGAAGGGAGAACTACATCCTGATTGAGGTGGAAGGCAGAAACCACCTTAGGAAGGAAATCTGGCTTAAAGCGAAATACCACCTTGTCCCGGTGTCTCTCAAAGTAAGGGGCCTGAATGGACAGAGCCGCCAACTCAGACACACCGAACAGAAGTAATAGCCACCAAAGAGGCAACTTTTTGAGTGAGCATAGAAAGTGCAACATCCTGCACCGGCTCAAAAGGAGGCCCCTGGAGGGCCGACAGAACCAAATTCAAATCTCAAACGGGCAACAAAGGCTTTCTTGGGGACCGCACATGAAAAATGTCTTAACCAGAGGATGCAGAGCAAAAGACCTTTGAACGAAGACAGTCAGAACAGAGACCTGCCCTTCCAAGGTACTAAGCTGGAACCCCAGGTCCAGACCGTGTTGAAGAAACTCCAAAATCCTAGAATTAGAAAACACCCTGCAAGGCAAGGCCCTAGCCTCACACCAGCCAAAATAGGACCTCCAAGTCCTGTAGTATATGTTAGAGGAAGATCTCTTCCTAGCTCTAACAAGAGTCTGAATCACAGCCTCAGACAAACCTTCCTCCCTTAAGATGGAGGTTTCAGCAGCCACGCCGTCAAAGCCAGCGTTTGTAAATTGGGATAACGTAGTGGACCTTGAGAGATCAGATCCGGACACAGGGTCAGCCAGTACTGATCTACCGCCAGCCTTACGACGTCTGCGAACCAAACCTGTCTTGGCCACCTTGGGGCCACCAGAATTGCTGGCGCACCCTCTAGAGCCAGCTTGTGCACTACCGTGCCTACCATGGAGAAGGGGGTAAACAGGTACAGGAACCCCAGATCCCTCCAGGCAAGAGACATGGCATCCACTGTCAGGGCCAGAGGATCCTGAGACAGAGACACAAACTTTGGGAGCTTGTGACTGTGACGTGAGGCAAAGAGATCCACCTCCGGAAACCCCCACGTGTGACAGAGGGACCGGAATACCTTGTGGTTGAGAGACCATTCCCCTCAGCGAGAGGATCCCCTGCTCAGGGAGTCCGCCTCTGTGTTCTCCACACCCGGAATGTACACTGCTGAGATGCATGGAACATTGCTCTCCGCCCATGCAAGAATCAGAGAAACTTCCCTGAGGGCACTCCTGCTGCGAGTCCCTCCTTGGTGATTGATGTAAGCTACCGCAGTTCAATTGTCTGATCGGACCTGAACGGTAAGCCGCGTAGGTGATGCGTCAAGCATGACAGAACCAACCGAATAGCTCTCAGCTCCAAGACATTAATGGGGGTGTAAGCCTCCTGAGGACCCCATAGCCCCTTGAACTGATGCGTCTTCCAAAAACCTCCCCAGCCCGACAGGCTGGCATCCGTGGTAACCGTCTCCCAACAAGGGGTCAGAAAGGATCTGCCCCTCATCAGATTGCTTGGTCCCAGCCACCACTGAAGGGACTGCCGAACCCGGGGAGACATCATGAATGACTGATCCAATGACTGCGGACATCTTTCCCAGGCCAACAATAGATGGAGCTGGAGCAACCACATGTGGAACTGAGCAAAGGGAACTGCCTCGAAGGAAGCCACCATCAATCCCACCAGTCTCAACCCTAGCCAGATAGAAGGACGAGGATTGGACAGGAGAAGACGTATCAGATCCTGAACCATGTGCACCTTGGACCTTGCACCTCCCTTGAGGTGGAGAGAGAACACTTGGACCTGATGTCCAGCTCCGCCTGACTGAGAGAGGATGCTGTAATGAGGAGGTCGTCCAAATAGGGCACAATGTGAATGCCCTGGGCTCTGAGAAGGGCCATTATGCCCGCCAGCACCTTGGTGAACACCCTTGGTGCCGAAGTCAACCCGAAAGGGAGGACCACAAACTGAAAGTGCTGATCTCCCACCACAAACCTGAGAAATCTCTGGTGTACTGGGAAGATTGGTACATGAAGGTAAGCATCCTTGATGTCTATGGATGTCATGAAATCCCCCTGATGAAGGGAATTGATGGCTGAGCGCAGAGTCTCCATGCGGAACTTCTTGGTTCTGATGAACCTGTTGAGAAGCTTCAAATCCAGAATGGGTCTTATGGATCCATCCTTTTTGGGAACCGTGAAGAGGTTGGAATAATAGCCCCGGCCTCTCTCTGAGAAAGGCACCGGGCATATAACATCCATGACCAGAAGATTCTTTACAGCCAACAGGAGCCCCTGCGCAGCCTGGGGAACCGAGGGGACACGAGACCTTAGGAATCTGGGAGGAGGCCGGCACTCCAACTCCAGTTTGTACCCGGAAGAGACCACTTCCAAGATTCATTTGTCTGTGACCTCCTGGGCCCAGACCAGGAAGAAGTGCCGCAGATACTTCCTATCCCATCCCTGAGGAACACCGGGGAGCCGACTAGGCCTCTCCCATTCCTAAAGAATCATGCAATCAAAATGATTCTGATTTGGGAACTCCAAGCGGGGCTTAGAAGTCCCAAAAAATCCCCCCTTCTGCGGGGGGGTCTCTGCTGGCGGAGAAATACCCAGTACCTCAAATAGATGGGCCAGGATCTTGGGGGTATCCACGGCATCCCCCAGCGCCTGCCCAGTATCAGTATTAAAAAAAGGCTGATTCTCAGCATCAGATTCCTCAAACAATTCCCCCTCCTCAAGTGGGGAATAATCAGACCAGTCAAGGGAATCATAGTCATCAAATCCAGTACCGGCGCGGCCGGCGACAGATGCCTTCTCTTAGCTGGGGCCTTTCTGGCCACATAGCTAGAAATCAACTTTTCGATGTTGGCCAGCCTAGCACAAACGTCAGCTTGCTACTCCCCGCTAATGACAGTGTCACTTGGGGTACGGATAAGGCGGGGTGGGGTAGGTGATGAGACCGGCGGCACGGACCCAGACGCCTGGGACCCCGACTGCCGCGTAATGGCCTGCTGTGCACATGGAATGCAAATAAACACATTATCCCCCGCAAGGGATGCCCCACAAACCACTC
Organism: Gastrophryne carolinensis; assembly: GCA_027917425.1. NCBI lineage: Eukaryota > Metazoa > Chordata > Amphibia > Anura > Microhylidae > Gastrophryne > Gastrophryne carolinensis. Next base: position 230,022,031 of record CM051240.1, on the reverse strand, counting down.
ACTGCCGGGGTTGCCCCAAAGGGAGCCCAAGCCCGGTATCCTGGGAAGCCTCCATATGGTGATTTTTTATGGTAGTCGCAATGACCAGTGGGAATTACGCTAGTAAGCTACCCGGGATGCCCCTTAACGTCCGTTAGTGGGAGGATTTGTAACGCCCCAATTTGAGTGAGGGACCTAAAGCCGCAAGCCATTACAGCAATCACACTTCAAAATATCAACGCAGACATAGAATATAAATGCATAGCCTTAATGTATATAGCAGGATAATGCAGCACAAAATGCACCCTCATAAAAACGCGAAATAGTAAAAAGATGAGCCCCGCAGGGCACTCACAGTGAGAAACAATATGGCGACCAGAGCACAAGAGACAGCAGCAGCAGTGGCAGCATCTAGGAGAGAAGGAGAAGGGGGCGGGCCAGCGCGGATCACGTGGCCCCGCCCCCTTCTGCAGAGAAGAGGAAGCGCAGTTCCCAGCGATTTGCTGGGAACCTCCTTGGGTGCCAAAGAGAGGGGGCGGGCCGCCGCAGCGCGCCGAGCTCCCAGATCCGCCCCCTCTCCAAGCTGAGGAGAAGGAAGAGAACCCCCTTTACAATGGCCCCAGCATCTGCGGAGCCGGCCCGGACTCCAGGCCACCTGGCATAACAGCGCGGCCTGGCCAAGTGAAACAAACATGCACACCAACACTCACACCATCAAAGCAACTGACAATAAGATCAAGGTGAAATAAAATGGAGGGACAGCCCCCCCATGATCCAGGGACAGGGAGCAACGGACAGGGGGGACACCCCAGCCACATAATGCGGCGCAGGGACTACACGGACAGGGCATCCCAAACCAGGGTCCCGAACCTGGTATCCGCCTACCCCTAGGTGGGGGGTCTCACGGAGGAGCACAGCTCCAAATTAGTACACCACTAGGGTAATACCTACCATCGCCCGGACCTACAGCCGAGGCTGGGAGGCATAGGTAATCAATAAGACAAGGTCCGAGCAGAAATAGAGGAAAAAAATGGTCGGGTGTAAACCTGGCTTACCTGCAAAGAAGGAGACAGCCATCTTCTGACTTGCTCACCGTCTGCAGAGACGATTACTGGGGAATGTGTGGGAGGTCCCAGGTATTTATGGACTGGGAGGGGCTCCTTTTTTTCCTGTCATCTCTGCAAAGTTCGCCCTCTACTGGCCATAACCCATATGTCATGAATAGTGGAATACTTGGAATATTGATATTTTCACTTTTTGACTCATCCTGAAACACTGATTTATTTGCTGTCCCTTGGTGTGAGATGGCAGGTCATTGCATATGTATGGCAATGACATCATTGCCATACACAGCAATAGCAATGAATGGAGGAGGCGGAGCTTTACGGCTACAATAGGTGCCATTATCTGGGATTAGAGTGAAGCAGGAGCAGTAGAAATTGGCAAAAGTTACTCTTCGAGCAATTCGGTGGATGCCTGTTAAAAATGTGGGTTTTGGTCCGCTTTAAGTGCCAGTCTACCGAGAGATTTTGTCACCCTATTTTGCCAGACCATTTTTCACTATTTTGCTCTATACATGTTTAACTGTGATTTTAAAGGGATTTCCCAGAAAAGTTAAATATGGTCTTTTTCTGCAGAGGCTTTAAAATGAAATGTCTTGCTTGCCATTTTTTAGTGTTTTCTCAATATTCTTGAATTAAAGATGTGCAAAACAATAAAGAAAAATCAATTTTTTTACAATTTTTTTTTTAGCAATAAAAAATGAAAAATTTTCAATAAAATCATATTGCGTTTAAAAGCCCGATTTCAACGGGTTCCAATGGTACCACATATGTATTGGTATTGCCCAGAAGACTCGCCCAAATTGAAACAGTGTTTTAGGAGATTTTCAGACAAAATACATCTGCTATGCACAGATTTTTAAAAGAAAAACATCATATTCAATGGAAGTATGAACCTCAAGCTTTCTAGGTGTACCAGGCTTGTTGATGGGGGCACACATCAGGAAGTAGTCCCTCAATTAATTCTTTGGTTGCACAGGGTTCCCTAAAAAAAGAATAAAAAAGCAGAATCAAAGCCACATTTTCGTTAAAAAAAAAAAAACAATATGCAAATAAGCTAAATCTTAAAGCGCAAGCCCTTAACAGAACGATACCCAACATCCCAAAAGGACTTCCAAAATTTTAGTCAGGAACTTTGGAAAGTAACAGGTTCTATCACATTCACATCTGAAATTTTGCCAGTTTGTAGTCAGGAAAAAAAAGGCACTCAACATCGCCAAGTTCAAGGTGTGGTTACATCAGTGGTGTGAAGACAAAGGCTTTGGATGTATAAGTCATAATGTTAAAAAGTGGTCAAACAAGGAGTTGTATTAGATGGATGGCTTGTATCCTTCACAGAAAGGCACAGAAGAACTTGGAGTGTAACTCAACATTTTTTGATAGAGATTTAAACTAGATGAAGGGGACAGAGGTTTACCTTGTAAGGATGATTTCTGTCCCCAACCACTTAGGATGAAGCAGAGTGTTGGCACTTCAGGAGACCTGGTCAGTGGTAGGATAGAGGTGGAAAATATCAAGAACAAATTAGAATACAGTACCAACAACATCCGCATGATGTGTACCAATGCTCGCAGCTTAGGCAACAAGCTCTGTGAGTTAATGGCTCATATCCAGAGATGAGCAATAACAGAGACTTTGTTCAAGGATTGCAATGACTAGGAGATAGCCATACCTGGATACCTATTGTGTTACCATGCATGCTAAAAAGGGAGCTGTGGTCAGAACTGGTGTGATATATAGGCCCTCTGGACAATGTGAGTATTTAGATAACCTGTTAATAGATTAAATTAGTGAAATGGCGGTGAAGGGGGACATTATATTTATGAGTGACTTCAACATGCCTGATGTGGACTGGAATATTGACATGCAAGAGCAGGAACATATTATAGGCCCTTAATGGAGCATCTCTAAAGCAACTTGTGACGTTACCAACCAGAGGAGATAACATTCCGTTCTGACATTAAGTTCTGACCAATGGGGATCTGGAGTCTGAGATCAGGAATAGGATAGAAGAAAATCTGGGATCCAGGCACCATCAATGCTTATGATTAAGGATAAAAACAGACATTGTACAATCCTACACTAGAACCAAAGTGCTAGACTAAGGAAAACAAACCTTAAGAAAATAGCGAAGTATGTAGGGAATTAGATTAGTGGAACAGAGCAGCAGAATTGAGTGCCAAGTGGTCACTATTAAAATGGCCTTCGAAAAGGCAACTAAGCAATACATGAAACAAACTAGCAAAAATAAAAGGAAGAAGAAACCGTTATGGTTTACTAGGGAAGTCGCCACTATCTTAAAAGAAAAGAAGTCTGCCTATAAGAAGTATAAAGAAAGTGGAAGTGTAGCTGGTATGATAGGCATATTAATTTAGACAAGGAAGCAAAACTGATTATAAGGGCTGCTAAATGCCAAAAGGAGGAAGAAATGGCCAAACCTGTGAAGAGGGGAGATAAAACCTTTTTCCGATATATTGGCTACAGAAAGAAGAAAAACAGTGCAGTTTCAAAGGTTATAAATGGGGAAAATGTGACTGACCATCTGAATAGCTATTTTTGATCAGTATTTTCAGATAGTGGCTTTCAAACCCATAGCAGGTATGGCCATAACTTAGCTTTCAGCTGGGAAGGACTAGCTTCAGAGTTTTTTGAAGGCTGATGTCTAAAGGTAAGTAAGGCAATGGGTCCAGATGGAATCCACCCCAAAGTTCTAAGGGAACTCAGATTTGTGATTGAAGATCTTAACGATCTATAGTGGTCAAACTAATGGAAAGTCTCTTATAAAAACAGATAATTTCCCATTTACAAAATTAACAACCTGTTGGACCCAAACAGCACGGCTTTACTGAGGGCAGATCAAGTCAGACCAATCTTTAATTGACAGGTTCTGTCACCCCTGTTACTCTCAGGATCCTGTCACCCCAGGATTTCATTCTTACCAGGAGAAGAAAACCACAACCTTGGAGGGAGTTTTATTCAGTTCGGGTGTATAAGTGACCCCTCCTCTCATTAGCCAGCGTGTTTAGGTGGATTTGTGATATCACACATTTTGTGATCAGAAGAAATATTTTTTAGAGCTCTTCAAAGGAAATCAGTAATTGGGCACACTAAAATAAATCCTTCTTTGGGCCCACTTGAGGAACTCATTCTTGAGGCCCACCCGAGGCAATCATTCTTTGTCGCACTAGAGGAAATAATTCTTGGTCCCACTAGAGGAAATCATTCTTGGTCCCGCTAGAGGAAATTATTTCTGGTCCCACCAGAGGAATCAATCTTGGGACCCATCCTTCAGCTAACACACTAGATTATTGCAAATAACATGTAACTTACTGAATTAATACACTTCGAAGACACTTGATGTTGGCCCTGGAGCCTACCAGCGAATCCTCTGGCGCCTTGGTAGGCCATTCCAACACTTGTTCCAAGAGTTTAACTAACTGTACAAACAAATTTTACTTTGACCAGCCTTTACTACAAAGATGATGGATGATCCACTGGGCAGGAGCTCCCTTGCAGTAAAATGGTCCAAATGCAGTTCACAAAACAAAAGGCTCCAACAGTGAAACCAACCTGGGCCTGTTTTGTCCCAGCACACAGGAAGTAATGCTAAAGCTCCAAAAAGGGGTCACCAATAGAATATAGAAACATCACACTTTATATTGTGTAAGAGGGAGACCACAAGTCCTAGAGTCTTATAAACTCTAAGCCGGTGGTTGTTCCTCTTTTAATAAAACTTGCCTTGCAGTTCTTTGACAACATAAACACCTATCTACAATACTTACCAAAATATCTGTTGTCCCTGTTGTGTTAAGGTTCTTCTGAAGACTTTATCTTCTGCTCATGAAAACAGGTTAAAACAGGAGTTGAGGGCCCGGAAAGTATCACGATCTAGTAAGGCTCCATATCAATAATCAGTTTCAAGGTAACTTAGTGAATTAAGAAGCATGAGCAGACGTGTTTGGGAAAAGCTAACAGGTCCATCTGTCACAAGCCGCTGTGGTAAAGTAAGTGGGTTTGGCTGTTTGCTGTTAACCACAAACGTAAGGCGTGGTGGGGAAACCGGCCTTTCTGAAACATGCACACTGTTATTTGTCTATTAGTATCATTTTTTTTAACAGATTACAACATAATAATCAGGTGTAGGGGTCATGTGATACTTATTAAATCATACCTGAATTCAAACAAAGACAAAAATTGAGCTGCCCATCCATTTATCAAGTTCTACAAGGTCTGAAATTGAGGTTCAGTCCTCACTCTGGGATCCTGTGATGCAGCAAACATGGCCACAAAAATATTCACACTTGCCAAGAGAACCTGCCAGCAGTCACATGGGAAAACAGGAAATCTTCCCTTCAAATAAAATAGTAGATAGTGAAAGTGATCCTAAATAGTGTTGAGCCGAACTTTAAACAAAGTTTGGTTCAGGTATCGAACTTGACCCCAAACCAAACTCCTAACCCTTAAAAATTATGAAGAAAAAAACTACCTCCCACCAAAAAGGGGAGGACCCTATGCTCTTTTCAAATTAACCCTTGATGTCCCTTTTAGCTAGTATAAAAGGCTTCTTCCTGCAGCAGGAGTAAGAGCAGAAGCCAGAAAGATTGGTATGGTGTCTAACCCTTTGTGAACTGGTAAGGTACCCCCATACCAGTTTACAGGGCAGGAGGGGGCTGGTAAGTCACCTGCCAGTCAGTGGGTGACTTGCTATTAACCCCCAGCCCTATTACCTTCCCACAGCCCATGAGGGCTATGGGGGCTTGTAGCTGTCATCCTTGTATCGCCCTGGTCTACAAGCCTCCATAGCTGGTGCTTGGGTCTGTTTTACGGGAAGGGGGGATTTAAGGGTTTCAACCCTTAAAAATAAAAAAAAAAGCCTGTCCCCAGAGAGAGGGGGATCCCACGACTATTTTTTAAAAATGTAACCCTTGATATTGTGGATAGTAGGTATATTTTATTTTAAAATGTGTTTTTTTCACTTTGGGGGGTCTACTGGGCATCAGGGGCAGTGAGAGCAAATGGGTGCTTCATAACTGGGAAAACCCGCCCGTCAGTGAAGCAACCGAGGAACCCCCCTCTCTAACACTGACCTTTCGGTACACACGTTTACTCTGTATTTTAAATGTAAATAAAATGTAATCAGACGGCGAGGCCAGACTTTATTTACTTAACCCTTTGCCTGGAATGTCCATTTAAGTTATTTGTTCATAAACTGTATTCCAATAATTATGCCTTATATTATAAGTAGCCTGATTATATAATGGTCGGGCCCTGAGTCCTGGCTGTCAGGCCCTGAAAAAATTGAGAAGTCAAAATCGGTGCTTTGGGTTACCGACTTCACAGCCCCAGAGAGAAAATATAGTTTGTGGAGGGATTTCAAATGCAAAAGTCCCTAGACATTCCTACAAAAATCACAGTTAAACATATGTAGCGCAAAATATTGAAAACATGTCTGGCAACAGATGGTGGTGACAAAAGGTTGGCTGGCAGTTAAATGGTTAAATAAGACACATTACCTTTGTATTTTAAGCTAAAACATTTTTTTTTATATTTTCATCTTTTACATTTTCAAATAAAAAAAGGAAAATATACAGAAGCTAAGCATTGGGGACCCTGCATGGTTAGTTAGTACTTAGTAACAACCTATTTGGTATCTCATCTTGTAAATGTTTTTTTTAGCCAGCAAAGAGTTTTCCAGTTCATGTTTGAGAGGTTTTCATCTATTTTTTTGCACAAAAGGCTTCCATGTCTCTGATTTTCCTTGTGCAGATTGCCTGTGCTGCTCTTTTTAGGTCTATCCACAGGTTTTCAACAACTTTCAGATCAGAGGACTGTGAGGTCCATGGTACAATCTCCAGCTTGCCCTGTTTGAGGTCTATTGTGAATTTTGAGGTGTGTTTTGGATCATTATCCATTTGTGGAAGCCATGCGCTTTTGAACAGTTTGTTTTATAGTTGGTGATATGTTTGCTTTCAAGATTCGTCCCAAATTCTTAAAAAGGATCGTTGCAGGCATTGGGGAGTTAATAAAAACTCTACAAACCTGGTTTTCTCTGCCCCACTCCCCCTCCGGTTTATCATTAGACAGCTTTAAACTCACCTCCAGTTGCGCCGCGCTCTGGCATTGCTCGGTCCTGCACCGTCTTCGTAGGGCAGCACCATCTTGACATGCTCTGTACCGGCCCTCCGATCTCGTGCATGTGAGTGCGGCTAAGGCTTTGTAACCTTCACTTTGGGACAGCTAAGGGGGTGCAAAGGGACCAGGAATGCTGCTGGATGTCTGCGTTTTAGATAACACTCACATCCAAAATACAGTGAGTGAGGGATGTTTACAGAGGAACATCAGAAAAGGTCTGATGTTCCTCTTTAATGGTTGGAGAGGTGTTCTTTTCATGAAAGTCTTTGCCTTTTTTCACCAAGCATATATTTGCTCATTGTGGCCAAAATGTTTTATTTTACCCTCATCTGTCTAAAAGACTTTCTCAGATGACCTTGTGCAAACTTCTGACATTAAATTTACTGTTGAGAATGCAGGAAAAGATTACTTCTGATGATTTATCCATGAAGACATATTTGTGCAGGTGTCGCTGAACAGTAGAGCAATGTACCACAACTCCAGAGTCTGCTTAATCTGCTTGAAGGTCTTTTGGAGCCAAGCAGGGGTTCTGATTTGCCTTTCTAACAATCCTACGGGCAGCTGTCACATACATTTTTCTGGGTCTTCCAGACCTGCTCTTGACCTTCACTGTTCCTGCTAACTGCAATTTGTTAAAGTGAACCAAAAGTTGGGTTTTAGTCCTTTCCCCCAGATTCAAGATGCCCCACTGTGTGAAACTCCCCAGGTACGGTGCATGCGCAGGCTCTCATCCAATCAGTGCAGTCCAGTTTAGCCAAAAGGACATGAGTGGAGCCATGCGTGCTAGTGTCCGCAACCCTGCTACCCTCCAAGTTGGTGCTTGCCCATGCCGGCCACCTTCATTGCTTGACGCGAGCGTGCACTCAACTAAAAATTATAGCTGACGTCCGCTACGGCATGCACATGTGCTGTTGGATCGGGGAGAAGGTAAGTTTTACAAGGGACTCGGGGGCGGGGGGATTGGGGGGGGTTCACAGAGCGGAGCATCCTGAATCTGAATTCCCTGGGAAAGGGATACTCTAGGGCTGCTTTTGGTCCACTTTAGTTACATGTTAAATTTAGGAAATGGCAACCAAAAACCATTTTACTATTATCTTATAGCTTTCTATCACCTTGTGGGCCTCAACCATTTTCATTCTTAGAGTGTTAGGCAGCTGATTGGAAGAACCTATGGCTGCTGTGCTTTGGGACAAAGTTTGAGGGTTTGAAGGTTTGAGGGTTTGCATCACTTACTTTCCTAACAATGATTTTGAACAAGAATTCACTCTAACAGGCTAATAAAGGTCTGAGACCTAGGTCAAAGTTTTCTGAGATCACAGAATTCATTGGCTTCCTATCTTTTTACAAGGCCCTTTTTGCTCTCTAAAATTGTACCAATTAAAAAAAAACACTGGTATTGCTATAAATGTGGAATAATGTGTTTCATAATTTTTATGCGTTTTAAAGATAATTTATTCTTCAACTTGCTTAAAGAGAAAGTCCAAGCAATGTCAATAATAAACCAGCATGAGCTAACCCAAAGCCATGTGCCTATACCTAATTTCCTGCAGTGTTTTGTAGCTGCTTTGGCAGGGCTCCAAAGTTAGTCCTTCCTTTCCATTCTTCTATGAACATCCCTAAATATGGCCTTCCATGTCACATAGGGCTACTAGCATGAGCAAGTCCGGCAAGCCACAGTGGTCAAACTTGCGGGGCTCGCTCCTAATAGGGGCACTGAGTGATACGGGACCTCATTTGGTAGGGAAAAATGCAAAGGAAAGGGACATTTTGGAAACCAGATGAAGCCATCTACAGTGTGCTGCAGGAAATGGCGGAGAAGCACATGGGACAGGCTTCAGGTGAGCTCCTTGCTGCCTTATTATTGCCATTTCCTGGACCGTCCCATTAAAGTGGACCAACACCCAGGATTTTGACTATCCTGGGTTTTGGTCCACTTCGGCGGGGCACCCCGATCGGGGGTGCCCCGCTGTGTGAAACCCCCCAGAAAGCCCCAAAAACTCACCTCTCCCCGCTCCCACGTGACTGGACGGTCCAATCCCCGCCAACGTCCAGGCGGGGATCAGGAACGTCCAGGCGGCTGCCGCCGCCGCCGCCTCCCTCGCGTCACTTTCGGCGCGCGCGCGCCCCCGCCGGCCATTCGCAGACGGCCGGCGCGGGCGCGCGCACGCCTACAGGGGCGCGAGGGAGGCGGCGGCGGCTGGCCGCCGCCGAAGATAAGGTAGGTGATTTGGGGTGTTTGGGGGGGTTTCACCCCGCGGGACATCCCGATCTCGGATGTCCCGCGGGGTGGGAGGTGATCGGCCCGGGAATCTTATAGATTTCCGGGCCGATCACCTCTCGGTGTTGGTCCACTTTAACGTCTAACAGTAACAGTGATTTGACCAAACCTTTTGCATATAACTGTCCCTACCATTCCCAGTGAGGTGCATTTCTGTTATCCAAATGGCAATGCAGTGAGCAAATAAGTTAATAAATAGATTTCTCTAAAACTGGCTTTTTGCCATTGCCTGTTGATCTGCTTTCACTCTGGTTCCATACACAGCACTTGATTATATCATTACCTCGTATTATTAAATTGTATAAAAATAGTAAACACAATAATAACGCCACAGCGCACAGAGACAATCGAAAATTAATTCAATCAAATGAAAGCGTGTTATCTAACCTGCAACCAGCACATTTACTTTTAAAGGAAAAATGAACCCCAGTTGTGGTTTTGTAGCCAGAAACCATTAAAGTGGACCAAACCCCACCTTGGAGTCTCATAGAGGCAGGCTTACTCTCCCGCTGTGTAAAAGACCCCAAGTCAGGACAGTAAAAACACCTTCTCCCCCATCGAATGGCGCATGTATGAGCAGTGGCCACCATCTGCTATACCTATTAGCGGGCGCACACCCGCACCTGGCATTTGCGAACTGGCACGCACCCTGTTAGAGGGTGGCGAGGATGCAGCCACCGGTGTGCTCAGAATGGTCAAAATTCCAGGTTTTGGTCCACTTTAAAAATGAACATTGGACCTAAAATAAAAAGGGGCATATTCCTTCCCCCATCAGCCTCTATCCCCTCCCCCATCGGCCTGCTTCAGCGCCCGATCCTCCCCGCTTAGCCGTCTGTTAATGACAAGCACCGCCTTAGCTGTGCTCGTCAATGTCCCACGACGATCTTGCAGCTCAGCGAAGTCTCGCAGGATTTCGGGCCACCCCATTGCATCCCATTCATGGGAACTGCACTGGTGCAAAACCGGGGTCTATGTGCAGTGCCTGAGGGGATGTAATATGGAGCCGCCCGTTTAAAGGTCGCCCAGAAACCGAGGGACACAGAAGATCGATCCTTTGGCAAGTTGAGTAAATAATGAACATAAAAGGGAACCCACACTTCCCCAAGCGTTACCAGGGATACACAAAACAAGTGGCACCACCCTCAAGAGTATAAAAAAAATCTAAATTTAAATTTTTACTTATAGTACAAAAAACATAAACATAGTAACACTTACACCAGTATACAACATAAACACATGAAGACACAAGGGGGCGCCGGTGGTCTAGTGTGACTCATAATAAAAATGTGGCACTTAGTACAAATAACAATATATATAAACTCCCAATACACTATCAAGATTGTGCAAAATACGCAGTAAATGTGCAAAGTGACTGCTGACCAATATAAAAATCACAATTAAATATTCCTAAATCTATATCCAACAACCTAGTTAATGTATATACCTAATACCATGAAGCAGGAAAACGAGCCTGGGTGAGCAAAAGAAATAACAAAGCTAAGAAAGTGTATACAGACCAACCGAAGCACCCCCACAAAAGTGGAACGCCAACGCGTGTCGTAGTGTCACCTGCACTACTTCCTCAGGGCGAGTAAATAATGGCCGAAGCTGAAACCAGGGAAAGGGGGGCAGCAGATTGGTGAGGTATTAACCTCCCCTGATGTTTCTCTTTAAAGAATATTTTCCCTAGTACCTGTCTCCTGGTACCCGATTTTTGCAACAAGAATTTAGAGAGCTTTTTTAGAGAGCTTTTTAGAGAGCCCCAAGCTTTTGTAGCTCCACAGCCACGCAACCCACTCTCTGCACTAAGACCAATTTGGGTGTTAATATAATAAATCTCCTCACCTGAACACCGCAATCCTCCCCTGATTCCAGAGGGGGGCAGGACTTTAAATGGCAGCCAAAGACGTGAGTGACAGTTGGACTTGAGTGAATGATCAGTACAGTCACCCTGCTGCACAATATTGTGTGACTGACCTGTCACTCTGTCCATTCTCTCCAACATGCTGGCGATCCCTGAACTTCCAGGGCCCATATTTGTAACAAATGCAAAGTATGGGGACATCTTTTCTGTTTATTCAATGTTCTGCTCCCACCAAAAAAAAGCATACATGAAAATAAGGAATTTGTACAGCATTAGGCAACAAGAAAAAACAGCTTGGTGGGTTCTAGGACGCTCTTAATAATTTAATCAGCCCTGAGGGAATTTGGCTCCACCAGCTAAGAATTAATGATGGTTAAACCGGACCTTCACCATGATTTATTGAAAAGCCCAAACCCTTAAAAAACGATTCCCCAGCATCTCAAATTAATGTATTTTAAGTTTTTAGTCACCTTCTTATTATTCTTTCCCCCACTGGGCTGCAACTCTGTTCAGCACTTTAGAATACGGGTGCCACCATCTTGACTCAGAAGCATCACACTTACTGAGGAGAGGAGAGTGGGATAAAGTACAGGGGGAGGGTTATAGCTGTGCAGAGCTGGGGTCAGGAAAAGCTCAGCAATCCCAGAATGCAGAGCAGCACAGTCAGAAGACACTTCCTGTTTGCAGGCTGCCTGATGTTCCATGAGCCGCCATCTTGGATGTTTAAAGGCTCATAACATGCAGTAGACGCAGGTAGGATGATTTTTAATGTGAGCAATCTGTACAGGGTGTGGGAAACCTATAAGATAGACTCTTATTCAGAGTGAAGGACCGCTTTAATACTGTTTTTGGTTACTATGCGGCATGTACTTTTTTTAAAGAAAGCATTATTTTTTTCTTGGTCCGCATCAGCTTAAAAGTAAAAATAAGAATAAACAGCAGCTTATCTTGCCAAGAGTTCCTCCTGTGATGTGCATCCTCTCTGCTTGGCGCAGTGAATGGGGAAAATTGCCTTCTCATCTTCCCCTCCAGCCCCATCCTGACGATGTGGACCACCAATACTAACTTAAGGAACTAGTCCAAACCACGCCCCCTCTGCTTAGATGGGTTGAATGGCGCTCTCTGAGCCATTTAAGCACTGCTAAAAACTCGGCCAGGCTAATGAGAATGAGCTGCATCACAGCTCCAAGGGCCAGGCCCACATGTTTCAGAAGAGAAATCATAAGATAAAACTGTAATCCTCAATATCTCTGCCATTTCATCTTCAATTTAAAAAATGGAAAACAGTTTAGGACAGCATCTAACATAGCCCACCATAAAGGTCTACCAATTGACTTTGCCTGAAATATCACTTTAATTTTCAGGTTCCACTGGGTTCTTATGCCATTCTGCACACCCTGACATATTATCCAAGGATAGCACCCACCTTGTAGCCCACCTACCAAAGGATATGACCTATTCCATTCAAAGTATAAACTGGCGCAGCTTCAACCAGAACGCCTGGCGTTGTGACCTATACGGCGCTAGTGTAAAACTGGACGCAGGCTGTTGGCCGCATCTGCACTGCCTTGTTTTTGGTTTTATAAATTGCATGCTGAGGCCAAAAAAATGGCGCTGAGCGGTATAAACAGGCTTCATAAATCAGGCTCCAAGTTTTACTATTATATGGATGTCATTTCTACGGATTCTGATACCTACCCTGGCCCATATCTTAGGACTGACACTGATCTCCTGTGATGTTGCCCTTCTCCAGCCAATGCAAAGTTCTGCCAAGAGTTCCACTTTAAACCGGACCTTCACCCTGAATAAGAACATATCTTATATGTTTCCCCACGCTGTACATACAGATTGCTTACATGAAAAATGATCCTTCCTGCATCTACTGCATTTTGTGAGCCTTTAAACATTTAAGATGGCGGCCTATGGAGTTTCAGGCTGCCTGCAAACAGGAAGTGGCTTCTGACTGTGCCGCTCTGCATTCTGGGATTTCTGACCTTTTCCTGAGCCCAGCTCTGCTCTGTCTGTGCAAAGCACAGCCATAACCCAACCCTCCTGCACTTTTGACCCCTCTCCTCAGTATGTGATGCTACTAAGGCCCTTATTTAACAAGGGATAGCGCCAGGTAGCGACTGGTGAGCGACTGGTAATGACGGGCACCGCCACGAGAACGCCGGCTCCCCACCACAATCACACATTTATCAAGCCGATCCTGCTTAGCGACTGAGATAGCGCCATATAGCCACTCATTCATCATTATTCCAGCCTCAGCCCACAGCGCCAGTGTCCGACCTTGAACAGCGACAGGTATGACCTCTCGCTACCTGGCGCTCTCCAATGCATTTCAATGGAACAATCTTAAAATATTCATAATTAATTGTTAATATATTTTTATTTTTTTATGTGAAAAATTCTGTGACCACTTCTGCAATGTTAGTTTTTTTTTTTAAGGTAAAAAAAATAAAAATTGTGCAGAATTGATATTAAAGGTCTGATATTAATGTATTCATATTACAAAATGTTTTTAGAAACTTGTTTTTTTTGGTTTACAAAAATATAGTTGTTTGGGGGTTAAAAAACTACTTTTAACCCATCGCCGCCAGCGCTCTGGGGTTTAAACAAGCATTTCACAGCGCGAGAATTTTTAGAGCGTGATTTGTTAATGAATATGGTGGGAGCCAGTCGCTATGGCCATTCGGTATCATGCGCACCCATACAGCGCGGAACCTGTCAAATAGCGACTCCTCACCCAATATTCAACATTACCGCACACCGACTGAGTCGCTGTCAACAACCGAACAACGGCCAAGCACAGCGACTACTAGCGGGCGCTGTGAAAATACTGCTACTGTCGCTCATCTGTCGCTACCTGGCGCTATTAATGAATCGGCCTCTAAGCCAAAATGGCGGCGTCCGTATCCTAGAGTGCTAAAAAGAGTTGCAGGCCAGTGGGGAAAAGAATAAAAGTGATTAAAAACAGTAAATATATTAATTTTAAATGCTGGGGAATAATTTTTTTAAGAGTTTGGGCTTTTCATTAAATAACGCTGAAGGTCCGGTTAAATTTTGGAATCATCGCCAATAAATGAAAACGCAATATGAAATGAAAGCAAAGTAGAGTATTTAACAATGCATAAATTAACATGGCGCACCGCAGCAGATTATACAGGTTGCCAGTCAATATTTGCAGTTCCTGCCTTAACCCGCAAGCAAAAAGTTGATCATTAGCTCGACCACAAATCAATGTTCAGATCTTTTATTGCTAAATCAATCTTCCAACAGACATAATGATGAGAACAGAAGACAAATACTTTGCTCCGGTAACAGGAAACCATTTCAAATTGTTAAATGAAATTTTCGGAACAATTATCTTTCCCATGAAAAAGCAGAGGGTGCAGGAGAAAATGTCCACACGTCACCTAGGCTACTGAGCCACGCGCCATGCTGATAAGTGATAACTTCCATGGAGGACAATGCGAGAGCTAAGATAACAACACAGCTTATATTTCTACAGAAGTAGCAAATCACCATTCACATGACATGGGGAGGATGATTCATTACTAGCGCCAGGTATCGGCAGATGATCGTCTGTATAGCAGCGTTTAGAGTGACCGCTAGTATACGCTGTGATCGGCTATCGGCCTCAGTCGTTGTAGTATTCTGCCCGGCATTGAGATGTATGTTGGGCGTTCAAACACCAGTACAGCATTGCAGCGAGCGAAAGGTAGCGCCAGCTCAGTGTGCCCGACTCTCACCGACTCTCAGTGACTCACACCATATTCAACAAAATAACACACACACACACACACAGCATAGGCGTTCTGGATCTGGTCGCTGTAGCATAAAGCGGCAGACGCTGTGTGATTAAAGTCTGCTTTTAAACACATATTCACCAGTAATGGAATGACATTGTTGTAACATTGTGACATTAATACTTTAATGCCAGACCTGTAATGACAATTATGCATAAAAATATATAAAATCCAAAAAGTTTTCAAAAATGACTCTTTCTAGGCCAGGAGAGGTCACACATTTATTTGAGAGAAAAAAAAATAAAAGCAAAAAACCCCGTTTAAACAGAAGAAAAGGAACGTCCATTGAAATGTATGGGAGAGCGACTGGTAACGACAGGTAATACCTGGCGCTTTAAAAGCTAGAGAGCCGGCGCTATATGCTGAGCCACCTGTAATGATGAATTGTACGCTACATGGCGCTGTTAGATTCGCTCACCATATTCGCTTTCATAAATGTGGTATTGCGTACAGCGCCCAGTGTTCATCAGATGCTGCCTGCCGCTACGAGGCGCTACCTGCCGCTATCCCATAATGAATAACCCCCATAGTTACTCCTTAGGTAGTGAGTGTGCCATCTCAGTTGGCCAGTATTCACTAGTATGACAAGCTTTCTGCTACGAGTCGATTTTTTTTTTTAAAGAACCTGCGAAGACTGAGTGCAAAATCAAAGCATAATTGTAATTGTCTTGCCTCCGAGACAACTGATTTCTGCTATGATGCTTTCTCCTTTATTTCTGTCTCCTCTTCTTCGGTCATGCCTTGCAGTTTTCTTTTTAGCTGCTGTGAATCAATCATTGTGAAGGAAGGGCGAGGGTCTTTTTATTTCTAATCTTAGCAACACTTGACTTCCACGATAACAACAGGAATATTTGTTTCTTTGCTGTCAATGACCTTGCGGTGAGCTGAGAAGAAGTGAATAGACAAGCAAAGGAAGGAAGGAGCATCTATACCACTAGAGACAGAGGTAACTTTCAGACTTCTGGTATAGGGACGATCAGCTACGCTGGACTATTGGTGGGTATCTATTGGGTTGATTCAAAGAAACATGTAACAGCTTGGATTTGGGTCACGATCATCCTATTTTTCACGTCCGCTCGTGCGTTCGTATGAACTTGCGAGTGATTCAATAAGCAAATACGTTTCTATCCTAAAATATACGTCCGTTCGTATGGCAGTTCGGGAATCAGACCTATGTCAGTTTCCATCCTGAATTTTCCGTTTCATTTCTCAGGTTGCAACATTGGTTTTGCCCTTTTTCCTTTTTTGTCTGGACGTAAATCCTTCTGATCTTGCGGCTCCGCACTACAAACTTACCTCATTAAAGTGCATTCTAAATATTTGGTCTTTTATTTTTCTTTATTTCATTCATTTTGTAGTAACCAACCATTAATGAATGCATTTGCATAAGTAAATCTTACTTTGTTTAATTTTTAGTTAACTTGCATTTTTTACTTGTGGATTTAATTTTCATATTTATGCTTCAAATGGTACAACTTTAAATTTTTAGTGTGGTTACCCACACCCTCTCCATACAGATTGCTCACAAATATTAAAAAACACCCAGCAACTTCTGCATGTTATGAGCCTAGAAACAGCCAAGATGGCGGCTCAGGTATTATCGGGCAGCCTGCAAACAGAAAGGGCCTTGTGACTGTGTTGCTCTGGATTCTTTGATTTCTGACCTTTCCGTGCCCCCAGCTCTGCTGTGTCTGTGCAAAATACAGCAGTAACCCACATCCTGCACTTTATCCCGCTCTCCTCTCCTCAGTAAGTGTGATGCATCTGACCAAAGATGTGCTTAAATAATTAAACAAAGCAAAGGTAAACAACTACACCAATAAATGCAATCTAAAAATATTATTCTAGTACATCAATTTTAAAATAAATAACAAAGGACATAAGTTTCTTTAATTAACGCAAATATATTGCAAAATAAAGGTTTACATGCAAAGGACTAATTAAGGTCCACATTAAAATGCTTTTATAAGGCATACATGAATCAGGTATGCATTGCCATACAATTTATGGCCTCGGCCATGCTGATACATGCAGTTCATTGGAGCACAAGACGCGCAGACTCCTCCACATAGCCAAAAAACCTGTTCACGAACAGCAATCCGACTGCTAAAAGGTGTCGGCTGTGGCTTTCTTTTAAAACGCGTTTAGAGGTTTCTCTGAATCACACCGAAACACATCCAATTAACCTAAGTTTTACGTTTTGATCGTAAGTTTTAGGATTTGATCCTAAGTTTTACGTTTTGATCCTAAAATTTAGGAACGAACTTCCGCTGATCGTAAGAGCATATACGCATTCGTACGTAGGCTCGTGCGAGTCGGAAATGGCCAAAAAAACAGGAAAAAATGACTAACACCCACCCAAACTTACGATTCTCGATACGAAATCAATTAACTTTTGCTCTTTGAATCGAGGGGTATGCTTGTAATGTTCAGACAGTCCCCTTATGTAAATACTCAAAGAAATGTATATTACGCAAAGGGAAGGAGATAGTCATTTACAGTTGTTCTTCACCTTATGGCTCTGGATGGTTATTTGATGAATTAATGGACATCCAAAATACCTAATGTAATATATATATATATATATATATATATATATATATATATATATATCCTCATAAATATCTATAGATACAGATTTACTGACCTTAAAGTGATCCTATACCCAGAAAGGAAGTTTATGTTGTCACCTTCTATCCCCAGCCCAGTGCCCCAAAAAAGCCTTTGCCTAATATTTAGAGATGAGCGAACTTCTTGAAAGTTCGATTCGGGCGATTCGCCAAATTTCCCCAAGAAACTTGTGTTCGCCCGAATCGAACTTTCACGAATCGCTCATCTGAAAAAAAAAATGCCGCAATGGTGGGAGCGGGCAGGCCGGCTACGCCTGTCAGTGGGCCGCCGCTGGCCCACTGACAGCGCAGCCGGCCTGCCCGCTCCCACCATGCCAGCATTTTTTTTTTAAGCAAACACTTACCTGCATGGTCGGAGCGTGGAGGCCGGCGCCGCTCTCAGCTGTCATCAGAGGACGCGTCATCAGAGGGCGCCTGAGAGCAGCGCCGGCCTCCACGCTCCCACCATGCCGGCATTTTTTTTTTTTTGTTTATTTCAGGGAAAATTCGATCGCCACGAACCAAAAAAAATTCGGGTTCGTGCTGAATCGAATTTTCCCTGAAATTCGGAGCGAATTCCGGTTCGTCCGAACCGGTTCGCTCATCCCTACTAATATTCATAAAAACAGGAAGCAGTATGATGTCCGAATGCTAGCTGAATGGTAATTCATTTAGGCCCTTATTTAAGAAGGGATAGCGTCAGGGAGTGGCTGGTTAATGAGAGGTAGCGACAGATAGCGACTGGTGAACGCCGGACATGGCACACAATTCCACATTTATCAAGCAGAATCTGTTTAGCAAGATAACGCCATGTAGCACCTGATTCATAATTTTCACAGCCTCAGCGAACAGCGCCGGCGTTTTTTTTTTCTGGAATTGAAAATGCAGTTTTTTGACAAATTTTTCATTTTTTTTATATATTTCTTCAGAAATGACATTACAGATCTGCCATTAAAGTGTCATGTTACAATGTTGCTACAATGTAATTCCATATGTTTTCGCTTTGTTACTAGTTGATAGATGCTGAAAAACAGACTTTAAACACACCGCCTCCGGGCTTCAGAGAAGCATTTTTCTGCGCCAGAGTTGTGTGAGGCTTTTTTTTTCTTGAATATGGTGTGAGTCGGTCGCTATGAGCAGTCGCTACCATGCGCTCCCATACAGCGCTGTACTGGTCAAATAGCGACTCCTCACAATGTATTCAACATTACTGCACAGCAACTGAGTTGCTATAAACTAGCTACTCACGGCCGAACACAGTGACTACTAGCGGGCGCTCTGAAAATGCCTGCTACAGATGCTCATCTGTCGCTATCTGGCGTTAGTGATGAATCAGCCTGCCCGTTACAAACTAAACTGTCACATAATGGCAGTTAATTTGAAGTGCTTCCCAATACTAAACTGTGTGTGCTGTAACTGAATGCATCATCACTGGAAAGCACCAGGGGGCGGGACTGCATCCAGTTCGTATTGTTATAGATAGCGGACAAAGGCTCTAGTAAAAAAAAAAGAACAGGCTGCTTTTGGGCACTGAGCTGGGGATAGAAGGTGATGATATAAACTTCTTTTCTGGGTATAGGATAGCACAGTGTCACAAGCAGGGCCGGATCATGAAGGGGGGCAGCAAGGGGCGCACGCCCTGGGGCCTCCACTACTTGTCCTGCAAAGGGGGCCTTCACCACTTGCTCTGCAAATGGGGCCTCCACCAACCTTTGGGTTATGGTCTTGTCCAGGAGACTTTTTAGTCTTTGGTCTGATGGGCCGCAGGGCCGGCAACAAAGCTATCAGAGGCAGTGAGGGCCCCCGTGCCTGGTTTTGTTTTTGCAAACCTGCAGCCAAAGCCACCACAGGGAAGGATATAGAATCTAGAGCAGCAAAGCTAAAGTCAGCAACGCTACAGTGGTGGGTGCAGAGCTGTGTCAATCGGCAGCCGCTCACTGCACATAAGCCACCAAGCACAGCCGCTGGCAGCTCAATGCAGGGAACTGTTTTCTGCTGGACCAGCCGGGTGACCACACTACCCCCCCCCCCCCCAGAATGGCAAAGCGAAAGTTTCCGAGCAGCACACACCCGCACAAGAGTGGCACATGGGGCTCGATCTGACGTTCCAGTAAGGGAGCGGGAGCCACACAACCACCAATCAGTTACCCAGTGGACTAAAAACTACTGTACCTGGGGCCTCCACCACACTTAATCCAGCCCTGGTCACAAGCACAGTTACAGCTGATTCACCAGCAGAATGTTATAAGTTACTGTATTGTAACTACTTGTATATGTGTATACCTACCAAGGATCGACCAATGTATGATGATATATATATATATATTTGTAAATAAATGCTAAGAGGCCGATTCATTAATAGCGCCAGGTAGCGACAGATGAGCGGCAGTAGCGTTATTTTCACAGCGCCCGCAAGTATTCGCTGTGCTTGGCTGTTGTTCGGTTGTTGACAGCGACTCAGGCGGTGTGCGGTAATGTTGAATACGGGGTTAGGAGTCGCTGTTTGACAGGTTCCGCGCTGTATGGGAGCGCATGACAGCGAATGGCCATAGCGAACGGCTCCCAGCATATTCATTAACAAATCACGCTCAAAAAATTCTCGCGCTGTGAAATGCTTGTTTAAACCCCAGAGCGCTGGCGGCGATGGGTTAAAAGTAGTTTTTTAACCCCCAAACAACCTTATTTTTTGAAAAAAAAAATAAACAAGTTTTTATAAACATTTTGTAATATGAATACATTAATATCAGACCTGTAATATCAATTCTGCACAATTTTTTTTTTTTTTTTACCTTAAAAAAAATATCTAACATTGCAGAAGTGGTCACAGAATTTTTGACATTTAAAAAAAAAAAAAAAACATTAATATCAATTAATTATGAATATTTAAAGATTGCTCCATTGAAATGCATTGGAGAGCGCCAGGTAGCGAGAGATCATACCTGGCGCTGTGATGGGATTAGCAGCGGCGCTGTTCGTTGAAGTCTGCTACATGATGAATCCAGTGCTAGCTGACGCTCTCGCCGGCGCTAGCCTCATTTAGCATGATAAATGCGTGATTGTGTTCGCAGCCTGGCGTTCTGGAGTCGGTAGCCGCCGATAGATGGCGATACCTGGCGCTAGTGAGACACTACCTGGCGCTATCCCTTGATAAATAAGGCCCTAAGTAACCAGTCCCACTTTTTTATTAATTGAATTTCTTTGTGCAAGCATACAGTAGAAAACAAGCAGACAGGCAACCCAGTTCAGGATCAAAAGTAAGCATCATATAAAATGAAATTTTCCAGAAATTTTGCATCAAAAATAACAAAACAAAAAAAGAGCCAAAACACAGAAATGATTTAATAATTTATAATAAAGTGTGCAATGAGTTTGCAAACCACAATTTAAACAGGAGTGATACATTAAATAGCAAGTTATAACACAAACTCATGACCCAGAACGAGAGATGAAGGCATTACCATTTAACCACATATATGCCTAAATACAGAACAATGTAACAATACAATTGCCCAGTTATAAGATTGCACAGAGAGATGTATAGTTATATTACATTAACAATGTAACGGCAGTTCCTCTTTAAGCTGTATTTACTTTCTATAATACTCTCTGATTCCTGGGCTAATCCGCCCCGGCCCCGCAGATCCATCTGCCATAGCCTGCTTTAGCTTTGCTCACATTAGCAGTGACTGTAGCTGGCAGCCCTGTTCTGGATGACTGCAGAGAGATGACACAGTTACCTTCCAATCTGCCAGCACTGGGCCGCCTGGGAACATGAAATGTGGAACCTCATTGCTCCTGTATAAAGCGCTGTCATGTGATCACAGAGCGCCTATAAAGCCTTTAAAAAATCAACCCTCCAGCTGCTGGAGAAATACAAGTTCTACTTTTCGTATCAAGTCAGGACTTAAAGTTGCTCAAAACCCAGCTCGATCGGCCCAGGAATCTATAAGATTCCCGGGCCAATCGATTCCCTCCCCCCGGGGCATCCAAAATCAGGATGCCCCACTGTGTGAAACCCCCCAGGTCACCTCGTTCACGGCCAATTGTAAATAGTCAAAATCCTGGGTTTTGGTCCATTTTAAAGCGCAACGAAACCCAGGATTTTGACTATGCTGGGTATTGTTCCGTGCTCTAGGGGCATCCCGAATTGGAATGTGTGAACCCCCCAGATCTCCCAGTATAGCTCACTTCTTCATGGGCCACTGGCACATGCACAAGCTCTTGTCCAATCAGAGCCCTTTGCAGTACCTAAACATTGGTGGGCTGCCAGTACAGACCGCAATAACTTGCTACAAAGGAAGGCCGCACTGCATATAGATATTCAAAAATTACATTAAACCGGACCTTCAGCGTGATTTAATGAAAAGCCCAAACTCTTAAAAAACAGTTCCCCAGCATCTAAAATTAATATATTTTACGTTTTTAGTCACTAACTTATTATTCTTTCCCCCACTGGGCTGCAACTCTGTTCAGGAATTTAGGATACGGGCGCCGCCATCTTGACTCAGAAGCATCACACTTACTGAGGAGAGGAGAGTGGGATAAGGTACAGGGGGGCGGGTTATAGCTGTGCTGGGGTCTGGGGTCAGGGAAAGGTCAGCAGTCCCAGAATGCAGAGCAGCACAGTCAGGAGGCACTTCCTGTTTGCAGGCTGCCTGATAAGATGGCGGCTTCCATAAGCCTTGGATGTTTAAAGGCTCATAACATGCAGTAGATGCAGGTAGGATGATTTTTAATGTGAGCAATCTGTATGTACAGGGTGTGGGAAACATATTAGACTCTTATTCAGGGTGAAGGACCGCTTTAAGCTTTGTTATAAAGAATTTCATAGAAGCATGTGACCATTAAAGGCAAACACAATTAAAAATATTCTAAAAAGAGACAAAACGGGTGAGGAGATGGACCCTAGTGGACTATAAAATGAATACTTGCTTTATACGGAAGTCTTCATGGTGTATTAGAATTGCTTAGTGCCAGTGCATCAAATTCAGGGATTAGTGCAAAAGAGCCAAAGTGCAATTTAGCAATAGTGCAAATAGAG
Organism: Gastrophryne carolinensis; assembly: GCA_027917425.1. Taxonomy (NCBI): domain Eukaryota; kingdom Metazoa; phylum Chordata; class Amphibia; order Anura; family Microhylidae; genus Gastrophryne; species Gastrophryne carolinensis. The sequence continues at coordinate 229,999,258 of CM051240.1, read as the reverse complement.
AATAGTAATCCCTGATAGGGATGCCCCTAAACAAAGTGCAGAAAGGGGCTTAGAGGTTACTAATGATTAAAGTGCATACACCACGGGATGCCAGCAAAAAAACTACTGAATAATATATCACCGAATGATAAGGTCTAGGTCCACATCATCAATCCACTACCGACATGGACGCGTATGCAGTGCGGCCTCAAGTTCTTGCGGTCTGTACTGGCAGCCCGCCAATCTTTAGGCACAGCACTCTGTGGTTTGCCCCGTTGGGGATTTTGCTTGCTGGCCGGCACCATATCTGTTTATTATTTAGCTGTGTGGGATAATTTGTTACATTCATTATCAGAACCCTTTGCAGCGTTTAC